>OZ007597.1:126352743-127706992 GCA_963931845.1 Maratus michaelseni
CGGATTTCACAGATCTCCCGGCCTGAAAATGTCCTACATTGAGGGTCAGTAGGCGTAGCGACAGCACAAATGTACATGAAGAAATTTAAGTCTTCCCACACCGGTAATCCGAAAGAGCTACAGTTTCATATAATTTTCGCCCGTCAAGTCATACGTATGCTCTGGTTTCTCTTCAAAATACGAGCTAATCTTTCGCCTTTTACTAAAGATTACCGTGGAGAGGAACAACTCAATGAGCCTAAAACTAATTTTTGGAATCCCACCGAAAGGTGGGGCGTTTCCTGAAAGAAAGAACACACCTAACTACCCTGTTTGAGCTGACCCGTGCGAGGATTTCGCATTGCAATCTGATATTTTTCAGTAATGTTTAATATTTTTTTGAGCTTCGATGGGGTCTTTTACTTTTAAACATTTCAATTTTGCTTTTTAATCATAGCCATTGGAAGCATCACGCTTTATCCTTTTTGTACTCTTATTATTATTATTTTATATTAATTGTTGAGCATCCTATAATGCGGTATTTTATTTTTGTGGCAACACTAATTTGGAGAAAACCTTTCATTTCATTTCTGAAAACAATGCCTATTTAATTTTTAATCAAAAAAACATCTTTTAACGAAATGTGAATGGACTGCGTCAGAAGCCGCTTCAAAAATCTTTCGAATGATACCTCATTTGTTGTGCGTTTTGTTAATTTATAGAAAAAGGGATGTTGACAACACAAATAATATACATGATTTTTAGATCTGACTGCAGGAAAATGTCAAGCGAAAACCTCTTCGATTTTTAGGCTATGTTCTAGACTTTTTTTGACTGAGAGAAATGCAATTGTGAAGTGCTTTTCACTGAATTTCACTTCGAACGTCAAGAAAATCTTCGTTTTATTGCGAGTCGAACCTTAATTTTGAACATGCTTTTTCATATTCATATCGAACACTTAGAAAAATAAACATTAAAACTATCAAGTTGCTTGGTTGTACGATAGTGTTGGACAATTTACATGAACATTTTCACTTCTTACTTTATCTCCTTTTCCACATACTTTGTCTCATATACAATTAGGAATGAAATTAATTTTCCTACATTTATAAATAGGAAGTGTTTGTAAAGTAGTCACGTGCAAGACTAAGATATTGCAGGGCTTTGCACGTCTTAGGCAAACCTCTTTTAAGTGATGGCTATTAAGCTTACTGCAGCGTTAAATAATCGAAACAGGTTGCTATGATAAAGAAAAGCTTCTTTTTTAAATTATTCATTTATTTATCTGTACGCGCGTCCGTCTCCTTCGTTTAGAAATTATGAAGCGATGACTCCGCCCATCTGGAAATTCGAATGTTGGGTGGGACGAAAACGGCTTACATCTTATTACTACTACACTCTGAGCTTAGCCAAACGGCTGAGAAACGACATCATGATATTAGCTTTGCGGTATAATGTGTCGTCTTGCGAGGAATATTATCCATGTGACGTGTTGCTCCTAGATATTACCTTTTTTACTGGGGGTTTGCTAACATGTAACATATAACATGCTAACTACGATGTTCTTGCGGCAGAATTTTATTTTGGAAATGGAAACTGAATGCTGAGTCCTGTTATTTGGTGTATTGAAGGCGTGACTACATAGGCATAGATTTTCACATTTGAGACTGGACAGGGAACCGGAGTATGAAAAATTCGCATTTAGAAATAACATATTTGAATCGGAGTAAGCGTTGGAAAGATTCATATGCTTTTGAAGGAAAAACCCTTTGGGCATTCGACAGCGAGTTCTTTGCACGTCAGTGGAGAAAGATAAGCTTTTTCCACAACAATCGGTAGTGTTTTGAAAAATTCCCACTTCCACACCACATTTTTTTTACAGAAAGTTTTGGACGTGTATATATAGTCGGAGCAGGCTATCTTAGGTGTACTTGCTTCGGCAGTACATATACTAAAATTGGAACGATACAGAGAAGATTAGCATGGCCCCTGCGCAAGGATGACACGCAAAATCGTGAAGCGTTCCACATTTTTTGTATTTAATTACTTTCGTGAAGCTCTTGATATTTTGTCAGTTCCTGGAGCTTGTAAAATATTGTATCTCATATTCACGCAAGAAATTTTAGACGAGTTCTGTCCGAATCTTCAGTTTGAATAAAATTGAATGAAATCGTTTAAATTTACGCAAAATCTACAATCTTTCCAGGAACAGAACAATCCTATCTCTCTCTTTTTCGTTTTATATTATTCGCCGCATTGCCTAAAAGTTCAAATGAATGATCTTTGTCTACTGTGATAAGGCGTGATCATCTCATTCCCGCGACACGAGGGGAAAGCTTATTGGCATACTTTAAAACTCGCATTGAAAATAATGAATCTCGAAACCGGCAGCTGCAAATGTACTTTCACGTAGAGTTACGCGTTCTGAGATTTCGCTGTCGTCTAGATAAAGAAAGATGGAACTTGTTACAGGAATGTTAGAAACGGCCGAGCGTTATTGAAGTACTCGCGTTCTAAATATGCGCAGCTGCAGCTATTTTTTGCTTTCTTTTAAAATGTAAACCACTCAGAGCAAGCTCCGCCCTTCCCGAAAGACACGAAGCCTATCGGGCGCGATCATCAATGGTCCCTTCTACGTATTATAGCAGAAGGAACCAATTTCACGCTCGGGGCGAAACCCCACTCCACATCATCGAGGTTGGGTTTTCTGCGATGTTCGGTGAGCGAACACGCTAATCATACTATAGAAATGATCCTATGAAGTATGATCTTGAAGTGCAATGTGCAATTAGAAATTATCAAGAAAAATAACTTTGAACTATATGCGGGTCAACAATCAACTGCACAGTACGCGTGTTTTGACGGTTCCAGCAAACGCGTCGTCGGCAGTTTATTAAAGGCAACAAAAAATATTTATTGATTTTTTAAAACCAAAGTGTCCGTTTGTTATTGATCAAGAGACGCGTTGGTACATTCTTGATATTCGAGAACCGATAACAAACTTAAGATGAGGAATGGATTATAATCGCTCAAACGAAATCATTTTACAAGTGCTCCTAAGAAAATGTAGTGTTTACATTAAGGCATTTCAAGTTTAATTTTACTGTAGCGAAGTACGCTCTGGAACGTATTCGATGTAAAATTAATGCGGTTCACGTATTCATTTTTTCCCCTCGAGATCGGTATATGAGTAAAAAATATCGTAACATAAACCAATAGATTTTATACTTATTTAAGAGAAATGAGTCAAGCAGTCATGGGAAATTAAGATATTCCAACACATAAAATACAGAACCCAAGAGAAGTTTGAACTACATAAGTGGCAGAGTTTTTGTCGAAGGATCGCCGAGTTTGTAAATATTATGCTGTGTGATTAGGTCCATATAAGTGAAATTGGATTTCTCGTGAACGTAAATATATTTTTTCATCATCTTCTTTTTCAATACGAGAAAATGGCTATTCCGAATACGTTTTAAATCTCTCGTTGCATTGCTTGCACCTCGTCTACTGAGAGCCAACAAAATTAGTGCAAGAAAAGAGGGCGCTGTTAGGCCGGTGTAGCTAGGAGATTTGATATTGACGAAATATCTGCCTTCTTAGTTCCAAATTCGATCGATCGCCGCTGAACGTAGTAACTTCACCAGCGTTTGACGTTTTTCGATCTATTAAAGTCATGGGAAAATTATTTTATATAGCTTCAGAAATACATGCAGAAAATAGACATGCATGTACTTTTACTTTAGTGAATAAGAATTCTATTAAGGTGGTTCTAAAATGCTCTGCTAAACAACGCAAAAATTTCTGACACAATGTCTGACTCACTTTTTAAAGCAAAGGCATAAAATTGGCAGACATGAGTAATGAAGCGATTTGGAATCGAAATGAGTTTTTCATTTTTTTTTTTTTTTTTTTGATAAATATATGACTTATCGAGTTATAAGCGATTTCTGTCACGTGACAACACATTTATTTTTTCCCTTTCTGGCGCTAAAGCATCGGGAATTCGGTTCAAAACGTCGACTTTGACGGTGTTTTCCGAACGATCTTCTGCCTTTATCAAAAAAATGGAAAACGTGTTTCGATTACAAAGTTTCTGAATAGCAACACCTGTCCGTTTCATGCGTTTCTGAACAAAAATGAATTAAAAAATGTGTCTGAAAGTAGTCCCTTTGGATTTGAGAACAGCCTTAAACGCCTTATTTTTCATTGTATGAACTGGAGGGTTATTTTTAATCTGATCGGAAGTCGATGAATGATACTCTTAACGACAATTCCCTGTTTAATTATCACACTTTAAAAAATTTATTTCAACATCATTAGCACTACCTATTTGAACACTATATTTATCGAATCTGTATATTTAGATGTTTAAATGCGATAGCAGTAGCTAGGAGTTAATTTAGATGATAAAATAGGAATGTCATCAGTACAGATTTTAAGCTTTTCTTAAATGATGTAAATTTTCGATGAGAGTTATATCGAATTCTCATTCTTTATTTTTTAAATCTTCAATGTAATAATATCTAATTTTTAATAATTACTGTTGTTTAGATCTGAATAAGAAACTAAGGATTGTGGGGGGAAAAAAATAAATAATGTTGTTTATTTTATGAATGAAATTTATTTTACATGAAAGTCTAAGATTAAAATGACGGATTTCACAGATCTCCCGGCCTGAAAATGTCCTACATTGAGGGTCAGTAGGCGTAGCGACAGCACAAATGTACATGAAGAAATTTAAGTCTTCCCACACCGGTAATCCGAAAGAGCTACAGTTTCATATAATTTTCGCCCATCAAGTCATACGTATGCTCTGGTTTCTCTTCAAAATACGAGCTAATCTTTCGCCTTTTACTAAAGATTACCGTGGAGAGGAACAACTCAATGAGCCTAAAACTAATTTTTGGAATCCCACCGAAAGGTGGGGCGTTTCGTGAAAGAAAGAACACACCTAACTACCCTGTTTCAGCTGACCCGTGCGAGGATTTCGCATTGCAATCTGATATTTTTCAGTAATGTTTAATATTTTTTTGAGCTTCGATGGGGTCTTTTACTTTTAAACATTTCAATTTTGCTTTTTAATCATAGCCATTGGAAGCATCACGCTTTATCCTTTTTGTACTCTTATTATTATTATTTTATATTAATTGTTGAGCATCCTATAATGCGGTATTTTATTTTTGTGGCAACACTAATTTGGAGAAAACCTTTCATTTCATTTCTGAAAACAATGCCTATTTAATTTTTAATCAAAAAAACATCTTTTAATGAAATGTGAATGTACTGCGTCAGAAGCCGCTTCAAAAATCTTTCGAATGATACCTCATTTGTTGTGCGTTTTGTTAATTTATAGAAAAAGGGATGTTGACAACACAAATAATATACATGATTTTTAGATCTGACTGCAGGAAAATGTCAAGCGAAAACCTCTTCGATTTTTAGGCTATGTTCTAGACTTTTTTTGACTGAGAGAAATGCAATTGTGAAGTGCTTTTCACTGAATTTCACTTCGAACGTCAAGAAAATCTTCGTTTTATTGCGAGTCGAACCTTAATTTTGAACATGCTTTTTCATATTCATATCGAACACTTAGAAAAATAAACATTAAAACTATCAAGTTGCTTGGTTGTACGATAGTGTTGGACAATTTACATGAACATTTTCACTTCTTACTTTATCTCCTTTTCCACATACTTTGTCTCATATACAATTAGGAATGAAATTAATTTTCCTACATTTATAAATAGGAATTTTGTAAAGTAGTCACGTGCAAGACTAAGATATTGCAGGGCTTTGCACGTCTTAGGCAAACCTCTTTTAAGTGATGGCTATTAAGCTTACTGCAGCGTTAAATAATCGAAACAGGTTGCTATGATAAAGAAAAGCTTCTTTTTTAAATTATTCATTTATTTATCTGTACGCGCGTCCGTCTCCTTCGTTTAGAAATTATGAAGCGATGACTCCGCCCATCTGGAAATTCGAATGTTGGGTGGGACGAAAACGGCTTACATCTTATTACTACTACACTCTGAGCTTAGCCAAACGGCTGAGAAACGACATCATGATATTAGCTTTGCGGTATAATGTGTCGTCTTGCGAGGAATATTATCCATGTGACGTGTTGCTCCTAGATATTACCTTTTTTACTGGGGGTTTGCTAACATGTAACATATAACATGCTAACTACGATGTTCTTGCGGCAGAATTTTATTTTGGAAATGGAAACTGAATGCTGAGTCCTGTTATTTGGTGTATTGAAGGCGTGACTACATAGGCATAGATTTTCACATTTGAGACTGGACAGGGAACCGGAGTATGAAAAATTCGCATTTAGAAATAACATATTTGAATCGGAGTAAGCGTTGGAAAGATTCATATGCTTTTGAAGGAAAAACCCTTTGGGCATTCGACAGCGAGTTCTTTGCACGTCAGTGGAGAAAGATAAGCTTTTTCCACAACAATCGGTAGTGTTTTGAAAAATTCCCACTTCCACACCACATTTTTTTTACAGAAAGTTTTGGACGTGTATATATAGTCGGAGCAGGCTATCTTAGGTGTACTTGCTTCGGCAGTACATATACTAAAATTGGAACGATACAGAGAAGATTAGCATGGCCCCTGCGCAAGGATGACACGCAAAATCGTGAAGCGTTCCACATTTTTTGTATTTAATTACTTTCGTGAAGCTCTTGATATTTTGTCAGTTCCTGGAGCTTGTAAAATATTGTGTCTCATATTCACGCAAGAAATTTTAGACGAGTTCTGTCCGAATCTTCAGTTTGAATAAAATTGAATGAAATCGTTTAAATTTACGCAAAATCTACAATCTTTTCAGGAACAGAACAATCCTATCTCTCTCTTTTTCGTTTTATATTATTCGCCGCATTGCCTAAAAGTTCAAATGAATGATCTTTGTCTACTGTGATAAGGCGTGATCATCTCATTCCCGCGACACGAGGGGAAAGCTTATTGGCATACTTTAAAACTCGCATTGAAAATAATGAATCTCGAAACCGGCAGCTGCAAATGTACTTTCACGTAGAGTTACGCGTTCTGAGATTTCGCTGTCGTCTAGATAAAGAAAGATGGAACTCGTTACAGGAATGTTAGAAACGGCCGAGCGTTATTGAAGTACTCGCGTTCTAAATATGCGCAGCTGCAGCTATTTTTTGCTTTCTTTTAAAATGGAAACCACTCAGAGCAAGCTCCGCCCTTCCCGAAAGACACGAAGCCTATCGGGCGCGATCATCAATGGTCCCTTCTACGTATTATAGCAGAAGGAACCAGTTTCACGCTCGGGGCGAAACCCCACTCCACATCATCGTGGTTGGGTTTTCTGCGATGTTCGGTGAGCGAACACGCTAATCATACTATAGAAATGATCCTATGAAGTATGATCTTGAAGTGCAATGTGCAATTAGAAATTATCAAGAAAAATAACTTTGAACTATATGCGGGTCAACAATCAACTGCACAGTACGCGTGTTTTGACGGTTCCAGCAAACGCGTCGTCGGCAGTTTATTAAAGGCAACAAAAAATATTTATTGATTTTTTAAAACCAAAGTGTCCGTTTGTTATTGATCAAGAGACGCGTTGGTACATTCTTGATATTCGAGAACCGATAGCAAACTTAAGATGAGGAATGGATTATAATCGCTCAAACGAAATCATTTTACAAGTGCTCGTAAGAAAATGTAGTGTTTACATTAAGGCATTTCAAGTTTAATTTTACTGTAGCGAAGTACGCTCTGGAACGTATTCGATGTAAAATTAATGCGGTTCACGTATTCATTTTTTCCCCTCGAGATCGGTATATGAGTAAAAAATATCGTAACATAAACCAATAGATTTTATACTTATTTAAGAGAAATGAGTCAAGCAGTCATGGGAAATTAAGATATTCCAACACATAAAATACAGAACCCAAGAGAAGTTTGAACTACATAAGTGGCAGAGTTTTTGTCGAAGGATCGCCGAGTTTGTAAATATTATGCTGTGTGATTAGGTCCATATAAGTGAAATTGGATTTCTCGTGAACGTAAATATATTTTTTCATCATCTTCTTTTTCAATACGAGAAAATGGCTATTCCGAATACGTTTTAAATCTCTCGTTGCATTGCTTGCACCTCGTCTACTGAGAGCCAACAAAATTAGTGCAAGAAAAGAGGGCGCTGTTAGGCCGGTGTAGCTAGGAGATTTGATATTGACGAAATATCTGCCTTCTTAGTTCCAAATTCGATCGATCGCCGCTGAACGTAGTAACTTCACCAGCGTTTGACGTTTTTCGATCTATTAAAGTCATGGGAAAATTATTTTATATAGCTTCAGAAATACATGCAGAAAATAGACATGCATGTACTTTTACTTTAGTGAATAAGAATTCTATTAAGGTGGTTCTAAAATGCTCTGCTAAACAACGCAAAAATTTCTGACACAATGTCTGACTCACTTTTTAAAGCAAAGGCATAAAATTGGCAGACATGAGTAATGAAGCGATTTGGAATCGAAATGAGTTTTTCATTTTTTTTTTTTTATAAATATATGACTTATCGAGTTATAAGCGATTTCTGTCACGTGACAACACATTTATTTTTTCCCTTTCTGGCGCTAAAGCATCGGGAATTCGGTTCAAAACGTCGACTTTGACGGTGTTTTCCGAACGATCTTCTGCCTTTATCAAAAAAATGGAAAACGTGTTTCGATTACAAAGTTTCTGAATAGCAACACCTGTCCGTTTCATGCGTTTCTGAACAAAAATGAATTAAAAAATGTGTCTGAAAGTAGTCCCTTTGGATTTGAGAACAGCCTTAAACGCCTTATTTTTCATTGTATGAACTGGGGGGTTATTTTTAATCTGATCGGAAGTCGATGAATGATACTCTTAACGACAATTCCCTGTTTAATTATCACACTTTAAAAAATTTATTTCAACATCATTAGCACTACCTATTTGAACACTATATTTATCGAATCTGTATATTTAGATGTTTAAATGCGATAGCAGTAGCTAGGAGTTAATTTAGATGATAAAATAGGAATGTCATCAGTACAGATTTTAAGCTTTTCTTAAATGATGTAAATTTTCGATGAGAGTTATATCGAATTCTCATTCTTTATTTTTTAAATCTTCAATGTAATAATATCTAATTTTTAATAATTACTGTTGTTTAGATCTGAATAAGAAACTAAGGATTGTGGGGGAAAAAAAATAAATAATGTTGTTTATTTTATGAATGAAATTTATTTTACATGAAAGTCTAAGATTAAAATGACGGATTTCACAGATCTCCCGGCCTGAAAATGTCCTACATTGAGGGTCAGTAGGCGTAGCGACAGCACAAATGTACATGAAGAAATTTAAGTCTTCCCACACCGGTAATCCGAAAGAGCTACAGTTTCATATAATTTTCGCCCATCAAGTCATACGTATGCTCTGGTTTCTCTTCAAAATACGAGCTAATCTTTCGCCTTTTACTAAAGATTACCGTGGAGAGGAACAACTCAATGAGCCTAAAACTAATTTTTGGAATCCCACCGAAAGGTGGGGCGTTTCCTGAAAGAAAGAACACACCTAACTACCCTGTTTGAGCTGACCCGTGCGAGGATTTCGCATTGCAATCTGATATTTTTCAGTAATGTTTAATATTTTTTTGAGCTTCGATGGGGTCTTTTACTTTTAAACATTTCAATTTTGCTTTTTAATCATAGCCATTGGAAGCATCACGCTTTATCCTTTTTGTACTCTTATTATTATTATTTTATATTAATTGTTGAGCATCCTATAATGCGGTATTTTATTTTTGTGGCAACACTAATTTGGAGAAAACCTTTCATTTCATTTCTGAAAACAATGCCTATTTAATTTTTAATCAAAAAAACATCTTTTAACGAAATGTGAATGTACTGCGTCAGAAGCCGCTTCAAAAATCTTTCGAATGATACCTCATTTGTTGTGCGTTTTGTTAATTTATAGAAAAAGGGATGTTGACAACACAAATAATATACATGATTTTTAGATCTGACTGCAGGAAAATGTCAAGCGAAAACCTCTTCGATTTTTAGGCTATGTTCTAGACTTTTTTTGACTGAGAGAAATGCAATTGTGAAGTGCTTTTCACTGAATTTCACTTCGAACGTCAAGAAAATCTTCGTTTTATTGCGAGTCGAACCTTAATTTTGAACATGCTTTTTCATATTCATATCGAACACTTAGAAAAATAAACATTAAAACTATCAAGTTGCTTGGTTGTACGATAGTGTTGGACAATTTACATGAACATTTTCACTTCTTACTTTATCTCCTTTTCCACATACTTTGTCTCATATACAATTAGGAATGAAATTAATTTTCCTACATTTATAAATAGGAAGTTTGTAAAGTAGTCACGTGCAAGACTAAGATATTGCAGGGCTTTGCACGTCTTAGGCAAACCTCTTTTAAGTGATGGCTATTAAGCTTACTGCAGCGTTAAATAATCGAAACAGGTTGCTATGATAAAGAAAAGCTTCTTTTTTAAATTATTCATTTATTTATCTGTACGCGCGTCCGTCTCCTTCGTTTAGAAATTATGAAGCGATGACTCCGCCCATCTGGAAATTCGAATGTTGGGTGGGACGAAAACGGCTTACATCTTATTACTACTACACTCTGAGCTTAGCCAAACGGCTGAGAAACGACATCATGATATTAGCTTTGCGGTATAATGTGTCGTCTTGCGAGGAATATTATCCATGTGACGTGTTGCTCCTAGATATTACCTTTTTTACTGGGGGTTTGCTAACATGTAACATATAACATGCTAACTACGATGTTCTTGCGGCAGAATTTTATTTTGGAAATGGAAACTGAATGCTGAGTCCTGTTATTTGGTGTATTGAAGGCGTGACTACATAGGCATAGATTTTCACATTTGAGACTGGACAGGGAACCGGAGTATGAAAAATTCGCATTTAGAAATAACATATTTGAATCGGAGTAAGCGTTGGAAAGATTCATATGCTTTTGAAGGAAAAACCCTTTGGGCATTCGACAGCGAGTTCTTTGCACGTCAGTGGAGAAAGATAAGCTTTTTCCACAACAATCGGTAGTGTTTTGAAAAATTCCCACTTCCACACCACATTTTTTTTACAGAAAGTTTTGGACGTGTATATATAGTCGGAGCAGGCTATCTTAGGTGTACTTGCTTCGGCAGTACATATACTAAAATTGGAACGATACAGAGAAGATTAGCATGGCCCCTGCGCAAGGATGACACGCAAAATCGTGAAGCGTTCCACATTTTTTGTATTTAATTACTTTCGTGAAGCTCTTGATATTTTGTCAGTTCCTGGAGCTTGTAAAATATTGTGTCTCATATTCACGCAAGAAATTTTAGACGAGTTCTGTCCGAATCTTCAGTTTGAATAAAATTGAATGAAATCGTTTAAATTTACGCAAAATCTACAATCTTTTCAGGAACAGAACAATCCTATCTCTCTCTTTTTCGTTTTATATTATTCGCCGCATTGCCTAAAAGTTCAAATGAATGATCTTTGTCTACTGTGATAAGGCGTGATCATCTCATTCCCGCGACACGAGGGGAAAGCTTATTGGCATACTTTAAAACTCGCATTGAAAATAATGAATCTCGAAACCGGCAGCTGCAAATGTACTTTCACGTAGAGTTACGCGTTCTGAGATTTCGCTGTCGTCTAGATAAAGAAAGATGGAACTCGTTACAGGAATGTTAGAAACGGCCGAGCGTTATTGAAGTACTCGCGTTCTAAATATGCGCAGCTGCAGCTATTTTTTGCTTTCTTTTAAAATGGAAACCACTCAGAGCAAGCTCCGCCCTTCCCGAAAGACACGAAGCCTATCGGGCGCGATCATCAATGGTCCCTTCTACGTATTATAGCAGAAGGAACCAGTTTCACGCTCGGGGCGAAACCCCACTCCACATCATCGTGGTTGGGTTTTCTGCGATGTTCGGTGAGCGAACACGCTAATCATACTATAGAAATGATCCTATGAAGTATGATCTTGAAGTGCAATGTGCAATTAGAAATTATCAAGAAAAATAACTTTGAACTATATGCGGGTCAACAATCAACTGCACAGTACGCGTGTTTTGACGGTTCCAGCAAACGCGTCGTCGGCAGTTTATTAAAGGCAACAAAAAATATTTATTGATTTTTTAAAACCAAAGTGTCCGTTTGTTATTGATCAAGAGACGCGTTGGTACATTCTTGATATTCGAGAACCGATAACAAACTTAAGATGAGGAATGGATTATAATCGCTCAAACGAAATCATTTTACAAGTGCTCGTAAGAAAATGTAGTGTTTACATTAAGGCATTTCAAGTTTAATTTTACTGTAGCGAAGTACGCTCTGGAACGTATTCGATGTAAAATTAATGCGGTTCACGTATTCATTTTTTCCCCTCGAGATCGGTATATGAGTAAAAAATATCGTAACATAAACCAATAGATTTTATACTTATTTAAGAGAAATGAGTCAAGCAGTCATGGGAAATTAAGATATTCCAACACATAAAATACAGAACCCAAGAGAAGTTTGAACTACATAAGTGGCAGAGTTTTTGTCGAAGGATCGCCGAGTTTGTAAATATTATGCTGTGTGATTAGGTCCATATAAGTGAAATTGGATTTCTCGTGAACGTAAATATATTTTTTCATCATCTTCTTTTTCAATACGAGAAAATGGCTATTCCGAATACGTTTTAAATCTCTCGTTGCATTGCTTGCACCTCGTCTACTGAGAGCCAACAAAATTAGTGCAAGAAAAGAGGGCGCTGTTAGGCCGGTGTAGCTAGGAGATTTGATATTGACGAAATATCTGCCTTCTTAGTTCCAAATTCGATCGATCGCCGCTGAACGTAGTAACTTCACCAGCGTTTGACGTTTTTCGATCTATTAAAGTCATGGGAAAATTATTTTATATAGCTTCAGAAATACATGCAGAAAATAGACATGCATGTACTTTTACTTTAGTGAATAAGAATTCTATTAAGGTGGTTCTAAAATGCTCTGCTAAACAACGCAAAAATTTCTGACACAATGTCTGACTCACTTTTTAAAGCAAAGGCATAAAATTGGCAGACATGAGTAATGAAGCGATTTGGAATCGAAATGAGTTTTTCATTTTTTTTTTTTTTTTTTTGATAAATATATGACTTATCGAGTTATAAGCGATTTCTGTCACGTGACAACACATTTATTTTTTCCCTTTCTGGCGCTAAAGCATCGGGAATTCGGTTCAAAACGTCGACTTTGACGGTGTTTTCCGAACGATCTTCTGCCTTTATCAAAAAAATGGAAAACGTGTTTCGATTACAAAGTTTCTGAATAGCAACACCTGTCCGTTTCATGCGTTTCTGAACAAAAATGAATTAAAAAATGTGTCTGAAAGTAGTCCCTTTGGATTTGAGAACAGCCTTAAACGCCTTATTTTTCATTGTATGAACTGGAGGGTTATTTTTAATCTGATCGGAAGTCGATGAATGATACTCTTAACGACAATTCCCTGTTTAATTATCACACTTTAAAAAATTTATTTCAACATCATTAGCACTACCTATTTGAACACTATATTTATCGAATCTGTATATTTAGATGTTTAAATGCGATAGCAGTAGCTAGGAGTTAATTTAGATGATAAAATAGGAATGTCATCAGTACAGATTTTAAGCTTTTCTAAAATGATGTAAATTTTCGATGAGAGTTATATCGAATTCTCATTCTTTATTTTTTAAATCTTCAATGTAATAATATCTAATTTTTAATAATTACTGTTGTTTAGATCTGAATAAGAAACTAAGGATTGTGGGGGAAAAAAAATAAATAATGTTGTTTATTTTATGAATGAAATTTATTTTACATGAAAGTCTAAGATTAAAATGACGGATTTCACAGATCTCCCGGCCTGAAAATGTCCTACATTGAGGGTCAGTAGGCGTAGCGACAGCACAAATGTACATGAAGAAATTTAAGTCTTCCCACACCGGTAATCCGAAAGAGCTACAGTTTCATATAATTTTCGCCCATCAAGTCATACGTATGCTCTGGTTTCTCTTCAAAATACGAGCTAATCTTTCGCCTTTTACTAAAGATTACCGTGGAGAGGAACAACTCAATGAGCCTAAAACTAATTTTTGGAATCCCACCGAAAGGTGGGGCGTTTCCTGAAAGAAAGAACACACCTAACTACCCTGTTTGAGCTGACCCGTGCGAGGATTTCGCATTGCAATCTGATATTTTTCAGTAATGTTTAATATTTTTTTGAGCTTCGATGGGGTCTTTTACTTTTAAACATTTCAATTTCGCTTTTTAATCATAGCCATTGGAAGCATCACGCTTTATCCTTTTTGTACTCTTATTATTATTATTTTATATTAATTGTTGAGCTTCCTATAATGCGGTATTTTATTTTTGTGGCAACACTAATTTGGAGAAAACCTTTCATTTCATTTCTGAAAACAATGCCTATTTAATTTTTAATCAAAAAAACATCTTTTAATGAAATGTGAATGTACTGCGTCAGAAGCCGCTTCAAAAATCTTTCGAATGATACCTCATTTGTTGTGCGTTTTGTTAATTTATAGAAAAAGGGATGTTGACAACACAAATAATATACATGATTTTTAGATCTGACTGCAGGAAAATGTCAAGCGAAAACCTCTTCGATTTTTAGGCTATGTTCTAGACTTTTTTTGACTGAGAGAAATGCAATTGTGAAGTGCTTTTCACTGAATTTCACTTCGAACGTCAAGAAAATCTTCGTTTTATTGCGAGTCGAACCTTAATTTTGAACATGCTTTTTCATATTCATATCGAACACTTAGAAAAATAAACATTAAAACTATCAAGTTGCTTGGTTGTACGATAGTGTTGGACAATTTACATGAACATTTTCACTTCTTACTTTATCTCCTTTTCCACATACTTTGTCTCATATACAATTAGGAATGAAATTAATTTTCCTACATTTATAAATAGGAAGTTTGTAAAGTAGTCACGTGCAAGACTAAGATATTGCAGGGCTTTGCACGTCTTAGGCAAACCTCTTTTAAGTGATGGCTATTAAGCTTACTGCAGCGTTAAATAATCGAAACAGGTTGCTATGATAAAGAAAAGCTTCTTTTTTAAATTATTCATTTATTTATCTGTACGCGCGTCCGTCTCCTTCGTTTAGAAATTATGAAGCGATGACTCCGCCCATCTGGAAATTCGAATGTTGGGTGGGACGAAAACGGCTTACATCTTATTACTACTACACTCTGAGCTTAGCCAAACGGCTGAGAAACGACATCATGATATTAGCTTTGCGGTATAATGTGTCGTCTTGCGAGGAATATTATCCATGTGACGTGTTGCTCCTAGATATTACCTTTTTTACTGGGGGTTTGCTAACATGTAACATATAACATGCTAACTACGATGTTCTTGCGGCAGAATTTTATTTTGGAAATGGAAACTGAATGCTGAGTCCTGTTATTTGGTGTATTGAAGGCGTGACTACATAGGCATAGATTTTCACATTTGAGACTGGACAGGGAACCGGAGTATGAAAAATTCGCATTTAGAAATAACATATTTGAATCGGAGTAAGCGTTGGAAAGATTCATATGCTTTTGAAGGAAAAACCCTTTGGGCATTCGACAGCGAGTTCTTTGCACGTCAGTGGAGAAAGATAAGCTTTTTCCACAACAATCGGTAGTGTTTTGAAAAATTCCCACTTCCACACCACATTTTTTTTACAGAAAGTTTTGGACGTGTATATATAGTCGGAGCAGGCTATCTTAGGTGTACTTGCTTCGGCAGTACATATACTAAAATTGGAACGATACAGAGAAGATTAGCATGGCCCCTGCGCAAGGATGACACGCAAAATCGTGAAGCGTTCCACATTTTTTGTATTTAATTACTTTCGTGAAGCTCTTGATATATTGTCAGTTCCTGGAGCTTGTAAAATATTGTGTCTCATATTCACGCAAGAAATTTTAGACGAGTTCTGTCCGAATCTTCAGTTTGAATAAAATTGAATGAAATCGTTTAAATTTACGCAAAATCTACAATCTTTTCAGGAACAGAACAATCCTATCTCTCTCTTTTTCGTTTTATATTATTCGCCGCATTGCCTAAAAGTTCAAATGAATGATCTTTGTCTACTGTGATAAGGCGTGATCATCTCATTCCCGCGACACGAGGGGAAAGCTTATTGGCATACTTTAAAACTCGCATTGAAAATAATGAATCTCGAAACCGGCAGCTGCAAATGTACTTTCACGTAGAGTTACACGTTCTGAGATTTCGCTGTCGTCTAGATAAAGAAAGATGGAACTCGTTACAGGAATGTTAGAAACGGCCGAGCGTTATTGAAGTACTCGCGTTCTAAATATGCGCAGCTGCAGCTATTTTTTGCTTTCTTTTAAAATGGAAACCACTCAGAGCAAGCTCCGCCCTTCCCGAAAGACACGAAGCCTATCGGGCGCGATCATCAATGGTCCCTTCTACGTATTATAGCAGAAGGAACCAGTTTCACGCTCAGGGCGAAACCCCACTCCACATCATCGTGGTTGGGTTTTCTGCGATGTTCGGTGAGCGAACACGCTAATCATACTATAGAAATGATCCTATGAAGTATGATCTTGAAGTGCAATGTGCAATTAGAAAAATCAAGAAAAATAACTTTGAACTATATGCGGGTCAACAATCAACTGCACAGTACGCGTGTTTTGACGGTTCCAGCAAACGCGTCGTCGGCAGTTTATTAAAGGCAACAAAAAATATTTATTGATTTTTTAAAACCAAAGTGTCCGTTTGTTATTGATCAAGAGACGCGTTGGTACATTCTTGATATTCGAGAACCGATAACAAACTTAAGATGAGGAATGGATTATAATCGCTCAAACGAAATCATTTTACAAGTGCTCGTAAGAAAATGTAGTGTTTACATTAAGGCATTTCAAGTTTAATTTTACTGTAGCGAAGTACGCTCTGGAACGTATTCGATGTAAAATTAATGCGGTTCACGTATTCATTTTTTCCCCTCGAGATCGGTATATGAGTAAAAAATATCGTAACATAAACCAATAGATTTTATACTTATTTAAGAGAAATGAGTCAAGCAGTCATGGGAAATTAAGATATTCCAACACATAAAATACAGAACCCAAGAGAAGTTTGAACTACATAAGTGGCAGAGTTTTTGTCGAAGGATCGCCGAGTTTGTAAATATTATGCTGTGTGATTAGGTCCATATAAGTGAAATTGGATTTCTCGTGAACGTAAATATATTTTTTCATCATCTTCTTTTTCAATACGAGAAAATGGCTATTCCGAATACGTTTTAAATCTCTCGTTGCATTGCTTGCACCTCGTCTACTGAGAGCCAACAAAATTAGTGCAAGAAAAGAGGGCGCTGTTAGGCCGGTGTAGCTAGGAGATTTGATATTGACGAAATATCTGCCTTCTTAGTTCCAAATTCGATCGATCGCCGCTGAACGTAGTAACTTCACCAGCGTTTGACGTTTTTCGATCTATTAAAGTCATGGGAAAATTATTTTATATAGCTTCAGAAATACATGCAGAAAATAGACATGCATGTACTTTTACTTTAGTGAATAAGAATTCTATTAAGGTGGTTCTAAAATGCTCTGCTAAACAACGCAAAAATTTCTGACACAATGTCTGACTCACTTTTTAAAGCAAAGGCATAAAATTGGCAGACATGAGTAATGAAGCGATTTGGAATCGAAATGAGTTTTTCATTTTTTTTTTTTGATAAATATATGACTTATCGAGTTATAAGCGATTTCTGTCACGTGACAACACATTTATTTTTTCCTTTCTGGCGCTAAAGCATCGGGAATTCGGTTCAAAACGTCGACTTTGACGGTGTTTTCCGAACGATCTTCTGCCTTTATCAAAAAAATGGAAAACGTGTTTCGATTACAAAGTTTCTGAATAGCAACACCTGTCCGTTTCATGCGTTTCTGAACAAAAATGAATTAAAAAATGTGTCTGAAAGTAGTCCCTTTGGATTTGAGAACAGCCTTAAACGCCTTATTTTTCATTGTATGAACTGGAGGGTTATTTTTAATCTGATCGGAAGTCGATGAATGATACTCTTAACGACAATTCCCTGTTTAATTATCACACTTTAAAAAATTTATTTCAACATCATTAGTACTACCTATTTGAACACTATATTTATCGAATCTGTATATTTAGATGTTTAAATGCGATAGCAGTAGCTAGGAGTTAATTTAGATGATAAAATAGGAATGTCATCAGTACAGATTTTAAGCTTTTCTTAAATGATGTAAATTTTCGATGAGAGTTATATCGAATTCTCATTCTTTATTTTTTAAATCTTCAATGTAATAATATCTAATTTTTAATAATTACTGTTGTTTAGATCTGAATAAGAAACTAAGGATTGTGGGGGAAAAAAAATAAATAATGTTGTTTATTTTATGAATGAAATTTATTTTACATGAAAGTCTAAGATTAAAATGACGGATTTCACAGATCTCTCGGCCTGAAAATGTCCTACATTGAGGGTCAGTAGGCGTAGCGACAGCACAAATGTACATGAAGAAATTTAAGTCTTCCCACACCGGTAATCCGAAAGAGCTACAGTTTCATATAATTTTCGCCCATCAAGTCATACGTATGCTCTGGTTTCTCTTCAAAATACGAGCTAATCTTTCGCCTTTTACTAAAGATTACCGTGGAGAGGAACAACTCAATGAGCCTAAAACTAATTTTTGGAATCCCACCGAAAGGTGGGGCGTTTCCTGAAAGAAAGAACACACCTAACTACCCTGTTTGAGCTGACCCGTGCGAGGATTTCGCATTGCAATCTGATATTTTTCAGTAATGTTTAATATTTTTTTGAGCTTCGATGGGGTCTTTTACTTTTAAACATTTCAATTTTGCTTTTTAATCATAGCCATTGGAAGCATCACGCTTTATCCTTTTTGTACTCTTATTATTATTATTTTATATTAATTGTTGAGCATCCTATAATGCGGTATTTTATTTTTGTGGCAACACTAATTTGGAGAAAACCTTTCATTTCATTTCTGAAAACAATGCCTATTTAATTTTTAATCAAAAAAACATCTTTTAACGAAATGTGAATGTACTGCGTCAGAAGCCGCTTCAAAAATCTTTCGAATGATACCTCATTTGTTGTGCGTTTTGTTAATTTATAGAAAAAGGGATGTTGACAACACAAATAATATACATGATTTTTAGATCTGACTGAAGGAAAATGTCACGCGAAAACCTCTTCGATTTTTAGGCTATGTTCTAGACTTTTTTTGACTGAGAGAAATGCAATTGTGAAGTGCTTTCCACTGAATTTCACTTCGAACGTCAAGAAAATCTTCGTTTTATTGCGAGTCGAACCTTAATTTTGAACATGCTTTTTCATATTCATATCGAACACTTAGAAAAATAAACATTAAAACTATCAAGTTGCTTGGTTGTACGATAGTGTTGGACAATTTACATGAACATTTTCACTTCTTACTTTATCTCCTTTTCCACGTACTTTGTCTCATATACAATTAGGAATGAAATTAATTTTCCTACATTTATAAATAGGAAGTTTGTAAAGTAGTCACGTGCAAGACTAAGATATTGCAGGGCTTTGCACGTCTTAGGCAAACCTCTTTTAAGTGATGGCTATTAAGCTTACTGCAGCGTTAAATAATCGAAACAGGTTGCTATGATAAAGAAAAGCTTCTTTTTTAAATTATTCATTTATTTATCTGTACGCGCGTCCGTCTCCTTCGTTTAGAAATTATGAAGCGATGACTCCGCCCATCTGGAAATTCGAATGTTGGGTGGGACGAAAACGGCTTACATCTTATTACTACACTCTGAGCTTAGCCAAACGGCTGAGAAACGACATCATGATATTAGCTTTGCGGTATAATGTGTCGTCTTGCGAGGAATATTATCCATGTGACGTGTTGCTCCTAGATATTACCTTTTTTACTGGGGGTTTGCTAACATGTAACATATAACATGCTAACTACGATGTTCTTGCGGCAGAATTTTATTTTGGAAATGGAAACTGAATGCTGAGTCCTGTTATTTGGTGTATTGAAGGCGTGACTACATAGGCATAGATTTTCACATTTGAGACTGGACAGGGAACCGGAGTATGAAAAATTCGCATTTAGAAATAACATATTTGAATCGGAGTAAGCGTTGGAAAGATTCATATGCTTTTGAAGGAAAAACCCTTTGGGCATTCGACAGCGAGTTCTTTGCACGTCAGTGGAGAAAGATAAGCTTTTTCCACAACAATCGGTAGTGTTTTGAAAAATTCCCACTTCCACACCACATTTTTTTTACAGAAAGTTTTGGACGTGTATATATAGTCGGAGCAGGCTATCTTAGGTGTACTTGCTTCGGCAGTACATATACTAAAATTGGAACGATACAGAGAAGATTAGCATGGCCCCTGCGCAAGGATGACACGCAAAATCGTGAAGCGTTCCACATTTTTTGTATTTAATTACTTTCGTGAAGCTCTTGATATTTTGTCAGTTCCTGGAGCTTGTAAAATATTGTGTCTCATATTCACGCAAGAAATTTTAGACGAGTTCTGTCCGAATCTTCAGTTTGAATAAAATTGAATGAAATCGTTTAAATTTACGCAAAATCTACAATCTTTTCAGGAACAGAACAATCCTATCTCTCTCTTTTTCGTTTTATATTATTCGCCGCATTGCCTAAAAGTTCAAATGAATGATCTTTGTCTACTGTGATAAGGCGTGATCATCTCATTCCCGCGACACGAGGGGAAAGCTTATTGGCATACTTTAAAACTCGCATTGAAAATAATGAATCTCGAAACCGGCAGCTGCAAATGTACTTTCATGTAGAGTTACGCGTTCTGAGATTTCGCTGTCGTCTAGATAAAGAAAGATGGAACTCGTTACAGGAATGTTAGAAACGGCCGAGCGTTATTGAAGTACTCGCGTTCTAAATATGCGCAGCTGCAGCTATTTTTTGCTTTCTTTTAAAATGGAAACCACTCAGAGCAAGCTCCGCCCTTCCCGAAAGACACGAAGCCTATCGGGCGCGATCATCAATGGTCCCTTCTACGTATTATAGCAGAAGGAACCAGTTTCACGCTCGGGGCGAAACCCCACTCCACATCATCGTGGTTGGGTTTTCTGCGATGTTCGGTGAGCGAACACGCTAATCATACTATAGAAATGATCCTATGAAGTATGATCTTGAAGTGCAATGTGCAATTAGAAATTATCAAGAAAAATAACTTTGAACTATATGCGGGTCAACAATCAACTGCACAGTACGCGTGTTTTGACGGTTCCAGCAAACGCGTCGTCGGCAGTTTATTAAAGGCAACAAAAAATATTTATTGATTTTTTAAAACCAAAGTGTCCGTTTGTTATTGATCAAGAGACGCGTTGGTACATTCTTGATATTCGAGAACCGATAACAAACTTAAGATGAGGAATGGATTATAATCGCTCAAACGAAATCATTTTACAAGTGCTCGTAAGAAAATGTAGTGTTTACATTAAGGCATTTCAAGTTTAATTTTACTGTAGCGAAGTACGCTCTGGAACGTATTCGATGTAAAATTAATGCGGTTCACGTATTCATTTTTTCCCCTCGAGATCGGTATATGAGTAAAAAATATCGTAACATAAACCAATAGATTTTATACTTATTTAAGAGAAATGAGTCAAGCAGTCATGGGAAATTAAGATATTCCAACACATAAAATACAGAACCCAAGAGAAGTTTGAACTACATAAGTGGCAGAGTTTTTGTCGAAGGATCGCCGAGTTTGTAAATATTATGCTGTGTGATTAGGTCCATATAAGTGAAATTGGATTTCTCGTGAACGTAAATATATTTTTTCATCATCTTCTTTTTCAATACGAGAAAATGGCTATTCCGAATACGTTTTAAATCTCTCGTTGCATTGCTTGCACCTCGTCTACTGAGAGCCAACAAAATTAGTGCAAGAAAAGAGGGCGCTGTTAGGCCGGTGTAGCTAGGAGATTTGATATTGACGAAATATCTGCCTTCTTAGTTCCAAATTCGATCGATCGCCGCTGAACGTAGTAACTTCACCAGCGTTTGACGTTTTTCGATCTATTAAAGTCATGGGAAAATTATTTTATATAGCTTCAGAAATACATGCAGAAAATAGACATGCATGTACTTTTACTTTAGTGAATAAGAATTCTATTAAGGTGGTTCTAAAATGCTTTGCTAAACAACGCAAAAATTTCTGACACAATGTCTGACTCACTTTTTAAAGCAAAGGCATAAAATTGGCAGACATGAGTAATGAAGCGATTTGGAATCGAAATGAGTTTTTCATTTTTTTTTTTTTTTTGATAAATATATGACTTATCGAGTTATAAGCGATTTCTGTCACGTGACAACACATTTATTTTTTCCCTTTCTGGCGCTAAAGCATCGGGAATTCGGTTCAAAACGTCGACTTTGACGGTGTTTTCCGAACGATCTTCTGCCTTTATCAAAAAAATGGAAAACGTGTTTCGATTACAAAGTTTCTGAATAGCAACACCTGTCCGTTTCATGCGTTTCTGAACAAAAATGAATTAAAAAATGTGTCTGAAAGTAGTCCCTTTGGATTTGAGAACAGCCTTAAACGCCTTATTTTTCATTGTATGAACTGGAGGGTTATTTTTAATTTGATCGGAAGTCGATGAATGATACTCTTAACGACAATTCCCTGTTTAATTATCACACTTTAAAAAATTTATTTCAACATCATTAGCACTACCTATTTGAACACTATATTTATCGAATCTGTATATTTAGATGTTTAAATGCGATAGCAGTAGCTAGGAGTTAATTTAGATGATAAAATAGGAATGTCATCAGTACAGATTTTAAGCTTTTCTTAAATGATGTAAATTTTCGATGAGAGTTATATCGAATTCTCATTCTTTATTTTTTAAATCTTCAATGTAATAATATCTAATTTTTAATAATTACTGTTGTTTAGATCTGAATAAGAAACTAAGGATTGTGGGGGAAAAAAAATAAATAATGTTGTTTATTTTATGAATGAAATTTATTTTACATGAAAGTCTAAGATTAAAATGACGGATTTCACAGATCTCCCGGCCTGAAAATGTCCTACATTGAGGGTCAGTAGGCGTAGCGACAGCACAAATGTACATGAAGAAATTTAAGTCTTCCCACACCGGTAATCCGAAAGAGCTACAGTTTCATATAATTTTCGCCCATCAAGTCATACGTCTGCTCTGGTTTCTCTTCAAAATACGAGCTAATCTTTCGCCTTTTACTAAAGATTACCGTGGAGAGGAACAACTCAATGAGCCTAAAACTAACTTTTGGAATCCCACCGAAAGGTGGGGCGTTTCCTGAAAGAAAGAACACACCTAACTACCCTGTTTGAGCTGACCCGTGCGAGGATTTCGAATTGCAATCTGATATTTTTCAGTAATGTTTAATATTTTTTTGAGCTTCGATGGGGTCTTTTACTTTTAAACATTTCAATTTTGCTTTTTAATCATAGCCATTGGAAGCATCACGCTTTATCCTTTTTGTACTCTTATTATTATTATTTTATATTAATTGTTGAGCATCCTATAATGCGGTATTTTATTTTTGTGGCAACACTAATTTGGAGAAAACCTTTCATTTCATTTCTGAAAACAATGCCTATTTAATTTTTAATCAAAAAAACATCTTTTAACGAAATGTGAATGTACTGCGTGAGAAGCCGCTTCAAAAATCTTTCGAATGATACCTCATTTGTTGTGCGTTTTGTTAATTTATAGAAAAAGGGATGTTGACAACACAAATAATATACATGATTTTTAGATCTGACTGCAGGAAAATGTCAAGCGAAAACCTCTTCGATTTTTAGGCTATGTTCTAGACTTTTTTTGACTGAGAGAAATGCAATTGTGAAGTGCTTTCCACTGAATTTCACTTCGAACGTCAAGAAAATCTTCGTTTTATTGCGAGTCGAACCTTAATTTTGAACATGCTTTTTCATATTCATATCGAACACTTAGAAAAATAAACATTAAAACTATCAAGTTGCTTGGTTGTACGATAGTGTTGGACAATTTACATGAACATTTTCACTTCTTACTTTATCTCCTTTTCCACGTACTTTGTCTCATATACAATTAGGAATGAAATTAATTTTCCTACATTTATAAATAGGAAGTTTGTAAAGTAGTCACGTGCAAGACTAAGATATTGCAGGGCTTTGCACGTCTTAGGCAAACCTCTTTTAAGTGATGGCTATTAAGCTTACTGCAGCGTTAAATAATCGAAACAGGTTGCTATGATAA
This sequence comes from Maratus michaelseni, assembly GCA_963931845.1. Classification (NCBI taxonomy): domain Eukaryota; kingdom Metazoa; phylum Arthropoda; class Arachnida; order Araneae; family Salticidae; genus Maratus; species Maratus michaelseni. The sequence continues at coordinate 126,377,095 of OZ007597.1, forward strand.
AGAAAAGCTTCTTTTTTAAATTATTCATTTATTTATCTGTACGCGCGTCCGTCTCCTTCGTTTAGAAATTATGAAGCGATGACTCCGCCCATCTGGAAATTCGAATGTTGGGTGGGACGAAAACGGCTTACATCTTATTACTACTACACTCTGAGCTTAGCCAAACGGCTGAGAAACGACATCATGATATTAGCTTTGCGGTATAATGTGTCGTCTTGCGAGGAATATTATCCATGTGACGTGTTGCTCCTAGATATTACCTTTTTTACTGGGGGTTTGCTAACATGTAACATATAACATGCTAACTACGATGTTCTTGCGGCAGAATTTTATTTTGGAAATGGAAACTGAATGCTGAGTCCTGTTATTTGGTGTATTGAAGGCGTGACTACATAGGCATAGATTTTCACATTTGAGACTGGACAGGGAACCGGAGTATGAAAAATTCGCATTTAGAAATAACATATTTGAATCGGAGTAAGCGTTGGAAAGATTCATATGCTTTTGAAGGAAAAACCCTTTGGGCATTCGACAGCGAGTTCTTTGCACGTCAGTGGAGAAAGATAAGCTTTTTCCACAACAATCGGTAGTGTTTTGAAAAATTCCCACTTCCACACCACATTTTTTTTACAGAAAGTTTTGGACGTGTATATATAGTCGGAGCAGGCTATCTTAGGTGTACTTGCTTCGGCAGTACATATACTAAAATTGGAACGATACAGAGAAGATTAGCATGGCCCCTGCGCAAGGATGACACGCAAAATCGTGAAGCGTTCCACATTTTTTGTATTTAATTACTTTCGTGAAGCTCTTGATATTTTGTCAGTTCCTGGAGCTTGTAAAATATTGTGTCTCATATTCACGCAAGAAATTTTAGACGAGTTCTGTCCGAATCTTCAGTTTGAATAAAATTGAATGAAATCGTTTAAATTTACGCAAAATCTACAATCTTTTCAGGAACAGAACAATCCTATCTCTCTCTTTTTCGTTTTATATTATTCGCCGCATTGCCTAAAAGTTCAAATGAATGATCTTTGTCTACTGTGATAAGGCGTGATCATCTCATTCCCGCGACACGAGGGGAAAGCTTATTGGCATACTTTAAAACTCGCATTGAAAATAATGAATCTCGAAACCGGCAGCTGCAAATGTACTTTCACGTAGAGTTACGCGTTCTGAGATTTCGCTGTCGTCTAGATAAAGAAAGATGGAACTCGTTACAGGAATGTTAGAAACGGCCGAGCGTTATTGAAGTACTCGCGTTCTAAATATGCGCAGCTGCAGCTATTTTTTGCTTTCTTTTAAAATGGAAACCACTCAGAGCAAGCTCCGCCCTTCCCGAAAGACACGAAGCCTATCGGGCGCGATCATCAATGGTCCCTTCTACGTATTATAGCAGAAGGAACCAGTTTCACGCTCGGGGCGAAACCCCACTCCACATCATCGTGGTTGGGTTTTCTGCGATGTTCGGTGAGCGAACACGCTAATCATACTATAGAAATGATCCTATGAAGTATGATCTTGAAGTGCAATGTGCAATTAGAAATTATCAAGAAAAATAACTTTGAACTATATGCGGGTCAACAATCAACTGCACAGTACGCGTGTTTTGACGGTTCCAGCAAACGCGTCGTCGGCAGTTTATTAAAGGCAACAAAAAATATTTATTGATTTTTTAAAACCAAAGTGTCCGTTTGTTATTGATCAAGAGACGCGTTGGTACATTCTTGATATTCGAGAACCGATAACAAACTTAAGATGAGGAATGGATTATAATCGCTCAAACGAAATCATTTTACAAGTGCTCGTAAGAAAATGTAGTGTTTACATTAAGGCATTTCAAGTTTAATTTTACTGTAGCGAAGTACGCTCTGGAACGTATTCGATGTAAAATTAATGCGGTTCACGTATTCATTTTTTCCCCTCGAGATCGGTATATGAGTAAAAAATATCGTAACATAAACCAATAGATTTTATACTTATTTAAGAGAAATGAGTCAAGCAGTCATGGGAAATTAAGATATTCCAACACATAAAATACAGAACCCAAGAGAAGTTTGAACTACATAAGTGGCAGAGTTTTTGTCGAAGGATCGCCGAGTTTGTAAATATTATGCTGTGTGATTAGGTCCATATAAGTGAAATTGGATTTCTCGTGAACGTAAATATATTTTTTCATCATCTTCTTTTTCAATACGAGAAAATGGCTATTCCGAATACGTTTTAAATCTCTCGTTGCATTGCTTGCACCTCGTCTACTGAGAGCCAACAAAATTAGTGCAAGAAAAGAGGGCGCTGTTAGGCCGGTGTAGCTAGGAGATTTGATATTGACGAAATATCTGCCTTCTTAGTTCCAAATTCGATCGATCGCCGCTGAACGTAGTAACTTCACCAGCGTTTGACGTTTTTCGATCTATTAAAGTCATGGGAAAATTATTTTATATAGCTTCAGAAATACATGCAGAAAATAGACATGCATGTACTTTTACTTTAGTGAATAAGAATTCTATTAAGGTGGTTCTAAAATGCTCTGCTAAACAACGCAAAAATTTCTGACACAATGTCTGACTCACTTTTTAAAGCAAAGGCATAAAATTGGCAGACATGAGTAATGAAGCGATTTGGAATCGAAATGAGTTTTTCATTTTTTTTTTTTTGATAAATATATGACTTATCGAGTTATAAGCGATTTCTGTCACGTGACAACACATTTATTTTTTCCCTTTCTGGCGCTAAAGCATCGGGAATTCGGTTCAAAACGTCGACTTTGACGGTGTTTTCCGAACGATCTTCTGCCTTTATCAAAAAAATGGAAAACGTGTTTCGATTACAAAGTTTCTGAATAGCAACACCTGTCCGTTTCATGCGTTTCTGAACAAAAATGAATTAAAAAATGTGTCTGAAAGTAGTCCCTTTGGATTTGAGAACAGCCTTAAACGCCTTATTTTTCATTGTATGAACTGGAGGGTTATTTTTAATCTGATCGGAAGTCGATGAATGATACTCTTAACGACAATTCCCTGTTTAATTATCACACTTTAAAAAATTTATTTCAACATCATTAGCACTACCTATTTGAACACTATATTTATCGAATCTGTATATTTAGATGTTTAAATGCGATAGCAGTAGCTAGGAGTTAATTTAGATGATAAAATAGGAATGTCATCAGTACAGATTTTAAGCTTTTCTAAAATGATGTAAATTTTCGATGAGAGTTATATCGAATTCTCATTCTTTATTTTTTAAATCTTCAATGTAATAATATCTAATTTTTAATAATTACTGTTGTTTAGATCTGAATAAGAAACTAAGGATTGTGGGGGAAAAAAAATAAATAATGTTGTTTATTTTATGAATGAAATTTATTTTACATGAAAGTCTAAGATTAAAATGACGGATTTCACAGATCTCCCGGCCTGAAAATGTCCTACATTGAGGGTCAGTAGGCGTAGCGACAGCACAAATGTACATGAAGAAATTTAAGTCTTCCCACACCGGTAATCCGAAAGAGCTACAGTTTCATATAATTTTCGCCCATCAAGTCATACGTATGCTCTGGTTTCTCTTCAAAATACGAGCTAATCTTTCGCCTTTTACTAAAGATTACCGTGGAGAGGAACAACTCAATGAGCCTAAAACTAATTTTTGGAATCCCACCGAAAGGTGGGGCGTTTCCTGAAAGAAAGAACACACCTAACTACCCTGTTTGAGCTGACCCGTGCGAGGATTTCGCATTGCAGTCTGATATTTTTCAGTAATGTTTAATATTTTTTTGAGCTTCGATGGGGTCTTTTACTTTTAAACATTTCAATTTCGCTTTTTAATCATAGCCATTGGAAGCATCACGCTTTATCCTTTTTGTACTCTTATTATTATTATTTTATATTAATTGTTGAGCTTCCTATAATGCGGTATTTTATTTTTGTGGCAACACTAATTTGGAGAAAACCTTTCATTTCATTTCTGAAAACAATGCCTATTTAATTTTTAATCAAAAAAACATCTTTTAATGAAATGTGAATGTACTGCGTCAGAAGCCGCTTCAAAAATCTTTCGAATGATACCTCATTTGTTGTGCGTTTTGTTAATTTATAGAAAAAGGGATGTTGACAACACAAATAATATACATGATTTTTAGATCTGACTGCAGGAAAATGTCAAGCGAAAACCTCTTCGATTTTTAGGCTATGTTCTAGACTTTTTTTGACTGAGAGAAATGCAATTGTGAAGTGCTTTTCACTGAATTTCACTTCGAACGTCAAGAAAATCTTCGTTTTATTGCGAGTCGAACCTTAATTTTGAACATGCTTTTTCATATTCATATCGAACACTTAGAAAAATAAACATTAAAACTATCAAGTTGCTTGGTTGTACGATAGTGTTGGACAATTTACATGAACATTTTCACTTCTTACTTTATCTCCTTTTCCACATACTTTGTCTCATATACAATTAGGAATGAAATTAATTTTCCTACATTTATAAATAGGAAGTTTGTAAAGTAGTCACGTGCAAGACTAAGATATTGCAGGGCTTTGCACGTCTTAGGCAAACCTCTTTTAAGTGATGGCTATTAAGCTTACTGCAGCGTTAAATAATCGAAACAGGTTGCTATGATAAAGAAAAGCTTCTTTTTTAAATTATTCATTTATTTATCTGTACGCGCGTCCGTCTCCTTCGTTTAGAAATTATGAAGCGATGACTCCGCCCATCTGGAAATTCGAATGTTGGGTGGGACGAAAACGGCTTACATCTTATTACTACTACACTCTGAGCTTAGCCAAACGGCTGAGAAACGACATCATGATATTAGCTTTGCGGTATAATGTGTCGTCTTGCGAGGAATATTATCCATGTGACGTGTTGCTCCTAGATATTACCTTTTTTACTGGGGGTTTGCTAACATGTAACATATAACATGCTAACTACGATGTTCTTGCGGCAGAATTTTATTTTGGAAATGGAAACTGAATGCTGAGTCCTGTTATTTGGTGTATTGAAGGCGTGACTACATAGGCATAGATTTTCACATTTGAGACTGGACAGGGAACCGGAGTATGAAAAATTCGCATTTAGAAATAACATATTTGAATCGGAGTAAGCGTTGGAAAGATTCATATGCTTTTGAAGGAAAAACCCTTTGGGCATTCGACAGCGAGTTCTTTGCACGTCAGTGGAGAAAGATAAGCTTTTTCCACAACAATCGGTAGTGTTTTGAAAAATTCCCACTTCCACACCACATTTTTTTTACAGAAAGTTTTGGACGTGTATATATAGTCGGAGCAGGCTATCTTAGGTGTACTTGCTTCGGCAGTACATATACTAAAATTGGAACGATACAGAGAAGATTAGCATGGCCCCTGCGCAAGGATGACACGCAAAATCGTGAAGCGTTCCACATTTTTTGTATTTAATTACTTTCGTGAAGCTCTTGATATTTTGTCAGTTCCTGGAGCTTGTAAAATATTGTGTCTCATATTCACGCAAGAAATTTTAGACGAGTTCTGTCCGAATCTTCAGTTTGAATAAAATTGAATGAAATCGTTTAAATTTACGCAAAATCTACAATCTTTTCAGGAACAGAACAATCCTATCTCTCTCTTTTTCGTTTTATATTATTCGCCGCATTGCCTAAAAGTTCAAATGAATGATCTTTGTCTACTGTGATAAGGCGTGATCATCTCATTCCCGCGACACGAGGGGAAAGCTTATTGGCATACTTTAAAACTCGCATTGAAAATAATGAATCTCGAAACCGGCAGCTGCAAATGTACTTTCACGTAGAGTTACGCGTTCTGAGATTTCGCTGTCGTCTAGATAAAGAAAGATGGAACTCGTTACAGGAATGTTAGAAACGGCCGAGCGTTATTGAAGTACTCGCGTTCTAAATATGCGCAGCTGCAGCTATTTTTTGCTTTCTTTTAAAATGGAAACCACTCAGAGCAAGCTCCGCCCTTCCCGAAAGACACGAAGCCTATCGGGCGCGATCATCAATGGTCCCTTCTACGTATTATAGCAGAAGGAACCAGTTTCACGCTCGGGGCGAAACCCCACTCCACATCATCGTGGTTGGGTTTTCTGCGATGTTCGGTGAGCGAACACGCTAATCATACTATAGAAATGATCCTATGAAGTATGATCTTGAAGTGCAATGTGCAATTAGAAAAATCAAGAAAAATAACTTTGAACTATATGCGGGTCAACAATCAACTGCACAGTACGCGTGTTTTGACGGTTCCAGCAAACGCGTCGTCGGCAGTTTATTAAAGGCAACAAAAAATATTTATTGATTTTTTAAAACCAAAGTGTCCGTTTGTTATTGATCAAGAGACGCGTTGGTACATTCTTGATATTCAAGAACCGATAACAAACTTAAGATGAGGAATGGATTATAATCGCTCAAACGAAATCATTTTACAAGTGCTCGTAAGAAAATGTAGTGTTTACATTAAGGCATTTCAAGTTTAATTTTACTGTAGCGAAGTACGCTCTGGAACGTATTCGATGTAAAATTAATGCGGTTCACGTATTCATTTTTTCCCCTCGAGATCGGTATATGAGTAAAAAATATCGTAACATAAACCAATAGATTTTATACTTATTTAAGAGAAATGAGTCAAGCAGTCATGGGAAATTAAGATATTCCAACACATAAAATACAGAACCCAAGAAAAGTTTGAACTACATAAGTGGCAGAGTTTTTGTCGAAGGATCGCCGAGTTTGTAAATATTATGCTGTGTGATTAGGTCCATATAAGTGAAATTGGATTTCTCGTGAACGTAAATATATTTTTTCATCATCTTCTTTTTCAATACGAGAAAATGGCTATTCCGAATACGTTTTAAATCTCTCGTTGCATTGCTTGCACCTCGTCTACTGAGAGCCAACAAAATTAGTGCAAGAAAAGAGGGCGCTGTTAGGCCGGTGTAGCTAGGAGATTTGATATTGACGAAATATCTGCCTTCTTAGTTCCAAATTCGATCGATCGCCGCTGAACGTAGTAACTTCACCAGCGTTTGACGTTTTTCGATCTATTAAAGTCATGGGAAAATTATTTTATATAGCTTCAGAAATACATGCAGAAAATAGACATGCATGTACTTTTACTTTAGTGAATAAGAATTCTATTAAGGTGGTTCTAAAATGCTCTGCTAAACAACGCAAAAATTTCTGACACAATGTCTGACTCACTTTTTAAAGCAAAGGCATAAAATTGGCAGACATGAGTAATGAAGCGATTTGGAATCGAAATGAGTTTTTCATTTTTTTTTTTGATAAATATATGACTTATCGAGTTATAAGCGATTTCTGTCACGTGACAACACATTTATTTTTTCCCTTTCTGGCGCTAAAGCATTGGGAATTCGGTTCAAAACGTCGACTTTGACGGTGTTTTCCGAACGATCTTCTGCCTTTATCAAAAAAATGGAAAACGTGTTTCGATTACAAAGTTTCTGAATAGCAACACCTGTCCGTTTCATGCGTTTCTGAACAAAAATGAATTAAAAAATGTGTCTGAAAGTAGTCCCTTTGGATTTGAGAACAGCCTTAAACGCCTTATTTTTCATTGTATGAACTGGAGGGTTATTTTTAATCTGATCGGAAGTCGATGAATGATACTCTTAACGACAATTCCCTGTTTAATTATCACACTTTAAAAAATTTATTTCAACATTATTAGTACTACCTATTTGAACACTATATTTATCGAATCTGTATATTTAGATGTTTAAATGCGATAGCAGTAGCTAGGAGTTAATTTAGATGATAAAATAGGAATGTCATCAGTACAGATTTTAAGCTTTTCTTAAATGATGTAAATTTTCGATGAGAGTTATATCGAATTCTCATTCTTTATTTTTTAAATCTTCAATGTAATAATATCTAATTTTTAATAATTACTGTTGTTTAGATCTGAATAAGAAACTAAGGATTGTGGGGGAAAAAAAATAAATAATGTTGTTTATTTTATGAATGAAATTTATTTTACATGAAAGTCTAAGATTAAAATGACGGATTTCACAGATCTCTCGGCCTGAAAATGTCCTACATTGAGGGTCAGTAGGCGTAGCGACAGCACAAATGTACATGAAGAAATTTAAGTCTTCCCACACCGGTAATCCGAAAGAGCTACAGTTTCATATAATTTTCGCCCATCAAGTCATACGTATGCTCTGGTTTCTCTTCAAAATACGAGCTAATCTTTCGCCTTTTACTAAAGATTACCGTGGAGAGGAACAACTCAATGAGCCTAAAACTAATTTTTGGAATCCCACCGAAAGGTGGGGCGTTTCCTGAAAGAAAGAACACACCTAACTACCCTGTTTGAGCTGACCCGTGCGAGGATTTCGCATTGCAATCTGATATTTTTCAGTAATGTTTAATATTTTTTTGAGCTTCGATGGGGTCTTTTACTTTTAAACATTTCAATTTTGCTTTTTAATCATAGCCATTGGAAGCATCACGCTTTATCCTTTTTGTACTCTTATTATTATTATTTTATATTAATTGTTGAGCATCCTATAATGCGGTATTTTATTTTTGTGGCAACACTAATTTGGAGAAAACCTTTCATTTCATTTCTGAAAACAATGCCTATTTAATTTTTAATCAAAAAAACATCTTTTAACGAAATGTGAATGTAATGCGTCAGAAGCCGCTTCAAAAATCTTTCGAATGATACCTCATTTGTTGTGCGTTTTGTTAATTTATAGAAAAAGGGATGTTGACAACACAAATAATATACATGATTTTTAGATCTGACTGCAGGAAAATGTCACGCGAAAACCTCTTCGATTTTTAGGCTATGTTCTAGACTTTTTTTGACTGAGAGAAATGCAATTGTGAAGTGCTTTCCACTGAATTTCACTTCGAACGTCAAGAAAATCTTCGTTTTATTGCGAGTCGAACCTTAATTTTGAACATGCTTTTTCATATTCATATCGAACACTTAGAAAAATAAACATTAAAACTATCAAGTTGCTTGGTTGTACGATAGTGTTGGACAATTTACATGAACATTTTCACTTCTTACTTTATCTCCTTTTCCACGTACTTTGTCTCATATACAATTAGGAATGAAATTAATTTTCCTACATTTATAAATAGGAAGTTTGTAAAGTAGTCACGTGCAAGACTAAGATATTGCAGGGCTTTGCACGTCTTAGGCAAACCTCTTTTAAGTGATGGCTATTAAGCTTACTGCAGCGTTAAATAATCGAAACAGGTTGCTATGATAAAGAAAAGCTTCTTTTTTAAATTATTCATTTATTTATCTGTACGCGCGTCCGTCTCCTTCGTTTAGAAATTATGAAGCGATGACTCCGCCCATCTGGAAATTCGAATGTTGGGTGGGACGAAAACGGCTTACATCTTATTACTACACTCTGAGCTTAGCCAAACGGCTGAGAAACGACATCATGATATTAGCTTTGCGGTATAATGTGTCGTCTTGCGAGGAATATTATCCATGTGACGTGTTGCTCCTAGATATTACCTTTTTTACTGGGGGTTTGCTAACATGTAACATATAACATGCTAACTACGATGTTCTTGCGGCAGAATTTTATTTTGGAAATGGAAACTGAATGCTGAGTCCTGTTATTTGGTGTATTGAAGGCGTGACTACATAGGCATAGATTTTCACATTTGAGACTGGACAGGGAACCGGAGTATGAAAAATTCGCATTTAGAAATAACATATTTGAATCGGAGTAAGCGTTGGAAAGATTCATATGCTTTTGAAGGAAAAACCCTTTGGGCATTCGACAGCGAGTTCTTTGCACGTCAGTGGAGAAAGATAAGCTTTTTCCACAACAATCGGTAGTGTTTTGAAAAATTCCCACTTCCACACCACATTTTTTTTACAGAAAGTTTTGGACGTGTATATATAGTCGGAGCAGGCTATCTTAGGTGTACTTGCTTCGGCAGTACATATACTAAAATTGGAACGATACAGAGAAGATTAGCATGGCCCCTGCGCAAGGATGACACGCAAAATCGTGAAGCGTTCCACATTTTTTGTATTTAATTACTTTCGTGAAGCTCTTGATATTTTGTCAGTTCCTGGAGCTTGTAAAATATTGTGTCTCATATTCACGCAAGAAATTTTAGACGAGTTCTGTCCGAATCTTCAGTTTGAATAAAATTGAATGAAATCGTTTAAATTTACGCAAAATCTACAATCTTTTCAGGAACAGAACAATCCTATCTCTCTCTTTTTCGTTTTATATTATTCGCCGCATTGCCTAAAAGTTCAAATGAATGATCTTTGTCTACTGTGATAAGGCGTGATCATCTCATTCCCGCGACACGAGGGGAAAGCTTATTGGCATACTTTAAAACTCGCATTGAAAATAATGAATCTCGAAACCGGCAGCTGCAAATGTACTTTCACGTAGAGTTACGCGTTCTGAGATTTCGCTGTCGTCTAGATAAAGAAAGATGGAACTCGTTACAGGAATGTTAGAAACGGCCGAGCGTTATTGAAGTACTCGCGTTCTAAATATGCGCAGCTGCAGCTATTTTTTGCTTTCTTTTAAAATGGAAACCACTCAGAGCAAGCTCCGCCCTTCCCGAAAGACACGAAGCCTATCGGGCGCGATCATCAATGGTCCCTTCTACGTATTATAGCAGAAGGAACCAGTTTCACGCTCGGGGCGAAACCCCACTCCACATCATCGTGGTTGGGTTTTCTGCGATGTTCGGTGAGCGAACACGCTAATCATACTATAGAAATGATCCTATGAAGTATGATCTTGAAGTGCAATGTGCAATTAGAAATTATCAAGAAAAATAACTTTGAACTATATGCGGGTCAACAATCAACTGCACAGTACGCGTGTTTTGACGGTTCCAGCAAACGCGTCGTCGGCAGTTTATTAAAGGCAACAAAAAATATTTATTGATTTTTTAAAACCAAAGTGTCCGTTTGTTATTGATCAAGAGACGCGTTGGTACATTCTTGATATTCGAGAACCGATAACAAACTTAAGATGAGGAATGGATTATAATCGCTCAAACGAAATCATTTTACAAGTGCTCGTAAGAAAATGTAGTGTTTACATTAAGGCATTTCAAGTTTAATTTTACTGTAGCGAAGTACGCTCTGGAACGTATTCGATGTAAAATTAATGCGGTTCACGTATTCATTTTTTCCCCTCGAGATCGGTATATGAGTAAAAAATATCGTAACATAAACCAATAGATTTTATACTTATTTAAGAGAAATGAGTCAAGCAGTCATGGGAAATTAAGATATTCCAACACATAAAATACAGAACCCAAGAGAAGTTTGAACTACATAAGTGGCAGAGTTTTTGTCGAAGGATCGCCGAGTTTGTAAATATTATGCTGTGTGATTAGGTCCATATAAGTGAAATTGGATTTCTCGTGAACGTAAATATATTTTTTCATCATCTTCTTTTTCAATACGAGAAAATGGCTATTCCGAATACGTTTTAAATCTCTCGTTGCATTGCTTGCACCTCGTCTACTGAGAGCCAACAAAATTAGTGCAAGAAAAGAGGGCGCTGTTAGGCCGGTGTAGCTAGGAGATTTGATATTGACGAAATATCTGCCTTCTTAGTTCCAAATTCGATCGATCGCCGCTGAACGTAGTAACTTCACCAGCGTTTGACGTTTTTCGATCTATTAAAGTCATGGGAAAATTATTTTATATAGCTTCAGAAATACATGCAGAAAATAGACATGCATGTACTTTTACTTTAGTGAATAAGAATTCTATTAAGGTGGTTCTAAAATGCTCTGCTAAACAACGCAAAAATTTCTGACACAATGTCTGACTCACTTTTTAAAGCAAAGGCATAAAATTGGCAGACATGAGTAATGAAGCGATTTGGAATCGAAATGAGTTTTTCATTTTTTTTTTTTGATAAATATATGACTTATCGAGTTATAAGCGATTTCTGTCACGTGACAACACATTTATTTTTTCCCTTTCTGGCGCTAAAGCATCGGGAATTCGGTTCAAAACGTCGACTTTGACGGTGTTTTCCGAACGATCTTCTGCCTTTATCAAAAAAATGGAAAACGTGTTTCGATTACAAAGTTTCTGAATAGCAACACCTGTCCGTTTCATGCGTTTCTGAACAAAAATGAATTAAAAAATGTGTCTGAAAGTAGTCCCTTTGGATTTGAGAACAGCCTTAAACGCCTTATTTTTCATTGTATGAACTGGAGGGTTATTTTTAATCTGATCGGAAGTCGATGAATGATACTCTTAACGACAATTCCCTGTTTAATTATCACACTTTAAAAAATTTATTTCAACATCATTAGCACTACCTATTTGAACACTATATTTATCGAATCTGTATATTTAGATGTTTAAATGCGATAGCAGTAGCTAGGAGTTAATTTAGATGATAAAATAGGAATGTCATCAGTACAGATTTTAAGCTTTTCTAAAATGATGTAAATTTTCGATGAGAGTTATATCGAATTCTCATTCTTTATTTTTTAAATCTTCAATGTAATAATATCTAATTTTTAATAATTACTGTTGTTTAGATCTGAATAAGAAACTAAGGATTGTGGGGGAAAAAAAATAAATAATGTTGTTTATTTTATGAATGAAATTTATTTTACATGAAAGTCTAAGATTAAAATGACGGATTTCACAGATCTCCCGGCCTGAAAATGTCCTACATTGAGGGTCAGTAGGCGTAGCGACAGCACAAATGTACATGAAGAAATTTAAGTCTTCCCACACCGGTAATCCGAAAGAGCTACAGTTTCATATAATTTTCGCCCATCAAGTCATACGTATGCTCTGGTTTCTCTTCAAAATACGAGCTAATCTTTCGCCTTTTACTAAAGATTACCGTGGAGAGGAACAACTCAATGAGCCTAAAACTAATTTTTGGAATCCCACCGAAAGGTGGGGCGTTTCCTGAAAGAAAGAACACACCTAACTACCCTGTTTGAGCTGACCCGTGCGAGGATTTCGCATTGCAGTCTGATATTTTTCAGTAATGTTTAATATTTTTTTGAGCTTCGATGGGGTCTTTTACTTTTAAACATTTCAATTTCGCTTTTTAATCATAGCCATTGGAAGCATCACGCTTTATCCTTTTTGTACTCTTATTATTATTATTTTATATTAATTGTTGAGCTTCCTATAATGCGGTATTTTATTTTTGTGGCAACACTAATTTGGAGAAAACCTTTCATTTCATTTCTGAAAACAATGCCTATTTAATTTTTAATCAAAAAAACATCTTTTAATGAAATGTGAATGTACTGCGTCAGAAGCCGCTTCAAAAATCTTTCGAATGATACCTCATTTGTTGTGCGTTTTGTTAATTTATAGAAAAAGGGATGTTGACAACACAAATAATATACATGATTTTTAGATCTGACTGCAGGAAAATGTCAAGCGAAAACCTCTTCGATTTTTAGGCTATGTTCTAGACTTTTTTTGACTGAGAGAAATGCAATTGTGAAGTGCTTTTCACTGAATTTCACTTCGAACGTCAAGAAAATCTTCGTTTTATTGCGAGTCGAACCTTAATTTTGAACATGCTTTTTCATATTCATATCGAACACTTAGAAAAATAAACATTAAAACTATCAAGTTGCTTGGTTGTACGATAGTGTTGGACAATTTACATGAACATTTTCACTTCTTACTTTATCTCCTTTTCCACATACTTTGTCTCATATACAATTAGGAATGAAATTAATTTTCCTACATTTATAAATAGGAAGTTTGTAAAGTAGTCACGTGCAAGACTAAGATATTGCAGGGCTTTGCACGTCTTAGGCAAACCTCTTTTAAGTGATGGCTATTAAGCTTACTGCAGCGTTAAATAATCGAAACAGGTTGCTATGATAAAGAAAAGCTTCTTTTTTAAATTATTCATTTATTTATCTGTACGCGCGTCCGTCTCCTTCGTTTAGAAATTATGAAGCGATGACTCCGCCCATCTGGAAATTCGAATGTTGGGTGGGACGAAAACGGCTTACATCTTATTACTACTACACTCTGAGCTTAGCCAAACGGCTGAGAAACGACATCATGATATTAGCTTTGCGGTATAATGTGTCGTCTTGCGAGGAATATTATCCATGTGACGTGTTGCTCCTAGATATTACCTTTTTTACTGGGGGTTTGCTAACATGTAACATATAACATGCTAACTACGATGTTCTTGCGGCAGAATTTTATTTTGGAAATGGAAACTGAATGCTGAGTCCTGTTATTTGGTGTATTGAAGGCGTGACTACATAGGCATAGATTTTCACATTTGAGACTGGACAGGGAACCGGAGTATGAAAAATTCGCATTTAGAAATAACATATTTGAATCGGAGTAAGCGTTGGAAAGATTCATATGCTTTTGAAGGAAAAACCCTTTGGGCATTCGACAGCGAGTTCTTTGCACGTCAGTGGAGAAAGATAAGCTTTTTCCACAACAATCGGTAGTGTTTTGAAAAATTCCCACTTCCACACCACATTTTTTTTACAGAAAGTTTTGGACGTGTATATATAGTCGGAGCAGGCTATCTTAGGTGTACTTGCTTCGGCAGTACATATACTAAAATTGGAACGATACAGAGAAGATTAGCATGGCCCCTGCGCAAGGATGACACGCAAAATCGTGAAGCGTTCCACATTTTTTGTATTTAATTACTTTCGTGAAGCTCTTGATATTTTGTCAGTTCCTGGAGCTTGTAAAATATTGTGTCTCATATTCACGCAAGAAATTTTAGACGAGTTCTGTCCGAATCTTCAGTTTGAATAAAATTGAATGAAATCGTTTAAATTTACGCAAAATCTACAATCTTTTCAGGAACAGAACAATCCTATCTCTCTCTTTTTCGTTTTATATTATTCGCCGCATTGCCTAAAAGTTCAAATGAATGATCTTTGTCTACTGTGATAAGGCGTGATCATCTCATTCCCGCGACACGAGGGGAAAGCTTATTGGCATACTTTAAAACTCGCATTGAAAATAATGAATCTCGAAACCGGCAGCTGCAAATGTACTTTCACGTAGAGTTACGCGTTCTGAGATTTCGCTGTCGTCTAGATAAAGAAAGATGGAACTCGTTACAGGAATGTTAGAAACGGCCGAGCGTTATTGAAGTACTCGCGTTCTAAATATGCGCAGCTGCAGCTATTTTTTGCTTTCTTTTAAAATGGAAACCACTCAGAGCAAGCTCCGCCCTTCCCGAAAGACACGAAGCCTATCGGGCGCGATCATCAATGGTCCCTTCTACGTATTATAGCAGAAGGAACCAGTTTCACGCTCGGGGCGAAACCCCACTCCACATCATCGTGGTTGGGTTTTCTGCGATGTTCGGTGAGCGAACACGCTAATCATACTATAGAAATGATCCTATGAAGTATGATCTTGAAGTGCAATGTGCAATTAGAAAAATCAAGAAAAATAACTTTGAACTATATGCGGGTCAACAATCAACTGCACAGTACGCGTGTTTTGACGGTTCCAGCAAACGCGTCGTCGGCAGTTTATTAAAGGCAACAAAAAATATTTATTGATTTTTTAAAACCAAAGTGTCCGTTTGTTATTGATCAAGAGACGCGTTGGTACATTCTTGATATTCAAGAACCGATAACAAACTTAAGATGAGGAATGGATTATAATCGCTCAAACGAAATCATTTTACAAGTGCTCGTAAGAAAATGTAGTGTTTACATTAAGGCATTTCAAGTTTAATTTTACTGTAGCGAAGTACGCTCTGGAACGTATTCGATGTAAAATTAATGCGGTTCACGTATTCATTTTTTCCCCTCGAGATCGGTATATGAGTAAAAAATATCGTAACATAAACCAATAGATTTTATACTTATTTAAGAGAAATGAGTCAAGCAGTCATGGGAAATTAAGATATTCCAACACATAAAATACAGAACCCAAGAGAAGTTTGAACTACATAAGTGGCAGAGTTTTTGTCGAAGGATCGCCGAGTTTGTAAATATTATGCTGTGTGATTAGGTCCATATAAGTGAAATTGGATTTCTCGTGAACGTAAATATATTTTTTCATCATCTTCTTTTTCAATACGAGAAAATGGCTATTCCGAATACGTTTTAAATCTCTCGTTGCATTGCTTGCACCTCGTCTACTGAGAGCCAACAAAATTAGTGCAAGAAAAGAGGGCGCTGTTAGGCCGGTGTAGCTAGGAGATTTGATATTGACGAAATATCTGCCTTCTTAGTTCCAAATTCGATCGATCGCCGCTGAACGTAGTAACTTCACCAGCGTTTGACGTTTTTCGATCTATTAAAGTCATGGGAAAATTATTTTATATAGCTTCAGAAATACATGCAGAAAATAGACATGCATGTACTTTTACTTTAGTGAATAAGAATTCTATTAAGGTGGTTCTAAAATGCTCTGCTAAACAACGCAAAAATTTCTGACACAATGTCTGACTCACTTTTTAAAGCAAAGGCATAAAATTGGCAGACATGAGTAATGAAGCGATTTGGAATCGAAATGAGTTTTTCATTTTTTTTTTTGATAAATATATGACTTATCGAGTTATAAGCGATTTCTGTCACGTGACAACACATTTATTTTTTCCCTTTCTGGCGCTAAAGCATTGGGAATTCGGTTCAAAACGTCGACTTTGACGGTGTTTTCCGAACGATCTTCTGCCTTTATCAAAAAAATGGAAAACGTGTTTCGATTACAAAGTTTCTGAATAGCAACACCTGTCCGTTTCATGCGTTTCTGAACAAAAATGAATTAAAAAATGTGTCTGAAAGTAGTCCCTTTGGATTTGAGAACAGCCTTAAACGCCTTATTTTTCATTGTATGAACTGGAGGGTTATTTTTAATCTGATCGGAAGTCGATGAATGATACTCTTAACGACAATTCCCTGTTTAATTATCACACTTTAAAAAATTTATTTCAACATCATTAGTACTACCTATTTGAACACTATATTTATCGAATCTGTATATTTAGATGTTTAAATGCGATAGCAGTAGCTAGGAGTTAATTTAGATGATAAAATAGGAATGTCATCAGTACAGATTTTAAGCTTTTCTTAAATGATGTAAATTTTCGATGAGAGTTATATCGAATTCTCATTCTTTATTTTTTAAATCTTCAATGTAATAATATCTAATTTTTAATAATTACTGTTGTTTAGATCTGAATAAGAAACTAAGGATTGTGGGGGAAAAAAAATAAATAATGTTGTTTATTTTATGAATGAAATTTATTTTACATGAAAGTCTAAGATTAAAATGACGGATTTCACAGATCTCTCGGCCTGAAAATGTCCTACATTGAGGGTCAGTAGGCGTAGCGACAGCACAAATGTACATGAAGAAATTTAAGTCTTCCCACACCGGTAATCCGAAAGAGCTACAGTTTCATATAATTTTCGCCCATCAAGTCATACGTATGCTCTGGTTTCTCTTCAAAATACGAGCTAATCTTTCGCCTTTTACTAAAGATTACCGTGGAGAGGAACAACTCAATGAGCCTAAAACTAATTTTTGGAATCCCACCGAAAGGTGGGGCGTTTCCTGAAAGAAAGAACACACCTAACTACCCTGTTTGAGCTGACCCGTGCGAGGATTTCGCATTGCAATCTGATATTTTTCAGTAATGTTTAATATTTTTTTGAGCTTCGATGGGGTCTTTTACTTTTAAACATTTCAATTTTGCTTTTTAATCATAGCCATTGGAAGCATCACGCTTTATCCTTTTTGTACTCTTATTATTATTATTTTATATTAATTGTTGAGCATCCTATAATGCGGTATTTTATTTTTGTGGCAACACTAATTTGGAGAAAACCTTTCATTTCATTTCTGAAAACAATGCCTATTTAATTTTTAATCAAAAAAACATCTTTTAACGAAATGTGAATGTAATGCGTCAGAAGCCGCTTCAAAAATCTTTCGAATGATACCTCATTTGTTGTGCGTTTTGTTAATTTATAGAAAAAGGGATGTTGACAACACAAATAATATACATGATTTTTAGATCTGACTGCAGGAAAATGTCACGCGAAAACCTCTTCGATTTTTAGGCTATGTTCTAGACTTTTTTTGACTGAGAGAAATGCAATTGTGAAGTGCTTTCCACTGAATTTCACTTCGAACGTCAAGAAAATCTTCGTTTTATTGCGAGTCGAACCTTAATTTTGAACATGCTTTTTCATATTCATATCGAACACTTAGAAAAATAAACATTAAAACTATCAAGTTGCTTGGTTGTACGATAGTGTTGGACAATTTACATGAACATTTTCACTTCTTACTTTATCTCCTTTTCCACGTACTTTGTCTCATATACAATTAGGAATGAAATTAATTTTCCTACATTTATAAATAGGAAGTTTGTAAAGTAGTCACGTGCAAGACTAAGATATTGCAGGGCTTTGCACGTCTTAGGCAAACCTCTTTTAAGTGATGGCTATTAAGCTTACTGCAGCGTTAAATAATCGAAACAGGTTGCTATGATAAAGAAAAGCTTCTTTTTTAAATTATTCATTTATTTATCTGTACGCGCGTCCGTCTCCTTCGTTTAGAAATTATGAAGCGATGACTCCGCCCATCTGGAAATTCGAATGTTGGGTGGGACGAAAACGGCTTACATCTTATTACTACACTCTGAGCTTAGCCAAACGGCTGAGAAACGACATCATGATATTAGCTTTGCGGTATAATGTGTCGTCTTGCGAGGAATATTATCCATGTGACGTGTTGCTCCTAGATATTACCTTTTTTACTGGGGGTTTGCTAACATGTAACATATAACATGCTAACTACGATGTTCTTGCGGCAGAATTTTATTTTGGAAATGGAAACTGAATGCTGAGTCCTGTTATTTGGTGTATTGAAGGCGTGACTACATAGGCATAGATTTTCACATTTGATACTGGACAGGGAACCGGAGTATGAAAAATTCGCATTTAGAAATAACATATTTGAATCGGAGTAAGCGTTGGAAAGATTCATATGCTTTTGAAGGAAAAACCCTTTGGGCATTCGACAGCGAGTTCTTTGCACGTCAGTGGAGAAAGATAAGCTTTTTCCACAACAATCGGTAGTGTTTTGAAAAATTCCCACTTCCACACCACATTTTTTTTACAGAAAGTTTTGGACGTGTATATATAGTCGGAGCAGGCTATCTTAGGTGTACTTGCTTCGGCAGTACATATACTAAAATTGGAACGATACAGAGAAGATTAGCATGGCCCCTGCGCAAGGATGACACGCAAAATCGTGAAGCGTTCCACATTTTTTGTATTTAATTACTTTCGTGAAGCTCTTGATATTTTGTCAGTTCCTGGAGCTTGTAAAATATTGTGTCTCATATTCACGCAAGAAATTTTAGACGAGTTCTGTCCGAATCTTCAGTTTGAATAAAATTGAATGAAATCGTTTAAATTTACGCAAAATCTACAATCTTTTCAGGAACAGAACAATCCTATCTCTCTCTTTTTCGTTTTATATTATTCGCCGCATTGCCTAAAAGTTCAAATGAATGATCTTTGTCTACTGTGATAAGGCGTGATCATCTCATTCCCGCGACACGAGGGGAAAGCTTATTGGCATACTTTAAAACTCGCATTGAAAATAATGAATCTCGAAACCGGCAGCTGCAAATGTACTTTCACGTAGAGTTACGCGTTCTGAGATTTCGCTGTCGTCTAGATAAAGAAAGATGGAACTCGTTACAGGAATGTTAGAAACGGCCGAGCGTTATTGAAGTACTCGCGTTCTAAATATGCGCAGCTGCAGCTATTTTTTGCTTTCTTTTAAAATGGAAACCACTCAGAGCAAGCTCCGCCCTTCCCGAAAGACACGAAGCCTATCGGGCGCGATCATCAATGGTCCCTTCTACGTATTATAGCAGAAGGAACCAGTTTCACGCTCGGGGCGAAACCCCACTCCACATCATCGTGGTTGGGTTTTCTGCGATGTTCGGTGAGCGAACACGCTAATCATACTATAGAAATGATCCTATGAAGTATGATCTTGAAGTGCAATGTGCAATTAGAAATTATCAAGAAAAATAACTTTGAACTATATGCGGGTCAACAATCAACTGCACAGTACGCGTGTTTTGACGGTTCCAGCAAACGCGTCGTCGGCAGTTTATTAAAGGCAACAAAAAATATTTATTGATTTTTTAAAACCAAAGTGTCCGTTTGTTATTGATCAAGAGACGCGTTGGTACATTCTTGATATTCGAGAACCGATAACAAACTTAAGATGAGGAATGGATTATAATCGCTCAAACGAAATCATTTTACAAGTGCTCGTAAGAAAATGTAGTGTTTACATTAAGGCATTTCAAGTTTAATTTTACTGTAGCGAAGTACGCTCTGGAACGTATTCGATGTAAAATTAATGCGGTTCACGTATTCATTTTTTCCCCTCGAGATCGGTATATGAGTAAAAAATATCGTAACATAAACCAATAGATTTTATACTTATTTAAGAGAAATGAGTCAAGCAGTCATGGGAAATTAAGATATTCCAACACATAAAATACAGAACCCAAGAGAAGTTTGAACTACATAAGTGGCAGAGTTTTTGTCGAAGGATCGCCGAGTTTGTAAATATTATGCTGTGTGATTAGGTCCATATAAGTGAAATTGGATTTCTCGTGAACGTAAATATATTTTTTCATCATCTTCTTTTTCAATACGAGAAAATGGCTATTCCGAATACGTTTTAAATCTCTCGTTGCATTGCTTGCACCTCGTCTACTGAGAGCCAACAAAATTAGTGCAAGAAAAGAGGGCGCTGTTAGGCCGGTGTAGCTAGGAGATTTGATATTGACGAAATATCTGCCTTCTTAGTTCCAAATTCGATCGATCGCCGCTGAACGTAGTAACTTCACCAGCGTTTGACGTTTTTCGATCTATTAAAGTCATGGGAAAATTATTTTATATAGCTTCAGAAATACATGCAGAAAATAGACATGCATGTACTTTTACTTTAGTGAATAAGAATTCTATTAAGGTGGTTCTGAAATGCTCTGCTAAACAACGCAAAAATTTCTGACACAATGTCTGACTCACTTTTTAAAGCAAAGGCATAAAATTGGCAGACATGAGTAATGAAGCGATTTGGAATCGAAATGAGTTTTTCATTTTTTTTTTGATAAATATATGACTTATCGAGTTATAAGCGATTTCTGTCACGTGACAACACATTTATTTTTTCCCTTTCTGGCGCTAAAGCATCGGGAATTCGGTTCAAAACGTCGACTTTGACGGTGTTTTCCGAACGATCTTCTGCCTTTATCCAAAAAATGGAAAACGTGTTTCGATTACAAAGTTTCTGAATAGCAACACCTGTCCGTTTCATGCGTTTCTGAACAAAAATGAATTAAAAAATGTGTCTGAAAGTAGTCCCTTTGGATTTCAGAACAGCCTTAAACGCCTTATTTTTCATTGTATGAACTGGAGGGTTATTTTTAATCTGATCGGAAGTCGATGAATGATACTCTTAACGACAATTCCCTGTTTAATTATCACACTTTAAAAAATTTATTTCAACATCATTAGCACTACCTATTTGAACACTATATTTATCGAATCTGTATATTTAGATGTTTAAATGCGATAGCAGTAGCTAGGAGTTAATTTAGATGATAAAATAGGAATGTCATCAGTACAGATTTTAAGCTTTTCTTAAATGATGTAAATTTTCGATGAGAGTTATATCGAATTCTCATTCTTTATTTTTTAAATCTTCAATGTAATAATATCTAATTTTTAATAATTACTGTTGTTTAGATCTGAATAAGAAACTAAGGATTGTGGGGGAAAAAAAATAAATAATGTTGTTTATTTTATGAATGAAATTTATTTTACATGAAAGTCTAAGATTAAAATGACGGATTTCACAGATCTCCCGGCCTGAAAATGTCCTACATTGAGGGTCAGTAGGCGTAGCGACAGCACAAATGTACATGAAGAAATTTAAGTCTTCCCACACCGGTAATCCGAAAGAGCTACAGTTTCATATAATTTTCGCCCATCAAGTCATACGTATGCTCTGGTTTCTCTTCAAAATACGAGCTAATCTTTCGCCTTTTACTAAAGATTACCGTGGAGAGGAACAACTCAATGAGCCTAAAACTAATTTTTGGAATCCCACCGAAAGGTGGGGCGTTTCCTGAAAGAAAGAACACACCTAACTACCCTGTTTGAGCTGACCCGTGCGAGGATTTCGCATTGCAATCTGATATTTTTCAGTAATGTTTAATATTTTTTTGAGCTTCGATGGTGTCTTTTACTTTTAAACATTTCAATTTCGCTTTTTAATCATAGCCATTGGAAGCATCACGCTTTATCCTTTTTGTACTCTTATTATTATTATTTTATATTAATTGTTGAGCATCCTATAATGCGGTATTTTATTTTTGTGGCAACACTAATTTGGAGAAAAGCTTTCATTTCATTTCTGAAAACAATGCCTATTTAATTTTTAATCAAAAAAACATCTTTTAACGAAATGTGAATGTACTGCGTCAGAAGCCGCTTCAAAAATCTTTCGAATGATACCTCATTTGTTGTGCGTTTTGTTAATTTATAGAAAAAGGGATGTTGACAACACAAATAATATACATGATTTTTAGATCTGACTGCAGGAAAATGTCAAGCGAAAACCTCTTCGATTTTTAGGCTATGTTTTAGACTTTTTTTGACTGAGAGAAATGCAATTGTGAAGTGCTTTTCACTGAATTTCACTTCGAACGTCAAGAAAATCTTCGTTTTATTGCGAGTCGAACCTTAATTTTGAACATGCTTTTTCATATTCATATCGAACACTTAGAAAAATAAACATTAAAACTATCAAGTTGCTTGGTTGTACGATAGTGTTGGACAATTTACATGAACATTTTCACTTCTTACTTTATCTCCTTTTCCACATACTTTGTCTCATATACAATTAGGAATGAAATTAATTTTCCTACATTTATAAATAGGAAGTTTGTAAAGTAGTCACGTGCAAGACTAAGATATTGCAGGGCTTTGCACGTCTTAGGCAAACCTCTTTTAAGTGATGGCTATTAAGCTTACTGCAGCGTTAAATAATCGAAACAGGTTGCTATGATAAAGAAAAGCTTCTTTTTTAAATTATTCATTTATTTATCTGTACGCGCGTCCGTCTCCTTCGTTTAGAAATTATGAAGCGATGACTCCGCCCATCTGGAAATTCGAATGTTGGGTGGGACGAAAACGGCTTACATCTTATTACTACACTCTGAGCTTAGCCAAACGGCTGAGAAACGACATCATGATATTAGCTTTGCGGTATAATGTGTCGTCTTGCGAGGAATATTATCCATGTGACGTGTTGCTCCTAGATATTACCTTTTTTACTGGGGGTTTGCTAACATGTAACATATAACATGCTAACTACGATGTTCTTGCGGCAGAATTTTATTTTGGAAATGGAAACTGAATGCTGAGTCCTGTTATTTGGTGTATTGAAGGCGTGACTACATAGGCATAGATTTTCACATTTGAGACTGGACAGGGAACCGGAGTATGAAAAATTCGCATTTAGAAATAACATATTTGAATCGGAGTAAGCGTTGGAAAGATTCATATGCTTTTGAAGGAAAAACCCTTTGGGCATTCGACAGCGAGTTCTTTGCACGTCAGTGGAGAAAGATAAGCTTTTTCCACAACAATCGGTAGTGTTTTGAAAAATTCCCACTTCCACACCACATTTTTTTTACAGAAAGTTTTGGACGTGTATATATAGTCGGAGCAGGCTATCTTAGGTGTACTTGCTTCGGCAGTACATATACTAAAATTGGAACGATACAGAGAAGATTAGCATGGCCCCTGCGCAAGGATGACACGCAAAATCGTGAAGCGTTCCACATTTTTTGTATTTAATTACTTTCGTGAAGCTCTTGATATTTTGTCAGTTCCTGGAGCTTGTAAAATATTGTGTCTCATATTCACGCAAGAAATTTTAGACGAGTTCTGTCCGAATCTTCAGTTTGAATAAAATTGAATGAAATCGTTTAAATTTACGCAAAATCTACAATCTTTTCAGGAACAGAACAATCCTATCTCTCTCTTTTTCGTTTTATATTATTCGCCGCATTGCCTAAAAGTTCAAATGAATGATCTTTGTCTACTGTGATAAGGCGTGATCATCTCATTCCCGCGACACGAGGGGAAAGCTTATTGGCATACTTTAAAACTCGCATTGAAAATAATGAATCTCGAAACCGGCAGCTGCAAATGTACTTTCACGTAGAGTTACGCGTTCTGAGATTTCGCTGTCGTCTAGATAAAGAAAGATGGAACTCGTTACAGGAATGTTAGAAACGGCCGAGCGTTATTGAAGTACTCGCGTTCTAAATATGCGCAGCTGCAGCTATTTTTTGCTTTCTTTTAAAATGGAAACCACTCAGAGCAAGCTCCGCCCTTCCCGAAAGACACGAAGCCTATCGGGCGCGATCATCAATGGTCCCTTCTACGTATTATAGCAGAAGGAACCAGTTTCACGCTCGGGGCGAAACCCCACTCCACATCATCGTGGTTGGGTTTTCTGCGATGTTCGGTGAGCGAACACGCTAATCATACTATAGAAATGATCCTATGAAGTATGATCTTGAAGTGCAATGTGCAATTAGAAATTATCAAGAAAAATAACTTTGAACTATATGCGGGTCAACAATCAACTGCACAGTACGCGTGTTTTGACGGTTCCAGCAAACGCGTCGTCGGCAGTTTATTAAAGGCAACAAAAAATATTTATTGATTTTTTAAAACCAAAGTGTCCGTTTGTTATTGATCAAGAGACGCGTTGGTACATTCTTGATATTCGAGAACCGATAACAAACTTAAGATGAGGAATGGATTATAATCGCTCAAACGAAATCATTTTACAAGTGCTCGTAAGAAAATGTAGTGTTTACATTAAGGCATTTCAAGTTTAATTTTACTGTAGCGAAGTACGCTCTGGAACGTATTCGATGTAAAATTAATGCGGTTCACGTATTCATTTTTTCCCCTCGAGATCGGTATATGAGTAAAAAATATCGTAACATAAACCAATAGATTTTATACTTATTTAAGAGAAATGAGTCAAGCAGTCATGGGAAATTAAGATATTCCAACACATAAAATACAGAACCCAAGAGAAGTTTGAACTACATAAGTGGCAGAGTTTTTGTCGAAGGATCGCCGAGTTTGTAAATATTATGCTGTGTGATTAGGTCCATATAAGTGAAATTGGATTTCTCGTGAACGTAAATATATTTTTTCATCATCTTCTTTTTCAATACGAGAAAATGGCTATTCCGAATACGTTTTAAATCTCTCGTTGCATTGCTTGCACCTCGTCTACTGAGAGCCAACAAAATTAGTGCAAGAAAAGAGGGCGCTGTTAGGCCGGTGTAGCTAGGAGATTTGATATTGACGAAATATCTGCCTTCTTAGTTCCAAATTCGATCGATCGCCGCTGAACGTAGTAACTTCACCAGCGTTTGACGTTTTTCGATCTATTAAAGTCATGGGAAAATTATTTTATATAGCTTCAGAAATACATGCAGAAAATAGACATGCATGTACTTTTACTTTAGTGAATAAGAATTCTATTAAGGTGGTTCTGAAATGCTCTGCTAAACAACGCAAAAATTTCTGACACAATGTCTGACTCACTTTTTAAAGCAAAGGCATAAAATTGGCAGACATGAGTAATGAAGCGATTTGGAATCGAAATGAGTTTTTCATTTTTTTTTTGATAAATATATGACTTATCGAGTTATAAGCGATTTCTGTCACGTGACAACACATTTATTTTTTCCCTTTCTGGCGCTAAAGCATCGGGAATTCGGTTCAAAACGTCGACTTTGACGGTGTTTTCCGAACGATCTTCTGCCTTTATCCAAAAAATGGAAAACGTGTTTCGATTACAAAGTTTCTGAATAGCAACACCTGTCCGTTTCATGCGTTTCTGAACAAAAATGAATTAAAAAATGTGTCTGAAAGTAGTCCCTTTGGATTTCAGAACAGCCTTAAACGCCTTATTTTTCATTGTATGAACTGGAGGGTTATTTTTAATCTGATCGGAAGTCGATGAATGATACTCTTAACGACAATTCCCTGTTTAATTATCACACTTTAAAAAATTTATTTCAACATCATTAGCACTACCTATTTGAACACTATATTTATCGAATCTGTATATTTAGATGTTTAAATGCGATAGCAGTAGCTAGGAGTTAATTTAGATGATAAAATAGGAATGTCATCAGTACAGATTTTAAGCTTTTCTTAAATGATGTAAATTTTCGATGAGAGTTATATCGAATTCTCATTCTTTATTTTTTAAATCTTCAATGTAATAATATCTAATTTTTAATAATTACTGTTGTTTAGATCTGAATAAGAAACTAAGGATTGTGGGGGAAAAAAAATAAATAATGTTGTTTATTTTATGAATGAAATTTATTTTACATGAAAGTCTAAGATTAAAATGACGGATTTCACAGATCTCCCGGCCTGAAAATGTCCTACATTGAGGGTCAGTAGGCGTAGCGACAGCACAAATGTACATGAAGAAATTTAAGTCTTCCCACACCGGTAATCCGAAAGAGCTACAGTTTCATATAATTTTCGCCCATCAAGTCATACGTATGCTCTGGTTTCTCTTCAAAATACGAGCTAATCTTTCGCCTTTTACTAAAGATTACCGTGGAGAGGAACAACTCAATGAGCCTAAAACTAATTTTTGGAATCCCACCGAAAGGTGGGGCGTTTCCTGAAAGAAAGAACACACCTAACTACCCTGTTTGAGCTGACCCGTGCGAGGATTTCGCATTGCAATCTGATATTTTTCAGTAATGTTTAATATTTTTTTGAGCTTCGATGGTGTCTTTTACTTTTAAACATTTCAATTTCGCTTTTTAATCATAGCCATTGGAAGCATCACGCTTTATCCTTTTTGTACTCTTATTATTATTATTTTATATTAATTGTTGAGCATCCTATAATGCGGTATTTTATTTTTGTGGCAACACTAATTTGGAGAAAAGCTTTCATTTCATTTCTGAAAACAATGCCTATTTAATTTTTAATCAAAAAAACATCTTTTAACGAAATGTGAATGTACTGCGTCAGAAGCCGCTTCAAAAATCTTTCGAATGATACCTCATTTGTTGTGCGTTTTGTTAATTTATAGAAAAAGGGATGTTGACAACACAAATAATATACATGATTTTTAGATCTGACTGCAGGAAAATGTCAAGCGAAAACCTCTTCGATTTTTAGGCTATGTTTTAGACTTTTTTTGACTGAGAGAAATGCAATTGTGAAGTGCTTTTCACTGAATTTCACTTCGAACGTCAAGAAAATCTTCGTTTTATTGCGAGTCGAACCTTAATTTTGAACATGCTTTTTCATATTCATATCGAACACTTAGAAAAATAAACATTAAAACTATCAAGTTGCTTGGTTGTACGATAGTGTTGGACAATTTACATGAACATTTTCACTTCTTACTTTATCTCCTTTTCCACATACTTTGTCTCATATACAATTAGGAATGAAATTAATTTTCCTACATTTATAAATAGGAAGTTTGTAAAGTAGTCACGTGCAAGACTAAGATATTGCAGGGCTTTGCACGTCTTAGGCAAACCTCTTTTAAGTGATGGCTATTAAGCTTACTGCAGCGTTAAATAATCGAAACAGGTTGCTATGATAAAGAAAAGCTTCTTTTTTAAATTATTCATTTATTTATCTGTACGCGCGTCCGTCTCCTTCGTTTAGAAATTATGAAGCGATGACTCCGCCCATCTGGAAATTCGAATGTTGGGTGGGACGAAAACGGCTTACATCTTATTACTACTACACTCTGAGCTTAGCCAAACGGCTGAGAAACGACATCATGATATTAGCTTTGCGGTATAATGTGTCGTCTTGCCAGGAATATTATCCATGTGACGTGTTGCTCCTAGATATTACCTTTTTTACTGGGGGTTTGCTAACATGTAACATATAACATGCTAACTACGATGTTCTTGCGGCAGAATTTTATTTTGGAAATGGAAACTGAATGCTGAGTCCTGTTATTTGGTGTATTGAAGGCGTGACTACATAGGCATAGATTTTCACATTTGAGACTGGACAGGGAACCGGAGTATGAAAAATTCGCATTTAGAAATAACATATTTGAATCGGAGTAAGCGTTGGAAAGATTCATATGCTTTTGAAGGAAAAACCCTTTGGGCATTCGACAGCGAGTTCTTTGCACGTCAGTGGAGAAAGATAAGCTTTTTCCACAACAATCGGTAGTGTTTTGAAAAATTCCCACTTCCACACCACATTTTTTTTACAGAAAGTTTTGGACGTGTATATATAGTCGGAGCAGGCTATCTTAGGTGTACTTGCTTCGGCAGTACATATACTAAAATTGGAACGATACAGAGAAGATTAGCATGGCCCCTGCGCAAGGATGACACGCAAAATCGTGAAGCGTTCCACATTTTTTGTATTTAATTACTTTCGTGAAGCTCTTGATATTTTGTCAGTTCCTGGAGCTTGTAAAATATTGTGTCTCATATTCACGCAAGAAATTTTAGACGAGTTCTGTCCGAATCTTCAGTTTGAATAAAATTGAATGAAATCGTTTAAATTTACGTAAAATCTACAATCTTTTCAGGAACAGAACAATCCTATCTCTCTCTTTTTCGTTTTATATTATTCGCCGCATTGCCTAAAAGTTCAAATGAATGATCTTTGTCTACTGTGATAAGGCGTGATCATCTCATTCCCGCGACACGAGGGGAAAGCTTATTGGCATACTTTAAAACTCGCATTGAAAATAATGAATCTCGAAACCGGCAGCTGCAAATGTACTTTCACGTAGAGTTACGCGTTCTGAGATTTCGCTGTCGTCTAGATAAAGAAAGATGGAACTCGTTACAGGAATGTTAGAAACGGCCGAGCGTTATTGAAGTACTCGCGTTCTAAATATGCGCAGCTGCAGCTATTTTTTGCTTTCTTTTAAAATGGAAACCACTCAGAGCAAGCTCCGCCCTTCCCGAAAGACACGAAGCCTATCGGGCGCGATCATCAATGGTCCCTTCTACGTATTATAGCAGAAGGAACCAGTTTCACGCTCGGGGCGAAACCCCACTCCACATCATCGTGGTTGGGTTTTCTGCGATGTTCGGTGAGCGAACACGCTAATCATACTATAGAAATGATCCTATGAAGTATGATCTTGAAGTGCAATGTGCAATTAGAAATTATCAAGAAAAATAACTTTGAACTATATGCGGGTCAACAATCAACTGCACAGTACGCGTGTTTTGACGGTTCCAGCAAACGCGTCGTCGGCAGTTTATTAAAGGCAACAAAAAATATTTATTGATTTTTTAAAACCAAAGTGTCCGTTTGTTATTGATCAAGAGACGCGTTGGTACATTCTTGATATTCGAGAACCGATAACAAACTTAAGATGAGGAATGGATTATAATCGCTCAAACGAAATCATTTTACAAGTGCTCGTAAGAAAATGTAGTGTTTACATTAAGGCATTTCAAGTTTAATTTTACTGTAGCGAAGTACGCTCTGGAACGTATTCGATGTAAAATTAATGCGGTTCACGTATTCATTTTTTCCCCTCGAGATCGGTATATGAGTAAAAAATATCGTAACATAAACCAATAGATTTTATACTTATTTAAGAGAAATGAGTCAAGCAGTCATGGGAAATTAAGATATTCCAACACATAAAATACAGAACCCAAGAGAAGTTTGAACTACATAAGTGGCAGAGTTTTTGTCGAAGGATCGCCGAGTTTGTAAATATTATGCTGTGTGATTAGGTCCATATAAGTGAAATTGGATTTCTCGTGAACGTAAATATATTTTTTCATCATCTTCTTTTTCAATACGAGAAAATGGCTATTCCGAATACGTTTTAAATCTCTCGTTGCATTGCTTGCACCTCGTCTACTGAGAGCCAACAAAATTAGTGCAAGAAAAGAGGGCGCTGTTAGGCCGGTGTAGCTAGGAGATTTGATATTGACGAAATATCTGCCTTCTTAGTTCCAAATTCGATCGATCGCCGCTGAACGTAGTAACTTCACCAGCGTTTGACGTTTTTCGATCTATTAAAGTCATGGGAAAATTATTTTATATAGCTTCAGAAATACATGCAGAAAATAGACATGCATGTACTTTTACTTTAGTGAATAAGAATTCTATTAAGGTGGTTCTAAAATGCTCTGCTAAACAACGCAAAAATTTCTGACACAATGTCTGACTCACTTTTTAAAGCAAAGGCATAAAATTGGCAGACATGAGTAATGAAGCGATTTGGAATCGAAATGAGTTTTTCATTTTTTTTTTTTTTTGATAAATATATGACTTATCGAGTTATAAGCGATTTCTGTCACGTGACAACACATTTATTTTTTCCCTTTCTGGCGCTAAAGCATCGGGAATTCGGTTCAAAACGTCGACTTTGACGGTGTTTTCCGAACGATCTTCTGCCTTTATCAAAAAAATGGAAAACGTGTTTCGATTACAAAGTTTCTGAATAGCAACACCTGTCCGTTTCATGCGTTTCTGAACAAAAATGAATTAAAAAATGTGTCTGAAAGTAGTCCCTTTGGATTTGAGAACAGCCTTAAACGCCTTATTTTTCATTGTATGAACTGGAGGGTTATTTTTAATCTGATCGGAAGTCGATGAATGATACTCTTAACGACAATTCCCTGTTTAATTATCACACTTTAAAAAATTTATTTCAACATCATTAGCACTACCTATTTGAACACTATATTTATCGAATCTGTATATTTAGATGTTTAAATGCGATAGCAGTAGCTAGGAGTTAATTTAGATGATAAAATAGGAATGTCATCAGTACAGATTTTAAGCTTTTCTTAAATGATGTAAATTTTCGATGAGAGTTATATCGAATTCTCATTCTTTATTTTTTAAATCTTCAATGTAATAATATCTAATTTTTAATAATTACTGTTGTTTAGATCTGAATAAGAAACTAAGGATTGTGGGGGAAAAAAAATAAATAATGTTGTTTATTTTATGAATGAAATTTATTTTACATGAAAGTCTAAGATTAAAATGACGGATTTCACACATCTCCCGGCCTGAAAATGTCCTACATTGAGGGTCAGTAGGCGTAGCGACAGCACAAATGTACATGAAGAAATTTAAGTCTTGCCACACCGGTAATCCGAAAGAGCTACAGTTTCATATAATTTTCGCCCATCAAGTCATACGTATGCTCTGGTTTCTCTTCAAAATACGAGCTAATCTTTCGCCTTTTACTAAAGATTACCGTGGAGAGGAACAACTCAATGAGCCTAAAACTAATTTTTGGAATCCCACCGAAAGGTGGGGCGTTTCCTGAAAGAAAGAACACACCTAACTACCCTGTTTGAGCTGACCCGTGCGAGGATTTCGCATTGCAATCTGATATTTTTCAGTAATGTTTAATATTTTTTTGAGCTTCGATGGGGTCTTTTACTTTTAAACATTTCAATTTCGCTTTTTAATCATAGCCATTGGAAGCATCACGCTTTATCCTTTTTGTACTCTTATTATTATTATTTTATATTAATTGTTGAGCATCCTATAATGCGGTATTTTATTTTTGTGGCAACACTAATTTGGAGAAAACCTTTCATTTCATTTCTGAAAACAATGCCTATTTAATTTTTAATCAAAAAAACATCTTTTAACGAAATGTGAATGTACTGCGTCAGAAGCCGCTTCAAAAATCTTTCGAATGATACCTCATTTGTTGTGCGTTTTGTTAATTTATAGAAAAAGGGATGTTGACAACACAAATAATATACATGATTTTTAGATCTGACTGCAGGAAAATGTCAAGCGAAAACCTCTTCGATTTTTAGGCTATGTTTTAGACTTTTTTTGACTGAGAGAAATGCAATTGTGAAGTGCTTTTCACTGAATTTCACTTCGAACGTCAAGAAAATCTTCGTTTTATTGCGAGTCGAACCTTAATTTTGAACATGCTTTTTCATATTCATATCGAACACTTAGAAAAATAAACATTAAAACTATCAAGTTGCTTGGTTGTACGATAGTGTTGGACAATTTACATGAACATTTTCACTTCTTACTTTATCTCCTTTTCCACATACTTTGTCTCATATACAATTAGGAATGAAATTAATTTTCCTACATTTATAAATAGGAAGTTTGTAAAGTAGTCACGTGCAAGACTAAGATATTGCAGGGCTTTGCACGTCTTAGGCAAACCTCTTTTAAGTGATGGCTATTAAGCTTACTGCAGCGTTAAATAATCGAAACAGGTTGCTATGATAAAGAAAAGCTTCTTTTTTAAATTATTCATTTATTTATCTGTACGCGCGTCCGTCTCCTTCGTTCAGAAATTATGAAGCGATGACTCCGCCCATCTGGAAATTCGAATGTTGGGTGGGACGAAAACGGCTTACATCTTATTACTACTACACTCTGAGCTTAGCCAAACGGCTGAGAAACGACATCATGATATTAGCTTTGCGGTATAATGTGTCGTCTTGCGAGGAATATTATCCATGTGACGTGTTGCTCCTAGATATTACCTTTTTTACTGGGGGTTTGCTAACATGTAACATATAACATGCTAACTACGATGTTCTTGCGGCAGAATTTTATTTTGGAAATGGAAACTGAATGCTGAGTCCTGTTATTTGGTGTATTGAAGGCGTGACTACATAGGCATAGATTTTCACATTTGAGACTGGACAGGGAACCGGAGTATGAAAAATTCGCATTTAGAAATAACATATTTGAATCGGAGTAAGCGTTGGAAAGATTCATATGCTTTTGAAGGAAAAACCCTTTGGGCATTCGACAGCGAGTTCTTTGCACGTCAGTGGAGAAAGATAAGCTTTTTCCACAACAATCGGTAGTGTTTTGAAAAATTCCCACTTCCACACCACATTTTTTTTACAGAAAGTTTTGGACGTGTATATATAGTCGGAGCAGGCTATCTTAGGTGTACTTGCTTCGGCAGTACATATACTAAAATTGGAACGATACAGAGAAGATTAGCATGGCCCCTGCGCAAGGATGACACGCAAAATCGTGAAGCGTTCCACATTTTTTGTATTTAATTACTTTCGTGAAGCTCTTGATATTTTGTCAGTTCCTGGAGCTTGTAAAATATTGTGTCTCATATTCACGCAAGAAATTTTAGACGAGTTCTGTCCGAATCTTCAGTTTGAATAAAATTGAATGAA
Source organism: Maratus michaelseni (assembly GCA_963931845.1). NCBI lineage: Eukaryota > Metazoa > Arthropoda > Arachnida > Araneae > Salticidae > Maratus > Maratus michaelseni. Next base: position 126,410,356 of record OZ007597.1, read on the forward strand.
ATCGTTTAAATTTACGCAAAATCTACAATCTTTTCAGGAACAGAACAATCCTATCTCTCTCTTTTTCGTTTTATATTATTCGCCGCATTGCCTAAAAGTTCAAATGAATGATCTTTGTCTACTGTGATAAGGCGTGATCATCTCATTCCCGCGACACGAGGGGAAAGCTTATTGGCATACTTTAAAACTCGCATTGAAAATAATGAATCTCGAAACCGGCAGCTGCAAATGTACTTTCACGTAGAGTTACGCGTTCTGAGATTTCGCTGTCGTCTAGATAAAGAAAGATGGAACTCGTTACAGGAATGTTAGAAACGGCCGAGCGTTATTGAAGTACTCGCGTTCTAAATATGCGCAGCTGCAGCTATTTTTTGCTTTCTTTTAAAATGGAAACCACTCAGAGCAAGCTCCGCCCTTCCCGAAAGACACGAAGCCTATCGGGCGCGATCATCAATGGTCCCTTCTACGTATTATAGCAGAAGGAACCAGTTTCACGCTCGGGGCGAAACCCCACTCCACATCATCGTGGTTGGGTTTTCTGCGATGTTCGGTGAGCGAACACGCTAATCATACTATAGAAATGATCCTATGAAGTATGATCTTGAAGTGCAATGTGCAATTAGAAATTATCAAGAAAAATAACTTTGAACTATATGCGGGTCAACAATCAACTGCACAGTACGCGTGTTTTGACGGTTCCAGCAAACGCGTCGTCGGCAGTTTATTAAAGGCAACAAAAAATATTTATTGATTTTTTAAAACCAAAGTGTCCGTTTGTTATTGATCAAGAGACGCGTTGGTACATTCTTGATATTCGAGAACCGATAACAAACTTAAGATGAGGAATGGATTATAATCGCTCAAACGAAATCATTTTACAAGTGCTCGTAAGAAAATGTAGTGTTTACATTAAGGCATTTCAAGTTTAATTTTACTGTAGCAAAGTACGCTCTGGAACGTATTCGATGTAAAATTAATGCCGTTCACGTATTCATTTTTTCCCCTCGAGATCGGTATATGAGTAAAAAATATCGTAACATAAACCAATAGATTTTATACTTATTTAAGAGAAATGAGTCAAGCAGTCATGGGAAATTAAGATATTCCAACACATAAAATACAGAACCCAAGAGAAGTTTGAACTACATAAGTGGCAGAGTTTTTGTCGAAGGATCGCCGAGTTTGTAAATATTATGCTGTGTGATTAGGTCCATATAAGTGAAATTGGATTTCTCGTGAACGTAAATATATTTTTTCATCATCTTCTTTTTCAATACGAGAAAATGGCTATTCCGAATACGTTTTAAATCTCTCGTTGCATTGCTTGCACCTCGTCTACTGAGAGCCAACAAAATTAGTGCAAGAAAAGAGGGCGCTGTTAGGCCGGTGTAGCTAGGAGATTTGATATTGACGAAATATCTGCCTTCTTAGTTCCAAATTCGATCGATCGCCGCTGAACGTAGTAACTTCACCAGCGTTTGACGTTTTTCGATCTATTAAAGTCATGGGAAAATTATTTTATATAGCTTCAGAAATACATGCAGAAAATAGACATGCATGTACTTTTACTTTAGTGAATAAGAATTCTATTAAGGTGGTTCTAAAATGCTCTGCTAAACAACGCAAAAATTTCTGACACAATGTCTGACTCACTTTTTAAAGCAAAGGCATAAAATTGGCAGACATGAGTAATGAAGCGATTTGGAATCGAAATGAGTTTTTCATTTATTTTTTTTTGATAAATATATGACTTATCGAGTTATAAGCGATTTCTGTCACGTGACAACACATTTATTTTTTCCCTTTCTGGCGCTAAAGCATCGGGAATTCGGTTCAAAACGTCGACTTTGACGGTGTTTTCCGAACGATCTTCTGCCTTTTTCAAAAAAATGGAAAACGTGTTTCGATTACAAAGTTTCTGAATAGCAACACCTGTCCGTTTCATGCGTTTCTGAACAAAAATGAATTAAAAAATGTGTCTGAAAGTAGTCCCTTTGGATTTGAGAACAGCCTTAAACGCCTTATTTTTCATTGTATGAACTGGAGGGTTATTTTTAATCTGATCGGAAGTCGATGAATGATACTCTTAACGACAATTCCCTGTTTAATTATCACACTTTAAAAAATTTATTTCAACATCATTAGCACTACCTATTTGAACACTATATTTATCGAATCTGTATATTTAGATGTTTAAATGCGATAGCAGTAGCTAGGAGTTAATTTAGATGATAAAATAGGAATGTCATCAGTACAGATTTTAAGCTTTTCTTAAATGATGTAAATTTTCGATGAGAGTTATATCGAATTCTCATTCTTTATTTTTTAAATCTTCAATGTAATAATATCTAATTTTTAATAATTACTGTTGTTTAGATCTGAATAAGAAACTAAGGATTGTGAGGGAAAAAAAAAAAATAATGTTGTTTATTTTATGAATGAAATTTATTTTACATGAAAGTCTAAGATTAAAATGACGGATTTCACACATCTCCCGGCCTGAAAATGTCCTACATTGAGGGTCAGTAGGCGTAGCGACAGCACAAATGTACATGAAGAAATTTAAGTCTTGCCACACCGGTAATCCGAAAGAGCTACAGTTTCATATAATTTTCGCCCATCAAGTCATACGTATGCTCTGGTTTCTCTTCAAAATACGAGCTAATCTTTCGCCTTTTACTAAAGATTACCGTGGAGAGGAACAACTCAATGAGCCTAAAACTAATTTTTGGAATCCCACCGAAAGGTGGGGCGTTTCCTGAAAGAAAGAACACACCTAACTACCCTGTTTGAGCTGACCCGTGCGAGGATTTCGCATTGCAATCTGATATTTTTCAGTAATGTTTAATATTTTTTTGAGCTTCGATGGGGTCTTTTACTTTTAAACATTTCAATTTCGCTTTTTAATCATAGCCATTGGAAGCATCACGCTTTATCCTTTTTGTACTCTTATTATTATTATTTTATATTAATTGTTGAGCATCCTATAATGCGGTATTTTATTTTTGTGGCAACACTAATTTGGAGAAAACCTTTCATTTCATTTCTGAAAACAATGCCTATTTAATTTTTAATCAAAAAAACATCTTTTAACGAAATGTGAATGTACTGCGTCAGAAGCCGCTTCAAAAATCTTTCGAATGATACCTCATTTGTTGTGCGTTTTGTTAATTTATAGAAAAAGGGATGTTGACAACACAAATAATATACATGATTTTTAGATCTGACTGCAGGAAAATGTCAAGCGAAAACCTCTTCGATTTTTAGGCTATGTTTTAGACTTTTTTTGACTGAGAGAAATGCAATTGTGAAGTGCTTTTCACTGAATTTCACTTCGAACGTCAAGAAAATCTTCGTTTTATTGCGAGTCGAACCTTAATTTTGAACATGCTTTTTCATATTCATATCGAACACTTAGAAAAATAAACATTAAAACTATCAAGTTGCTTGGTTGTACGATAGTGTTGGACAATTTACATGAACATTTTCACTTCTTACTTTATCTCCTTTTCCACATACTTTGTCTCATATACAATTAGGAATGAAATTAATTTTCCTACATTTATAAATAGGAAGTTTGTAAAGTAGTCACGTGCAAGACTAAGATATTGCAGGGCTTTGCACGTCTTAGGCAAACCTCTTTTAAGTGATGGCTATTAAGCTTACTGCAGCGTTAAATAATCGAAACAGGTTGCTATGATAAAGAAAAGCTTCTTTTTTAAATTATTCATTTATTTATCTGTACGCGCGTCCGTCTCCTTCGTTCAGAAATTATGAAGCGATGACTCCGCCCATCTGGAAATTCGAATGTTGGGTGGGACGAAAACGGCTTACATCTTATTACTACTACACTCTGAGCTTAGCCAAACGGCTGAGAAACGACATCATGATATTAGCTTTGCGGTATAATGTGTCGTCTTGCGAGGAATATTATCCATGTGACGTGTTGCTCCTAGATATTACCTTTTTTACTGGGGGTTTGCTAACATGTAACATATAACATGCTAACTACGATGTTCTTGCGGCAGAATTTTATTTTGGAAATGGAAACTGAATGCTGAGTCCTGTTATTTGGTGTATTGAAGGCGTGACTACATAGGCATAGATTTTCACATTTGAGACTGGACAGGGAACCGGAGTATGAAAAATTCGCATTTAGAAATAACATATTTGAATCGGAGTAAGCGTTGGAAAGATTCATATGCTTTTGAAGGAAAAACCCTTTGGGCATTCGACAGCGAGTTCTTTGCACGTCAGTGGAGAAAGATAAGCTTTTTCCACAACAATCGGTAGTGTTTTGAAAAATTCCCACTTCCACACCACATTTTTTTTACAGAAAGTTTTGGACGTGTATATATAGTCGGAGCAGGCTATCTTAGGTGTACTTGCTTCGGCAGTACATATACTAAAATTGGAACGATACAGAGAAGATTAGCATGGCCCCTGCGCAAGGATGACACGCAAAATCGTGAAGCGTTCCACATTTTTTGTATTTAATTACTTTCGTGAAGCTCTTGATATTTTGTCAGTTCCTGGAGCTTGTAAAATATTGTGTCTCATATTCACGCAAGAAATTTTAGACGAGTTCTGTCCGAATCTTCAGTTTGAATAAAATTGAATGAAATCGTTTAAATTTACGCAAAATCTACAATCTTTTCAGGAACAGAACAATCCTATCTCTCTCTTTTTCGTTTTATATTATTCGCCGCATTGCCTAAAAGTTCAAATGAATGATCTTTGTCTACTGTGATAAGGCGTGATCATCTCATTCCCGCGACACGAGGGGAAAGCTTATTGGCATACTTTAAAACTCGCATTGAAAATAATGAATCTCGAAACCGGCAGCTGCAAATGTACTTTCACGTAGAGTTACGCGTTCTGAGATTTCGCTGTCGTCTAGATAAAGAAAGATGGAACTCGTTACAGGAATGTTAGAAACGGCCGAGCGTTATTGAAGTACTCGCGTTCTAAATATGCGCAGCTGCAGCTATTTTTTGCTTTCTTTTAAAATGGAAACCACTCAGAGCAAGCTCCGCCCTTCCCGAAAGACACGAAGCCTATCGGGCGCGATCATCAATGGTCCCTTCTACGTATTATAGCAGAAGGAACCAGTTTCACGCTCGGGGCGAAACCCCACTCCACATCATCGTGGTTGGGTTTTCTGCGATGTTCGGTGAGCGAACACGCTAATCATACTATAGAAATGATCCTATGAAGTATGATCTTGAAGTGCAATGTGCAATTAGAAATTATCAAGAAAAATAACTTTGAACTATATGCGGGTCAACAATCAACTGCACAGTACGCGTGTTTTGACGGTTCCAGCAAACGCGTCGTCGGCAGTTTATTAAAGGCAACAAAAAATATTTATTGATTTTTTAAAACCAAAGTGTCCGTTTGTTATTGATCAAGAGACGCGTTGGTACATTCTTGATATTCGAGAACCGATAACAAACTTAAGATGAGGAATGGATTATAATCGCTCAAACGAAATCATTTTACAAGTGCTCGTAAGAAAATGTAGTGTTTACATTAAGGCATTTCAAGTTTAATTTTACTGTAGCGAAGTACGCTCTGGAACGTATTCGATGTAAAATTAATGCCGTTCACGTATTCATTTTTTCCCCTCGAGATCGGTATATGAGTAAAAAATATCGTAACATAAACCAATAGATTTTATACTTATTTAAGAGAAATGAGTCAAGCAGTCATGGGAAATTAAGATATTCCAACACATAAAATACAGAACCCAAGAGAAGTTTGAACTACATAAGTGGCAGAGTTTTTGTCGAAGGATCGCCGAGTTTGTAAATATTATGCTGTGTGATTAGGTCCATATAAGTGAAATTGGATTTCTCGTGAACGTAAATATATTTTTTCATCATCTTCTTTTTCAATACGAGAAAATGGCTATTCCGAATACGTTTTAAATCTCTCGTTGCATTGCTTGCACCTCGTCTACTGAGAGCCAACAAAATTAGTGCAAGAAAAGAGGGCGCTGTTAGGCCGGTGTAGCTAGGAGATTTGATATTGACGAAATATCTGCCTTCTTAGTTCCAAATTCGATCGATCGCCGCTGAACGTAGTAACTTCACCAGCGTTTGACGTTTTTCGATCTATTAAAGTCATGGGAAAATTATTTTATATAGCTTCAGAAATACATGCAGAAAATAGACATGCATGTACTTTTACTTTAGTGAATAAGAATTCTATTAAGGTGGTTCTAAAATGCTCTGCTAAACAACGCAAAAATTTCTGACACAATGTCTGACTCACTTTTTAAAGCAAAGGCATAAAATTGGCAGACATGAGTAATGAAGCGATTTGGAATCGAAATGAGTTTTTCATTTATTTTTTTTTGATAAATATATGACTTATCGAGTTATAAGCGATTTCTGTCACGTGACAACACATTTATTTTTTCCCTTTCTGGCGCTAAAGCATCGGGAATTCGGTTCAAAACGTCGACTTTGACGGTGTTTTCCGAACGATCTTCTGCCTTTTTCAAAAAAATGGAAAACGTGTTTCGATTACAAAGTTTCTGAATAGCAACACCTGTCCGTTTCATGCGTTTCTGAACAAAAATGAATTAAAAAATGTGTCTGAAAGTAGTCCCTTTGGATTTGAGAACAGCCTTAAACGCCTTATTTTTCATTGTATGAACTGGAGGGTTATTTTTAATCTGATCGGAAGTCGATGAATGATACTCTTAACGACAATTCCCTGTTTAATTATCACACTTTAAAAAATTTATTTCAACATCATTAGCACTACCTATTTGAACACTATATTTATCGAATCTGTATATTTAGATGTTTAAATGCGATAGCAGTAGCTAGGAGTTAATTTAGATGATAAAATAGGAATGTCATCAGTACAGATTTTAAGCTTTTCTTAAATGATGTAAATTTTCGATGAGAGTTATATCGAATTCTCATTCTTTATTTTTTAAATCTTCAATGTAATAATATCTAATTTTTAATAATTACTGTTGTTTAGATCTGAATAAGAAACTAAGGATTGTGGGGGAAAAAAAATAAATAATGTTGTTTATTTTATGAATGAAATTTATTTTACATGAAAGTCTAAGATTAAAATGACGGATTTCACACATCTCCCGGCCTGAAAATGTCCTACATTGAGGGTCAGTAGGCGTAGCGACAGCACAAATGTACATGAAGAAATTTAAGTCTTGCCACACCGGTAATCCGAAAGAGCTACAGTTTCATATAATTTTCGCCCATCAAGTCATACGTATGCTCTGGTTTCTCTTCAAAATACGAGCTAATCTTTCGCCTTTTACTAAAGATTACCGTGGAGAGGAACAACTCAATGAGCCTAAAACTAATTTTTGGAATCCCACCGAAAGGTGGGGCGTTTCCTGAAAGAAAGAACACACCTAACTACCCTGTTTGAGCTGACCCGTGCGAGGATTTCGCATTGCAATCTGATATTTTTCAGTAATGTTTAATATTTTTTTGAGCTTCGATGGGGTCTTTTACTTTTAAACATTTCAATTTCGCTTTTTAATCATAGCCATTGGAAGCATCACGCTTTATCCTTTTTGTACTCTTATTATTATTATTTTATATTAATTGTTGAGCATCCTATAATGCGGTATTTTATTTTTGTGGCAACACTAATTTGGAGAAAACCTTTCATTTTATTTCTGAAAACAATGCCTATTTAATTTTTAATCAAAAAAACATCTTTTAACGAAATGTGAATGTACTGCGTCAGAAGCCGCTTCAAAAATCTTTCGAATGATACCTCATTTGTTGTGCGTTTTGTTAATTTATAGAAAAAGGGATGTTGACAACACAAATAATATACATGATTTTTAGATCTGACTGCAGGAAAATGTCAAGCGAAAACCTCTTCGATTTTTAGGCTATGTTTTAGACTTTTTTTGACTGAGAGAAATGCAATTGTGAAGTGCTTTTCACTGAATTTCACTTCGAACGTCAAGAAAATCTTCGTTTTATTGCGAGTCGAACCTTAATTTTGAACATGCTTTTTCATATTCATATGGAACACTTAGAAAAATAAACATTAAAACTATCAAGTTGCTTGGTTGTACGATAGTGTTGGACAATTTACATGAACATTTTCACTTCTTACTTTATCTCCTTTTCCACATACTTTGTCTCATATACAATTAGGAATGAAATTAATTTTCCTACATTTATAAATAGGAAGTTTGTAAAGTAGTCACGTGCAAGACTAAGATATTGCAGGGCTTTGCACGTCTTAGGCAAACCTCTTTTAAGTGATGGCTATTAAGCTTACTGCAGCGTTAAATAATCGAAACAGGTTGCTATGATAAAGAAAAGCTTCTTTTTTAAATTATTCATTTATTTATCTGTACGCGCGTCCGTCTCCTTCGTTCAGAAATTATGAAGCGATGACTCCGCCCATCTGGAAATTCGAATGTTGGGTGGGACGAAAACGGCTTACATCTTATTACTACTACACTCTGAGCTTAGCCAAACGGCTGAGAAACGACATCATGATATTAGCTTTGCGGTATAATGTGTCGTCTTGCGAGGAATATTATCCATGTGACGTGTTGCTCCTAGATATTACCTTTTTTACTGGGGGTTTGCTAACATGTAACATATAACATGCTAACTACGATGTTCTTGCGGCAGAATTTTATTTTGGAAATGGAAACTGAATGCTGAGTCCTGTTATTTGGTGTATTGAAGGCGTGACTACATAGGCATAGATTTTCACATTTGAGACTGGACAGGGAACCGGAGTATGAAAAATTCGCATTTAGAAATAACATATTTGAATCGGAGTAAGCGTTGGAAAGATTCATATGCTTTTGAAGGAAAAACCCTTTGGGCATTCGACAGCGAGTTCTTTGCACGTCAGTGGAGAAAGATAAGCTTTTTCCACAACAATCGGTAGTGTTTTGAAAAATTCCCACTTCCACACCACATTTTTTTTACAGAAAGTTTTGGACGTGTATATATAGTCGGAGCAGGCTATCTTAGGTGTACTTGCTTCGGCAGTACATATACTAAAATTGGAACGATACAGAGAAGATTAGCATGGCCCCTGCGCAAGGATGACACGCAAAATCGTGAAGCGTTCCACATTTTTTGTATTTAATTACTTTCGTGAAGCTCTTGATATTTTGTCAGTTCCTGGAGCTTGTAAAATATTGTGTCTCATATTCACGCAAGAAATTTTAGACGAGTTCTGTCCGAATCTTCAGTTTGAATAAAATTGAATGAAATCGTTTAAATTTACGCAAAATCTACAATCTTTTCAGGAACAGAACAATCCTATCTCTCTCTTTTTCGTTTTATATTATTCGCCGCATTGCCTAAAAGTTCAAATGAATGATCTTTGTCTACTGTGATAAGGCGTGATCATCTCATTCCCGCGACACGAGGGGAAAGCTTATTGGCATACTTTAAAACTCGCATTGAAAATAATGAATCTCGAAACCGGCAGCTGCAAATGTACTTTCACGTAGAGTTACGCGTTCTGAGATTTCGCTGTCGTCTAGATAAAGAAAGATGGAACTCGTTACAGGAATGTTAGAAACGGCCGAGCGTTATTGAAGTACTCGCGTTCTAAATATGCGCAGCTGCAGCTATTTTTTGCTTTCTTTTAAAATGGAAACCACTCAGAGCAAGCTCCGCCCTTCCCGAAAGACACGAAGCCTATCGGGCGCGATCATCAATGGTCCCTTCTACGTATTATAGCAGAAGGAACCAGTTTCACGCTCGGGGCGAAACCCCACTCCACATCATCGTGGTTGGGTTTTCTGCGATGTTCGGTGAGCGAACACGCTAATCATACTATAGAAATGATCCTATGAAGTATGATCTTGAAGTGCAATGTGCAATTAGAAATTATCAAGAAAAATAACTTTGAACTATATGCGGGTCAACAATCAACTGCACAGTACGCGTGTTTTGACGGTTCCAGCAAACGCGTCGTCGGCAGTTTATTAAAGGCAACAAAAAATATTTATTGATTTTTTAAAACCAAAGTGTCCGTTTGTTATTGATCAAGAGACGCGTTGGTACATTCTTGATATTCGAGAACCGATAACAAACTTAAGATGAGGAATGGATTATAATCGCTCAAACGAAATCATTTTACAAGTGCTCGTAAGAAAATGTAGTGTTTACATTAAGGCATTTCAAGTTTAATTTTACTGTAGCGAAGTACGCTCTGGAACGTATTCGATGTAAAATTAATGCCGTTCACGTATTCATTTTTTCCCCTCGAGATCGGTATATGAGTAAAAAATATCGTAACATAAACCAATAGATTTTATACTTATTTAAGAGAAATGAGTCAAGCAGTCATGGGAAATTAAGATATTCCAACACATAAAATACAGAACCCAAGAGAAGTTTGAACTACATAAGTGGCAGAGTTTTTGTCGAAGGATCGCCGAGTTTGTAAATATTATGCTGTGTGATTAGGTCCATATAAGTGAAATTGGATTTCTCGTGAACGTAAATATATTTTTTCATCATCTTCTTTTTCAATACGAGAAAATGGCTATTCCGAATACGTTTTAAATCTCTCGTTGCATTGCTTGCACCTCGTCTACTGAGAGCCAACAAAATTAGTGCAAGAAAAGAGGGCGCTGTTAGGCCGGTGTAGCTAGGAGATTTGATATTGACGAAATATCTGCCTTCTTAGTTCCAAATTCGATCGATCGCCGCTGAACGTAGTAACTTCACCAGCGTTTGACGTTTTTCGATCTATTAAAGTCATGGGAAAATTATTTTATATAGCTTCAGAAATACATGCAGAAAATAGACATGCATGTACTTTTACTTTAGTGAATAAGAATTCTATTAAGGTGGTTCTAAAATGCTCTGCTAAACAACGCAAAAATTTCTGACACAATGTCTGACTCACTTTTTAAAGCAAAGGCATAAAATTGGCAGACATGAGTAATGAAGCGATTTGGAATCGAAATGAGTTTTTCATTTTTTTTTTTGATAAATATATGACTTATCGAGTTATAAGCGATTTCTGTCACGTGACAACACATTTATTTTTTCCCTTTCTGGCGCTAAAGCATCGGGAATTCGGTTCAAAACGTCGACTTTGACGGTGTTTTCCGAACGATCTTCTGCCTTTTTCAAAAAAATGGAAAACGTGTTTCGATTACAAAGTTTCTGAATAGCAACACCTGTCCGTTTCATGCGTTTCTGAACAAAAATGAATTAAAAAATGTGTCTGAAAGTAGTCCCTTTGGATTTGAGAACAGCCTTAAACGCCTTATTTTTCATTGTATGAACTGGAGGGTTATTTTTAATCTGATCGGAAGTCGATGAATGATACTCTTAACGACAATTCCCTGTTTAATTATCACACTTTAAAAAATTTATTTCAACATCATTAGCACTACCTATTTGAACACTATATTTATCGAATCTGTATATTTAGATGTTTAAATGCGATAGCAGTAGCTAGGAGTTAATTTAGATGATAAAATAGGAATGTCATCAGTACAGATTTTAAGCTTTTCTTAAATGATGTAAATTTTCGATGAGAGTTATATCGAATTCTCATTCTTTATTTTTTAAATCTTCAATGTAATAATATCTAATTTTTAATAATTACTGTTGTTTAGATCTGAATAAGAAACTAAGGATTGTGGGGGAAAAAAAATAAATAATGTTGTTTATTTTATGAATGAAATTTATTTTACATGAAAGTCTAAGATTAAAATGACGGATTTCACACATCTCCCGGCCTGAAAATGTCCTACATTGAGGGTCAGTAGGCGTAGCGACAGCACAAATGTACATGAAGAAATTTAAGTCTTGCCACACCGGTAATCCGAAAGAGCTACAGTTTCATATAATTTTCGCCCATCAAGTCATACGTATGCTCTGGTTTCTCTTCAAAATACGAGCTAATCTTTCGCCTTTTACTAAAGATTACCGTGGAGAGGAACAACTCAATGAGCCTAAAACTAATTTTTGGAATCCCACCGAAAGGTGGGGCGTTTCCTGAAAGAAAGAACACACCTAACTACCCTGTTTGAGCTGACCCGTGCGAGGATTTCGCATTGCAATCTGATATTTTTCAGTAATGTTTAATATTTTTTTGAGCTTCGATGGGGTCTTTTACTTTTAAACATTTCAATTTCGCTTTTTAATCATAGCCATTGGAAGCATCACGCTTTATCCTTTTTGTACTCTTATTATTATTATTTTATATTAATTGTTGAGCATCCTATAATGCGGTATTTTATTTTTGTGGCAACACTAATTTGGAGAAAACCTTTCATTTTATTTCTGAAAACAATGCCTATTTAAATTTTAATCAAAAAAACATCTTTTAACGAAATGTGAATGTACTGCGTCAGAAGCCGCTTCAAAAATCTTTCGAATGATACCTCATTTGTTGTGCGTTTTGTTAATTTATAGAAAAAGGGATGTTGACAACACAAATAATATACATGATTTTTAGATCTGACTGCAGGAAAATGTCAAGCGAAAACCTCTTCGATTTTTAGGCTATGTTTTAGACTTTTTTTGACTGAGAGAAATGCAATTGTGAAGTGCTTTTCACTGAATTTCACTTCGAACGTCAAGAAAATCTTCGTTTTATTGCGAGTCGAACCTTAATTTTGAACATGCTTTTTCATATTCATATCGAACACTTAGAAAAATAAACATTAAAACTATCAAGTTGCTTGGTTGTACGATAGTGTTGGACAATTTACATGAACATTTTCACTTCTTACTTTATCTCCTTTTCCACATACTTTGTCTCATATACAATTAGGAATGAAATTAATTTTCCTACATTTATAAATAGGAAGTTTGTAAAGTAGTCACGTGCAAGACTAAGATATTGCAGGGCTTTGCACGTCTTAGGCAAACCTCTTTTAAGTGATGGCTATTAAGCTTACTGCAGCGTTAAATAATCGAAACAGGTTGCTATGATAAAGAAAAGCTTCTTTTTTAAATTATTCATTTATTTATCTGTACGCGCGTCCGTCTCCTTCGTTCAGAAATTATGAAGCGATGACTCCGCCCATCTGGAAATTCGAATGTTGGGTGGGACGAAAACGGCTTACATCTTATTACTACTACACTCTGAGCTTAGCCAAACGGCTGAGAAACGACATCATGATATTAGCTTTGCGGTATAATGTGTCGTCTTGCGAGGAATATTATCCATGTGACGTGTTGCTCCTAGATATTACCTTTTTTACTGGGGGTTTGCTAACATGTAACATATAACATGCTAACTACGATGTTCTTGCGGCAGAATTTTATTTTGGAAATGGAAACTGAATGCTGAGTCCTGTTATTTGGTGTATTGAAGGCGTGACTACATAGGCATAGATTTTCACATTTGAGACTGGACAGGGAACCGGAGTATGAAAAATTCGCATTTAGAAATAACATATTTGAATCGGAGTAAGCGTTGGAAAGATTCATATGCTTTTGAAGGAAAAACCCTTTGGGCATTCGACAGCGAGTTCTTTGCACGTCAGTGGAGAAAGATAAGCTTTTCCCACAACAATCGGTAGTGTTTTGAAAAATTCCCACTTCCACACCACATTTTTTTTACAGAAAGTTTTGGACGTGTATATATAGTCGGAGCAGGCTATCTTAGGTGTACTTGCTTCGGCAGTACATATACTAAAATTGGAACGATACAGAGAAGATTAGCATGGCCCCTGCGCAAGGATGACACGCAAAATCGTGAAGCGTTCCACATTTTTTGTATTTAATTACTTTCGTGAAGCTCTTGATATTTTGTCAGTTCCTGGAGCTTGTAAAATATTGTGTCTCATATTCACGCAAGAAATTTTAGACGAGTTCTGTCCGAATCTTCAGTTTGAATAAAATTGAATGAAATCGTTTAAATTTACGCAAAATCTACAATCTTTTCAGGAACAGAACAATCCTATCTCTCTCTTTTTCGTTTTATATTATTCGCCGCATTGCCTAAAAGTTCAAATGAATGATCTTTGTCTACTGTGATAAGGCGTGATCATCTCATTCCCGCGACACGAGGGGAAAGCTTATTGGCATACTTTAAAACTCGCATTGAAAATAATGAATCTCGAAACCGGCAGCTGCAAATGTACTTTCACGTAGAGTTACGCGTTCTGAGATTTCGCTGTCGTCTAGATAAAGAAAGATGGAACTCGTTACAGGAATGTTAGAAACGGCCGAGCGTTATTGAAGTACTCGCGTTCTAAATATGCGCAGCTGCAGCTATTTTTTGCTTTCTTTTAAAATGGAAACCACTCAGAGCAAGCTCCGCCCTTCCCGAAAGACACGAAGCCTATCGGGCGCGATCATCAATGGTCCCTTCTACGTATTATAGCAGAAGGAACCAGTTTCACGCTCGGGGCGAAACCCCACTCCACATCATCGTGGTTGGGTTTTCTGCGATGTTCGGTGAGCGAACACGCTAATCATACTATAGAAATGATCCTATGAAGTATGATCTTGAAGTGCAATGTGCAATTAGAAATTATCAAGAAAAATAACTTTGAACTATATGCGGGTCAACAATCAACTGCACAGTACGCGTGTTTTGACGGTTCCAGCAAACGCGTCGTCGGCAGTTTATTAAAGGCAACAAAAAATATTTATTGATTTTTTAAAACCAAAGTGTCCGTTTGTTATTGATCAAGAGACGCGTTGGTACATTCTTGATATTCGAGAACCGATAACAAACTTAAGATGAGGAATGGATTATAATCGCTCAAACGAAATCATTTTACAAGTGCTCGTAAGAAAATGTAGTGTTTACATTAAGGCATTTCAAGTTTAATTTTACTGTAGCGAAGTACGCTCTGGAACGTATTCGATGTAAAATTAATGCCGTTCACGTATTCATTTTTTCCCCTCGAGATCGGTATATGAGTAAAAAATATCGTAACATAAACCAATAGATTTTATACTTATTTAAGAGAAATGAGTCAAGCAGTCATGGGAAATTAAGATATTCCAACACATAAAATACAGAACCCAAGAGAAGTTTGAACTACATAAGTGGCAGAGTTTTTGTCGAAGGATCGCCGAGTTTGTAAATATTATGCTGTGTGATTAGGTCCATATAAGTGAAATTGGATTTCTCGTGAACGTAAATATATTTTTTCATCATCTTCTTTTTCAATACGAGAAAATGGCTATTCCGAATACGTTTTAAATCTCTCGTTGCATTGCTTGCACCTCGTCTACTGAGAGCCAACAAAATTAGTGCAAGAAAAGAGGGCGCTGTTAGGCCGGTGTAGCTAGGAGATTTGATATTGACGAAATATCTGCCTTCTTAGTTCCAAATTCGATCGATCGCCGCTGAACGTAGTAACTTCACCAGCGTTTGACGTTTTTCGATCTATTAAAGTCATGGGAAAATTATTTTATATAGCTTCAGAAATACATGCAGAAAATAGACATGCATGTACTTTTACTTTAGTGAATAAGAATTCTATTAAGGTGGTTCTAAAATGCTCTGCTAAACAACGCAAAAATTTCTGACACAATGTCTGACTCACTTTTTAAAGCAAAGGCATAAAATTGGCAGACATGAGTAATGAAGCGATTTGGAATCGAAATGAGTTTTTCATTTTTTTTTTTTGATAAATATATGACTTATCGAGTTATAAGCGATTTCTGTCACGTGACAACACATTTATTTTTTCCCTTTCTGGCGCTAAAGCATCGGGAATTCGGTTCAAAACGTCGACTTTGACGGTGTTTTCCGAACGATCTTCTGCCTTTTTCAAAAAAATGGAAAACGTGTTTCGATTACAAAGTTTCTGAATAGCAACACCTGTCCGTTTCATGCGTTTCTGAACAAAAATGAATTAAAAAATGTGTCTGAAAGTAGTCCCTTTGGATTTGAGAACAGCCTTAAACGCCTTATTTTTCATTGTATGAACTGGAGGGTTATTTTTAATCTGATCGGAAGTCGATGAATGATACTCTTAACGACAATTCCCTGTTTAATTATCACACTTTAAAAAATTTATTTCAACATCATTAGCACTACCTATTTGAACACTATATTTATCGAATCTGTATATTTAGATGTTTAAATGCGATAGCAGTAGCTAGGAGTTAATTTAGATGATAAAATAGGAATGTCATCAGTACAGATTTTAAGCTTTTCTTAAATGATGTAAATTTTCGATGAGAGTTATATCGAATTCTCATTCTTTATTTTTTAAATCTTCAATGTAATAATATCTAATTTTTAATAATTACTGTTGTTTAGATCTGAATAAGAAACTAAGGATTGTGGGGGAAAAAAAATAAATAATGTTGTTTATTTTATGAATGAAATTTATTTTACATGAAAGTCTAAGATTAAAATGACGGATTTCACAGATCTCTCGGCCTGAAAATGTCCTACATTGAGGGTCAGTAGGCGTAGCGACAGCACAAATGTACATGAAGAAATTTAAGTCTTCCCACACCGGTAATCCGAAAGAGCTACAGTTTCATATAATTTTCGCCCATCAAGTCATACGTATGCTCTGGTTTCTCTTCAAAATACGAGCTAATCTTTCGCCTTTTACTAAAGATTACCGTGGAGAGGAACAACTCAATGAGCCTAAAGCTAATTTTTGGAATCCCACCAAAAGGTGGGGCGTTTCCTGAAAGAAAGAACACACCTAACTACCCTGTTTGAGCTGACCCGTGCGAGGATTTCGCATTGCAATCTGATATTTTTCAGTAATGTTTAATATTTTTTTGAGCTTCGATGGGGTCTTTTACTTTTAAACATTTCAATTTTGCTTTTTAATCATAGCCATTGGAAGCATCACGCTTTATCCTTTTTGTACTCTTATTATTATTATTTTATATTAATTGTTGAGCATCCTATAATGCGGTATTTTATTTTTGTGGCAACACTAATTTGGAGAAAACCTTTCATTTCATTTCTGAAAACAATGCCTATTTAATTTTTAATCAAAAAAACATCTTTTAACGAAATGTGAATGTACTGCGTCAGAAGCCGCTTCAAAAATCTTTCGAATGATACCTCATTTGTTGTGCGTTTTGTTAATTTATAGAAAAAGGGATGTTGACAACACAAATAATATACATGATTTTTAGATCTGACTGCAGGAAAATGTCAAGCGAAAACCTCTTCGATTTTTAGGCTATGTTCTAGACTTTTTTTGACTGAGAGAAATTCAATTGTGAAGTGCTTTTCACTGAATTTCACTTCGAACGTCAAGAAAATCTTCGTTTTATTGCGAGTCGAACCTTAATTTTGAACATGCTTTTTCATATTCATATCGAACACTTAGAAAAATAAACATTAAAACTATCAAGTTGCTTGGTTGTACGATAGTGTTGGACAATTTACATGAACATTTTCACTTCTTACTTTATCTCCTTTTCCACATACTTTGTCTCATATACAATTAGGAATGAAATTAATTTTCCTACATTTATAAATAGGAAGTTTGTAAAGTAGTCACGTGCAAGACTAAGATATTGCAGGGCTTTGCACGTCTTAGGCAAACCTCTTTTAAGTGATGGCTATTAAGCTTACTGCAGCGTTAAATAATCGAAACAGGTTGCTATGATAAAGAAAAGCTTCTTTTTTAAATTATTCATTTATTTATCTGTACGCGCGTCCGTCTCCTTCGTTTAGAAATTATGAAGCGATGACTCCGCCCATCTGGAAATTCGAATGTTGGGTGGGACGAAAACGGCTTACATCTTATTACTACTACACTCTGAGCTTAGCCAAACGGCTGAGAAACGACATCATGATATTAGCTTTGCGGTATAATGTGTCGTCTTGCGAGGAATATTATCCATGTGACGTGTTGCTCCTAGATATTACCTTTTTTACTGGGGGTTTGCTAACATGTAACATATAACATGCTAACTACGATGTTCTTGCGGCAGAATTTTATTTTGGAAATGGAAACTGAATGCTGAGTCCTGTTATTTGGTGTATTGAAGGCGTGACTACATAGGCATAGATTTTCACATTTGAGACTGGACAGGGAACCGGAGTATGAAAAATTCGCATTTAGAAATAACATATTTGAATCGGAGTAAGCGTTGGAAAGATTCATATGCTTTTGAAGGAAAAACCCTTTGGGCATTCGACAGCGAGTTCTTTGCACGTCAGTGGAGAAAGATAAGCTTTTTCCACAACAATCGGTAGTGTTTTGAAAAATTCCCACTTCCACACCACATTTTTTTTACAGAAAGTTTTGGACGTGTATATATAGTCGGAGCAGGCTATCTTAGGTTTACTTGCTTCGGCAGTACATATACTAAAATTGGAACGATACAGAGAAGATTAGCATGGCCCCTGCGCAAGGATGACACGCAAAATCGTGAAGCGTTCCACATTTTTTGTATTTAATTACTTTCGTGAAGCTCTTGATATTTTGTCAGTTCCTGGAGCTTGTAAAATATTGTGTCTCATATTCACGCAAGAAATTTTAGACGAGTTCTGTCCGAATCTTCAGTTTGAATAAAATTGAATGAAATCGTTTAAATTTACGCAAAATCTACAATCTTTTCAGGAACAGAACAATCCTATCTCTCTCTTTTTCGTTTTATATTATTCGCCGCATTGCCTAAAAGTTCAAATGAATGATCTTTGTCTACTGTGATAAGGCGTGATCATCTCATTCCCGCGACACGAGGGGAAAGCTTATTGGCATACTTTAAAACTCGCATTGAAAATAATGAATCTCGAAACCGGCAGCTGCAAATGTACTTTCACGTAGAGTTACGCGTTCTGAGATTTCGCTGTCGTCTAGATAAAGAAAGATGGAACTCGTTACAGGAATGTTAGAAACGGCCGAGCGTTATTGAAGTACTCGCGTTCTAAATATGCGCAGCTGCAGCTATTTTTTGCTTTCTTTTAAAATGGAAACCACTCAGAGCAAGCTCCGCCCTTCCCGAAAGACACGAAGCCTATCGGGCGCGATCATCAATGGTCCCTTCTACGTATTATAGCAGAAGGAACCAGTTTCACGCTCGGGGCGAAACCCCACTCCACATCATCGTGGTTGGGTTTTCTGCGATGTTCGGTGAGCGAACACGCTAATCATACTATAGAAATGATCCTATGAAGTATGATCTTGAAGTGCAATGTGCAATTAGAAATTATCAAGAAAAATAACTTTGAACTATATGCGGGTCAACAATCAACTGCACAGTACGCGTGTTTTGACGGTTCCAGCAAACGCGTCGTCGGCAGTTTATTAAAGGCAACAAAAAATATTTATTGATTTTTTAAAACCAAAGTGTCCGTTTGTTATTGATCAAGAGACGCGTTGGTACATTCTTGATATTCGAGAACCGATAACAAACTTAAGATGAGGAATGGATTATAATCGCTCAAACGAAATCATTTTACAAGTGCTCGTAAGAAAATGTAGTGTTTACATTAAGGCATTTCAAGTTTAATTTTACTGTAGCGAAGTACGCTCTGGAACGTATTCGATGTAAAATTAATGCGGTTCACGTATTCATTTTTTCCCCTCGAGATCGGTATATGAGTAAAAAATATCGTAACATAAACCAATAGATTTTATACTTATTTAAGAGAAATGAGTCAAGCAGTCATGGGAAATTAAGATATTCCAACACATAAAATACAGAACCCAAGAGAAGTTTGAACTACATAAGTGGCAGAGTTTTTGTCGAAGGATCGCCGAGTTTGTAAATATTATGCTGTGTGATTAGGTCCATATAAGTGAAATTGGATTTCTCGTGAACGTAAATATATTTTTTCATCATCTTCTTTTTCAATACGAGAAAATGGCTATTCCGAATACGTTTTAAATCTCTCGTTGCATTGCTTGCACCTCGTCTACTGAGAGCCAACAAAATTAGTGCAAGAAAAGAGGGCGCTGTTAGGCCGGTGTAGCTAGGAGATTTGATATTGACGAAATATCTGCCTTCTTAGTTCCAAATTCGATCGATCGCCGCTGAACGTAGTAACTTCACCAGCGTTTGACGTTTTTCGATCTATTAAAGTCATGGGAAAATTATTTTATATAGCTTCAGAAATACATGCAGAAAATAGACATGCATGTACTTTTACTTTAGTGAATAAGAATTCTATTAAGGTGGTTCTAAAATGCTCTGCTAAACAACGCAAAAATTTCTGACACAATGTCTGACTCACTTTTTAAAGCAAAGGCATAAAATTGGCAGACATGAGTAATGAAGCGATTTGGAATCGAAATGAGTTTTTCATTTTTTTTTTTTTTGATAAATATATGACTTATCGAGTTATAAGCGATTTCTGTCACGTGACAACACATTTATTTTTTCCCTTTCTGGCGCTAAAGCATCGGGAATTCGGTTCAAAACGTCGACTTTGACGGTGTTTTCCGAACGATCTTCTGCCTTTATCAAAAAAATGGAAAACGTGTTTCGATTACAAAGTTTCTGAATAGCAACACCTGTCCGTTTCATGCGTTTCTGAACAAAAATGAATTAAAAAATGTGTCTGAAAGTAGTCCCTTTGGATTTGAGAACAGCCTTAAACGCCTTATTTTTCATTGTATGAACTGGAGGGTTATTTTTAATCTGATCGGAAGTCGATGAATGATACTCTTAACGACAATTCCCTGTTTAATTATCACACTTTAAAAAATTTATTTCAACATCATTAGCACTACCTATTTGAACACTATATTTATCGAATCTGTATATTTAGATGTTTAAATGCGATAGCAGTAGCTAGGAGTTAATTTAGATGATAAAATAGGAATGTCATCAGTACAGATTTTAAGCTTTTCTTAAATGATGTAAATTTTCGATGAGAGTTATATCGAATTCTCATTCTTTATTTTTTAAATCTTCAATGTAATAATATCTAATTTTTAATAATTACTGTTGTTTAGATCTGAATAAGAAACTAAGGATTGTGGGGGAAAAAAAATAAATAATGTTGTTTATTTTATGAATGAAATTTATTTTACATGAAAGTCTAAGATTAAAATGACGGATTTCACACATCTCCCGGCCTGAAAATGTCCTACATTGAGGGTCAGTAGGCGTAGCGACAGCACAAATGTACATGAAGAAATTTAAGTCTTGCCACACCGGTAATCCGAAAGAGCTACAGTTTCATATAATTTTCGCCCATCAAGTCATACGTATGCTCTGGTTTCTCTTCAAAATACGAGCTAATCTTTCGCCTTTTACTAAAGATTACCGTGGAGAGGAACAACTCAATGAGCCTAAAACTAATTTTTGGAATCCCACCGAAAGGTGGGGCGTTTCCTGAAAGAAAGAACACACCTAACTACCCTGTTTGAGCTGACCCGTGCGAGGATTTCGCATTGCAATCTGATATTTTTCAGTAATGTTTAATATTTTTTTGAGCTTCGATGGGGTCTTTTACTTTTAAACATTTCAATTTCGCTTTTTAATCATAGCCATTGGAAGCATCACGCTTTATCCTTTTTGTACTCTTATTATTATTATTTTATATTAATTGTTGAGCATCCTATAATGCGGTATTTTATTTTTGTGGCAACACTAATTTGGAGAAAACCTTTCATTTTATTTCTGAAAACAATGCCTATTTAATTTTTAATCAAAAAAACATCTTTTAACGAAATGTGAATGTACTGCGTCAGAAGCCGCTTCAAAAATCTTTCGAATGATACCTCATTTGTTGTGCGTTTTGTTAATTTATAGAAAAAGGGATGTTGACAACACAAATAATATACATGATTTTTAGATCTGACTGCAGGAAAATGTCAAGCGAAAACCTCTTCGATTTTTAGGCTATGTTTTAGACTTTTTTTGACTGAGAGAAATGCAATTGTGAAGTGCTTTTCACTGAATTTCACTTCGAACGTCAAGAAAATCTTCGTTTTATTGCGAGTCGAACCTTAATTTTGAACATGCTTTTTCATATTCATATCGAACACTTAGAAAAATAAACATTAAAACTATCAAGTTGCTTGGTTGTACGATAGTGTTGGACAATTTACATGAACATTTTCACTTCTTACTTTATCTCCTTTTCCACATACTTTGTCTCATATACAATTAGGAATGAAATTAATTTTCCTACATTTATAAATAGGAAGTTTGTAAAGTAAACACGTGCAAGACTAAGATATTGCAGGGCTTTGCACGTCTTAGGCAAACCTCTTTTAAGTGATGGCTATTAAGCTTACTGCAGCGTTAAATAATCGAAACAGGTTGCTATGATAAAGAAAAGCTTCTTTTTTAAATTATTCATTTATTTATCTGTACGCGCGTCCGTCTCCTTCGTTCAGAAATTATGAAGCGATGACTCCGCCCATCTGGAAATTCGAATGTTGGGTGGGACGAAAACGGCTTACATCTTATTACTACTACACTCTGAGCTTAGCCAAACGGCTGATAAACGACATCATGATATTAGCTTTGCGGTATAATGTGTCGTCTTGCGAGGAATATTATCCATGTGACGTGTTGCTCCTAGATATTACCTTTTTTACTGGGGGTTTGCTAACATGTAACATATAACATGCTAACTACGATGTTCTTGCGGCAGAATTTTATTTTGGAAATGGAAACTGAATGCTGAGTCCTGTTATTTGGTGTATTGAAGGCGTGACTACATAGGCATAGATTTTCACATTTGAGACTGGACAGGGAACCGGAGTATGAAAAATTCGCATTTAGAAATAACATATTTGAATCGGAGTAAGCGTTGGAAAGATTCATATGCTTTTGAAGGAAAAACCCTTTGGGCATTCGACAGCGAGTTCTTTGCACGTCAGTGGAGAAAGATAAGCTTTTTCCACAACAATCGGTAGTGTTTTGAAAAATTCCCACTTCCACACCACATTTTTTTTACAGAAAGTTTTGGACGTGTATATATAGTCGGAGCAGGCTATCTTAGGTGTACTTGCTTCGGCAGTACATATACTAAAATTGGAACGATACAGAGAAGATTAGCATGGCCCCTGCGCAAGGATGACACGCAAAATCGTGAAGCGTTCCACATTTTTTGTATTTAATTACTTTCGTGAAGCTCTTGATATTTTGTCAGTTCCTGGAGCTTGTAAAATATTGTGTCTCATATTCACGCAAGAAATTTTAGACGAGTTCTGTCCGAATCTTCAGTTTGAATAAAATTGAATGAAATCGTTTAAATTTACGCAAAATCTACAATCTTTTCAGGAACAGAACAATCCTATCTCTCTCTTTTTCGTTTTATATTATTCGCCGCATTGCCTAAAAGTTCAAATGAATGATCTTTGTCTACTGTGATAAGGCGTGATCATCTCATTCCCGCGACACGAGGGGAAAGCTTATTGGCATACTTTAAAACTCGCATTGAAAATAATGAATCTCGAAACCGGCAGCTGCAAATGTACTTTCACGTAGAGTTACGCGTTCTGAGATTTCGCTGTCGTCTAGATAAAGAAAGATGGAACTCGTTACAGGAATGTTAGAAACGGCCGAGCGTTATTGAAGTACTCGCGTTCTAAATATGCGCAGCTGCAGCTATTTTTTGCTTTCTTTTAAAATGGAAACCACTCAGAGCAAGCTCCGCCCTTCCCGAAAGACACGAAGCCTATCGGGCGCGATCATCAATGGTCCCTTCTACGTATTATAGCAGAAGGAACCAGTTTCACGCTCGGGGCGAAACCCCACTCCACATCATCGTGGTTGGGTTTTCTGCGATGTTCGGTGAGCGAACACGCTAATCATACTATAGAAATGATCCTATGAAGTATGATCTTGAAGTGCAATGTGCAATTAGAAATTATCAAGAAAAATAACTTTGAACTATATGCGGGTCAACAATCAACTGCACAGTACGCGTGTTTTGACGGTTCCAGCAAACGCGTCGTCGGCAGTTTATTAAAGGCAACAAAAAATATTTATTGATTTTTTAAAACCAAAGTGTCCGTTTGTTATTGATCAAGAGACGCGTTGGTACATTCTTGATATTCGAGAACCGATAACAAACTTAAGATGAGGAATGGATTATAATCGCTCAAACGAAATCATTTTACAAGTGCTCGTAAGAAAATGTAGTGTTTACATTAAGGCATTTCAAGTTTAATTTTACTGTAGCGAAGTACGCTCTGGAACGTATTCGATGTAAAATTAATGCCGTTCACGTATTCATTTTTTCCCCTCGAGATCGGTATATGAGTAAAAAATATCGTAACATAAACCAATAGATTTTATACTTATTTAAGAGAAATGAGTCAAGCAGTCATGGGAAATTAAGATATTCCAACACATAAAATACAGAACCCAAGAGAAGTTTGAACTACATAAGTGGCAGAGTTTTTGTCGAAGGATCGCCGAGTTTGTAAATATTATGCTGTGTGATTAGGTCCATATAAGTGAAATTGGATTTCTCGTGAACGTAAATATATTTTTTCATCATCTTCTTTTTCAATACGAGAAAATGGCTATTCCGAATACGTTTTAAATCTCTCGTTGCATTGCTTGCACCTCGTCTACTGAGAGCCAACAAAATTAGTGCAAGAAAAGAGGGCGCTGTTAGGCCGGTGTAGCTAGGAGATTTGATATTGACGAAATATCTGCCTTCTTAGTTCCAAATTCGATCGATCGCCGCTGAACGTAGTAACTTCACCAGCGTTTGACGTTTTTCGATCTATTAAAGTCATGGGAAAATTATTTTATATAGCTTCAGAAATACATGCAGAAAATAGACATGCATGTACTTTTACTTTAGTGAATAAGAATTCTATTAAGGTGGTTCTAAAATGCTCTGCTAAACAACGCAAAAATTTCTGACACAATGTCTGACTCACTTTTTAAAGCAAAGGCATAAAATTGGCAGACATGAGTAATGAAGCGATTTGGAATCGAAATGAGTTTTTCATTTTTTTTTTTTGATAAATATATGACTTATCGAGTTATAAGCGATTTCTGTCACGTGACAACACATTTATTTTTTCCCTTTCTGGCGCTAAAGCATCGGGAATTCGGTTCAAAACGTCGACTTTGACGGTGTTTTCCGAACGATCTTCTGCCTTTTTCAAAAAAATGGAAAACGTGTTTCGATTACAAAGTTTCTGAATAGCAACACCTGTCCGTTTCATGCGTTTCTGAACAAAAATGAATTAAAAAATGTGTCTGAAAGTAGTCCCTTTGGATTTGAGAACAGCCTTAAACGCCTTATTTTTCATTGTATGAACTGGAGGGTTATTTTTAATCTGATCGGAAGTCGATGAATGATACTCTTAACGACAATTCCCTGTTTAATTATCACACTTTAAAAAATTTATTTCAACATCATTAGCACTACCTATTTGAACACTATATTTATCGAATCTGTATATTTAGATGTTTAAATGCGATAGCAGTAGCTAGGAGTTAATTTAGATGATAAAATAGGAATGTCATCAGTACAGATTTTAAGCTTTTCTTAAATGATGTAAATTTTCGATGAGAGTTATATCGAATTCTCATTCTTTATTTTTTAAATCTTCAATGTAATAATATCTAATTTTTAATAATTACTGTTGTTTAGATCTGAATAAGAAACTAAGGATTGTGGGGGAAAAAAAATAAATAATGTTGTTTATTTTATGAATGAAATTTATTTTACATGAAAGTCTAAGATTAAAATGACGGATTTCACAGATCTCTCGGCCTGAAAATGTCCTACATTGAGGGTCAGTAGGCGTAGCGACAGCACAAATGTACATGAAGAAATTTAAGTCTTCCCACACCGGTAATCCGAAAGAGCTACAGTTTCATATAATTTTCGCCCATCAAGTCATACGTATGCTCTGGTTTCTCTTCAAAATACGAGCTAATCTTTCGCCTTTTACTAAAGATTACCGTGGAGAGGAACAACTCAATGAGCCTAAAGCTAATTTTTGGAATCCCACCGAAAGGTGGGGCGTTTCCTGAAAGAAAGAACACACCTAACTACCCTGTTTGAGCTGACCCGTGCGAGGATTTCGCATTGCAATCTGATATTTTTCAGTAATGTTTAATATTTTTTTGAGCTTCGATGGGGTCTTTTACTTTTAAACATTTCAATTTTGCTTTTTAATCATAGCCATTGGAAGCATCACGCTTTATCCTTTTTGTACTCTTATTATTATTATTTTATATTAATTGTTGAGCATCCTATAATGCGGTATTTTATTTTTGTGGCAACACTAATTTGGAGAAAACCTTTCATTTCATTTCTGAAAACAATGCCTATTTAATTTTTAATCAAAAAAACATCTTTTAACGAAATGTGAATGTACTGCGTCAGAAGCCGCTTCAAAAATCTTTCGAATGATACCTCATTTGTTGTGCGTTTTGTTAATTTATAGAAAAAGGGATGTTGACAACACAAATAATATACATGATTTTTAGATCTGACTGCAGGAAAATGTCAAGCGAAAACCTCTTCGATTTTTAGGCTATGTTCTAGACTTTTTTTGACTGAGAGAAATTCAATTGTGAAGTGCTTTTCACTGAATTTCACTTCGAACGTCAAGAAAATCTTCGTTTTATTGCGAGTCGAACCTTAATTTTGAACATGCTTTTTCATATTCATATCGAACACTTAGAAAAATAAACATTAAAACTATCAAGTTGCTTGGTTGTACGATAGTGTTGGACAATTTACATGAACATTTTCACTTCTTACTTTATCTCCTTTTCCACATACTTTGTCTCATATACAATTAGGAATGAAATTAATTTTCCTACATTTATAAATAGGAAGTTTGTAAAGTAGTCACGTGCAAGACTAAGATATTGCAGGGCTTTGCACGTCTTAGGCAAACCTCTTTTAAGTGATGG
Source organism: Maratus michaelseni (assembly GCA_963931845.1). Lineage (NCBI taxonomy): Eukaryota > Metazoa > Arthropoda > Arachnida > Araneae > Salticidae > Maratus > Maratus michaelseni. The sequence continues at coordinate 126,437,121 of OZ007597.1, forward strand.
CTATTAAGCTTACTGCAGCGTTAAATAATCGAAACAGGTTGCTATGATAAAGAAAAGCTTCTTTTTTAAATTATTCATTTATTTATCTGTACGCGCGTCCGTCTCCTTCGTTTAGAAATTATGAAGCGATGACTCCGCCCATCTGGAAATTCGAATGTTGGGTGGGACGAAAACGGCTTACATCTTATTACTACTACACTCTGAGCTTAGCCAAACGGCTGAGAAACGACATCATGATATTAGCTTTGCGGTATAATGTGTCGTCTTGCGAGGAATATTATCCATGTGACGTGTTGCTCCTAGATATTACCTTTTTTACTGGGGGTTTGCTAACATGTAACATATAACATGCTAACTACGATGTTCTTGCGGCAGAATTTTATTTTGGAAATGGAAACTGAATGCTGAGTCCTGTTATTTGGTGTATTGAAGGCGTGACTACATAGGCATAGATTTTCACATTTGAGACTGGACAGGGAACCGGAGTATGAAAAATTCGCATTTAGAAATAACATATTTGAATCGGAGTAAGCGTTGGAAAGATTCATATGCTTTTGAAGGAAAAACCCTTTGGGCATTCGACAGCGAGTTCTTTGCACGTCAGTGGAGAAAGATAAGCTTTTTCCACAACAATCGGTAGTGTTTTGAAAAATTCCCACTTCCACACCACATTTTTTTTACAGAAAGTTTTGGACGTGTATATATAGTCGGAGCAGGCTATCTTAGGTGTACTTGCTTCGGCAGTACATATACTAAAATTGGAACGATACAGAGAAGATTAGCATGGCCCCTGCGCAAGGATGACACGCAAAATCGTGAAGCGTTCCACATTTTTTGTATTTAATTACTTTCGTGAAGCTCTTGATATTTTGTCAGTTCCTGGAGCTTGTAAAATATTGTGTCTCATATTCACGCAAGAAATTTTAGACGAGTTCTGTCCGAATCTTCAGTTTGAATAAAATTGAATGAAATCGTTTAAATTTACGCAAAATCTACAATCTTTTCAGGAACAGAACAATCCTATCTCTCTCTTTTTCGTTTTATATTATTCGCCGCATTGCCTAAAAGTTCAAATGAATGATCTTTGTCTACTGTGATAAGGCGTGATCATCTCATTCCCGCGACACGAGGGGAAAGCTTATTGGCATACTTTAAAACTCGCATTGAAAATAATGAATCTCGAAACCGGCAGCTGCAAATGTACTTTCACGTAGAGTTACGCGTTCTGAGATTTCGCTGTCGTCTAGATAAAGAAAGATGGAACTCGTTACAGGAATGTTAGAAACGGCCGAGCGTTATTGAAGTACTCGCGTTCTAAATATGCGCAGCTGCAGCTATTTTTTGCTTTCTTTTAAAATGGAAACCACTCAGAGCAAGCTCCGCCCTTCCCGAAAGACACGAAGCCTATCGGGCGCGATCATCAATGGTCCCTTCTACGTATTATAGCAGAAGGAACCAGTTTCACGCTCGGGGCGAAACCCCACTCCACATCATCGTGGTTGGGTTTTCTGCGATGTTCGGTGAGCGAACACGCTAATCATACTATAGAAATGATCCTATAAAGTATGATCTTGAAGTGCAATGTGCAATTAGAAATTATCAAGAAAAATAACTTTGAACTATATGCGGGTCAACAATCAACTGCACAGTACGCGTGTTTTGACGGTTCCAGCAAACGCGTCGTCGGCAGTTTATTAAAGGCAACAAAAAATATTTATTGATTTTTTAAAACCAAAGTGTCCGTTTGTTATTGATCAAGAGACGCGTTGGTACATTCTTGATATTCGAGAACCGATAAAAAACTTAAGATGAGGAATGGATTATAATCGCTCAAACGAAATCATTTTACAAGTGCTCGTAAGAAAATGTAGTGTTTACATTAAGGCATTTCAAGTTTAATTTTACTGTAGCGAAGTACGCTCTGGAACGTATTCGATGTAAAATTAATGCGGTTCACGTATTCATTTTTTCCCCTCGAGATCGGTATATGAGTAAAAAATATCGTAACATAAACCAATAGATTTTATACTTATTTAAGAGAAATGAGTCAAGCAGTCATGGGAAATTAAGATATTCCAACACATAAAATACAGAACCCAAGAGAAGTTTGAACTACATAAGTGGCAGAGTTTTTGTCGAAGGATCGCCGAGTTTGTAAATATTATGCTGTGTGATTAGGTCCATATAAGTGAAATTGGATTTCTCGTGAACGTAAATATATTTTTTCATCATCTTCTTTTTCAATACGAGAAAATGGCTATTCCGAATACGTTTTAAATCTCTCGTTGCATTGCTTGCACCTCGTCTACTGAGAGCCAACAAAATTAGTGCAAGAAAAGAGGGCGCTGTTAGGCCGGTGTAGCTAGGAGATTTGATATTGACGAAATATCTGCCTTCTTAGTTCCAAATTCGATCGATCGCCGCTGAACGTAGTAACTTCACCAGCGTTTGACGTTTTTCGATCTATTAAAGTCATGGGAAAATTATTTTATATAGCTTCAGAAATACATGCAGAAAATAGACATGCATGTACTTTTACTTTAGTGAATAAGAATTCTATTAAGGTGGTTCTAAAATGCTTTGCTAAACAACGCAAAAATTTCTGACACAATGTCTGACTCACTTTTTAAAGCAAAGGCATAAAATTGGCAGACATGAGTAATGAAGCGATTTGGAATCGAAATGAGTTTTTCATTTTTTTTTTTTGATAAATATATGACTTATCGAGTTATAAGCGATTTCTGTCACGTGACAACACATTTATTTTTTCCCTTTCTGGCGCTAAAGCATCGGGAATTCGGTTCAAAACGTCGACTTTGACGGTGTTTTCCGAACGATCTTCTGCCTTTATCAAAAAAATGGAAAACGTGTTTCGATTACAAAGTTTCTGAATAGCAACACCTGTCCGTTTCATGCGTTTCTGAACAAAAATGAATTAAAAAATATGTCTGAAAGTAGTCCCTTTGGATTTGAGAACAGCCTTAAACGCCTTATTTTTCATTGTATGAACTGGAGGGTTATTTTTAATCTGATCGGAAGTCGATGAATGATACTCTTAACGACAATTCCCTGTTTAATTATCACACTTTAAAAAATTTATTTCAACATCATTAGCACTACCTATTTGAACACTATATTTATCGAATCTGTATATTTAGATGTTTAAATGCGATAGCAGTAGCTAGGAGTTAATTTAGATGATAAAATAGGAATGTCATCAGTACAGATTTTAAGCTTTTCTTAAATGATGTAAATTTTCGATGAGAGTTATATCGAATTCTCATTCTTTATTTTTTAAATCTTCAATGTAATAATATCTAATTTTTAATAATTACTGTTGTTTAGATCTGAATAAGAAACTAAGGATTGTGATGGAAAAAAAATAAATAATGTTGTTTATTTTATGAATGAAATTTATTTTACATGAAAGTCTAAGATTAAAATGACGGATTTCACAGATCTCCCGGCCTGAAAATGTCCTACATTGAGGGTCAGTAGGCGTAGCGACAGCACAAATGTACATGAAGAAATTTAAGTCTTCCCACACCGGTAATCCGAAAGAGCTACAGTTTCATATAATTTTCGCCCATCAAGTCTTACGTATGCTATGGTTTCTCTTCAAAATACGAGCTAATCTTTCGCCTTTTACTAAAGATTACCCTGGAGAGGAACAACTCAATGAGCCTAAAACTAATTTTTGGAATCCCACCGAAAGGTGGGGCGTTTCCTGAAAGAAAGAACACACCTAACTACCCTGTTTGAGCTGACCCGTGCGAGGATTTCGCATTGCAATCTGATATTTTTCAGTAATTTTAAATATTGTTTTGAGCTTCGATGGGGTCTTTTACTTTTAAACATTTCAATTTTGCTTTTTAATCATAGCCATTGGAAGCATCACGCTTTATCCTTTTTGTACTCTTATTATTATTATTTTATATTAATTGTTGAGCATCCTATAATGCGGTATTTTATTTTTGTGGCAACACTAATTTGGAGAAAACCTTTCATTTCATTTCTGAAAACAATGCCTATTTAATTTTTAATCAAAAAAACATCTTTTAATGAAATGTGAATGTACTGCGTCAGAAGCCGCTTCAAAAATCTTTCGAATGATACCTCATTTTTTGTGCGTTTTGTTAATTTATAGAAAAAGGGATGTTGACAACACAAATAATATACATGATTTTTAGATCTGACTGCAGGAAAATGTCAAGCGAAAACCTCTTCGATTTTTAGGCTATGTTCTAGACTTTTTTTGCCTGAGAGAAATGCAATTGTGAAGTGCTTTTCACTGAATTTCACTTCGAACGTCAAGAAAATCTTCGTTTTATTGCGAGTCGAACCTTAATTTTGAACATGCTTTTTCATATTCATATCGAACACTTAGAAAAATAAACATTAAAACTATCAAGTTGCTTGGTTGTACGATAGTGTTGGACAATTTACATGAACATTTTCACTTCTTACTTTATCTCCTTTTCCACATACTTTGTCTCATATACAATTAGGAATGAAATTAATTTTCCTACATTTATAAATAGGAAGTTTGTAAAGTAGTCACGTGCAAGACTAAGATATTGCAGGGCTTTGCACGTCTTAGGCAAACCTCTTTTAAGTGATGGCTATTAAGCTTACTGCAGCGTTAAATAATCGAAACAGGTTGCTATGATAAAGAAAAGCTTCTTTTTTAAATTATTCATTTATTTATCTGTACGCGCGTCCGTCTCCTTCGTTTAGAAATTATGAAGCGATGACTCCGCCCATCTGGAAATTCGAATGTTGGGTGGGACGAAAACGGCTTACATCTTATTACTACTACACTCTGAGCTTAGCCAAACGGCTGAGAAACGACATCATGATATTAGCTTTGCGGTATAATGTGTCGTCTTGCGAGGAATATTATCCATGTGACGTGTTGCTCCTAGATATTACCTTTTTTACTGGGGGTTTGCTAACATGTAACATATAACATGCTAACTACGATGTTCTTGCGGCAGAATTTTATTTTGGAAATGGAAACTGAATGCTGAGTCCTGTTATTTGGTGTATTGAAGGTGTGACTACATAGGCATAGATTTTCACATTTGAGACTGGACAGGGAACCGGAGTATGAAAAATTCGCATTTAGAAATAACATATTTGAATCGGAGTAAGCGTTGGAAAGATTCATATGCTTTTGAAGGAAAAACCCTTTGGGCATTCGACAGCGAGTTCTTTGCACGTCAGTGGAGAAAGATAAGCTTTTTCCACAACAATCGGTAGTGTTTTGAAAAATTCCCACTTCCACACCACATTTTTTTTACAGAAAGTTTTGGACGTGTATATATAGTCGGAGCAGGCTATCTTAGGTGTACTTGCTTCGGCAGTACGTATACTAAAATTGGAACGATACAGAGAAGATTAGCATGGCCCCTGCGCAAGGATGACACGCAAAATCGTGAAGCGTTCCACATTTTTTGTATTTAATTATTTTCGTGAAGCTCTTGATATTTTGTCAGTTCCTGGAGCTTGTAAAATATTGTGTCTCATATTCACGCAAGAAATTTTAGACGAGTTCTGTCCGAATCTTCAGTTTGAATAAAATTGAATGAAATCGTTTAAATTTACGCAAAATCTACAATCTTTTCAGGAACAGAACAATCCTATCTCTCTCTTTTTCGTTTTATATTATTCGCCGCATTGCCTAAAAGTTCAAATGAATGATCTTTGTCTACTGTGATAAGGCGTGATCATCTCATTCCCGCGACACGAGGGGAAAGCTTATTGGCATACTTTAAAACTCGCATTGAAAATAATGAATCTCGAAACCGGCAGCTGCAAATGTACTTTCACGTAGAGTTACGCGTTCTGAGATTTCGCTGTCGTCTAGATAAAGAAAGATGGAACTCGTTACAGGAATGTTAGAAACGGCCGAGCGTTATTGAAGTACTCGCGTTCTAAATATGCGCAGCTGCAGCTATTTTTTGCTTTCTTTTAAAATGGAAACCACTCAGAGCAAGCTCCGCCCTTCCCGAAAGACACGAAGCCTATCGGGCGCGATCATCAATGGTTCCTTCTACGTATTATAGCAGAAGGAACCAGTTTCACGCTCGGGGCGAAACCCCACTCCACATCATCGTGGTTGGGTTTTCTGCGATGTTCGGTGAGCGAACACGCTAATCATACTATAGAAATGATCCTATGAAGTATGATCTTGAAGTGCAATGTGCAATTAGAAATTATCAAGAAAAATAACTTTGAACTATATGCGGGTCAACAATCAACTGCACAGTACGCGTGTTTTGACGGTTCCAGCAAACGCGTCGTCGGCAGTTTATTAAAGGCAACAAAAAATATTTATTGATTTTTTAAAACCAAAGTGTCCGTTTGTTATTGATCAAGAGACGCGTTGGTACATTCTTGATATTCGAGAACCGATAACAAACTTAAGATGAGGAATGGATTATAATCGCTCAAACGAAATCATTTTACAAGTGCTCGTAAGAAAATGTAGTGTTTACATTAAGGCATTTCAAGTTTAATTTTACTGTAGCGAAGTACGCTCTGGAACGTATTCGATGTAAAATTAATGCGGTTCACGTATTCATTTTTCCCCTCGAGATCGGTATATGAGTAAAAAATATCGTAACATAAACCAATAGATTTTATACTTATTTAAGAGAAATGAGTCAAGCAGTCATGGGAAATTAAGATATTCCAACACATAAAATACAGAACCCAAGAGAAGTTTGAACTACATAAGTGGCAGAGTTTTTGTCGAAGGATCGCCGAGTTTGTAAATATTATGCTGTGTGATTAGGTCCATATAAGTGAAATTGGATTTCTCGTGAACGTAAATATATTTTTTCATCATCTTCTTTTTCAATACGAGAAAATGGCTATTCCGAATACGTTTTAAATCTCTCGTTGCATTGCTTGCACCTCGTCTACTGAGAGCCAACAAAATTAGTGCAAGAAAAGAGGGCGCTGTTAGGCCGGTGTAGCTAGGAGATTTGATATTGACGAAATATCTGCCTTCTTAGTTCCAAATTCGATCGATCGCCGCTGAACGTAGTAACTTCACCAGCGTTTGACGTTTTTCGATCTATTAAAGTCATGGGAAAATTATTTTATATAGCTTCAGAAATACATGCAGAAAATAGACATGCATGTACTTTTACTTTAGTGAATAAGAATTCTATTAAGGTGGTTCTAAAATGCTCTGCTAAACAACGCAAAAATTTCTGACACAATGTCTGACTCACTTTTTAAAGCAAAGGCATAAAATTGGCAGACATGAGTAATGAAGCGATTTGGAATCGAAATGAGTTTTTCATTTTTTTTTTTTTTTGATAAATATATGACTTATCGAGTTATAAGCGATTTCTGTCACGTGACAACACATTTATTTTTTCCCTTTCTGGCGCTAAAGCATCGGGAATTCGGTTCAAAACGTCGACTTTGACGGTGTTTTCCGAACGATCTTCTGCCTTTATCAAAAAAATGGAAAACGTGTTTCGATTACAAAGTTTCTGAATAGCAACACCTGTCCGTTTCATGCGTTTCTGAACAAAAATGAATTAAAAAATGTGTCTGAAAGTAGTCCCTTTGGATTTGAGAACAGCCTTAAACGCCTTATTTTTCATTGTATGAACTGGAGGGTTATTTTTAATCTGATCGGAAGTCGATGAATGATACTCTTAACGACAATTCCCTGTTTAATTATCACACTTTAAAAAATTTATTTCAACATCATTAGCACTACCTATTTGAACACTATATTTATCGAATCTGTATATTTAGATGTTTAAATGCGATAGCAGTAGCTAGGAGTTAATTTAGATGATAAAATAGGAATGTCATCAGTACAGATTTTAAGCTTTTCTTAAATGATGTAAATTTTCGATGAGAGTTATATCGAATTCTCATTCTTTATTTTTTAAATCTTCAATGTAATAATATCTAATTTTTAATAATTACTGTTGTTTAGATCTGAATAAGAAACTAAGGATTGTGTGGGAAAAAAAATAAATAATGTTGTTTATTTTATGAATGAAATTTATTTTACATGAAAGTCTAAGATTAAAATGACGGATTTCACAGATCTCCCGGCCTGAAAATGTCCTACATTGAGGGTCAGTAGGCGTAGCGACAGCACAAATGTACATGAAGAAATTTAAGTCTTCCCACACCGGTAATCCGAAAGAGCTACAGTTTCATATAATTTTCGCCCATCAAGTCATACGTATGCTCTGGTTTCTCTTCAAAATACGAGCTAATCTTTCGCCTTTTACTAAAGATTACCGTGGAGAGGAACAACTCAATGAGCCTAAAACTAATTTTTGGAATCCCACCGAAAGGTGGGGCGTTTCCTGAAAGAAAGAACACACCTAACTACCCTGTTTGAGCTGACCCGTGCGAGGATTTCGCATTGCAATCTGATATTTTTCAGTAATGTTTAATATTTTTTTGAGCTTCGATGGGGTCTTTTACTTTTAAACATTTCAATTTAGCTTTTTAATCATAGCCATTGGAAGCATCACGCTTTATCCTTTTTGTACTCTTATTATTATTATTTTATATTAATTGTTGAGCATCCTATAATGCGGTATTTTATTTTTGTGGCAACACTAATTTGGAGAAAAGCTTTCATTTCATTTCTGAAAACAATGCCTATTTAATTTTTAATCAAAAAAACATCTTTTAATGAAATGTGAATGTACTGCGTCAGAAGCCGTTTCAAAAATCTTTCGAATGATACCTCATCTGTTGTGCGTTTTGTTAATTTATAGAAAAAGGGATGTTGACAACACAAATAATATACATGATTTTTAGATCTGACTGCAGGAAAATGTCAAGCGAAAACCTCTTCGATTTTTAGGCTATGTTCTAGACTTTTTTTGACTGAGAGAAATGCAATTGTGAAGTGCTTTTCACTGAATTTCACTTCGAACGTCAAGAAAATCTTCGTTTTATTGCGAGTCGAACCTTAATTTTGAACATGCTTTTTCATATTCATATCGAACACTTAGAAAAATAAACATTAAAACTATCAAGTTGCTTGGTTGTACGATAGTGTTGGACAATTTACATGAACATTTTCACTTCTTATTTTATCTCCTTTTCCACATACTTTGTCTCATATACAATTAGGAATGAAATTAATTTTCCTACATTTATAAATAGGAAGTTTGTAAAGTAGTCACGTGCAAGACTAAGATATTGCAGGGCTTTGCACGTCTTAGGCAAACCTCTTTTAAGTGATGGCTATTAAGCTTACTGCAGCGTTAAATAATCGAAACAGGTTGCTATGATAAAGAAAAGCTTCTTTTTTAAATTATTCATTTATTTATCTGTACGCGCGTCCGTCTCCTTCGTTTAGAAATTATGAAGCGATGACTCCGCCCATCTGGAAATTCGAATGTTGGGTGGGACGAAAACGGCTTACATCTTATTACTACTACACTCTGAGCTTAGCCAAACGGCTGAGAAACGACATCATGATATTAGCTTTGCGGTATAATGTGTCGTCTTGCGAGGAATATTATCCATGTGACGTGTTGCTCCTAGATATTACCTTTTTTACTGGGGGTTTGCTAACATGTAACATATAACATGCTAACTACGATGTTCTTGCGGCAGAATTTTATTTTGGAAATGGAAACTGAATGCTGAGTCCTGTTAATTGGTGTATTGAAGGCGTGACTACATAGGCATAGATTTTCACATTTGAGACTGGACAGGGAACCGGAGTATGAAAAATTCGCATTTAGAAATAACATATTTGAATCGGAGTAAGCGTTGGAAAGATTCATATGCTTTTGAAGGAAAAACCCTTTGGGCATTCGACAGCGAGTTCTTTGCACGTCAGTGGAGAAAGATAAGCTTTTTCCACAACAATCGGTAGTGTTTTGAAAAATTCCCACTTCCACACCACATTTTTTTTACAGAAAGTTTTGGACGTGTATATATAGTTGGAGCAGGCTATCTTAGGTGTACTTGCTTCGGCAGTACATATACTAAAATTGGAACGATACAGAGAAGATTAGCATGGCCCCTGCGCAAGGATGACACGCAAAATCGTGAAGCGTTCCACATTTTTTGTATTTAATTACTTTCGTGAAGCTCTTCATATTTTGTCAGTTCCTGGAGCTTGTAAAATATTGTGTCTCATATTCACGCAAGAAATTTTAGACGAGTTCTGTCCGAATCTTCAGTTTGAATAAAATTGAATGAAATCGTTTAAATTTACGCAAAATCTACAATCTTTTCAGGAACAGAACAATCCTATCTCTCTCTTTTTCGTTTTATATTATTCGCCGCATTGCCTAAAAGTTCAAATGAATGATCTTTGTCTACTGTGATAAGGCGTGATCATCTCATTCCCGCGACACGAGGGGAAAGCTTATTGGCATACTTTAAAACTCGCATTGAAAATAATGAATCTCGAAACCGGCAGCTGCAAATGTACTTTCACGTAGAGTTACGCGTTCTGAGATTTCGCTGTCGTCTAGATAAAGAAAGATGGAACTCGTTACAGGAATGTTAGAAACGGCCGAGCGTTATTGAAGTACTCGCGTTCTAAATATGCGCAGCTGCAGCTATTTTTTGCTTTCTTTTAAAATGGAAACCACTCAGAGCAAGCTCCGCCCTTCCCGAAAGACACGAAGCCTATCGGGCGCGATCATCAATGGTCCCTTCTACGTATTATAGCAGAAGGAAGCAGTTTCACGCTCGGGGCGAAACCCCACTCCACATCATCGTGGTTGGGTTTTCTGCGATGTTCGGTGAGCGAACACGCTAATCATACTATAGAAATGATCCTATGAAGTATGATCTTGAAGTGCAATGTGCAATTAGAAATTATCAAGAAAAATAACTTTGAACTATAAGCGGGTCAACAATCAACTGCACAGTACGCGTGTTTTGACGGTTCCAGCAAACGCGTCGTCGGCAGTTTATTAAAGGCAACAAAAAATATTTATTGATTTTTTAAAACCAAAGTGTCCGTTTGTTATTGATCAAGAGACGCGTTGGTACATTCTTGATATTCGAGAACCGATAACAAACTTAAGATGAGGAATGGATTATAATCGCTCAAACGAAATCATTTTACAAGTGCTCGTAAGAAAATGTAGTGTTTACATTAAGGCATTTCAAGTTTAATTTTACTGTAGCGAAGTACGCTCTGGAACGTATTCGATGTAAAATTAATGCGGTTCACGTATTCATTTTTTCCCCTCGAGATCGGTATATGAGTAAAAAATATCGTAACATAAACCAATAGATTTTATACTTATTTAAGAGAAATGAGTCAAGCAGTCATGGGAAATTAAGATATTCCAACACATAAAATACAGAACCCAAGAGAAGTTTGAACTACATAAGTGGCAGAGTTTTTGTCGAAGGATCGCCGAGTTTGTAAATATTATGCTGTGTGATTAGGTCCATATAAGTGAAATTGGATTTCTCGTGAACGTAAATATATTTTTTCATCATCTTCTTTTTCAATACGAGAAAATGGCTATTCCGAATACGTTTTAAATCTCTCGTTGCATTGCTTGCACCTCGTCTACTGAGAGCCAACAAAATTAGTGCAAGAAAAGAGGGCGCTGTTAGGCCGGTGTAGCTAGGAGATTTGATATTGACGAAATATCTGCCTTCTTAGTTCCAAATTCGATCGATCGCCGCTGAACGTAGTAACTTCACCAGCGTTTGACGTTTTTCGATCTATTAAAGTCATGGGAAAATTATTTTATATAGCTTCAGAAATACATGCAGAAAATAGACATGCATGTACTTTTACTTTAGTGAATAAGAATTCTATTAAGATGGTTCTAAAATGCTCTGCTAAACAACGCAAAAATTTCTGACACAATGTCTGACTCACTTTTTAAAGCAAAGGCATAAAATTGGCAGACATGAGTAATGAAGCGATTTGGAATCGAAATGATTTTTTCATTTTTTTTTTTTTGATAAATATATGACTTATCGAGTTATAAGCGATTTCTGTCACGTGACAACACATTTATTTTTTCCCTTTCTGGCGCTAAAGCATCGGGAATTCGGTTCAAAACGTCGACTTTGACGGTGTTTTCCGAACGATCTTCTGCCTTTATCAAAAAAATGGAAAACGTGTTTCGATTACAAAGTTTCTGAATAGCAACACCTGTCCGTTTCATGCGTTTCTGAACAAAAATGAATTAAAAAATGTGTCTGAAAGTAGTCCCTTTGGATTTGAGAACAGCCTTAAACGCCTTATTTTTCATTGTATGAACTGGAGGGTTATTTTTAATCTGATCGGAAGTCGATGAATGATACTCTTAACGACAATTCCCTGTTTAATTATCACACTTTAAAAAATTTATTTCAACATCATTAGCACTACCTATTTGAACACTATATTTATCGAATCTGTATATTTAGATGTTTAAATGCGATAGCAGTAGCTAGGAGTTAATTTAGATGATAAAATAGGAATGTCATCAGTACAGATTTTAAGCTTTTCTTAAATGATGTAAATTTTCGATGAGAGTTATATCGAATTCTCATTCTTTATTTTTTAAATCTTCAATGTAATAATATCTAATTTTTAATAATTACTGTTGTTTAGATCTGAATAAGAAACTAAGGATTGTGTGGGAAAAAAAAAAAAATAATGTTGTTTATTTTATGAATGAAATTTATTTTACATGAAAGTCTAAGATTAAAATGACGGATTTCACAGATCTCCCGGCCTGAAAATGTCCTACATTGAGGGTCAGTAGGCGTAGCGACAGCACAAATGTACATGAAGAAATTTAAGTCTTCCCACACCGGTAATCCGAAAGAGCTACAGTTTCATATAATTTTCGCCCATCAAGTCATACGTATGCTCTGGTTTCTCTTCAAAATACGAGCTAATCTTTCGCCTTTTACTAAAGATTACCGTGGAGAGGAACAACTCAATGAGCCTAAAACTAATTTTTGGAATCCCACCGAAAGGTGGGGCGTTTCCTGAAAGAAAGAACACACCTAACTACCCTGTTTGAGCTGACCCGTGCGAGGATTTCGCATTGCAATCTGATATTTTTCAGTAATGTTTAATATTTTTTTGAGCTTCGATGGGGTCTTTTACTTTTAAACATTTCAATTTAGCTTTTTAATCATAGCCATTGGAAGCATCACGCTTTATCCTTTTTGTACTCTTATTATTATTATTTTATATTAATTGTTGAGCATCCTATAATGCGGTATTTTATTTTTGTGGCAACACTAATTTGGAGAAAACCTTTCATTTCATTTCTGAAAACAATGCCTATTTAATTTTTAATCAAAAAAACATCTTTTAATGAAATGTGAATGTACTGCGTCAGAAGCCGCTTCAAAAATCTTTCGAATGATACCTCATCTGTTGTGCGTTTTGTTAATTTATAGAAAAAGGGATGTTGACAACACAAATAATATACATGATTTTTAGATCTGACTGCAGGAAAATGTCAAGCGAAAACCTCTTCGATTTTTAGGCTATGTTCTAGACTTTTTTTGACTGAGAGAAATGCAATTGTGAAGTGCTTTTCACTGAATTTCACTTCGAACGTCAAGAAAATCTTCGTTTTATTGCGAGTCGAACCTTAATTTTGAACATGCTTTTTCATATTCATATCGAACACTTAGAAAAATAAACATTAAAACTATCAAGTTGCTTGGTTGTACGATAGTGTTGGACAATTTACATGAACATTTTCACTTCTTACTTTATCTCCTTTTCCACATACTTTGTCTCATATACAATTAGGAATGAAATTAATTTTCCTACATTTATAAATAGGAAGTTTGTAAAGTAGTCACGTGCAAGACTAAGATATTGCAGGGCTTTGCACGTCTTAGGCAAACCTCTTTTAAGTGATGGCTATTAAGCTTACTGCAGCGTTAAATAATCGAAACAGGTTGCTATGATAAAGAAAAGCTTCTTTTTTAAATTATTCATTTATTTATCTGTACGCGCGTCCGTCTCCTTCGTTTAGAAATTATGAAGCGATGACTCCGCCCATCTGGAAATTCGAATGTTGGGTGGGACGAAAACGGCTTACATCTTATTACTACTACACTCTGAGCTTAGCCAAACGGCTGAGAAACGACATCATGATATTAGCTTTGCGGTATAATGTGTCGTCTTGCGAGGAATATTATCCATGTGACGTGTTGCTCCTAGATATTACCTTTTTTACTGGGGGTTTGCTAACATGTAACATATAACATGCTAACTACGATGTTCTTGCGGCAGAATTTTATTTTGGAAATGGAAACTGAATGCTGAGTCCTGTTATTTGGTGTATTGAAGGCGTGACTACATAGGCATAGATTTTCACATTTGAGACTGGACAGGGAACCGGAGTATGAAAAATTCGCATTTAGAAATAACATATTTGAATCGGAGTAAGCGTTGGAAAGATTCATATGCTTTTGAAGGAAAAACCCTTTGGGCATTCGACAGCGAGTTCTTTGCACGTCAGTGGAGAAAGATAAGCTTTTTCCACAACAATCGGTAGTGTTTTGAAAAATTCCCACTTCCACACCACATTTTTTTTACAGAAAGTTTTGGACGTGTATATATAGTTGGAGCAGGCTATCTTAGGTGTACTTGCTTCGGCAGTACATATACTAAAATTGGAACGATACAGAGAAGATTAGCATGGCCCCTGCGCAAGGATGACACGCAAAATCGTGAAGCGTTCCACATTTTTTGTATTTAATTACTTTCGTGAAGCTCTTCATATTTTGTCAGTTCCTGGAGCTTGTAAAATATTGTGTCTCATATTCACGCAAGAAATTTTAGACGAGTTCTGTCCGAATCTTCAGTTTGAATAAAATTGAATGAAATCGTTTAAATTTACGCAAAATCTACAATCTTTTCAGGAACAGAACAATCCTATCTCTCTCTTTTTCGTTTTATATTATTCGCCGCATTGCCTAAAAGTTCAAATGAATGATCTTTGTCTACTGTGATAAGGCGTGATCATCTCATTCCCGCGACACGAGGGGAAAGCTTATTGGCATACTTTAAAACTCGCATTGAAAATAATGAATCTCGAAACCGGCAGCTGCAAATGTACTTTCACGTAGAGTTACGCGTTCTGAGATTTCGCTGTCGTCTAGATAAAGAAAGATGGAACTCGTTACAGGAATGTTAGAAACGGCCGAGCGTTATTGAAGTACTCGCGTTCTAAATATGCGCAGCTGCAGCTATTTTTTGCTTTCTTTTAAAATGGAAACCACTCAGAGCAAGCTCCGCCCTTCCCGAAAGACACGAAGCCTATCGGGCGCGATCATCAATGGTCCCTTCTACGTATTATAGCAGAAGGAACCAGTTTCACGCTCGGGGCGAAACCCCACTCCACATCATCGTGGTTGGGTTTTCTGCGATGTTCGGTGAGCGAACACGCTAATCATACTATAGAAATGATCCTATGAAGTATGATCTTGAAGTGCAATGTGCAATTAGAAATTATCAAGAAAAATAACTTTGAACTATATGCGGGTCAACAATCAACTGCACAGTACGCGTGTTTTGACGGTTCCAGCAAACGCGTCGTCGGCAGTTTATTAAAGGCAACAAAAAATATTTATTGATTTTTTAAAACCAAAGTGTCCGTTTGTTATTGATCAAGAGACGCGTTGGTACATTCTTGATATTCGAGAACCGATAACAAACTTAAGATGAGGAATGGATTATAATCGCTCAAACGAAATCATTTTACAAGTGCTCGTAAGAAAATGTAGTGTTTACATTAAGGCATTTCAAGTTTAATTTTACTGTAGCGAAGTACGCTCTGGAACGTATTCGATGTAAAATTAATGCGGTTCACGTATTCATTTTTTCCCCTCGAGATCGGTATATGAGTAAAAAATATCGTAACATAAACCAATAGATTTTATACTTATTTAAGAGAAATGAGTCAAGCAGTCATGGGAAATTAAGATATTCCAACACATAAAATACAGAACCCAAGAGAAGTTTGAACTACATAAGTGGCAGAGTTTTTGTCGAAGGATCGCCGAGTTTGTAAATATTATGCTGTGTGATTAGGTCCATATAAGTGAAATTGGATTTCTCGTGAACGTAAATATATTTTTTCATCATCTTCTTTTTCAATACGAGAAAATGGCTATTCCGAATACGTTTTAAATCTCTCGTTGCATTGCTTGCACCTCGTCTACTGAGAGCCAACAAAATTAGTGCAAGAAAAGAGGGCGCTGTTAGGCCGGTGTAGCTAGGAGATTTGATATTGACGAAATATCTGCCTTCTTAGTTCCAAATTCGATCGATCGCCGCTGAACGTAGTAACTTCACCAGCGTTTGACGTTTTTCGATCTATTAAAGTCATGGGAAAATTATTTTATATAGCTTCAGAAATACATGCAGAAAATAGACATGCATGTACTTTTACTTTAGTGAATAAGAATTCTATTAAGGTGGTTCTAAAATGCTCTGCTAAACAACGCAAAAATTTCTGACACAATGTCTGACTCACTTTTTAAAGCAAAGGCATAAAATTGGCAGACATGAGTAATGAAGCGATTTGGAATCGAAATGATTTTTTCATTTTTTTTTTTTTTTGATAAATATATGACTTATCGAGTTATAAGCGATTTCTGTCACGTGACAACACATTTATTTTTTCCCTTTCTGGCGCTAAAGCATCGGGAATTCGGTTCAAAACGTCGACTTTGACGGTGTTTTCCGAACGATCTTCTGCCTTTATCAAAAAAATGGAAAACGTGTTTCGATTACAAAGTTTCTGAATAGCAACACCTGTCCGTTTCATGCGTTTCTGAACAAAAATGAATTAAAAAATGTGTCTGAAAGTAGTCCCTTTGGATTTGAGAACAGCCTTAAACGCCTTATTTTTCATTGTATGAACTGGAGGGTTATTTTTAATCTGATCGGAAGTCGATGAATGATACTCTTAACGACAATTCCCTGTTTAATTATCACACTTTAAAAAATTTATTTCAACATCATTAGCACTACCTATTTGAACACTATATTTATCGAATCTGTATATTTAGATGTTTAAATGCGATAGCAGTAGCTAGGAGTTAATTTAGATGATAAAATAGGAATGTCATCAGTACAGATTTTAAGCTTTTCTTAAATGATGTAAATTTTCGATGAGAGTTATATCGAATTCTCATTCTTTATTTTTTAAATCTTCAATGTAATAATATCTAATTTTTAATAATTACTGTTGTTTAGATCTGAATAAGAAACTAAGGATTGTGGGGGAAAAAAAATAAATAATGTTGTTTATTTTATGAATGAAATTTATTTTACATGAAAGTCTAAGATTAAAATGACGAATTTCACAGATCTCCCGGCCTGAAAATGTCCTACATTGAGGGTCAGTAGGCGTAGCGACAGCACAAATGTACATGAAGAAATTTAAGTCTTCCCACACCGGTAATCCGAAAGAGCTACAGTTTCATATAATTTTCGCCCATCAAGTCATACGTATGCTCTGGTTTCTCTTCAAAATACGAGCTAATCTTTCGCCTTTTACTAAAGATTACCGTGGAGAGGAACAACTCAATGAGCCTAAAACTAATTTTTGGAATCCCACCGAAAGGTGGGGCGTTTCCTGAAAGAAAGAACACACCTAACTACCCTGTTTGAGCTGACCCGTGCGAGGATTTCGCATTGCAATCTGATATTTTTCAGTAATGTTTAATATTTTTTTGAGCTTCGATGGGGTCTTTTACTTTTAAACATTTCAATTTTGCTTTTTAATCATAGCCATTGGAAGCATCACGCTTTATCCTTTTTGTACTCTTATTATTATTATTTTATATTAATTGTTGAGCATCCTATAATGCGGTATTTTATTTTTGTGGCAACACTAATTTGGAGAAAACCTTTCATTTCATTTCTGAAAACAATGCCTATTTAATTTTTAATCAAAAAAACATCTTTTAACGAAATGTGAATGTACTGCGTCAGAAGCCGCTTCAAAAATCTTTCGAATGATACCTCATTTGTTGTGCGTTTTGTTAATTTATAGAAAAAGGGATGTTGACAACACAAATAATATACATGATTTTTAGATCTGACTGCAGGAAAATGTCAAGCGAAAACCTCTTCGATTTTTAGGCTATGTTCTAGACTTTTTTTGACTGAGAGAAATTTAATTGTGAAGTGCTTTTCACTGAATTTCACTTCGAACGTCAAGAAAATCTTCGTTTTATTGCGAGTCGAACCTTAATTTTGAACATGCTTTTTCATATTCATATCGAACACTTAGAAAAATAAACATTAAAACTATCAAGTTGCTTGGTTGTACGATAGTGTTGGACAATTTACATGAACATTTTCACTTCTTACTTTATCTCCTTTTCCACATACTTTGTCTCATATACAATTAGGAATGAAATTAATTTTCCTACATTTATAAATAGGAAGTTTGTAAAGTAGTCACGTGCAAGACTAAGATATTGCAGGGCTTTGCACGTCTTAGGCAAACCTCTTTTAAGTGATGGCTATTAAGCTTACTGCAGCGTTAAATAATCGAAACAGGTTGCTATGATAAAGAAAAGCTTCTTTTTTAAATTATTCATTTATTTATCTGTACGCGCGTCCGTCTCCTTCGTTTAGAAATTATGAAGCGATGACTCCGCCCATCTGGAAATTCGAATGTTGGGTGGGACGAAAACGGCTTACATCTTATTACTACTACACTCTGAGCTTAGCCAAACGGCTGAGAAACGACATCATGATATTAGCTTTGCGGTATAATGTGTCGTCTTGCGAGGAATATTATCCATGTGACGTGTTGCTCCTAGATATTACCTTTTTTACTGGGGGTTTGCAAACATGTAACATATAACATGCTAACTACGATGTTCTTGCGGCAGAATTTTATTTTGGAAATGGAAACTGAATGCTGAGTCCTGTTATTTGGTGTATTGAAGGCGTGACTACATAGGCATAGATTTTCACATTTGAGACTGGACAGGGAACCGGAGTATGAAAAATTCGCATTTAGAAATAACATATTTGAATCGGAGTAAGCGTTGGAAAGATTCATATGCTTTTGAAGGAAAAACCCTTTGGGCATTCGACAGCGAGTTCTTTGCACGTCAGTGGAGAAAGATAAGCTTTTTCCACAACAATCGGTAGTGTTTTGAAAAATTCCCACTTCCACACCACATTTTTTTTACAGAAAGTTTTGGACGTGTATATATAGTCGGAGCAGGCTATCTTAGGTGTACTTGCTTCGGCAGTACATATACTAAAATTGGAACGATACAGAGAAGATTAGCATGGTCCCTGCGCAAGGATGACACGCAAAATCGTGAAGCGTTCCACATTTTTTGTATTTAATTACTTTCGTGAAGCTCTTGATATTTTGTCAGTTCCTGGAGCTTGTAAAATATTGTGTCTCATATTCACGCAAGAAATTTTAGACGAGTTCTGTCCGAATCTTCAGTTTGAATAAAATTGAATGAAATCGTTTAAATTTACGCAAAATCTACAATCTTTTCAGGAACAGAACAATCCTATCTCTCTCTTTTTCGTTTTATATTATTCGCCGCATTGCCTAAAAGTTCAAATGAATGATCTTTGTCTACTGTGATAAGGCGTGATCATCTCATTCCCGCGACACGAGGGGAAAGCTTATTGGCATACTTTAAAACTCGCATTGAAAATAATGAATCTCGAAACCGGCAGCTGCAAATGTACTTTCACGTAGAGTTACGCGTTCTGAGATTTCGCTGTCGTCTAGATAAAGAAAGATGGAACTCGTTACAGGAATGTTAGAAACGGCCGAGCGTTATTGAAGTACTCGCGTTCTAAATATGCGCAGCTGCAGCTATTTTTTGCTTTCTTTTAAAATGGAAACCACTCAGAGCAAGCTCCGCCCTTCCCGAAAGACACGAAGCCTATCGGGCGCGATCATCAATGGTCCCTTCTACGTATTATAGCAGAAGGAACCAGTTTCACGCTCGGGGCGAAACCCCACTCCACATCATCGTGGTTGGGTTTTCTGCGATGTTCGGTGAGCGAACACGCTAATCATACTATAGAAATGATCCTATGAAGTATGATCTTGAAGTGCAATGTGCAATTAGAAATTATAAAGAAAAATAACTTTGAACTATATGCGGGTCAACAATCAACTGCACAGTACGCGTGTTTTGACGGTTCCAGCAAACGCGTCGTCGGCAGTTTATTAAAGGCAACAAAAAATATTTATTGATTTTTTAAAACCAAAGTGTCCGTTTGTTATTGATCAAGAGACGCGTTGGTACATTCTTGATATTCGAGAACCGATAACAAACTTAAGATGAGGAATGGATTATAATCGCTCAAACGAAATCATTTTACAAGTGCTCGTAAGAAAATGTAGTGTTTACATTAAGGCATTTCAAGTTTAATTTTACTGTAGCGAAGTACGCTCTGGAACGTATTCGATGTAAAATTAATGCGGTTCACGTATTCATTTTTTCCCCTCGAGATCGGTATATGAGTAAAAAATATCGTAACATAAACCAATAGATTTTATACTTATTTAAGAGAAATGAGTCAAGCAGTCATGGGAAATTAAGATATTCCAACACATAAAATACAGAACCCAAGAGAAGTTTGAACTACATAAGTGGCAGAGTTTTTGTCGAAGGATCGCCGAGTTTGTAAATATTATGCTGTGTGATTAGGTCCATATAAGTGAAATTGGATTTCTCGTGAACGTAAATATATTTTTTCATCATCTTCTTTTTCAATACGAGAAAATGGCTATTCCGAATACGTTTTAAATCTCTCGTTGCATTGCTTGCACCTCGTCTACTGAGAGCCAACAAAATTAGTGCAAGAAAAGAGGGCGCTGTTAGGCCGGTGTAGCTAGGAGATTTGATATTGACGAAATATCTGCCTTCTTAGTTCCAAATTCGATCGATCGCCGCTGAACGTAGTAACTTCACCAGCGTTTGACGTTTTTCGATCTATTAAAGTCATGGGAAAATTATTTTATATAGCTTCAGAAATACATGCAGAAAATAGACATGCATGTACTTTTACTTTAGTGAATAAGAATTCTATTAAGGTGGTTCTAAAATGCTCTGCTAAACAACGCAAAAATTTCTGACACAATGTCTGACTCACTTTTTAAAGCAAAGGCATAAAATTGGCAGACATGAGTAATGAAGCGATTTGGAATCGAAATGATTTTTTCATTTTTTTTTTTTTTTTTTGATAAATATATGACTTATCGAGTTATAAGCGATTTCTGTCACGTGACAACACATTTATTTTTTCCCTTTCTGGCGCTAAAGCATCGGGAATTCGGTTCAAAACGTCGACTTTGACGGTGTTTTCCGAACGATCTTCTGCCTTTATCGAAAAAATGGAAAACGTGTTTCGATTACAAAGTTTCTGAATAGCAACACCTGTCCGTTTCATGCGTTTCTGAACAAAAATGAATTAAAAAATGTGTCTGAAAGTAGTCCCTTTGGATTTGAGAACAGCCTTAAACGCCTTATTTTTCATTGTATGAACTGGAGGGTTATTTTTAATCTGATCGGAAGTCGATGAATGATACTCTTAACGACAATTCCCTGTTTAATTATCACACTTTAAAAAATTTATTTCAACATCATTAGCACTACCTATTTGAACACTATATTTATCGAATCTGTATATTTAGATGTTTAAATGCGATAGCAGTAGCTAGGAGTTAATTTAGATGATAAAATAGGAATGTCATCAGTACAGATTTTAAGCTTTTCTTAAATGATGTAAATTTTCGATGAGAGTTATATCGAATTCTCATTCTTTATTTTTTAAATCTTCAATGTAATAATATCTAATTTTTAATAATTACTGTTGTTTAGATCTGAATAAGAAACTAAGGATTGTGTGGGAAAAAAAAAAAATAATGTTGTTTATTTTATGAATGAAATTTATTTTACATGAAAGTCTAAGATTAAAATGACGGATTTCACAGATCTCCCGGCCTGAAAATGTCCTACATTGAGGGTCAGTAGGCGTAGCGACAGCACAAATGTACATGAAGAAATTTAAGTCTTCCCACACCGGTAATCCGAAAGAGCTACAGTTTCATATAATTTTCGCCCATCAAGTCATACGTATGCTCTGGTTTCTCTTCAAAATACGAGCTAATCTTTCGCCTTTTACTAAAGATTACCGTGGAGAGGAACAACTCAATGAGCCTAAAACTAATTTTTGGAATCCCACCGAAAGGTGGGGCGTTTCCTGAAAGAAAGAACACACCTAACTACCCTGTTTGAGCTGACCCGTGCGAGGATTTCGCATTGCAATCTGATATTTTTCAGTAATGTTTAATATTTTTTTGAGCTTCGATGGGGTCTTTTACTTTTAAACATTTCAATTTAGCTTTTTAATCATAGCCATTGGAAGCATCACGCTTTATCCTTTTTGTACTCTTATTATTATTATTTTATATTAATTGTTGAGCATCCTATAATGCGGTATTTTATTTTTGTGGCAACACTAATTTGGAGAAAACCTTTCATTTCATTTCTGAAAACAATGCCTATTTAATTTTTAATCAAAAAATCATCTTTTAATGAAATGTGAATGTACTGCGTCAGAAGCCGCTTCAAAAATCTTTCGAATGATACCTCATCTGTTGTGCGTTTTGTTAATTTATAGAAAAAGGGATGTTGACAACACAAATAATATACATGATTTTTAGATCTGACTGCAGGAAAATGTCAAGCGAAAACCTCTTCGATTTTTAGGCTATGTTCTAGACTTTTTTTGACTGAGAGAAATGCAATTGTGAAGTGCTTTTCACTGAATTTCACTTCGAACGTCAAGAAAATCTTCGTTTTATTGCGAGTCGAACCTTAATTTTGAACATGCTTTTTCATATTCATATCGAACACTTAGAAAAATAAACATTAAAACTATCAAGTTGCTTGGTTGTACGATAGTGTTGGACAATTTACATGAACATTTTCACTTCTTACTTTATCTCCTTTTCCACATACTTTGTCTCATATACAATTAGGAATGAAATTAATTTTCCTACATTTATAAATAGGAAGTTTGTAAAGTAGTCACGTGCAAGACTAAGATATTGCAGGGCTTTGCACGTCTTAGGCAAACCTCTTTTAAGTGATGGCTATTAAGCTTACTGCAGCGTTAAATAATCGAAACAGGTTGCTATGATAAAGAAAAGCTTCTTTTTTAAATTATTCATTTATTTATCTGTACGCGCGTCCGTCTCCTTCGTTTAGAAATTATGAAGCGATGACTCCGCCCATCTGGAAATTCGAATGTTGGGTGGGACGAAAACGGCTTACATCTTATTACTACTACACTCTGAGCTTAGCCAAACGGCTGAGAAACGACATCATGATATTAGCTTTGCGGTATAATGTGTCGTCTTGCGAGGAATATTATCCATGTGACGTGTTGCTCCTAGATATTACCTTTTTTACTGGGGGTTTGCTAACATGTAACATATAACATGCTAACTACGATGTTCTTGCGGCAGAATTTTATTTTGGAAATGGAAACTGAATGCTGAGTCCTGTTAATTGGTGTATTGAAGGCGTGACTACATAGGCATAGATTTTCACATTTGAGACTGGACAGGGAACCGGAGTATGAAAAATTCGCATTTAGAAATAACATATTTGAATCGGAGTAAGCGTTGGAAAGATTCATATGCTTTTGAAGGAAAAACCCTTTGGGCATTCGACAGCGAGTTCTTTGCACGTCAGTGGAGAAAGATAAGCTTTTTCCACAACAATCGGTAGTGTTTTGAAAAATTCCCACTTCCACACCACATTTTTTTTACAGAAAGTTTTGGACGTGTATATATAGTTGGAGCAGGCTATCTTAGGTGTACTTGCTTCGGCAGTACATATACTAAAATTGGAACGATACAGAGAAGATTAGCATGGCCCCTGCGCAAGGATGACACGCAAAATCGTGAAGCGTTCCACATTTTTTGTATTTAATTACTTTCGTGAAGCTCTTCATATTTTGTCAGTTCCTGGAGCTTGTAAAATATTGTGTCTCATATTCACGCAAGAAATTTTAGACGAGTTCTGTCCGAATCTTCAGTTTGAATAAAATTGAATGAAATCGTTTAAATTTACGCAAAATCTACAATCTTTTCAGGAACAGAACAATCCTATCTCTCTCTTTTTCGTTTTATATTATTCGCCGCATTGCCTAAAAGTTCAAATGAATGATCTTTGTCTACTGTGATAAGGCGTGATCATCTCATTCCCGCGACACGAGGGGAAAGCTTATTGGCATACTTTAAAACTCGCATTGAAAATAATGAATCTCGAAACCGGCAGCTGCAAATGTACTTTCACGTAGAGTTACGCGTTCTGAGATTTCGCTGTCGTCTAGATAAAGAAAGATGGAACTCGTTACAGGAATGTTAGAAACGGCCGAGCGTTATTGAAGTACTCGCGTTCTAAATATGCGCAGCTGCAGCTATTTTTTGCTTTCTTTTAAAATGGAAACCACTCAGAGCAAGCTCCGCCCTTCCCGAAAGACACGAAGCCTATCGGGCGCGATCATCAATGGTCCCTTCTACGTATTATAGCAGAAGGAACCAGTTTCACGCTCGGGGCGAAACCCCACTCCACATCATCGTGGTTGGGTTTTCTGCGATGTTCGGTGAGCGAACACGCTAATCATACTATAGAAATGATCCTATGAAGTATGATCTTGAAGTGCAATGTGCAATTAGAAATTATCAAGAAAAATAACTTTGAACTATATGCGGGTCAACAATCAACTGCACAGTACGCGTGTTTTGACGGTTCCAGCAAACGCGTCGTCGGCAGTTTATTAAAGGCAACAAAAAATATTTATTGATTTTTTAAAACCAAAGTGTCCGTTTGTTATTGATCAAGAGACGCGTTGGTACATTCTTGATATTCGAGAACCGATAACAAACTTAAGATGAGGAATGGATTATAATCGCTCAAACGAAATCATTTTACAAGTGCTCGTAAGAAAATGTAGTGTTTACATTAAGGCATTTCAAGTTTAATTTTACTGTAGCGAAGTACGCTCTGGAACGTATTCGATGTAAAATTAATGCGGTTCACGTATTCATTTTTTCCCCTCGAGATCGGTATATGAGTAAAAAATATCGTAACATAAACCAATAGATTTTATACTTATTTAAGAGAAATGAGTCAAGCAGTCATGGGAAATTAAGATATTCCAACACATAAAATACAGAACCCAAGAGAAGTTTGCACTACATAAGTGGCAGAGTTTTTGTCGAAGGATCGCCGAGTTTGTAAATATTATGCTGTGTGATTAGGTCCATATAAGTGAAATTGGATTTCTCGTGAACGTAAATATATTTTTTCATCATCTTCTTTTTCAATACGAGAAAATGGCTATTCCGAATACGTTTTAAATCTCTCGTTGCATTGCTTGCACCTCGTCTACTGAGAGCCAACAAAATTAGTGCAAGAAAAGAGGGCGCTGTTAGGCCGGTGTAGCTAGGAGATTTGATATTGACGAAATATCTGCCTTCTTAGTTCCAAATTCGATCGATCGCCGCTGAACGTAGTAACTTCACCAGCGTTTGACGTTTTTCGATCTATTAAAGTCATGGGAAAATTATTTTAGATAGCTTCAGAAATACATGCAGAAAATAGACATGCATGTACTTTTACTTTAGTGAATAAGAATTCTATTAAGGTGGTTCTAAAATGCTCTGCTAAACAACGCAAAAATTTCTGACACAATGTCTGACTCACTTTTTAAAGCAAAGGCATAAAATTGGCAGACATGAGTAATGAAGCGATTTGGAATCGAAATGATTTTTTCATTTTTTTTTTTTTTGATAAATATATGACTTATCGAGTTATAAGCGATTTCTGTCACGTGACAACACATTTATTTTTTCCCTTTCTGGCGCTAAAGCATCGGGAATTCGGTTCAAAACGTCGACTTTGACGGTGTTTTCCGAACGATCTTCTGCCTTTATCAAAAAAATGGAAAACGTGTTTCGATTACAAAGTTTCTGAATAGCAACACCTGTCCGTTTCATGCGTTTCTGAACAAAAATGAATTAAAAAATGTGTCTGAAAGTAGTCCCTTTGGATTTGAGAACAGCCTTAAACGCCTTATTTTTCATTGTATGAACTGGAGGGTTATTTTTAATCTGATCGGAAGTCGATGAATGATACTCTTAACGACAATTCCCTGTTTAATTATCACACTTTAAAAAATTTATTTCAACATCATTAGCACTACCTATTTGAACACTATATTTATCGAATCTGTATATTTAGATGTTTAAATGCGATAGCAGTAGCTAGGAGTTAATTTAGATGATAAAATAGGAATGTCATCAGTACAGATTTTAAGCTTTTCTTAAATGATGTAAATTTTCGATGAGAGTTATATCGAATTCTCATTCTTTATTTTTTAAATCTTCAATGTAATAATATCTAATTTTTAATAATTACTGTTGTTTAGATCTGAATAAGAAACTAAGGATTGTGTGGGAAAAAAAAAAAATAATGTTGTTTATTTTATGAATGAAATTTATTTTACATGAAAGTCTAAGATTAAAATGACGGATTTCACAGATCTCCCGGCCTGAAAATGTCCTACATTGAGGGTCAGTAGGCGTAGCGACAGCACAAATGTACATGAAGAAATTTAAGTCTTCCCACACCGGTAATCCGAAAGAGCTACAGTTTCATATAATTTTCGCCCATCAAGTCATACGTATGCTCTGGTTTCTCTTCAAAATACGAGCTAATCTTTCGCCTTTTACTAAAGATTACCGTGGAGAGGAACAACTCAATGAGCCTAAAACTAATTTTTGGAATCCCACCGAAAGGTGGGGCGTTTCCTGAAAGAAAGAACACACCTAACTACCCTGTTTGAGCTGACCCGTGCGAGGATTTCGCATTGCAATCTGATATTTTTCAGTAATGTTTAATATTTTTTTGAGCTTCGATGGGGTCTTTTACTTTTAAACATTTCAATTTAGCTTTTTAATCATAGCCATTGGAAGCATCACGCTTTATCCTTTTTGTACTCTTATTATTATTATTTTATATTAATTGTTGAGCATCCTATAATGCGGTATTTTATTTTTGTGGCAACACTAATTTGGAGAAAACCTTTCATTTCATTTCTGAAAACAATGCCTATTTAATTTTTAATCAAAAAAACATCTTTTAATGAAATGTGAATGTACTGCGTCAGAAGCCGCTTCAAAAATCTTTCGAATGATACCTCATCTGTTGTGCGTTTTGTTAATTTATAGAAAAAGGGATGTTGACAACACAAATAATATACATGATTTTTAGATCTGACTGCAGGAAAATGTCAAGCGAAAACCTCTTCGATTTTTAGGCTATGTTCTAGACTTTTTTTGACTGAGAGAAATGCAATTGTGAAGTGCTTTTCACTGAATTTCACTTCGAACGTCAAGAAAATCTTCGTTTTATTGCGAGTCGAACCTTAATTTTGAACATGCTTTTTCATATTCATATCGAACACTTAGAAAAATAAACATTAAAACTATCAAGTTGCTTGGTTGTACGATAGTGTTGGACAATTTACATGAACATTTTCACTTCTTACTTTATCTCCTTTTCCACATACTTTGTCTCATATACAATTAGGAATGAAATTAATTTTCCTACATTTATAAATAGGAAGTTTGTAAAGTAGTCACGTGCAAGACTAAGATATTGCAGGGCTTTGCACGTCTTAGGCAAACCTCTTTTAAGTGATGGCTATTAAGCTTACTGCAGCGTTAAATAATCGAAACAGGTTGCTATGATAAAGAAAAGCTTCTTTTTTAAATTATTCATTTATTTATCTGTACGCGCGTCCGTCTCCTTCGTTTAGAAATTATGAAGCGATGACTCCGCCCATCTGGAAATTCGAATGTTGGGTGGGACGAAAACGGCTTACATCTTATTACTACTACACTCTGAGCTTAGCCAAACGGCTGAGAAACGACATCATGATATTAGCTTTGCGGTATAATGTGTCGTCTTGCGAGGAATATTATCCATGTGACGTGTTGCTCCTAGATATTACCTTTTTTACTGGGGGTTTGCTAACATGTAACATATAACATGCTAACTACGATGTTCTTGCGGCAGAATTTTATTTTGGAAATGGAAACTGAATGCTGAGTCCTGTTATTTGGTGTATTGAAGGCGTGACTACATAGGCATAGATTTTCACATTTGAGACTGGACAGGGAACCGGAGTATGAAAAATTCGCATTTAGAAATAACATATTTGAATCGGAGTAAGCGTTGGAAAGATTCATATGCTTTTGAAGGAAAAACCCTTTGGGCATTCGACAGCGAGTTCTTTGCACGTCAGTGGAGAAAGATAAGCTTTTTCCACAACAATCGGTAGTGTTTTGAAAAATTCCCACTTCCACACCACATTTTTTTTACAGAAAGTTTTGGACGTGTATATATAGTTGGAGCAGGCTATCTTAGGTGTACTTGCTTCGGCAGTACATATACTAAAATTGGAACGATACAGAGAAGATTAGCATGGCCCCTGCGCAAGGATGACACGCAAAATCGTGAAGCGTTCCACATTTTTTGTATTTAATTACTTTCGTGAAGCTCTTCATATTTTGTCAGTTCCTGGAGCTTGTAAAATATTGTGTCTCATATTCACGCAAGAAATTTTAGACGAGTTCTGTCCGAATCTTCAGTTTGAATAAAATTGAATGAAATCGTTTAAATTTACGCAAAATCTACAATCTTTTCAGGAACAGAACAATCCTATCTCTCTCTTTTTCGTTTTATATTATTCGCCGCATTGCCTAAAAGTTCAAATGAATGATCTTTGTCTACTGTGATAAGGCGTGATCATCTCATTCCCGCGACACGAGGGGAAAGCTTATTGGCATACTTTAAAACTCGCATTGAAAATAATGAATCTCGAAACCGGCAGCTGCAAATGTACTTTCACGTAGAGTTACGCGTTCTGAGATTTCGCTGTCGTCTAGATAAAGAAAGATGGAACTCGTTACAGGAATGTTAGAAACGGCCGAGCGTTATTGAAGTACTCGCGTTCTAGATGCTAAAATATGCGCAGCTGCAGCTATTTTTTGCTTTCTTTTAAAATGGAAACCACTCAGAGCAAGCTCCGCCCTTCCCGAAAGACACGAAGCCTATCGGGCGCGATCATCAATGGTCCCTTCTACGTATTATAGCAGAAGGAACCAGTTTCACGCTCGGGGCGAAACCCCACTCCACATCATCGTGGTTGGGTTTTCTGCGATGTTCGGTGAGCGAACACGCTAATCATACTATAGAAATGATCCTATGAAGTATGATCTTGAAGTGCAATGTGCAATTAGAAATTATAAAGAAAAATAACTTTGAACTATATGCGGGTCAACAATCAACTGCACAGTACGCGTGTTTTGACGGTTCCAGCAAACGCGTCGTCGGCAGTTTATTAAAGGCAACAAAAAATATTTATTGATTTTTTAAAACCAAAGTGTCCGTTTGTTATTGATCAAGAGACGCGTTGGTACATTCTTGATATTCGAGAACCGATAACAAACTTAAGATGAGGAATGGATTATAATCGCTCAAACGAAATCATTTTACAAGTGCTCGTAAGAAAATGTAGTGTTTACATTAAGGCATTTCAAGTTTAATTTTACTGTAGCGAAGTACGCTCTGGAACGTATTCGATGTAAAATTAATGCGGTTCACGTATTCATTT
The DNA here is from genome assembly GCA_963931845.1 of Maratus michaelseni. Taxonomy (NCBI): domain Eukaryota; kingdom Metazoa; phylum Arthropoda; class Arachnida; order Araneae; family Salticidae; genus Maratus; species Maratus michaelseni. The sequence continues at coordinate 126,466,843 of OZ007597.1, forward strand.
TTTCCCCTCGAGATCGGTATATGAGTAAAAAATATCGTAACATAAACCAATAGATTTTATACTTATTTAAGAGAAATGAGTCAAGCAGTCATGGGAAATTAAGATATTCCAACACATAAAATACAGAACCCAAGAGAAGTTTGAACTACATAAGTGGCAGAGTTTTTGTCGAAGGATCGCCGAGTTTGTAAATATTATGCTGTGTGATTAGGTCCATATAAGTGAAATTGGATTTCTCGTGAACGTAAATATATTTTTTCATCATCTTCTTTTTCAATACGAGAAAATGGCTATTCCGAATACGTTTTAAATCTCTCGTTGCATTGCTTGCGCCTCGTCTACTGAGAGCCAACAAAATTAGTGCAAGAAAAGAGGGCGCTGTTAGGCCGGTGTAGCTAGGAGATTTGATATTGACGAAATATCTGCCTTCTTAGTTCCAAATTCGATCGATCGCCGCTGAACGTAGTAACTTCACCAGCGTTTGACGTTTTTCGATCTATTAAAGTCATGGGAAAATTATTTTATATAGCTTCAGAAATACATGCAGAAAATAGACATGCATGTACTTTTACTTTAGTGAATAAGAATTCTATTAAGGTGGTTCTAAAATGCTCTGCTAAACAACGCAAAAATTTCTGACACAATGTCTGACTCACTTTTTAAAGCAAAGGCATAAAATTGGCAGACATGAGTAATGAAGCGATTTGGAATCGAAATGATTTTTTCATTTTTTTTTTTTTTTGATATATATATGACTTATCGAGTTATAAGCGATTTCTGTCACGTGACAACACATTTATTTTTTCCCTTTCTGGCGCTAAAGCATCGGGAATTCGGTTCAAAACGTCGACTTTGACGGTGTTTTCCGAACGATCTTCTGCCTTTATCAAAAAAATGGAAAACGTGTTTCGATTACAAAGTTTCTGAATAGCAACACCTGTCCGTTTCATGCGTTTCTGAACAAAAATGAATTAAAAAATGTGTCTGAAAGTAGTCCCTTTGGATTTGAGAACAGCCTTAAACGCCTTATTTTTCATTGTATGAACTGGAGGGTTATTTTTAATCTGATCGGAAGTCGATGAATGATACTCTTAACGACAATTCCCTGTTTAATTATCACACTTTAAAAAATTTATTTCAACATCATTAGCACTACCTATTTGAACACTATATTTATCGAATCTGTATATTTAGATGTTTAAATGCGATAGCAGTAGCTAGGAGTTAATTTAGATGATAAAATAGGAATGTCATCAGTACAGATTTTAAGCTTTTCTTAAATGATGTAAATTTTCGATGAGAGTTATATCGAATTCTCATTCTTTATTTTTTAAATCTTCAATGTAATAATATCTAATTTTTAATAATTACTGTTGTTTAGATCTGAATAAGAAACTAAGGATTGTGGGGGAAAAAAAAAATAATGTTGTTTATTTTATGAATGAAATTTATTTTACATGAAAGTCTAAGATTAAAATGACGGATTTCACAGATCTCCCGGCCTGAAAATGTCCTACATTGAGGGTCAGTAGGCGTAGCGACAGCACAAATGTACATGAAGAAATTTAAGTCTTCCCACACCGGTAATCCGAAAGAGCTACAGTTTCATATAATTTTCGCCCATCAAGTCATACGTATGCTCTGGTTTCTCTTCAAAATACGAGCTAATCTTTCGCCTTTTACTAAAGATTACCGTGGAGAGGAACAACTCAATGAGCCTAAAACTAATTTTTGGAATCCCACCGAAAGGTGGGGCGTTTCCTGAAAGAAAGAACACACCTAACTACCCTGTTTGAGCTGACCCGTGCGAGGATTTCGCATTGCAATCTGATATTTTTCAGTAATGTTTAATATTTTTTTGAGCTTCGATGGGGTCTTTTACTTTTAAACATTTCAATTTAGCTTTTTAATCATAGCCATTGGAAGCATCACGCTTTATCCTTTTTGTACTCTTATTATTATTATTTTATATTAATTGTTGAGCATCCTATAATGCGGTATTTTATTTTTGTGGCAACACTAATTTGGAGAAAACCTTTCATTTCATTTCTGAAAACAATGCCTATTTAATTTTTAATCAAAAAAACATCTTTTAATGAAATGTGAATGTACTGCGTCAGAAGCCGCTTCAAAAATCTTTCGAATGATACCTCATCTGTTGTGCGTTTTGTTAATTTATAGAAAAAGGGATGTTGACAACACAAATAATATACATGATTTTTAGATCTGACTGCAGGAAAATGTCAAGCGAAAACCTCTTCGATTTTTAGGCTATGTTCTAGACTTTTTTTGACTGAGAGAAATGCAATTGTGAAGTGCTTTTCACTGAATTTCACTTCGAACGTCAAGAAAATCTTCGTTTTATTGCGAGTCGAACCTTAATTTTGAACATGCTTTTTCATATTCATATCGAACACTTAGAAAAATAAACATTAAAACTATCAAGTTGCTTGGTTGTACGATAGTGTTGGACAATTTACATGAACATTTTCACTTCTTACTTTATCTCCTTTTCCACATACTTTGTCTCATATACAATTAGGAATGAAATTAATTTTCCTACATTTATAAATAGGAAGTTTGTAAAGTAGTCACGTGCAAGACTAAGATATTGCAGGGCTTTGCACGTCTTAGGCAAACCTCTTTTAAGTGATGGCTATTAAGCTTACTGCAGCGTTAAATAATCGAAACAGGTTGCTATGATAAAGAAAAGCTTCTTTTTTAAATTATTCATTTATTTATCTGTACGCGCGTCCGTCTCCTTCGTTTAGAAATTATGAAGCGATGACTCCGCCCATCTGGAAATTCGAATGTTGGGTGGGACGAAAACGGCTTACATCTTATTACTACTACACTCTGAGCTTAGCCAAACGGCTGAGAAACGACATCATGATATTAGCTTTGCGGTATAATGTGTCGTCTTGCGAGGAATATTATCCATGTGACGTGTTGCTCCTAGATATTACCTTTTTTACTGGGGGTTTGCTAACATGTAACATATAACATGCTAACTACGATGTTCTTGCGGCAGAATTTTATTTTGGAAATGGAAACTGAATGCTGAGTCCTGTTATTTGGTGTATTGAAGGCGTGACTACATAGGCATAGATTTTCACATTTGAGACTGGACAGGGAACCGGAGTATGAAAAATTCGCATTTAGAAATAACATATTTGAATCGGAGTAAGCGTTGGAAAGATTCATATGCTTTTGAAGGAAAAACCCTTTGGGCATTCGACAGCGAGTTCTTTGCACGTCAGTGGAGAAAGATAAGCTTTTTCCACAACAATCGGTAGTGTTTTGAAAAATTCCCACTTCCACACCACATTTTTTTTACAGAAAGTTTTGGACGTGTATATATAGTCGGAGCAGGCTATCTTAGGTGTACTTGCTTCGGCAGTACATATACTAAAATTGGAACGATACAGAGAAGATTAGCATGGCCCCTGCGCAAGGATGACACGCAAAATCGTGAAGCGTTCCACATTTTTTGTATTTAATTACTTTCGTGAAGCTCTTGATATTTTGTCAGTTCCTGGAGCTTGTAAAATATTGTGTCTCATATTCACGCAAGAAATTTTAGACGAGTTCTGTCCGAATCTTCAGTTTGAATAAAATTGAATGAAATCGTTTAAATTTACGCAAAATCTACAATCTTTTCAGGAACAGAACAATCCTATCTCTCTCTTTTTCGTTTTATATTATTCGCCGCATTGCCTAAAAGTTCAAATGAATGATCTTTGTCTACTGTGATAAGGCGTGATCATCTCATTCCCGCGACACGAGGGGAAAGCTTATTGGCATACTTTAAAACTCGCATTGAAAATAATGAATCTCGAAACCGGCAGCTGCAAATGTACTTTCACGTAGAGTTACGCGTTCTGAGATTTCGCTGTCGTCTAGATAAAGAAAGATGGAACTCGTTACAGGAATGTTAGAAACGGCCGAGCGTTATTGAAGTACTCGCGTTCTAGATGCTAAAATATGCGCAGCTGCAGCTATTTTTTGCTTTCTTTTAAAATGGAAACCACTCAGAGCAAGCTCCGCCCTTCCCGAAAGACACGAAGCCTATCGGGCGCGATCATCAATGGTCCCTTCTACGTATTATAGCAGAAGGAACCAGTTTCACGCTCGGGGCGAAACCCCACTCCACATCATCGTGGTTGGGTTTTCTGCGATGTTCGGTGAGCGAACACGGTAATCATACTATAGAAATGATCCTATGAAGTATGATCTTGAAGTGCAATGTGCAATTAGAAATTATAAAGAAAAATAACTTTGAACTATATGCGGGTCAACAATCAACTGCACAGTACGCGTGTTTTGACGGTTCCAGCAAACGCGTCGTCGGCAGTTTATTAAAGGCAACAAAAAATATTTATTGATTTTTTAAAACCAAAGTGTCCGTTTGTTATTGATCAAGAGACGCGTTGGTACATTCTTGATATTCGAGAACCGATAACAAACTTAAGATGAGGAATGGATTATAATCGCTCAAACGAAATCATTTTACAAGTGCTCGTAAGAAAATGTAGTGTTTACATTAAGGCATTTCAAGTTTAATTTTACTGTAGCGAAGTACGCTCTGGAACGTATTCGATGTAAAATTAATGCGGTTCACGTATTCATTTTTTCCCCTCGAGATCGGTATATGAGTAAAAAATATCGTAACATAAACCAATAGATTTTATACTTATTTAAGAGAAATGAGTCAAGCAGTCATGGGAAATTAAGATATTCCAACACATAAAATACAGAACCCAAGAGAAGTTTGAACTACATAAGTGGCAGAGTTTTTGTCGAAGGATCGCCGAGTTTGTAAATATTATGCTGTGTGATTAGGTCCATATAAGTGAAATTGGATTTCTCGTGAACGTAAATATATTTTTTCATCATCTTCTTTTTCAATACGAGAAAATGGCTATTCCGAATACGTTTTAAATCTCTCGTTGCATTGCTTGCGCCTCGTCTACTGAGAGCCAACAAAATTAGTGCAAGAAAAGAGGGCGCTGTTAGGCCGGTGTAGCTAGGAGATTTGATATTGACGAAATATCTGCCTTCTTAGTTCCAAATTCGATCGATCGCCGCTGAACGTAGTAACTTCACCAGCGTTTGACGTTTTTCGATCTATTAAAGTCATGGGAAAATTATTTTATATAGCTTCAGAAATACATGCAGAAAATAGACATGCATGTACTTTTACTTTAGTGAATAAGAATTCTATTAAGGTGGTTCTAAAATGCTCTGCTAAACAACGCAAAAATTTCTGACACAATGTCTGACTCACTTTTTAAAGCAAAGGCATAAAATTGGCAGACATGAGTAATGAAGCGATTTGGAATCGAAATGATTTTTTCATTTTTTTTTTTTTTTGATATATATATGACTTATCGAGTTATAAGCGATTTCTGTCACGTGACAACACATTTATTTTTTCCCTTTCTGGCGCTAAAGCATCGGGAATTCGGTTCAAAACGTCGACTTTGACGGTGTTTTCCGAACGATCTTCTGCCTTTATCAAAAAAATGGAAAACGTGTTTCGATTACAAAGTTTCTGAATAGCAACACCTGTCCGTTTCATGCGTTTCTGAACAAAAATGAATTAAAAAATGTGTCTGAAAGTAGTCCCTTTGGATTTGAGAACAGCCTTAAACGCCTTATTTTTCATTGTATGAACTGGAGGGTTATTTTTAATCTGATCGGAAGTCGATGAATGATACTCTTAACGACAATTCCCTGTTTAATTATCACACTTTAAAAAATTTATTTCAACATCATTAGCACTACCTATTTGAACACTATATTTATCGAATCTGTATATTTAGATGTTTAAATGCGATAGCAGTAGCTAGGAGTTAATTTAGATGATAAAATAGGAATGTCATCAGTACAGATTTTAAGCTTTTCTTAAATGATGTAAATTTTCGATGAGAGTTATATCGAATTCTCATTCTTTATTTTTTAAATCTTCAATGTAATAATATCTAATTTTTAATAATTACTGTTGTTTAGATCTGAATAAGAAACTAAGGATTGTGGGGGAAAAAAAAAATAATGTTGTTTATTTTATGAATGAAATTTATTTTACATGAAAGTCTAAGATTAAAATGACGGATTTCACAGATCTCCCGGCCTGAAAATGTCCTACATTGAGGGTCAGTAGGCGTAGCGACAGCACAAATGTACATGAAGAAATTTAAGTCTTCCCACACCGGTAATCCGAAAGAGCTACAGTTTCATATAATTTTCGCCCATCAAGTCATACGTATGCTCTGGTTTCTCTTCAAAATACGAGCTAATCTTTCGCCTTTTACTAAAGATTACCGTGGAGAGGAACAACTCAATGAGCCTAAAACTAATTTTTGGAATCCCACCGAAAGGTGGGGCGTTTCCTGAAAGAAAGAACACACCTAACTACCCTGTTTGAGCTGACCCGTGCGAGGATTTCGCATTGCAATCTGATATTTTTCAGTAATGTTTAATATTTTTTTGAGCTTCGATGGGGTCTTTTACTTTTAAACATTTCAATTTAGCTTTTTAATCATAGCCATTGGAAGCATCACGCTTTATCCTTTTTGTACTCTTATTATTATTATTTTATATTAATTGTTGAGCATCCTATAATGCGGTATTTTATTTTTGTGGCAACACTAATTTGGAGAAAACCTTTCATTTCATTTCTGAAAACAATGCCTATTTAATTTTTAATCAAAAAAACATCTTTTAATGAAATGTGAATGTACTGCGTCAGAAGCCGCTTCAAAAATCTTTCGAATGATACCTCATCTGTTGTGCGTTTTGTTAATTTATAGAAAAAGGGATGTTGACAACACAAATAATATACATGATTTTTAGATCTGACTGCAGGAAAATGTCAAGCGAAAACCTCTTCGATTTTTAGGCTATGTTCTAGACTTTTTTTGACTGAGAGAAATGCAATTGTGAAGTGCTTTTCACTGAATTTCACTTCGAACGTCAAGAAAATCTTCGTTTTATTGCGAGTCGAACCTTAATTTTGAACATGCTTTTTCATATTCATATCGAACACTTAGAAAAATAAACATTAAAACTATCAAGTTGCTTGGTTGTACGATAGTGTTGGACAATTTACATGAACATTTTCACTTCTTACTTTATCTCCTTTTCCACATACTTTGTCTCATATACAATTAGGAATGAAATTAATTTTCCTACATTTATAAATAGGAAGTTTGTAAAGTAGTCACGTGCAAGACTAAGATATTGCAGGGCTTTGCACGTCTTAGGCAAACCTCTTTTAAGTGATGGCTATTAAGCTTACTGCAGCGTTAAATAATCGAAACAGGTTGCTATGATAAAGAAAAGCTTCTTTTTTAAATTATTCATTTATTTATCTGTACGCGCGTCCGTCTCCTTCGTTTAGAAATTATGAAGCGATGACTCCGCCCATCTGGAAATTCGAATGTTGGGTGGGACGAAAACGGCTTACATCTTATTACTACTACACTCTGAGCTTAGCCAAACGGCTGAGAAACGACATCATGATATTAGCTTTGCGGTATAATGTGTCGTCTTGCGAGGAATATTATCCATGTGACGTGTTGCTCCTAGATATTACCTTTTTTACTGGGGGTTTGCTAACATGTAACATATAACATGCTAACTACGATGTTCTTGCGGCAGAATTTTATTTTGGAAATGGAAACTGAATGCTGAGTCCTGTTATTTGGTGTATTGAAGGCGTGACTACATAGGCATAGATTTTCACATTTGAGACTGGACAGGGAACCGGAGTATGAAAAATTCGCATTTAGAAATAACATATTTGAATCGGAGTAAGCGTTGGAAAGATTCATATGCTTTTGAAGGAAAAACCCTTTGGGCATTCGACAGCGAGTTCTTTGCACGTCAGTGGAGAAAGATAAGCTTTTTCCACAACAATCGGTAGTGTTTTGAAAAATTCCCACTTCCACACCACATTTTTTTTACAGAAAGTTTTGGACGTGTATATATAGTCGGAGCAGGCTATCTTAGGTGTACTTGCTTCGGCAGTACATATACTAAAATTGGAACGATACAGAGAAGATTAGCATGGCCCCTGCGCAAGGATGACACGCAAAATCGTGAAGCGTTCCACATTTTTTGTATTTAATTACTTTCGTGAAGCTCTTGATATTTTGTCAGTTCCTGGAGCTTGTAAAATATTGTGTCTCATATTCACGCAAGAAATTTTAGACGAGTTCTGTCCGAATCTTCAGTTTGAATAAAATTGAATGAAATCGTTTAAATTTACGCAAAATCTACAATCTTTTCAGGAACAGAACAATCCTATCTCTCTCTTTTTCGTTTTATATTATTCGCCGCATTGCCTAAAAGTTCAAATGAATGATCTTTGTCTACTGTGATAAGGCGTGATCATCTCATTCCCGCGACACGAGGGGAAAGCTTATTGGCATACTTTAAAACTCGCATTGAAAATAATGAATCTCGAAACCGGCAGCTGCAAATGTACTTTCACGTAGAGTTACGCGTTCTGAGATTTCGCTGTCGTCTAGATAAAGAAAGATGGAACTCGTTACAGGAATGTTAGAAACGGCCGAGCGTTATTGAAGTACTCGCGTTCTAGATGCTAAAATATGCGCAGCTGCAGCTATTTTTTGCTTTCTTTTAAAATGGAAACCACTCAGAGCAAGCTCCGCCCTTCCCGAAAGACACGAAGCCTATCGGGCGCGATCATCAATGGTCCCTTCTACGTATTATAGCAGAAGGAACCAGTTTCACGCTCGGGGCGAAACCCCACTCCACATCATCGTGGTTGGGTTTTCTGCGATGTTCGGTGAGCGAACACGCTAATCATACTATAGAAATGATCCTATGAAGTATGATCTTGAAGTGCAATGTGCAATTAGAAATTATCAAGAAAAATAACTTTGAACTATATGCGGGTCAACAATCAACTGCACAGTACGCGTGTTTTGACGGTTCCAGCAAACGCGTCGTCGGCAGTTTATTAAAGGCAACAAAAAATATTTATTGATTTTTTAAAACCAAAGTGTCCGTTTGTTATTGATCAAGAGACGCGTTGGTACATTCTTGATATTCGAGAACCGATAACAAACTTAAGATGAGGAATGGATTATAATCGCTCAAACGAAATCATTTTACAAGTGCTCGTAAGAAAATGTAGTGTTTACATTAAGGCATTTCAAGTTTAATTTTACTGTAGCGAAGTACGCTCTGGAACGTATTCGATGTAAAATTAATGCGGTTCACGTATTCATTTTTTCCCCTCGAGATCGGTATATGAGTAAAAAATATCGTAACATAAACCAATAGATTTTATACTTATTTAAGAGAAATGAGTCAAGCAGTCATGGGAAATTAAGATATTCCAACACATAAAATACAGAACCCAAGAGAAGTTTGAACTACATAAGTGGCAGAGTTTTTGTCGAAGGATCGCCGAGTTTGTAAATATTATGCTGTGTGATTAGGTCCATATAAGTGAAATTGGATTTCTCGTGAACGTAAATATATTTTTTCATCATCTTCTTTTTCAATACGAGAAAATGGCTATTCCGAATACGTTTTAAATCTCTCGTTGCATTGCTTGCACCTCGTCTACTGAGAGCCAACAAAATTAGTGCAAGAAAAGAGGGCGCTGTTAGGCCGGTGTAGCTAGGAGATTTGATATTGACGAAATATCTGCCTTCTTAGTTCCAAATTCGATCGATCGCCGCTGAACGTAGTAACTTCACCAGCGTTTGACGTTTTTCGATCTATTAAAGTCATGGGAAAATTATTTTATATAGCTTCAGAAATACATGCAGAAAATAGACATGCATGTACTTTTACTTTAGTGAATAAGAATTCTATTAAGGTGGTTCTAAAATGCTCTGCTAAACAACGCAAAAATTTCTGACACAATGTCTGACTCACTTTTTAAAGCAAAGGCATAAAATTGGCAGACATGAGTAATGAAGCGATTTGGAATCGAAATGATTTTTTCATTTTTTTTTTTTTTTTGATATATATATGACTTATCGAGTTATAAGCGATTTCTGTCACGTGACAACACATTTATTTTTTCCCTTTCTGGCGCTAAAGCATCGGGAATTCGGTTCAAAACGTCGACTTTGACGGTGTTTTCCGAACGATCTTCTGCCTTTATCAAAAAAATGGAAAACGTGTTTCGATTACAAAGTTTCTGAATAGCAACACCTGTCCGTTTCATGCGTTTCTGAACAAAAATGAATTAAAAAATGTGTCTGAAAGTAGTCCCTTTGGATTTGAGAACAGCCTTAAACGCCTTATTTTTCATTGTATGAACTGGAGGGTTATTTTTAATCTGATCGGAAGTCGATGAATGATACTCTTAACGACAATTCCCTGTTTAATTATCACACTTTAAAAAATTTATTTCAACATCATTAGCACTACCTATTTGAACACTATATTTATCGAATCTGTATATTTAGATGTTTAAATGCGATAGCAGTAGCTAGGAGTTAATTTAGATGATAAAATAGGAATGTCATCAGTACAGATTTTAAGCTTTTCTTAAATGATGTAAATTTTCGATGAGAGTTATATCGAATTCTCATTCTTTATTTTTTAAATCTTCAATGTAATAATATCTAATTTTTAATAATTACTGTTGTTTAGATCTGAATAAGAAACTAAGGATTGTGGGGGAAAAAAAAAATAATGTTGTTTATTTTATGAATGAAATTTATTTTACATGAAAGTCTAAGATTAAAATGACGGATTTCACAGATCTCCCGGCCTGAAAATGTCCTACATTGAGGGTCAGTAGGCGTAGCGACAGCACAAATGTACATGAAGAAATTTAAGTCTTCCCACACCGGTAATCCGAAAGAGCTACAGTTTCATATAATTTTCGCCCATCAAGTCATACGTATGCTCTGGTTTCTCTTCAAAATACGAGCTAATCTTTCGCCTTTTACTAAAGATTACCGTGGAGAGGAACAACTCAATGAGCCTAAAACTAATTTTTGGAATCCCACCGAAAGGTGGGGCGTTTCCTGAAAGAAAGAACACACCTAACTACCCTGTTTGAGCTGACCCGTGCGAGGATTTCGCATTGCAATCTGATATTTTTCAGTAATGTTTAATATTTTTTTGAGCTTCGATGGGGTCTTTTACTTTTAAACATTTCAATTTAGCTTTTTAATCATAGCCATTGGAAGCATCACGCTTTATCCTTTTTGTACTCTTATTATTATTATTTTATATTAATTGTTGAGCATCCTATAATGCGGTATTTTATTTTTGTGGCAACACTAATTTGGAGAAAACCTTTCATTTCATTTCTGAAAACAATGCCTATTTAATTTTTAATCAAAAAAACATCTTTTAATGAAATGTGAATGTACTGCGTCAGAAGCCGCTTCAAAAATCTTTCGAATGATACCTCATCTGTTGTGCGTTTTGTTAATTTATAGAAAAAGGGATGTTGACAACACAAATAATATACATGATTTTTAGATCTGACTGCAGGAAAATGTCAAGCGAAAACCTCTTCGATTTTTAGGCTATGTTCTAGACTTTTTTTGACTGAGAGAAATGCAATTGTGAAGTGCTTTTCACTGAATTTCACTTCGAACGTCAAGAAAATCTTCGTTTTATTGCGAGTCGAACCTTAATTTTGAACATGCTTTTTCATATTCATATCGAACACTTAGAAAAATAAACATTAAAACTATCAAGTTGCTTGGTTGTACGATAGTGTTGGACAATTTACATGAACATTTTCACTTCTTACTTTATCTCCTTTTCCACATACTTTGTCTCATATACAATTAGGAATGAAATTAATTTTCCTACATTTATAAATAGGAAGTTTGTAAAGTAGTCACGTGCAAGACTAAGATATTGCAGGGCTTTGCACGTCTTAGGCAAACCTCTTTTAAGTGATGGCTATTAAGCTTACTGCAGCGTTAAATAATCGAAACAGGTTGCTATGATAAAGAAAAGCTTCTTTTTTAAATTATTCATTTATTTATCTGTACGCGCGTCCGTCTCCTTCGTTTAGAAATTATGAAGCGATGACTCCGCCCATCTGGAAATTCGAATGTTGGGTGGGACGAAAACGGCTTACATCTTATTACTACTACACTCTGAGCTTAGCCAAACGGCTGAGAAACGACATCATGATATTAGCTTTGCGGTATAATGTGTCGTCTTGCGAGGAATATTATCCATGTGACGTGTTGCTCCTAGATATTACCTTTTTTACTGGGGGTTTGCTAACATGTAACATATAACATGCTAACTACGATGTTCTTGCGGCAGAATTTTATTTTGGAAATGGAAACTGAATGCTGAGTCCTGTTATTTGGTGTATTGAAGGCGTGACTACATAGGCATAGATTTTCACATTTGAGACTGGACAGGGAACCGGAGTATGAAAAATTCGCATTTAGAAATAACATATTTGAATCGGAGTAAGCGTTGGAAAGATTCATATGCTTTTGAAGGAAAAACCCTTTGGGCATTCGACAGCGAGTTCTTTGCACGTCAGTGGAGAAAGATAAGCTTTTTCCACAACAATCGGTAGTGTTTTGAAAAATTCCCACTTCCACACCACATTTTTTTTACAGAAAGTTTTGGACGTGTATATATAGTCGGAGCAGGCTATCTTAGGTGTACTTGCTTCGGCAGTACATATACTAAAATTGGAACGATACAGAGAAGATTAGCATGGCCCCTGCGCAAGGATGACACGCAAAATCGTGAAGCGTTCCACATTTTTTGTATTTAATTACTTTCGTGAAGCTCTTGATATTTTGTCAGTTCCTGGAGCTTGTAAAATATTGTGTCTCATATTCACGCAAGAAATTTTAGACGAGTTCTGTCCGAATCTTCAGTTTGAATAAAATTGAATGAAATCGTTTAAATTTACGCAAAATCTACAATCTTTTCAGGAACAGAACAATCCTATCTCTCTCTTTTTCGTTTTATATTATTCGCCGCATTGCCTAAAAGTTCAAATGAATGATCTTTGTCTACTGTGATAAGGCGTGATCATCTCATTCCCGCGACACGAGGGGAAAGCTTATTGGCATACTTTAAAACTCGCATTGAAAATAATGAATCTCGAAACCGGCAGCTGCAAATGTACTTTCACGTAGAGTTACGCGTTCTGAGATTTCGCTGTCGTCTAGATAAAGAAAGATGGAACTCGTTACAGGAATGTTAGAAACGGCCGAGCGTTATTGAAGTACTCGCGTTCTAGATGCTAAAATATGCGCAGCTGCAGCTATTTTTTGCTTTCTTTTAAAATGGAAACCACTCAGAGCAAGCTCCGCCCTTCCCGAAAGACACGAAGCCTATCGGGCGCGATCATCAATGGTCCCTTCTACGTATTATAGCAGAAGGAACCAGTTTCACGCTCGGGGCGAAACCCCACTCCACATCATCGTGGTTGGGTTTTCTGCGATGTTCGGTGAGCGAACACGCTAATCATACTATAGAAATGATCCTATGAAGTATGATCTTGAAGTGCAATGTGCAATTAGAAATTATCAAGAAAAATAACTTTGAACTATATGCGGGTCAACAATCAACTGCACAGTACGCGTGTTTTGACGGTTCCAGCAAACGCGTCGTCGGCAGTTTATTAAAGGCAACAAAAAATATTTATTGATTTTTTAAAACCAAAGTGTCCGTTTGTTATTGATCAAGAGACGCGTTGGTACATTCTTGATATTCGAGAACCGATAACAAACTTAAGATGAGGAATGGATTATAATCGCTCAAACGAAATCATTTTACAAGTGCTCGTAAGAAAATGTAGTGTTTACATTAAGGCATTTCAAGTTTAATTTTACTGTAGCGAAGTACGCTCTGGAACGTATTCGATGTAAAATTAATGCGGTTCACGTATTCATTTTTTCCCCTCGAGATCGGTATATGAGTAAAAAATATCGTAACATAAACCAATAGATTTTATACTTATTTAAGAGAAATGAGTCAAGCAGTCATGGGAAATTAAGATATTCCAACACATAAAATACAGAACCCAAGAGAAGTTTGAACTACATAAGTGGCAGAGTTTTTGTCGAAGGATCGCCGAGTTTGTAAATATTATGCTGTGTGATTAGGTCCATATAAGTGAAATTGGATTTCTCGTGAACGTAAATATATTTTTTCATCATCTTCTTTTTCAATACGAGAAAATGGCTATTCCGAATACGTTTTAAATCTCTCGTTGCATTGCTTGCACCTCGTCTACTGAGAGCCAACAAAATTAGTGCAAGAAAAGAGGGCGCTGTTAGGCCGGTGTAGCTAGGAGATTTGATATTGACGAAATATCTGCCTTCTTAGTTCCAAATTCGATCGATCGCCGCTGAACGTAGTAACTTCACCAGCGTTTGACGTTTTTCGATCTATTAAAGTCATGGGAAAATTATTTTATATAGCTTCAGAAATACATGCAGAAAATAGACATGCATGTACTTTTACTTTAGTGAATAAGAATTCTATTAAGGTGGTTCTAAAATGCTCTGCTAAACAACGCAAAAATTTCTGACACAATGTCTGACTCACTTTTTAAAGCAAAGGCATAAAATTGGCAGACATGAGTAATGAAGCGATTTGGAATCGAAATGATTTTTTCATTTTTTTTTTTTTTTTGATATATATATGACTTATCGAGTTATAAGCGATTTCTGTCACGTGACAACACATTTATTTTTTCCCTTTCTGGCGCTAAAGCATCGGGAATTCGGTTCAAAACGTCGACTTTGACGGTGTTTTCCGAACGATCTTCTGCCTTTATCAAAAAAATGGAAAACGTGTTTCGATTACAAAGTTTCTGAATAGCAACACCTGTCCGTTTCATGCGTTTCTGAACAAAAATGAATTAAAAAATGTGTCTGAAAGTAGTCCCTTTGGATTTGAGAACAGCCTTAAACGCCTTATTTTTCATTGTATGAACTGGAGGGTTATTTTTAATCTGATCGGAAGTCGATGAATGATACTCTTAACGACAATTCCCTGTTTAATTATCACACTTTAAAAAATTTATTTCAACATCATTAGCACTACCTATTTGAACACTATATTTATCGAATCTGTATATTTAGATGTTTAAATGCGATAGCAGTAGCTAGGAGTTAATTTAGATGATAAAATAGGAATGTCATCAGTACAGATTTTAAGCTTTTCTTAAATGATGTAAATTTTCGATGAGAGTTATATCGAATTCTCATTCTTTATTTTTTAAATCTTCAATGTAATAATATCTAATTTTTAATAATTACTGTTGTTTAGATCTGAATAAGAAACTAAGGATTGTGGGGGAAAAAAAAAAAATAATGTTGTTTATTTTATGAATGAAATTTATTTTACATGAAAGTCTAAGATTAAAATGACGGATTTCACAGATCTCCCGGCCTGAAAATGTCCTACATTGAGGGTCAGTAGGCGTAGCGACAGCACAAATGTACATGAAGAAATTTAAGTCTTCCCACACCGGTAATCCGAAAGAGCTACAGTTTCATATAATTTTCGCCCATCAAGTCATACGTATGCTCTGGTTTCTCTTCAAAATACGAGCAAATCTTTCGCCTTTTACTAAAGATTACCGTGGAGAGGAACAACTCAAGGAGCCTAAAACTAATTTTTGGAATCCCACCGAAAGGTGGGGCGTTTCCTGAAAGAAAGAACACACCTAACTACCCTGTTTGAGCTGACCCGTGCGAGGATTTCGCATTGCAATCTGATATTTTTCAGTAATGTTTAATATTTTTTTGAGCTTCGATGGGGTCTTTTACTTTTAAACATTTCAATTTAGCTTTTTAATCATAGCCATTGGAAGCATCACGCTTTATCCTTTTTGTACTCTTATTATTATTATTTTATATTAATTGTTGAGCATCCTATAATGCGGTATTTTATTTTTGTGGCAACACTAATTTGGAGAAAACCTTTCATTTCATTTCTGAAAACAATGCCTATTTAATTTTTAATCAAAAAAACATCTTTTAATGAAATGTGAATGTACTGCGTCAGAAGCCGCTTCAAAAATCTTTCGAATGATACCTCATCTGTTGTGCGTTTTGTTAATTTATAGAAAAAGGGATGTTGACAACACAAATAATATACATGATTTTTAGATCTGACTGCAGGAAAATGTCAAGCGAAAACCTCTTCGATTTTTAGGCTATGTTCTAGACTTTTTTTGACTGAGAGAAATGCAATTGTGAAGTGCTTTTCACTGAATTTCACTTCGAACGTCAAGAAAATCTTCGTTTTATTGCGAGTCGAACCTTAATTTTGAACATGCTTTTTCATATTCATATCGAACACTTAGAAAAATAAACATTAAAACTATCAAGTTGCTTGGTTGTACGATAGTGTTGGACAATTTACATGAACATTTTCACTTCTTACTTTATCTCCTTTTCCACATACTTTGTCTCATATACAATTAGGAATGAAATTAATTTTCCTACATTTATAAATAGGAAGTTTGTAAAGTAGTCACGTGCAAGACTAAGATATTGCAGGGCTTTGCACGTCTTAGGCAAACCTCTTTTAAGTGATGGCTATTAAGCTTACTGCAGCGTTAAATAATCGAAACAGGTTGCTATGATAAAGAAAAGCTTCTTTTTTAAATTATTCATTTATTTATCTGTACGCGCGTCCGTCTCCTTCGTTTAGAAATTATGAAGCGATGACTCCGCCCATCTGGAAATTCGAATGTTGGGTGGGACGAAAACGGCTTACATCTTATTACTACTACACTCTGAGCTTAGCCAAACGGCTGAGAAACGACATCATGATATTAGCTTTGCGGTATAATGTGTCGTCTTGCGAGGAATATTATCCATGTGACGTGTTGCTCCTAGATATTACCTTTTTTACTGGGGGTTTGCTAACATGTAACATATAACATGCTAACTACGATGTTCTTGCGGCAGAATTTTATTTTGGAAATGGAAACTGAATGCTGAGTCCTGTTATTTGGTGTATTGAAGGCGTGACTACATAGGCATAGATTTTCACATTTGAGACTGGACAGGGAACCGGAGTATGAAAAATTCGCATTTAGAAATAACATATTTGAATCGGAGTAAGCGTTGGAAAGATTCATATGCTTTTGAAGGAAAAACCCTTTGGGCATTCGACAGCGAGTTCTTTGCACGTCAGTGGAGAAAGATAAGCTTTTTCCACAACAATCGGTAGTGTTTTGAAAAATTCCCACTTCCACACCACATTTTTTTTACAGAAAGTTTTGGACGTGTATATATAGTTGGAGCAGGCTATCTTAGGTGTACTTGCTTCGGCAGTACATATACTAAAATTGGAACGATACAGAGAAGATTAGCATGGCCCCTGCGCAAGGATGACACGCAAAATCGTGAAGCGTTCCACATTTTTTGTATTTAATTACTTTCGTGAAGCTCTTCATATTTTGTCAGTTCCTGGAGCTTGTAAAATATTGTGTCTCATATTCACGCAAGAAATTTTAGACGAGTTCTGTCCGAATCTTCAGTTTGAATAAAATTGAATGAAATCGTTTAAATTTACGCAAAATCTACAATCTTTTCAGGAACAGAACAATCCTATCTCTCTCTTTTTCGTTTTATATTATTCGCCGCATTGCCTAAAAGTTCAAATGAATGATCTTTGTCTACTGTGATAAGGCGTGATCATCTCATTCCCGCGACACGAGGGGAAAGCTTATTGGCATACTTTAAAACTCGCATTGAAAATAATGAATCTCGAAACCGGCAGCTGCAAATGTACTTTCACGTAGAGTTACGCGTTCTGAGATTTCGCTGTCGTCTAGATAAAGAAAGATGGAACTCGTTACAGGAATGTTAGAAACGGCCGAGCGTTATTGAAGTACTCGCGTTCTAAATATGCGCAGCTGCAGCTATTTTTTGCTTTCTTTTAAAATGGAAACCACTCAGAGCAAGCTCCGCCCTTCCCGAAAGACACGAAGCCTATCGGGCGCGATCATCAATGGTCCCTTCTACGTATTATAGCAGAAGGAAGCAGTTTCACGCTCGGGGCGAAACCCCACTCCACATCATCGTGGTTGGGTTTTCTGCGATGTTCGGTGAGCGAACACGCTAATCATACTATAGAAATGATCCTATGAAGTATGATCTTGAAGTGCAATGTGCAATTAGAAATTATCAAGAAAAATAACTTTGAACTATATGCGGGTCAACAATCAACTGCACAGTACGCGTGTTTTGACGGTTCCAGCAAACGCGTCGTCGGCAGTTTATTAAAGGCAACAAAAAATATTTATTGATTTTTTAAAACCAAAGTGTCCGTTTGTTATTGATCAAGAGACGCGTTGGTACATTCTTGATATTCGAGAACCGATAACAAACTTAAGATGAGGAATGGATTATAATCGCTCAAACGAAATCATTTTACAAGTGCTCGTAAGAAAATGTAGTGTTTACATTAAGGCATTTCAAGTTTAATTTTACTGTAGCGAAGTACGCTCTGGAACGTATTCGATGTAAAATTAATGCGGTTCACGTATTCATTTTTTCCCCTCGAGATCGGTATATGAGTAAAAAATATCGTAACATAAACCAATAGATTTTATACTTATTTAAGAGAAATGAGTCAAGCAGTCATGGGAAATTAAGATATTCCAACACATAAAATACAGAACCCAAGAGAAGTTTGAACTACATAAGTGGCAGAGTTTTTGTCGAAGGATCGCCGAGTTTGTAAATATTATGCTGTGTGATTAGGTCCATATAAGTGAAATTGGATTTCTCGTGAACGTAAATATATTTTTTCATCATCTTCTTTTTCAATACGAGAAAATGGCTATTCCGAATACGTTTTAAATCTCTCGTTGCATTGCTTGCGCCTCGTCTACTGAGAGCCAACAAAATTAGTGCAAGAAAAGAGGGCGCTGTTAGGCCGGTGTAGCTAGGAGATTTGATATTGACGAAATATCTGCCTTCTTAGTTCCAAATTCGATCGATCGCCGCTGAACGTAGTAACTTCACCAGCGTTTGACGTTTTTCGATCTATTAAAGTCATGGGAAAATTATTTTATATAGCTTCAGAAATACATGCAGAAAATAGACATGCATGTACTTTTACTTTAGTGAATAAGAATTCTATTAAGGTGGTTCTAAAATGCTCTGCTAAACAACGCAAAAATTTCTGACACAATGTCTGACTCACTTTTTAAAGCAAAGGCATAAAATTGGCAGACATGAGTAATGAAGCGATTTGGAATCGAAATGATTTTTTCATTTTTTTTTTTTTTTTTGATATATATATGACTTATCGAGTTATAAGCGATTTCTGTCACGTGACAACACATTTATTTTTTCCCTTTCTGGCGCTAAAGCATCGGGAATTCGGTTCAAAACGTCGACTTTGACGGTGTTTTCCGAACGATCTTCTGCCTTTATCAAAAAAATGGAAAACGTGTTTCGATTACAAAGTTTCTGAATAGCAACACCTGTCCGTTTCATGCGTTTCTGAACAAAAATGAATTAAAAAATGTGTCTGAAAGTAGTCCCTTTGGATTTGAGAACAGCCTTAAACGCCTTATTTTTCATTGTATGAACTGGAGGGTTATTTTTAATCTGATCGGAAGTCGATGAATGATACTCTTAACGACAATTCCCTGTTTAATTATCACACTTTAAAAAATTTATTTCAACATCATTAGCACTACCTATTTGAACACTATATTTATCGAATCTGTATATTTAGATGTTTAAATGCGATAGCAGTAGCTAGGAGTTAATTTAGATGATAAAATAGGAATGTCATCAGTACAGATTTTAAGCTTTTCTTAAATGATGTAAATTTTCGATGAGAGTTATATCGAATTCTCATTCTTTATTTTTTAAATCTTCAATGTAATAATATCTAATTTTTAATAATTACTGTTGTTTAGATCTGAATAAGAAACTAAGGATTGTGGGGGAAAAAAAAAATAAAGTTGTTTATTTTATGAATGAAATTTATTTTACATGAAAGTCTAAGATTAAAATGACGGATTTCACAGATCTCCCGGCCTGAAAATGTCCTACATTGAGGGTCAGTAGGCGTAGCGACAGCACAAATGTACATGAAGAAATTTAAGTCTTCCCACACCGGTAATCCGAAAGAGCTACAGTTTCATATAATTTTCGCCCATCAAGTCATACGTATGCTCTGGTTTCTCTTCAAAATACGAGCTAATCTTTCGCCTTTTACTAAAGATTACCGTGGAGAGGAACAACTCAATGAGCCTAAAACTAATTTTTGGAATCCCACCGAAAGGTGGGGCGTTTCCTGAAAGAAAGAACACACCTAACTACCCTGTTTGAGCTGACCCGTGCGAGGATTTCGCATTGCAATCTGATATTTTTCAGTAATGTTTAATATTTTTTTGAGCTTCGATGGGGTCTTTTACTTTTAAACATTTCAATTTAGCTTTTTAATCATAGCCATTGGAAGCATCACGCTTTATCCTTTTTGTACTCTTATTATTATTATTTTATATTAATTGTTGAGCATCCTATAATGCGGTATTTTATTTTTGTGGCAACACTAATTTGGAGAAAACCTTTCATTTCATTTCTGAAAACAATGCCTATTTAATTTTTAATCAAAAAAACATCTTTTAATGAAATGTGAATGTACTGCGTCAGAAGCCGCTTCAAAAATCTTTCGAATGATACCTCATCTGTTGTGCGTTTTGTTAATTTATAGAAAAAGGGATGTTGACAACACAAATAATATACATGATTTTTAGATCTGACTGCAGGAAAATGTCAAGCGAAAACCTCTTCGATTTTTAGGCTATGTTCTAGACTTTTTTTGACTGAGAGAAATGCAATTGTGAAGTGCTTTTCACTGAATTTCACTTCGAACGTCAAGAAAATCTTCGTTTTATTGCGAGTCGAACCTTAATTTTGAACATGCTTTTTCATATTCATATCGAACACTTAGAAAAATAAACATTAAAACTATCAAGTTGCTTGGTTGTACGATAGTGTTGGACAATTTACATGAACATTTTCACTTCTTACTTTATCTCCTTTTCCACATACTTTGTCTCATATACAATTAGGAATGAAATTAATTTTCCTACATTTATAAATAGGAAGTTTGTAAAGTAGTCACGTGCAAGACTAAGATATTGCAGGGCTTTGCACGTCTTAGGCAAACCTCTTTTAAGTGATGGCTATTAAGCTTACTGCAGCGTTAAATAATCGAAACAGGTTGCTATGATAAAGAAAAGCTTCTTTTTTAAATTATTCATTTATTTATCTGTACGCGCGTCCGTCTCCTTCGTTTAGAAATTATGAAGCGATGACTCCGCCCATCTGGAAATTCGAATGTTGGGTGGGACGAAAACGGCTTACATCTTATTACTACTACACTCTGAGCTTAGCCAAACGGCTGAGAAACGACATCATGATATTAGCTTTGCGGTATAATGTGTCGTCTTGCGAGGAATATTATCCATGTGACGTGTTGCTCCTAGATATTACCTTTTTTACTGGGGGTTTGCTAACATGTAACATATAACATGCTAACTACGATGTTCTTGCGGCAGAATTTTATTTTGGAAATGGAAACTGAATGCTGAGTCCTGTTATTTGGTGTATTGAAGGCGTGACTACATAGGCATAGATTTTCACATTTGAGACTGGACAGGGAACCGGAGTATGAAAAATTCGCATTTAGAAATAACATATTTGAATCGGAGTAAGCGTTGGAAAGATTCATATGCTTTTGAAGGAAAAACCCTTTGGGCATTCGACAGCGAGTTCTTTGCACGTCAGTGGAGAAAGATAAGCTTTTTCCACAACAATCGGTAGTGTTTTGAAAAATTCCCACTTCCACACCACATTTTTTTTACAGAAAGTTTTGGACGTGTATATATAGTCGGAGCAGGCTATCTTAGGTGTACTTGCTTCGGCAGTACATATACTAAAATTGGAACGATACAGAGAAGATTAGCATGGCCCCTGCGCAAGGATGACACGCAAAATCGTGAAGCGTTCCACATTTTTTGTATTTAATTACTTTCGTGAAGCTCTTGATATTTTGTCAGTTCCTGGAGCTTGTAAAATATTGTGTCTCATATTCACGCAAGAAATTTTAGACGAGTTCTGTCCGAATCTTCAGTTTGAATAAAATTGAATGAAATCGTTTAAATTTACGCAAAATCTACAATCTTTTCAGGAACAGAACAATCCTATCTCTCTCTTTTTCGTTTTATATTATTCGCCGCATTGCCTAAAAGTTCAAATGAATGATCTTTGTCTACTGTGATAAGGCGTGATCATCTCATTCCCGCGACACGAGGGGAAAGCTTATTGGCATACTTTAAAACTCGCATTGAAAATAATGAATCTCGAAACCGGCAGCTGCAAATGTACTTTCACGTAGAGTTACGCGTTCTGAGATTTCGCTGTCGTCTAGATAAAGAAAGATGGAACTCGTTACAGGAATGTTAGAAACGGCCGAGCGTTATTGAAGTACTCGCGTTCTAGATGCTAAAATATGCGCAGCTGCAGCTATTTTTTGCTTTCTTTTAAAATGGAAACCACTCAGAGCAAGCTCCGCCCTTCCCGAAAGACACGAAGCCTATCGGGCGCGATCATCAATGGTCCCTTCTACGTATTATAGCAGAAGGAACCAGTTTCACGCTCGGGGCGAAACCCCACTCCACATCATCGTGGTTGGGTTTTCTGCGATGTTCGGTGAGCGAACACGCTAATCATACTATAGAAATGATCCTATGAAGTATGATCTTGAAGTGCAATGTGCAATTAGAAATTATCAAGAAAAATAACTTTGAACTATATGCGGGTCAACAATCAACTGCACAGTACGCGTGTTTTGACGGTTCCAGCAAACGCGTCGTCGGCAGTTTATTAAAGGCAACAAAAAATATTTATTGATTTTTTAAAACCAAAGTGTCCGTTTGTTATTGATCAAGAGACGCGTTGGTACATTCTTGATATTCGAGAACCGATAACAAACTTAAGATGAGGAATGGATTATAATCGCTCAAACGAAATCATTTTACAAGTGCTCGTAAGAAAATGTAGTGTTTACATTAAGGCATTTCAAGTTTAATTTTACTGTAGCGAAGTACGCTCTGGAACGTATTCGATGTAAAATTAATGCGGTTCACGTATTCATTTTTTCCCCTCGAGATCGGTATATGAGTAAAAAATATCGTAACATAAACCAATAGATTTTATACTTATTTAAGAGAAATGAGTCAAGCAGTCATGGGAAATTAAGATATTCCAACACATAAAATACAGAACCCAAGAGAAGTTTGAACTACATAAGTGGCAGAGTTTTTGTCGAAGGATCGCCGAGTTTGTAAATATTATGCTGTGTGATTAGGTCCATATAAGTGAAATTGGATTTCTCGTGAACGTAAATATATTTTTTCATCATCTTCTTTTTCAATACGAGAAAATGGCTATTCCGAATACGTTTTAAATCTCTCGTTGCATTGCTTGCACCTCGTCTACTGAGAGCCAACAAAATTAGTGCAAGAAAAGAGGGCGCTGTTAGGCCGGTGTAGCTAGGAGATTTGATATTGACGAAATATCTGCCTTCTTAGTTCCAAATTCGATCGATCGCCGCTGAACGTAGTAACTTCACCAGCGTTTGACGTTTTTCGATCTATTAAAGTCATGGGAAAATTATTTTATATAGCTTCAGAAATACATGCAGAAAATAGACATGCATGTACTTTTACTTTAGTGAATAAGAATTCTATTAAGGTGGTTCTAAAATGCTCTGCTAAACAACGCAAAAATTTCTGACACAATGTCTGACTCACTTTTTAAAGCAAAGGCATAAAATTGGCAGACATGAGTAATGAAGCGATTTGGAATCGAAATGAGTTTTTCATTTTTTTTTTTTTGATAAATATATGACTTATCGAGTTATAAGCGATTTCTGTCACGTGACAACACATTTATTTTTTCCCTTTCTGGCGCTAAAGCATCGGGAATTCGGTTCAAAACGTCGACTTTGACGGTGTTTTCCGAACGATCTTCTGCCTTTATCAAAAAAATGGAAAACGTGTTTCGATTACAAAGTTTCTGAATAGCAACACCTGTCCGTTTCATGCGTTTCTGAACAAAAATGAATTAAAAAATGTGTCTGAAAGTAGTCCCTTTGGATTTGAGAACAGCCTTAAACGCCTTATTTTTCATTGTATGAACTGGAGGGTTATTTTTAATCTGATCGGAAGTCGATGAATGATACTCTTAACGACAATTCCCTGTTTAATTATCACACTTTAAAAAATTTATTTCAACATCATTAGCACTACCTATTTGAACACTATATTTATCGAATCTGTATATTTAGATGTTTAAATGCGATAGCAGTAGCTAGGAGTTAATTTAGATGATAAAATAGGAATGTCATCAGTACAGATTTTAAGCTTTTCTTAAATGATGTAAATTTTCGATGAGAGTTATATCGAATTCTCATTCTTTATTTTTTAAATCTTCAATGTAATAATATCTAATTTTTAATAATTACTGTTGTTTAGATCTGAATAAGAAACTAAGGATTGTGGGGGAAAAAAAATAAATAATGTTGTTTATTTTATGAATGAAATTTATTTTACATGAAAGTCTAAGATTAAAATGACGGATTTCACAGATCTCCCGGCCTGAAAATGTCCTACATTGAGGGTCAGTAGGCGTAGCGACAGCACAAATGTACATGAAGAAATTTAAGTCTTCCCACACCGGTAATCCGAAAGAGCTACAGTTTCATATAATTTTCGCCCATCAAGTCATACGTATGCTCTGGTTTCTCTTCAAAATACGAGCTAATCTTTCGCCTTTTACTAAAGATTACCGTGGAGAGGAACAACTCAATGAGCCTAAAACTAATTTTTGGAATCCCACCGAAAGGTGGGGCGTTTCCTGAAAGAAAGAACACACCTAACTACCCTGTTTGAGCTGACCCGTGCGAGGATTTCGCATTGCAATCTGATATTTTTCAGTAATGTTTAATATTTTTTTGAGCTTCGATGGGGTCTTTTACTTTTAAACATTTCAATTTAGCTTTTTAATCATAGCCATTGGAAGCATCACGCTTTATCCTTTTTGTACTCTTATTATTATTATTTTATATTAATTGTTGAGCATCCTATAACGCGGTATTTTATTTTTGTGGCAACACTAATTTGGAGAAAACCTTTCATTTCATTTCTGAAAACAATGCCTATTTAATTTTTAATCAAAAAAACATCTTTTAATGAAATGTGAATGTACTGCGTCAGAAGCCGCTTCAAAAATCTTTCGAATGATACCTCATCTGTTGTGCGTTTTGTTAATTTATAGAAAAAGGGATGTTGACAACACAAATAATATACATGATTTTTAGATCTGACTGCAGGAAAATGTCAAGCGAAAACCTCTTCGATTTTTAGGCTATGTTCTAGACTTTTTTTGACTGAGAGAAATGCAATTGTGAAGTGCTTTTCACTGAATTTCACTTCGAACGTCAAGAAAATCTTCGTTTTATTGCGAGTCGAACCTTAATTTTGAACATGCTTTTTCATATTCATATCGAACACATAGAAAAATAAACATTAAAACTATCAAGTTGCTTGGTTGTACGATAGTGTTGGACAATTTACATGAACATTTTCACTTCTTACTTTATCTCCTTTTCCACATACTTTGTCTCATATACAATTAGGAATGAAATTAATTTTCCTACATTTATAAATAGGAAGTTTGTAAAGTAGTCACGTGCAAGACTAAGATATTGCAGGGCTTTGCACGTCTTAGGCAAACCTCTTTTAAGTGATGGCTATTAAGCTTACTGCAGCGTTAAATAATCGAAACAGGTTGCTATGATAAAGAAAAGCTTCTTTTTTAAATTATTCATTTATTTATCTGTACGCGCGTCCGTCTCCTTCGTTTAGAAATTATGAAGCGATGACTCCGCCCATCTGGAAATTCGAATGTTGGGTGGGACGAAAACGGCTTACATCTTATTACTACTACACTCTGAGCTTAGCCAAACGGCTGAGAAACGACATCATGATATTAGCTTTGCGGTATAATGTGTCGTCTTGCGAGGAATATTATCCATGTGACGTGTTGCTCCTAGATATTACCTTTTTTACTGGGGGTTTGCTAACATGTAACATATAACATGCTAACTACGATGTTCTTGCGGCAGAATTTTATTTTGGAAATGGAAACTGAATGCTGAGTCCTGTTATTTGGTGTATTGAAGGCGTGACTACATAGGCATAGATTTTCACATTTGAGACTGGACAGGGAACCGGAGTATGAAAAATTCGCATTTAGAAATAACATATTTGAATCGGAGTAAGCGTTGGAAAGATTCATATGCTTTTGAAGGAAAAACCCTTTGGGCATTCGACAGCGAGTTCTTTGCACGTCAGTGGAGAAAGATAAGCTTTTTCCACAACAGTCGGTAGTGTTTTGAAAAATTCCCACTTCCACACCACATTTTTTTTACAGAAAGTTTTGAACGTGTATATATAGTCGGAGCAGGCTATCTTAGGTGTACTTGCTTCGGCAGTACATATACTAAAATTGGAACGATACAGAGAAGATTAGCATGGCCCCTGCGCAAGGATGACACGCAAAATCGTGAAGCGTTCCACATTTTTTGTATTTAATTACTTTCGTGAAGCTCTTGATATTTTGTCAGTTCCTGGAGCTTGTAAAATATTGTGTCTCATATTCACGCAAGAAATTTTAGACGAGTTCTGTCCGAATCTTCAGTTTGAATAAAATTGAATGAAATCGTTTAAATTTACGCAAAATCTACAATCTTTTCAGGAACAGAACAATCCTATCTCTCTCTTTTTCGTTTTATATTATTCGCCGCATTGCCTAAAAGTTCAAATGAATGATCTTTGTCTACTGTGATAAGGCGTGATCATCTCATTCCCGCGACACGAGGGGAAAGCTTATTGGCATACTTTAAAACTCGCATTGAAAATAATGAATCTCGAAACCGGCAGCTGCAAATGTACTTTCACGTAGAGTTACGCGTTCTGAGATTTCGCTGTCGTCTAGATAAAGAAAGATGGAACTCGTTACAGGAATGTTAGAAACGGCCGAGCGTTATTGAAGTACTCGCGTTCTAGATGCTAAAATATGCGCAGCTGCAGCTATTTTTTGCTTTCTTTTAAAATGGAAACCACTCAGAGCAAGCTCCGCCCTTCCCGAAAGACACGAAGCCTATCGGGCGTGATCATCAATGGTCCCTTCTACGTATTATAGCAGAAGGAACCAGTTTCACGCTCGGGGCGAAACCCCACTCCACATCATCGTGGTTGGGTTTTCTGCGATGTTCGGTGAGCGAACACGCTAATCATACTATAGAAATGATCCTATGAAGTATGATCTTGAAGTGCAATGTGCAATTAGAAATTATCAAGAAAAATCACTTTCAACTATATGCGGGTCAACAATCAACTGCACAGTACGCGTGTTTTGACGGTTCCAGCAAACGCGTCGTCGGCAGTTTATTAAAGGCAACAAAAAATATTTATTGATTTTTTAAAACCAAAGTGTCCGTTTGTTATTGATCAAGAGACGCGTTGGTACATTGTTGATATTCGAGAACCGATAACAAACTTAAGATGAGGAATGGATTATAATCGCTCAAACGAAATCATTTTACAAGTGCTCGTAAGAAAATGTAGTGTTTACATTAAGGCATTTCAAGTTTAATTTTACTGTAGCAAAGTACGCTCTGGAACGTATTCGATGTAAAATTAATGCGGTTCACGTATTCATTTTTTCCCCTCGAGATCGGTATATGAGTAAAAAATATCGTAACATAAACCAATAGATTTTATACTTATTTAAGAGAAATGAGTCAAGCAGTCATGGGAAATTAAGATATTCCAACACATAAAATACAGAACCCAAGAGAAGTTTGAACTACATAAGTGGCAGAGTTTTTGTCGAAGGATCGCCGAATTTGTAAATATTATGCTGTGTGATTAGGTCCATATAAGTGAAATTGGATTTCTCGTGAACGTAAATATATTTTTTCATCATCTTCTTTTTCAATACGAGAAAATGGCTATTCCGAATACGTTTTAAATCTCTCGTTGCATTGCTTGCACCTCGTCTACTGAGAGCCAACAAAATTAGTGCAAGAAAAGAGGGCGCTGTTAGGCCGGTGTAGCTAGGAGATTTGATATTGACGAAATATCTGCCTTCTTAGTTCCAAATTCGATCGATCGCCGCTGAACGTAGTAACTTCACCAGCGTTTGACGTTTTTCGATCTATTAAAGTCATGGGAAAATTATTTTATATAGCTTCAGAAATACATGCAGAAAATAGACATGCATGTACTTTTACTTTAGTGAATAAGAATTCTATTAAGGTGGTTCTAAAATGCTCTGCTAAACAACGCAAAAATTTCTGACACAATGTCTGACTCACTTTTTAAAGCAAAGGCATAAAATTGGCAGACATGAGTAATGAAGCGATTTGGAATCGAAATGATTTTTTCATTTTTTTTTTTTTTTGATATATATATGACTTATCGAGTTATAAGCGATTTCTGTCACGTGACAACACATTTATTTTTTCCCTTTCTGGCGCTAAAGCATCGGGAATTCGGTTCAAAACGTCGACTTTGACGGTGTTTTCCGAACGATCTTCTGCCTTTATCAAAAAAATGGAAAACGTGTTTCGATTACAAAGTTTCTGAATAGCAACACCTGTCCGTTTCATGCGTTTCTGAACAAAAATGAATTAAAAAATGTGTCTGAAAGTAGTCCCTTTGGATTTGAGAACAGCCTTAAACGCCTTATTTTTCATTGTATGAACTGGAGGGTTATTTTTAATCTGATCGGAAGTCGATGAATGATACTCTTAACGACAATTCCCTGTTTAATTATCACACTTTAAAAAATTTATTTCAACATCATTAGCACTACCTATTTGAACACTATATTTATCGAATCTGTATATTTAGATGTTTAAATGCAATAGCAGTAGCTAGGAGTTAATTTAGATGATAAAATAGGAATGTCATCAGTACAGATTTTAAGCTTTTCTTAAATGATGTAAATTTTCGATGAGAGTTATATCGAATTCTCATTCTTTATTTTTTAAATCTTCAATGTAATAATATCTAATTTTTAATAATTACTGTTGTTTAGATCTGAATAAGAAACTAAGGATTGTGGGGGAAAAAAAAAAATAATGTTGTTTATTTTATGAATGAAATTTATTTTACATGAAAGTCTAAGATTAAAATGACGGATTTCACAGATCTCCCGGCCTGAAAATGTCCTACATTGAGGGTCAGTAGGCGTAGCGACAGCACAAATGTACATGAAGAAATTTAAGTCTTCCCACACCGGTAATCCGAAAGAGCTACAGTTTCATATAATTTTCGCCCATCAAGTCATACGTATGCTCTGGTTTCTCTTCAAAATACGAGCTAATCTTTCGCCTTTTACTAAAGATTACCGTGGAGAGGAACAACTCAATGAGCCTAAAACTAATTTTTGGAATCCCACCGAAAGGTGGGGCGTTTCCTGAAAGAAAGAACACACCTAACTACCCTGTTTGAGCTGACCCGTGCGAGGATTTCGCATTGCAATCTGATATTTTTCAGTAATGTTTAATATTTTTTTGAGCTTCGATGGGGTCTTTTACTTTTAAACATTTCAATTTAGCTTTTTAATCATAGCCATTGGAAGCATCACGCTTTATCCTTTTTGTACTCTTATTATTATTATTTTATATTAATTGTTGAGCATCCTATAATGCGGTATTTTATTTTTGTGGCAACACTAATTTGGAGAAAACCTTTCATTTCATTTCTGAAAACAATGCCTATTTAATTTTTAATCAAAAAAACATCTTTTAATGAAATGTGAATGTACTGCGTCAGAAGCCGCTTCAAAAATCTTTCGAATGATACCTCATCTGTTGTGCGTTTTGTTAATTTATAGAAAAAGGGATGTTGACAACACAAATAATATACATGATTTTTAGATCTGACTGCAGGAAAATGTCAAGCGAAAACCTCTTCGATTTTTAGGCTATGTTCTAGACTTTTTTTGACTGAGAGAAATGCAATTGTGAAGTGCTTTTCACTGAATTTCACTTCGAACGTCAAGAAAATCTTCGTTTTATTGCGAGTCGAACCTTAATTTTGAACATGCTTTTTCATATTCATATCGAACACTTAGAAAAATAAACATTAAAACTATCAAGTTGCTTGGTTGTACGATAGTGTTGGACAATTTACATGAACATTTTCACTTCTTACTTTATCTCCTTTTCCACATACTTTGTCTCATATACAATTAGGAATGAAATTAATTTTCCTACATTTATAAATAGGAAGTTTGTAAAGTAGTCACGTGCAAGACTAAGATATTGCAGGGCTTTGCACGTCTTAGGCAAACCTCTTTTAAGTGATGGCTATTAAGCTTACTGCAGCGTTAAATAATCGAAACAGGTTGCTATGATAAAGAAAAGCTTCTTTTTTAAATTATTCATTTATTTATCTGTACGCGCGTCCGTCTCCTTCGTTTAGAAATTATGAAGCGATGACTCCGCCCATCTGGAAATTCGAATGTTGGGTGGGACGAAAACGGCTTACATCTTATTACTACTACACTCTGAGCTTAGCCAAACGGCTGAGAAACGACATCATGATATTAGCTTTGCGGTATAATGTGTCGTCTTGCGAGGAATATTATCCATGTGACGTGTTGCTCCTAGATATTACCTTTTTTACTGGGGGTTTGCTAACATGTAACATATAACATGCTAACTACGATGTTCTTGCGGCAGAATTTTATTTTGGAAATGGAAACTGAATGCTGAGTCCTGTTATTTGGTGTATTGAAGGCGTGACTACATAGGCATAGATTTTCACATTTGAGACTGGACAGGGAACCGGAGTATGAAAAATTCGCATTTAGAAATAACATATTTGAATCGGAGTAAGCGTTGGAAAGATTCATATGCTTTTGAAGGAAAAACCCTTTGGGCATTCGACAGCGAGTTCTTTGCACGTCAGTGGAGAAAGATAAGCTTTTTCCACAACAATCGGTAGTGTTTTGAAAAATTCCCACTTCCACACCACATTTTTTTTACAGAAAGTTTTGGACGTGTATATATAGTCGGAGCAGGCTATCTTAGGTGTACTTGCTTCGGCAGTACATATACTAAAATTGGAACGATACAGAGAAGATTAGCATGGCCCCTGCGCAAGGATGACACGCAAAATCGTGAAGCGTTCCACATTTTTTGTATTTAATTACTTTCGTGAAGCTCTTGATATTTTGTCAGTTCCTGGAGCTTGTAAAATATTGTGTCTCATATTCACGCAAGAAATTTTAGACGAGTTCTGTCCGAATCTTCAGTTTGAATAAAATTGAATGAAATCGTTTAAATTTACGCAAAATCTACAATCTTTTCAGGAACAGAACAATCCTATCTCTCTCTTTTTCGTTTTATATTATTCGCCGCATTGCCTAAAAGTTCAAATGAATGATCTTTGTCTACTGTGATAAGGCGTGATCATCTCATTCCCGCGACACGAGGGGAAAGCTTATTGGCATACTTTAAAACTCGCATTGAAAATAATGAATCTCGAAACCGGCAGCTGCAAATGTACTTTCACGTAGAGTTACGCGTTCTGAGATTTCGCTGTCGTCTAGATAAAGAAAGATGGAACTCGTTACAGGAATGTTAGAAACGGCCGAGCGTTATTGAAGTACTCGCGTTCTAGATGCTAAAATATGCGCAGCTGCAGCTATTTTTTGCTTTCTTTTAAAATGGAAACCACTCAGAGCAAGCTCCGCCCTTCCCGAAAGACACGAAGCCTATCGGGCGCGATCATCAATGGTCCCTTCTACGTATTATAGCAGAAGGAACCAGTTTCACGCTCGGGGCGAAACCCCACTCCACATCATCGTGGTTGGGTTTTCTGCGATGTTCGGTGAGCGAACACGCTAATCATACTATAGAAATGATCCTATGAAGTATGATCTTGAAGTGCAATGTGCAATTAGAAATTATCAAGAAAAATAACTTTGAACTATATGCGGGTCAACAATCAACTGCACAGTACGCGTGTTTTGACGGTTCCAGCAAACGCGTCGTCGGCAGTTTATTAAAGGCAACAAAAAATATTTATTGATTTTTTAAAACCAAAGTGTCCGTTTGTTATTGATCAAGAGACGCGTTGGTACATTCTTGATATTCGAGAACCGATAACAAACTTAAGATGAGGAATGGATTATAATCGCTCAAACGAAATCATTTTACAAGTGCTCGTAAGAAAATGTAGTGTTTACATTAAGGCATTTCAAGTTTAATTTTACTGTAGCGAAGTACGCTCTGGAACGTATTCGATGTAAAATTAATGCGGTTCACGTATTCATTTTTTCCCCTCGAGATCGGTATATGAGTAAAAAATATCGTAACATAAACCAATAGATTTTATACTTATTTAAGAGAAATGAGTCAAGCAGTCATGGGAAATTAAGATATTCCAACACATAAAATACAGAACCCAAGAGAAGTTTGAACTACATAAGTGGCAGAGTTTTTGTCGAAGGATCGCCGAGTTTGTAAATATTATGCTGTGTGATTAGGTCCATATAAGTGAAATTGGATTTCTCGTGAACGTAAATATATTTTTTCATCATCTTCTTTTTCAATACGAGAAAATGGCTATTCCGAATACGTTTTAAATCTCTCGTTGCATTGCTTGCACCTCGTCTACTGAGAGCCAACAAAATTAGTGCAAGAAAAGAGGGCGCTGTTAGGCCGGTGTAGCTAGGAGATTTGATATTGACGAAATATCTGCCTTCTTAGTTCCAAATTCGATCGATCGCCGCTGAACGTAGTAACTTCACCAGCGTTTGACGTTTTTCGATCTATTAAAGTCATGGGAAAATTATTTTATATAGCTTCAGAAATACATGCAGAAAATAGACATGCATGTACTTTTACTTTAGTGAATAAGAATTCTATTAAGGTGGTTCTAAAATGCTCTGCTAAACAACGCAAAAATTTCTGACACAATGTCTGACTCACTTTTTAAAGCAAAGGCATAAAATTGGCAGACATGAGTAATGAAGCGATTTGGAATCGAAATGATTTTTTCATTTTTTTTTTTTTTTGATATATATATGACTTATCGAGTTATAAGCGATTTCTGTCACGTGACAACACATTTATTTTTTCCCTTTCTGGCGCTAAAGCATCGGGAATTCGGTTCAAAACGTCGACTTTGACGGTGTTTTCCGAACGATCTTCTGCCTTTATCAAAAAAATGGAAAACGTGTTTCGATTACAAAGTTTCTGAATAGCAACACCTGTCCGTTTCATGCGTTTCTGAACAAAAATGAATTAAAAAATGTGTCTGAAAGTAGTCCCTTTGGATTTGAGAACAGCCTTAAACGCCTTATTTTTCATTGTATGAACTGGAGGGTTATTTTTAATCTGATCGGAAGTCGATGAATGATACTCTTAACGACAATTCCCTGTTTAATTATCACACTTTAAAAAATTTATTTCAACATCATTAGCACTACCTATTTGAACACTATATTTATCGAATCTGTATATTTAGATGTTTAAATGCGATAGCAGTAGCTAGGAGTTAATTTAGATGATAAAATAGGAATGTCATCAGTACAGATTTTAAGCTTTTCTTAAATGATGTAAATTTTCGATGAGAGTTATATCGAATTCTCATTCTTTATTTTTTAAATCTTCAATGTAATAATATCTAATTTTTAATAATTACTGTTGTTTAGATCTGAATAAGAAACTAAGGATTGTGGGGGAAAAAAAAAAATAATGTTGTTTATTTTATGAATGAAATTTATTTTACATGAAAGTCTAAGATTAAAATGACGGATTTCACAGATCTCCCGGCCTGAAAATGTCCTACATTGAGGGTCAGTAGGCGTAGCGACAGCACAAATGTACATGAAGAAATTTAAGTCTTCCCACACCGGTAATCCGAAAGAGCTACAGTTTCATATAATTTTCGCCCATCAAGTCATACGTATGCTCTGGTTTCTCTTCAAAATACGAGCTAATCTTTCGCCTTTTACTAAAGATTACCGTGGAGAGGAACAACTCAATGAGCCTAAAACTAATTTTTGGAATCCCACCGAAAGGTGGGGCGTTTCCTGAAAGAAAGAACACACCTAACTACCCTGTTTGAGCTGACCCGTGCGAGGATTTCGCATTGCAATCTGATATTTTTCAGTAATGTTTAATATTTTTTTGAGCTTCGATGGGGTCTTTTACTTTTAAACATTTCAATTTAGCTTTTTAATCATAGCCATTGGAAGCATCACGCTTTATCCTTTTTGTACTCTTATTATTATTATTTTATATTAATTGTTGAGCATCCTATAATGCGGTATTTTATTTTTGTGGCAACACTAATTTGGAGAAAACCTTTCATTTCATTTCTGAAAACAATGCCTATTTAATTTTTAATCAAAAAAACATCTTTTAATGAAATGTGAATGTACTGCGTCAGAAGCCGCTTCAAAAATCTTTCGAATGATACCTCATCTGTTGTGCGTTTTGTTAATTTATAGAAAAAGGGATGTTGACAACACAAATAATATACATGATTTTTAGATCTGACTGCAGGAAAATGTCAAGCGAAAACCTCTTCGATTTTTAGGCTATGTTCTAGACTTTTTTTGACTGAGAGAAATGCAATTGTGAAGTGCTTTTCACTGAATTTCACTTCGAACGTCAAGAAAATCTTCGTTTTATTGCGAGTCGAACCTTAATTTTGAACATGCTTTTTCATATTCATATCGAACACTTAGAAAAATAAACATTAAAACTATCAAGTTGCTTGGTTGTACGATAGTGTTGGACAATTTACATGAACATTTTCACTTCTTACTTTATCTCCTTTTCCACATACTTTGTCTCATATACAATTAGGAATGAAATTAATTTTCCTACATTTATAAATAGGAAGTTTGTAAAGTAGTCACGTGCAAGACTAAGATATTGCAGGGCTTTGCACGTCTTAGGCAAACCTCTTTTAAGTGATGGCTATTAAGCTTACTGCAGCGTTAAATAATCGAAACAGGTTGCTATGATAAAGAAAAGCTTCTTTTTTAAATTATTCATTTATTTATCTGTACGCGCGTCCGTCTCCTTCGTTTAGAAATTATGAAGCGATGACTCCGCCCATCTGGAAATTCGAATGTTGGGTGGGACGAAAACGGCTTACATCTTATTACTACTACACTCTGAGCTTAGCCAAACGGCTGAGAAACGACATCATGATATTAGCTTTGCGGTATAATGTGTCGTCTTGCGAGGAATATTATCCATGTGACGTGTTGCTCCTAGATATTACCTTTTTTACTGGGGGTTTGCTAACATGTAACATATAACATGCTAACTACGATGTTCTTGCGGCAGAATTTTATTTTGGAAATGGAAACTGAATGCTGAGTCCTGTTATTTGGTGTATTGAAGGCGTGACTACATAGGCATAGATTTTCACATTTGAGACTGGACAGGGAACCGGAGTATGAAAAATTCGCATTTAGAAATAACATATTTGAATCGGAGTAAGCGTTGGAAAGATTCATATGCTTTTGAAGGAAAAACCCTTTGGGCATTCGACAGCGAGTTCTTTGCACGTCAGTGGAGAAAGATAAGCTTTTTCCACAACAATCGGTAGTGTTTTGAAAAATTCCCACTTCCACACCACATTTTTTTTACAGAAAGTTTTGGACGTGTATATATAGTCGGAGCAGGCTATCTTAGGTGTACTTGCTTCGGCAGTACATATACTAAAATTGGAACGATACAGAGAAGATTAGCATGGCCCCTGCGCAAGGATGACACGCAAAATCGTGAAGCGTTCCACATTTTTTGTATTTAATTACTTTCGTGAAGCTCTTGATATTTTGTCAGTTCCTGGAGCTTGTAAAATATTGTGTCTCATATTCACGCAAGAAATTTTAGACGAGTTCTGTCCGAATCTTCAGTTTGAATAAAATTGAATGAAATCGTTTAAATTTACGCAAAATCTACAATCTTTTCAGGAACAGAACAATCCTATCTCTCTCTTTTTCGTTTTATATTATTCGCCGCATTGCCTAAAAGTTCAAATGAATGATCTTTGTCTACTGTGATAAGGCGTGATCATCTCATTCCCGCGACACGAGGGGAAAGCTTATTGGCATACTTTAAAACTCGCATTGAAAATAATGAATCTCGAAACCGGCAGCTGCAAATGTACTTTCACGTAGAGTTACGCGTTCTGAGATTTCGCTGTCGTCTAGATAAAGAAAGATGGAACTCGTTACAGGAATGTTAGAAACGGCCGAGCGTTATTGAAGTACTCGCGTTCTAGATGCTAAAATATGCGCAGCTGCAGCTATTTTTTGCTTTCTTTTAAAATGGAAACCACTCAGAGCAAGCTCCGCCCTTCCCGAAAGACACGAAGCCTATCGGGCGCGATCATCAATGGTCCCTTCTACGTATTATAGCAGAAGGAACCAGTTTCACGCTCGGGGCGAAACCCCACTCCACATCATCGTGGTTGGGTTTTCTGCGATGTTCGGTGAGCGAACACGCTAATCATACTATAGAAATGATCCTATGAAGTATGATCTTGAAGTGCAATGTGCAATTAGAAATTATCAAGAAAAATAACTTTGAACTATATGCGGGTCAACAATCAACTGCACAGTACGCGTGTTTTGACGGTTCCAGCAAACGCGTCGTCGGCAGTTTATTAAAGGCAACAAAAAATATTTATTGATTTTTTAAAACCAAAGTGTCCGTTTGTTATTGATCAAGAGACGCGTTGGTACATTCTTGATATTCGAGAACCGATAACAAACTTAAGATGAGGAATGGATTATAATCGCTCAAACGAAATCATTTTACAAGTGCTCGTAAGAAAATGTAGTGTTTACATTAAGGCATTTCAAGTTTAATTTTACTGTAGCGAAGTACGCTCTGGAACGTATTCGATGTAAAATTAATGCGGTTCACGTATTCATTTTTTCCCCTCGAGATCGGTATATGAGTAAAAAATATCGTAACATAAACCAATAGATTTTATACTTATTTAAGAGAAATGAGTCAAGCAGTCATGGGAAATTAAGATATTCCAACACATAAAATACAGAACCCAAGAGAAGTTTGAACTACATAAGTGGCAGAGTTTTTGTCGAAGGATCGCCGAGTTTGTAAATATTATGCTGTGTGATTAGGTCCATATAAGTGAAATTGGATTTCTCGTGAACGTAAATATATTTTTTCATCATCTTCTTTTTCAATACGAGAAAATGGCTATTCCGAATACGTTTTAAATCTCTCGTTGCATTGCTTGCACCTCGTCTACTGAGAGCCAACAAAATTAGTGCAAGAAAAGAGGGCGCTGTTAGGCCGGTGTAGCTAGGAGATTTGATATTGACGAAATATCTGCCTTCTTAGTTCCAAATTCGATCGATCGCCGCTGAACGTAGTAACTTCACCAGCGTTTGACGTTTTTCGATCTATTAAAGTCATGGGAAAATTATTTTATATAGCTTCAGAAATACATGCAGAAAATAGACATGCATGTACTTTTACTTTAGTGAATAAGAATTCTATTAAGGTGGTTCTAAAATGCTCTGCTAAACAACGCAAAAATTTCTGACACAATGTCTGACTCACTTTTTAAAGCAAAGGCATAAAATTGGCAGACATGAGTAATGAAGCGATTTGGAATCGAAATGATTTTTTCATTTTTTTTTTTTTTTGATATATATATGACTTATCGAGTTATAAGCGATTTCTGTCACGTGACAACACATTTATTTTTTCCCTTTCTGGCGCTAAAGCATCGGGAATTCGGTTCAAAACGTCGACTTTGACGGTGTTTTCCGAACGATCTTCTGCCTTTATCAAAAAAATGGAAAACGTGTTTCGATTACAAAGTTTCTGAATAGCAACACCTGTCCGTTTCATGCGTTTCTGAACAAAAATGAATTAAAAAATGTGTCTGAAAGTAGTCCCTTTGGATTTGAGAACAGCCTTAAACGCCTTATTTTTCATTGTATGAACTGGAGGGTTATTTTTAATCTGATCGGAAGTCGATGAATGATACTCTTAACGACAATTCCCTGTTTAATTATCACACTTTAAAAAATTTATTTCAACATCATTAGCACTACCTATTTGAACACTATATTTATCGAATCTGTATATTTAGATGTTTAAATGCGATAGCAGTAGCTAGGAGTTAATTTAGATGATAAAATAGGAATGTCATCAGTACAGATTTTAAGCTTTTCTTAAATGATGTAAATTTTCGATGAGAGTTATATCGAATTCTCATTCTTTATTTTTTAAATCTTCAATGTAATAATATCTAATTTTTAATAATTACTGTTGTTTAGATCTGAATAAGAAACTAAGGATTGTGGGGGAAAAAAAAAAATAATGTTGTTTATTTTATGAATGAAATTTATTTTACATGAAAGTCTAAGATTAAAATGACGGATTTCACAGATCTCCCGGCCTGAAAATGTCCTACATTGAGGGTCAGTAGGCGTAGCGACAGCACAAATGTACATGAAGAAATTTAAGTCTTCCCACACCGGTAATCCGAAAGAGCTACAGTTTCATATAATTTTCGCCCATCAAGTCATACGTATGCTCTGGTTTCTCTTCAAAATACGAGCTAATCTTTCGCCTTTTACTAAAGATTACCGTGGAGAGGAACAACTCAATGAGCCTAAAACTAATTTTTGGAATCCCACCGAAAGGTGGGGCGTTTCCTGAAAGAAAGAACACACCTAACTACCCTGTTTGAGCTGACCCGTGCGAGGATTTCGCATTGCAATCTGATATTTTTCAGTAATGTTTAATATTTTTTTGAGCTTCGATGGGGTCTTTTACTTTTAAACATTTCAATTTAGCTTTTTAATCATAGCCATTGGAAGCATCACGCTTTATCCTTTTTGTACTCTTATTATTATTATTTTATATTAATTGTTGAGCATCCTATAATGCGGTATTTTATTTTTGTGGCAACACTAATTTGGAGAAAACCTTTCATTTCATTTCTGAAAACAATGCCTATTTAATTTTTAATCAAAAAAACATCTTTTAATGAAATGTGAATGTACTGCGTCAGAAGCCGCTTCAAAAATCTTTCGAATGATACCTCATCTGTTGTGCGTTTTGTTAATTTATAGAAAAAGGGATGTTGACAACACAAATAATATACATGATTTTTAGATCTGACTGCAGGAAAATGTCAAGCGAAAACCTCTTCGATTTTTAGGCTATGTTCTAGACTTTTTTTGACTGAGAGAAATGCAATTGTGAAGTGCTTTTCACTGAATTTCACTTCGAACGTCAAGAAAATCTTCGTTTTATTGCGAGTCGAACCTTAATTTTGAACATGCTTTTTCATATTCATATCGAACACTTAGAAAAATAAACATTAAAACTATCAAGTTGCTTGGGTGTACGATAGTGTTGGACAATTTACATGAACATTTTCACTTCTTACTTTATCTCCTTTTCCACATACTTTGTCTCATATACAATTAGGAATGAAATTAATTTTCCTACATTTATAAATAGGAAGTTTGTAAAGTAGTCACGTGCAAGACTAAGATATTGCAGGGCTTTGCACGTCTTAGGCAAACCTCTTTTAAGTGATGGCTATTAAGCTTACTGCAGCGTTAAATAATCGAAACAGGTTGCTATGATAAAGAAAAGCTTCTTTTTTAAATTATTCATTTATTTATCTGTACGCGCGTCCGTCTCCTTCGTTTAGAAATTATGAAGCGATGACTCCGCCCATCTGGAAATTCGAATGTTGGGTGGGACGAAAACGGCTTACATCTTATTACTACTACACTCTGAGCTTAGCCAAACGGCTGAGAAACGACATCATGATATTAGCTTTGCGGTATAATGTGTCGTCTTGCGAGGAATATTATCCATGTGACGTGTTGCTCCTAGATATTACCTTTTTTACTGGGGGTTTGCTAACATGTAACATATAACATGCTAACTACGATGTTCTTGCGGCAGAATTTTATTTTGGAAATGGAAACTGAATGCTGAGTCCTGTTATTTGGTGTATTGAAGGCGTGACTACATAGGCATAGATTTTCACATTTGAGACTGGACAGGGAACCGGAGTATGAAAAATTCGCATTTAGAAATAACATATTTGAATCGGAGTAAGCGTTGGAAAGATTCATATGCTTTTGAAGGAAAAACCCTTTGGGCATTCGACAGCGAGTTCTTTGCACGTCAGTGGAGAAAGATAAGCTTTTTCCACAACAATCGGTAGTGTTTTGAAAAATTCCCACTTCCACACCACATTTTTTTTACAGAAAGTTTTGGACGTGTATATATAGTCGGAGCAGGCTATCTTAGGTGTACTTGCTTCGGCAGTACATATACTAAAATTGGAACGATACAGAGAAGATTAGCATGGCCCCTGCGCAAGGATGACACGCAAAATCGTGAAGCGTTCCACATTTTTTGTATTTAATTACTTTCGTGAAGCTCTTGATATTTTGTCAGTTCCTGGAGCTTGTAAAATATTGTGTCTCATATTCACGCAAGAAATTTTAGACGAGTTCTGTCCGAATCTTCAGTTTGAATAAAATTGAATGAAATCGTTTAAATTTACGCAAAATCTACAATCTTTTCAGGAACAGAACAATCCTATCTCTCTCTTTTTCGTT
Organism: Maratus michaelseni; assembly: GCA_963931845.1. NCBI lineage: Eukaryota > Metazoa > Arthropoda > Arachnida > Araneae > Salticidae > Maratus > Maratus michaelseni. The sequence goes on from OZ007597.1 coordinate 126,507,588, forward strand.
TTATATTATTCGCCGCATTGCCTAAAAGTTCAAATGAATGATCTTTGTCTACTGTGATAAGGCGTGATCATCTCATTCCCGCGACACGAGGGGAAAGCTTATTGGCATACTTTAAAACTCGCATTGAAAATAATGAATCTCGAAACCGGCAGCTGCAAATGTACTTTCACGTAGAGTTACGCGTTCTGAGATTTCGCTGTCGTCTAGATAAAGAAAGATGGAACTCGTTACAGGAATGTTAGAAACGGCCGAGCGTTATTGAAGTACTCGCGTTCTAGATGCTAAAATATGCGCAGCTGCAGCTATTTTTTGCTTTCTTTTAAAATGGAAACCACTCAGAGCAAGCTCCGCCCTTCCCGAAAGACACGAAGCCTATCGGGCGCGATCATCAATGGTCCCTTCTACGTATTATAGCAGAAGGAACCAGTTTCACGCTCGGGGCGAAACCCCACTCCACATCATCGTGGTTGGGTTTTCTGCGATGTTCGGTGAGCGAACACGCTAATCATACTATAGAAATGATCCTATGAAGTATGATCTTGAAGTGCAATGTGCAATTAGAAATTATCAAGAAAAATAACTTTGAACTATATGCGGGTCAACAATCAACTGCACAGTACGCGTGTTTTGACGGTTCCAGCAAACGCGTCGTCGGCAGTTTATTAAAGGCAACAAAAAATATTTATTGATTTTTTAAAACCAAAGTGTCCGTTTGTTATTGATCAAGAGACGCGTTGGTACATTCTTGATATTCGAGAACCGATAACAAACTTAAGATGAGGAATGGATTATAATCGCTCAAACGAAATCATTTTACAAGTGCTCGTAAGAAAATGTAGTGTTTACATTAAGGCATTTCAAGTTTAATTTTACTGTAGCGAAGTACGCTCTGGAACGTATTCGATGTAAAATTAATGCGGTTCACGTATTCATTTTTTCCCCTCGAGATCGGTATATGAGTAAAAAATATCGTAACATAAACCAATAGATTTTATACTTATTTAAGAGAAATGAGTCAAGCAGTCATGGGAAATTAAGATATTCCAACACATAAAATACAGAACCCAAGAGAAGTTTGAACTACATAAGTGGCAGAGTTTTTGTCGAAGGATCGCCGAGTTTGTAAATATTATGCTGTGTGATTAGGTCCATATAAGTGAAATTGGATTTCTCGTGAACGTAAATATATTTTTTCATCATCTTCTTTTTCAATACGAGAAAATGGCTATTCCGAATACGTTTTAAATCTCTCGTTGCATTGCTTGCACCTCGTCTACTGAGAGCCAACAAAATTAGTGCAAGAAAAGAGGGCGCTGTTAGGCCGGTGTAGCTAGGAGATTTGATATTGACGAAATATCTGCCTTCTTAGTTCCAAATTCGATCGATCGCCGCTGAACGTAGTAACTTCACCAGCGTTTGACGTTTTTCGATCTATTAAAGTCATGGGAAAATTATTTTATATAGCTTCAGAAATACATGCAGAAAATAGACATGCATGTACTTTTACTTTAGTGAATAAGAATTCTATTAAGGTGGTTCTAAAATGCTCTGCTAAACAACGCAAAAATTTCTGACACAATGTCTGACTCACTTTTTAAAGCAAAGGCATAAAATTGGCAGACATGAGTAATGAAGCGATTTGGAATCGAAATGATTTTTTCATTTTTTTTTTTTTTTGATATATATATGACTTATCGAGTTATAAGCGATTTCTGTCACGTGACAACACATTTATTTTTTCCCTTTCTGGCGCTAAAGCATCGGGAATTCGGTTCAAAACGTCGACTTTGACGGTGTTTTCCGAACGATCTTCTGCCTTTATCAAAAAAATGGAAAACGTGTTTCGATTACAAAGTTTCTGAATAGCAACACCTGTCCGTTTCATGCGTTTCTGAACAAAAATGAATTAAAAAATGTGTCTGAAAGTAGTCCCTTTGGATTTGAGAACAGCCTTAAACGCCTTATTTTTCATTGTATGAACTGGAGGGTTATTTTTAATCTGATCGGAAGTCGATGAATGATACTCTTAACGACAATTCCCTGTTTAATTATCACACTTTAAAAAATTTATTTCAACATCATTAGCACTACCTATTTGAACACTATATTTATCGAATCTGTATATTTAGATGTTTAAATGCGATAGCAGTAGCTAGGAGTTAATTTAGATGATAAAATAGGAATGTCATCAGTACAGATTTTAAGCTTTTCTTAAATGATGTAAATTTTCGATGAGAGTTATATCGAATTCTCATTCTTTATTTTTTAAATCTTCAATGTAATAATATCTAATTTTTAATAATTACTGTTGTTTAGATCTGAATAAGAAACTAAGGATTGTGGGGGAAAAAAAAAAAATAATGTTGTTTATTTTATGAATGAAATTTATTTTACATGAAAGTCTAAGATTAAAATGACGGATTTCACAGATCTCCCGGCCTGAAAATGTCCTACATTGAGGGTCAGTAGGCGTAGCGACAGCACAAATGTACATGAAGAAATTTAAGTCTTCCCACACCGGTAATCCGAAAGAGCTACAGTTTCATATAATTTTCGCCCATCAAGTCATACGTATGCTCTGGTTTCTCTTCAAAATACGAGCTAATCTTTCGCCTTTTACTAAAGATTACCGTGGAGAGGAACAACTCAATGAGCCTAAAACTAATTTTTGGAATCCCACCGAAAGGTGGGGCGTTTCCTGAAAGAAAGAACACACCTAACTACCCTGTTTGAGCTGACCCGTGCGAGGATTTCGCATTGCAATCTGATATTTTTCAGTAATGTTTAATATTTTTTTGAGCTTCGATGGGGTCTTTTACTTTTAAACATTTCAATTTAGCTTTTTAATCATAGCCATTGGAAGCATCACGCTTTATCCTTTTTGTACTCTTATTATTATTATTTTATATTAATTGTTGAGCATCCTATAATGCGGTATTTTATTTTTGTGGCAACACTAATTTGGAGAAAACCTTTCATTTCATTTCTGAAAACAATGCCTATTTAATTTTTAATCAAAAAAACATCTTTTAATGAAATGTGAATGTACTGCGTCAGAAGCCGCTTCAAAAATCTTTCGAATGATACCTCATCTGTTGTGCGTTTTGTTAATTTATAGAAAAAGGGATGTTGACAACACAAATAATATACATGATTTTTAGATCTGACTGCAGGAAAATGTCAAGCGAAAACCTCTTCGATTTTTAGGCTATGTTCTAGACTTTTTTTGACTGAGAGAAATGCAATTGTGAAGTGCTTTTCACTGAATTTCACTTCGAACGTCAAGAAAATCTTCGTTTTATTGCGAGTCGAACCTTAATTTTGAACATGCTTTTTCATATTCATATCGAACACTTAGAAAAATAAACATTAAAACTATCAAGTTGCTTGGTTGTACGATAGTGTTGGACAATTTACATGAACATTTTCACTTCTTACTTTATCTCCTTTTCCACATACTTTGTCTCATATACAATTAGGAATGAAATTAATTTTCCTACATTTATAAATAGGAAGTTTGTAAAGTAGTCACGTGCAAGACTAAGATATTGCAGGGCTTTGCACGTCTTAGGCAAACCTCTTTTAAGTGATGGCTATTAAGCTTACTGCAGCGTTAAATAATCGAAACAGGTTGCTATGATAAAGAAAAGCTTCTTTTTTAAATTATTCATTTATTTATCTGTACGCGCGTCCGTCTCCTTCGTTTAGAAATTATGAAGCGATGACTCCGCCCATCTGGAAATTCGAATGTTGGGTGGGACGAAAACGGCTTACATCTTATTACTACTACACTCTGAGCTTAGCCAAACGGCTGAGAAACGACATCATGATATTAGCTTTGCGGTATAATGTGTCGTCTTGCGAGGAATATTATCCATGTGACGTGTTGCTCCTAGATATTACCTTTTTTACTGGGGGTTTGCTAACATGTAACATATAACATGCTAACTACGATGTTCTTGCGGCAGAATTTTATTTTGGAAATGGAAACTGAATGCTGAGTCCTGTTATTTGGTGTATTGAAGGCGTGACTACATAGGCATAGATTTTCACATTTGAGACTGGACAGGGAACCGGAGTATGAAAAATTCGCATTTAGAAATAACATATTTGAATCGGAGTAAGCGTTGGAAAGATTCATATGCTTTTGAAGGAAAAACCCTTTGGGCATTCGACAGCGAGTTCTTTGCACGTCAGTGGAGAAAGATAAGCTTTTTCCACAACAATCGGTAGTGTTTTGAAAAATTCCCACTTCCACACCACATTTTTTTTACAGAAAGTTTTGGACGTGTATATATAGTCGGAGCAGGCTATCTTAGGTGTACTTGCTTCGGCAGTACATATACTAAAATTGGAACGATACAGAGAAGATTAGCATGGCCCCTGCGCAAGGATGACACGCAAAATCGTGAAGCGTTCCACATTTTTTGTATTTAATTACTTTCGTGAAGCTCTTGATATTTTGTCAGTTCCTGGAGCTTGTAAAATATTGTGTCTCATATTCACGCAAGAAATTTTAGACGAGTTCTGTCCGAATCTTCAGTTTGAATAAAATTGAATGAAATCGTTTAAATTTACGCAAAATCTACAATCTTTTCAGGAACAGAACAATCCTATCTCTCTCTTTTTCGTTTTATATTATTCGCCGCATTGCCTAAAAGTTCAAATGAATGATCTTTGTCTACTGTGATAAGGCGTGATCATCTCATTCCCGCGACACGAGGGGAAAGCTTATTGGCATACTTTAAAACTCGCATTGAAAATAATGAATCTCGAAACCGGCAGCTGCAAATGTACTTTCACGTAGAGTTACGCGTTCTGAGATTTCGCTGTCGTCTAGATAAAGAAAGATGGAACTCGTTACAGGAATGTTAGAAACGGCCGAGCGTTATTGAAGTACTCGCGTTCTAGATGCTAAAATATGCGCAGCTGCAGCTATTTTTTGCTTTCTTTTAAAATGGAAACCACTCAGAGCAAGCTCCGCCCTTCCCGAAAGACACGAAGCCTATCGGGCGCGATCATCAATGGTCCCTTCTACGTATTATAGCAGAAGGAACCAGTTTCACGCTCGGGGCGAAACCCCACTCCACATCATCGTGGTTGGGTTTTCTGCGATGTTCGGTGAGCGAACACGCTAATCATACTATAGAAATGATCCTATGAAGTATGATCTTGAAGTGCAATGTGCAATTAGAAATTATCAAGAAAAATAACTTTGAACTATATGCGGGTCAACAATCAACTGCACAGTACGCGTGTTTTGACGGTTCCAGCAAACGCGTCGTCGGCAGTTTATTAAAGGCAACAAAAAATATTTATTGATTTTTTAAAACCAAAGTGTCCGTTTGTTATTGATCAAGAGACGCGTTGGTACATTCTTGATATTCGAGAACCGATAACAAACTTAAGATGAGGAATGGATTATAATCGCTCAAACGAAATCATTTTACAAGTGCTCGTAAGAAAATGTAGTGTTTACATTAAGGCATTTCAAGTTTAATTTTACTGTAGCGAAGTACGCTCTGGAACGTATTCGATGTAAAATTAATGCGGTTCACGTATTCATTTTTTCCCCTCGAGATCGGTATATGAGTAAAAAATATCGTAACATAAACCAATAGATTTTATACTTATTTAAGAGAAATGAGTCAAGCAGTCATGGGAAATTAAGATATTCCAACACATAAAATACAGAACCCAAGAGAAGTTTGAACTACATAAGTGGCAGAGTTTTTGTCGAAGGATCGCCGAGTTTGTAAATATTATGCTGTGTGATTAGGTCCATATAAGTGAAATTGGATTTCTCGTGAACGTAAATATATTTTTTCATCATCTTCTTTTTCAATACGAGAAAATGGCTATTCCGAATACGTTTTAAATCTCTCGTTGCATTGCTTGCACCTCGTCTACTGAGAGCCAACAAAATTAGTGCAAGAAAAGAGGGCGCTGTTAGGCCGGTGTAGCTAGGAGATTTGATATTGACGAAATATCTGCCTTCTTAGTTCCAAATTCGATCGATCGCCGCTGAACGTAGTAACTTCACCAGCGTTTGACGTTTTTCGATCTATTAAAGTCATGGGAAAATTATTTTATATAGCTTCAGAAATACATGCAGAAAATAGACATGCATGTACTTTTACTTTAGTGAATAAGAATTCTATTAAGGTGGTTCTAAAATGCTCTGCTAAACAACGCAAAAATTTCTGACACAATGTCTGACTCACTTTTTAAAGCAAAGGCATAAAATTGGCAGACATGAGTAATGAAGCGATTTGGAATCGAAATGATTTTTTCATTTTTTTTTTTTTTTGATATATATATGACTTATCGAGTTATAAGCGATTTCTGTCACGTGACAACACATTTATTTTTTCCCTTTCTGGCGCTAAAGCATCGGGAATTCGGTTCAAAACGTCGACTTTGACGGTGTTTTCCGAACGATCTTCTGCCTTTATCAAAAAAATGGAAAACGTGTTTCGATTACAAAGTTTCTGAATAGCAACACCTGTCCGTTTCATGCGTTTCTGAACAAAAATGAATTAAAAAATGTGTCTGAAAGTAGTCCCTTTGGATTTGAGAACAGCCTTAAACGCCTTATTTTTCATTGTATGAACTGGAGGGTTATTTTTAATCTGATCGGAAGTCGATGAATGATACTCTTAACGACAATTCCCTGTTTAATTATCACACTTTAAAAAATTTATTTCAACATCATTAGCACTACCTATTTGAACACTATATTTATCGAATCTGTATATTTAGATGTTTAAATGCGATAGCAGTAGCTAGGAGTTAATTTAGATGATAAAATAGGAATGTCATCAGTACAGATTTTAAGCTTTTCTTAAATGATGTAAATTTTCGATGAGAGTTATATCGAATTCTCATTCTTTATTTTTTAAATCTTCAATGTAATAATATCTAATTTTTAATAATTACTGTTGTTTAGATCTGAATAAGAAACTAAGGATTGTGGGGGAAAAAAAAAAAATAATGTTGTTTATTTTATGAATGAAATTTATTTTACATGAAAGTCTAAGATTAAAATGACGGATTTCACAGATCTCCCGGCCTGAAAATGTCCTACATTGAGGGTCAGTAGGCGTAGCGACAGCACAAATGTACATGAAGAAATTTAAGTCTTCCCACACCGGTAATCCGAAAGAGCTACAGTTTCATATAATTTTCGCCCATCAAGTCATACGTATGCTCTGGTTTCTCTTCAAAATACGAGCTAATCTTTCGCCTTTTACTAAAGATTACCGTGGAGAGGAACAACTCAATGAGCCTAAAACTAATTTTTGGAATCCCACCGAAAGGTGGGGCGTTTCCTGAAAGAAAGAACACACCTAACTACCCTGTTTGAGCTGACCCGTGCGAGGATTTCGCATTGCAATCTGATATTTTTCAGTAATGTTTAATATTTTTTTGAGCTTCGATGGGGTCTTTTACTTTTAAACATTTCAATTTAGCTTTTTAATCATAGCCATTGGAAGCATCACGCTTTATCCTTTTTGTACTCTTATTATTATTATTTTATATTAATTGTTGAGCATCCTATAATGCGGTATTTTATTTTTGTGGCAACACTAATTTGGAGAAAACCTTTCATTTCATTTCTGAAAACAATGCCTATTTAATTTTTAATCAAAAAAACATCTTTTAATGAAATGTGAATGTACTGCGTCAGAAGCCGCTTCAAAAATCTTTCGAATGATACCTCATCTGTTGTGCGTTTTGTTAATTTATAGAAAAAGGGATGTTGACAACACAAATAATATACATGATTTTTAGATCTGACTGCAGGAAAATGTCAAGCGAAAACCTCTTCGATTTTTAGGCTATGTTCTAGACTTTTTTTGACTGAGAGAAATGCAATTGTGAAGTGCTTTTCACTGAATTTCACTTCGAACGTCAAGAAAATCTTCGTTTTATTGCGAGTCGAACCTTAATTTTGAACATGCTTTTTCATATTCATATCGAACACTTAGAAAAATAAACATTAAAACTATCAAGTTGCTTGGTTGTACGATAGTGTTGGACAATTTACATGAACATTTTCACTTCTTACTTTATCTCCTTTTCCACATACTTTGTCTCATATACAATTAGGAATGAAATTAATTTTCCTACATTTATAAATAGGAAGTTTGTAAAGTAGTCACGTGCAAGACTAAGATATTGCAGGGCTTTGCACGTCTTAGGCAAACCTCTTTTAAGTGATGGCTATTAAGCTTACTGCAGCGTTAAATAATCGAAACAGGTTGCTATGATAAAGAAAAGCTTCTTTTTTAAATTATTCATTTATTTATCTGTACGCGCGTCCGTCTCCTTCGTTTAGAAATTATGAAGCGATGACTCCGCCCATCTGGAAATTCGAATGTTGGGTGGGACGAAAACGGCTTACATCTTATTACTACTACACTCTGAGCTTAGCCAAACGGCTGAGAAACGACATCATGATATTAGCTTTGCGGTATAATGTGTCGTCTTGCGAGGAATATTATCCATGTGACGTGTTGCTCCTAGATATTACCTTTTTTACTGGGGGTTTGCTAACATGTAACATATAACATGCTAACTACGATGTTCTTGCGGCAGAATTTTATTTTGGAAATGGAAACTGAATGCTGAGTCCTGTTATTTGGTGTATTGAAGGCGTGACTACATAGGCATAGATTTTCACATTTGAGACTGGACAGGGAACCGGAGTATGAAAAATTCGCATTTAGAAATAACATATTTGAATCGGAGTAAGCGTTGGAAAGATTCATATGCTTTTGAAGGAAAAACCCTTTGGGCATTCGACAGCGAGTTCTTTGCACGTCAGTGGAGAAAGATAAGCTTTTTCCACAACAATCGGTAGTGTTTTGAAAAATTCCCACTTCCACACCACATTTTTTTTACAGAAAGTTTTGGACGTGTATATATAGTCGGAGCAGGCTATCTTAGGTGTACTTGCTTCGGCAGTACATATACTAAAATTGGAACGATACAGAGAAGATTAGCATGGCCCCTGCGCAAGGATGACACGCAAAATCGTGAAGCGTTCCACATTTTTTGTATTTAATTACTTTCGTGAAGCTCTTGATATTTTGTCAGTTCCTGGAGCTTGTAAAATATTGTGTCTCATATTCACGCAAGAAATTTTAGACGAGTTCTGTCCGAATCTTCAGTTTGAATAAAATTGAATGAAATCGTTTAAATTTACGCAAAATCTACAATCTTTTCAGGAACAGAACAATCCTATCTCTCTCTTTTTCGTTTTATATTATTCGCCGCATTGCCTAAAAGTTCAAATGAATGATCTTTGTCTACTGTGATAAGGCGTGATCATCTCATTCCCGCGACACGAGGGGAAAGCTTATTGGCATACTTTAAAACTCGCATTGAAAATAATGAATCTCGAAACCGGCAGCTGCAAATGTACTTTCACGTAGAGTTACGCGTTCTGAGATTTCGCTGTCGTCTAGATAAAGAAAGATGGAACTCGTTACAGGAATGTTAGAAACGGCCGAGCGTTATTGAAGTACTCGCGTTCTAGATGCTAAAATATGCGCAGCTGCAGCTATTTTTTGCTTTCTTTTAAAATGGAAACCACTCAGAGCAAGCTCCGCCCTTCCCGAAAGACACGAAGCCTATCGGGCGCGATCATCAATGGTCCCTTCTACGTATTATAGCAGAAGGAACCAGTTTCACGCTCGGGGCGAAACCCCACTCCACATCATCGTGGTTGGGTTTTCTGCGATGTTCGGTGAGCGAACACGCTAATCATACTATAGAAATGATCCTATGAAGTATGATCTTGAAGTGCAATGTGCAATTAGAAATTATCAAGAAAAATAACTTTGAACTATATGCGGGTCAACAATCAACTGCACAGTACGCGTGTTTTGACGGTTCCAGCAAACGCGTCGTCGGCAGTTTATTAAAGGCAACAAAAAATATTTATTGATTTTTTAAAACCAAAGTGTCCGTTTGTTATTGATCAAGAGACGCGTTGGTACATTCTTGATATTCGAGAACCGATAACAAACTTAAGATGAGGAATGGATTATAATCGCTCAAACGAAATCATTTTACAAGTGCTCGTAAGAAAATGTAGTGTTTACATTAAGGCATTTCAAGTTTAATTTTACTGTAGCGAAGTACGCTCTGGAACGTATTCGATGTAAAATTAATGCGGTTCACGTATTCATTTTTTCCCCTCGAGATCGGTATATGAGTAAAAAATATCGTAACATAAACCAATAGATTTTATACTTATTTAAGAGAAATGAGTCAAGCAGTCATGGGAAATTAAGATATTCCAACACATAAAATACAGAACCCAAGAGAAGTTTGAACTACATAAGTGGCAGAGTTTTTGTCGAAGGATCGCCGAGTTTGTAAATATTATGCTGTGTGATTAGGTCCATATAAGTGAAATTGGATTTCTCGTGAACGTAAATATATTTTTTCATCATCTTCTTTTTCAATACGAGAAAATGGCTATTCCGAATACGTTTTAAATCTCTCGTTGCATTGCTTGCACCTCGTCTACTGAGAGCCAACAAAATTAGTGCAAGAAAAGAGGGCGCTGTTAGGCCGGTGTAGCTAGGAGATTTGATATTGACGAAATATCTGCCTTCTTAGTTCCAAATTCGATCGATCGCCGCTGAACGTAGTAACTTCACCAGCGTTTGACGTTTTTCGATCTATTAAAGTCATGGGAAAATTATTTTATATAGCTTCAGAAATACATGCAGAAAATAGACATGCATGTACTTTTACTTTAGTGAATAAGAATTCTATTAAGGTGGTTCTAAAATGCTCTGCTAAACAACGCAAAAATTTCTGACACAATGTCTGACTCACTTTTTAAAGCAAAGGCATAAAATTGGCAGACATGAGTAATGAAGCGATTTGGAATCGAAATGAGTTTTTCATTTTTTTTTTTTTTTGATAAATATATGACTTATCGAGTTATAAGCGATTTCTGTCACGTGACAACACATTTATTTTTTCCCTTTCTGGCGCTAAAGCATCGGGAATTCGGTTCAAAACGTCGACTTTGACGGTGTTTTCCGAACGATCTTCTGCCTTTATCAAAAAAATGGAAAACGTGTTTCGATTACAAAGTTTCTGAATAGCAACACCTGTCCGTTTCATGCGTTTCTGAACAAAAATGAATTAAAAAATGTGTCTGAAAGTAGTCCCTTTGGATTTGAGAACAGCCTTAAACGCCTTATTTTTCATTGTATGAACTGGAGGGTTATTTTTAATCTGATCGGAAGTCGATGAATGATACTCTTAACGACAATTCCCTGTTTAATTATCACACTTTAAAAAATTTATTTCAACATCATTAGCACTACCTATTTGAACACTATATTTATCGAATCTGTATATTTAGATGTTTAAATGCGATAGCAGTAGCTAGGAGTTAATTTAGATGATAAAATAGGAATGTCATCAGTACAGATTTTAAACTTTTCTTAAATGATGTAAATTTTCGATGAGAGTTATATCGAATTCTCATTCTTTATTTTTTAAATCTTCAATGTAATAATATCTAATTTTTAATAATTACTGTTGTTTAGATCTGAATAAGAAACTAAGGATTGTGGGGGAAAAAAAAAATAATGTTGTTTATTTTATGAATGAAATTTATTTTACATGAAAGTCTAAGATTAAAATGACGGATTTCACAGATCTCCCGGCCTGAAAATGTCCTACATTGAGGGTCAGTAGGCGTAGCGACAGCACAAATGTACATGAAGAAATTTAAGTCTTCCCACACCGGTAATCCGAAAGAGCTACAGTTTCATATAATTTTCGCCCATCAAGTCATACGTATGCTCTGGTTTCTCTTCAAAATACGAGCTAATCTTTCGCCTTTTACTAAAGATTACCGTGGAGAGGAACAACTCAATGAGCCTAAAACTAATTTTTGGAATCCCACCGAAAGGTGGGGCGTTTCCTGAAAGAAAGAACACACCTAACTACCCTGTTTGAGCTGACCCGTGCGAGGATTTCGCATTGCAATCTGATATTTTTCAGTAATGTTTAATATTTTTTTGAGCTTCGATGGGGTCTTTTACTTTTAAACATTTCAATTTAGCTTTTTAATCATAGCCATTGGAAGCATCACGCTTTATCCTTTTTGTACTCTTATTATTATTATTTTATATTAATTGTTGAGCATCCTATAATGCGGTATTTTATTTTTGTGGCAACACTAATTTGGAGAAAACCTTTCATTTCATTTCTGAAAACAATGCCTATTTAATTTTTAATCAAAAAAACATCTTTTAATGAAATGTGAATGTACTGCGTCAGAAGCCGCTTCAAAAATCTTTCGAATGATACCTCATCTGTTGTGCGTTTTGTTAATTTATAGAAAAAGGGATGTTGACAACACAAATAATATACATGATTTTTAGATCTGACTGCAGGAAAATGTCAAGCGAAAACCTCTTCGATTTTTAGGCTATGTTCTAGACTTTTTTTGACTGAGAGAAATGCAATTGTGAAGTGCTTTTCACTGAATTTCACTTCGAACGTCAAGAAAATCTTCGTTTTATTGCGAGTCGAACCTTAATTTTGAACATGCTTTTTCATATTCATATCGAACACTTAGAAAAATAAACATTAAAACTATCAAGTTGCTTGGTTGTACGATAGTGTTGGACAATTTACATGAACATTTTCACTTCTTACTTTATCTCCTTTTCCACATACTTTGTCTCATATACAATTAGGAATGAAATTAATTTTCCTACATTTATAAATAGGAAGTTTGTAAAGTAGTCACGTGCAAGACTAAGATATTGCAGGGCTTTGCACGTCTTAGGCAAACCTCTTTTAAGTGATGGCTATTAAGCTTACTGCAGCGTTAAATAATCGAAACAGGTTGCTATGATAAAGAAAAGCTTCTTTTTTAAATTATTCATTTATTTATCTGTACGCGCGTCCGTCTCCTTCGTTTAGAAATTATGAAGCGATGACTCCGCCCATCTGGAAATTCGAATGTTGGGTGGGACGAAAACGGCTTACATCTTATTACTACTACACTCTGAGCTTAGCCAAACGGCTGAGAAACGACATCATGATATTAGCTTTGCGGTATAATGTGTCGTCTTGCGAGGAATATTATCCATGTGACGTGTTGCTCCTAGATATTACCTTTTTTACTGGGGGTTTGCTAACATGTAACATATAACATGCTAACTACGATGTTCTTGCGGCAGAATTTTATTTTGGAAATGGAAACTGAATGCTGAGTCCTGTTATTTGGTGTATTGAAGGCGTGACTACATAGGCATAGATTTTCACATTTGAGACTGGACAGGGAACCGGAGTATGAAAAATTCGCATTTAGAAATAACATATTTGAATCGGAGTAAGCGTTGGAAAGATTCATATGCTTTTGAAGGAAAAACCCTTTGGGCATTCGACAGCGAGTTCTTTGCACGTCAGTGGAGAAAGATAAGCTTTTTCCACAACAATCGGTAGTGTTTTGAAAAATTCCCACTTCCACACCACATTTTTTTTACAGAAAGTTTTGGACGTGTATATATAGTCGGAGCAGGCTATCTTAGGTGTACTTGCTTCGGCAGTACATATACTAAAATTGGAACGATACAGAGAAGATTAGCATGGCCCCTGCGCAAGGATGACACGCAAAATCGTGAAGCGTTCCACATTTTTTGTATTTAATTACTTTCGTGAAGCTCTTGATATTTTGTCAGTTCCTGGAGCTTGTAAAATATTGTGTCTCATATTCACGCAAGAAATTTTAGACGAGTTCTGTCCGAATCTTCAGTTTGAATAAAATTGAATGAAATCGTTTAAATTTACGCAAAATCTACAATCTTTTCAGGAACAGAACAATCCTATCTCTCTCTTTTTCGTTTTATATTATTCGCCGCATTGCCTAAAAGTTCAAATGAATGATCTTTGTCTACTGTGATAAGGCGTGATCATCTCATTCCCGCGACACGAGGGGAAAGCTTATTGGCATACTTTAAAACTCGCATTGAAAATAATGAATCTCGAAACCGGCAGCTGCAAATGTACTTTCACGTAGAGTTACGCGTTCTGAGATTTCGCTGTCGTCTAGATAAAGAAAGATGGAACTCGTTACAGGAATGTTAGAAACGGCCGAGCGTTATTGAAGTACTCGCGTTCTAGATGCTAAAATATGCGCAGCTGCAGCTATTTTTTGCTTTCTTTTAAAATGGAAACCACTCAGAGCAAGCTCCGCCCTTCCCGAAAGACACGAAGCCTATCGGGCGCGATCATCAATGGTCCCTTCTACGTATTATAGCAGAAGGAACCAGTTTCACGCTCGGGGCGAAACCCCACTCCACATCATCGTGGTTGGGTTTTCTGCGATGTTCGGTGAGCGAACACGCTAATCATACTATAGAAATGATCCTATGAAGTATGATCTTGAAGTGCAATGTGCAATTAGAAATTATCAAGAAAAATAACTTTGAACTATATGCGGGTCAACAATCAACTGCACAGTACGCGTGTTTTGACGGTTCCAGCAAACGCGTCGTCGGCAGTTTATTAAAGGCAACAAAAAATATTTATTGATTTTTTAAAACCAAAGTGTCCGTTTGTTATTGATCAAGAGACGCGTTGGTACATTCTTGATATTCGAGAACCGATAACAAACTTAAGATGAGGAATGGATTATAATCGCTCAAACGAAATCATTTTACAAGTGCTCGTAAGAAAATGTAGTGTTTACATTAAGGCATTTCAAGTTTAATTTTACTGTAGCGAAGTACGCTCTGGAACGTATTCGATGTAAAATTAATGCGGTTCACGTATTCATTTTTTCCCCTCGAGATCGGTATATGAGTAAAAAATATCGTAACATAAACCAATAGATTTTATACTTATTTAAGAGAAATGAGTCAAGCAGTCATGGGAAATTAAGATATTCCAACACATAAAATACAGAACCCAAGAGAAGTTTGAACTACATAAGTGGCAGAGTTTTTGTCGAAGGATCGCCGAGTTTGTAAATATTATGCTGTGTGATTAGGTCCATATAAGTGAAATTGGATTTCTCGTGAACGTAAATATATTTTTTCATCATCTTCTTTTTCAATACGAGAAAATGGCTATTCCGAATACGTTTTAAATCTCTCGTTGCATTGCTTGCACCTCGTCTACTGAGAGCCAACAAAATTAGTGCAAGAAAAGAGGGCGCTGTTAGGCCGGTGTAGCTAGGAGATTTGATATTGACGAAATATCTGCCTTCTTAGTTCCAAATTCGATCGATCGCCGCTGAACGTAGTAACTTCACCAGCGTTTGACGTTTTTCGATCTATTAAAGTCATGGGAAAATTATTTTATATAGCTTCAGAAATACATGCAGAAAATAGACATGCATGTACTTTTACTTTAGTGAATAAGAATTCTATTAAGGTGGTTCTAAAATGCTCTGCTAAACAACGCAAAAATTTCTGACACAATGTCTGACTCACTTTTTAAAGCAAAGGCATAAAATTGGCAGACATGAGTAATGAAGCGATTTGGAATCGAAATGAGTTTTTCATTTTTTTTTTTTTTTGATAAATATATGACTTATCGAGTTATAAGCGATTTCTGTCACGTGACAACACATTTATTTTTTCCCTTTCTGGCGCTAAAGCATCGGGAATTCGGTTCAAAACGTCGACTTTGACGGTGTTTTCCGAACGATCTTCTGCCTTTATCAAAAAAATGGAAAACGTGTTTCGATTACAAAGTTTCTGAATAGCAACACCTGTCCGTTTCATGCGTTTCTGAACAAAAATGAATTAAAAAATGTGTCTGAAAGTAGTCCCTTTGGATTTGAGAACAGCCTTAAACGCCTTATTTTTCATTGTATGAACTGGAGGGTTATTTTTAATCTGATCGGAAGTCGATGAATGATACTCTTAACGACAATTCCCTGTTTAATTATCACACTTTAAAAAATTTATTTCAACATCATTAGCACTACCTATTTGAACACTATATTTATCGAATCTGTATATTTAGATGTTTAAATGCGATAGCAGTAGCTAGGAGTTAATTTAGATGATAAAATAGGAATGTCATCAGTACAGATTTTAAACTTTTCTTAAATGATGTAAATTTTCGATGAGAGTTATATCGAATTCTCATTCTTTATTTTTTAAATCTTCAATGTAATAATATCTAATTTTTAATAATTACTGTTGTTTAGATCTGAATAAGAAACTAAGGATTGTGGGGGAAAAAAAAAATAATGTTGTTTATTTTATGAATGAAATTTATTTTACATGAAAGTCTAAGATTAAAATGACGGATTTCACAGATCTCCCGGCCTGAAAATGTCCTACATTGAGGGTCAGTAGGCGTAGCGACAGCACAAATGTACATGAAGAAATTTAAGTCTTCCCACACCGGTAATCCGAAAGAGCTACAGTTTCATATAATTTTCGCCCATCAAGTCATACGTATGCTCTGGTTTCTCTTCAAAATACGAGCTAATCTTTCGCCTTTTACTAAAGATTACCGTGGAGAGGAACAACTCAATGAGCCTAAAACTAATTTTTGGAATCCCACCGAAAGGTGGGGCGTTTCCTGAAAGAAAGAACACACCTAACTACCCTGTTTGAGCTGACCCGTGCGAGGATTTCGCATTGCAATCTGATATTTTTCAGTAATGTTTAATATTTTTTTGAGCTTCGATGGGGTCTTTTACTTTTAAACATTTCAATTTAGCTTTTTAATCATAGCCATTGGAAGCATCACGCTTTATCCTTTTTGTACTCTTATTATTATTATTTTATATTAATTGTTGAGCATCCTATAATGCGGTATTTTATTTTTGTGGCAACACTAATTTGGAGAAAACCTTTCATTTCATTTCTGAAAACAATGCCTATTTAATTTTTAATCAAAAAAACATCTTTTAATGAAATGTGAATGTACTGCGTCAGAAGCCGCTTCAAAAATCTTTCGAATGATACCTCATCTGTTGTGCGTTTTGTTAATTTATAGAAAAAGGGATGTTGACAACACAAATAATATACATGATTTTTAGATCTGACTGCAGGAAAATGTCAAGCGAAAACCTCTTCGATTTTTAGGCTATGTTCTAGACTTTTTTTGACTGAGAGAAATGCAATTGTGAAGTGCTTTTCACTGAATTTCACTTCGAACGTCAAGAAAATCTTCGTTTTATTGCGAGTCGAACCTTAATTTTGAACATGCTTTTTCATATTCATATCGAACACTTAGAAAAATAAACATTAAAACTATCAAGTTGCTTGGTTGTACGATAGTGTTGGACAATTTACATGAACATTTTCACTTCTTACTTTATCTCCTTTTCCACATACTTTGTCTCATATACAATTAGGAATGAAATTAATTTTCCTACATTTATAAATAGGAAGTTTGTAAAGTAGTCACGTGCAAGACTAAGATATTGCAGGGCTTTGCACGTCTTAGGCAAACCTCTTTTAAGTGATGGCTATTAAGCTTACTGCAGCGTTAAATAATCGAAACAGGTTGCTATGATAAAGAAAAGCTTCTTTTTTAAATTATTCATTTATTTATCTGTACGCGCGTCCGTCTCCTTCGTTTAGAAATTATGAAGCGATGACTCCGCCCATCTGGAAATTCGAATGTTGGGTGGGACGAAAACGGCTTACATCTTATTACTACTACACTCTGAGCTTAGCCAAACGGCTGAGAAACGACATCATGATATTAGCTTTGCGGTATAATGTGTCGTCTTGCGAGGAATATTATCCATGTGACGTGTTGCTCCTAGATATTACCTTTTTTACTGGGGGTTTGCTAACATGTAACATATAACATGCTAACTACGATGTTCTTGCGGCAGAATTTTATTTTGGAAATGGAAACTGAATGCTGAGTCCTGTTATTTGGTGTATTGAAGGCGTGACTACATAGGCATAGATTTTCACATTTGAGACTGGACAGGGAACCGGAGTATGAAAAATTCGCATTTAGAAATAACATATTTGAATCGGAGTAAGCGTTGGAAAGATTCATATGCTTTTGAAGGAAAAACCCTTTGGGCATTCGACAGCGAGTTCTTTGCACGTCAGTGGAGAAAGATAAGCTTTTTCCACAACAATCGGTAGTGTTTTGAAAAATTCCCACTTCCACACCACATTTTTTTTACAGAAAGTTTTGGACGTGTATATATAGTCGGAGCAGGCTATCTTAGGTGTACTTGCTTCGGCAGTACATATACTAAAATTGGAACGATACAGAGAAGATTAGCATGGCCCCTGCGCAAGGATGACACGCAAAATCGTGAAGCGTTCCACATTTTTTGTATTTAATTACTTTCGTGAAGCTCTTGATATTTTGTCAGTTCCTGGAGCTTGTAAAATATTGTGTCTCATATTCACGCAAGAAATTTTAGACGAGTTCTGTCCGAATCTTCAGTTTGAATAAAATTGAATGAAATCGTTTAAATTTACGCAAAATCTACAATCTTTTCAGGAACAGAACAATCCTATCTCTCTCTTTTTCGTTTTATATTATTCGCCGCATTGCCTAAAAGTTCAAATGAATGATCTTTGTCTACTGTGATAAGGCGTGATCATCTCATTCCCGCGACACGAGGGGAAAGCTTATTGGCATACTTTAAAACTCGCATTGAAAATAATGAATCTCGAAACCGGCAGCTGCAAATGTACTTTCACGTAGAGTTACGCGTTCTGAGATTTCGCTGTCGTCTAGATAAAGAAAGATGGAACTCGTTACAGGAATGTTAGAAACGGCCGAGCGTTATTGAAGTACTCGCGTTCTAGATGCTAAAATATGCGCAGCTGCAGCTATTTTTTGCTTTCTTTTAAAATGGAAACCACTCAGAGCAAGCTCCGCCCTTCCCGAAAGACACGAAGCCTATCGGGCGCGATCATCAATGGTCCCTTCTACGTATTATAGCAGAAGGAACCAGTTTCACGCTCGGGGCGAAACCCCACTCCACATCATCGTGGTTGGGTTTTCTGCGATGTTCGGTGAGCGAACACGCTAATCATACTATAGAAATGATCCTATGAAGTATGATCTTGAAGTGCAATGTGCAATTAGAAATTATCAAGAAAAATAACTTTGAACTATATGCGGGTCAACAATCAACTGCACAGTACGCGTGTTTTGACGGTTCCAGCAAACGCGTCGTCGGCAGTTTATTAAAGGCAACAAAAAATATTTATTGATTTTTTAAAACCAAAGTGTCCGTTTGTTATTGATCAAGAGACGCGTTGGTACATTCTTGATATTCGAGAACCGATAACAAACTTAAGATGAGGAATGGATTATAATCGCTCAAACGAAATCATTTTACAAGTGCTCGTAAGAAAATGTAGTGTTTACATTAAGGCATTTCAAGTTTAATTTTACTGTAGCGAAGTACGCTCTGGAACGTATTCGATGTAAAATTAATGCGGTTCACGTATTCATTTTTTCCCCTCGAGATCGGTATATGAGTAAAAAATATCGTAACATAAACCAATAGATTTTATACTTATTTAAGAGAAATGAGTCAAGCAGTCATGGGAAATTAAGATATTCCAACACATAAAATACAGAACCCAAGAGAAGTTTGAACTACATAAGTGGCAGAGTTTTTGTCGAAGGATCGCCGAGTTTGTAAATATTATGCTGTGTGATTAGGTCCATATAAGTGAAATTGGATTTCTCGTGAACGTAAATATATTTTTTCATCATCTTCTTTTTCAATACGAGAAAATGGCTATTCCGAATACGTTTTAAATCTCTCGTTGCATTGCTTGCACCTCGTCTACTGAGAGCCAACAAAATTAGTGCAAGAAAAGAGGGCGCTGTTAGGCCGGTGTAGCTAGGAGATTTGATATTGACGAAATATCTGCCTTCTTAGTTCCAAATTCGATCGATCGCCGCTGAACGTAGTAACTTCACCAGCGTTTGACGTTTTTCGATCTATTAAAGTCATGGGAAAATTATTTTATATAGCTTCAGAAATACATGCAGAAAATAGACATGCATGTACTTTTACTTTAGTGAATAAGAATTCTATTAAGGTGGTTCTAAAATGCTCTGCTAAACAACGCAAAAATTTCTGACACAATGTCTGACTCACTTTTTAAAGCAAAGGCATAAAATTGGCAGACATGAGTAATGAAGCGATTTGGAATCGAAATGATTTTTTCATTTTTTTTTTTTTTTGATATATATATGACTTATCGAGTTATAAGCGATTTCTGTCACGTGACAACACATTTATTTTTTCCCTTTCTGGCGCTAAAGCATCGGGAATTCGGTTCAAAACGTCGACTTTGACGGTGTTTTCCGAACGATCTTCTGCCTTTATCAAAAAAATGGAAAACGTGTTTCGATTACAAAGTTTCTGAATAGCAACACCTGTCCGTTTCATGCGTTTCTGAACAAAAATGAATTAAAAAATGTGTCTGAAAGTAGTCCCTTTGGATTTGAGAACAGCCTTAAACGCCTTATTTTTCATTGTATGAACTGGAGGGTTATTTTTAATCTGATCGGAAGTCGATGAATGATACTCTTAACGACAATTCCCTGTTTAATTATCACACTTTAAAAAATTTATTTCAACATCATTAGCACTACCTATTTGAACACTATATTTATCGAATCTGTATATTTAGATGTTTAAATGCGATAGCAGTAGCTAGGAGTTAATTTAGATGATAAAATAGGAATGTCATCAGTACAGATTTTAAGCTTTTCTTAAATGATGTAAATTTTCGATGAGAGTTATATCGAATTCTCATTCTTTATTTTTTAAATCTTCAATGTAATAATATCTAATTTTTAATAATTACTGTTGTTTAGATCTGAATAAGAAACTAAGGATTGTGGGGGAAAAAAAAAAAATAATGTTGTTTATTTTATGAATGAAATTTATTTTACATGAAAGTCTAAGATTAAAATGACGGATTTCACAGATCTCCCGGCCTGAAAATGTCCTACATTGAGGGTCAGTAGGCGTAGCGACAGCACAAATGTACATGAAGAAATTTAAGTCTTCCCACACCGGTAATCCGAAAGAGCTACAGTTTCATATAATTTTCGCCCATCAAGTCATACGTATGCTCTGGTTTCTCTTCAAAATACGAGCTAATCTTTCGCCTTTTACTAAAGATTACCGTGGAGAGGAACAACTCAATGAGCCTAAAACTAATTTTTGGAATCCCACCGAAAGGTGGGGCGTTTCCTGAAAGAAAGAACACACCTAACTACCCTGTTTGAGCTGACCCGTGCGAGGATTTCGCATTGCAATCTGATATTTTTCAGTAATGTTTAATATTTTTTTGAGCTTCGATGGGGTCTTTTACTTTTAAACATTTCAATTTAGCTTTTTAATCATAGCCATTGGAAGCATCACGCTTTATCCTTTTTGTACTCTTATTATTATTATTTTATATTAATTGTTGAGCATCCTATAATGCGGTATTTTATTTTTGTGGCAACACTAATTTGGAGAAAACCTTTCATTTCATTTCTGAAAACAATGCCTATTTAATTTTTAATCAAAAAAACATCTTTTAATGAAATGTGAATGTACTGCGTCAGAAGCCGCTTCAAAAATCTTTCGAATGATACCTCATCTGTTGTGCGTTTTGTTAATTTATAGAAAAAGGGATGTTGACAACACAAATAATATACATGATTTTTAGATCTGACTGCAGGAAAATGTCAAGCGAAAACCTCTTCGATTTTTAGGCTATGTTCTAGACTTTTTTTGACTGAGAGAAATGCAATTGTGAAGTGCTTTTCACTGAATTTCACTTCGAACGTCAAGAAAATCTTCGTTTTATTGCGAGTCGAACCTTAATTTTGAACATGCTTTTTCATATTCATATCGAACACTTAGAAAAATAAACATTAAAACTATCAAGTTGCTTGGTTGTACGATAGTGTTGGACAATTTACATGAACATTTTCACTTCTTACTTTATCTCCTTTTCCACATACTTTGTCTCATATACAATTAGGAATGAAATTAATTTTCCTACATTTATAAATAGGAAGTTTGTAAAGTAGTCACGTGCAAGACTAAGATATTGCAGGGCTTTGCACGTCTTAGGCAAACCTCTTTTAAGTGATGGCTATTAAGCTTACTGCAGCGTTAAATAATCGAAACAGGTTGCTATGATAAAGAAAAGCTTCTTTTTTAAATTATTCATTTATTTATCTGTACGCGCGTCCGTCTCCTTCGTTTAGAAATTATGAAGCGATGACTCCGCCCATCTGGAAATTCGAATGTTGGGTGGGACGAAAACGGCTTACATCTTATTACTACTACACTCTGAGCTTAGCCAAACGGCTGAGAAACGACATCATGATATTAGCTTTGCGGTATAATGTGTCGTCTTGCGAGGAATATTATCCATGTGACGTGTTGCTCCTAGATATTACCTTTTTTACTGGGGGTTTGCTAACATGTAACATATAACATGCTAACTACGATGTTCTTGCGGCAGAATTTTATTTTGGAAATGGAAACTGAATGCTGAGTCCTGTTATTTGGTGTATTGAAGGCGTGACTACATAGGCATAGATTTTCACATTTGAGACTGGACAGGGAACCGGAGTATGAAAAATTCGCATTTAGAAATAACATATTTGAATCGGAGTAAGCGTTGGAAAGATTCATATGCTTTTGAAGGAAAAACCCTTTGGGCATTCGACAGCGAGTTCTTTGCACGTCAGTGGAGAAAGATAAGCTTTTTCCACAACAATCGGTAGTGTTTTGAAAAATTCCCACTTCCACACCACATTTTTTTTACAGAAAGTTTTGGACGTGTATATATAGTCGGAGCAGGCTATCTTAGGTGTACTTGCTTCGGCAGTACATATACTAAAATTGGAACGATACAGAGAAGATTAGCATGGCCCCTGCGCAAGGATGACACGCAAAATCGTGAAGCGTTCCACATTTTTTGTATTTAATTACTTTCGTGAAGCTCTTGATATTTTGTCAGTTCCTGGAGCTTGTAAAATATTGTGTCTCATATTCACGCAAGAAATTTTAGACGAGTTCTGTCCGAATCTTCAGTTTGAATAAAATTGAATGAAATCGTTTAAATTTACGCAAAATCTACAATCTTTTCAGGAACAGAACAATCCTATCTCTCTCTTTTTCGTTTTATATTATTCGCCGCATTGCCTAAAAGTTCAAATGAATGATCTTTGTCTACTGTGATAAGGCGTGATCATCTCATTCCCGCGACACGAGGGGAAAGCTTATTGGCATACTTTAAAACTCGCATTGAAAATAATGAATCTCGAAACCGGCAGCTGCAAATGTACTTTCACGTAGAGTTACGCGTTCTGAGATTTCGCTGTCGTCTAGATAAAGAAAGATGGAACTCGTTACAGGAATGTTAGAAACGGCCGAGCGTTATTGAAGTACTCGCGTTCTAGATGCTAAAATATGCGCAGCTGCAGCTATTTTTTGCTTTCTTTTAAAATGGAAACCACTCAGAGCAAGCTCCGCCCTTCCCGAAAGACACGAAGCCTATCGGGCGCGATCATCAATGGTCCCTTCTACGTATTATAGCAGAAGGAACCAGTTTCACGCTCGGGGCGAAACCCCACTCCACATCATCGTGGTTGGGTTTTCTGCGATGTTCGGTGAGCGAACACGCTAATCATACTATAGAAATGATCCTATGAAGTATGATCTTGAAGTGCAATGTGCAATTAGAAATTATCAAGAAAAATAACTTTGAACTATATGCGGGTCAACAATCAACTGCACAGTACGCGTGTTTTGACGGTTCCAGCAAACGCGTCGTCGGCAGTTTATTAAAGGCAACAAAAAATATTTATTGATTTTTTAAAACCAAAGTGTCCGTTTGTTATTGATCAAGAGACGCGTTGGTACATTCTTGATATTCGAGAACCGATAACAAACTTAAGATGAGGAATGGATTATAATCGCTCAAACGAAATCATTTTACAAGTGCTCGTAAGAAAATGTAGTGTTTACATTAAGGCATTTCAAGTTTAATTTTACTGTAGCGAAGTACGCTCTGGAACGTATTCGATGTAAAATTAATGCGGTTCACGTATTCATTTTTTCCCCTCGAGATCGGTATATGAGTAAAAAATATCGTAACATAAACCAATAGATTTTATACTTATTTAAGAGAAATGAGTCAAGCAGTCATGGGAAATTAAGATATTCCAACACATAAAATACAGAACCCAAGAGAAGTTTGAACTACATAAGTGGCAGAGTTTTTGTCGAAGGATCGCCGAGTTTGTAAATATTATGCTGTGTGATTAGGTCCATATAAGTGAAATTGGATTTCTCGTGAACGTAAATATATTTTTTCATCATCTTCTTTTTCAATACGAGAAAATGGCTATTCCGAATACGTTTTAAATCTCTCGTTGCATTGCTTGCACCTCGTCTACTGAGAGCCAACAAAATTAGTGCAAGAAAAGAGGGCGCTGTTAGGCCGGTGTAGCTAGGAGATTTGATATTGACGAAATATCTGCCTTCTTAGTTCCAAATTCGATCGATCGCCGCTGAACGTAGTAACTTCACCAGCGTTTGACGTTTTTCGATCTATTAAAGTCATGGGAAAATTATTTTATATAGCTTCAGAAATACATGCAGAAAATAGACATGCATGTACTTTTACTTTAGTGAATAAGAATTCTATTAAGGTGGTTCTAAAATGCTCTGCTAAACAACGCAAAAATTTCTGACACAATGTCTGACTCACTTTTTAAAGCAAAGGCATAAAATTGGCAGACATGAGTAATGAAGCGATTTGGAATCGAAATGAGTTTTTCATTTTTTTTTTTTTGATAAATATATGACTTATCGAGTTATAAGCGATTTCTGTCACGTGACAACACATTTATTTTTTCCCTTTCTGGCGCTAAAGCATCGGGAATTCGGTTCAAAACGTCGACTTTGACGGTGTTTTCCGAACGATCTTCTGCCTTTATCAAAAAAATGGAAAACGTGTTTCGATTACAAAGTTTCTGAATAGCAACACCTGTCCGTTTCATGCGTTTCTGAACAAAAATGAATTAAAAAATGTGTCTGAAAGTAGTCCCTTTGGATTTGAGAACAGCCTTAAACGCCTTATTTTTCATTGTATGAACTGGAGGGTTATTTTTAATCTGATCGGAAGTCGATGAATGATACTCTTAACGACAATTCCCTGTTTAATTATCACACTTTAAAAAATTTATTTCAACATCATTAGCACTACCTATTTGAACACTATATTTATCGAATCTGTATATTTAGATGTTTAAATGCGATAGCAGTAGCTAGGAGTTAATTTAGATGATAAAATAGGAATGTCATCAGTACAGATTTTAAGCTTTTCTTAAATGATGTAAATTTTCGATGAGAGTTATATCGAATTCTCATTCTTTATTTTTTAAATCTTCAATGTAATAATATCTAATTTTTAATAATTACTGTTGTTTAGATCTGAATAAGAAACTAAGGATTGTGGGGGAAAAAAAATAAATAATGTTGTTTATTTTATGAATGAAATTTATTTTACATGAAAGTCTAAGATTAAAATGACGGATTTCACAGATCTCCCGGCCTGAAAATGTCCTACATTGAGGGTCAGTAGGCGTAGCGACAGCACAAATGTACATGAAGAAATTTAAGTCTTCCCACACCGGTAATCCGAAAGAGCTACAGTTTCATATAATTTTCGCCCATCAAGTCATACGTATGCTCTGGTTTCTCTTCAAAATACGAGCTAATCTTTCGCCTTTTACTAAAGATTACCGTGGAGAGGAACAACTCAATGAGCCTAAAACTAATTTTTGGAATCCCACCGAAAGGTGGGGCGTTTCCTGAAAGAAAGAACACACCTAACTACCCTGTTTGAGCTGACCCGTGCGAGGATTTCGCATTGCAATCTGATATTTTTCAGTAATGTTTAATATTTTTTTGAGCTTCGATGGGGTCTTTTACTTTTAAACATTTCAATTTAGCTTTTTAATCATAGCCATTGGAAGCATCACGCTTTATCCTTTTTGTACTCTTATTATTATTATTTTATATTAATTGTTGAGCATCCTATAACGCGGTATTTTATTTTTGTGGCAACACTAATTTGGAGAAAACCTTTCATTTCATTTCTGAAAACAATGCCTATTTAATTTTTAATCAAAAAAACATCTTTTAATGAAATGTGAATGTACTGCGTCAGAAGCCGCTTCAAAAATCTTTCGAATGATACCTCATCTGTTGTGCGTTTTGTTAATTTATAGAAAAAGGGATGTTGACAACACAAATAATATACATGATTTTTAGATCTGACTGCAGGAAAATGTCAAGCGAAAACCTCTTCGATTTTTAGGCTATGTTCTAGACTTTTTTTGACTGAGAGAAATGCAATTGTGAAGTGCTTTTCACTGAATTTCACTTCGAACGTCAAGAAAATCTTCGTTTTATTGCGAGTCGAACCTTAATTTTGAACATGCTTTTTCATATTCATATCGAACACATAGAAAAATAAACATTAAAACTATCAAGTTGCTTGGTTGTACGATAGTGTTGGACAATTTACATGAACATTTTCACTTCTTACTTTATCTCCTTTTCCACATACTTTGTCTCATATACAATTAGGAATGAAATTAATTTTCCTACATTTATAAATAGGAAGTTTGTAAAGTAGTCACGTGCAAGACTAAGATATTGCAGGGCTTTGCACGTCTTAGGCAAACCTCTTTTAAGTGATGGCTATTAAGCTTACTGCAGCGTTAAATAATCGAAACAGGTTGCTATGATAAAGAAAAGCTTCTTTTTTAAATTATTCATTTATTTATCTGTACGCGCGTCCGTCTCCTTCGTTTAGAAATTATGAAGCGATGACTCCGCCCATCTGGAAATTCGAATGTTGGGTGGGACGAAAACGGCTTACATCTTATTACTACTACACTCTGAGCTTAGCCAAACGGCTGAGAAACGACATCATGATATTAGCTTTGCGGTATAATGTGTCGTCTTGCGAGGAATATTATCCATGTGACGTGTTGCTCCTAGATATTACCTTTTTTACTGGGGGTTTGCTAACATGTAACATATAACATGCTAACTACGATGTTCTTGCGGCAGAATTTTATTTTGGAAATGGAAACTGAATGCTGAGTCCTGTTAT
Source organism: Maratus michaelseni (assembly GCA_963931845.1). Classification (NCBI taxonomy): domain Eukaryota; kingdom Metazoa; phylum Arthropoda; class Arachnida; order Araneae; family Salticidae; genus Maratus; species Maratus michaelseni. Next base: position 126,534,758 of record OZ007597.1, read on the forward strand.
TTGGTGTATTGAAGGCGTGACTACATAGGCATAGATTTTCACATTTGAGACTGGACAGGGAACCGGAGTATGAAAAATTCGCATTTAGAAATAACATATTTGAATCGGAGTAAGCGTTGGAAAGATTCATATGCTTTTGAAGGAAAAACCCTTTGGGCATTCGACAGCGAGTTCTTTGCACGTCAGTGGAGAAAGATAAGCTTTTTCCACAACAATCGGTAGTGTTTTGAAAAATTCCCACTTCCACACCACATTTTTTTTACAGAAAGTTTTGGACGTGTATATATAGTCGGAGCAGGCTATCTTAGGTGTACTTGCTTCGGCAGTACATATACTAAAATTGGAACGATACAGAGAAGATTAGCATGGCCCCTGCGCAAGGATGACACGCAAAATCGTGAAGCGTTCCACATTTTTTGTATTTAATTACTTTCGTGAAGCTCTTGATATTTTGTCAGTTCCTGGAGCTTGTAAAATATTGTGTCTCATATTCACGCAAGAAATTTTAGACGAGTTCTGTCCGAATCTTCAGTTTGAATAAAATTGAATGAAATCGTTTAAATTTACGCAAAATCTACAATCTTTTCAGGAACAGAACAATCCTATCTCTCTCTTTTTCGTTTTATATTATTCGCCGCATTGCCTAAAAGTTCAAATGAATGATCTTTGTCTACTGTGATAAGGCGTGATCATCTCATTCCCGCGACACGAGGGGAAAGCTTATTGGCATACTTTAAAACTCGCATTGAAAATAATGAATCTCGAAACCGGCAGCTGCAAATGTACTTTCACGTAGAGTTACGCGTTCTGAGATTTCGCTGTCGTCTAGATAAAGAAAGATGGAACTCGTTACAGGAATGTTAGAAACGGCCGAGCGTTATTGAAGTACTCGCGTTCTAGATGCTAAAATATGCGCAGCTGCAGCTATTTTTTGCTTTCTTTTAAAATGGAAACCACTCAGAGCAAGCTCCGCCCTTCCCGAAAGACACGAAGCCTATCGGGCGTGATCATCAATGGTCCCTTCTACGTATTATAGCAGAAGGAACCAGTTTCACGCTCGGGGCGAAACCCCACTCCACATCATCGTGGTTGGGTTTTCTGCGATGTTCGGTGAGCGAACACGCTAATCATACTATAGAAATGATCCTATGAAGTATGATCTTGAAGTGCAATGTGCAATTAGAAATTATCAAGAAAAATCACTTTCAACTATATGCGGGTCAACAATCAACTGCACAGTACGCGTGTTTTGACGGTTCCAGCAAACGCGTCGTCGGCAGTTTATTAAAGGCAACAAAAAATATTTATTGATTTTTTAAAACCAAAGTGTCCGTTTGTTATTGATCAAGAGACGCGTTGGTACATTGTTGATATTCGAGAACCGATAACAAACTTAAGATGAGGAATGGATTATAATCGCTCAAACGAAATCATTTTACAAGTGCTCGTAAGAAAATGTAGTGTTTACATTAAGGCATTTCAAGTTTAATTTTACTGTAGCAAAGTACGCTCTGGAACGTATTCGATGTAAAATTAATGCGGTTCACGTATTCATTTTTTCCCCTCGAGATCGGTATATGAGTAAAAAATATCGTAACATAAACCAATAGATTTTATACTTATTTAAGAGAAATGAGTCAAGCAGTCATGGGAAATTAAGATATTCCAACACATAAAATACAGAACCCAAGAGAAGTTTGAACTACATAAGTGGCAGAGTTTTTGTCGAAGGATCGCCGAATTTGTAAATATTATGCTGTGTGATTAGGTCCATATAAGTGAAATTGGATTTCTCGTGAACGTAAATATATTTTTTCATCATCTTCTTTTTCAATACGAGAAAATGGCTATTCCGAATACGTTTTAAATCTCTCGTTGCATTGCTTGCACCTCGTCTACTGAGAGCCAACAAAATTAGTGCAAGAAAAGAGGGCGCTGTTAGGCCGGTGTAGCTAGGAGATTTGATATTGACGAAATATCTGCCTTCTTAGTTCCAAATTCGATCGATCGCCGCTGAACGTAGTAACTTCACCAGCGTTTGACGTTTTTCGATCTATTAAAGTCATGGGAAAATTATTTTATATAGCTTCAGAAATACATGCAGAAAATAGACATGCATGTACTTTTACTTTAGTGAATAAGAATTCTATTAAGGTGGTTCTAAAATGCTCTGCTAAACAACGCAAAAATTTCTGACACAATGTCTGACTCACTTTTTAAAGCAAAGGCATAAAATTGGCAGACATGAGTAATGAAGCGATTTGGAATCGAAATGAGTTTTTCATTTTTTTTTTTTTTTGATAAATATATGACTTATCGAGTTATAAGCGATTTCTGTCACGTGACAACACATTTATTTTTTTCCTTTCTGGCGCTAAAGCATCGGGAATTCGGTTCAAAACGTCGACTTTGACGGTGTTTTCCGAACGATCTTCTGCCTTTATCAAAAAAATGGAAAACGTGTTTCGATTACAAAGTTTCTGAATAGCAACACCTGTCCGTTTCATGCGTTTCTGAACAAAAATGAATTAAGAAATGTGTCTGAAAGTAGTCCCTTTGGATTTGAGAACAGCCTTAAACGCCTTATTTTTCATTGTATGAACTGGAGGGTTATTTTTAATCTGATCGGAAGTCGATGAATGATACTCTTAACGACAATTCCCTGTTTAATTATCACACTTTAAAAAATTTATTTCAACATCATTAGCACTACCTATTTGAACACTATATTTATCGAATCTGTATATTTAGATGTTTAAATGCGATAGCAGTAGCTAGGAGTTAATTTAGATGATAAAATAGGAATGTCATCAGTACAGATTTTAAGCTTTTCTTAAATGATGTAAATTTTCGATAAGAGTTATATCGAATTCTCATTCTTTATTTTTTAAATCTTCAATGTAATAATATCTAATTTTTAATAATTACTGTTGTTTAGATCTGAATAAGAAACTAAGGATTGTGGGGGAAAAAAAATAAATAATGTTGTTTATTTTATGAATGAAATTTATTTTACATGAAAGTCTAAGATTAAAATGACGGATTTCACAGATCTCCCGGCCTGAAAATGTCCTACATTGAGGGTCAGTAGGCGTAGCGACAGCACAAATGTACATGAAGAAATTTAAGTTTTCCCACACCGGTAATCCGAAAGAGCTACAGTTTCATATAATTTTCGCCCATCAAGTCATACGTATGCTCTGGTTTCTCTTCAAAATACGAGCTAATCTTTCGCCTTTTACTAAAGATTACCGTGGAGAGGAACAACTCAATGAGCCTAAAACTAATTTTTGGAATCCCACCGAAAGGTGGGGCGTTTCTTGAAAGAAAGAACACACCTAACTACCCTGTTTGAGCTGACCCGTGCGAGGATTTCGCATTGCAATCTGATATTTTTCAGTAATGTTTAATATTTTTTTGAGCTTCGATGGGGTCTTTTACTTTTAAACATTTCAATTTTGCTTTTTAATCATAGCCATTGGAAGCATCACGCTTTATCCTTTTTGTACTCTTATTATTATTATTTTATATTAATTGTTGAGCATCCTATAATGCGGTATTTTATTTTTGTGGCAACACTAATTTGGAGAAAACCTTTCATTTCATTTCTGAAAACAATGCCTATTTAATTTTTAATCAAAAAAACATCTTTTAACGAAATGTGAATGTACTGCGTCAGAAGCCGCTTCAAAAATCTTTCGAATGATACCTCATTTGTTGTGCGTTTTGTTAATTTATAGAAAAAGGGATGTTGACAACACAAATAATATACATGATTTTTAGATCTGACTGCAGGAAAATGTCAAGCGAAAACCTCTTCGATTTTTAGGCTATGTTCTAGACTTTTTTTGACTGAGAGAAATGCAATTGTGAAGTGCTTTTCACTGAATTTCACTTCGAACGTCAAGAAAATCTTCGTTTTATTGCGAGTCGAACCTTAATTTTGAACATGCTTTTTCATATTCATATCGAACACTTAGAAAAATAAACATTAAAACTATCAAGTTGCTTGGTTGTACGATAGTGTTGGACAATTTACATGAACATTTTCACTTCTTACTTTATCTCCTTTTCCACATACTTTGTCTCATATACAATTAGGAATGAAATTAATTTTCCTACATTTATAAATAGGAAGTTTGTAAAGTAGTCACGTGCAAGACTAAGATATTGCAGGGCTTTGCACGTCTTAGGCAAACCTCTTTTAAGTGATGGCTATTAAGCTTACTGCAGCGTTAAATAATCGAAACAGGTTGCTATGATAAAGAAAAGCTTCTTTTTTAAATTATTCATTTATTTATCTGTACGCGCGTCCGTCTCCTTCGTTTAGAAATTATGAAGCGATGACTCCGCCCATCTGGAAATTCGAATGTTGGGTGGGACGAAAACGGCTTACATCTTATTACTACTACACTCTGAGCTTAGCCAAACGGCTGAGAAACGACATCATGATATTAGCTTTGCGGTATAATGTGTCGTCTTGCGAGGAATATTATCCATGTGACGTGTTGCTCCTAGATATTACCTTTTTTACTGGGGGTTTGCTAACATGTAACATATAACATGCTAACTACGATGTTCTTGCGGCAGAATTTTATTTTGGAAATGGAAACTGAATGCTGAGTCCTGTTATTTGGTGTATTGAAGGCGTGACTACATAGGCATAGATTTTCACATTTGAGACTGGACAGGGAACCGGAGTATGAAAAATTCGCATTTAGAAATAACATATTTGAATCGGAGTAAGCGTTGGAAAGATTCATATGCTTTTGAAGGAAAAACCCTTTGGGCATTCGACAGCGAGTTCTTTGCACGTCAGTGGAGAAAGATAAGCTTTTTCCACAACAATCGGTAGTGTTTTGAAAAATTCCCACTTCCACACCACATTTTTTTTACAGAAAGTTTTGGACGTGTATATATAGTCGGAGCAGGCTATCTTAGGTGTACTTGCTTCGGCAGTACATATACTAAAATTGGAACGATACAGAGAAGATTAGCATGGCCCCTGCGCAAGGATGACACGCAAAATCGTGAAGCGTTCCACATTTTTTGTATTTAATTACTTTCGTGAAGCTCTTGATATTTTGTCAGTTCCTGGAGCTTGTAAAATATTGTGTCTCATATTCACGCAAGAAATTTTAGACGAGTTCTGTCCGAATCTTCAGTTTGAATAAAATTGAATGAAATCGTTTAAATTTACGCAAAATCTACAATCTTTTCAGGAACAGAACAATCCTATCTCTCTCTTTTTCGTTTTATATTATTCGCCGCATTGCCTAAAAGTTCAAATGAATGATCTTTGTCTACTGTGATAAGGCGTGATCATCTCATTCCCGCGACACGAGGGGAAAGCTTATTGGCATACTTTAAAACTCGCATTGAAAATAATGAATCTCGAAACCGGCAGCTGCAAATGTACTTTCACGTAGAGTTACGCGTTCTGAGATTTCGCTGTCGTCTAGATAAAGAAAGATGGAACTCGTTACAGGAATGTTAGAAACGGCCGAGCGTTATTGAAGTACTCGCGTTCTAGATGCTAAAATATGCGCAGTTGCAGCTATTTTTTGCTTTCTTTTAAAATGGAAACCACTCAGAGCAAGCTCCGCCCTTCCCGAAAGACACGAAGCCTATCGGGCGCGATCATCAATGGTCCCTTCTACGTATTATAGCAGAAGGAACCAGTTTCACGCTCGGGGCAAAACCCCACTCCACATCATCGTGGTTGGGTTTTCTGCGATGTTCGGTGAGCGAACACGCTAATCATACTATAGAAATGATCCTATGAAGTATGATCTTGAAGTGCAATGTGCAATTAGAAATTATAAAGAAAAATAACTTTGAACTATATGCGGGTCAACAATCAACTGCACAGTACGCGTGTTTTGACGGTTCCAGCAAACGCGTCGTCGGCAGTTTATTAAAGGCAACAAAAAATATTTATTGATTTTTTAAAACCAAAGTGTCCGTTTGTTATTGATCAAGGGACGCGTTGGTACATTCTTGATATTCGAGAACCGATAACAAACTTAAGATGAGGAATGGATTATAATCGCTCAAACGAAATCATTTTACAAGTGCTCGTAAGAAAATGTAGTGTTTACATTAAGGCATTTCAAGTTTAATTTTACTGTAGCGAAGTACGCTCTGGAACGTATTCGATGTAAAATTAATGCGGTTCACGTATTCATTTTTTCCCCTCGAGATCGGTATATGAGTAAAAAATATCGTAACATAAACCAATAGATTTTATACTTATTTAAGAGAAATGAGTCAAGCAGTCATGGGAAATTAAGATATTCCAACACATAAAATACAGAACCCAAGAGAAGTTTGAACTACATAAGTGGCAGAGTTTTTGTCGAAGGATCGCCGATTTTTTAAATATTATGCTGTGTGATTAGGTCCATATAAGTGAAATTGGATTTCTCGTGAACGTAAATATATTTTTTCATCATCTTCTTTTTCAATACGAGAAAATGGCTATTCCGAATACGTTTTAAATCTCTCGTTGCATTGCTTGCACCTCGTCTACTGAGAGCCAACAAAATTAGTGCAAGAAAAGAGGGCGCTGTTAGGCCGGTGTAGCTAGGAGATTTGATATTGACGAAATATCTGCCTTCTTAGTTCAAAATTCGATCGATCGCCGCTGAACGTAGTAACTTCACCAGCGTTTGACGTTTTTCGATCTATTAAAGTCATGGGAAAATTATTTTATATAGCTTCAGAAATACATGCAGAAAATAGACATGCATGTACTTTTACTTTAGTGAATAAGAATTCTATTAAGGTGGTTCTAAAATGCTCTGCTAAACAACGCAAAAATTTCTGACACAATGTCTGACTCACTTTTTAAAGCAAAGGCATAAAATTGGCAGACATGAGTAATGAAGCGATTTGGAATCGAAATGATTTTTTCATTTTTTTTTTTTTTTTTGATAAATATATGACTTATCGAGTTATAAGCGATTTCTGTCACGTGACAACACATTTATTTTTTCCCTTTCTGGCGCTAAAGCATCGGGAATTCGGTTCAAAACGTCGACTTTGACGGTGTTTTCCGAACGATCTTCTGCCTTTATCAAAAAAATGGAAAACGTGTTTCGATTACAAAGTTTCTGAATAGCAACACCTGTCCGTTTCATGCGTTTCTGAACAAAAATGAATTAAAAAATGTGTCTGAAAGTAGTCCCTTTGGATTTGAGAACAGCCTTAAACGCCTTATTTTTCATTGTATGAACTGGAGGGTTATTTTTAATCTGATCGGAAGTCGATGAATGATACTCTTAACGACAATTCCCTGTTTAATTATCACACTTTAAAAAATTTATTTCAACATCATTAGCACTACCTATTTGAACACTATATTTATCGAATCTGTATATTTAGATGTTTAAATGCGATAGCAGTAGCTAGGAGTTAATTTAGATGATAAAATAGGAATGTCATCAGTACAGATTTTAAGCTTTTCTTAAATGATGTAAATTTTCGATGAGAGTTATATCGAATTCTCATTCTTTATTTTTTAAATCTTCAATGTAATAATATCTAATTTTTAATAATTACTGATGTTTAGATCTGAATAAGAAACTAAGGATTGTGGGGGAAAAAAAATAAATAATGTTGTTTATTTTATGAATGAAATTTATTTTACATGAAAGTCTAAGATTAAAATGACGGATTTCACAGATCTCTCGGCCTGAAAATGTCCTACATTGAGGGTCAGTAGGCGTAGCGACAGCACAAATGTACATGAAGAAATTTAAGTCTTCCCACACCGGTAATCCGAAAGAGCTACAGTTTCATATAATTTTCGCCCATCAAGTCATACGTATGCTCTGGTTTCTCTTCAAAATACGAGCTAATCTTTCGCCTTTTACTAAAGATTACCGTGGAGAGGAACAACTCAATGAGCCTAAAACTAATTTTTGGAATCCCACCGAAAGGTGGGGCGTTTCCTGAAAGAAAGAACACACCTAACTACCCTGTTTGAGCTGACCCGTGCGAGGATTTCGCATTGCAATCTGATATTTTTCAGTAATGTTTAATATTTTTTTGAGCTTCGATGGGGTCTTTTACTTTTAAACATTTCAATTTTGCTTTTTAATCATAGCCATTGGAAGCATCACGCTTTATCCTTTTTGTACTCTTATTATTATTATTTTATATTAATTGTTGAGCATCCTATAATGCGGTATTTTATTTTTGTGGCAACACTAATTTGGAGAAAACCTTTCATTTCATTTCTGAAAACAATGCCTATTTAATTTTTAATCAAAAAAACATCTTTTAACGAAATGTGAATGTACTGCGTCAGAAGCCGCTTCAAAAATCTTTCGAATGATACCTCATTTGTTGTGCGTTTTGTTAATTTATAGAAAAAGGGATGTTGACAACACAAATAATATACATGATTTTTAGATCTGACTGCAGGAAAATGTCAAGCGAAAACCTCTTCGATTTTTAGGCTATGTTCTAGACTTTTTTTGACTGAGAGAAATGCAATTGTGAAGTGCTTTTCACTGAATTTCACTTCGAACGTCAAGAAAATCTTCGTTTTATTGCGAGTCGAACCTTAATTTTGAACATGCTTTTTCATATTCATATCGAACACTTAGAAAAATAAACATTAAAACTATCAAGTTGCTTGGTTGTACGATAGTGTTGGACAATTTACATGAACATTTTCACTTCTTACTTTATCTCCTTTTCCACATACTTTGTCTCATATACAATTAGGAATGAAATTAATTTTCCTACATTTATAAATAGGAAGTTTGTAAAGTAGTCACGTGTAAGACTAAGATATTGCAGGGCTTTGCACGTCTTAGGCAAACCTCTTTTAAGTGATGGCTATTAAGCTTACTGCAGCGTTAAATAATCGAAACAGGTTGCTATGATAAAGAAAAGCTTCTTTTTTAAATTATTCATTTATTTATCTGTACGCGCGTCCGTCTCCTTCGTTTAGAAATTATGAAGCGATGACTCCGCCCATCTGGAAATTCGAATGTTGGGTGGGACGAAAACGGCTTACATCTTACTACTACTACACTCTGAGCTTAGCCAAACGGCTGAGAAACGACATCATGATATTAGCTTTGCGGTATAATGTGTCGTCTTGCGAGGAATATTATCCATGTGACGTGTTGCTCCTAGATATTACCTTTTTTACTGGGGGTTTGCTAACATGTAACATATAACATGCTAACTACGATGTTCTTGCGGCAGAATTTTATTTTGGAAATGGAAACTGAATGCTGAGTCCTGTTATTTGGTGTATTGAAGGCGTGACTACATAGGCATAGATTTTCACATTTGAGACTGGACAGGGAACCGGAGTATGAAAAATTCGCATTTAGAAATAACATATTTGAATCGGAGTAAGCGTTGGAAAGATTCGTATGCTTTTGAAGGAAAAACCCTTTGGGCATTCGACAGCGAGTTCTTTGCACGTCAGTGGAGAAAGATAAGCTTTTTCCACAACAATCGGTAGTGTTTTGAAAAATTCCCACTTCCACACCACATTTTTTTTACAGAAAGTTTTGGACGTGTATATATTGTCGGAGCAGGCTATCTTAGGTGTACTTGCTTCGGCAGTACATATACTAAAATTGGAACGATACAGAGAAGATTAGCATGGCCCCTGCGCAAGGATGACACGCAAAATCGTGAAGCGTTCCACATTTTTTGTATTTAATTACTTTCGTGAAGCTCTTGATATTTTGTCAGTTCCTGGAGCTTGTAAAATATTGTGTCTCATATTCACGCAAGAAATTTTAGACGAGTTCTGTCCGAATCTTCAGTTTGAATAAAATTGCATGAAATCGTTTAAATTTACGCAAAATCTACAATCTTTTCAGGAACAGAACAATCCTATCTCTCTCTTTTTCGTTTTATATTATTCGCCGCATTGCCTAAAAGTTCAAATGAATGATCTTTGTCTACTGTGATAAGGCGTGATCATCTCATTCCCGCGACACGAGGGGAAAGCTTATTGGCATACTTTAAAACTCGCATTGAAAATAATGAATCTCGAAACCGGCAGCTGCAAATGTACTTTCACGTAGAGTTACGCGTTCTGAGATTTCGCTGTCGTCTAGATAAAGAAAGATGGAACTCGTTACAGGAATGTTAGAAACGGCCGAGCGTTATTGAAGTACTCGCGTTCTAAATATGCGCAGCTGCAGCTATTTTTTGCTTTCTTTTAAAATGGAAACCACTCAGAGCAAGCTCCGCCCTTCCCGAAAGACACGAAGCCTATCGGGCGCGATCATCAATGGTCCCTTCTACGTATTATAGCAGAAGGAACCAGTTTCACGCTCGGGGCGAAACCCCACTCCACATCATCGTGGTTGGGTTTTCTGCGATGTTCGGTGAGCGAACACGCTAATCATACTATAGAAATGATCCTATGAAGTATGATCTTGAAGTGCAATGTGCAATTAGAAATTATCAAGAAAAATAACTTTGAACTATATGCGGGTCAACAATCAACTGCACAGTACGCGTGTTTTGACGGTTCCAGCAAACGCGTCGTCGGCAGTTTATTAAAGGCAACAAAAAATATTTATTGATTTTATAAAACCAAAGTGTCCGTTTGTTATTGATCAAGAGACGCGTTGGTACATTCTTGATATTCGAGAACCGATAACAAACTTAAGATGAGGAATGGATTATAATCGCTCAAACGAAATCATTTTACAAGTGCTCGTAAGAAAATGTAGTGTTTACATTAAGGCATTTCAAGTTTAATTTTACTGTAGCGAAGTACGCTCTGGAACGTATTCGATGTAAAATTAATGCGGTTCACGTATTCATTTTTTCCCCTCGAGATCGGTATATGAGTAAAAAATATCGTAACATAAACCAATAGATTTTATACTTATTTAAGAGAAATGAGTCAAGCAGTCATGGGAAATTAAGATATTCCAACACATAAAATACAGAACCCAAGAGAAGTTTGAACTACATAAGTGGCAGAGTTTTTGTCGAAGGATCGCCGATTTTTTAAATATTATGCTGTGTGATTAGGTCCATATAAGTGAAATTGGATTTCTCGTGAACGTAAATATATTTTTTCATCATCTTCTTTTTCAATACGAGAAAATGGCTATTCCGAATACGTTTTAAATCTCTCGTTGCATTGCTTGCACCTCGTCTACTGAGAGCCAACAAAATTAGTGCAAGAAAAGAGGGCGCTGTTAGGCCGGTGTAGCTAGGAGATTTGATATGGACGAAATATCTGCCTTCTTAGTTCCAAATTCGATCGATCGCCGCTGAACGTAGTAACTTCACCAGCGTTTGACGTTTTTCGATCTATTAAAGTCATGGGAAAATTATTTTATATAGCTTCAGAAATACATGCAGAAAATAGACATGCATGTACTTTTACTTTAGTGAATAAGAATTCTATTAAGGTGGTTCTAAAATGCTCTGCTAAACAACGCAAAAATTTCTGACACAATGTCTGACTCACTTTTTAAAGCAAAGGCATAAAATTGGCAGACATGAGTAATGAAGCGATTTGGAATCGAAATGATTTTTTCATTTTTTTTTTTTTTTTGATAAATATATGACTTATCGAGTTATAAGCGATTTCTGTCACGTGACAACACATTTATTTTTTCCCTTTCTGGCGCTAAAGCATCGGGAATTCGGTTCAAAACGTCGACTTTGACGGTGTTTTCCGAACGATCTTCTGCCTTTATCAAAAAAATGGAAAACGTGTTTCGATTACAAAGTTTCTGAATAGCAACACCTGTCCGTTTCATGCGTTTCTGAACAAAAATGAATTAAAAAATGTGTCTGAAAGTAGTCCCTTTGGATTTGAGAACAGCCTTAAACGCCTTATTTTTCATTGTATGAACTGGAGGGTTATTTTTAATCTGATCGGAAGTCGATGAATGATACTCTTAACGACAATTCCCTGTTTAATTATCACACTTTAAAAAATTTATTTCAACATCATTAGCACTACCTATTTGAACACTATATTTATCGAATCTGTATATTTAGATGTTTAAATGCGATAGCAGTAGCTAGGAGTTAATTTAGATGATAAAATAGGAATGTCATCAGTACAGATTTTAAGCTTTTCTTAAATGATGTAAATTTTCGATGAGAGTTATATCGAATTCTCATTCTTTATTTTTTAAATCTTCAATGTAATAATATCTAATTTTTAATAATTACTGTTGTTTAGATCTGAATAAGAAACTAAGGATTGTGGGGGAAAAAAAATAAATAATGTTGTTTATTTTATGAATGAAATTTATTTTACATGAAAGTCTAAGATTAAAATGACGGATTTCACAGATCTCCCGGCCTGAAAATGTCCTACATTGAGGGTCAGTAGGCGTAGCGACAGCACAAATGTACATGAAGAAATTTAAGTCTTCCCACACCGGTAATCCGAAAGAGCTACCGTTTGATATAATTTTCGCCCATCAAGTCATACGTATGCTCTGGTTTCTCTTCAAAATACTAGCTAATCTTTCGCCTTTTACTAAAGATTACCGTGGAGAGGAACAACTCAATGAGCCTAAAACTAATTTTTGGAATCCCACCGAAAGGTGGGGCGTTTCCTGAAAGAAAGAACACACCTAACTACCCTGTTTGAGCTGACCCGTGCGAGGATTTCGCATTGCAATCTGATATTTTTCAGTAATGTTTAATATTTTTTTGAGCTTCGATGGGGTCTTTTACTTTTAAACATTTCAATTTTGCTTTTTAATCATAGCCATTGGAAGCATCACGCTTTATCCTTTTTGTACTCTTATTATTATTATTTTATATTAATTGTTGAGCATCCTATAATGCGGTATTTTATTTTTGTGGCAACACTAATTTGGAGAAAACCTTTCATTTCATTTCTGAAAACAATGCCTATTTAATTTTTAATCAAAAAAACATCTTTTAATGAAATGTGAATGTACTGCGTCAGAAGCCGCTTCAAAAATCTTTCGAATGATACCTCATCTGTTGTGCGTTTTGTTAATTTATAGAAAAAGGGATGTTGACAACACAAATAATATACATGATTTTTAGATCTGACTGCAGGAAAATGTCAAGCGAAAACCTCTTCGATTTTTAGGCTATGTTCTAGACTTTTTTTGACTGAGAGAAATGCAATTGTGAAGTGCTTTTCACTGAATTTCACTTCGAACGTCAAGAAAATCTTCGTTTTATTGCGAGTCGAACCTTAATTTTGAACATGCTTTTTCATATTCATATCGAACACTTAGAAAAATAAACATTAAAACTATCAAGTTGCTTGGTTGTACGATAGTGTTGGACAATTTACATGAACATTTTCACTTCTTACTTTATCTCCTTTTCCACATACTTTGTCTCATATACAATTAGGAATGAAATTAATTTTCCTACATTTATAAATAGGAAGTTTGTAAAGTAGTCACGTGCAAGACTAAGATATTGCAGGGCTTTGCACGTCTTAGGCAAACCTCTTTTAAGTGATGGCTATTAAGCTTACTGCAGCGTTAAATAATCGAAACAGGTTGCTATGATAAAGAAAAGCTTCTTTTTTAAATTATTCATTTATTTATCTGTACGCGCGTCCGTCTCCTTCGTTTAGAAATTATGAAGCGATGACTCCGCCCATCTGGAAATTCGAATGTTGGGTGGGACGAAAACGGCTTACATCTTATTACTACTACACTCTGAGCTTAGCCAAACGGCTGAGAAACGACATCATGATATTAGCTTTGCGGTATAATGTGTCGTCTTGCGAGGAATATTATCCATGTGACGTGTTGCTCCTAGATATTACCTTTTTTACTGGGGGTTTGCTAACATGTAACATATAACATGCTAACTACGATGTTCTTGCGGCAGAATTTTATTTTGGAAATGGAAACTGAATGCTGAGTCCTGTTATTTGGTGTATTGAAGGCGTGACTACATAGGCATAGATTTTCACATTTGAGACTGGACAGGGAACCGGAGTATGAAAAATTCGCATTTAGAAATAACATATTTGAATCGGAGTAAGCGTTGGAAAGATTCATATGCTTTTGAAGGAAAAACCCTTTGGGCATTCGACAGCGAGTTCTTTGCACGTCAGTGGAGAAAGATAAGCTTTTTCCACAACAATCGGTAGTGTTTTGAAAAATTCCCACTTCCACACCACATTTTTTTTACAGAAAGTTTTGGACGTGTATATATAGTCGGAGCAGGCTATCTTAGGTGTACTTGCTTCGGCAGTACATATACTAAAATTGGAACGATACAGAGAAGATTAGCATGGCAGAATTCAATCACAAAGACAAATGGTTTCGAATTTAAATATTCAACGATCTTTTCTCAGAGGAGGCAACATTCCAAAGAGCCTACAAATATTTCCATTAAATAACTACCAAATATTATTAAACTGATAATAGCAAAATAAAGAAATAGCATTTTATAATTATCAAACACTAACTTTCATTTTTTTCTTTCAAACTGTTTGGTGCTGCCATCTAGTTTCATCATTTGAAAGGCAATAATCTGTATTACGTTTTTGGGGGGTAAATAATTAAATTTTTATGCTCATGGAGTATCTTTAAATTATGAGTACATTTCCTTTTGAGAAAGGAGAGGATGGTTAACTTTATTTGTTTTTCGATTCGTTTATTAGTCCCCTTTTAGAATTTAGAAACCTCCTATAATAGCAAAAACGACGTGTTTGATGCTGCCATCTGTTATCATTATTTAAAACAAATATGTTAATGTTTTTATTTTTTAGATGAAAATATTAAGTTCACACACTCATGGTGTATTTTAAAGTTATAGGCACATTTTCTTTTGCGAAAGGATGGGGGAGGAGTTGTTGTTAACATTATTTTTCCATTCGATTATTAGCTCTTTTTTAGAATTTGCGAGTCTCTCTTGATAGGCCCAGTCCATGAGCCCTGCCAGAAATCAGTCTCTGTACGTGGAACAAAAATCAACAAAAATCAAAAATGCTCACCGTACTGCAGCCATGTACGGTGTTAACATTATTTTTCCATTCGATTATTAGCTTTCTTTTAGAATTTGCGAGTCTCTCTTGATAGGCCCAGTCCATGAGCCCTGCCAGAAATCAGTCTTTGTACGTGGAACAAAAATCAAAAATGCTCGCTGTACTGCAGCTATGTACAGTGTTAACATTATTTTTCCATTCAATTATTAGCTCTCTTTTAGAATTTGCGAGTCTCTCTTGATAGGCCCAGGCCATGAGCCCTGCCAGAAATCAGTCTCTGTACGTGGAACAAAAATTCGACAAAAATCAAAAATGTTCACCGTACTGCAGCCATGTAGTTTCAGTGACGGAGTTCTGTGAATGAGTCACCACCGTTTTAAAATACAAACTGAATAATAGGAACATTGTATGCCATCTAATTTGTTTTCTTTTTAAGTACGGTGAAAAAAAAGAAAAATTCTTGTACTTTCTATAAAATTTTCCTAGGAAGATATCGGTTTTTCAAAAGCAAGCAAAAAGATTTAAATTTAATGGTGGGGGGAGGTATAATCTGAATTTTTTAAACATTCTCAAGATTGTAAGCTTTTTGTGCCGGGAAAAGGGGGGGGGCTTTTGTTGAAATTATTAAAAAGCAGAAATCTGGCAAATGGCAAACGATTCTCTCCCTTGGAATTTTTAAATAAATTTTCTTGTGCAACAATGTGTGTGTGTGTGTGTAAGGGGAGGGGGAGAGAATATTTGATAATGGAAAAGAAAATACAAATTGCTTAAAAGTGGGTGGGGCTTAGAATCAGGTTTTTATGATGCATATTTTATTTTATTCAGTTTTTATGGAACATTTCTTGTTGTTGAATTTGAGCGATATCTCGCCAATTCTGGTTGTGCTTGGCGACCTTCCTTGGCGTGGCTTGTGAGCCATCTCGCTAGTACACTGATGTAACTCATGCTGGTATGACGTGCGTTTGTTGCCGTCCAATTTATAAGTATATTTTCTGCTATTAAAAGTATAATCTAGATAATTATTGAGTAATCAATTTACTAATTTAAGATTACTGTCGAAATCACAACAGGTTATGGCTTTCAGCAACGCTTCTACTGCGAAAAATGTCGTATTTATGTGAACTTTAAGCGATTGAAGTGCATCGCGCCATTTTTTTCTTCTCGTGTTGTGTACTCCGAATTGAAAATATATAAGAAAATGGCACCTATGGATTTTAAGTTCACGATTGAAAAATTGGAATCAGCAAAAGACTGGACTAGATGGAAAATGTCTATGTCATTATTACTTAAAACGCACGATTTGTTGAGTTATGTGAATGGAGAAAAGACTGTCCCTGTAATGGCGGATCACGCCGATGCTGCCGCTTTTGGAGAAGCGAAAAATAAATTTGAATTAGCCGATGCAAAGGCACTTTTATTTATCTCCCAAGCACTTGATGACAAGAACTTCGATTATATTAAAACGTGTTCAACGGCGAAAGATGCATATGAAAAGTTAATCGCGATTTATGATAAATCATCAACGCATCGACTCGATCGTTTGTGGACTGAATTTTTTCATCTGGAATGGAAACAAAATGAAAATATTGCATCCTTCATAAGTCGAACTCAAAATATATTTATTGAAGCAAACGATGAATTGCAACGTATTCTACAATGTGCTGTTCCCGGAGCAATGTTACTGTTCCGAATTATTTCGATGCTACCGCAAGAATACATCGCATTTAAGACTGTGTGGGATGGAATTCCGTTGAAAGATCGATCGATCGAACTGTTAACTGAAAGATTATGTGCTTTTGAGCAACAAATAGAGCAACAGCAATGTGATAGTACAGCCCTGCAAATTCAATCCAGTCGGCAAGTGCCGTTGCCGAGTTATGGAAGAGATGACGTCAACACCAAATACTTAAGAGGAAATAAATCAAAACAGAAGAAATGGCAAAATCAAAATAAGAAGCCTATGAACGCTAACATTACTTGTTTTCAGTGTGGATTTTTTGGTCACAAACGTATAAATTGTCCTCAAAATAAAAATAAGACACTTCCTTCCTCATCTGGTGTAGCCATGCCATGTACAGTTTCACAGGATGATAAAAGCTGGATTGCTGACTCTGGAGCATCTCAGCATATGACATTTGATAGCTCTATATTTGAAAGTTTTAAGAAATTTGCTGTTCCAGAAGTAGTCAATGCTGCAGGTGGTCAGAAACTTATTGCTTATGGTTCTGGACAAATTAATGTGAAAACTCTAGTGGCTGGTAAATGGCAAGAAAATTACCTTACAGATGTCTGGTATGTACCTGAGTTAAAATACCAATTATTTTCTATTTCTCATGCTTTAAGTAAAGGACTGAATGTTGTGTTTAAAAATAAATTTTGTTTGGTGAAAAATGGTAATCAAACCATTGCAGTGGCTCAAAAATCAGAAAATGGTTTATTTGTGATGGAAATGCTTGCTAAAGATCCTAGGAAACCTGCAACTGTTCTTATTTCAAGTACTAGTGATACTCTCCAAGTAATGCATGAAAGAATGGCACATCAAAACAAGAGGCAGTGTATTAAATTTCTTAAAAGACAGGGCATTTCTTTACCAAACGAGAACTCTGAATTTTGTGTTGGGTGTGTATATGGCAAAGCCCACAGAAAGTCGTTCCACTCAAGAGCTGTTAGACCAACAGAGCCTGCTGAACAAATCAACGCAGATCTCGCTGGTCCGATGGAAGAAGACTCAGTTGGTGGTTCACGTTTTATGCTAGTTCTTAAAGATGACTATACAAAATTTCGCAGAGTATTCTTCTTGAAAGCCAAGAGTGAAGTACCAAATTGTATAGAAACCTTCCTTAATGAAGCAAAGACTGCTGGACATATGGTTAAACAGATACGGTGCGACTCTGGCAAAGAGTTTGACAACTATTCTCTGAAGAAGATTTTAAATGATCGGGGTATTGATCTACGTGAGGCAATGGTTGAGACGCCTGAACAAAATGGAGCTGCTGAAAGAGAGATACGCATCATTGTGGAAGCTGCAAGAGCTATGGTTCACCAAAAAGAATTGCCAAAGAAGTTATGGGCTGAAGCCTGTAATACTGCTGTCTATGTATTAAACCACACAGGTCCCACTCCAGTAGAAGATAAAACTCCATATCAGTTATGGTATGGAAAGTCGGAGAATTTCAACATTAAGCGTTTGAGAATATTTGGTACAAAATGCTATGTACATGAACCAAAACAAAGACGTAAAAAGTGGGATAAAAAGGCTGTTGAAGGACTGGTTGTCGGATATGAAGCTTATGATGGATATAGAGTTTTTATACCTTCTAAAAATAAAGTGGAAAGAAGCAGCAATGTTATATTTTGTGATGAATTCCCATATGAGCCATTGACTGTCGAAGTCACAAGTTGTAGTGATACGCATTCAGAAGAAGAAAATGGAAGTATCCAGAAGAAGGATGAAGATGAATGCCAAGATGAACCTGATCCTGGAAGACGCTACCCTCAACGAGAACATAAGAAGCCAGAATTTCTGTCAGAAAATTACGTACTTTTTTGTAAGTACTCTTACTGGCATTGAAACTCCTGCCTGTTACAGTGAAGCAATGAAGTCACCCGAATTTAAGCTGTGGAAAGAAGCCATGACAGAAGAACTGCAGTCTCATGAAGAAAATGGAACCTGGAAACTTACAGAACCCCCAGAAAATAAAAGGATACTTGACAACAAGTGGGTATATAGAATAAAAACAAATACTGATGGTTCTCCTTGTAAAGCTAAAGCTCGTCTGGTGGCAAGAGGTTTCTCGCAAAAGGCTGGCTATGACTATGATGATCTGTTTGCACCAGTAGCTAGATTTGACACCTTGCGCACAGTTCTTAGTATTGCTGCTTCGCAAAATCTGTACCTACATCAATTTGATGTGAAAACAGCTTTCCTTTATGGTTTTCTTGATAAAGAGCTCTACATGAAACAGCCAGAAGGTTTTGATGATGGTTCTGGTCGTGTGTGCAGATTAGTTCGCTCTCTTTATGGTTTGAAGCAAGCTCCACGCTGTTGGAACCGGCGTTTTGTTCAAGCAATTCAAAAATTGCAATTTCAGCAATCATATGCTGATCCTTGTTTATTTACAAAGAGAAAGGATTCATCTGTACTGATAGTGGCCTTGTATGTAGATGATGGACTTGTAGCTGGATCAAGTATTTCAGAAATAAAAATATTGATTAGTAGTCTAAAAGAAGAGTTCAAAATTACCGATGGTCCTCTCGGTTCTTTCTTAGGAGTGCAAATTAATCAGAGAGATAATGGTGACATTTTTATTTCACAGTGTTTGTATACCGAAAAGATACTACAAAGATTTAGGCTTGAAAATTCAAAACCTCTCTCTACACCTTGTGATGTGACTAAATCTCAGGAAGGAGATACAGCCATGGTTGATGTTCCTTATAGAGAAGCAGTAGGTTGTCTACAATATCTTGCAGTTGCTACTAGGCCAGACATAGCATTTGCTGTAGCTTTGGTATCAAGAGCTCTGTGCAATCCTACAAAAGATGACTGGAAGCGTGTAAAAAGAATTTACAGATATTTACGAGGCACGAGCAGTGTTGGCCTTCTATACAAGTCACAAGTAAAAACAGAGTTTTCTGTTTTTAGTGATGCTGACCATGCCGGTGATGAAAGGACAAGACGTTCAACATCTGGTATGGTTTCAGTAAATGCAGGTGCATCTATAACTTGGTGGTCTAGATTGCAACATACGGTTGCAATTTCATCGACAGAAGCCGAGTATGTTGCTGCTAGTGAAGCAGCAAATGAGCTTGTTTGGCTAAAGTTGCTCTTCAAAGAGCTAATAGGATATGATGGCACTCCCATTTTGTATGTCGACAACCAAAGTGCTATAAAACTTGCCCAAAATCCACAGCATCATCGAAGATCTAAGCACATTGATGTGCGTTTTCACTCGATTAGAGAGAAAGTTGAGCAAGAAGTTTTAAAATTAGAGTATGTTCCATCATCAGAACAAACTGCTGATATTTTTACGAAACCTCTCTCACAAAACCTGTTTATGAACTTACGCGATGGACTTGGACTGGTTAAGTTAAACTGACTGTTTAAATCTGTTATTTAGTGTTTTTTTTGTTGTGTATAATTTTTTTTTTTTTTTGCTAATTGTTTATTTTGTGATGTGTTAAACAAAATTGGCCTTGATATCAGGAAGGAGTGTTGAATTTGAGCGATATCTCGCCAATTCTGGTTGTGCTTGGCGACCTTCCTTGGCGTGGCTTGTGAGCCATCTCGCTAGTACACTGATGTAACTCATGCTGGTATGACGTGCGTTTGTTGCCGTCCAATTTATAAGTATATTTTCTGCTATTAAAAGTATAATCTAGATAATTATTGAGTAATCAATTTACTAATTTAAGATTACTGTCGAAATCACAACACTTGTGTATAGTCCAACAGAACAGGGATAGATGCAGATTTTTTTCCCCTTTTGTTCCCATTTCGTAGGGGGGGGGGAGATTATTTTTGTGAAATTTATAGTATTTTTGTAAAAAGCCAAAATTTTTATTAGCTCCTTAATAGTCGCACCCGATATGTGTAGGCTACTTTTTTAAAATTCAGATTGCTTGATTGCCAAAAGTTTTCTGAAGTAGATATATTCGCCTTATTTAAAGGCAGATAAAATAGTGCGAGAATAAAACTACTACTATACACTATTAAAAAAAACTGGTCTGATCAAATATTCTGAATTTAAAAAAAAGTAGCCTAAACTGCCTGTGAATGTCTTGGGCACAACGCTTAAGGGGTTAAGAAACTATCAAATATAGTTCAAGCATTTAATACCAACTTATTTTATCCCTGCTACTTAAGTTGCTCTTTCTGGTCAGCTTGTTTTGTTTGCAAATTACTAATTTCAAATTCTAACAGAAGAGAAAATGAAGAATAATCTTTTGTTAAGAGGAATTTTGTTAAGGAGTTATACCTACCTGCAAGGGGAAAATAAAAAAAAAGTATCTTTTCGGAATTTTTTTCAGAAAAATGAAACGAAGATATTTGAAAAACTTTTGTTTGTATTTTGTTTATTACACTTTAAAGAAAAGGAATTTATTTTTGTAATGACGAAATGAAGTTGGATGATGCCAGTAGACCCCCCCCCCACTTCTTGGAGATGGTGTCATTCTGGTAGCCGTCCACACAGAGATCACCATAACTTTGTCAAATAATATCTGAAATTAGAAAACATGTCATGTCATCTTTACTCCAAACACTTAAAACTAGAGAGTAATAGTTCGGTATTTGTTAAAATTAATTTTGAACAAAATGGAGGCCATTCAAAGTCAAGATACCGATTTTCATAAAAAATTTGAAGTTTATAAAAAAATAGAAAAAAAAACTGATTAGATCAGCAAAAGGAGAGATTACTCTCTAGCTAATATTGTTGTTAAAAATTGGACAAAATTTGAAGAAGATTGGTTGAGATTTGTTATAGTTATCTTCATCACAGTCTTTAAAAACATTGTCTAGAGATAATCACGTTTAAAGATTAAAATTATGGTTTTTGCATGATAGAACAAAGTAAATTCAAGCAGCATAACTTTCTTAATTTTTGTCAGGTCGACTAGAAATTGTACTTTCAGAAAATGCAAAAAAGCCTTTTTTGAAAATTTACTGGTAGGTAGGTACACCCCTTAAAGGGAGGGGGAATACTCTCCCCCAAAGAGGAATAAATTTTTTCTTCGATCAACTACAGTTGAATAACCTCAAATCTGTTGAGAAATGCTTTTATCGAAGAAACTAAACATTTGTATTTATGCGGTTATTCTATTAAAATAATTGTTTCTGGAGCTGTTTTAGAAGAGCTTTGTAGAAGAAAATTCAGTACAAACACTTTCACTATTTCAGTCATGTAGAGTTCAGAAAGGCTGCACAACAAAATTATTGCATATTGAATTTTTTTTTTTTTTTTTAAATCCTGTATTTATTTTTTATTATTTTAATCCCAGTTTTTGTAGAACTTGTTGTATATGTTCCATGTCATGTATCAGCAGAAGCACAGTTAGGATCTTCCAACTGGAAAGGATTTTGAATCATAACTCATAAGTAAATAATTTCGACAGTTTTGCATGTTCATAAAGTAGTTTTTAGTAAATACATGCTGGTTTTAGTAAGAGCTGATATAATGAAAAGACAAGCAGCCAAAGCGAATTCAGCATTCCGCTGTTTCGAGGTTTCGTAAAAGTACCCTAAAATCTTTAATATAATATTTTAATTAATATTATTATTCATTACATTTAGCATAAAAGTGAGAAACAGCAGTAGCAAAAATACATGTACTTTGCTGCAATTGCATCTAATCAACATGTAAGAAGTCCATCCAAACCCAAACTGAAAACTTTTCTGAGTATTAGGAATAACCAAATGGAAATGGACTAGAATGAAGTACTATAGTGAAACAATCCCAAAACCTACACATTTATTAAATACAAACATCATGGGAAGTTCAATAATGCTCATGAAATACAGCAATAAATAACAAAGCTATTATTTTTTCAACAAACCAGTTGAAAAATTGACCTTTGACAATTTTTTTAATGTTCTGCATGACAGAAGGTGTTCTCGAAGAATTTAAAGTAATCAAAATGTAAGTAAGAAATAAGCGAAAATGTTTTATTTTACTTTTTACTTGTGTTAATGTATTTAAAGTTTAAATATAGTGCAAAATGGCAGGATTTGCGTCCTGAATTTTGAAATCCTCTTTAAGATAATTTTGCAGGTGGGTACCTCCAATCCATGAAATTTCTCCAGTTTCTGGAAAATTTGCTCCTTTTTTTTTTTTTTTTAACAGGAATCTTTCCAGGAGGAGGAGAAATGTAATGTTCATTAGGCAAGTAATAACTGAAACCCAGTTATTATGATGGGTGCATAACATTTGGTTAAAACTTTCCGAAATGCTGAGGTGAATTCTTTCTATGATATTTTGCCCTGTAGTTGATACAGTTCATTTAAATAACATGTTAAATTAAACAGAGATTCAAGATAATCTTCTCTCCCTACCAAAGCAGTGTTATTTCCCCCCCCCCCCCCATTTACAAATGTTGGTAGGAAGACTCTCCTCCTACAAAAAACTGAATTTCAAGTCCTGAAATTAATACAAAAGTATTTAGTAACTTAATTTTTTATTGCTTGTAAATCTCATATTACTCACCCACAAGAAAGGTGACACAACTTCAAAAAATTGATTGTGTATATAATTTCACTAACAGGTCAGATTTAGGCGCATCTTTCTACAAAAAAAGTGTCATAAGTGTAGTTATCCAGAAGCTCACCAGATTATGCTATGTGTCACTTTCCCACTGCAGAAGGAAGGTGGGAGATAAATTTACTCAATTTTCTCTATCTCTTCTACATCTTGATTCTTAAGAGTTTTGAGCTTTTATGCACACTTTTACAGCTGTATGTAGAGCTAAGAGCTTTAGTTTTATGTTACAGTAAAAAGAAAAAAAAAATCAATCTTCTTTTCTCTTTACTGTGAAATGTAGTATTTTTGAGCTGTGTCACTTTTTCTGCGGGTGAGCCAGCCATATGGAGATTATATATATATAATTTTTTTTATAAAACAGAGTCGAACTCTGATAATACCAGCATGGGTAAAATGAGGACACTGTTAAAATGAGTAATTTGCACGTTAAGAATGGTACATCATTTAAACTATATTAAGATTATCCAATGGTTGGAGTATCATAGTTGAGATTTTTCCAACAGAGCGAAAATATGCTGGGACCAGGACTCGAACCTAGGTACTTTAGTTTGCTGTACCAATGCTCTCCATACTGAGCTATCCGGACGATATCCTGGCTGGCATAATTCACTCTTATTTGTTGGATTCTGTTCATTATATTAAGATTTTCATGCTTTGTATGAGCTGCAAAAGCAGAGTATGTCCAATCCATCTGTTCACTTCAATATGATTTTCGGCGAAAAGCAGGATTTCTTTCTAATCCCTTTCTTATCAAACATTTTTCTATCAGCAGTAATATTTCTACATTACAACTGTGTCAAAATTGAGAAATATATCAGTTTTACCAGGCCTTCAAAATTTCATCAACCTTTTATCAACTTTCAAAAACCCTCCACACCACCTAACAAATACAAAGGAATGACTTGAGGTCTTAAAAAAATGACAGAGAAGAGAAGAGAGATGGGGATGTTTGAAATTAATGCCCTTTGTAATTTTTTCAACTGAGCCATAGAAATGAAGTAAAATTGTTTATCTTCTAAAAAAGAAAGAAATCTTTGTTTCTTTCTTCAAATCCAGACTTTGGGCTATATTAACCAACCTTTTCACGTCTTTTATTGCACTGTGAAAATGAAAAGGATATGTGAAATCAATAGCTTGAAAGTTGCAGTGAGTATTATAATTTTAGCAAAGTTTTTCTGGGAAATTTTATTATATTAAGTTAATTTTAACTTGCGATAATTAGAACAATTAATGGTTGTAATTAGTTTATTTTTATGTGTGTTTTAATGATGTTTATTATCTTTGCAGGTATTAAAAAATCAGTTAATACAAGGATTGATATAATCCCTTGTTTCGTGTATTAATAGAGTTACTGTATATGTATATTTTTTAATTCAACAATATTTGTTCTTCATAGTAAAAAATATATATCCATTAAAAAAAAATACATGCATAAAAGAAAGTCTTTAAAAGTGTGTTTTTATTGAAAAAAAAAAATGCGAGACAAAATTATGAAAAACAGCATTTATTAAAGTATTTATGAAACTTTAGGGTAAAATCCCACAGTTCTTTGTACTCTTCACAGAAAAGATGGACATTAGTCAGAATTCTCTATGAACAGCTGACAAAACTGATGTATTAAAAACACAACAAAGCCCATCACAATTTTGATCAACATCAATGTAATAATATATATTTTAATATCACAATGTTTATATTTTTTTAGTTGGAATTCTTTTTTTTTTTTTTTAAACAATGCATGCTCCAAAAAATTGCCATAAAAGGAAAAGCAAAAAAATTCTATCAAAGTCAACATTATGCTCCTATAACACAGAATTTTAGATCTATCTAGTGACTAGTAATATCTCGGAAAATAGATATCAAAATTTATCAAAGCACCAAATATGAAAGAATTATTTTTAAAGAATCAATAACAAAATATACTACAGTATCACCAAGACAATAGGAATAAAATGTTTGTGTTTAAAAATAACAGATTATTGCTCACTGAAACTGAAATATAAAAAGTACAATTTTTGATTTCAAAAATAATAAAAAGACAATTTTAAACAATTGCAGTCACAAGATTCCTACAAATTCATAACTTGGATAAGATAAGATTTCAATACATTTTGTGACTTTGAAAAGTGAAGGTAATTTTCTGTAATTTTTAATGTTGATGATCATTACAAATGTTTTTGTTATTACGAAAATTAAAATTCTCATTGCCAATGTACATTAAAAAAAAAAATGCTTATGCTTCCTTAAATTTAACAAAGTTACATTTTTTTTTAAATTTTAATTATTTACTTATCTCTGTTAGTGATATGTTAAAATAATAAAAAATCATTTTGTTTAATTTATTTAAGAAGACTACTGACCGTGAAATATCCCTTTATAATCAATTTTTATTTACATATCACATTAAATAACAATTTTATATTTGCCATTGAAATATTTAAAAAAATTACTTTTATATTATTTTTACTGTCACTTCAATCAATAAAATTAAATATTGCTCAATATGAAAATTACCAACATTGATATAAAAATTCAAATTACTTAATTTATTTACTGTTATCGTCTTTTCATCTATAAATAGCAATATTTTTCTAATACTAAGAGTAAAATGACAATTTCAAACATTAACAGTTATGTTTAAAAAAGAAAAAAATCTTATCCACAAATGCCTCTTTAAGCGAAATCTCACATTTTTAAATTACTTATTTTATTATTAGTAGTAAAATTTAAAAAAAAAGAAAAAAAAAAAATTAAAATTTCAATTTTTTTTCACTAGTCAAATTTTTAAAAATTTCATTTTTAGTAACATATCACATTTCTTTATCTATTTTCACTCTTACACATAAAATTGTAATAAAAAAATACAACAAAACATTATTTCACTTAATTCTTCAAAATATTAAGAATCCTAAATTTGATTACTTTAATTTATTTTTTAAGGTCAATTTACACACATTTTTTTTTCTTTGTTATCACGAATGAAAATTTTGAATTTTAATAATCATATACTAGAAAAATTCGTTAGTTAAAAACCTTCTTTAAAATTAAATTTTCAGTGACATATCACCTTTTTTTATCATCTATCTTACTATCATACATAAAATGTAATTAAAAAATAAAAATACAACAAATCACTTTTTTTTTTTTTTTTTTTTTTTTACATTTTTTTTAAATGTAAGAATTTTTAATTTTGATAATAAATCTTCATTATTTGGCATATTATTGAAATAAAAAAACTACAATTTGAAATTGGCATGCAGATTTTAGTTTCCCTGGTGAACTATGGTAATGAAATACAGAAATGTATGAATAATTCTTAAAAAGTGATAACACTATCTGTAATTACAATTTCAAAATGAGAAGGAATATATATTAATAAAGTGAAAAATTGTGAAATACCATTGATTTTCAATGCTTCTGACAATGATAAACAAAATGAATGCGCTCATAAGCAACCCCAGATCGTATTTCCTTGGAAAAAATTTTCGGCGATAAAAAGTTACCATTGCTTGATTTACTTGAAAAATTAAAGTACTGTGTAAAAGAAATTATACTTAACAATAACAAGAGAAACTACTGCTGTGTATAATTTGAATATTTCAGTAGATGATTTTCTAATAAATTTTTTTATCTGAAACAATTACCTGTAAAAATATTACTCTATTTTGGAAATAAATGACATTTTAGATGCTTGATTTATGTAAAAAAATAAGTGTTGAGAAAAAAAAATTATTAAGTTATAGACCAAGGAGGGATGGGGAAAGAAACTAACTAAATAACTTTGTTTTAGATGAGCAGTTTTATTTTGAATATTTCAGTAGATCACTTTCTAATAAAACTTTTGATATGAATTCTTTATGAATAAATGACTTGTTTATTATTCTGGGAAATGATATTTTAATTAATAAAGGTTTATTATTTTATGCAGATGATATTGACCGATTAAATACATTTTTTCATACTTATTTAATAATATGGATGCTGTTTTAGAATTAAAACTTTCCTGTCCTTGCTATTATATCTTATATTTTTGTCACCAAAAATGTCACCAAGAAAATATGATGGGATAACTAATAAGTATCAAAATGAATTAAAAAATATGAACCACCTAAATATGTACATATCTTCAGGAAAAAATAACTGATAAAACACTTAAGCTTTTCATACAAAAACAGCTAGCATATTTTAAGCAGTAGAGTTCATGTTGCACAGAGTATTGCAAAATATTTACAAATCTTTTTCTTTTCCATGCCTTTGGCATCTGCTTGCTCACATTGCTTTTCAAGTCTCACAGATTTAAAAGAACTCATTTTTTGATTCAATAAGTACTTAAACATAACCTCAAAACATCTACAATTATCACAGTTAAGATGTTAATGTATAAAAACATTCTTTGGACATCTTGCAGATTTTATTTTTTTCTATTTTCATCCGACTTAAAATAGTTTTGTGTGTGATTTCTGGCCGGAAAAGTTTTCCAGTACTCACATATTATCCATGCCAAAAAGATACATCACACCAACTATGACAACAATAATACTAATTACAATAATCCCCCCCCCCTTTTTTTTGCTTTTTTCTACATTGTAACTGCATAGTTAATATTATATAATTGCCATATTAAAGGCAATTGCAGAAGTATTTATGTAAAAATATGCAATATAATGTTGCATAATGTAGATATAGATTTGTATATTATATTCATAGATATATAATCTGTATAGGATATACAATACTATTTTCCCTCCAGCGTGCATAACACCCCACTGGTATACTATGTGTAATTTCAATTGGCTTTTTGACTGCTCTTTTTTCCCCCCCACTCTACTTGAGGTCAGTAGAAAGCTTCATCCTTTGTTCAATTACAGCAGTGGAAAAATCAGGACCAGGGACTCATATCGTCCAGTGCCATGACAACAAAGAGATGAAGTGGGAAGGAGGGATGTCCTTGAGAAGCTAATTGAAATTACATAGAGTATAGTAAAAATACTATCATAAATATCTTCTATTGCTAAAAGCCACCAACATATTACATATTTAATAAATGAATGCAATATTATTTTTCTATATTATTTTAGTTTGCTATTATATTATTCACCATTTTTAACAATGTTATACATTAATACATGTATACTAATTTACTGTTTTGAATGCAATTGGTAACCATTTTTGGCGATCTATCTGCCTGGCATGGGTGATACATAAGTACCATATTTTTCTAAAACGAAAAACAGAAGATTGCAATTTTATCTCAAATGGAAATAGCATAATCAGGTACAGAATGAGAGAAAGAATCCTCAGTGGAAGAAAAATAAAATACACTGTTGGCAGCAACATCTTTTTTGGCAGGTAACATAATAAAAGTCTTCTTTTTTTTCCTCCTAAATCACAGATCTGTCGACAAATATTTCAACTAATACAGATTCAAATTTTCTGGAATGTACCAAATGAATTTGCCACTATAACAAATTCCATTGTTTTGTTCACCACAAATTATGATAAAAAGCAATATCCAAAAAATTAAATTTATCTAAAAATGAACATGAAAGGTTTTTTTTTTAACATCTTTAAGCGATTGGAATTGCTTTCCCATTTGTACTATGATTTTACAGTTAACATTTTTTAACACTGTCTTTAATCTATTCAGATTGCCTAGTATTTTTTAATAAGATTTTATGTTTTATACCATTTTTAATTGATTCTGACTGAATAATAATTTTTGCTAACATTGTATCATCAGCATTTATTATTTTTAATACCATTAACTGATTCTTATTGTATAGTATTTTGTGCTATTAATTCATAATAAGCTTTTATCACTTGGTATGTGACTCATATATCACTAAGCCAAAAGTTTGCTCACTAAAGAAGAAAATTCACCGGCTCATTCCAGAATTATTAATTATCTGTCTTTTAATCAAACAAAAATGCTGCAGAGAAATGCATTTTTGACAAGCTGCTGAGAAAGAAACATGTAGACTTCCATCAAATATTTAAAACAGTTTTCAAGAGTTTTATTTTTTTTTTCATTTGGCTAGAGTTTCTATGTGGTCAGACCAAGATACTGATCCCCCTCCGATGAAAATATCGGATAAGTAAGAGTAGTGTGGAGTATTTCATTGTGTTCTTCCAGTGATGTCTGTGCGTAATGCAGTACGAGAGATTTTAGAGTTGGATGAGCATCGTACGGTTCCGCAAATCCAAAACCATTCTCGGCTTTATGGATCAAACAATGATTCACAGTACTGTCCACACTATAAAGAAAAAATAAAATCTATGTAGAATTATAGTGAAAAGATAGAGCTACATGGTAGTACAGTAGAGTCTCGAAAATCTGAGGTAATTGGGGCTGACACTACCTCGAATTACTAAAAACTCTGATTTTCTGAAAAAGTAGAAAATTCTTACCAATTATAATTTTACTCAATTAGGATGACAAAGAATGTACATACTTTTATTCTTTTTGTAATAATGTACAGGATACTTTACAATTAAAACAAGTTGGAAATTGTACGTGAAATGCGAAAAATGAGGTGTGTTCGTACTACAGCTAGTTATATAAATATTCAGATCTTGATGATATTTAATTCTGTGAAATGAATTATATTGTCTGCAGATTAATTTCTGTGATAAAATAAATATCTCGTTCGCTTGACGATTAAACCTCGGAAGCTCCTATAACAAGAAAGCATCAATTTCTTTTAAAAAAATTCAAATTCTTAATAAATATTTTTATTAATATCTGCTAAAGTTTTGATTCCATTTTCATAAAATTTGAAATGTCTCAACAAAATTCAGCAAAGATAATATATCTTAAATTTCAAACCATTCGATTGGGTAGTTTTTGCGTTGTTATATGCAAACGAATGGACAGACAGACAGACGGACCAGACGACGTCAATATGTGCTACGTATTTATATAATTAAAAACACACCTAAAAAAAAATTAAATTTTTTGCTGCTTTAAGACATTACTTCTCTGTTTTGTTTGATGCAGTATCTAGCCAACGCTTAAAAAGCATAATGTCAGCTGGGGTTGTTTCCTTTTGCTGTACCTCTCCAACACCCAAATCAGTAGAAACGTATTTATTGTTTCATCTGCATCTAATATTTTTATAGCTTCTAACTTAGTTATAATAGATAAAAACTTTCTCTTACTTTTTCCATTCATTTTTACCACGTGCAGCTTAAAGAAACTTGCACCGATCACTTTCAACAGTAATGCTTCTCCAATAAAACTCACTTTGAATAAACGACAGAGTAACTTACAATGCAACTGATCATGGAGTACACCCTCTAGTGCCAAATTTGGAAAAAGAAAAATCTTGTGTAGAACTAGTTTAAAAACTCCTTTTAAACCAACTCCAACCCTTAGCCATCTGCCTGAACAAGAGAACAAAGGGTAGTGGGTGACTCAAAATGGCAATGAAATTTCTTCCAGGAAGAAACGAAAGAAACTGGCATTCTTTCGGGCAAAAAAAAAAAAAAAACGTAGAATTTTTTTTTTTTTTTTTTAACACCTTGAATTAAGCGGAAGCTCGGACTTCTGAGACTAGGATTTTCGAGAGACTACTGTAACCATGCAACAAAATACACATGCCTAATTATATAAGAAAATGAATCATTATCATTAAACTAAAGATGTATATATGCTTAAAGTGATAAAACAGAATACATAAAGGCTTATAAAAACCTTTTAATATAAAGATTGACATGTTTCGAACCAACAAACAGTGATATTTTCAATTTAAAAATGATATTCTCACAAAATTTTTTGAAAATAAATTTGATAAATATAAACCAGGAGATTATATCTATAATAAAAGCAGGTGCTTAAAAATGGTCGACTGTAAACATGAAAATTAATATTTTCTTATTGCTTTTTAAATTTATAAAGCATCTCGTGCCAAATTTTAGATAATTCAAAAGAGGATGATTCATTGCATATGTTTTCACTACGCATATAGATTTCTACTGATTCATGGAGAATGGATGGTTAATAAAAGGAGGTGCTTAAAAATGGTCAACTGTAAATGTGAAAATTAATATTTCCTTATTACTTTTTTTTTCTTTAATCCATTATTTTACATTTAAATTTACATTATTACAGTAAAGTTTTGTCATGTATTTAATAGATGAGAGGGGGGGGGGGGGGATATTTAAACTCATCCCAGAAATTGACAAAACTGAAAATGCGATTAATATTATTTTCTTTGGGTTGCTCACGTGCTCCAGTAAATAAAGTGATAAGATTCATTATAATATTCAACAAGCTCAATTTAAATTAAAAATGATATAAACAAATACTTACACAATAGATAATGCAAAATCGCCTGTCCGACTGTTTCTTATTAGGAAAGTCCCATTTGGTTTGCCTGCTAATAACTTTTCAGCGTCGCACCTTGAACACTCTTCTAATAACCATGTTGACTCATTGTTGTGTGGCAGATCTTTGACTGAGGTGATAGGTCTGTCAAAACAAACAATCCTGTTACTATTAAATATATATTGCTTACAGTGTTAAAAATTACACTGCTCAGATAAGAAGGGAATAATACTTTAACGGCTGGTTTTAAACCACCAAAACAAGTGAACTTGAAATGGATTCTACAATTTGTTTTAAATAGACAGCTGCTGTTTATGATGCAAGCAGTTAATTTTAATTAATCCACACTTTCAAGTTATTTACTATTATGTTAGATTTTCAGAAAAATACCTACATTTAATAAAGGAGAGATTAAAATTATTAACTTACCTAGGAGAAGTTTTCTTTGCACTGGCCGAGTTCTGGAGTAATTTATTACTGCTGTCTTTAGATGCACCTTGTGAATGTAAGGATCTACAAAAGTAAAATGTTAACACATTTTAAGTACTTTTATGTAGTTACTTTACACAGTACTGTAATAAAAATATATTTAATATACACTTTAAGGCTGTTCTCAAATCGAAAGGGGCTACTTTCAGACACATTTTTCAAATCATTTTTGTTCAGAAACGCATGAAATGGACTGGTGTTGTTATTCAGAAACTTTGTAATCAAAACACGTTTTCCATTTTCTTGGTAAAGGAAGAAGATTGTTCAGAAAACACTGTCAAAGTCGACGTTTTGAACCGAATTCCCGATGCTTTAGTGCCAGAAAGAAAAAAAAAACATGTTGTCATGTGACACAAATCACTTATAACTCGATAAGTCATTTATTTATCAAAAATGGAAAACTCATTTCGATTCGAAATCGCTTCATTAGTCATGTCTGCTAATTTTATCCCTTTGCATTAAAAAATGAGTCGGAAATTGTGTCAGCAAGTTTTGCGTTGTTCAGCAGAGCATTTGAGAACCACCTTAAAATGAAAATATTTAGTTTTTAATTTAACACACCAGCAATAGGTTAATAATTGTGTCAATAATGTTTCATAAACTAAATTTTAAATGTTTTATTAATATCATATGCATACACAGTCATCTCTAGCAAAAGCAAGGCCCAGGGAAATAACTTTTACGAAGCCTTTTCCTATGAAACTAATCGCTTCCCTTCTCCTGCCCACATTGTAATAACTTTTCATTAAAACTCTCATAATATATATATGTGTGTGTGTGTGAACAGGAATAAGGATATTCGCATAATATAAAAGAAAATTTGATTAAACAATAAAATATGCAAGTTAATGTTAAATTAACTTCTGCCATTACAGTAAGGTGAACATGTGTTAATATATTTTCAAATAACAGTTCCTATTTATCAAAATTCATCAATAGAACTGACCTTTTAACTGATCATATGTAAATTCAAAATAAAAAATGAAGCACAGGGTGAAATCTTGGTTATATTTACTAGTAGAAGTACTATACCAGGAACTCATTTCAACTGCATCAGCAGCTTATTTAAGCAATAATGGCATCAACTAGTCAGATTTGGTTTATGAAATATGCAAGATTTGTAACAAATGAATTTTATATAAGGTGTATGTTATATACTGAGAAAAGACCAGAATCAACATTCCTTTTCAGTGTTAAGTTTTTAACAACTAAAACATGCAATTGCACTCCATAAGAGGTAAAAAATTAATGCTAAATAAAAAAGAATGCTTTTATTTAATTTTTTTTTAAATTTCTTTTGGGTGGGAGGTCCTGTGTGGCCTGGTTTCATATCCCTAAAGATGGCTCTGTATGCATATTTTTCTATCATGCTTATACAGTAGGTAAATATTGAAATATTTTTTAAAATATTGGTATCGACAAAATAAAAACAAGGTTGGCATTTAGAGAAGGAGGATTTTTTTTTTTTTTAAACAGGCTTTTTAAGTATGTTGAAACTTTTATATGATACATTAAAACACTCTCATCTCAAGTCATAATACTTTCATTTATTTTAAATACTTTGGCAAGAAAAGATATAAGACAACATTCCAAAATCGGGCATAAATTCCCCTTGCCAGCAAGATCACAGCTAGAAAAAAAATATTTCAAGGGATGGGAGTCATTTTTAAATTGTATTATAGTGTATCCTGTGATGTATTGTTTTTTGGAAATACAATAAATAAATCTAAGTATTAAACAAATTTTTCAATAAATAAATAATGGTCAGTAAAATTTCAGAGGAGAAGAGGGAGGGTGCTAACTCTATAATCCCCATTCTTTTCTTGGCTATGGCCTTGTCTGCCAGCACCTATTTTAAGAACCACTGGCACAATAAAGAGTGTGTGTGTGGAGAGGGGGGGGGGGATTTCGTGGTTAAAACTCCTCCCAGAGCATTTGAAACCGATAAGATTCATATAAACTCTTGTGTTCAGATAAAAATATGATGTGTAAAAACCAAAGTAAAAAAAAAAAACAGAATAAAATTTTTACCATTCAACTGTTTCAAGGCTTCATATAATAGGGGCCTCTGCTTCAACACAAAATTACCATAAAATCCTATTAATCTGCCCTTCCCGATTTAGCGTCTCCCCTCCCACTTTGTAAACAAATTGGAAAATTAAAAAAATCCCGAGAAAGAAATTTCGTCGCGCATGTCAAGATCAACACCAAAAATTTTATTTCACGAGTTTCTTTTTTTTTCCCGACGCATCAGAAAGTTGTGACAATTCTTTTATATATCACAAATGTGTACAAGCACAAAAGTAACATATACAACTTCAACTATTGTCAATCTGAAAAAGCAATATAACCAAACATTAGTTTTGCTGTAAATTCATCTCCATGGTGATATGAAGGTAATGAAAATATTGATAGGGAAAGTTTCTCATGAAATAAGTTAAAAAATGTGTATTTGATGCTGTGTGTGAAATATTTTGATTAAAAAAGAATATTTATTTTATCAAAGAATTTATAGTCGTATTTAACATTATGAAAACCAATCACAAAAAAATTATCGATTGATTGATCAGTAGATGGCGCCACAGTTGAATTTGTAGCATATTTTGTGCTATCTTTATAGTAGCAATGTTTTTTGTTTTAAAAATCTGGCAACACTACCAATTCGTTCTGTATGTTCTCAATTTTTGTGATTTGTATTATTTATTTAGCATTTATAGATATGAAATCATGATTAAAAAAAAAGAAAATGGTTATTTAATCTCCCTAATATACAACAGATGGCGACCATCACATAAAATGTTACTAGTTCTAGAAAGTATTTCAGGACATTTTCAACTGCAATTTCTCAGTGTTTTTTAATTATTTTAAATTATTAAGTTCCTTTTATTTTTCTGTTACCATATTAATGACAGATATTAGTGTTATTATTTATCTAAATGCATTCCAGTTTCAAAGCTTCTGAAATCCAGAATTTTCTATAATTTGAAATCTCCATTAATCATAAAGTTATACTGTTTTTCTATTTTGCATATCATTTTTTTTTCAAAATTTTTTTTTGTCACTTTATTAAAATAATGCATGCTTTGCGACGATCGGCCATTAGCATCTCCTCCCCCCACCCATAAATATCATATACTACAATTTTAATACCGTGTAAGCTCCCCCCCCCCTCCCCTGATTATTTTACGATTTTACGTCGCGTTTAGGGAGGCAGATTAACAGGATTTTACGGTAATGAAAGAAAAAGTTTCGGGCAGTAACTGCAAAGTAAGTATGTATGTTATTGCTACTGCTCTTCCTATCTCCCCCCTCTCCTTTTTTTTTCCTTTGAAGATAGGGGATTATCTTCTATATCTTTAAACACGTGAATGCTAAATTTATCTCAGTTGTTTGTGCTCTTCATTATGTCAGTTTTTAAGTGTCACATATTTACTAAACACTACCGTATGGGCATATAACACAATGGAATTCTTCATTTTAGGAGTAACAAGGATTCAAAACCCGTCCGAGATGAGAATCCTGGCTATGCCAGTGTAGGAACTATTTTTAAGTAAAACCCAAATATTTGATGAACATTATTACAAATATTTTTAGACAACTATAAAATACTTACAAGTGGGTTTCCCTTTGTCTGTTTAGAGATATTAATTTGGGTTTTAGAGTTGAAATTTCCCTTTCTAGAGTGCGGGAGTAGGAAGTCAAATGCTTAAGGTTCACATCGAGCTCCCTTTGATGTCCTTGCAAAGTTATAATTCTTTTTCTTAATCCATCTATGTCTAAGCATCTAAAAAGAAAGGGATTTATTTAAAATAAATTTGTGATTAAATTTCTTTTGTTATTAAAAGACTAACATTTTGATAAAAAACTGAATAATAAAGATTTTAAAATTATTTTTTTTATTATGGTCAAATATTGCCACATATTAAGGAGGTTGTGTTCAATCAGATCTCAAATTCCCTTCGTTAATGTTAAACCTATAGGAGTGGGATATATTCTTATTTTTAAAATATCTGTTCAGGAAATTTATATTTTTAACTACTTTTTTTTTTCCTGTGATCTTTTCTTATAGGGTGTCTTGTTTTGTTGTTGTTGTTATCAAAAAATTTCTAAAATATATGTTTAATTTAATATTTTATATATTACAATCACACAAGCTGTGAGTAAAATTTTAATACTTCAGATAAAACTAAGTACATATTTTAGAAATATTTTGACAATTTAAAAAAAAAAAAAAAGACATTTTTTAAGAAGAGTACACAGAAAAAAATAAGTCAAAAATATTAATTTCTTCAGGAGATATTTTAAAAATAAGAATGTATTCCACTCCCATAGGTTTAACATTGGTGAGGGGAGTTTGAGATCCGACCGACTCCATTAAAAGCCAGAATGATTGTTTGTAAAACAAAGATATACTTTTTTAATATTTATTATGCATATTAAACATTTCTTAAAATTTGAGGTATTTTTTTAAAATAAAATTTTATTTGCCGTTCTGTTTAATAGATTATAAACAGGCAAAATATTGATGAGCAAACGTTAACTGTATATATAGAATAGCCTCTCTTCAGAAAATGCACTGATACTATTATTTAATCAACATTTAAAATACACTTATTCATGATATCTATAGTGTCATTTTAACATTAATATGTAGTGTTAAAAATTATTGAACAATGCATTTATGTAGCAAGTTCGAATACAAATAATGTATATTAATTATATCACCTAAATTAAATTCAAATATTTATTTCTGTGTCAAGGGTGGTGGTCAGAGAGATCTCAATTTCCCTTCACTAATGTTAAATTTATGAGCATGCGATTCATTTATTTTAAAAATATCTCCTCTGGAAATTTAAATATTTAACTTTTTTTCTCTGCATACTCTTCTTGAAAGTTTTTTTTTTTAACTGTCAAAATATTTCTAAAATATGTACTTAATTTTATTTGAAGTGTTAAACTCTTACCCAGTCTTGTTAAGATTTCAATGCATAAAATTATAAATTAAGTATATATTTTAGGAAAAAAAAAGAAAGAAAGATCCTTTAAGAAAAACAGACACAGAAAACACACACACACACACACACACACACACAGAAAAAAAAAGTTTAAAAAAGTTAAAAATATATATTTCCTGAGGAGATAATTTGAAAATACAAATGCATTACATGTCCATAGGTTTAACATTAGTGAGGGGAATTTGAGATCTCATACATTTTGATCAAGAATACAAATTATTTTATGCCAGTATTAATAATTATATATCAGATTGCATGTTAGAAACTTTTCTAAATCTTTTGCACATTTCCTAGAATAGAACACGTGACGTAATCTAAATGCATAACATTTTTAAGTTGCATAGCTTTTTAAACTTAAAATGCAGGGAGAGACAAGCTTGTAGAGGGACTGACAAATTAAATTATTTTCAAGTAACACACAAAAATTCCATTGTGAGCGAAATATTACATTTTCATCATGACATCATAGATTAACCATTCATAAATAGTAATATCTGAATTCCTTTGTGCAATACTGTACAAAACAATGAATGTTACACCAATAATTTTGATTGGGGACAAGCTATAGTGTATCTCAAAAACATAGGTTTGATACAGTTTGTAGCGTTCTAATATTTTTAGAAACAAAAACAACCAAACTGAAAAGAAGAGGAAAATTTGCCTCTCTCCTCTACCACATCTAGAAACTGCATTTTACACCTGGGCACAAAGGAAGGAGCTGCACATTTTTTAAGGCATGTTATAACTTAAAAAAAAAGAAATCTAAAAATTCTATATTTTTTTTTTACCGTAATAGTTTTTTTTTTTGGCAAATAAAAAGGCATATATTGAAGTTTTAAAAACAATTTTTTATTTGGAAATTGGTTGAAAAAATGTCGCTCTGGTGGCCTTTGATACAGGGGTGTGCAAAAAGTGAAGTGTTCCACAGACAGAAATCTCACAGATGAATCTCAGAATCTGCTTATCTGTAACAAAAAGCCAAATAAAAACCTTAAAATTTACAATATTTTGTAGTATTTCATGGATGGGTTTATCAATTTTTCGATCCTGAAGAAAATGACAGCTGTTCAAATTTCAGCTACAAAAATTTTTGGATTTAAATTGCGAAAAAAAAAAAAAAATTACAATTCGAATATTGAAAAACGTGTCCATGAGGGATTAAAATATAGTATAAAAATTTCAACCAAATCGATCAATCCAATCTCAAATTCTACCTGGTACTGATTTTTAAAATAGAGCTTCGAGAAAAACAGGTTTAAAGTTTTACAACATTTTTAAACAAACATAGATAACAGTGACAATTTTCAGCTTCCATAAAATCATCTACACCAGGCGAATATAATGAAGACTCCTGGACTTCCTTTTTTCTCATTTCTTTTGTTTCTACCTGCGTGCCACACACAATACGCTAAAAATGAGCCTGTTCACTGCAACACCAAAAGGCAGATAATTTTTAAACCAATACAAATTTAAAATAACCTGCTTTATCACAGAGTTTTTAAGGATTTAAAAAGTGAAAATATACAAAAAAAAATATTATAACATACCTTGAGAGGAGGGGGAAGGAGGGGGAATATTTCATATAATTAACAATCAGTTACCGTTAATACACAGAAACAAAAAAAATGAATGTGTGGGAGAGGCAAAGGGAAAGGTGAAAACTTATCAAACTGGGGGAATTTACATGAAATATTTTAAGAAACAGAAATCTGTCAAAACACTGAAGATTCTCACCTCTGATTATTAAAAATACAGCAATACTTCAGTTTTCGTTGACTTCGGTTATCGTCAATTTTTTTTCGTGAAAAATTTGTTTTGGTTTTCGTCGGTTGTCTCAGATTTCATTTATTTCTTGTGTATTTTGTGCTTTTTTTATTGATTGAGAGTGCTCCGTCATGGAACCAAAGAAAGATTCTAGTAAGCAACTTGTTTAATGATAATGTCTTGCCCCATTTTATGCAAATCTTAAAGAGGCGGCAAAAATGGACCACTTTGGGCAGCTTTTTTGAGCGACATAGGTCCTCTGACTCTGAAGCTAGTCCTACTGCCAAAAGACCAAAAGGGAAGTGACCCCAGATACAGTGCCTTGATACCATAGGCTAAGAACACTATTTTAATTTCTTATTCTTTTTAGTATTAAACGCTATACTTATTCTCTATAAAATTTGTTTTTTATACGTATTTTGGAGTGTTTAGAATGTATAATTGGATTTACATAGACTCATATGGATATAATTGACTAGGTTTTCGTCGGTTTCGGATTTCGCCGATTGTTTTCAGACGGATTATCGACAAAAACAGAGGTATCACTGTACTCTTAAAACAATTATTGCCTGCAAACAACACATGCACATAAATTACATTTTCAGAAATAAATTAGCAGATTACTTACGGAGCAATGTCTGGAGTTTGTTTCTGGCTGCCATCTACGTAACTTTCGAGCAGAGCAATACAGTCATTTACAGCATCTAATAAATTTTGCTTTACATAAATATCAGTTTCCATTTTCTCATAGTCTTTATAAAACTTGTCATACAACTGAGAACTTTTCATATATTCCTGGTTCAGGTTATTTAAGGCATCACCCTAAAATAAAAAATAAAATGTGTTAAACAAACAAAACAAATTTAGAAATCTAAATTTAATGAAACATTAAAATACAGCAGAGCTTCTAAAATCCAGAATCGTTCCAGACTCAGCAATTCTGGATTTTAGAAGTTATAGAATAATAAGTTGAATTTGAGGAAATAAGTGCCATATTCAGCTTAAAAATATACAGTATGACTAAACATATACAGTAGGCTTCCTCGAATCTGCATAGCTTGAAACCAGAGGTTGTGCAGATTTTTGAATTTTGTGGATTTCTAGTCACTGTTTTGTTTACATTTATTAAACAATAATTTGAATGCAATAATGCACTGTAAATTCTGTTTGATACATTATCCATCCAATCTTATATTTTATAACCCTGTATGTAACAGACTTTCATTAATTGTTAAAAAACAAACAAAAAATTAAACAATTTTTATATTAATTATTAAAGAAAGTAATGACATTGATTTTTTTTTTCTGATATACTGTGAAATTCGAACAAGGAAAAAGTTCACACATCGGTTTCCTAAGAAACCCCTTTATCACTAAATCTATTGCTATGACGGTGCATGTGGCCTCATGGTACGGTTGGGTCCTCATTTTTTGGGGGGCATGTGGAAAGATGTTTGTACATACAGATATATATTTAAAGCAATCCAGGAAAACAACAAGATAATTTTAAATATATTAAGTTTATTATCCCAAGCAATGCTGGGTGTGTCTGGAAACAATAAAAAAGATAATAAAATATTACTTACATGGATATATTTGGAATAAGGATGCATGAGCGTGATATCTAATATTTTATTATAATGTGCTAATGATTTGTGCTGATAGAACTGTATCAATTCCACCACAGAGGAGAAAACAAGAGGTTCGGAAAATCCATATTTCCCATTATTGCGGCAGATTTTTATTAATTTATTACTTCCATCCTTCCTAGAAAAGAAATAAACATGAAGTATTAAGGATCATAAAGAGATTAAAATAAATTAGTCTTATTAGTCTTCTATACAACACATTACAAAATTAGTTGAATCTGTCAATTCATAAGCTACACAAGTCCCAGGTTAGGAAAATTTCAACAATAATAACAAAAAAATCCATTTTAAAAACATTTAGCTTTGTAAAATTGGCTGTGATTTTTAAACATTGTAAAGGAAAGTATTTTTCATGAAATGTAAAAATGTTCAACTAAAGTAGAAGATCTTTATACTGCAATTCTCTATATAACTAGAGATGGGAATGCTCAGAAAAAAACCCCAGAAATTTTCGGCAAATGGGGTATTTTTTAAATTTTCCAAAATGGAAAAATTTTAATTTCATTTATTATATAATACATTCAAAATTTTATTATGGCTACATTTTGATATTATTTCTTTATATTTTTGCATTTTCAGTGCTCTACATGAAAATGTCAACATGGAAAATATGATCTGTAAGCAATTTAGGAGTCCTTTAAAGGGCCCCTTCACAATTTAAACCTTTAAACATAAGACTTTTCACAAAATGCAGAACATTTTTCAATCTCCAAATTGAATCCTTCACAAATGTCATGATTTTAAAATAACAAAACATGTCACATAACAGCTGAAATCTGTTATCTAGCTGTATATATCTACAAAGGACCTAATGTGATCTATATAATGCAAAATTCTATAATATACACCTATAATTCTATAATGCACCATTTAGAATAATAAAAATACTTAAAAATACCTAATGCTAATTAAGATTTAAAATCATTTTTTAAACTAACAATTGCAGAATTCTGGCAAAACATGAGCTTCATTTTTACAGATTTTCTAGTTTATAACAGATTTTCAGGATAATCTACATTTTTTTTTTCAAACCATTAATATGTAATAAAATACTTCATTTTCAGCTGATTATGTCAGGTGTGGGTTTT
Source organism: Maratus michaelseni (assembly GCA_963931845.1). Taxonomy (NCBI): domain Eukaryota; kingdom Metazoa; phylum Arthropoda; class Arachnida; order Araneae; family Salticidae; genus Maratus; species Maratus michaelseni. Next base: position 126,576,297 of record OZ007597.1, read on the forward strand.
TTTTTTTCAGGTAACATGGGTTAGTTTTTAGAAAAGTCTGTTTTTATATTTTTTTTCAAATTCTCGCTTAATTGAATGCCACTTTGTAATAAAGTGGTAAAATGAAAAATGCCAACATTAAAATCTTAGTCAGAATAAGCTGTAAAAATTTAGCAATGTTTATTTATTTATTTTTTTTTTTTGCATTCTTTACTAGACTGTATATAGAGAAAATTCCAAAAAATGATTTTTTTTTTCTTAAGAGGACAGTACAATACATTTTAAGCAAAAAAATTGGAAAAATGGATATTTTCGCAGTTTACGCAAAGAGAAGGGTACAGAGTCTCATCTCAAGGTCTGCATTATAAAGATCTTCTACTGTATTAATAAACAAAAATAATAACTTTTATATCCAAATTTCTTTAGCAGGATTTTAAAGTTCTGTTGAAATGCCTAGTATTAAAATAGTACCAGATAAGATAATTTAATGAATAACCATTACCTTAAGGTCAAGGTATATTCTCCAGAACCTTTATTGGATGAATTCCGAACAAGGAATGTACCATCTGCGGTGTTGGCAAGTTTTACATTTACTTCTTCCCTGTAAATAGATGTAATGAACAATAAGAAACCAATACTGTACTCTTAAAAATAAAAATCAATTTTACTATAGTACAACATAAAAAACAAACAGCTTAAAGAAAAAAAGAATTGAAGATATATTTCAATAATTTTTCTGTTTTTAGTTTTGAGTCAAATTAGATAATACAAATAATAATAATAAATAGTAAATAAACGATATGTTTAGTCACATGACTTGTGTTTTTTTGTATAGATTACGTATGATAGGATTTAATAGAATAAAGAAAACTTTTATTAATATCTTTTTAACTTTTGATTTGATTTTTATACAATTTGAAATGATTTGACAAAATTCTGCAACGATTATACATATGTTAAATTTCAAACCATTCGGTTGGGTAGTTTTTGTGCTGTTACATGCAGACGGACAGACCAGACTACGACTATAGGTGCTACAACATATTTATAGAATTATGAACACACCTAAAAATTGGAAAACGCTATTCAATGAGAAATCGCTTCAATAATGAGGCCTGCAAATGACATGCTTTTGCATTAAAAATAAGCCTGTAAATGCATCAAAATTTTGTGTTATTCAACGTGGAAATTTTGCTTTTGAGAAATGCCTTAAGTACCCATGTTAACTTGACCATGTTTCGTTCATATCATTCAGCACTGAAATCAGTATTGTCTGTAGCTCTTGGGATGGGGGAAAGACATTATGGAATTTTTGGGGAGAATTTGCAGTTCTAGACCATTACTAAACAGAAAATCAGAAATTTTTTGGGAGGTTTGGGGATTTTGATTCCTTAGTAGAGACTTCCCCTGAACCTGATACAGGGGCTGAATTACAAATTTGGGGGGCCTGGGCACAGATGCTTATGGGGGGGGGGGGGGGGCTCTTCCACTGATTCTTACATTGGTCTTGAGTAAAAAATATATATCATTCAAAGCGGTAATTATTAAGATAACCACTACTGACTTTAATAATTTTGTGATATTTAATGATTTTTTTTATAAATTTTCTTCTCAATTTTTTTAGCAGTAAAAGTTTTATAACATCCTCATAATCAATCTTTAGTGTTCTATCTTGCTGAAGATTTTTGGAAATCTGTTTGTTCTGAAAGTAAAAGTATCCTAATAAAAAAAAATCTATAAACAAAATCGAAAAAGTAAAAAACAGCCTTTGTAGAGATTGACCTCAACTATCCAATGGGAAAAAAAAAAAAATCTTTTAAAATTATTGAAACGCAAACGAGATATTTAAAAAAAATTCTCCCATAGAATTAATATTAGCGAGAGGGTGTTTTCGTGAAAGTGAAGTAGTTAGTTTTAAATGAAAAAAAAATGATAAACAGATTTTTCTATATTAATTTTGTTTTTTAATAGTTAAAACTTCATCAGATTTTGACCAATAATTGAAAAATCTTCAGTAGCATTTAGGGGCCCCTGAAAATCAGGAGACCTGGGCCGTGTCCCGAATGCCCTGCCATAAATTAGGCACTGACCTGATAACTATGGGCCATTCACTGAATTCATTAACTGGATACAATTTCAGTAAAATTTACAAGGATTTATCCAGAATATGCCCTTTTGAAGCAAAAAATAAAAAAATAGCAATAATATGAAATCCAAATCAAAAATCCCAAATTTATGTGCTAACACACATAACAAATTTGTGTTTTATTTAAAAGATAAACTATGCTCTAGAAATGTAATCCATCATAGTACCTAGTAATATCTCCCCAAAACCACTCAGCATCTTCAAGAGATTTATCTTCTTGCTTAGATGCATCCTCCAATGAACAAGCATTCTCTTGTTCAGTATGGCAAAATGCTGATTGTGCTGCTAACTGTTTTGATTCCATGATGGCATTTAAATGTGGTGGCCGTGCTAAAAGGGAAGGAAAAAATACAATGCATTTATTGCAACAAAATCTTCATAGATGCTGCGAAATTGAAATGCAAATCACAAATAAAACTAATAACTTTTAATGCAGTAATTTACAGAAGAAATGCCACAGCTTTTGCGAGTTTGAAAGTAAAAAATTCTTAAATGTGGTGCTTACGTTATTTTTCTTTTCGCATTCTGTATAGTTATAAGTACAAACTGATGTCTTCAATAAATTAGATATTAATTTTTACAAAATTAGATATTCATTTTTACAAACACTTTTAATCTTGAGTAAAATCCAATGAATATAATTTGTAATTTTTTTTTTTTTACAGTGTTTAGTGAATGGTATTTTAAATTTTTATTGTTTTATTAAGCACATATTTACTAGTTCAACATTTACAATGTTTATTTTATTAGACTAAAAATTGTAGATGCCAACTGCAATATTTTTTCCATAAATTACAATACAATTATATTTTATTTTATTTTAATTTAAACAAGTTTGAGATTTTTAGAACAAATATTACAATACAATAAATCAGTGGAATTGTTCACTACTATAAAACAATATTGACAATGTTTCATTTTCCCTACTACCGTTTCAAATTACAAATAAAACAAGCAATAAAGATTATCATCACTTAGAACAGGGCTGTCCAAACTGGCGCCCGTTATTCACCAGAAAATTCTTACAGAAATATTTGCCTTATTTAATCGGAGAATAAGGCAAAAGTTCCTGTAAAAATTGTCTGGGGCCAGGTTGGACAGACCTGACTTAGAAGAAGGTAACATAAATGTTGCTACTTTGGACTATAGAAAACCTAATGACTATTACAATACTAACTTGTTATTTCATTTTGTCAAAATCCCATGTGTTTTACTATGATATATAATACACTTTTATTACTGTACTTATATTATTTTCTGCTCTAAGAATTTTATCATTAATTTTAATATAAATTATCTTTACTTTGAAAGGGAAAGGTAATTTATGAAGATTACTGACTTATCAGTGACTCGTAAACCAGTTCAACTGAGTTTATAATACAGTAGAAGATCGTTATAACGCAATTCTATATAATGCAATTCTCTATATAACGCATAACGTCTCAGATGTAAACAATGAATTTTGCAGTAAAGATGCACCTGCATTCCCACATTGAAAAAAATTGCTAATCTCTAGAGGATTAAATTCATTGTTATCACCTTAATTTAGAGCTTTTTAATGGAAAAAATGTTTTTAAATAAGTATTAGAATGAATTATTTAGTTCAGGCATATTTCGAACATGTTTGTAATGTAACATTAATAGTGTATGGAATGATCTAATATTAGGGAAAAAATTATAATATGCACAACTCTTGGTCTCAAAGACTGCAATATAAAGAAAAGATACCATACACTATATTTTGATATGTTACAGACATATTTGGCCATGTTGACAAGGTTAGTTTAATGATGTGTAATGCAAAATTCTATATAATGCACAACCTCGTGTTTTTAAGTTTGCGTTATAAAGATCTTCAACTGTATTTCATTTTTATTCCTATCATAAATAAACCAAAAGATACTAAAATGGTCAGAGGATCATAACTAGATAAAATGCATTATACTGACTGACTTTATGCATGAATTTAAATTCATTCACTATCTAGAACTCTTACAAACTTGATGGGAAACTTCTTGTTTTTATTAAATAAACAAAACAACTATTGAAGAATAATTTTTTAAATACAGACCACTAGTAAATTTAACATTTACTAAAGAAGTCTTTACTTTTCTAAAGTCCTCAGTGATTGAACTTCTTCTTTAATGACAAATTTTGCATTGAATTTTCAATTTATTATTATTATTATTAACACACTGACAGACACTTGTGGCTATAGCCGCCAAAGTAAAATTCACAATGTGGCATGACGGCTATAGCCGCCCAAAATGAAACAATCGTTTTTAGACATTACGGCTATAGCAGTACAAATGTGCATTTACCGGCGTACAAATAGAAGCCCAGTGTCATGTTTTAGAAATAATTTCTTAGGTTGAAGTTCGTTTTCCACCTGTTATACGAGTTGCAGCTTCAGTATGCATGTGCAGGGTGGCTAGTGGTCAGGCAAAATTACAGTAAAAAAAAATGATAATTACCAGTATATTCTTATAGAAAAATTCAAATTGATTATTTGATCGAATAATCAACATAAATTTTTCTATAAGAATATACTGGTGTTTATCACTTTTTTTGACTGTATTTTTCCCTGACCACTAGCCACCCTGACGTGGTTGTGAAGGGAGTAGCGCAACCTAATTAAAGGTGCTGAATTAATCAAAATTAAGTTTATTTAAGCAGAAAGAGCAAAACTATACTTCTAATATTCTAAAAATTACAAAAACATATAATGTCAATTTTCGAACTTAACTTGTTCCTACTGTCTGTTAACGTGTTAAATACACAGTGGTTGATGTGCCTGGCAGCACAGCTCAGCTTTATATGTATGTATAATTAAGTGTACAATCAATGGGGATTTTCTTTTTTTTTAATTTAGGGAAGCTAAAAGTTTTATTTTAAATTAAATAAAAGATTAAATTGGAGTTCAAAACTAAAAAGAATTGAAACAAAAAAACTACATTAGAAATGCTTTAACTGCATAAAGCTCATTATTTCTTACTGTTTTGAACTAAAATACATGTGCTAATTTCAGAAACTAGATAAATTACAGGGCTTAAGTTATAATTAATCTTTTCTAAAAATAAGTTAAAATAAAAATGAAAATTAGAAAATCTTACTTGATTGTGAAGAGAATTCAGGTAATTTTTCACCCCATTCTCCTTTTAAAAGAAGTAATTTGACTATTCTCATATGAGCTTCAGAATTTTGAATTATATGCCTAAAAAAATAAATAAAAAACAATTATTAGAATAAGCAGATAATTGAAGTAATGCAATAGATATAAATGAAAAAAGATAAACAGTTGTTACTACATATATATATGCAAGTATCCAAAACTTTTAGTATAATTTGGTGAAGTCAAACCAAGTCAAGAACAACTATTGAAGATTCTCTTTATTATTTCTTATAGCTTTTCGTCTTTTGCAAAATTTAAATTTACTGAATTACATGCACACATCTCTTAAAACAAAGATTTTTTCTTTTAAATTAGAGAGGGTTGTGTCAAATTTTGATAGGTTGATGTGTTTTCCAAAATTTTGCTATTATAGATCGAAAGTCTGTAAAAAATTGTTCAATAAATTTAATATAATTTACAAATTGGACAGGGTTTACACAATGGCTTCCAATTACAAATAGGAAAATAATATTTAAAAAAAAAAATCATAAAATTTTGATAGAACGCGGCACATCTAATGTCTTATTAGGGCACACCAATTGAAAAACACTGCTCTAGCCTATGCACTTTTTTTTTTTTTTAACAACTACAGAAACTGATAATAATTTAAGGTCATTGCCAAAAACTAAAACAATGATTATTTCAGCAAATTAATCTTAGATACCATATGTTGTTTAACCCCTTCAGGACTGGTGGCTTTTACACAAATTTTATTCGGTTGGCACCACTTTTTTAAAAAAAAGCTATCTTTACTTAAACTGTCACAAAAATGCTCTAATTAGAGAAAGCAAATATTACTTTTATTTTTTACTGGTGCCTAAAACAAATTCTGTATGCTCTTTTTGAGGGTGCATATATGCACCCATGGTCCCGAATGGGTTAAGTCATTGACTATTATACCCACTGTTACTCTATGACTAAGCAGAAGAGCATAGATTTGACAGATAATTCATGAGAATGGCTGTTTTTAATCTAATTTTTAAAGCAAAATTTGCAACAAAGTGCTTAGAAGTAAATGAAATAATATTTGGAAAAAAAAAAAACTTTAAAACAGAAGTTGCATATATGCAAGTATCAAAACAGAAGTTACATACATGCAAGTATCGAAACTTTCAGTAACCACTTGAAAAACATGGTTCTCGTTCCTCCAAAATATTAAGTCTCAATCATAATTGAATGTTTGCTAATTCCAACTAAATAATTAATCTAAACTTACACGATATTTTCTAGGGGTGGCCTTAGTAATGTGTGACTCAAAACCCGAATGACTGCATCTGGAAAGCCACGATTGCCTCTGGAGTGTTGAATACAGCAAATTCGGCAGAAGTGGGCCATCAGTGTCTGCAAAGTGACTTTGTGATGAACGGGTAATTTTTGAACAAGATCTCCTAAATAAATGGCACAGTTTTTGTCTATTGGAATTTCTGTAGAAGAAAAAGAAAGTGTAATAAGTTCATTTATTAAAGTATTCTCATTACAATATACATAAAAATGACAAATATAAAAGAACAGAAATACTACTGTATAGCAATTATGCAGTATTTAAAAAAAAATAGCTTTATTTTTTAAGGAACATCAGAAATACTCAGAAGTTGAATTTTGACCTAATATTTGAAACTATTTCACAGGTAATAGACTTTATTCTAAAGTCAAACATAGAATGCCATCAGTAAATATATATATACAGTAGAAGATCTTTATAATGCAATTCTATATAACGCAATTCTCCATATAACGCACAACTTCTCAGTGTAAACAATGAATTTTCAGTTAAGAAACACCTGAATTCTCACATTATAAATAGTTGCTATTTTCTAGGACTAAATTTGATACATTAGTTCAACTTTATCTCTTTAATTCAGAGCTAATTACTGAAAAAATTGTTATGCTTTGATACAGGTATGTTTGGACAATGTTTATAAAGTAAATTTAACAATGTGTGGAATGATCTATATTATGCAAAAAAATCATAATCTGCACAACTCCTGGTAATAAAAAATGCAATATAAAGATACTCTAATGTATTTTGGTATGTTTCACACATATTTGGCCATGTTTTACAAGCTAAATTTAATGATGTGTGAAATGTGATCTATATAATGCAAAATTCTATATAACGGACAACCTCGTGTTTTTAGGTTTGCGTTATAAAGATCTTCTACTGTATATATATATATATTTATATGGATAAAGGAAAAATTATTTTTTATTTTCAAAATATCTGACTTTAGATATCATGATATCTAATGACATTTAAGGGTTTCATTGTTCAGTCTACTTTTCAAAGCAAGTGTAAAAATTTTATGTTAGCTATTTCACCGAACCCCCAACACATGAACATTTGTATTGAATCTCCCTTCTCAACACAGCTATCATTTGGTTCAAAACAGGGCCAGATTAAAAGCCTCTGATAGTAACATGAAGTTATTCGCAAGCTAATGTTAAACCAATGGCAGTGTTCTTTTCTAATTTCTTGTATGCCTTTTTAATTTTTTTTTTATCCATGGTATATCTGAAGTTATGTCAAACTAGGCATTTTCATACCTTTTTTTAAATTTTGGTTGCAGTTTTTTTCTCCAAAGACATTTTTACTTTCGGAACCAGTTTCAAAAGTGAATGTGTCAATGAATAATGCCATTGGTTTAAGATTAGCTTGAGAACATCTATGTTTTACTATTGTAGGCTCTTAAGACACATGCACACTGGGCACAAACCTCATCCAAGGAGTGTCATTTTATAGTAATCATTGCTTTATTTAAATGCAAAATGTCTGTCAAAAAAAAAAGGCAAAAATTGCTATTTGGAAATATTGGTGAATGTGTGCTCCAGCTCCCAAAAATGCTTATTTAGTTTCTATCATGCAAAGTTTAGCAAAGTCCCTTATGTGAAATGCATCATGACTTGCTTTGAAAAATAGACAAGATGGAGGAGATTATTGCATATATAATATCAAAATAACTTTTTTGTAAGAAAGAAAACATTTTCTGTACTTATATTTCTTGATTTAAAAAAAAAAATGATTTTAATCTAGTTTCTTTATGAAACACTCTTTATATTAACAGAAAGGGTAACATTTTACAAGATAATTTTCTTACTAACTGTAAGAACATTTTTACCAGTAACAAAATTACCAGTAACAAAACCAGTTTGCAAAATTTAATGCATGGAGAATATTTAGCTAAAAATGCCACTAATGAAAATAAACTAAATCACTAAATAATGCAAATTATCACTTAGCAGAAATACAAAACTAATACAAAGGGTTTAATCTTAATAGAAGCTTTAATAAACTTGTCATAAATTTTCAAACAATTTAAAAACACTTTTACAAGTAACAATTGCTAAACAAATTGTTTCAAAATGGCCTTTATTGTATTCTTTTTATGAAAATATCGAACATTCGTTAAAAATACCTTAACATTTCATCATGCATGAATTTGAAAAAAAAATTAATGTATGGAGAATATTTAATTAAAAATGTCGCTAATGAAAATAATCAGGATAAACTAAATCACTAAATAAAACAAATTATCACATGACAGAAATACAAAACTAATAAAAAGTGTTTAGTCTTACTAGAAGCTTCTATAAACTTGTCATAATTTTGTACCGGTATCACAGGATTACGCAGCTCTCTTAAATACTTAATAAGGACACTTGTGATAAAGGGCAATTGAAAGCCTTTAAAATCTAAAGTTTTAGGATCTACAAGGAAAGAAAAAGATAGTTGTACAAACTATATCAAATATATTTAATAAATACCATAATAATGAATAATAATATATTATAGAAATATTAAAATACAATGTATCTTTATTATGCAATTCTATATAATACAGTTCTCTGTATAACACACAACTTCTCGAATGTAAACAATGAATTTTGCAGTTAGAGGCTCCTGCATTCCCACATTGTAAAAAAATTGTTACTCTCAAGACAAGAGGATTAAATTTAATACATTAGTTCAACTTTATCTCTTAATTTAGAGTTTTTTAATGAAACAAGTGGTTCTATTACAATAAATTTTTTTGAAACTGAGTAATACCAGTTGTCTCAAAAAGGTTGGACTGATTTGAAAGAATCATAACTCTAAAAATAATGGAGTAAATGCAATTATTTTTTTTTAAAGTACTCATCAAATATCCAAGATTTGTTAGATGTAGCTGTTTTAAAATCGTGACATTCAAACGATGCGCAGAATCGATGATCAGAAAACGCAAATCGCACCACACATTCGCAATTTTAACTTTATGCTTAGGTTATTTGTGTACATAGTGGATCCTTTTCTACTAAATCGACGTTGCTGATGAACTTTCTAATTGACATTTTCCACATAACTCCAATAGTTTTAGACTTATATGCTTTCCACTCCAGAATCATCAAAGAAATTGCAAATGTGTGGTGCGATTTGCATTTACATATCATGGATTCTGCACATGGTCTGAATGTTATGACTTTAAAACAGCTACATCTAACAAATCTTGGATATTTGACAAGTACTTTGAAAAGAAAATAATTGCATTTACTCAATTATTTTTAGAGTTATGATTCTTTCAAATCAGTCCAACTTTTTTCGTTTCAACTTTAATGAATGATTTGATCCATGTATAATTGGACCATGTTTTTTATAAATAATATAAATTTAACAATCGGTGAAATGCAATATTATGCAAAAATTTATAATCTGCACAACTCCCGATGCCAAAGAACGCAATATAAAGCTCTTATCCTGTATATTAATGTTTCAGACAAATTTGGCCTTGTTTACAATGTAAGTATAATGATATGTGAAATGTAATCTATATAACACAAAATTTTATACAGTGCACAATTTTGCGTTTTTAGGTTCATATTATAAAAGATCTTCTACTGTATTTCAATGTTTCAGACAAATTTGGCCATGTTTACAATGTAAGTATAATGATATGTGAAATGTAATCTATATAACACAAAATTCTATACAATACACAATTAGGTTCATATTATAAAGATCTACTATATTTCAATGTTTCAGACAAATTTGGCCATGTTTACACGTTTAATGATATGTGAAATGTAATCTATATAACACAAAATTCTATACAATGCACAATTTTGCGTTTTTAGGTTCATGTTATAAAGATCTTCTAATGTATTTCATTTCTTTATTTATTATTCAAAAATAAAAACATAGGAATAAGTATTAACTTTTTATGTCTACTTAAACATAACTCAAGAACAATAACAGATAAGAACATTGCATCTATGCAGCAACACTCATTACATTTGCATAGTATTTTTTTTTTCTGTAGTATCTTCAATTAAAAATTCAGCATGCTACTGGTTAAAACCAGATCCCAGGGTGTGGCAGTTCAATTAGAATGCAGAAATTCACAGCTATGCATATAAAATGAAGGCAATTAATGCAAAAAAGGTAGTCACACTTTAAACCTTTGCAGGTGAATATAGCAATAGGGTGTAACTGTACTCAGTGCAAATTTATTGGTATTTATAGAAAGAAGAGGGGAATTTTAATATTCCTGAAAGAGTTATTACCATAATAATTTTTGAAAACTCATAAAAGCAAAAGGAATTTTTATAAAATGAATTAATTGTAGGTAGGAAAAAATAAAAAGAAGGAGAAATTGAGAAAATAGATTTTAATGACAAGATTCGGTAAAAAATTAAAAGAAAAGTGCCCAGTTAAACTGATGGCATTGAGCTCACAGGCTATCTACATTAATTGTATATTTTACTTGTATTTAAGAGAATAATGCCTCTAAAAAAATAAAGTAATCTACAATAAATTAAGGGAAGGATTAGCTCCCCCATTCTCCCCTTTATTCTTAACCAATTAACCCCCAAAACTAATCGGGGAAGCACATTAACACAGTACAAAATTTGAAGCAAAATCGGATAATTCTGCATGAAAAACCCATTTATCTAAATTAAGGGAGCATTAGCCCCCATTCCCCTCTTTATAATTAACTAATGAACTCCCAAAACTAATCAGGGAAATGCCTTATCACAATGAACTTATAAACAAAATTTGAAGCAAATTGGATAATTCTGCATGAAAAACCCATTTATCTAAATTAAGGGGGATTATCCTCCTTCCCTCCCTTTATATTTAACAAATGAATCCCCAAAACTAATCAAGGAAGTGCCTTATCACAATGAACTTATAAACAAAATGTGAAGCAAATTGGATATTTCTATCAAGAGTACATACATACAGAACTGGCGGGAACATTAGAGAGCTAAAAACCCATAAAATCTGCCAGTAATATAGCAGATTTTATGTCCCCCATTAAACTGCACTGAGCTCCTCAGTAGTGTTAAACAGGAGCTCAGCGTTGAACTGCAGGGATAAAAATCTTGCTACAACACTGCTAAACACATTTTTTAAGATAATCCTCATGCTGAATGTTATTAAATAAATGCACTATAAAGTTTATAATAATTTTTATTTACAATTAATAAAATAATAAAATGCAATTACTCAATATATTATCACATAATTCTCATACATGCTTTCCTTATGTTACACACATTCAACTTATATAATTGCACATATTTTATGTTTACATAAATATGTACATGAAACAACTTTTAACCATATAATGGATATAAAATCCTTTTGTTTAATAAATGAAAGTGATAGTGACTAAAATGGAATCTTCCATAATCCATTAATAATGTAATCCAGAACAATCGTTGCGTGTTTTTTTCAACATGATCAGGTACTTCTACCATAAATGATCCCCACCCCTATGGAAAATGGAAACAAATAACCCCCCCTCCTCCCCGTCCAAAAAGACCAGGCATGGACAAACAAGAAAAGATATCCCACAATAAGGTGATGAACCTGAGCTCTGTATTTGAAAGGACATCACAAATCTGTCCAATATTAAATTATGCATTCAAATGTACTTCAACAGGAGTTTTCAAATACTATCACATGACTCTACATAAAAAATCTGCCCCTCCCCCTCCAACTCCCCTCCTCGTCCCAATAATCTTAAAAAAAAAAAAAAAAAAAAAAAAAAAAAATACACAGAAATATGTCTAGATTAAAAAGAACTTGGCAGGTTATTCAGATCAAGTGGTACAGTACACAACTATTTTCACACATGCAGACAATTTTTATGCTTACAAGCATTTTGCATTAATGGATGGATGGTTGGTTGGTTGGTTGATTGATTTATGACACCTGATTATCTACACAAGGGATATAGGCCCTAGGGAGGAGTGCCCTCTGTCGGGGGAATTTCTAAGGGATCCTAACCCGTATTTACGGCAAGGTTTGAAGAATAACTCCGAACGGTTAGGTCGACGAGCACGACAGGGGTTTGAACCCAGCACCTCCCATCTACCAGCTTTAAGAGCAGAACCTCTCAGCCGCTGGAGGGGCCTTGCATTAATGGAGTTTTTATATTATAGAAACACTATCAGACTATATAATGAAATTTACTAAATAAACATCACCATAATTGAAATATAATCTTTGAAAGTTATCAAAATATAATTTGTTACCTTCAGAAATTATCTGCCTCATCACGGAAAGATTTTGTAGAGGGGCTTTATAGGCTAAATATAGATCATCTGAAAAAAAAAAATATGTATATAAATATGAAACAAAACTTATTGTTGCAAAAATTGACAAAAAAAAAAAAAAATACTTTCAATTTTTGAAAATTGCTGTAAATAAACGGTTAAAAAGTTACTATAAAGCTTACTATCACCAATTGTTTTTTTTTGTTTTTTTCATATAAAAGACAGTAAAAAATGCCCTAATTTTGGATCTTTAATGAGATTTAAGTTGAACAATTATTATATTATGCATGGATAAATAAATTTAATAAAGTAATAAAATGCAAATATTTATCGGATTTTTGGAAATAAGATCCCCCCCTCCCCTCTGTCATTAGCCCAGCAAACCACTTCCCTTGCAATAGATATTAAGATAATTACCTGAATTCTGCCTTGCTCTTGCTTCTATTTCTGTTATGCATTTCAACACAAAAGAAGGGGCATGTTGCTCTGCAACATTAAATTCTGAACCGAGATCCCTGTCAAACACAACTGTAAAGGGAAAAAAATGAAGAATTAAAATAAGATATTCTCCTGCAATAAAATGCATTCAGTTTAAAAAAAATTGTCACTGTTTCTCATTGGTATTGGACCTATTTTATATTTTCTCATAATAGAAGCTTTGACTGATAATTACATCTGAATTAGGTTGTAACACTATTAATGGATTAAAATTATATGTAACTTTTTTTGGTAGTTCTCCATTATTCCGTCGACCACTTTTCACAAAAAAACTATCGCCAAACTATAGGATTTAACGCCAAAAATACAGTCCCATTCACTTGATATCAGAAGCATTAAACATGTTTGTTGTGTCATGAAGTGGTTTTTAATTAGACATTTACCTGTGTTTTTCATTATATTTTACCGATTTATTAGTTATTTCGTTAAATAAAATAACAATTGCATCCTTAAACGGCCGTGCCATGATATTAAAAGAGAAAATGCATTGAAAAAAATGTTGCGTTGCATAGTTAAGTGGAATAGATCAATTTCAACTGACCTCACAAACATTTATTCATCCAGTCGATAAGGATAATTAAGAAAAATAATGTAAATAAATATCCAATATTTTCTTTTCTATTTTCATGAATATATTGTAATTTTTGTGTGTTTAAACTTACTGATAGTTGACACTTTGGTGAGTGGGGCTTTCCCGATTTGTTTATTTATTTTATTTACTTATTTTGATATTCCAATGGCAACATTCTTCCATTTGTTTATTTGGCGTTAATTTTTTTAATGAAAAGTGGTCGACGGGATAATGGAGAAGTACCCCCTTTTTATATATATAAGATTCTAACCAGAAGTCATATGCAGGCAGGCAGGGAACGATTTACAAATTTAGGGGCCCTGGGCACAGATGCTTATGGGGAGAAGGGGGGTGGGGGCTCTTGCACCGATGCTTACAGCGGCTTTGAGTAAAAATATATATATATTATTGAAAGTGGTACTTATTAAGCTAACCACTATTGACTTTAATAATTTTGTGATATGTAATGATTTTTTTATAAATTTTCTTCTCAATTTTTAGCAGTAAAAGTTTTTATAACATCCTCACAATCAATCTTTAGTGTTCTATCTCGTTGATGATTTTTCGAAATTGGTTCCGAAAGTAAAAGTATCCTAATTATAAAAAAAAAAGAAAGAAAAAAGAACCTGTAAACAATATTGAAAAAGTACAAAACGGCCTTTGTAGAGATCGACCTCAACTATCCAAAGAAAAAAAAACCTTTAGAAACATTGAAATGCAAATGAGATACATAAAGAAATTTCTCCCATAGGATATTAACATTGGCGAGCGGGTGTTTTCACATAAGTGAAGTTGATCCTCATTTTTAAATGAAAAAAAAAAAAAAAAAAAAAAAAAAAAAGAAATAAACAGATTTTTCCATATTAGTTTTGTTTTTTAATAGTTAAAAAAAACTTCATTAGATTTTGGTCAATAATTGAAAAATCTTCAGTATAGCATTTGGGGCCCCCTGAAAATCGGAGGTCCTGTGTCCGTGCCCCGAATGCACTACCACTGCAGGCAGGCCCGTGTCTGACACTTTTACACATAAATTAGCTTTGTAGTACTTAAATTGTTTAAAGCCCAAATTTTAAATTAAATATTTTTATATTTACCAAACATTTATCTATCGTAATATCATGGATGGATTTTCTGAAAAATCAGCTTCATGGCTAAAAAAGAAAATTTTCATGTGTAGCAGTGTAGCAACAGAAAAGAAATGTTTTCTGTAAATATGAAAATGATGAATTATTATATCGACGCTGCTATATTACGATAGATAAACATTGGGTAATCATAAAAATACTTAATTTAAAAGTCTGAGCTTAAGTACAAAGCAGCTAATTTATATGTAAAAGAACGCCCCCCCCCCCCCCCCAATGAATTTAGTATGAACGACTCTTTAAATATGAAAATGATGAATTAGAATATCGACGCTGATATATTACGATAGATAAACATTGGGAAATCATAAAAATACTTAATTTAAAAGTCTGAGCTAAAGTACAAAGCTAATTTATATTTAAAAGAACGCCCCCCCCATGGATCGGCCCATACTATATATTGAAGAAACACAAACTGAAAAAAAGGAAAAAAAAAAGAATTTAAAGATTGGAACTTTGAATAATTTGAAGAAAATTAGATGAAGTAAAGAGCCTTTTCCGCACTTTTTTAATTATCGTATTTTTACAGCACTTCGTGAAAATGCGAATACTACGAATGTCTAAATTTTATGCAAATTGAATCTTGATTTTTTTTTCGCAAAATAAAAGTTACAGAATGATTACAGATATTAGAACTGGTATGTAATAATAGCATTTTCAATTCTGAAAATTGGCTTAAAACGTTAATTTTCATTACACTTTTTGAAAGAACACATGCCCTTTTTAATAAAGTAAAAAAACACTATCTGATTTCTTGGCAGCTGTATAAGAGTAACTGCAATAAGCATTTACGAATAAAAGTGACTTCATCAATCTGTTACAGATTAAAGATGTTAAGGCTCTGCGGCTGTTCCGATTTCAGAATAGCCCAGCAAACGAAAATAGTAATAATAATCATATACTATAACAATAACTATAATTATTATTACTATATCAGTAATAACATTCCAAAATGATTTATTTTAGCTGCATCCAACCGTCGATGCCTTTTTTTTTTTTACAAGCAGATTTCAACATGAGACAAAATACTTTAATTCCCCAACATGCATTCGCGGGCAATTTTTGTGTTTCATAGTGTACCCCCCCCCCCCCCCCCCCACTTTAAAACATTTTTTGCTGAATATTTTAAAGACTTCTTCACCATTAAAGAATTACGTGCTTCGAGTGTTCAATTTTGATCTAACAGAAAATTCATCAAATTTAGGGATAAAATTTTAGCTGGCATATATGCAGGAACTCTTACTATAGTAAGAGTTCCTCGACAAAGCCATATCGTGCAAAGGAACATACATGCATTAGTCAATTATCTACACGGAGATATTCGGTGACCAAAGAGACTAAATCCCGAGATTTATTTAGCAAGGAAAATTAATCAGTATCTAGACCTTGAACGTAAAAAAAGCCCAGTAAACGACAGACACAGAGAATTAAATAAATGACCTTGCTGTAGACTCATCTGAATTCTACTCATAGATGCATTGGTGAATTCAAGGACATAGAATGAGTGGTGAAGGAGCTAGACATGGGACAGTTTGTTAAATCCCCCCCCCCCCAATCCCCCCTTCCAGATGCAAATGAATTATTTTATCGCATTGTAATATGTGAAAAATATTTTAAATACGATAATGGAAATTTTGCAGAAAATCCTATATTTGCAATCATGGTAACTTGCGAAATTGAGGCAGGGATGAGTTAGTTTCACTTTAAGCTAATTAAATATAATTATGGCTTCACGAGCAACAAACTGCTTAACAGATATTGAGTAAAATTAAAGAAAAATACGAGAATGTGATTTTTAAGAATTAATAGCATTTTCTTATGCGATATACTCGGTAAACGACAGTTTGGTAAACACCTCCCCACACACAAAACAATCCCCCCTTTCAGATACAAATAAATTATTTTATCAGATTGTAATATGTGAAAAATATTTTAAATACGATAAATGAAAATTTTGTAGAAAATCCTATATTTGCAATCATGGTTACTTGCGAAATTGAAATAGGGAGTTAGTATCACTTTAAGCCAATTAAATATAATTATGGCTTCACGAGCAACAAACTGCTTAAGAGATATTGAGTAAAATTAAAGGAAAATACAAGAATGTGATTTTTAAGAATAGCACTTTCTTATGCGATATACTCGCATACTCGGTAAACCGAATAAACCAAACTGTACGATATAACCAGAGGAGGATCCAGCCTACCATTTAGATAAGGGGGGAGGGGAGTATGTTTATTTATTTTTAGTTTTTTCTCATAGAAGCATTGGTGAATTCAAGGATACAGAATAAGTGCAGAATAAGCTAGACATGGAACAGTTTGTTAACCCGCTCCCCCACCCCACCTCACCCGACACACACACAATCCCTCCTTTCAGATGCAAATTAATTATTTTATCGAATTGTAATATGTGAAAAATATTTTAAATACGATGACTGGAAATTATACAGAAAATCCTACATTTGCGATCATGGTTATTAGCGAAATTGAGGTAAAGAGTTAGTTTCATTTTAAACGAATTAAACATAATTACGGCATCGCGAGCAGCAAATTGCTTAACATATTTTGATTAAAATTAAAGGAAAATACGAGAATATGATTTTTAAGAATTAATATATTAATTATCTGGTACTTTCTTATGCGCCATACACGGTAAACCGAATAAACCAAACTGCACGATATAACCAGAGGAGGATCCAGCCCTCCATTTAGATTTTTTTTTTTTTTTTGGGGGGGGGGGGGGGGGAAGGGTTATGTATCTTTCTTTTCAGCTTTTTCTCATAGAAGTATTGGTGAATTCAAGGATACAGAATGAGTGTAGAATAAGCTAGACATGAGGCAGTTTGTTAACCCCCCCCTCCCCCCACACAATCCCCCCTTTCAGATGCAAATAAATTATTTTATCGAATTGTAATATGTGAAAAATATTTTAAATACGATGAATAGAAATTATGCAGAAAATCCTACATTTGCGATCATGGTTACTTGCGAAATTGAGGTAGAGAGTTAGTTTCACTTTAAACCAATTAAATAGAATTACGGCATCGCAAGAAACAAAATTGCTTAACAGATATTGAGTAAAATTAAAGGAATCTACGAGAATGTGATTTTTAGGAATAAATAGACTGCCAATTGTCTGACATTTTCTCATACGATATATTTGGTAAACCAAATAAACCAAACTGCACGACATAAGCAGAGGAGGGTCCAGACCTCCATTTGGGAAGGGGGGGGGGGATCACATGCACTTTTTTAAAAACTGACCGCCATACTGCCGGTACCAATTGCGGCCTCTTTAAAGGGAAAATAAAAATATCTTGATATTATTGCACACTCAGGTTTCAATATTAAAATTTGGAAGAACTTCAAAATACAGACCTGTAGGATTTTTTCCCTGCTTGCAGTGCGACTGGGACGAGAGATTATAACTGCTGCACCCACACACTAAGAAGATTTAAAAATTTACTTTAGTATTATTGACAGATTTAAAATTTCTAACGACCCATTTACATCATGGTTTAAATTTGTCTAAGTGTTTCGAGATTTTATCCACCCAATCAGTGTACAAACATAGCCCCCCCCCCCTCCTGATAAATTGACAACTAATGTACAGAGTGTTCCAAACGGTCACAAAAAAAATAAATATAAATTCAATAATACGAAAAGTATAGAGAGTGGTACTGAAAAGAAAGTTTTTTTTTTTTTTTTTTTTTTTAAATAACGAAAAAAACTTATGCCAGATTAATTATATTTGACGGAAGCCATTAGTGAAAAAAAACTGTGAATTTAAAAGTTTTATATTGCAATTCCTGTCACATAATGGCTGAAACTGAGATAAGTAGCAGTGACCAGTGTTCAATTCAGACATTCTCCGGGAGGTATTTCTGGAGCTACTGGGGGAGGGGGGGGATTCACCTTGGAGTTCCGGGAGGGGAATTGCACTTCTAGACCAATAATAAGCACAAATCTCAAATCTTTCTGGGGTTCATTTTGATGCTCCAGGGGGATGTCCAATCTGCGTCATTTCCTGAATTCAACACTGTTTGAGACCACAAAAGTGCTAACTTTCCGAGACAAATGCAGGCAGTATTATCTAAAGACTCCCATGTCTTTCTGTGTAGTTATGTGAAAACCATATCTATACTTTTCGAATTATTGAATCTTTATTTCTTTTGTGACCTTTCGAAGACCCTGTAGATCGAAAGACTGAACAGTATCCAGTGATTTCACGTTACCAATCAACACAATCTCTATAGCAACCATGTTAAAGCGACAACCAACGTGAATAGCAAAATTTGTTAAGATGCCCACCCAAACTTAGAACGACACTTTATACAAGAGGCGATAATGAAATATCCTTTCTTGAATTGAATAAAATCTCGTACACCTGAAGACGTTTAGACAATTCAGACCATAGTGTAAACGCGTCTTAAGACAGTTTTATGAATAGTGCAGAGAAAAAGTAATGCAGTATTTATCAATTATATGAATCACTTGTTAATCAAATCAGCTGTTTATAAATGAAATCCTCCGGTAATGTACGAGGGAAAGTCATTAAGTAAGTCACAAAAGATAAATAATAACTTACAATGATTTTCACTTCAAAACTATTTTTATTTCTCAACATATTCTCCACCAATATTTATGCACTTACATCACTGTTTTATCAGTTCCTCAACACCAGCTGCATACAATTCTTTGGGTTGCTGTCTCAGCCACATTAGGACTTCAAGTTGAACCTTTTCATCATCTGTGAACATCATCTTGCTTCCAAGATGGTTTTTTAGTGGACTAAACAGATGAAAATTGCTTGGGGCTAAGTCGAAGCTACATGGTGGATGTTGAAGAAGTTGCAAGATGATGTTCACAGATGATAAAAAGGTTCAACTTGAAGTCCTAATGTGGCTGAGACAGCAACCCAAAGAATGTTATGCAGCTGGTGTTGGGGCACTGATAAAACGGGGATTTAAGTGCATAAATATTGGGGAGAATATGTTGAGAAATAAAAATAGTTTTGAAGTGAATATCACTGTAAGTTATTTAATTATCTTTTGTGACTTACTTAATGACTTTCCCCTTTATGTGAATTCTTTCGCGAAGCTTTGTAAGCGATCTATAGAATATTTACACACCATGTAATACACTAAACAAGAAAGAAAAATCATGCATCAAGCGTAGATTGTTAAACACTTTCCAACACATTCAGAATACTGTAGCAAGACTTCGCCGTTTAATAAAATGAAAGAGATGTCTCAGTAACAATTTGAAAAACGTATGGCACATTTAAAAACCCAATTCCAGCAATTACCATCTATCTATAATCAGAAAAATATCCAAATTGTTTTGTGCAGTTCTGCATATGTTACATAGATTTGTATATACATATATATATAAAACTTTAAGTAAAATTTAACCATTGAAACATAAGAAACTGACCACATACACTGAAATCCCGATACCAAAGAGCCCTGTCAATTTACAAATTAAAATTGTAGTCCTAATAAATGTAACATTATTAATTCAAATTAAGAAGAAAAAAAAATAAATAGAAAATAAGGAATGAAATATAAACCACACAAGTATATACACAAATAAAAGCTTATAAAGTAATTTACTTTTTCAAGGGCAAGAAAATCACATTTATAAGCAAAGAACGATTGTTTTCTGTATATGACACCAGCTTTTGCTAAATATAGTGCCATATCTTGCCCGAACAATCACTGAAACAATATTGAATAACAAGACCTTTACAATGGAATATTATAAATTATACATACAATTTGAAATATATATATATACATATATAGTATTCAAAAATTTAGTTCTGTTAGGAAACGCATAAAACAGTTGACAATTCCACTTCAGCAATTTCGGACAATAAGCAGAAATGTATTCGAATTCTTTAGTGCAGCCCTGTACATGATCTATAGACTATCTACACGCCAAGTAATATGCAAAAAATTAGTTAAATTTAAAAAATGTCTACCACAGCTGAAAACGCACATACAGCAATTATCGATCATAGTCCGTCCTGCAGCCGAATTTGAGTGTCTCAGTAAATGAAAAATAAATGCGATGCTCTCTATAATCTATAAAAAATACGCCGTAGTTCCTCAGTGATCCCTATAAATTTTATTACATTTGAAGTAGCATAACACATTTGAAATACACCGCAAACGTATTTTTCCTATAGATCATAATGTAATGGAATTTTCTTGTGCGTCTCTGTAAAAGAACTATAAATGCTAGTTATTCTATACTCCACAGAAAGCATGTTATTAACTCTACCTAAGTGATGCATATCATTGTCATTATGTTTGAATTATCTTAACATCATTAAAATGTACCGCAAACGGCTTTTCACTATAGATAATACTGTAATGGAATTTTCTTGTGAGTCTCTGTAAACGAATTATAAATGCTAGTTATTCTATTACTCCACAAAAAGTATATTGTAAGTCCACCTAAGTGATGCATATCATTGTCATTATGTTTGAATTATCTTAACATCATTAAAATGCATAGTAAACGATTTCCCCCCATAGACCATAATGCAATGGGATTTTTTTGGGGTGTGTCTCTGTAAACGAACTATAAATGCTACATACTTCATTTTCAATAGGTAACATTCTATAAAGAACTTTAGTAACATTAAAAAATTACATGGCATAATCCAAGCGTATTTACGAGAGTTAAAGCACCAACAATCCAGACAAACCGAATTCATATACACTTTTTAACTATGTTGGAAAGTGTTAAAAAGAATGCTACTTTTTGATGTCAAATATTATTAAATTAAGATATAGCGGTTCCTGTATAATTTAATTTATTCAAATACTAAAGGATATTTAGTGCGGTAATAGTACATCGATCTTTTAGATTTTTCCTCATTTATACAAAAAATACAGAAGATAAAGTAACGAAACACTTATTTATAACTATTATGTAAACAAATAAAATGATTACTGTTTAAGTTAATCACTTTTGTGCATCCGAATTAGATTTAATAAGGCGACTAATTAGATTAACAAGTGATTCATATAAGCATCGTTTATTAGATAAAAATATTAATTCCAAAATATATTCCAGTAAATCATTAAAGTGACGATACAGAATAAAAGCAAATGTTGTCTTCCCCAAAATGTCTACTTAAAAATCAATCAGAGAAATATAATAAAAAAAAAAAAAAAAAAAAATGAAAGACTCTGTAATAAAAAAAAAAAAAAAAAAAAAAAAAAAAAATAACATTGCTATTATTTATAAAATACAACAGTGGCTGATTGAGCAACATGGCATATTTGTAAGCCTATCCAAATTCAGCGATTGGAGTAGTTAATCCAGTGTTGAATTCAGACACTTTTCTCCGGGAGGGGATATTACAGAGTTTCGGGGGGGGGGGGGGGGAATTGCACTTTTTAACCATTAAAAGCATAAAATCTCAAATCTTCCGGGAGGACATTTCAATGCTCCGGGGGGAGTGCTCCCCGGGCCACCCCTTGAATTCAACACTGAGTTAGTTATAATCGGCTCTTCGACTATCTTTTGAACCGCAAGGGAATGAACCTGGGGGGTAGGGGAGGGGGTGGCTTTCGAAATTCTTATTTGTGGAATATTTTCATTTTTTTCTTTCTTTTTTGATAGGTTCATTGAAACATTTTGAAAATGTTTAAATGGTATCATATGTATAACTTTTGTATTTTAATTATAGCGTAAAAAAATGTAAAACATAGGCCACTATTCTGAAGGTCTTTAGAGGACTAATTAGATGCGAATCTTTTTTTGATTTTTTAGATTTCAGTGGGAGTGGAGGGGGGGGGGGGGGGGGGTTCATGTTCCCTGTGTCGACTTCTTCAACTCCTTCCCTCCCTCTCTCTATCCACTGTTGGGCTACTGGGTGTCTTTATAATTCTGACGGGTTTTTTTTTTCGAAAAAGAAGAGGAAGTTAAACCCAGAATAATATACACATTATATATGTACACAAGAGAATTAATACAAATTGTGAAGTTCTGAGCTTTCTTTAGCCCTTAGAGCCTAAAGATCTTTAAATAGACAGTTTAGGGAACTTGACTGGGGTCCTTAAGTTCAGCAGCTAGTACAACTGTCTTATTTACCCCCTCCCCCCCCCCACCTTATATCATTATCCACACTCCTATGTGAACCGCGAACGTAAAGTTATTTGCTTTGCCTAAACATTCACTAAATCTAACTCTAAAAATTAAAAAAATCTTTTACTTTGAAAATTTGAAGAAAAAAAAAAGACAACCATATACGAAAAAGTTCAAAATTTTGGAATAAATTTATGAATATATATATTATTGAAACATACCTTGGCACATATTATGAGTTTTCTGCATCAAATGGCAATTCAGAATGCAAAAATGGCACTTTTCACAGTGCAAAATGCCGATATTGCTTGATGTTGATACACCTAAACATTTGAAAAAAAACAAAACATACATAAACAAGGTATTAACGAAACAAAACGATTTTTAAGATATTGTTAAATTTAGAGAAGAAAGGAAAATTAGAAATGTAACACTTACTGTCTCCTTTCAGCAAACTCGTTGGTAGTGAATGCTAAAAAAGAAAAAGAAAAATGTAAAATTTACAGTACTATATATATATATAGTTTATAAAATATACATTAAAATATGCTTAAAAGGTGACAAAATACAAATATAAATAAATATATACAAATATATATAATATATTTTATATTTGTTTATATTTGTATTTTGTCACCTTTTAAGCATATTTTAATGTATATTTTATAAACTTTAAATACAAGGTGAATATTTTCATTCCACTTCAATTTCGTTTTTATTTCGAAACTTTCTGTTATATATATATATATATATATATATATATATATATATATATATATATATATAAGCACATAAATGCATATACATAAGACACACACACACACACGTATGTATACATATAGATATATTTTCAAAATACACAGCGGACTAGATTTAAAGAGCTAAATTTCGCGTCAACAACATTGAACTACCATAGCAAAGAACAAAACACGTTAGAACATGTTGCAACCGTGAAATTCTTCTGTGAGTGAAACAATTCAAATGCGTACACAGCGCAAGCTCACACGCTACAGCCTAAGTTTGGTCCAATTGCGTATGGACGTAAATCACACCATGGCGCTGCAAGCGATAGCCTGATAAATAAGCTTGCAGTCAACGCTGTATGAAGTATGCACAAATTGTATTCTTGCTTGCAAAAATTACCCAAGTGAAAAGAGTGTCAGATAGATACAAGCAATGTCATTTACTTAACTTACGAATTTTGAGAGAGACTTTATCAATGAGCTGAAAACAGCTGATTGGTAAGTACTCCATAACTCCGCTATGAGGAACGTTCCTGACCATACCACCCGAAAGAGTTGAAAGAATGGACACATGAAAATCCCTATAACAACAGACAAGTTTTGGATGGATCAGAAAACCATTATTCAAAGTAAAAAATAAATAGAGAGCATAACCCCTTCCTTTCTCTTTGTGGAGTTAAAACAGCATCACGTGACACTGGACAAAACTTCTGTAATCTTGCGTAACTGCAATATGGATTTTTTATGGCTGATGTTAGATTTTCTTGGAAGTTCCCGCTTATTTTAACTCAAAAATAGAATAATGTTAGTAAGCTGTTGTACCTATGGATGCAAAAAATAACAGAAAAAGAGGATTTCTTACATTTTACTGGTATGTATTTAGTTTTTGTGATGTTTACTTTAATGTCTGAAAGCTATCAAGAAAAGAAATTACAACTACGATACCGTTTATTCATGCTGTCACGTTGAAAATGAAAAATATTTCCATATTATGGTTTGAGAAGTCATAGCTCATAGCCAATTGATTCTAGAAATGCTATACATGGAAAAAATGGTGGGTCAGAGGATGAGTTCCAGTGGAACAATCTAAAAACTGTTTAACAGTATGCTTCTTGGCTTATTTAGAACTGCCCTCATGTCTAAACAATTCCAGGAATTGACAACTAATCAAAAATAATCACAAGTCAGCATATCAAGGACCACCTATATAGTTGTGCTGTAATACATGCCATTTGATGTGTGGTAGTTCAAGACACACGGCAAATCAAGGCATGTATGTTTGACAGTCCAAGACACATGGCAAATCAAGGCATGTATGACAGTCCAAGACACACAGCAAATAAAGTCATGTAAGTTTGACAGTCTAAGACACATGGCAAATCAAGGCATGTATGACAGTCCAAGACACACGGCAAATCAGGGCATTATGGCATTCAAAGAAATATTTCCTACTGACAAGTCCAATTTGCTATAGGAAAACATAAAAATTCTGTTCGACTGTATGTCAGACTGCATTATGCTGCAACATTTATCGCAGCATGAGGTGGAGAGTAAGTGGTGAAGACCAACGTTCAGTGCGCTACAGGCACCTGTAATTGTTCGGCTGCACTGATTTTAGTTTCATTTGCATCATTACAATTATGCCAGTAAAATTTCTTTGACATGCTTTTATTATTTTTATTTTAATATTAAAAAAAAAAAAAGCCTTGAACATGAGAATATTAAATAAACCAATTTTTAGAACTTTAATAGTTTATAGAAAGTTAGGAAATTTGAACAAACATTACACCGAAAAGAATTAACAACTGGAAAAATATAATCCATCACGTACTTGAATCGCAGAGGAAATATTTATAAAAATACATTTAAAACAAAAAGTAAATTATCTTTACCACAATAATATATATATATATATACATATATATATATATATATATATAGAGAGAGAGAGAGAGAGAGAGAGGGGGGGGGGAGGGAGGGATAATTAACACAAAATAATACACTTATAAAAGTGCAAAATTTCTTAAAAACAACATAGAAGCGTGTTTTAAAGAAGTGAGAGGTTTAATTTTTTGTTTGAAAAGTAAAAATGTCATTTAATCCCGCTGAGGGCTCACTATAAACACGAGGTCCTGGCGCCTTTTACCCTTTTAGAAGTCACTGTTTGAAATTCGCTTCTGTAAAGAACAAAGAAAAAAAAACTATTAAAAATATAGACAAAGTTCCCCCATTTTCTTTTTGACTCCGTGATTGCTGTAATTTCGAATGCAGTTTGTTGAAACTAGTATTACAAAACTAAATATTTTCAGGTTTTGTTTGACATCATTACAAGATCTCATAAGCCTCATTATTGTCGACTCATTTTCGTAAATGAATTCGTGCGTTCATACAGCCGGACTGCAACATGTTGTGCGGAACATTATTAAGCACTTTACGCACAGCTGCACTAAGTTATTACATCATAGTGTAAAGTTCTCAGACACATGTTGCAGGAGAAAGATCGAAATGTTTGATGCTATTTCAATCTACGAATACAAGCTATTTATGTTTTCACACTTCTTTCCAAGCACGTGAAATAAACCACGTAATTCTAATTTTAAAATAGTGAAATGGAAATTTTCTCATTCCTTTATTTTTTAACCGCTTTGGTCATTTTTATATAATTATTTATTTTGTAATTTTATAAGGGCATCGTGAGAACAAAATTTTCTAATTCGTTTAAATTGACTAAACCAAAACTTCGTCAAGTGTCATAGGAATTTTAATATTGTAAAAATGGGTTTTTATGAAAATTAGAACAGCGACAGCATGAAAAAAATGTACCTTTGATCCTAATAAAACTTACTTAAGAATATACAAGCTCGCCCGCCCGGATCCGTGATAATAAATTAAAAAGAAAAAGTTTTTATTATTTTATATTTTTTTAACCCGATTTTGAATGAAATTATATTTTAAAATAAAAAAATTCGCGAAATAATATTGAGGTTTAGTGATAAAAGCGCTCATTTTCTTGTTTTACTTACCCTTCATACGTAGTATAGGGTAAGTCTTGTAATCGTTTTGAAAATCGAAATTTTTTTTTTTGACGGATTTACACGTTTCAGACACTGGAGATTCCGAAAAACATATTTTTAGAAAAAAAAATTTGCCGTCCGTCTGTGTGTGTGTCTGTAAACGCTCTATCTCCCGAAAATATTGAGATAGAGACTTGCAATTTGGTATGTACTTAGTATGTAATAATGGGAAGAAGCCTATTTCATTTCAATAACCTCGATTAACCGGAACAATTTTTTTCGGACTCTCGAAATATTCGTTCTGATGAAAGGTATATAAAAATTTTCGAAATTGTTTATTTTAAGAAATGAACATAAAAAACAATAAAAAAACATAAATTTTGCATAAAGCATGAAGTCGATCGGATAATTAGTTGCCGAGATATTTGGAATCCTATTTTCCACACTCTTCGATTTTTCATGACCCTGTATTTCATCCAAATTTCACTTCAAAGATATATTTTAATTGGAAATTTGACGCTTAATCAGATGCAATAAACCGCTAGTTAATAGGATTATTATTTTTGGAGTTATAAGGATGTTTCTTTCAAGCAATTCAGTAATCGAGCCTTTAAAGTTTGTGACGTCATCAAGCCACGATTTTATTTGAATTGCAATGCATTTTATAAGTAGTTTACACATTTTTATTTTAATATTTTACATTATGCATATCCATGATGGGTAAGTATTACGGTGGCCCCCAACGACTAGTTTCCTGTAGTGTCGTTTCATAGTTTTAAAATAAAAAGTTATTTTTCTCCGAACTCTTTGAAATCTTTATTGGTTAAATAAAACAGTTTTACAGCCCGTGTAAAAATTTTGTGAAAAAATATTGTTATCTAGTTGCAAAAGAAATGTTTTCTTCTCGCGTTTTTGTTTGTTTGTCTTCGCGTCGGCTCCTTTAACATAGCAATAATAAAAAAAATGTTCTTATCTTCTGAACTCTCTGAAATTTCAATCGGCTATAAAACTAACTGTATCCAAGCTCTCTTTAAAATTTTGCGAAAAAATATGCACATTTATTTAGTAGTGAAAACATGAGTTCTTTAAAAAAAAACAAAAGCTTTCAACGCAATGGCCATATTACGCAATCCGTTTTCAATGAATCCTTTTCAATCCCCCTAGGCTAAACAGATGAGGGCTAAACACGTTTCCCGTTTCTGAGGGGAAGCCTTCAAAAAAGTTGAAGCATGTGCAATGAGACGATTTTCGTGTGGAAAAGAGAATGTAAAATTGACAGAATGTGCTTTTCGCTTTAACCCGGGAGCAGTCGCACGGGGTATGACATACCCCAGGGTGCGTACAATTTTTACAATTGTCACCACTATTTTTCGAAAAGTAATATAAAATTTACATTATAACAGAATTTGCAACAATTGTCTAAAACTGAATAAAGTTACGATTATTAATTGTATTTATTGGTGACAGTGTAAAAACCATTCATTATCTGGGTATGCGCGACTTCTCCCGAGTTAAATATATAGATGGAAAATGTACACTTTCAAAGGAAAAATGAATTAATCAAAATCGGTTTAATCTATATCGAAATTATGTAAAAATACATAAAGAATTTTAGCTGATCTGCTATTACGGTGTGCCATAACAGGGATGAAGGCAGTGCAATGTACCTGCCATTGGGTACTGCGCTTATAGTACAGAACTATATAATAGCACATGCATCAACTATTTGCACATTCCATCTATTCCACCGAATAAAGTCTTGCGCTTGAAAGTAAAATTTGGATGTATAATTTTTACTTTCTTCTATATCTATATAAACAAGTAATATAAAAATAATTTTTTTCAGTCAATTCCTACTTAGGTCTACAAAGAAAATTTTATTTTAGTTACTTTTTATTAAATAATTACAATTAATATAAATATGTATATACATATGACATAATCACAATATTAAGTGACAAAATAGAAATTAAATTTAATTAATGAATTAATATTTGAAAAAAACTGTATTAACATCAAGTGTCATCCACTATACAAGTTTTAAAAAAATGTATTTGAACTTGAGTGGCTGAATAAAAGGTATTTTATTAACAATTGAAAATTTTAAAATATAAAACTAAAATTAATTAATTTAATTTAATTAATGAATTAAATTTAATTAGATTTAATTAATGAATTAAATTTAATTAAAAACATAAGTTGGAAATTGTACGTCAAACTTGACAAATGAGGCGCGTTCGTACTATAGATAGTTATATAAATATTCAGATCTTGATTTTTAATTCCGTGAAATGAATTATTTCGTTTGCGGATTAATTTCTGTAATAAAATAAGTATCTCGGTCCCTTGACGATTAAACCTCGGAAGCTCCTATAACAAGAAAGCACCTATTTTTATATAAATATAAAACTAAAAGTAATTTAATTTAATGAATGAATTAATATTTGAAAAAACTGTATTAACATCCAGTGTCATCCACTACAAGTTTAAAAAAATGTATTTGAACTTGAGTGGATGATTACAAAGTATTTTATTAGCGATTGAAAATTTGAACAAGATATATATATAAATATATAGAGAGTGTGAGCTAATAGTAGGAATTGAAAGAAGGAAGTATTGTGAAAATTTTCGACGGATTTATACGTTTTAATGTATACTGAACACGATTTGACTGTTTTTAGAAAATGTCTATACGTGAATCTTTTTGTCTGTATGTGAAACAAATATTGAGGACTCTTAACTCACGGACTATTACGTAGTACAAGATGAAATTTCATACGAAGTTCTATCCTTATGTGAACTGGTGCTGATTAGTTTTTGTGCAAAATCCCCCACAAAGGGGTGACGCAAACAGAGTCCCGTGAGAAAATGTCAAATTTTATCTTTTTTTTGTTCCATTATTTATTTATTTATTGTAAATCATTGTCGATCATGGTATAATGCGGTATTTTATTTTTGTGGCAACACTGATTTGAGAAAAACCTTTCAATTCATTTATGAAAACAGTGACGATTTAATTTTTAATTAACTGCAACTTTTATTTCAAAAAAACATGTTTCAACAAAATGTGAGTGTACTATGTCAGAAGCTGGTTCAAAAGCCTTTCGAATGATGCCCTAATTCATTGTTGTGTGTTTTGTAAATGCATAGAAAAAGGGATGTTGACAACAGAAATAATATATAGGATAACTAACTTACTGTGCAGCCCAGATGTTCAACACCAGCAGTCACAGCTTTCTGAAAAAACTCTTCCTTAATGCCCATTTTCTGTAAAAAGAAAAGAAAAATACATTTAACTGGATGAATCTAAACTATCCAAAGTATTATAATTATGCTGTTAGAATCAGAATTCCGTCCTATGAGAATGCATTACTAATAATAATGTTGCAACATAATGATTTAAATTAATAGTCACTTTACATCATTAGAATGTCATTACCCCTTTTATCGTATCAAGAAATACGCAAATGCTACGAATGGAAATATAAAAGAGCATTAATTACATGCAATATTTTTTCTTATGGAATTATTCAGTTACTTAACATTCAGTAATAACATAATTCAGTTACTTAACATTCGTTTGCACAGTACACTTAAAATAAATTTACAGTTCTTAATTTACGATTTTTTAAGAAACAAAATTTACAATTGCATGCATTATTTATATGTTTTCAGAATTTAGTTATTTGAATTTCCTTTACAATAAATTTATAGTAAAATTACAGATAAACAATAAGAAGAAAACTATTTTCAATCGTGTTTATGAATTAAATTAATAGTAACTTTACATTATTAGAATTTCATTACCCCTTTTATCGTATCAAGAAATATGCAAATGCTGCGAATGGAAATATAAAAGAGCATTAATTACATGCAATATTTTTTCTTATGGAATTATTCATTCAGTTACTTAACATTCGTTTACACAGTACACTTACAATAAATTTACAGTTCTTAATTTATGATTTTTTGAAAAACAAAATTTACAATTGCATGCATTATTTATGTGTTTTCAGAATTCGGTTATTTGAATTTCATTTACAATAAATTTATAGTAAAACTAGCTAACCCGCCCGTCGTTGCGCGGGCCCCAGATAATTACAATCTCAGAGAAAGGCGTTAACCCCCTCCCTCCCCATACCCGCAAATAGAATGAATAATTTGTTCAAGAGAACCACTGTCACCTACATTAATGCGATCATTAAAAAAATAATTACATTTTTCTGATAATTAGAACATAACAAAGTCGCTACGCTAAAATACCCGGCAGATGACACCCCTTCCCGACCTCAATTTCAAATCTATATCTTAATTAGTTACCTAAATTTTTGTTCATTAGTAAAAATTGGCAATTATTTCCTTTCATTTTCGCAAACTAAATGGAGGGATTTTCCCGAGAAACAGATCTCTTTGTAGTTCAGTTTTTAATGAAAGCCGATCCCTGTCTGAAACTTTCTGGGATCGTTTTCACTGGCGCCTGCAGATTTTTGGCAGTTTTTTGCGTAAATTAAAAAAAATTACCAACCGAATTTTTCAAAAATCACATAGTCAGATACAGAATATTTTTTACATATGCTCAGAAATTTTCAAATTGATATCTCAATTAGTTTTCTTAAAATTCGCTAATTAGTTAAATAATTTCGAATTCGTTCATTTCCGGTTCCAAATCCAATGCGCCAGTCCATTTCTTTCGCCATTTTGATTTAAAATATGACATTTTAGAAGCGATGGTTAATGATAATCTAATTAATATCTAGGCTAATTATCAAAATATTAAAATTCTGAGGCTCAGGTGCACATGGCCAGACCTTGGACTATCTACACCTAAATTTCCAGCCTTCTAGGTGGGCTAGATTTTCCTAGCCATCGCCAATAGACACACATACATACACAGAGAGCGAAACTTTCTTTTATTAGTATAGATAGATTACAGTGTTTATGAATTAAATCAGTAGTCACTTTACATCATTAGAATGTTATTTCTCCTTTTATCGTATCAAGAAATATGTGAATGCTTCGAATGTAAATAAATATAAAATAGCATTAATTACATGAAATTTTTTTCTTATGGAATTTTATTATTCATTCAGTTAATTAACTTTCGGTTACACAGTACACTTGCAATAAATTTACAATTCTTAATTTACGATTTTTTAAAAACAAAATTTACAATTAAATGCATTATTTATAATGCATTTTTTGTATTCATTTAGTTATTTGAATTTCGTTTACAATAAATTTATTTAAAATTACAGATTATTATTAATAATAAAGATATTTTCATTCGTGTTTAAGAATTAAATTAATAGTAACTTTACATCATTAGAATGTCATTACCCTTTATATCGTATTAAGAAATATGCAAACGCTTCGAATGTAAACATAAACGAGCATTAATTACATGCAATATTTTTCTTATGGAATTTTATTATCGATTCAGTCAGTTACTTAACTTTCGTTTACACAGTACACTTACAATAAATTTACAGTTCTTAATTTAAGTTTAAAAAAAATACAAAATTTACAATTGAATGCATTATTTATGTGTTTTCAGAATTCAGTTATTTGAATTTCATTTACAATAAATTTATAGTAAAATTACAGAAAATTATAAGAAATCTATTTTCATTCGTGTTTATGAATTAAACTATTGTAACTTTACATTATTAGAATGCCGTTACCCCTTTTATCGTATCAAGAAATATGCAAATGCTACAAACGTAAATATAAAAGAGTATTAATTACATGCAATATTTTTCTTATGGAATTTCATTATTAATTCAGTTACTCAACTTTCGTTTACACAGTACACTTACAATTTACAGTTCTTATTTTACGATTTTTTTAAAACAAAATTTACAATTACATGCACTATTTATAAAGTTTTCAGAATTCAGTTATTTGAATTTCATTTACAATAAATTTTATAGTAAAATTACAGATAAATAACAATAAAGCTATTTTTCACTCGTGTTTATGAATTAAATCAGTAGTCACTTTACATCATTAGAATGTTATTACCCCTTTTATCGTATCAAGCAATATTTTTCTTATGGAATTTCATTATTCATTCAGTTAATTAACTTTCGTTTACACAGTACACTTATAATAAATTTACAATCCTTAATTTACGATTTATTTTAAACAAAATTTACAATTGAATGCATTATTTATAATGTATTTCCGGTATTCATTTAGTTATTTGAATTTCGTCTTCAATTAATTTATAGTAAAATTACAGATAAATAATAATAATAAAGTTATTTTCATTCGTGTTTAAGAATTAAATTAATAGTTACTTTATATCATTAGAACGTCATTACCCCCTTTTATCGTATCAAGAAATATGCAAATGCTTCGATTGTAAATATAAAAGAACATTACTTATATGCAATATTTTTCTTACGGAATTTCATTATTAATTCAGTTAACTTTCGTTTAGACAGTACAGTTAGGGGCTGTCCATAAATGATGTCACATTTTTTTTTCAATATTTTTACCCCCCTCCCCCCTTTTTGTCACAAAGTGTCACACTTCACCATACCCCCTCCCCATCCCCTTGTCACGCTATATTACATAAACGTATATTTGCAGTTCAGAACCAAAGCACTATGTTTCGGATCGTATTTCAAATTTTATTTAAAAACTTTAACTGTGTGTTTTAATTACATTTGTGAGCATCACAATAAAAATGATTCGTGTACTTATTTTGTATGAAATAAGATTAAGGTTTACAACAAAAAACATAATTTATATACAATAAAGTAATACAATTAGTAATAAAATATTAATTTATTTTTTTGAAAAGAAAGGAATATAATGGAAAACAAATCACATAAATGTTGTTTTAGCCCTGATTCAAAAACACCCTCAAATTTGGTAATTTCAAAATAACTTCAAAATTTAATCTACTCATTTTAAATGATTTTATTTTAACCAAAATGTGTTATGTCACACTTCTTCTTACCCCCCCCCCCACCCCCTTGTCACAAACAGTCACAATTTCATGATCCCCCTCCCTCACATCCAAGCGTGACATCATTTGTGGACAGCCCCTACAATAAATTTAAAACAAAATTTACAATTATATGCATTATTTATAATGTATTTTCGGTATTCATTTAGTTATTTGAATTTAGTTTACAATAAATTTACAGTAAAATTATAGATAAATAATAATAATAAAAACTCTTCTATTTGTTAGGATATCGCCAAGATTTCTTTTCATTTTATAGATACTTATTATAAAAATTAAAATTTATGAAACTTTTAAATGCTTTTATTCAGTAGCTACGAAGATATTTTGTGCGCAGTTGCCAGAATTTGAATTCCGAGATCTAAAAGCTTAAAACTTTTGAATTAAAGGAAAATGTATGCCATTGCATTTTGATGAATCATTTTCTGATATTTGAAGAAAAAAAATCGTAAGGACATAAACTTAGTATAAAAATATTCATAACTAAAATAGCTTCTATTTGATATAAACTTTGAAACTTCATTTTTTTTTTTTTAACCCCTTCCAGATTTCACCCGAGTTGGGAATAGCCACGCGAGACATACTGATAAATACTTAAAATACTGAACTTTAAAATAATACAAATTTTAGCTTTTCTAGATTTCTGCCAGTGGTTTTCGCCATGTATCCTGAAAAATTGTCCATAAATTGATTACATAATTTTAATCTTTATTAATTGGATCTATCTCTACTTCACTTTCAACTGCATTCAAATTGTAATGAAGTAGGTTGATTTACTAATGAAAGAAGCTTTTATTTATTTATTTTTCCCTGGTGGGCTAAGGTATACAAACTCACAAGCTAAAGGATTAGAGACAAACAGCAACAATATTAAAAATAACTCCAACGTATCACCAGCTGAAAGATTATATCAATATTTTTACTTAAGATTCGTATTTGAATTAAAATTCAATCAATATTGACAATTAAAAAAATAAATTTCCAAGAGTGCGAAAATTCTCAAATAAAAATTGTGCACGAGACTAAGTAGATAGTGGTAAAATAGGTAAGCGAGTTATGATTCTGACGCTAGTTCAGAATTTTGATCAAAATGTTATCAGAAAATTTTTCAAGTCAAACCACGCAATTTTAGTTTGGCGAATTACATAAATACCAGAATACCTTTTCTCTTTTACTAAATACAGTTTATTTTGAGATAACTTTTACCAGAACGTATAAAGTTTTAGCAAAAAATTTTATGAGTTATATCATTTAAACATCTGACAACGCCCCCATCCCCCATAAAAACAAAGAAAAAATATAATTTAAAAATTAAAGTGTTATTTCAATAAATACTGTCATTCAGAATATGCAAATTTTTTTTTATAATAACCGGTAAAACACGAATACAAAAATGTTAAAAATAACTCATAACTGCAGGTTTCAACAACTATCAACACCCGTCGAAAAACTATCTGCAATAGCTTCAAAGAAAACCTTTTAAACAATTACTTATTTTGAATAAGCATAATAATAATAAAGTACGAATAAAAACAAAATAATTAACAAAGATAAACTCAGCCCTTTATTGTCTGGATGGGACATTATAATCCATTAATTAAAAATCTGATAAAATTTATTTAATACATTTGTTATAATAACAGAAGATTTTAAATTTCATGTAAAAGGATTTTCTTTACTAAGTTTAGAAAGCAGAGTCAATCTTAAGAAGCTGAATACTTTTTTATAAAAGGACATTTTTTAAAAACATTTACATATGGGAATCTTTCATGCTATTGAAAAATGTGTAGTGGAAAATTTTATACTAAAAAATATTATAATAAAATAATAATAAAAATCATTTAGAGTTTAAAACACAAAATACTAATATTACTTTTATTACGACATAAGAATTGAGCGATAAAACAAATAGTATTTTTTATTTAATCTAAAAATTATTGTAAATAATTTAGAAAAAGCCAATAACTAGCGATTTAATAAGTCAGATTTAATAAAGGAAGGCTTTCCAAATTTCGTATTATTGTATAATTTTTTTCAATTTATAAATTACTAGAGAGGGGGGGGGGGGGTGAATTATTGTAGTGGGATTTTTCTTAATTCCATAATAACAAAGGATTAAAAAATGCTGTTAAATAAACAAAATAAAAACTATTACCATTAAAATAAAGAAAGAAGATGAAAATGATTCCTTGCATACTATCATAACACAGATGTATCCAAAAATTCCAAAAGATACCAAACACTGAATCGAAAATTACTGAAAATCACCATCTTGACTGTGGAACTCCTCTGCGCTTCCAACTGGGCAGCTAGCTTACCGATGAATGCACAATTAACACGGTTATCACTAGGGAACATCAGTTCATATCAAAAGTTTTTATCGCATCACTCAAGATAACTAGGAGAAGGCATTTCAAGGGGTTATAAAATACATTAAATATTCATAGGGGCCACGGACCTGTGTTTAATGGATCCTACTGGAGAGTTGAAAGAACAGGATCGACAGGGGATTGGGTCTGTGGGTCCGATTCCGCGACTCTACAGAGAATGGTCAGAAGATGGAAAAGATCAGATGCTGCACCATTTTGCAGCAAGTGACCAAGATAGCGCCAGGTTAAAGTTCGCCGCAAGTGATAAGGTGGCATACAAAAAAAGCTTTTTAACAAATCAAGGGACTGGAAGATTGGCACTGGCCTTGGACATTGCACATGCCGTCGCTGCAGCGAGCGCACATTTTAATCTTCTTTTCATTTTTTATTCTCTGCTTCTTTTTCTTTTTTCTTTTTTAGTAGCGCGGGTTAAAGAGGAACGCGGGTATAAATCAATCGCGAGAGATAAACGGGTTTTTAAAGATTCAGTATATACGCTGTTGTAGTATTGAGGACACTCACTCAACCCATTCGGTGTGAGGGAAAAGATAATTCGGGACAGGGTTGGAGTTGTAAGTGCCAAGCATAATGAGAAGGGCAAGGAATGTCTGAAAGAATGATGTGTGTGTGCTCTCTGAGAGAAGAGAGAAAAAAGAAGAAAAAAATCGATGATAATGGCACTTAAGTGTTATAGAAGATCTGATGAAGACGAGACAAAATTCCCGTACTAGGATGTAAGATTATCTCTATTACCATTCTCTGAGGCTGAATAAGAAGAAGATGAAGATTGTGGATTGAAATTTATAATTTGAGGTTGGGTTAACCTTGATGAAAGTGAGGAATAGCCGAGGTTTTTAACCAGTGATATATGCGGTAAGTGGGGGGGGGGGGGGAGATGCCCAAAATACCCTCTCTCCCGTGAAGATTTTAAATTTTCTATTGGTTTAATGACCCGAAAGGAAAAATCCACGGTGGTTCGAATTCTTCTGCGTGGAAAATTGATTTGAGTTCAGCACTGCCCCGAGGAAACTATACTGCCACGTTTGAAAAATTACCAGGGATCGTAAAAAAGCCTCAACTTTCATAGAATAATTTGGAATGGAAGAGGGCGTAAAGTCTTTACCTGGGGCTTATAAGTTCTTCTGTAGTACAGGCCGTGGTAAGTAAATGCCAGATTAGTCTTTGTGATTATCTCGATATCAAGCAAAAATATAATTCGGGACAGAGTGGAGTTGTAAGTGCCAAGCATAATGAGAAGGGCAAGGAATGTCTGAAAGAATGATGCAATGTGCTCCGAGAGAAGAAAGAAAGAAAAAAAAATCGATGATAATGACACTTAGTGTTACAGAAGATTCGATGAAGACGAGACAAAAATTCTCGTACTAGGATGTAAGATTATCTCTATTACTATTCTCTGCGGCTGAATAAGAAGATGAAGATTGTGGATTGAAATTTATAATTTGAAGTTGGGTTAACTTTGATGAGAGTGGGGAATAGCTGAGGTTTTAAACCAGTGATATATTCAGTAAGGGGGGGGGGGAGATGGGGGTATCCCGGAGAGAAAGTACCCTCGGTGCCCAAAATATCCTCTCTCTCCCGTGAAGATTTTAAAATTTCCATTAGATTAATGGCCCGAAAGGAAGTATCTTCTGCGTGGAAAAATGGTTTGAAATCGGTACTGATTGTAGGCTCGAGATCTGCACATTGGAAAAACTGCCTGGAATCGTAAAAAAGCCTTAACTTTTATAGAATTGGGAGTGAAGGAGGGCCATTCTAAATATTTACTTGGTCTCTTTCTTCTAAATCTTTACTTGGAGCTCATATGTTCTTCCATAGTTCAGGTCGTGGTAAGTAAATGGGATTCTGCACTGTGATGATCTAGGTGTAAAGGAAAAATATAATTTGGAACAAGATTGGAGCGTAAATGCCAAGGAGAATGAAAACGGCAAGGACTGTCTGTAAAAAAGTATGTTGATCTGAGAAAAATAAGGAAGAAATTAGCAGATAAAGGTACTTAGTGTTATTATAGTAGATAACATGGAGACATTACAAAATTCCGATCCTTGGAGATACAAGATGCAATATTACCGCGGTATCTAAGTTTTACACTAACGTGCTGAATAAGTAGATGAGGATTATACAGTGATATTTATATAACTTGAAACTGTATTAATCTTGATGAAAGCGAGCGGTAACCAGGGTTGTAGCCAGTGAGGAATTAAGTACGGAGTTGAGGGTGACAGAAGATCCGATGCAGACAGCAAAATTCCAAGACACTTATTTATAGCGATTCTTTGCGGTGATAACCAGATAAGAAATTTCTTTTTAATTGTCTTCCAAAAACTGTTGCACCTGGGCCACTACAGCACTATAGTGTCCACGAGGAGATTAAATACCGTTTTGCACCTTTGAAAAAATAGATTCCCAAAAAGTTTTTTGCATTTTGGCCGTCTTTCGTTGTAAGCATTTTAGCCATCTTTTCGTTAGCCGCCGTTCGAGTCTTTCCTGGGGACTTTAATTTCTTAACGCGAAATTAAGAACTGGTTTTAAAGTCTGCGACACGTTGTATTCCGTGCAAGGGCGGATCTAGGCAATTTTTTTTTTTTTTTTTTTTTTTAGAGAGGGGGCGGAGGAGGCTGTCAAATATATTTAGAAATGGGGGTTCGTAATTTTTTGTATTTTTCAGTATTAATATATTTTGTTCCGAGAAAATATATTATTTTTTGGTTTTTTCTTTGTTCAAGGGAGGGATTAGATCGTCATGACACTAATACCTTGATTCTGCATATCGCACTATGTTATTCTTCTGATTTTTGTGGTTTAGGATAACAACTAACACACTGTACTGTACCTTTCTTGAAACAACATAAGTTTCCACATGTTACGCTTACCATTCTTTCACATTTCTGAATTAATCTTAACTAAATACAAAGTTATACTTTTAAAATCAAATAGTAACTTTTGGATCATTCTGTAATTGACGTAAATGCTTTTTTACTTCTTTTTAAATCAGCGTATATCCTTGGAATTATATGTATATTTAGTTTGAATAGAGTTCGTTAAAAAATAAATACGGAAGAAACTTGAATAGAATAGATTTCAACTCAGGCTACCTCGTCTACAATTGTGGCAATCTTCAATGAAGGAGCAATTGGCTTAACTATTCCTCGTTTTGTTCCAGAGATATCTATTCAAAGGGAATCTATAAGAATATACTGAAATTCATTTGACGTTCCAGACGTACTCCTCCGTAATGAATGACTTTTAATTGACATTAACTTTCTCAGAAGTAGAAAAAGTATGATTCAGCATAATGAGGTCTGAAGAACCTGGAAAGCTAAGCATGCATTAGCTCTTTGTTTAAGGAGAAGTCTCCATGGCTTTGAAGTGGTGCATTCATGAAAAAAATATATAAGATTACCGGTGATATATTTAACTAAATCACAAAGAATTATGCTCGCAGAATGAAGATTTAATTAATTCAATGGCACTTGAAGATCACTTGCAAATGAATAAATGAGAATAGATGGACTAGTCAAAATTTTTCTTATCTGAAGAACACAAGTGTAATGTCTTTTAAAGGATCATAAATTACAGGTAATTCACAAATGCAGAGTAAGAATATTATTTGTTAGAGGAAATAATTTGGGACCTTTCAGGAAAATTCTAGAAGTTAGTATTATTAGTCTGCATTAAGGATATTTGTATCGTAGGAGGTCATAAACCTAATGTTTTGTATGTTAGCATGCATTTTATAAGAAATTTGCAGATCATTTATCTAAAAGGATTCCAAAGATATCCATTCAAAGGGAATCTATAAGAATATATACTGAAATTCACTTGACGTTTCAGACGTACTCCTCTATAACGAATGACTTAATTGACATTAACTTTCTCAGAAGTAGAAAAAGTATGATTCAGCATAATGAGGTCTGAAGAACCTGGAAAGCTAAGCATGCTTTAGTTCTTTGTTTAAGGAGAAGTCTCCATGGCTTTGAAGTGGGGCATTCATGAAAAAAAAAATATAAGATTACTGGTGATATATTAAACTAAATCACAAAGAATTATGCTCGCAGAATGAAGATTTAATTAATTCAATGGTACTTGAAGAAGATCACTTGCAAATGAATAAATGAGAATAGATGGACCAGTCAAAATTTTTCTTATCTGAAGAACACAAGTATAATGCATTTTAAAGGATCATAAGTTACAGGTAATTCACAAATGCAGAGTAAGAATATTATTTGTTAGAGGAAATAATTTGTGACCTTTGAGGAAAATTCTAAGAATTAGTATTAATAGTCTGCATTAAGGATATTTGTATCGTAGGATGGTCATAAACATAAAGTTTGGTATGTTAGCATGCATTTTATAAGAAATTTGCAGATCATTTATCTAAAAGGATACCGCTTTACTCGATAATATTTTCTTTAATCCGTCGGTTCAAATGGCCCCACCAGAGGCTGAGAGGTTCTGCTCTCGAAGCTGGTAGACGGGAGGTGCTGGGTTCAAACCCCTGTCGCGCTCGTCGACCTAACCGTTCGGAGTTTTCTGTGGTTTTCTTCGAACCTTGCGTAAATACGTGTTAGGATCCCTTAAAAAGACCCCCACGGAGGGCACTCCTCCTAGGGCCTATATCCCTCGTGTTGATAATTGGCCGTCATAAATCAACCCAACCCGTCGGTTCCCACTAGTTTCCTGCATGGGTCGGGTTATACGCAATCAGAACCCTATTTCAAGTAAACCGAACCGAACCCGACAAAAAAAATTTGTCAACTCGAAGCCAGGCACACTTCAAACCCGTACCCGAAATACTTAAGCCCGAATCTGAAATAGAAGAAAATTAATCCAGATTTTTTACAATTATGGAAAAATAATCTATCAATACATATAAATTTTATCTTATATTTAAAAATGAATATATATAATCATTCATGTTCAAATGTATAGTTTTTCATCTGAAAAATATTTCAGACTTATTTTGGAAAAACGGGTCAACACGAACCGATCCGCAAAAGTTAAATATCAAACATAAGCAGGCCCGAACCAAATAAAGTCAACCCAACCCGCAACTAAATAAGCGTCAACCCAACCCGGATTTACCGCGGGTTGGGTAAAATCGGGTTAGCCAACCCGATGTTGAACTCTAGTTCCCACATAGGATCTATCAGAACAATTTTCATTTTTGCTATTTTTTTAAAAATCTATTTAGCTTCTAAACAAGACAAATAATATACATAACATTTTATTACTATCCTTTTTTTTTTTTTTTTTTTTGTCTTAGTACCGCACACTGCATCAGTGTGTGTTGGGCACTAGAGCAATAATTCCTTGACACACATACACACAACTCTAAATATTACATAAGATTACAAAAACTATAGTTTACTAAGCGATAAATCATGAAAAAAAATATCAGTAGTCGTCTTTTACAAATCATGGTATACATAAAACCTAGGCAACATCCCTGGACGTTGCCTAAGTGTACCAGAGGTGTCAAAAGACAAAAACGCACAAACGAAAAAGAAAGGCAGTGGGAGGGAGTTTGTTAAGCATCGACTAATTTTGACCCATATTGTCATAGGATAAATGTATTCAGGAGGACTTTTGAAGGGAAAGTGACCCGAATTATCGTTCTCGTAGAAGGAAAACTCTGAAAATCTTTCTGTTACCCCACCTAGACCGCGTTGGTTTCGAACCTGCGAACATCGGCCCAACCTCCTCACTTTTCGGGCCAGCATGCTAACCACTGGACTAAGTAGGCCCTAACAAAGAAAGAAAAATGAAAATTGCTTTACTACTTTCCAAAATTTAAAGAAACTTTGTATCATACGAGTTGTAATTTTCCAACTGGACGAAAAATGTCCGGGCCAGGATTCGAACCTGGGATCTCTTTTCTGAAGCTGCCATGCTCTACCAACTGAGCTATCCCGGTTGAATCTGGAGGGCATAATTCATCTAGTTAACCTTATTGATCATAGCATCTGGTCTGATATTTTAATCAGCTCAACAGAATAGATCGCAGGCAATGGAACTCCAGTAAACGCTGGATACGTGATTACACTAGATTAATTTTAAACACAATTATTCAAATTGGTAAAGAAATCATAAGAGTTGTAATTTTCCAACTGGACAAAAAATGTCCGGGCCAGGATTCGAACCTGGGATCGCTTGTTCAAGCTCAACAAGAGATCCCAGGTTCGAATCCTAGCCCGGACATTTTTATTCCAGTTGGAAAATTACAACTCGTATGATTTCTTTACCAATTTGAATAATTGGGTTAAAATTAATCTAGTAATAAAACTTCGTATCATTTTAACAAGTCTTATTAGCAATAATATCTTTGCTAGCAGTATAACTTTCACTTCATATCAATCGGCACATAAAACACTATACTTGTTACATTTCATCAACACGCGTGCAGAGCCGCGGGCTTTGCTAGTAAATTGTAAAGACATTCGGAAACCGAGATGAGAATAGATATTTTAACTAAAAAGCCAAGAGGGAAATTAGAGAAGACCTTTCACTCCATCAAACTAAAACGAGGATAAAACTAACTCGCAGAACAATTGCAGAAAACGACCTTGCCCGCCCAAACAAAAGCTTTACCGCTAGTTTCCTGATGCTAACATCTTTTTTAAAACCACACAGGCTTATGTCAATGACAGGTCAATTAACTTAACACGCAATAAAAAAATGGGACGATTATCTAACTACTACGACTGGAGTAGTTTTTTTTTTTTTCTTAATCCCCAGCTGGCAAGAAAGGTAGATTTTTTTTTTCTGACTTTCTATAGAATGTCGATAAATATATAAAATGAATGATTCTAACATCAGATTTTCCCAGTGAGATAATTGATTAGATATGCAAGCTGCAAGAAGATGAATATCAGAATGATTTTAATAGTTGTGCGCTTTAATTTAAAAAGCGTTCATGACAACAATCAGCTGCCTTGCATACG
The DNA here is from genome assembly GCA_963931845.1 of Maratus michaelseni. NCBI lineage: Eukaryota > Metazoa > Arthropoda > Arachnida > Araneae > Salticidae > Maratus > Maratus michaelseni. The sequence goes on from OZ007597.1 coordinate 126,619,513, forward strand.
ACATTTATTTCTTTTTTGTTTTTCAAGTAAAATTTAGTCGTTGGGGGCACAGTAATACTTACCCATCACAGATATGCATAATATGAAATATGAAAATAAAACATGTGTAAACTATTTGTAAAATGCATTGCAATTCGAATAAAATCGTGACTTGATGACGTCATAAACTTTAAATGCTCTATTACGGAATAGCGTAAAAAAACATTCTTATAACTCCAAAAATGATAACCATATTAACAAAGAGTTTACTGCGTCGGATTAAGCGTCTCATTTCCAATTAAAATATATCTTTGAATTGAAATTTGAATGAAATACAGGGTCATGAAAATTCGAAGAGTGTGGTAAATAGGATTACAAATATCACGGCAACTCATTACCCGATCGATTTCATTCTTTATGCAAAATTCATGTTTTTTTATTGTCTTTTATATTTACTCCTTAAAATAAACAATTTCGAAAAATTTTATATACCTTTTATCAAACGAATATTTTGAGAGTCCGAAAAAAATAATTCAGGATAGTCGAGGTTACTGAAATTCAATAAGCTTCTTCTCATTATTACATACTAAGTACATACCAAATTTCAAGTCTCTATCTCAATTTGTTCGGGAGATAGACCGTTTACAGACACACACACACACAGACAGACGGACGGCAAAAAAAAATTGTTTTCTAAAAATATGTTTTTCCGAATCTCCGGTGTCTAAAACGTGTAAATCCGTCAGTTTTTTTTTTCGATTTTCAAAACGACTACAAGATTTACCCTATACTACGTATGACGGGTAATTAATTAACGTCACCTAACTTCCCAGCCCATTTTATGTATAATGAATATAGAGTGGAACTCCAAATATATGCACTAATGTTTTCGGGGTATAATCCGGATAAATTGACCAATCGTTTATGAAAAATACGCAGAGGATTTATATAGGGAAATAAAAATGTCTAAAATAATTTTTGTTTATTCAATTTTTTTTCCTTTTTTAAGTTACTTTCACTTAAGGAACCGGCTGGAAACGGTTCTGAATGTGAAAACTATCCTCATATAAAAAATGTAACCAAAACCGAAAAAGTAAAAACTAGCCGCATCAAAGATCGCCTCAGTTATCCTATGCAAAAAATAAAAAATATTAAAATCCAAGCAAGAAATTTGAAAATAACACCTCCATAGGATTAACATTAACTTCCGAATCTTTTCGCGTGATAGTGTAGGACCTTTTAAGAGCCTACGCTAGTCATCCGAAGAAACTTAAACGCTAAACGGTTCTTTACAGATTTCTCGCTCGCTCGCATTTTAATATTTTTAAATGTTTTTTTTTTTTTTTTTTTTTTTTTTTTTTTTTCATAGGATAGCTGAGGTCGATCTCTAACGTTGTTAGTTTTTACTTTTTCGATTTTGGGTCCAGTTTTTTTTTTTTTTTTTTTTTTTTTTTTTTTTTATAAAAGGGTACTTTCACTTTCAGAACCGGTTTCAAAATTGAAAATATCCGCTTACAAAAAAATTGTAACCAAAATTGAAAAAGTAAAAACTAACAACGTTAGAGATCGACCTCAGCTATCCTATGCAAAAATAATTTAAAAATATTAAAATGCGAGCGAGAAATCTGTAAAGAACCTTCTCATAGACTTAACATTAGCTTGTGTGCTTCTTTCCGTGACTAGTGTAAGGCTCTTAAGAGCGTCGTACATATAAGTGATATACTTAATGATTTGTTCAAAAAACGAATAGTGACGTAAAAAACCCCATTGTTTCCATAAAAATTCAGTTTTCTCTGTGACAATATCTGGGCACGAAATTGTACCATGATGCCAGTTACGCAAAAACATTTCATGACCCCTGGTTAAAGATTAAAAGCATTTTCAGGATTTTTCTTTTTACAAGTTATTATAACTGATATATATTAAATGTAAAAAAATCTATTAGAGTTAAAAAAAAAAAAAAAAAGTTTTATTCTGTAACCGGGGAAGCCCGGTTGGCATCCCCTATTATATTTAATTAAACACATTTCATTCGATATTTTTATTCAATAGCAAAAAAATCGTGAATATATTTTAACTGATACCCAGTGAAATATTACGGAAATTGTAACTAGATCGTCCAAAGTAACCCTAAACCCAATTATGATGGAAAAGGAGAAGCAAAGAGAGCTAGCTATCAATTGTTGCGGAACAGCTGTGTTAAGAAATATTGCAAAAAACTTTGAACAGTTGGTTTTAGTGAAATCTGAACAATACTGAAATCTTTTCGCATTGATAGATTATTTATTTTGGATTTTTTTTTCTTTTTTGTTATTTAAGTTTATAATCAATTCTAAACATTTTCACATTATGAATAAAAAAACTTTTATTAAATTATATATTTATATCCCCAATTAAGATAAATTTTTATAACCAAAAATTGCCTAAAATACTCATTGAAAAAACAGAAAAAAATTAACGTGCATCACTATGAATCACAGGAGGCTTACATAAAAGCATGTAAAAATGTCTAAAATAATAATAATAAATAACAAATGATGGGGTCGGGGCAAGAAAGTGCCAAGCCACATTTTTGGTGAAATAAATCTAACACTGTAATCTGTTGCTTAATATTGTAAATTATAATATCCAACTTGTTTCTAATGTCACTTGGTGGCAGCATATGTGACAGGTTTCGTGTTTGCTCCAGATGTTTATGCCCCCAATGAAGATAGCTAATTTACAAAAAACGTAATACTAATATCATTAAAGCAATGCCATATTGTTACTCAGAGTCTCTCAAATGTTACTAAGACATTGGAGAAAAAAACTGTAGGTTATATATCTTGATTTGAGTATTTGATCAAATTTTCAAATTGAAATATCTCAGAAGTTCAAAAATGTGGTTTGGCACTCTCTTGCCCCGACCCCCTCATTTAATTTTATAATCAATTCTAAACTTTTTCACATTATGAATAAAAAACTTTATCAAATTACATATTTTTATTCCCAATTAAGATAAATTTTTGTAACCAAAAATTGCCTAATATACTCATATTGAGAAAACAGAAAAAAAATCAACGTGCATCACTATGTATCACAGGAGGCTTACAAAAAGCATGTAAAAATGTCTAAAATAATAATAATAATAATGTAAACAGAAATAACAAATAATATGGGAGAACGAATATAGCTATCCAAAATAAGAAAATGAAGAATCAATAAAATTACAAAACAAGGTGAGAACAGATTAGTGTTAGCCAAATTCAAAGATGCCCATTTTAAAGATGCCGCGTCAGGAATTCTGTTCAAAATGCCGACTTTACCAGTATTTTCTGAAAGAGCTTTACCTTTGCCAAAAACTGGAAAACATGTTTCGATTACAAAGTTTCTGAATAAGAACACCTGTCAATTTCACGCGTTTCCGAACAAAAATGAATTTTAAAAAATGTCATAAAACAGCCAGTTTAGATTTGAGAACAACCTTAAAATAAATTTAAAACTGGCACTTAAAATTGGTTTATTAGAAAAGAAATCGTGTCTATTTGGCAATTAATCATTCCTAATTTTTACTTGATTAAAATTATTTTAATGATAAAAAAGATGCAAATAATTTAATGAATTAAAATTAATACTAATTAAAATAGAAAAATAAATATAAATTAAATGTATTCGTAAACAAAACTGCATAAGCAAGCACTTTTCTTTATTTGGGAAACTAGACACTTACCGAAACCATGAATTAGCCCAACTTTTAGATTTTAAAGTGTTTATTATCATTATTATCATTTATTTTTTAAAGGCTACTGGCTATTAACTGTCAATACCAACCATTCCTAATTTTTACTTTTGTTAAGACTTAAACTTAATAAGCCGAAGCAGTAAACATTCTATTACATTTGTAAAACTCTATACTATTTATAAAAAGGCAAAATGACGAATTAGCACGATTTCTAAACTTCAAAAGGATATGTAAAAAGAAAGAAAAGAAAAGGGGAAAAAATTACTAGTTTTTACTTTTATTAAAATGTAAAACATTTAGTGAATTGGCTATATTCTTAGTAAGCATAAATGAAAAACAGCAAACGCATTCTTCTACATTTATAAAACTCTATACTATTTATAGAACTGAAAAAGACAAATTAACAGGACATTTTTACATCTTACAGCATTTACATTAAAGATGTCTAGTAAACATCTGTCAAAGGAATAATTCTAAATAGGTTACATGACCAAAATTACCGTTTCAACAGATGAAAATTCAGTGTTACCAGTGACAATGGAAAAGAAACCGAGTTTAGGAAATTAAAAAAAATTAGGAATGGAAAAGAAACAGAGTAGTTTTTTTTTTTTTTTTTTTTTTTAAGGCTAATTGCCATTAACTGACAATACCAACTACAGTGGAACTCCAGTTATACGTTTTGCCCGGGACCGGACAAACGAAACGTATAACTCAGTAAAACGTACAACTCAATTAATGGTTTACCGGAACAATTTTTAAAATATATCGTGAAAACTTTGATCCGCTGAGGAGTTTGCTACCTTTTATATTGAAAACAGAAGTTTCCTAAGTAGTACTGCACTCATGACATAAATTTTTGGAAATGGAAATGAGAAGAAAAAAGTATATAAGAGAAGTACATATGAAGTTATTTTATCATAAAAGCTTTATTAAAATTATTTTTAATACACATAGAGTACTTAAAAGAAATCGTTGGAATCGCCTTGGCATATAAATCCTTTATCAAAAGACATTTCAGTAGTTTACTGAATCTTGTTGAAATAATCACTAATCTTCGGTTGTTTGTTTTCGGCAGAGCTGGCACTGAACAGCAAACTTTGCATTTCTGTTAATAATGCAGACGCCTTATGGTTATTGCTTTTACTACTAACGAACCGCTTTACTACGTCAAAAACTTTCACATCAGCTCTGAAGTTTGAGTGGGATCTTTCAAATCAGACTTCTCGGCCGCATCGTCAGTGTTTCCGGTTTCAAAATGGATAAATGAAAAAAAAAATTCGTCCGGGGACGCAAAAACGTAACGTATAACTGAGGGAAATGTGTAATTCAAAACGTATAACTCAGCTAATTTTTAATGGCAAGTGGACGGGACTGCTGTGTTGAAACGTATAAGTGAGGGAAACGTACAACTCAGGTAACGTATATCTGGAGTTCCACTGTATTCCTAATTTTTGCTTTTGTTAAGAATTAAACTTAATAAGTCAAAGCAGTAAACATTCTATTACATTTGTAAAACTCTATACTATTTATAAAAAAGCAAAATGACAAATTAGCACGATTTCTAAACTTCAAAAGGATATTTAAAAAGAAAGAAAAAGAAAAAAAAATTACTAGTTTAGTTTTATTAAAACGTAAAACATTTAGTGAATTGGCTATATTCTTAGTAAGCATAAATGAAAAACAGCAAAACGCATTCTTCTACATTTGTAAAACTCTATACTATTTATAGAACTGGAAAAGACAAATTAGCACGACATTTTCACATCTTACAGCATTTACATTAAAGATAGCTAGTAAACGGCAATCAAAGGAATAATTCTAAATAGGTTACATGACCAAAATTATCGCTTCAACAGATGGAAATTCAGTGTTACCAGTGACAATGGGTAATTAAGATTTGTTTGAGCAATTATTTAATTAGAGGTGATATGCAAAAGCAAGCACTTTTCTTTATTTGTAAAACAAGACACTATATAACCGAAACCATGAATTAGCCCCACTTTTAGATTTTAAAGTGTTTTTTTTTTTTTGTTGTTGTTGTTAAGGCTACTTGGCCATTAACTGACAATACCAACCATTCCTAATTTTTGCTTTTGTTAAGACTTAAACTTAATAAAGCCAAAGCAGTAAACATTCTATTACATTTGTAAAACTCTATACTATTTATAAAAAAGCAAAATGACGAATTAGCACGATTTCTAAACTTCAAAACGATTTAAAAAGAAAGAAAAGAAAAGAAAAAATATTACAAGTTTTTACTTTTATTGAAACGTAAAACATTTAGTGAATTGGCTATATTCTTAGTAAGCTATAAATGAAAAACAGCAAACGCATTCTTCTACATTTGTAAAACTCTATACTATTTATAGAACTGGAAAAGACAAATTAGCACGACATTTTCACATCTTACAGCATTTACATTAAAGATAGCTAGTAAACGTCAATCAAAGGAATAATTCTAAATAGGTTACATGACCAAAATTATCGATTCAACAGATGGAAATTCAGTGTTACCAGTGACAATGGGTAATTAAGATTTGTTTGAGCAATTATTTAATTAGAGGTGATATGCAAAAGCAAGCACTTTTCTTTATTTGTAAAACAAGACACTATATAACCGAAACCATGAATTAGCCCCACTTTTAGATTTTAAAGTGTTTTTTTTTTTTGTTGTTGTTGTTGTTGTTGTTAAGGCTACTTAGTCATTAACTGACAATACCAACCATTCCTAATTTTTGCTTTTGTTAAGACTTAAACTTAATAAGCCAAAGCAGTAAACATTCTATTACATTTGTAAAACTCTATACTATTTATAAAAAAGCAAAATGACGAATTAGCACGATTTCTAAACTTCAAAACGATTTAAAAAGAAAGAAAAGAAAAGAAAAAATATTACAAGTTTTTACTTTTATTGAAACGTAAAACATTTAGTGAATCGGCTATATTCTTAGTAAGCTATAAATGAAAAACAGCAAACGCATTCTTCTACATTTGTAAAACTCTATACTATTTATAGAACTGGAAAAGACAAATTAGCACGACATTTTCACATCTTACAGCATTTACATTAAAGATAGCTAGTAAACGTCAATCAAAGGAATAATTCTAAATAGGTTACATGACCAAAATTATCGTTTGAACAGATGGAAATTCAGTGTTACCAGTGACAATGGGTAATTAAGATTTGTTTGAGCAATTATTTAATTAGAGGTGATATGCAAAAGCAAGCACTTTTCTTTATTTGTAAAACAAGACACTATATAACCGAAACCATGAATTAGCCCCACTTTTAGATTTTAAAGTGGTTTTTTTTTGTTGTTGTTGTTGTTGTTAAGGCTACTTAGTCATTAACTGACAATACCAACCATTCCTAATTTTTGCTTTTGTTAAGACTTAAACTTAATAAGCCAAAGCAGTAAACATTCTATTACATTTGTAAAACTCTATACTATTTATAAAAAAGCAAAATGACGAATTAGCACGATTTCTAAACTTCAAAACGATTTAAAAAGAAAGAAAAGAAAAGAAAAAATATTACAAGTTTTTACTTTTATTGAAACGTAAAACATTTAGTGAATTGGCTATATTCTTAGTAAGCTATAAATGAAAAACAGCAAACGCATTCTTCTACATTTGTAAAACTCTATACTATTTATAGAACTGGAAAAGACAAATTAGCACGACATTTTCACATCTTACAGCATTTACATTAAAGATAGCTAGTAAACGTCAATCAAAGGAATAATTCTAAATAGGTTACATGACCAAAATTATCGTTTGAACAGATGGAAATTCAGTGTTACCAGTGACAATGGGTAATTAAGATTTTTTGAGCAATTATTTAATTAGAGGTGATAAATTTAAATGCAGAAAGAGTAACAGTTACTGACCCTTAGAAGGAAGATAGAAAAGAAAGAAAGAAAAAAAAGAACATTTCAACAGGTCTTACAACTTTTAACAATGGATTTAGCCAGTGGCAATAACAGGGGATACCTGTTGGGCAAGTGGTGTGATATAGGCGAAGCTGTATAAGACTTTAAAAGAAAAGAAATAGATGCTATGAGTAATTCTCGGAGAAGTGGCAATTTCGTGTCCCAAAGGTCTTGTGGACGTATTTTTAAAATTACAAAAAGAAAAGGTGATTTAAACTATTAATGTAGGCGTGATTGTGGGTTCATGAAAAAATACCTGAAATTTTAGCGAGAAAACACTGAGAAAAATGACACTTTCAAATCTGAGTAAATCGATGTTTTCATTTTGTTAAGAAACTTTTTGTTTCAAATACGACGACCCAATGCTTCCAATTCTGAAATACCAGAAATACTCAGCATATTGAAACATGGACATACTCAAAAATGAGCACATAGAGGGCAGTTCATACTCATTTTTGAAACATAGACATACTCAAAAATAATTCGAATCAGTTCACTCATTTTTGAAACATGGACATACTCAAAAATGAGCACATAGAAATCAGATCATACTCATTTTTGAAACGTGGACATACTCAAATATTAGCACAAGGTGTTTTATTCTTGAGTGTGTGCCTGTTTTCAGAAATTAGTATATACATGTTTCAAACTTCAGTAATTTTGACTATGCGACATACTCAGATTTAAGTATTTTTTGCTCAGTTTTGAAAATGTCGATTTTAGAGTGAACGTTTAAGTATGGTGAGAAAGGGGAGGGAACATATAAGGTCAATGAGGTCAAATTATGAAAAATATGAATTTTAATTATGCTTAGCAATCACATGAAATTGATATTTTAGTCTTATTTTATGACTTAAATTATCAGAAAAACCAGAATTTCAGCACTGAAAATGATAAAAATACCTGAATCCAGGTATATAACCTGAACGTAATCACTCCTGTTAATAGTAATCAGTTATGCATATAAACTTATTTGCTTATTAAAATAGAAATATAATATAATTTTTTTAAAATGCAAATATCATTTTCTCACTATGTCCCTATTCACACATGTAAGAAAGAAAATGATTTCTTTGCCATTATGGCGAGTATGTTTATATAAAAAAAAAATATTAAAAAGATACTTAAATCAATATTAGCGCCACTTAATTACATTAATATTTTATGCGATGAAAGAAATTGGGACACTTTATTGCTGTCAATAGTAATATCCATCATTCCCTCACATAATTATAAATTTGTCTCTATTTACTCTATTAAATGGCAGGACATGCATTATAAAAGGTCTAGAATAGTTTGTATTGGAGTAAAGTAATAAAACCCCCTTTCAACAACATACTTCAATAATTAAGCACATGGGTTTGAAGTACTATACTATTTCCAATAAAGTTATCCGAGTGAAATGTAACCGGTCCAGGTAGCAACATAGGTGGAGCGTTGACAATTATGACAAAGATCTTGAGTTCGACTCCCGGCCAGGACATTTTTTTCAGTCACATGGACAAATTCAGTTCGTATATTTACCAATCAGTCTGCTTGAGTTAAAAAATTAAAGTAATTAAAATAGTTTATATTAAATTGAGTGTATAAATCATCTTCCTTGGTTACAAACAAAAGACAAACAATCAACAACAAAAACAAGAACGAAAAATAATGCATCAGACATAGATTATGAAACACTTTCCAACACTAACAACTGGAAGAAGAGGGAAACTGTATGGCATAAGAAAAAAGTTCCAAAGTGTATCAATTGATGGCACTGTAAGCGGCTAATAATGCAAATAAAAAGACACTCATGCGCAATTAAACACCCAATCATTATGTACTTTTTGACCCAAGGACAATTAAAAACCGTTTTTCCCATCCAATGTGGTACGACCTTGCCGTGGTGGATGGGTTTTCCACTAGCAGTACCACAACTGTTGACTGATTTGGAAGTCATTTTTTCCGTCAAACAACCGAAACACACATGCACATGGAACAGTACGGTTGGTTTACTGTACAACTTATGCCAAAACCGTCGTATTTAGATTAAAAATGTCACTTGTAGCCGAATCCACTTTGTTATGGCGCTTACAGCGCCATCAATTGATACACTTTGGAACTTTTTCTTTCTTATGCCATACCGTTTCTCCCTTCTTCCAGTATATACAGTTCAAATTTGAAGTCATTCTGACCAGTGGTTCCTTTTTCACAGCATTTTGAAAGCGGGACTTTAATTATAATCACCCGGTATATAAATCGGTACTTTTACTCAAATATTTATTTATTTATCTAAACTCTGAACTAATGCTTTGGACATTCTATTGAGGTCTTTTTACTGCTACCAAAAACGAACATTTCAGCGGTCGATTTCTTTCACATTATCTAATTTGCATTTTAGACGCGATAATAATAGTTTTTCAACCAGATTCAAAACAAACGCTTATGTGAACTTAAAGTAACTTTATTCAATAACTTCTCGGAAGAAATTCTAATATTTAAATGCATGGATAGCCAGACAGACTGTTCATGCAGACTTTTCTCGGTAGTAATTTTAATACATACAGTGTTGCAAAAATGTTCAGAAAATTTCGCGGTTGAACTGCTAAATGATGGTGGTTTTGACACACCAAATTGTAGTTTCGTGCAGAAAAATTCATTGTTCGTGAGGATATGCTCCAAAACACACGCTAAAGATATATCCAATATAGTTTAAGGCAGTTACCTTTCGGAAATGATCGAAAAGTTAGATTTATGGAATTTGTAATGACTTACAGAAGCCTTAATTTTACCTGTCTGATTTATCTCTCAATTTCAACCTTTAAGGTTGTTTATATAGTCAGTCAACTTCCCAATTCCCCTCGTTAATGTTACACCTATGGGAATAGAATGCGTTCGCGTATTTAAAATATCTCCTCGGGAAATTAATATTTTTAACTTCCTTCTTCTGTGAACTCTTCTTAAATGATGGATTTTTTTAACACTTTCCAACAAAATTGAAAAGTGTTTATGAATTCGGTTTGTCTGTTTGTTGACCGTCTGTCCGAGATCTAATTCGTGTAAGTATACTCTGATTTCCATGTAATTGATATATGTCATTGAGGTTAACTATGGCATGTTCGGTATTGAAATTGAAATATGTAGCTATTTATAGTTAATTTACAAGCCCACTCAAAAGAATTTTTATATCAGGTCGTAATATAAAGTGCGTGGGCCAACCGCAGCCAATAATCATTGCAGGATGGCCGGTATGAGTTCGAGGGGAACCCCGAGTACGGAAGACTGTGGGAACCCCGACTATGGAGGACCTACCAGAAAGTTTTACACCATTATTTATAATTTAAACCCTAACATTAACATTACTTTGAATTTAGAAATGAAATGATTGATACCCAACTTGAAAACAAGTCGAATTTTATAAGGACACAAGAAAAATATAAAAATATCCTTGACAAACACCTAATTCAGGAGAGCCTTTAAAAAGTAAAGAGTGGTCGGTCAAATTTGTCACTATATGCAGCTAATTTTTCTAAAACATACACGCTTTCGTCATAAGCATGACTAATACTTATTTAAAGCTTATCTGCATAGCGACCTAAAATGTAAACACAGAACTAGTCGGAAATTTTCAAGATTACCACTAAAAGGACCTTGTACTTGTCAGCAATCATAACTCTAATATATAACAATAATAAAATAATTCTTACTTAGTCAACCCCATTAAAAAATAACAGCAATATTAAATATTCAAAACAAGCCGTTAGCATTAAAAATCACGACTTTTGATGGAGAAAAACTAAAAAAGAAACAAAGAACGGTAGTCGCAAATGAAATCAAGAACAGGTTTTTAAAATCTTGCAACAACAGGGCGCCTTTAATTTAAAATATATAAAACATTATTTAAATATACAGGGAAATAGAAAAATGACCTGACAAATTTCAATGCAAATGCGCTTAAAGTAGAAATAAAATAAGGGGGGGAGGGGAGATGTATCCAGACAGGACCAGTTTGGACTGGAATATTGATATGCAACGATAAGCATGGTTTGCGCAAGGTCACGTGGTCCCAATACGTGATTAGAACGTAAAGTTTGCCAGACCAGCAATGTCAAAGAGAGAATATGAAACGAGGTCCACCTCGAATAGGTTTCCACCATTAGTTTTAGGTGATAATTCTCAGAAAGCTACTGTTAGATGACATAACTGGAATACGACAGAAATAAAATTAGCGATTACAATGCGTAACAATGAAGGATTTTTTTAATGAATAATCAGGTTAAGTCTTGCTTATTTATTAACATATTATTGTCAGGCCTGGAATTAGTAAATCCCAATGCAAAAAAAGAGACATTCAAAGTCTAAAGTTTTTTTTAATTGGGTTAATTTTTTAAAAGTGTTTTAGAATCATGAATCCTATTTGAGAGAAAAACATAAAACTTTTTTTAATTAAAATGTTCACATCAGACACGGATTAAAAAAAAAAAAAAAAAAAATAATTTATAATATGCACCTGGGACAGGGTTCGGAAGTAGCGCGCTACAAGTATCGAAACTACTGTAGCTGCTACTTTTTACAGTAGTTTGTAGTGTAACGCGCTACATTTTGAATAATGTAGTGTAGCGAGTAGCGCGATACAAAAAAACCGTAGTTTATGGCGAGAACCGACGTTACTTTTAACGCTACTTCAGGGATGGGAAATGTACTATTCTGCAAATCACGTCGCCGAAATTTGCTTCTTTTGTGCAAAATTTATTCTGTTCAACAATTTGCGAATCTCAGCAGCAGCGTATAACAACGTATCGCAAGAAGTGATAGATTTTCCCCCATTGACACTTGCTTCTAAAATCAAGTACTAATCCACCAAATGAATTAATTTTATTTCTGGCAACACTTGTCTGTTTACTCATTATTAAGTCTTCATGTTTTAACACCGGTTTCTTAATATACGGAATTTCTTAATTTACAGATTTATTTATTATTTGCATCTAGAGTTGTTTTTCTGTAATAATCTAGATTATAATCTCTCTCATAATTTTGCTAAGAAATTTAATGTGTATATCAATTCATGTTTTTTCTATATATTTCTAGAATTACTAGAAAGAAAAAGAATGATGAAAGAAAAGAATGGACATGGGCGAAATCGCAAGATGTTATTAGGAGTAGTCGGAGATAACGGCAACAAAAAATAAATCAATTGTTAAGTTTAGGCATTTTCGTTCATTTTATGCGAACAGCCTATTTTACTTTTACACAAGTCTCTCTTTGTAAACGGAAAAGTTTAGTTTTATTTTTGCGTTATACGCCTGTTTTTATATATGTTTTTTCTATATATTTCTAGAATTACCAGAAAGAAAATAACGATGAAAGAAAGGGAGGGATACATGCGAAATCGAAAATGTTATTAGGAGTAGTCTGAGATAACGGCAACAAAAAATAAATCAATTGTTAAGTTTAGGCATTTTCGTTCATTTTATGCAAACAGCCTATTTTACTTTTAAGCAAGTCTCTCTTTGTAAACGGAAAGGTTCAGTTTTATTTTTGCGTTATACGCCATGTAATTTTCACGACCTCCAAATATTCCACCACGTACCCCACGTTGGGAAGCGATGACATAATACGATGGAGATCTTAAAACTTACAATGAGTAACAACGAATATCCTAGCGAATAATCAAATTGTATAGATTTTGGAACAAATTGGCAAACGGGTTTGGTATCTAAATTATTGTTGAACTCTTTTGTGACCAGAGGTAACTGATAAGTACAGGGTTGTAGTGGGTAGCTACACGGGTACCCGCCCGGGCTGTTTCTTTTCTTTTTATATAACCTGGGATAGGTACCGTTTCTATACAGGAAAATCACCAAGGAAATGTGACCTAGGATAACCGATAAATATTGCTTTTTTTCGGCAGGATTTAGGATTTAAATTATGTCACAAAATTGACTTTAACAAATTAATTTTAAAAGAGCGAAATTAATAATTAAAAAAAAAAACTTCTGAAAATCCTGTTAATGCATGAATCGGCGGAATAAATGTTCCCACACATAACTGCAATAACAGCCTACTCTAGTAATAAATTTATTTGAACGTACAGTGTATAGTTTTCTACTAAGTATTCGGAAAAGTCGAGTGGAGTAGCTTCAGATTTCTTCCCTTTCTTCCTCAATATTATGCTTACGATCCTTATATAATAGTTTTCTGTAAAACCTTCCTTGCAAAATCTTCCTTGATTGAAGATAAGGCTAAAAAAATTGTCTAGCCAGAAGAATTTTAGATTCACTTTTGTATTTCCTAGTAATTTCATAGACAAGCTATCTAAAAATTACATTTCATCCATGTATCTTTTATAAACATATATTATATAAGCAAGAAGGTAGATGATTTTATCGGAAGTATAGTTATTGCTGTAGTATTTACAATTTATAACTCGATTTAGTAGAAGTGAGTAAAGGACGTCAAAAGATTTGATTTACCGCCACAAAAAATCTGAATTGACATTTTTTCGTTGAATATATTTCGTTAATTCACATAAATTTCCGCTTTCACGTGTCAAATTTCCAGAGTTGAAAAAGAACATTAAAAAAAAGTTTATCTGCTTTGGTGAGAGCATGAGCAAATAATTAAATTAGAAAAGCAAATACAAAACGACGAAAATAACAATTAAAAAAAAAAAAAAGGGAAATTCCAATTAATAATTAATACAAAAAACATCAAACTATTTATTCAGCGCTTTAAAAAAGTACAAGTTTGGCAGACTTAAACATTTAAAAGATTTCTAGTTTTGCTCCGAATATAGAGCATATTCGTTCTGAGCATCAGGTAGAGCATAACAGCCGCATCTGTATACTTGACTTGCATAATACGTCTTTTTGCAAGACTTACCCGTCTAAATTTTAAAATTGACAAATTCGTTTAATTCTTTTGCAGAAAAAATTATGGTTTGAACCTAATGCTTCTTTTTATACCACAATTATGTCTGTGGCATCAAACCATAGAAAATGCAGCTGAATAAAAACTAGTCCAGTATATAAGTCACAGCAACAAAGCTCTGCTACCTTTCATTGGCTCATCAACTGTATGAGAATCTTTAAAAGCATGGATCAGTAATTTTAGCCAAGAAATGTGCAAAAAGACTCATTCCATATATTTCTTCTACAGTTTTTTTTTTTTCATTTCCTTGATGTAACATTAAGGTCGCTAGCAGCACGTACTTCTGTCATTTCTTTTATTAGGGTTTTCCATACTTCAACCATTTCAATAATGGTACAATTATCTCTCTGAGCCTTGCGTATAAAACTGCAATGGGTTTGAGTCTCTGACGATAATACTCAATGTTTCTTTTTAACTGACAATCTATGACTTTCTTTGCAATATCATATTCGATTTTCTCATTTTTTATTATTAAAACCTTTAAAATCAGTGGCCGACTGCTCAGTTAAGATTATAGTCTATCAACAATGAAGTTCCATTGGATATATGAGGGCAATAGCAGCTTTTTGGATTCTACCTCCCGCAGATTGACAACGAATTGCCGAAAATGTTTTAAATACAATGTTTTAAACGTGTTTAAAACATTGTATTTAAACATCTATTTTAAACATATAACCTTGCCATTTTCTTTCAAAACAGAAATTTCACAAATATAACGTAAAAATTACTTAAAGTTCTGCAATCTAAGCTGCATTCTCCTCAAATCACAGGTGTATTCCAACAATAGTGTAGCTTTTTCAATTTAGAAACTGAATTTTTATGTCCGTACTTTTATATTCAAATCGAACAAAATTTCGCAAACTGAGGATAAAAATTTCCTGAAATTCTCCAGTCAAAATACGAGAAATTTCGTCAAATAAGAGATCATTTTTCTTCAAATCGCACAGATGCTCCAGCAATTTGCTGCCAGTACTTTACGTTTTTTTTGACATTTTTTTTTTTTTTTTTTAAGAGTAAATTGTCCATAAAACCTAATTTTCATTTAAATATTTTTTTTTTCGTATCGAAACTGGTTTAAAAAAGATACAATTTTTACACACTACTCAAAATAATATTTTCATTAGCATTGATTTCTGAGTTTTAAATTTTATAATATGTTAGGGGTGGAAAGAAAATTGTCATTTTTGGTGATTTTAAAAAGTGTTGACACTTTTGAGATACATATTGTACCAAATTTATCCAAATGGCTGGTTGATTTTTCTGTTAATGCAATTTCTGTTAATACTTCTATGTGATCATACATGCAAATATTTGAACACATAATTGTTAACCATTTTTATTTCAATATATCTATATTAATCTTTATGGATTTGATGAGGTAAATCTGCCAGTAACAGAATATTCTCGATCTGAGTTTTTGCATATAAAATTATGTGATTATTTCCCTTTTTACCTAATATACTAATACTTTTATGTAAGCTGGAACTTAAAAAGATGAAATACTAAATAACCGTATTACTTTCCTATCTTAGTATATTACAAAAGGCAGTGCAAGTTGAATATTTTTTAAAAAGAAAAAAAAAGCTTTAAAAACAATTCCCTACACTTATATTGATTAAATTTTTATAAGATTTTGTCACAAGGAATTCATTTCTGCAATAACATAAAGGTAGACGAAGGTATCTCAACCCATGAGGTGACTCGCCCAGTTTAAATTGCGCAATATCTTCATCAATATTAATAAGTTTTTCAACAAATTGTTAACTGAGTATAATAAATTAAACATTTGTAAAAAATGAAATTAAACTAATAAATTAACTATTATACAGTCTAATTTTTTACAAAATTTTTCCGCTTGGCGGCAAAGTAGTATAAGCCAAGCTATATACAGACAATTGAAAATTGTAATTCTCATTTTTGATAAAAATCTAGAATCCTGTAACAACTTACATAACTCTGAAGTTTTCTTCTTGATTTTGATTCTATTTGACTGTTTCATTTATGTGCAAATGAAGCAGGCGATCAAAATCAAAATGGCCACTGTGACGTAAGACTAAGATTATATACATAATACCCAATAACTACCGATAAGTGATAAGTATTGAAGAAATTATGCTTTTAAAATGCAGATTGGCAAGAAAATTGCAGCTACAATCCATTTACTAGAATAATTTTATGCATTAAAGTAGCGTGAAATACAACTGATAGCAGCAATTTAGAGGAAAAATCCGAAAAGTACTTACGTTACGTAGTCAAGGACAAAACCGTACACGGAATCGAGTCTCAGGTAATAAAATGTCGAAATAAAATGATACAGGTTCACGCTAAAAGTTGCCGTAACTTTGATAATATTACGCTGAATAAAATTGTACTTATGAACCATAAAATTACAAAGAAAAAGGCGTTCACTATTATTTTTGAAATTGCCATGGCATATGTCAAATTGTTAAGAATAAGGTCTTTCATTGAATCTCAAGTTGAGATTTTATTCAGATTAAGGAAAAGTAGAGGTTTTCAATGAAAATTCTTTTAAATATGCTTAATATGTTTTTTTTTTCATTAAATTATGCATTATGTAAAATGCACGAGAAAATAAATTACAAAATTTTGATGAAAACGCACAAGACGACAATTTGCATATTAAATAGTTAAAATATTAATTAAATATAATAGAAGATTGAATTGAAAATAGAAATTATTATAATATGGATTTTCTGTGTAAATGCATATGTTTGCATAAAATATTATGGCATGCTATACAATTTATAGAGTGATTTTATTTTAAAAGACATTTAAAAAAAATTAAAATTTAAAAATGAGCTTTTTTAATAATAATAATAAAATAAAATCTTAAAAACAATAGACCAGTTTATGATAAGTTAGTTTTAGATTTGTTTCAAACCTTACATATTAAATTAAAAAAATTTATGAATTGCCATACTTTGTACCAAACTTTGAAGAAAAGTATGTGTATAGTAACTGTATGTTTGATGAGATAATTTTCTCCAGAAAATAAAATATCCCCAAACAAATTAAAGGAATCATTACACGATAAAATTATACATTGCAGAAACACTTTGTAGCATTTACAGTTAGTTGTAGGACTAAATAATTACAGCTTATAATTATTGTATCGACGAGACTATCAAAATTCTATACTATATTCTAAATTGGATAAGGTAAAAACGAAGCAGTTTTACCAACGTAAGATTAATTAACTTAACTTTGGAATACAATCGAGTATTATTTAACTTTTTTGCATGCTACAGAAGTTAAAAGAAATTTTAATAAAATAGCGAAAAAGGGAAAAATACAATCGACTCTGAAGGTAAGCTTTATCTACTATTTACTACTAAAAACAGTTACAAAACAATAAGCCCGTTTCTGATAAAACAGTTTTAGAGCTTTGACAAATCAAAAACATAATGCTAATTATCGAAATGTTATCAATTTCTATACTTTGTACCAAACTTTGAAGCGGAGGAGTAATTGTAATACAACTAGCATATCTATATAAATTCTCTAGTAAAATAAATATTTAAAGGATTCATTAAGAAGGAATACTATTATACATTGTAGAAATATTTTGTAGCATTTATCAGACGCACAATCATTAATTACAGATTATAATTAGTTTATCCATGCGATTATCAAAATTGTATTTCATATTCCAGATTGGATAACGAAAAAAAATTAAATTGTTTTAGCAACGTAAGATTGGCGAGCTTAGCCTTGGAATACAATCCAACACTTGATTATTTAAACTGGTGCATATGATAGTTACCAGCATGTCTTTATATAACTTTATGGCATACTATAAAAATTTCGAGTAATTTTATTTTAAATATTGATATTAAAAAAACAAACAAATTTAAAAGTAATCTGTTTTTAATTTACCAACTATTGCAATAAAACATTTTAAAATAGTAACCCAGTTACTGACAAATAAATTTTTAAATTCTATTAAACGAAAAATATATTTTTTAAATTCCACATTTTGTACAAAACTTTCAGGCAGTAGAGCGTGTATATAACACGTGTCTATTCTAAATTAAGATATCAATATACGAGTATTATCTTCAGTAAAGCAAAAAAAATCTAAAATAAAATTTAAAGATTAATTAAAAATTATATACATTGAAGACATACATTGTAACATTTACCAGACGTACAGACAATAATTACAGATTATTACTACTTTATCGATGAGACGATGAAAGTTCTATTCCATACTCTAAATTGGATAATAATGTAAAAATGAAACAGTTTTAGCAACTTAAGATTGATGAGTTGAGCCTTGGAATACAACCCAGCATTTGGTTATTTAAATTGGTGCATAGGACAGCCATCAGCGTGTATTTTTATGCACCCATCAATCATTCTAGAAATGTTGCAGTTACAGTGCAGATCTCTAGAAATTAAATATATACATAACTGACTGAACGATAAGTGGCACACAGCCGAAATAAAAACAAAAAGCCATAACAAGTAACTCTTTGCAGAGAGGGTTTTTTTTTTTGTTGTTGTTGTTGCAGCTTTGATGTATCCTTTTTGTTAGAAACTTTATGCATAGCAGCCAACCTTTATGCGTTTTTTTTTTAAAGTCAAATAAACATAATTTGAAACAAGAAACAATTTTATTAAATAATTTTTTTTGGTTTAAAACACGTTTAATTAACTTGGAGGAAAAAAAAACACTCGTAAATGTTGGCAGCTATGTTCTATGGCATGCTACAAAAATTTCCAGTGGTTTCAGTTTAAATATCGATAGTTAAAAAAAAAAAAATAAATAAATAAACTAACCTTTTTAAACTATCAACAATTGCTAAAAGAAATATTTCAAATCAATAAACTATAGTTTCAGACAAGCCAGTTTTAGATTTCTGTCAAAAATACTAATTTTTTTTTTTTTTAATTTCTACAATTTGTACTATAGTTTGAAGCAGAAGAGTATTTCTATAATACCTGTTAACAAGAAGGATATTTGTGTAATTTCTTCAGTAAAATAAACAAGTTGGAAATTGTACGTCAAACGTGACAAATGAGGTGCGTTCGTACTATAACTAGTTTCAGTGAAATGAATTAATATCGTCTGTTATTGCGATATGATAAATTTCCGTAATAAAATAAGTGCATTTTAAGTTGGCAGTATTTTATCTTTTGTTGACATTTACTGGAAATTCCAATGGAAAACTTGTCTAGCTTTAAAAATTTCAGAAAATTGAAATCCATATTTAAATTCTTTTTCCATTTAATATCTATTTCTCCGGAAACATCTATCCAAAAAACTGTCGGTAGATTATAGGATTGCTATAATTAAACAATTTTAGTATACAAATTCAGTTTTTAAATTCAGTAATGCGGAAATAATACGACTCCATCTTAAATAGGGCGTAATCACCATGGCAACCTAGAATCATTACCTATCATGGGACATCATTGAATTAATAACGTATGATAGGATTTAATAGAATGAAGCACGTGACTATAACTTTGTCACAGAGGTTATAAAATGTCATATTGCTAGACATGTATGACGTTATAGTCATTTACGACTATAACGTCATACATGTCGGATAACTTGACGATATATCTCGGTCGCTTGACGATTAATCCTCGATTAGCTGCTATAACACAGAAATACAGATTTTGAAAAAAAATTGAAATAACTCAACAAAATGCCGCAAGGATTATATATATATATTAAATTTCAAACCATTCGGTTGGGTAGTTTTGCGCTGTTATATGCGGACAGACGGACGGACCAGACGACGACTATAGGTGCTACTTATTTATATAATTACGAACGCACCTAAAAAGGTCTCCGAACAAAACTCACTAAAAGGATAAAATTATACATTATAGAAATACTTTGTAGCATTTACCAGTCACATGATTAATAATTACAGCTTATAATTATTCTATAAAAATTCTCTTCTACAGTTTAAATCGGATAATAAGGTAAAAATGAAACACTTGTAACACGTTAAGATTGATGAACTTAGCATTGGAATACAAATGCAGCATTTGGTTACTTAAATCGGTGCACAGCACGGCCATCAGCATTACATTTTTATGCATGCATCAATCATTCTACAGACGTTACAGTGTAAATTTCTGGCAATTAAATATATATACATAACTGATTGCACGATAAGTGGCGCAGTCGAAATAGGGGAAAAAAGTAACTCTTTGCAAAGTTCTCTGTTTTGTTTAGTTTCTTCAGAGCTAACTATCTTTTCATCTGAAACTTTATGGCATGCTATTAAAATTTTTGGGCAACTGCACGGTAAATATCGATAGTCCGAAAAAAACTTAAAAGTAACTTTTAAAACTGCCAACGATTTTGAAAAGAAAAATTTAATTTATCACATTTTTTAGGTAGATTTCGTAAGAAATACTAGCTATTACAATCTTCTTAATATTATCTACAACTTTTATATTGACAAGTTTTTTATAGGACCAACTCTTACAGCAAAAAAAAAAAAAAAAATAAATAAATAAAAAAAAAATAAATAAATAAATAAAATAAAATAAATAAAAAAAAAAAAAAAAAAAAAAAAAAAATTAAAAAAAAATTAATTATAATAATAATAATAATAATAATAAATAAAATAAAATAAAATCCCTGCTGGCTCCGCCTTCAGGCACAGGTATATTTCGAAGTAGGCGGTCCCAACGGCCGCATCATGGCAAGTAGGTCTTTCTTCTGCAATTCCCAATAAACAGGCGCCCCACGGTCTGCGTCTTCAAAATCTACCTGTATCTGTAGGCCGATACGTCAGGGATTTTTTAGTGTTAGATTTTCATGAAAAACAAAATGCTAATTTTAAAAACTGTTTGAACTGCTTCTATTTGTAGGAATCTTTAAAGAATATTTTTATTTTACCTTTCACAGGTGAAAATTTCTTCCAGTATAATGAAATTTCAGGTAAAAAAAAAAAATCATTAAAGGATAATACTACACGCAGCAGAAATATTTCGTAGCATTTTCTATAATTGTAGGTTAATAATTATACCGACAAAATTATCAAAATTCTCATCCTATCCTCCGCCTATCAAAACTCACGTCCGACAAGATTATAAAAATTCTACACTTTGCTTACAATTTAGCATTTGGTTATTTAAGAGCCTACGCTAGTCACGCGAAGAAACGCGCAAGCTAATGTTAAGTCTATGGGAAGGTTCTTGCGCGATTTCTCGCTCGCATTTTAATATTTTTAAATGATTTTTTTTTTTTGCATAGGATAGCTGAGGTCGATCCCTAACGTTGTTAGTTTTTATTTTTCGATTTTAGTTAGGTTTTTTTTTTTATAAGCGGACATTTCCAATTTCGGAACCGGTTGGAACCGGTTCTGAAAGTGAAAGTACCTTTATATAAAAAAACTGGAACCAAAATCGAAAAAGTAAAAACTAACAACGTTAAGGATTGACCTCAGCTATCCTATGCAAAAAAAATCATTTAAAAATATTAAAATGCGAGCGAGAAATCGCGCAAGAACCTTCCCATAGACTTAACATTAGCTTGCGCGTTTTCTCGCGCGACTGATGTAGGCTCTTAAGGGCAAATTCTAATTCTTTCAGTTAAAATTTTCGATTTTTTTTTTTGGGGGGGGGGGGGCTATCACTTAGGTGTGCGGATTGTGGCTGCAAAGAGATTTCGTGATATTTCAATTTCTTATAATCTTTTTTGCTCGTTGAATTTAAGGTGTAACGTCGTTTGTTGAACGTAACGCTAATGCAAAACTTTAAAATTGTTTTTCTCAAAATTATGTTCTTCAAACTGGGCGACTATTTTTTTTCGACGAATTAAAAAAAAAAAAAAAATATTAAGAGAAAAATAATCGTTTTGCTGAAGCTTATATTACCGAAAAGTTCGCAAAAAAGTAAAAAAAAAAAAAAAAAAAAAACGAAAAAATGATCTTTCTTGTTCAAATGATCGCCATTTTGTCAAAAATAAACTTTTTAAACTAAATGTTGGTATGAGCTCCTTAGAATTTAATACTCTTTCATATTTGGCGAACAACCGATAAGGAGCACCGTCACCTGCGCATCACTCCTATTGAACTCATGAGGTGACGACGTAGGTCGTTGCGACACGCGGTGGATCCCAATATCAGAGGAAACCACCACGAAAACACTTGGGGACGAGCCGGAGTCCCCCAACAGCTTCGGAGCTGGGCACCCAAGAAGGAGCCAGGTACTGGACCTTAAGTCGGGTTTTGCCGACCCGCACTTGCTCTACCAAAACTCTAGGGGGTGTGAAGACCTGTCTGCATGATAAATGGAACTCAGCCGGAATAGAAAAACTTTCTGCCGATTAGAAGTTCACGCCTCGCATCTTTTTTTTTACATAAAAAAAATTTAGTTATATCAGTAAAATGCCAATAAATATAATGCAAAAAGTCCGAAGGCCCCTTTTCTTATTAACCGGAAAAAAAAAAAAATCTTAAAAATCACGTGATTTTTAAGGCAAAAGAAGTGGAACCTCCCCTTTAAATCGATGTATAAGAACAGCCACATCAGCATTCATTTCCATTTACTCATTAATCATTTTATAAACTTTAATAGTTACAATGTAGATCTATGGCTATTAAATATAGACATAACTGACTGCATGATAAATGGAACTCAGCCGAAATAGCAAAAACTGTCTTTCTATTGGAAGTTCACGGCTCTCATTTGCAGGTGCTCCGTCGCACAAGGCGTAATTATTTTTTACACTGGGAAAAAAAAAAAAATCACGTGAATTTTAAATCGATGTATAGGACATAACCATCCGCATTAATTTCATGCAATCATTAATCAGTTTAGAAACATTATAATAGTTACAATGTATCCAGCCATTAAATATATACATAACTGACTGTGTGCATGATAAATGGAACTCATCCGAAATAAAACAAGTTGGAAATTGTACGTCAAACGTGACAAATGAGGTGCGTTCGTACTATAGCTAGTTATATAAATATTCAGATCTTGATGATTTTTTATTCTGTGAAATGAATTATATCGTCTGCAGATTAATTTCTGTCATAAAATAAGTATCTCGGTCGCTTGACGATTAAACCTCGGAAGCTCTTCAGTGCTAATGTATCTTTATCTGAAAAGTTTATGGCATACGCTATTAAAATTTTCGAGCGACTTTAATTTAAATATCGTTAGTTTGAAAGACAAGTTGGAAATTGTACATCAGACGTAACAAATGAGGTGAGTTTGTACTATAACTAGTTTTTAAAATATTCAGATCTTGGTGCAATAGCTGTTGCACGCTTATGCAAAAATGATTGAAAACAAAATTTATTTTATGTGCAGATTTTCATACTTCAGATATTAAATTTTATTTTATAAAATTAAGTTTCAGTACACTTTTACAAACAATTAATTACAATTCTGTTACATTAAAATTATACCATGCGCAAATATCCAATACAAGACAATGTAAAAAAAAATCATCGTTATTATTTCACTGAAAAAATTAATTATATCGTCCGTTATTATGATGTACTAGCAGACTACGCCCGCTGCGCTGGTCGGTTTCTCCAAAAGAACCTTGAATCAAACGAAATATATCGGTGAATTTAACCTTGTATTTTAAAGTAATCTGTACCTTTACCTGGAATATCCTAAAATAACATAAAAACGGATACTTATTTCACTAAGTTATGTTTTTTTAATACGGTTTATTACTACGTTTACAATTTATTACCTACCGTTTTCCATTGATTTATATGTTTTATAGCTACATTTTTTAATAACGTGAATTAACCTATATTATACACAACTAAAAAGAAATGGCGCATCTAGTATTTGTCGAGAATTAAATAAAAATCATGCACTCGTGACATCATAATTCACTTTTATATTTAATAATACGGTTACTATAATTTTTGACTCGTGCTGACACATTGTTGTTATTATTATTTTTTTACCCGTGAAGTTTTCGCTGTTGGTACTCCATTGTGAAATTTGGTAATTTTTGAAATTCAATATTTGAAAAACGGCATAATCAGTGGATTTGAAATTTACTATATCAAGAAAAATACAATTTTTTACATTTCTAACGCAATTTGTCTAACAATTTCCTGACAAATACTTTTCGAGCAATTAATTTTTTCAGTAATTTCAAATGTTTCATTTTCCGAGATTAATCTGTGGCAACGATTAGCGAAAATCCCAGTCGTCAGCAACGCATACCTTTTTATTAAAGAGGATTAATTTCCGTAATAAAATAAGTAGCTTTTAAGTTGGCAACATTTTATCTTTCGTTGACATTTACGAAAAATTTCAATGGTAAAACTTAAGAGTAGTTTTGAAAATTTCAGAACCTAGAATCCATATTTAGACTTTTTCCACTGAATATCTATTTCTCCGGAAACCTCTATCCAAAGACTGTCTGTAGATTACAGGATTGCTATAATTAAGCAATTTTAGTATACAAATTCGGTTTCTTAAATTCAGTAATACGGAAATGTACGACTTCATCTTAAATAGGACGTGATCACCATGGCCACCTAGAATCATTACCTATCATGGGATATTACTGAATTAATTACGTACGATAGGTTTTAATAGATTGAAGAAAACTTTTATTAATCTATACTATTAAAAACCGTTCGCGTATCTATGTATGTAACATCAAAAGCTCGAAAACCGCAGGGCTACGAAATTTTGCCCAAGGGTAGCTGGTAGGGGTCCCATGAACTATTGGGGGAAAAAAATCAAAAATTTTAAATAGATTTTTGATAGATTAAATACTAATTAAAATCCATCCACAAAGAGATCTCATCAAAAATACGCTTTTTAATATTCGGTTGGTTGGTTGTATAAAATCTCCGCAGAAGTCATTAAATAAATCAAGATAGGGATCATTGCAATTGAAAGTCCAGTGTTTAAAATCCATGGATCAGAGATTATATGACATGTAGACAATCAACTTAATTATTGAGTGTTGCCAAATGCTAAAAACTTAATTTTAAAGGATTTTACCGACTTAATGAATGATAATTAACTGGGTTTAAGGTTTTTTTTTTTTTTTACATGACATATATTAGTATATGAAAGAGATTATTAATGCAGAAAACTTATTTAACAAAATAAAATAAAAAAAAATGCACAGTAGTATTTTTTTTTTCTAAATCGTACAGTTATTGAACAACTCAACACTTTAACAGGGGAATTAAATTCATTTTATTCACATTTTAGAATTAAATTCGTTAACTCCCGTGCGTAGATCGGGTTAAACAGCTAGTATCTTTTAAATTTTGATTTCATTTTCATAAAATTTTAAATGACTCAGCAAAACTCTGCAATGATTATATATATTCAATTTCAAACCATTCGGTTGGGTAGTTCTTGTGCTGTTATATGCGGGCAGACTGGACGACGACTATAAGTGCTACGCATTTATATAATTACGAACGCACCAAATTTCACCAAGCTCTGAATATTTATAAAACTAGTTATAAGTACGAACGCAACTCATTTGTCACGTTTGACGTACAATTTGGAACTTGTTTTTGTCAGTTGTCAAAGTATTTATCAAATTTATATTTAATTTATAATTTCATGCGTTATAAAATCTAAGCGAAACTGGGTAAGATTTTAACACTTTACATAAAATTAAGTATTAGAAATATTTTGACAACTAACAAAAGAAGAGACATCCTTTAAGAACAGTATTATACAAAAAAAAAGGAGTTAAAAATATCAATCTCCTGAGGAGATATTTTAAAAATACGAACGCATTAGACGCGATTATTATTTAGGTTTAACATTATAACGAGGGGAATTTGAGTAACAAACACCCCTTGGTTCTTAAATTCTCTGCTCAACAACGCGAAACTATGATTCATTTCTAAACGTAAAAGGCATAAAATTGGCATGCCTGACTGGAATCGAATAGCGTTTTCCGCTTTTTTGATAAATTACTTATCGAGTTATAACCGATTATGATCCACGTGGCAAGATTTTTCTCCTTTCTCACGCTGCCGCGTTGGTAATTGGATTCAAAACGTCCACTTAGACAGTATTTTCTGAAAAATATTTTGCCTTAACTAAAAAATGGTAAACGCCATTCTATTACACAGTTTCTGAATAAGAACACCTGAAAATTTCATGAGTTTCCGAACAAAAATGAATTCGGAAATGTGTCAGAAAGTAGCTCCTTTGGATTTGAGAACAACAGCCTTAAAGAAAAAAATTATACATTCCAGGAATATTTCGTAGCACTTAACTAGTTGTACGACTTTACCTTAATTAAATACCTTACTAGCTTTTAATTATACAACCAATAGTTATCAAAATATACCGCATAATACAATAAAAATAAAAGAGATTTAACATTCTTAGATTGGCGATTTTTAACCTTGGAATACAAACCAGAATTTGATTATTTAAATGCCGGTGCATACGATGGCAATCAGAATAATTGTCTACACACCTATCCATCAATCTAGAAACGTTACAGTTACAGTGTAGATCTCTAGCAATTAAATACATACAGAACCGATTGCACGATAAGTGGCATGCAACCGAAATAGAAACAAGAAGCCATAAAAAGTAACTCTTTGCTGAGAGGAGTTTTTTTTTTCTGTTTCGGTAGATGGCAACGATTATAGCGAGATTTTGATAGCACTTGAGAACACAGAATAATTTTATTCAGTGAGAAGTGGTGACGCAAGAAGCAATCTTCACACTTGAAGGTTTTAAGAGAGGACATATACCATGACAATGCATTTCAGGAGAGAAAGGTTTTAAGTGGTTATATTTTTAACTCAACTTGAACAATATCAATATATTATTAGAAAATTTAAGTAATCGAATGTGACCAGTAATTTGATTTCTACTTACTATATAGAAATAAACGTAAATGATAGATTATATATATCTAGCTGACCCGCCCGGCGTTGCCCGGGTAGACTGTCATTGAAAAATATAATAGTGGAGTAGACTTCAAAAAAAAAAAAAAAAAAAAAAGAAAAAAAGACTGAATAATATTTATTTATACAAAAAACTTGTAAAAAAAATAAATAAGAGCGAAAATTTCAAAAGTATAAATCTTACAGCAACTTTCACATGCAATTTAAATCTTAATTCAACAACGCGCTCGTGCATGCGACGGTTATTAAGTCTATTTTGGCGATTGCTTATGCTCTGTGTTTGACGGCGTTCTCGATCCAATTCTATTCAGATTTTCTCTTCTTAATTCGGCTTCTTCACTTTCAAGCATTCGCCGAGATCTTTTACAGGCATTTCAGCTCCATAATTGCAGCGAAAGGGCGAAACGTAAATAAACCCGATTTACCTCGGCCTAAATCCTGCCAAAGGACTTTTACACAATAACCAATAAGATGAGTTTCATTCGGGCGCTGCCATTAAACAATTAACAAATAATCGTGATTTCTGTGCCACGTACGATAGCGTAATATATATATATATATATATATATATAGATAGTAATAATAAAATAGGAAATAAATATTTAATCGACATAGTTGAAAACAAGGGTGAATAAAAATGACTTCATTTTCAAAATTGTATTATAAAAAATATCTCGTACGATAAAGGCCTTTTAAATACAGGGTCGTCCAAAAGTATTGAGCGCATTTCACGTTTGAAAAAAAATATATATAACAAAATGAGGTACGTACATGTTTATTGTTTTCTTGAAAAGACAATTTAAAACAGTTTTACACAACAACATTTTAAACATTAAAAAAGTTCCACATTTTCCCGCCTCCTTAAGTTGTCGGTACCAAACGTTTTATAGAGTCCTTACTTGGAGGACGACGATTTGAGTATTCGAAACGAAAACGTCTCTGAACAGGTACAACGGATTTGCTTTCATGGAACCACAAAACGCACATTGCTTTTTCCTGTACGGTAGCCATTTGTAGACAGACACAATCAGTAAATTTTCCCCCGCGCAATGTTGTCACGCCGTCTACCGGCTTATGTGAAACTTATTTAATATTTAAAATGTTGTTGTGTAAATGTAAACTCTTTTAAATTGTCTTTCCAGAAAACAAACATGTACGAACCATTTTTTTTTTTCAAACATGAAATGCGCTCAAAATTTTGGACCTCCATGTATTATATAGTCTTTAAAAAATTAATTAAAAATTAACATCCAATGTGTAAAACACAAAGATCTACTTCACTTATTTATCAAACTGTATATTGCATTACTAAAATGAATTAAAGTGAATATTATGGCAGTATGACCAACACTCCAAAAATAGTATTGCCAGAACAATTTCCGTATCTTTTACGGAATTTTTTTTTCTATATGAAATGATTTCGTGAATGTGGCAGAAATTAGAGAATATGGATGTAAGAATATCCTTGACAGATAAAGAGCTAAAAGCCTAGCTATTTTGCCGTTTTCGTTAAGGCCTTAGGATTTTTTATCTTTTTACACTCTAAAAAGAATTTCCGTATTTTGCCAGTACAATTTCTATATTTTTACGGATTTGTTCTTTCGCAAAGTAATAATAAAAATAAATCCCACAGCTTTAGAGAAAATGAAAATTTAGCAATATCTGTCAAAGATATTCTGAAATCGATACTTTTTTTTTTACACATTTACGAAATAATTTTCATCGGAAACAAAGCTCCCGTAAAAATCCAAAAATCGTCCTTTCAATCAATGGATTTTTTTTTTCAGAGAATTATTGCAGGATACGTAAACGGGGATCTATTTAGAAAGAAATTGGGTCCTTTAAAGAACCCTTCACAAAATTTTTCATCTTAAAACAGCACCCTTCACAAAATTCTTTGTCTTAAAAAAAAATAGGCTTTTTACAAAATTTTCCATCTTTAAACTGAACTTTTTACAAATTTAACCATTTAAAAATAAAATCTGACCTGTCACTTTTACATATATAAAGAAAATATGTGTATTTTACATTCATATATTCTCTTTAAAATGCATAAACAAGAACCTGAATATAATGATCATTTCAAATTCGCAAAATTACGACAAGATTTTTCACAAACATGAAAAGCTGTTCACAATTTCACAAAAACAGGACCCCGGGAAAGAAGTCTGGACAGACCCCTGTAGACAGGCCATAAGATCGAAATATTAAAGGCATCACACTTCCTTAATAAATTGTACTACTCCTAATTAAGAAAACTGGCCTAAACGTAGCGACTAATGTAAGCTATTTTAAAATTCAATCGCTTTAATAAGATTCTCTGCGACGAAGCGTTACTTTGGAGCCTTATTTTACAAAAATATGAGTAGAAGCAGTGACCCTATAAGAGAACAACATCAAATATATTAAAGTGCGATATTTTGTGATGTCACAAAGATATGCTTCATCAATCAAACAGCATACACAAAAATGCTTTAAAAGTTATATATATATATATATATATATATATATATAATTAGTTAAAAATATTCAAAACATGAAACACAAATAAGAATGATTGAGTCCTATTAATCGTTTTCAAGTCTTTTATCCAATATAAATTTGTCTAATTTTACACTGGATTAATAAATGGGTGAAATGAAGTATGTTGTATTTTCCCAATTACTGAAACAGAATACATAACTACTTAGGCCATAAGATCAGTACATAGATAATCAAGATGACATCACACTTCCTCAATAAATTTTACAGGTCCTAAGCAAGAAAACTGGCCTAAACGTGACGTCTTTTTAAAATTCAATGGCTTTAATATGACTAAAACGTCACTTCGTAGGCATTACTGCACAAAATCGTGAGCAAGAGCAGTGACCCGATAGGAAGATAACATTAAATGTATTCAAGTGCGATGTCACAAAGATGTACCTCACCATCATCAATCAAACCGCATACAGCAAATTGTCTTGAAATGGTGAAAAAATCATGATTATCCATTTAAAATATAAGCTACTTAAAGAAGATTTCAAAGAAGATGAATGAGGTTTAGGAACTGCAGATAAAAAGGATGTAACAATTACGCGTGACCAGAAATTTAAAAAATACAGCACGAAACTCTCTACAGCAATAATCACGGTATGGCACCGAAATGTACAAAATTCACGCACGCCAAATCAATTAAAAATCAAATAACCATTACATTTATGGGCAATTCTTTTAAAAAGAAATTCGTGAATTGCAGTAACCGATCTTTTAACTCCAGAGTCATCACGATGGCAAGGCGTGAAAATTATACTTGCAAGTATCACAATGCATTCCGTTCATAAAGATCTGCTGATAAGGTGTGCTTCAATGCAGCCTTTGCTCCATGGCTTATATTATCTCGAAAAGTTGGATATTCTAATCGTTAATTTGGCAACAGCAATAATGATTAGGAATTTTTAGGTTACAGAACTGTGTCAAGACTCCTCCAAATATTCCCCCATATCAAATAAGCGTGCATGTGCAAAAAAACCAAAATGGCACCTGCATTCAAAACCATTCTAGATGGATTGAAGATAGGAGATGTTATAACCGCTTGAGCATGTAGCAGCCATGCTCGTTTCCTATCCCTAATCTGTAAAAGTGGACCCCGGAAGAGGATGTTAGATGCATGCTCGGCCATTAATATTCGAAGATTGTACATATGTTAATGTAGATTCTTTTTGGCAAGAGCAACCTTTGAAAAAAAGCTTACAACAGCTGGATTTGTTCAAAATGGCGAATGCAGAGTGAGTTTAGATGCTACGATATCATGAATTTGGAAAAATCAATGACAGTTATTTTTTTCTATAGGAAAATAAACTGAAACTTTTGAAATTAAATTAGAAATTTATAACTTATGAATATTTTTTCAAAAATGAAATTTTTAATGTTTCAACGAAAAAATTATGCGAGATCAGCTTAAAGATGGCTATTACATTTACCAAACAAATATTCATGAGCTCTTGTAATCAAATGACTCGCGAGCAATTACTCGGTATCGGCACCATCAAGTGAGGATTTTAGATTCTATAGAGCCATTTCAAGAATGTATGAGGAATTTTAAAGGCACGGACCATATTTATACAAGAAGTATGTCTTCAGAAGGAAAAATGACTCGAATTTTCGCTTCTGTGTAAGAAAAAACACTGAAAACCTCACACTGACTACAATGTTGAAGCGCTAGCTGTGTCCCACCAACATGAAATCCGTAGGATCGAACCCCAGAAACGTCATTTACCAGCTACTTGTATATGTAGTAGGACCTTAACTATCTCACTAAGTGAACATATTTTTCATCAGAACAGGGCCAGATTTTGTTTTAATGAATACTGTGTGAAAAGAAAAATATAGTGAGTGTAAATTACGTTGAAGGGTAAAAATTGATATTTTAGTCACACTGGAGACACCATATAACAGTAAGAGTCTTGTATTAGCCTGGGTGCGAATTCTTTAGTTCCCTAATTTTTGTCTTAGAGGTTAATTTTTTTAGGGGGGGGGGGGGGGCTTTTTAAGTACGGGGCATGGGTGCATTGCACCCGCTGCATCTCAGTTATGCTCTGCATTTGAGAATAAACTGATGTGTCGATAATTGAGGTGGACTCTGCAATAACAAGGCAAGTGGAGTTACCTTCATTCCCAATTTTAGGATTTATGTAATGTATTATTCAGCATATAAAGAAACAAATTTTATGATCATATGCAAAGAAAAGATGCTGGAACATTCTTCGTATTATGAATATATGAAAATAAGTTGTAATATAAATTGAAATGTTGAAAGTAAATTTAAAAGCTTTGTAGCTGAAAATTCCATTTCACTTGCCTTGTTATTGCAGAGGGCCCCCAATTCTTGCTAGGCAGAATCTGAAGAATTTAATATACAACTGAAATAATGGCTTTTAAATAAGCAAAGAAGGCAAAAAAAAAAAAAAATCTTAGACTCCACAGTAGAAAAAGATGAGGATAATGAAATAAATCTGTCAGCTACATTTAGCACACTCCTTATCTAATACTAGTGAGGTCTTGGAGTAGGAAGTCATTCAAAAGAAATATTACGTTCAAATTTCAGAATAAAATAACTCAACTTGACAAAAAAGAAAAAAAAAATCAATATGAAATTCTCTTTCTTTGTGCAAAGATGGCACACAGCACTACATGGCACTAAAACGTCACGCATGTTAAGCCAATTACAATAAAATTATCTGAAAAATCACGGACATCGCTCAAAGTAAAGCATGTGAATTATTATCTGATCCTTTAACCTCTAACCAGGGTCACGACAGAATGGGGTACAAAAGGAATTACAAATCGTGCAATAATGTCTTCAGATTTACATAAAGAAACTCAACATGTCTTTCTCCCACGCCTCTTTTTATTACCATGCATTTAACATCACCGGCCAATCCCATTTTGGTGTTCTACAAAAATTAGGTTAACCCTATTCTCATAAGTCGTCTGCTTTAGTTCAGTTTATTTTTCTTTCACCGGTGAGATGGCGCTGGAAGCGGAAGTACTATTTGAAGATTTTTCCCACACTCACCTTGGAGTCCCGGTGAAGGGTTATAAAACTTACTGCCGACATGGCTTACAAGGACGGAGCAGATTTTAATAGGGATTACGAGGAAAAACAGGAAACGGGTGCCGCGGTATATATAAAGTGTATCCCGCTTAAATAAACTATATCTACCGGAGGACTCAAAGTGTTTATTCTTTGTTGATAACGTTATAGGGTAAAACCAAGACTAACTAAAAAAGATTATCATAAACAGATTATATTTTTTCTTCCGAAGGTGATTTTGTTGCATCTATCGAAGATAAGTTTCACAATCTATTAGTTTCGCAATACATTTTTATTACGTACTAAAGTTGGCAGCGACTGAACTGGTTTTAGCTGAATTTTCTCATTCAAACATTGTCTCAAAAAATAGGAAGGGCTAGTCGAGATTGTTGCCCTGGGTCGCGGTTTTAAAAGGGGGTTCAGAGATCGAACGAAAACCCCTTATGTCCCATTGTTATCTTCATGGGGGTTGGACCCACCGCCACGGCTTGATGTCAGTTTTACGGGAGGGGATGGGAATATCGGGGGAAAAGAAAGGGGAATCTATACTGTCAAAGGTACTGGTTGACACACCCTTTCGCACTCCTGATTGAAATATCCGTTCGGTGGGGCTAATATGAGACAGGTTTTAATTTCCCCCCTTTATTTTTATGACATGCAACATTTTTTATCCATAAACAGAGGAAGCAAAAACACAAATTTCATTACTTTTTTATTTGGGCTAGAATCAATACATCAAGAGTAACTGCAGAAAAGTTTTGAATTGTCTCACATTAGTCCCGATTGACCCTATCTAATATTTTAAAAATAAACTTTTATGCTTATCAAATCAACTTGCATTAAACAGCTGACTAGCATTATTATGATATATTTATTACTCTGCTGATATTTTAAGATTTAAAACAATAACATCAGATAATTAATTTTTAATCTTTAAAAAATTTTAAGCGTTCGAAAAAATTCTTTTTCGAATCCTTAAAATATAGTTGATAAAAAAAAAATGCAAAAACATGATAATATTAGTCACAAATCGGCCAAGGATATGAAGGCGCGTGATTTCCACAAATTGAGAGATAGGGATAACATTGCGAAATTGATATCTTTAACCCGATAGATCGATATAGTTCTTCCATTTTCATCGGCCGATTAGATTACTCTGGTCTTTAAGATTGTTATCTATAATGTCTAAATAAAACGCAAGTGCGTTCAGTCACTGCTATTACCGGCATTGTTTCATTAATATTTATGTTAATTCTTACATTTCGAATAACTAAAGCTTCGTAAATGGGTTATGTATAGGCGTTAAAACGCGGGGCAATGTTCAGTTCACATTTTTGATCGATTGCGATTTTGGTGAGGGTTTAGAAATTTCCTATAGATAATACAGTAATTTTTATAATTAACCCTTTAACTGCTGTAACAAAAAATGGCGCATAGATACTGTGAGCGGTTTCCGAGACCGCTTGATCGAAGGGTGAATAAAATGCTTGATTAACTCTTAGGTAGGGGTCGGAAGTAGCGCGCTACCTATAGCGAAACTACAGTAGTCGCTACATTGTACAGTAGTTTGTAGTGTAGCACGCTACATTTTGAACAACGCAGTGTAGCCAGTAGCGCGATACAAAAAAATCAGTAGTTTGTAGCGACAACTGACGCTACTTTTAACGCTACATCAGGGGAAAAAAAATGTGCCATTCTAAAAATCACGTAACCGAAACTTGCATCTTTTGTACTAAATTTGTTCTCCTCAATATTTTACGAATTTCACCGTCAAATCTCAGCTGCAGTGTATAGTAACGCATCGCATGAAGTCATAGATTTTTTTTCATTGACACTTGCTGCTAAAATCACGTACTAACCCGCCAAAGGAATTAATTTTCTTTCTGGCAACACCTGTCTACTTACTCGTTATTAACTCTTCATGTTTTAACGCCGTGTTTATTTAGATTTATTTATTGTTTGTTTTTCTGTAATTTTCTAGATTAGAATACCTTTCCTTATTTTGCTAAGAAATTTGTAATATTTGTGTAAACTAACAATTTGGAGAGAAAATTCCGTGCATTAATTCTTGAGATAGAGCGGTCACAATTTTTTTTATCACGTACAGACAGACATTTTCTGAAAACAGTCAAATCGCGTTCAGTACCTTCTAAAACGTAAAAATCCGTCGAAAACCGGTAGTAGAAATTTTTACCATTTTTAACGCAGATTTTTTTTTTTTTACATTTAATATACATTTTGAAGATTCTCCACTATATATTAAAAAATAATAAATAAATAAAAATAAATGGAATAAAATAAATTAAGTATTTAAATAAAGTTTTGAAATTTATTAAAAGCTATACTTTTGTATTAGCCACATGCTAGATGTTAATAGCCAAAGAAATCCCAAAAGATTTTGATACTTACAACATCTTTTTCTATTCTGATTATTTCAGTGTTTAAGCATGTGGTTCGATTACGTATCTGTTAGACTATACCTAAAAGGGACTGCTCAGACGTGGAAACCAGGTCTGTAGAGCATGAATACCCCTCCCCGGTTACATATCTGTTAAATTTGTGTTTTGTGTTTTATTTACTGATTGAGTCTTAAAGACGAGTTAGTCTTTTGTAATCGGGGCGCTCGCGGTATAAACAGATTCTTCAAAAATTCATGCTTGAAAATTATTTTAAAAAACATAATAATA
This sequence comes from Maratus michaelseni, assembly GCA_963931845.1. NCBI lineage: Eukaryota > Metazoa > Arthropoda > Arachnida > Araneae > Salticidae > Maratus > Maratus michaelseni. Next base: position 126,655,197 of record OZ007597.1, read on the forward strand.
ATATTTAGATACGATTTTGAAACAAACTGCTTTTGAAAGTACATTTTTTGCCCTATTCAACGGACAATAATTTATTGTAATAATTAAAATTATGCGATGTTTAGAAGTAATTAAATTTGCGAAAAAATGGAAATAGATTGCTTAGGTCGTTGATATGACGTCAACGTTACTAACGGTCATGTTTTTCCTTTATAATATAGACATTAATAGAATAGATTTTATTGTAGTAATTAAAATAATGCGACGTTTATAGAAGTAATTAAATTTGCGAAAAAACGGAAATGGATTTCTTCGATCGTTGCTTTCGTTGATAAACGTCAACTTTACTCACGGACATGATTTTGCTTTATAATATAGACATTAATAGAATAGATTTATTGTAATAATTAAAATTATGCGACGTTTAGAAGTAATTAAATTTGCGAAAATACGGAAATGGATTTCTTCGATCGTTGCCCTCGTTGATAAACGTCAACTTTACTCACGGACATGATTTTGCTTTATAATATAGACATTAATAGAATCGATTTATTGTAATAATTAAAATTATGCGACGTTTAGAAGTAATTAAATTTGCGAAAAAACGGAAATGGATTTCTTCGATCGTTGCCCTCGTTGATAAACGTCAACTTTACTCACGGACATGATTTTGCTTTATAATATAGACATTAATAGAATCGATTTATTGTAATAATTAAAATTATGCGACGTTTAGAAGTAATTAAATTTGCGAAAAAACGGAAATTGATTTCTTCGATCGTTGCCATCGTTGATAAACGTCAACTTTACTCACGGACATGATTTTGCCTTATAATATAGACATTAATAGAATAGATTTATTGTAATAATTAAAATTATGCGACGTTTAGAAGTAATTAAATTTGCGAAAATACGGAAATGGATTTCTTCGATCGTTGCCCTTGTTGATAAACGTCAACTTTACTCCCGGACATGATTTTGCTTTAATAGAATAGATTTATTGTAATAATTAAAATTATGCGACATTTAGAAGTAATTAAATTTGCAAAAAAACGGAAATGGATTTCTTAGATCGTTGCCCTCGTTGATGTAACGTCAACGTTACTCACGGACATGATTTTGCTTTATAACATAGACATTAATAGAAAAAATTTATTGTAATTAAAATTATGCGATGTTTAGAAGTAATTAAATTTGCAAAAAATGGAAATAGATTGCTTAAGTCGTTGCCCTCATTGATATGACGTCAAAGTTACTCACGGACATGATTTTGATTTATATAATATAGATATAGATTATACCCTATGGAATTTTTTTTACTGTTTTAAAAATCACACATGCTTGCTAAGCGCGTCTTAAAATTTGAGCGCTTATTTTTATTATTCCATTAAAATTTCAGCATTTCCTCCATGTATTTTTTACTAACGTTAAAAAAAAAAAAAAATCAATCTTAGTTGAAGGAACGATGTAGGTTAATATTGTGAAATTAATATCTTTAACCCAAGAGATCGATATAGTTCTTTTTACTTTCATCGGGCTGATTAGATTACTCTTGCTCTTTTAAAAGTGTTATCTGAATGTCTAAATAAAACACAAGTGCGTTCTTTCGCCATTATTATTATTGGCCTGTTTCATTAATATTTATGTGAATTCTATACTCTGGAGAACCATGCTCCGTAAATGGGTTATGGGTGCCTTAAACCTGAGGGCAGTGTTAAGTTCACAGGAAAGCATGCAATGGGAATAAAAAGATTATTTCCTGGGTATGAAAGTTTTTGATTGCTTATAACTTTGGTGAAGGATTAGCAGTTCAGTATGAATAAATAAGCATTCATGCGCATTTGATTTGATTTTTATTACTTTTGCTGCTGCCTTGAGTAATTTTAGCTTGCTACAGTCTTAGTTGGATCGACTTATAAAATAATTTTCCCAAAGTAAATAACTCACAATGAAGATTTCTTGACATTATAGCATTAGACTCACAGGCATAATAAAATCTATTTCTGCGTTAAACACGTTAAGGATAATTGGTACTACTCTTTTATCCCGTCGACCACTTTTCATAACAAAAAACTATCGCCAAATTGTAACGCCAAATAAACAGGAGAACGTTGCCAATAGAATATCAAAATAAATAAATAAAATATAAGAATTTAAGGACACAATTGTTATTTTAATAAATAAAATAACTAATAAATCAGTAAAACATATTAAAAATACACGCAAATGTCGAATTAAAAACCACTTGATGACATAACAAACACGTATAATGCTTCTGACATCAAGTAAATGTGACTGCATTTTTGGCATTTAATCTTACAGTTTGGCGATAGTTTTTTGTTAGGAAAAGTGGTCGACAGGATAATAGAGAAGTACCGGATAATTTAAATAAATAATAATAAAATCTATTTCTAATAATCTTTCTTATCCGGCATTTTTATCCATGTACAAATGTGAAATAATTGACGTTTTACTACACCTATTGCTTTTTTCTGACTTTGCCTTTTTTATATGTATATAATACTAGAACTAGGATATTTAAACTTTAAAATAGCACAATCTGAGACAGGAAGAGGGGGGGGGAGTCCTTGTTAAGGAATTCGGAACACACACCCTACGCCTTCATTTTCAAAGGAGGCTCTAAAAATCTAAAATAGGCAGGGGTGAGAAATTTAACGCATTTTTATCAACAGTGTTGCCAATTTAATGCGTTTTGTATTCAAAATATCTACTGGAATATTCTAACACCAATTTTTAGCACTTTCCAACCTAGTTGAAAAGTGCTTATGACTTCGGTTTGTCTGGCCGTATGGCCGTCTGCCGTCTGTCCGTGCTCTAACTCCCGTAAATATGCTCGGATTGCTCTGCAATTTTTATATGCTATTGTCGTTATCTATAGCATGTTCCCTATTTCAACGGAAGTGTATAGCACTTATAGTTTTTTTACAGGGGCACTCAAAAGAATTCCGTTACATTGCGGTCTATGGAGAAAAATCATTTGCGGTTTATTTAAATAATGTTTCACTATTTTAAACGCATTGAAATTTATATATATCACTAAGGTGCATTAGAAGAAGCTTAAAATGGAATAGGGTGTGCATAGCACTTATAGTTACTTTACAGGGACAGTCAAAAGAATTCCGTTACATTACATCTATGGAGAAAAATCGTCTGCGGTTTATTTAAATAATGTTTCACTAGTTTAAACGCATTGAAATTTATATATATTACTAAGGTGCATTACAAGAGGCTTACTGCAGAATAGTGTGTGTATAGCAGTCATCGTTCATTTACAGGGACACACAAAAGAATTCTCTACTGTCTGTTAACAATAATTCCTGGAAGTGCGTTTTAAGTTACTGAACGCGATTTTAATTTTAACTCGCTTTTTGTCTATTACGTGGTGTGTATACATTCTGTAGATCCTATACAGGGCAGCACAAAAGTTCGCGAACACATTTCCGTTTATTGACAGAAACTCCAGAAGGATAATTTTAAACTGTGCTACGCGTTTCCTAACAAAACTAAAATTTAGCATTCTATATAGTATATATACAAATCTATAGATCCTATACAGGGCTGAATAAAAGTATTCGGATATTTTTTCGAATATTGTATCTGTTGGAAATTCCTTAAATTATGTTTTTAAATATGTTATGCGTTTTCCAAATTGTTTACTTAGATGTTATCTTTTAGCTTATTAAACGGTATGTTTTGTAAAATTATTTTGGAAGCGTTGGAAAGTGCTACATAATCTATGCTTGACGCATGATTTTTCGTTCTTGTTACTTTATTTATTCACAGAATTCCGTAATAAACGAAATATTTCTAATTTAGAAATTATGGTAGTTTTGAATTAAAAAAAAATAAAAAGATACGCTGACGAGTATTACTGAATTATTGACGAGTATACTCGTCGCCAGACAACAAAGTGTTAAATGTTTCGATAGATTTCAGTGTCCTTAGAAATTTCATTTACATCCTTCCTTTCTGCCAAAATATCTGCCTTCTCCTCTTTCTTGTTATCATAAAATCTTAATCTTTTACTAACCCTAAAATATAAGGTCTATTACTACAAATACTTTGAAGAAATAAATAGAGTGCAATAAATATTAAATACTTTGTACAATAAATAATGAATCATAAATCCCCCCCCCCCCCTCTACCTCTCTGGAATTCCGGCTCTCCCTTTCTCCTTTCTGTAGAATTCAAAGTTTGGAAACATTCTCAAAAAAAAAAAAAAAAAAAAAAAAAAAAAAATCTGCCTTATCAGTTACACTACTTTTTGAACGAGAATCGTAGGTGATTTTCAAGATTTTCATTTGCCAGGGGATACTTGTATTTCTTTATTAATTTCAATGGACTTAATTCTTTTTCGGATAAATATGTTTAACTACTATAAAAAGTTTCAAGATGCTAAAATGCGAAGTATATTCTGTAGCTAAGTTCCAAATGTGTCTGTTTCAAATATATGTTGTGTACAACCGTCTGTTTCAATTTATTTTGTTTATATTGCATCAGACTTTTAAAACAATCGTGAGTTCTTAGCGGGGGGGGGGGGGGATACATTTTACAAAATATCTATGAATTTACATACATATTTTAATTATATGCTCTACTAGTGGGCCGCATAAAACGAGCTCGGGGCCGCTAGTCAGTACTTTTATCGGACAAATATTTTGGTGGGTACATAAAAAAATCGATGCATGAAATAATAACAATAAGTAACTAAAAAAGAAATTGAACATATCGAATAAAATACATAATTCCGAAATACATTCGTAATTCTCAATAAATATCAGCCACCAAATATTTTTTTTCTTTATCGAAAATTGGGAATTTTTTAAAAAAAAGTAATTTAAACCTTTTGATCCCGCCCTTTTCCTTAAAAACCACACATTTCTTTAAAATGTTTCTATTAAAAACTTTACGTAATTGCTTTAATTACAAAGATACGTAGTACACATAAAGAAAATTGACACTTTGGATTCATTTCTTAAATCTTTTGATGGGCGGTGGGATATTTTTAACCCCCCCCCCCCTCACACACACACTCAATTTTAATCAAGATTTGTACCAGAATTTTTGAACAAATTTATCCTTTCATAACTGTGGTGAAAAGTTGTAAAATTGTATTTTCTTATTTTGAAGTAATTTTTTTCGTAAATTAACAGGTGCGAATTCAACAATATATGAAGCATAATTACTTGTGCCTCAAATCTTCATTCTGTTAAATGCTTTGTCAGAACTAAATTATTTGAGCATCACTAAAATACAGAAAAAGACTCCGCATATCTACGTTTACTAAAAAATGTCTTCAAAACACTTGCACAAATGAAATGGCGAATCACTATATTTAAAAATGTAGTAAACAATGATTAAATTCTGTTTAAATAAATAAATAAATAAAAGGAGAAGAATTTTTTTAAACTAATTCTCGCCCTCCCCCCCCCCCCCTTTTTTTAAAAAAAAATCATCTCCTTTCCTTAAAGTAATTTTGTAAAGTCAAAAAATAGTTGCTTTAACTACAAAGATGTTGAATTAGATACCGCAAAAAGAATTAACACTTCGAATTTGCTTGTCAAATTCTTCATCCTGCTAAACGATTTATGGGGACATGGACACGACGCTAAATTAGTTATTTGAGCATAATTAAATTACAGAAAAACAAAACTGTATATGAACTACTATTAAAAAATTAGTCTTCAAACATTCAAAGACAAAATGGCGCAGCGCGATATATTTACAACCATCATAAACAATGACTAAAAGCAGGAAGAGAAAGAGAGAATTTACCTTCATTACTTTAATTTTATGACAGTAATTTGGAGCAATCATTTGCAAGGAATGCTGTGTAATTATATGAATTCAAAATTATCTAATAATTTGCGCCTGCTAAATACACAGACTTAATAAAACAATAATTCTATCATAACATCGTTGAAGCTTTGCCCTTTTTCATGAGAAATTTACCGATTTCTTTAAAATAATTCTATCAAACCAAAATAGTTGGTTTAATTACAAACATACCATATTAGATACCCATAAAGGAAATTAACGGAATTCATTCTTAAAATTTTAACCCTGCTAAATGATTTATGGGGACAAAGACACTAGACTGACTATATTTGCTATTTGAGTATGTTAAAAATAAAGAAATGGATAACTGCATATCATCAAATACTAAAAGATTAATCTTTAAACGAAATGGCGAAGCGCCGACGAAAAATGGGGAAGCTCAGTATTTAAAACGATCGTAAACAATGACTAAAACAGGAAGAGAATTTACCCTCATTACCATAAATTTATTACAGTAATTTGAAGCACTCATTTGCAACGAATGCTATGTAATCATGATACGAATTCAAAATTATCTAATAATTTTCGCCTGTTAAGTACACAAACATAACAAAACTAGAATTCTATTACGACATTGCCAAAGCTCCGCCCCTCAAAGTGCATGTAAAGAACATAAGCCCAATAAAATCCAAAGATAGTGAGCATGGTCATAAATGAGTATTTCCTGGATTTTTATTTGGTTTTATTCTTTTTTTCAGCTCAAGGTCGGTAGTGGAAACACTTTTTCATTTATATTTTTCTTTTTAGTTCTCTAAGCAGGGTTCTACTACAGTGATGGATAGATATTGAGACAGATTTTTTTTTTTTCGTTTCGTTTCCAAGGGCAAAAGCAGTGAGGAGGTAAAAAAAAAGCCGGCTTTTTTTTTTTCGGTATCCCTTTTTCCCATTCATATAGGAAGGAATGTTAGATGGAGCGTTGAAAGAGGTAAATTCTAAAATAGAATAGGAAACGGTACTTTGTTTACGAGAATTGGCAGAAATCTAGAATGGAGAAGTGTCAACAAATTCATCAGTTTTACACAACTAGAGATTTAATTAGAAGCTGAAGACAAAAGTTTTTAATGATGTTAATACAGTGAATCTTCCATAATTTGAGCTTTTGACAACTGGATATTTAAGTTTCTATACTCAATCCTCTCTATCTCTTCTACGCCTTGATTCTTGAAGCTTTTATTTTTTATGTACCCTTTTGCAGCTGCATGCAGACCAAAGTGCAGCAATTTTATGTGTAAAATAATACTAACTTTCTTCTGCCTCTCCTGCGAAATAAGTATTTTTGGAGCTGCGTCACTTTTTTTTGCAAGTGAGCGATATGATGCTTCTCTCTCTCATATTTTGCACATGAGAAAGACCATTTTTGAAACCTTGAAAAGTTGCAATGTCTATTCCTTACGTTTATCCATCCACATCACGTATTTCATCACAAAAAGTATCTTTGGATTTTATCTACATTTACACGATACTACCTTTACACTTAAAAATGAATAGAAATCAGCACTTCAATCTGACAAGCTCATTATATTAATACGGAAAAAATTCAATAAAGAATGTTAAACTTTCTTTCTGCCGAATTTTTATAACAGAAAAAGTCTCACGAATAAATCTCATAAATTACTATTGTATAAGTGCCAAATGTTCTTGCTACTCGGTCAGAGTGAGCAGTTCAAAGGAGGGTGTGTCTATGATGAAGTAATGAAGTTAGGAGAGAAATTAATTTGGTGTGCAACAAGTGGTATTCTATTTTGGATCATTTGATCCATTATATATAAGGGCGATTCCACCGTTACGTGTGTGACTTTTAAAGTGTTTTTTTTTTTTTTTTTTTTTTTTTCAAATTGAGACAAGTTTGAAAGTGAAATTATTTAGATAACGTTTTACTTTTTTTATTGCTATTACAGGACACATACAGAATCATTTTTGTAGCGATACCTTTAGTCTAAAGTAATAACCTTTTTTTTTAATAGTAAAGTCGTTGTTAAGTGTGGGATTTTTCTGAGTCTCACACATAACAACGACTTTATTTTAAAAAAAAAAATTAAAAAAAATGTTATTACTTTAGACTAAAGGTGTCACTACAAAAATGATTCTGTATGTGTCCTGTAATAGCAATAAAAAAAAAAGCAAAACGCTATCTAAATAATTTCACTTACAAATTTGTCTCAATTTGCAAAAAACTCTCTCTAAAAGTCACACACGTAATGGTGGAATCGCCCATTTAGCACTAAGAATGTAAACGCTAGTGACATTTATTTCAAACTTTAAAGTTTTTAAAACTAAATTTCCATCAATGCTTTCCAAAAGTTTGTAATAATTTGGTGAAAACGTAAAATAAAATAAAATGACTTATTAAAAAAAAAAAAAAAAAAAAAAATCATAAGCAATTTTTTCAATTATTTTTACAAGGATGAAAATAACCGGAATGGCAATAAGCAGAGAAAATGCATTAAAAAGTGAAATGCATAAAATAGAAAAACGGGGAAAAAATAAAAGAGATGGAAAAAAAGCAAAGATTTTTACACTCGCTTTTAGTTTAGTTTGGTTTACAATAGCAACAGAAGTGTTTGGTTTAGTTGTAAATATGGCAGTTGTTTCAAGTGCTTATCTAAGCCATTATTGAATTCTAGCAAAATTGGTATTGACGACCTATATGAAGCCTTTACACCCCCCCCCCCCCAATCCCGAAAAAAAAAAAAAAAAAAAAAAAGGTTTAAGTTGGCTTAATTCAGAACCGTCTAGCATAAATTCTAATCAATAGATCGCCATAAAACTTTGCAATATTTGCAAGCAAAATTAAAATTTTTATACGGTCCCCGTAAAAAAAAATTCTTGAGTAAAATGTGCCCCATACTAATGTACTAAAATTTCAGCATTTTATCATAAAAAGTCGCAGATGTATGTCTAAACAAAGTTGGTGAGGTGGGTTAATCATAAATTAAAATGTAAATGATGACGCGACGCAGAAATGCATCATAAGCAAATAAAATATGGCTCTTATCTTTAGTTTTATTTACAAATTTACATTCGTAATTTGTGTACGACCCCTGAAACGCGATCATTTGCGCATGATTTTCTTTCATTGCGAACTCATATCCAGGCATCACAAAGGGAAAGTCAGCATTTATGTACTTTCAAATCTCTACGCCTTTTTTGATAAAATGCTGAAATTTTTTATTAGTGTATGTGGTGCATTTTACTCATTGGGAAATTTTTTGTACGGGGGCCGTATAAAAATTAATTTTGTATTACTTTTTTTTTTTTTTTTTTTTTTGGCAGTGTAGCACAGATTTTTTTTTTTTTTTTTTTAATAAGGGGGAAAAATTCTCTAATAAATTACTGGTGGAAGTTTTTCCCGGCGTTAATCGGGGTTTGTGTATAAGCACACCCGCAACTATGAACTGGGCAAAAAAAAAAAAAATCACTACTCTTTCTGTGAGTAAAGGGGCGATTCTACCGTTACGAGTGTGACTTTTAGAGTTTTTTTTTTTTTTTTTTTTTTTTTTTTTTTTGCAAATTCAGACAAATTTGGAAATGAAATTATTTACTTTTAATGCTTTACTTTTTTTTTTTTTTTTTTTTTTTCTTATTGCTATTACAGAACACATACAGAATCATTTTTGTAGTGACACCATTAATCTAAAATAATAACTAACAACAACAAAAAAAAAAAATAGTAAAGTCGTTTTTACGTGTGTGACTTGTACGTAACGACTTTACTATTTAAATATATATATATACTATATATATATTACTTTAGACTTTAGACTAAATGTGTCACTACAAAAATGATTCTATATGTGTCCTGTAATAGCAATTAAAAAAAGTAAAACGTTACTTAAATAATTTCACTTCCAAATTTGTCTCAATTTGCAAAAAACACTCTCTAAAAGTTACACTTGTAACGGTGGAATCGCCCAAAGTCAAAATATATGTGCGAGAAAAAAATTGATGTACTTACCACATCTTGTGTGTTATCGAAAGGAGGCCTAGTATCAGGACTTCTGTACATCCATTGGGGCCCAGAGAGGGAGCCCCTACACTGACATCGGTCTTCTTCACAAAGCATGAAAGTTCGAAGCCGCATCACCGCTCTAGGTCGGTCGGATGCCTCGCCGGACGTAGCCTCATCTGAGACCGAACGCCAGCCCACTCACAACTCAACTCAACACACCTCTTACCTGTATGGGGAAAAACAGAGAAACACTGTTTCAGCCTGTTTCATTTTAGCAAAAAGTTTAAATGGTATGAATGTAAAATACAAAAGGAAACAAATTCATAAAAGTAACATGTATGATATAGAATCATAAATATTTTATGTTTTATCCCAAAATTTAATTTTTCTATCTTAAAGTTTCTCTATGTGAATTAATTTCTGTATTCAAAATCTTTTTTATTCTTTAATCCGAAAAGCAATCATTTTTTCCTATCTAAAAATGTTCCCAGATATCTTCATCGTAACATTAAATGTGCGTTACTTGTCTGTGGTTTCAATTCGGAATATTAATGTACTATCCAGATGGTTTTAACATTTGGCATTTCTCTTTCTTTTGTTTCTTGTCTTAAGGAGGGCGGCGTTTTCATAAATTGACCGCTGCATAAATATGCAACATGAAAATTCTTTTTTGCATCTAATAACATGGCTTTGTCAAGTCTGGCTTTCTCAAAACAATCTCGGGTTGTACGTTAAAAATCACAAAATTGATAATCCGCCAGTTATGGTATCCAGTTATGCTTACTTAAATATCCTCTTTCACATTATTAAACGATACAGATTTGTAAAATTATTTTGAAAGTGTTACATAATTGATGACATTGCTTGACGCATAATTTTTCGTTCTTGTTTTGTTTTTGGTGCAAGTAGCACCTCAAGGTACGAGTAATCTCAATTTTATGTATGTATAATTCAATAGCTTCATTATGCGTAAAATATCTCATTAATTTCATACATGCATAAGCGAAACTTTATTAACCGGTAATTTCTGTGGCAGAAATTGTTGCATATAGCTACTGTGAGCAGTCTCTGAGACCGCTTGAACGAAAGATGAATAAGTCTCGATTACCACTTAGGATACTGTTACTGTACTATGTAAGGGGATTTTTATAATCAAAATTGACCTATACAGAAGTCTCGAGCGATTATAGGGCCCTAAACGAAACAAACTTTCACTAACGTCTGTATAGTTCAACTGGAAACTACAAATTAAAATGTGAAAATTGAAAAAAAAGAAAAAAAAAGGGTTTTGTGGGACCGCTAAACCAGTTAAAAATGAACACATAAACAGCCAAAAGCGAGATTTCTATCTTTTTTGCTGTTTACTGTGACATAATAAATGAAAGATTGATATACTATGTGTTACTACTATAAAGTTTAAATACTAAATTACCTATATATGCAAATGAATATGTTAGAAACATTATCGTTACCATAAACGCCCATTAATGGTATGCGGATTGTGAAAGAATATATTTGAATAATGAAATATGCAAGCACATTTAACACTTCAACCCGAAGCTAGCGTCGTAATGTTGTGAAGCACAAACTTCTGTGCATGACAGAAAATGTCGCATAGCTACTGTGAGAGGTTTCAGAGCCCGCTTGAACGAAAGATGAATAAAAGGCTGAATTAACTTATAGGATACTGTTTCCGTACTAAATTTTATGTACAGGACTGTTATAATTAAAATTCCCCTATTCAGCAATATCTAGCAATAAATAGTACAAGGGCTCCAAACGAATCAAAATTTCACTAGTATCTAGAGTTAATCTGAAAATTACAAATTAACCCTTAACTGTCTAGACAGAGATTGTCGCATAGCTACTGTGAGAGGTTTCAAAGACCGCTTGATCGAAAGATGAATAAAAAGCTGAATTAACTTATAGGATACTGTTTCTGTACTAAATTTTATGTACAGGACTGTTATAATTAAAATTCACCTATTCAGAAATATCTAGCAATAAATAGTATACCAGGACTTCAAACGAGTCAAAATTTCACTAGTATCTAGAGTTAATCTGAAAATTACAAATTAACTCTTAACTGCCTAGACAGAAATTGTCGCATAGCTACTGTGAGAGGTTTCAGAGACAGCTTGATCGGATCAGGAATAAAAATTTCAATTAACCCACATGATACTGTTTTTGTACTAAACTTTATGTACCAGCGGTTCCCAACCTGGGGTACGTGGCGGGACTGTTAGGGGTGCGTGAAAATAATATTTGTAATGGCGAAAATCACAAAAATGGTTTAACTGAAAACACACAAAGAAAGTTGATAGTTTTGGATTACAAAATTAGTCTCATGTGTAACTCCAATATGTTACACTCAAAGTGAGGGTAAAGACCCACTTGACCTAATAATTCACTCATAATTCAATATATTGCATGGGTACTTATATATTTTCTCTAATCTTCGGGAAAACTGCCATTGATCATTATACAATATTCATTTCTCACTTTTTTTTTTTTACTCTTATTGTTCCGTTTTTAATAATAATTGCAAAACGCCTAAATAACGCCAGAGATTCTGGTTTTAATGTTTCATTTTAAAACGTGTTGAAAAGCAGGCCCTTATTTTCATTTTCGAAAAGGCGGAGTTACATCACTAACGTATATTAATTGGCAAGTTTCCTTCCTTTTAATGAGTATTTAATTTGAAATGTTTACTTATTATTTGAATGATTTGGTTTTATTTTTTAAATGGATAGCTTGTTAAAATGCAGAACACTTAAGTATACGGCATCTGCAATTGAAATTCAACCTGCTGATTCGGGAAAAGATTATTTAGATTATTTAGAATTGCGAGAATTTTGATTATTTAGAACTGCGAGAGAACCTGAGCGTAGCTGTTAATAGACCTGTTCTGATAACTGATAAACCTAATACTTTAAATACAACTGAAAACATCAGTGCTTCCTTAATGAATTGTAAAAAAATATCATAATGAATAATACCTAAAATGTGGATTTTCATTCATGGGAGATGAATGTTTTATTAATATGTGGGGGAAGAGAGAGGGTGATCATCGGCGCTTATGATAAACTTGGGGTACTCGAAATACAAATATGTAAACATGGGGTACATGAAACGTCGGTACTTCTCTATTATCCCGTCGACCACTTTTCATAACAAAAAACTATCGCTAAACTTTAACGCCAAATAAACGGGAGAACATTGCCATTGGAATATCAAAATAAATAAATAAAATATAAGAATTTAAGGACACAATTGTTATTTTAATAAATGAAATAACTAATAAATCAGTAAAACATATGAAAAATACACGCAAATGTCGAATTAAAAGCCACTTGATGACATAACAAACACTTATAATGCTTCTGACATCAAGTAAATGGGACTGCTTTTTTGGTGTTTAATCTTACAGTTTGGCGATAGTTTTTTGTTGTGAAAAGTGGTCGACGGGATTACAGAGAAGTACCGAAACGTCTAAGCAAGTGGTACGTGTTAGAAAAAACGCTGGGAAGCGCTGTACTAAAGGACTATTATAATTCTCCTATTCATAAGTTTCTAGCGTCTTAGAGATAGTACTAGGACTTCAAACAAAACAGAATTTTACCAGTAGCTACAGTTAAACTAAAAATTATAAGTTAAACTGTAGAATTTAAAAAAACAACCGTCTGTGAGACCGCTAACAGTAGTTAATGGTTAAAGCTCTGCCATTTCAAATGTTGCTGAATAGCATGTGTTCGTTCGAACCCCATTCAAAATCTGTTATAAGAAAAAAAATACTGAAACAAGTACTTAACAGCTAGACTAGTACTATGATTCAGAAGATAAAACTCATTCAAAACTATTATTTAATTGATTTTTTTTTAAAAATATATTACTGAAAATGCAATACACATAAGTAAAAAAAATAAAGAAACATTACATTTCAGTAAATATAAAAAGAATTATGCACGCGATGGGTATATCATCAGTGGATTATAAAAAGATCAGAGAAAATGTCAAGTAGCCGATAAGATAGGCCGTAATCTTTTACACGGGTAAACATTTTCTAATTTATTCACTTATCCAATGTCTCCGCTATTTTTTTCTTTCTCTTTTTCCTAAAACGTATTTTACACGCTTCGAAGTCTTACAGAAAAAAACGATAAGCAATAAATGATTGCAAAACTTAAAATAAAAAAAGAATTCTTTATGAAGTGCACTGAGCGGTATCTATTATCCTGAAATTATGATATTTTTAAATATTATCTCTTCATACGCACGTGCGTGATGACTAGTGTTGCTAAATGTCCTCATTTACTCGGGACGTCCCGATTTTTAGGTGTTCCAAGACCCGTCCAGTGTAGTAACTAGCGCGCGGGACGACAAGACCGATTTTACTTACCCATCATACGTAGTATAGGGTAAGTCTTGTAATCGTTTTAAAAATCGAAAAAAAAAAATTGACGGATTTATATGTTTCATTCAGACACTGGAGATTCCGAAAAACATTTTTAGAAGAAAAAAAAATGCCGGACGTCTGTCTGTGTGTCTGTAAACGCTCTATCTCCCGAACAAATTGAGATAGAGACTTGAAATTTGGTATGTACTTAGTATGTAATAATGGGTAGAAGCAGAATGGGAAGAATGAATTTCAGTAACCTCGATTATCCGGAACTATTTTTTTCGGACTCTCAAAATATTCATTTGATAAAAGGTGTATAAAAGTTTTTTAAGGAGTAAATATAAAAGACAATAATAAAAAAAAAAATTGCATAAAGAATGAAGTCGATCGGATAATGAGTTGCTTAGATATTTGTAATCCTATTTTCTACACTCTTCGATGTTTCATGACACTATATTTCATCCAAATTTCAATTCTAAGATATATTTTAATTGGAAATGAGACGCTTAATCCGACGCAATAAACCGTTAGTTAATAATAGGATTAACATTTTTGGAGTTATAAGGATGTTTCTTTTACGCAATTCAGTAATAGAACATTTAAAGTTTATGACGTCATCAAGCCACGATTTTATTCGAATTGGAATGCATTTTATAAGTAGTTTACACATGTTTTATTTTCATATTTTATATTATGCATATCCATGATGAGTAAGTATTACGGTGGCCCCCAACGACTAGTTTCAGGATGCAGAATTTTTTTTTACATTTCTCTTCGTACCAGACTATCCATTGATCTTCGTCACGAATGAAACTGAATACTACAGTAAAACTTGTGAAAACAAAACCTGTCTATAACGGAATTTTTTTAGACTCCGACGAAAGAAATACCGTATAAATCTCTTAAAACTGAAACCTGTCTAAGATGGAATACTTTTCCGGTCTCCATTGATTCTGTTTGTACAGGTTTTATTGTACTTTATTATTGTAAAACCTGTGAAAACAAACTTGTTTATAACGGAATCCTACCTTAAACGTAAAAATCCCTAGTCCCTACGGAAGGAATACCGCACAACTATAACTGTACAATCAGAAACCTCTTTAAAAGGAATTTGTCTCCGCTCTTAACGATTCCGGTTTCACAGATTTTACCATACAGATTAATTATCGTGTTTATTTAATGCAGTAAAATCTATTAAGACGAAATTTCGACTGACCGCAGAAAGATTCCGTTTTAGACAAGTTTTTCTCTTTGCAGGTATAATTGTGAAGTATTCCTTCTATATTGACCATGAATTTGTTACGTTTAAGAGGATACTTCACTCACTCGAAAACACCCGCTCGCTAATGTTAATCCTATGGGAAAAAGTTTTTATAATATCTCGTTTGCATTTCAATATTTTTAAAGGAATGGTTTTTCACCATCAAAAATTAGACGTCAGATGCCGACGATGTGCGTCCTTAACAACTGTCTCCTTAAATTTTAAATATTTAAAAAATCGCTATAAATTTCGAAATTTCCACTTGATGAAATTTTATCTTCTTAAAAATATTTAAAATTTACGGATACAATTGTTAAGGACGCACATCGTTGGCATATGATGTCTACTTTCTGATAGTGAAAACCGTATTTTAATAATTACTAGTCGTTGGGGGTCAACGTAATACTTACTCATCATGGATATGCATAATATAAAATATGAAAATAAAACATGTGTAAACTACTTAAAAAATGCATTGCAATTCGAACATAATCCTGGCTTGATGACGTCATAAACTTTAAATGCTCTATCACTGAATTCGTAAAAGAAACATCCTTATAACTCCAAAATTGATAATCCTATTAACTAACTGTTTACTGCGTCGGATTAAGCGTCTCATTTCCAATTAAAATGTATCTCTGAATTGAAATTTGAATGAAATACAGGCTCATGAAAAATCGAAGAGTGTGGAAAAATATAATTACAAATATCTTGGCAACTCATTATCCGATCGACTACATTCTTAAAGCAATTTTTTTTTTTTTTATTGTCTTTTATATTCACTCCTTAAAATAAGCAATTTCGAAAATTTTTACATACCTTTTATCAGAACGAATTTTTCGAGAGTCTGAAAAAAATAGCTCCGGATAATCGAGGTTACTGAAATTCAATAAGCTTCTTCCCATTATTACATACCAAATTTCAAGTCTATCTCAATTTGTTCGGGAGATAAAGCGTTTACAGACACACACACAGACAGACAAAAACTTTTTTCTAAAAATGTTTTTCAGAATCTCCAGTGTCATAAACGTGTAAATCCGTCATTTTTTTTTTTCGATTTTCAAAACGATTACAAGACTTACCCTATACTACGTATGATGGGTAACTAATAATAAGTAATCTCGCTTTTAAGTTTTCCAATAGGTTAATATGGGATTTCGGGGAGTTTCAGTGTGGCGGCTCCTTATATCATTTTTTTACGGCATGGCTTTCGATATATCCCCGTCTACTGTAAAATAAGTTTTTCTGCAGAAATTCACTGAAGCAGGAGGAAGTGATTTATTTTTTCGTTGCAATATCTACAGAAAAAAAAAAAAATTACTCTTCCAGGTCACACGTAGCCAGCTTTATGTAACTATACCCTTTTTCTATAGCTATCGAAAATGTAATGCTTAATGATTGTCAGATTTTTCGGATAGAAATGGGAACAGGGTTCTAATTTTATGAAACGCACGCTCTAATGGGTTACGGAAAATCTGAACACTAGACAACTCTGTTATTATTAAATACGGGACATCAAATTATAAGGAGTATAATCATTAGATACGAAATAAGAGACATCACATTATAAAGAGTATATCATTTAGAGTTAACCAAGGAGAGAGGGAAAGATTGCTTAATTCCTGCCATAAAAGGACTTTCGGGAATAAAGTGGAACTAATTGTCGTTTTCGTGCGAGAACTCTTTCTTCTTGGGTCGACAAGATCGAAGATCGAACTTTGACATGTCACAAGACAAAACTCCCAAGCTAATGTTAATCCTCGGGGGCATATCTTTTCAAATTTTGCGTTTGCATTTCTATATTACAGTGGAACTTTCCTTTAACGAGGTCCCTATTTGCTTAATTCCTGCCATAAAAGGTCTTCAGGGAGGAAAGTGGAACTAATTGTCGTTTTCGTGCGAGAACTCTTCCTTCTTGGGTCGACAAGATCGAACTTTGACATGTCACAAGACAAAACTCCCAAGCTAATGTTAATCCTCGGGGGCGTTTCTTTTCAAATTTTTCGTTTGCATTTCTGTATACAGTGGAACTTCCCTTTAACGAGGTCCCTATTTGGTTAATGCTTAAGATTGCTTAATTCCTGCCATAAAAGGACTTTAGGGAGGAAAGTGGAACTAATTGTCGTTTTCGTGCGAGAACTTTTCCTTCTTGGGTCGACAAGATCGAACTCTGACATATCACAAGGCAAAACTCCCAAGCTAATGTTAATCCTCGTGGGCGTTTCTTTTCAAATTTTTCGTTTGCATTTATTTCTATATACAGTGGAACTTCCCTTTAACGAAGTCCCTATTTAACGAAGTTTTCTACTTAACGAAATTTTCTGCAGAACCTTGACTTTGAACATGTAAACATGTAAATTAATTGAACATGTAAATTAATAATAACTTTGAACATGTAAATTAATCTCTTTATTACGAACTTATTCTATATAACGAAGTTTATTCCCCTTTTGTGCGTGCACAACAGTATTCAAACGGAGAGGTTGCTATTGCGATGGGCGTATGAATTTATTTCAGCGGACTGTAGGAAAATGAACACGTTTGAATCATTTAATCATATTCTAATGAAAAAAGAAAAGGTAAGCTTTGGTTTTTGTTTACTTCTCTTTGTTATGTGTTTTTTAAAATAATATTCTAATTAAATCATTCTCATATCTACATTGCATAAAAAAAAGGACTGCCCGAATTACAATATATTTTTCAAATATTTCCATTTTATGTGTATTTTTCATTTTATGTGGGTTATGTGTGTACAAGTTTCATAAATTTACGTTGATTTCTATTTAACGAATTTTCTTCATAACGAAGTGTGCAAGTGTAATGATGAGATTTTGTTAAATGGAAGTTTCACTGTATATTTTTTATAGGATAGCTAAAGTCACTCTCTAACCGGGGATTTTTAATTTTTTTTAAATTTTTTTTTATTTTGGTTGCAGATTTTTTATTTTTTATAAAGGTACCATGACTTTCGAAACTGGTTAGAAAGTGACCTCTTAAAGACAATCTGTAACCAAAATCGAAAAAGTAAAAAAAGCACCTGGTTAGAGATTGACTTGAGCTATCCTGTGCAAATCATTTAAAATATGGAAATGCAAATGAGAAATTTGAAAAGAACGCTCCCATAGATATAACATTAGCTTGCGAGTTTCTTCGCGTGACTAGTGTGGGATATTAATAGGCACTGTCAGCTAAGCGATATCAATCACAATTTACGTAAAATGTTTGAGATAATTTGTCTACTACATGAAAATACGGAGGGGGGGGGGGGCGACTCTGGGTTACCGAAATCTTCTACAATGAAAATGAAACTTTTTTAAATTTTAAATATAATAAAGAAAAATACTAAAGATACTTTTATTTGAATGTGTGTGTGTGGGGGGGGGGGGGAAGAGGTTGGAGGACTTTTGACAATCTGAAATTTTCTTATTTTATCATACAAAAGAGGTGGGGGGTAAGGGGAGTGTCGAGTATCAATGAAAGCGAGCTTATAACTGTGCTTCAATGTTCACTTAGAAACAAAATGAATAGTAAATGATCGTATGTAAAGAAAAAAAATAGTTGCATCTAGTACAAAAATAAGTTACAAAAATAGCCCTCTGTTTTATTATTTGGGGTCTGCAATTTCACAATATTACTCTACAAAGGAAAAGATTGACTAGAATCAATGAAATTATGCTTAGGTAACACACTTGAACGCTGGATTACGTAAAAATTCATTATTAAACGATATTTCCATAAGAAACTTAAATTTATAAAACGCTGAAGAGTGTACTTTAGTGTCACTTATTATAAGATAAATAATGTAGAACGAATCTTTAATATTTTTCTAGAAACAATGGCCGGGATCAATTTTGCTTTAGGGGCCAACTGCTAAGGGACAGAATGAAGACAATGCCTCATTTTCTCCTGGAATAATTAACAATCAGAAGTAAAATTTGGTTGATGATTTTGATTCTTTTCTACTTATTTATTCAGCCGTTTCTCATGGAATACAATTTCATCAAAAAATATATACGATAGCCTTCGAACAGCAAGTAAAAGAAAACTTGGGAGACGAAATAAAAGTTGATTTCCGAATCCTTTTCTTCAAACCAGAATCTCTACTTCAAAAGGTCTTTGAACAATTTGAAACAACGTTTAATCATTAGTCGACTTGATACATATTATGCATGCAAAAGCAAGAAAATACTAGTTAACGCGTATCAGTAAATATCAAAACTGCGAATTAATCAGCTTAATTGGATGGAAAAAAGGAAAAAAAAAAAGAAAAAAAAATCCTCTAAAGACGTTCAAGGACAGCGACCTTCACCTAGCATAACTATGCTGTATTAATTAAAGCAAAACCGCAAACCATGCTTTTGATTAAAAGCTTTAATCACTGTTAATTTTGGAACTCTTAGTATTTTTGCATTTATAAAACGTATGGTAAGTTCTGATATATTTTAACTTTCCAGTCTATACCATGCACGTTTTGTATGTTGTTATATCGCTATTGTATAATACATGCTATCAGGGCTAGACAAATGCGGTCGCCAGGTCGCCCCCGACGTCCAAGTTATTTAATCTGACTTTTAGGTAAGATTTCGTAAGAAATACTACCTATTACATTCTCCCTTATATTGGAATTTCTGGAAAGTTTTTGCAGATCTACGCCAATCATGACTCCCAGAACCCCAGACCACCCCCAGTTCAAAACTTTATCTATCTATATCACTTTTTTATGGACACGATAACTTCAATAATTCTGCACAAATCTCTTCCAAACTGATACATAAAATCAAGGGGCATAAAATCTCGGTCAAGTTCGTTAATGGGCAAAATCAAACCAAGGGGAGGGGGAAATGGAGGGGGTGGTTGTTAAAACACAAAAAACCCCATAACTTCTTACTTGTGATACGTATCGAATTCGTTTAAAGTTATTATTACTTCTAGGAAAAGGAGATTTTTGATATCATTAAAAATGGGTCGTGACCATCCACCCGACCCGTGGTTCGGGTCGACTTCATTGTTTCTGCTTCCTGTCGGTTTCGAGTTGGGATTTGACTCTTGTGGGTCGGGTTGACGCGATTTTTCACAAAAGTTTAGGTTTTTTTCAGATGTAAAAGCTTATTACCTTAATATTTTAGATTAATCAGTATTTACATATTCAATTATCATTTATCTACATAAAAGGTAAAATTGATATTAGAGATATAATTATAGACTTTTTCCATAATTGGATTAAAATGTGGATTAATTTTTTCCATTTCGAGTTCGATTACGGTTCGGGTTTATGTATTTGGGGGTTCGGGTCGTTTTTCGGGTTGACTGTAAATAGAATTTTCGGGTTAGGCATAACCTTACCCTACTCTTTAATGGGATTTTTTCCTTTCGGAACCGGTTCCAAAAGAATGTCCCTAAATGCTAAATGTCCCTTTATTTTTTTTTTTTTTTAAAGAAAGAAAAAAAAAGAAAAAGTAAAACTGACCCGGTTAGAGATCAACCTCAGCTATCCTATGCAGAAAAATAAAAATAAATAAATAAATACAATAAAAAAACAGAACAAAATAAAATGCAATCGAGGGATTTGAAAAGAACTCGCCCATAGGTTAAAACACTAGCGTGTGAGTGTTGTCTTCCTCATGACTGGTGTAGGCTCTCAGGAGCCTACATTATTCACGCCAGCTGATGTTAAACCTATGGGAGCGTTCTTGACAAATATCTCGCTTGCATTTCAATACTTTTGATTTTTTTTTTTTTTGGGGGGGGGGGGGGATAGGATACCAGAGGTCGATATCTAATGTTGTGAGTTTGTACTTTTTCGATTTTCATTACCAGTTTTTTTTTTTATATGTGGGCAGGCACTGTCTCTTTTGGAACCAGTTGGAACCGATTATGAAAATGATAGTATCCTTATGTATAAAAAAATTTCAACAAAAATCGAAAAATTAAAAACGCACAATGTTAGATATCGACTTCAGATAACATATGCACAAAATCATTTAACAATATTAAAATTCAAGTGAGATATTTGTAAAAACGCTCTCATAGGTTTAACACTAGCTGGAGCGTTTCTTCACGTGACTAGTGCAGGCTCTTAGTCATGCGAACGAACGCGCAAGCTAATGTTAAATCTATGGGAAGGCTATTTTCAAATTTCTCGCTCGCATTTTAATATTTTAAATTTTTTTTTTTTTTTTGTATAGGATAGCTGAGGTCAATCTCTAACATTGTTAGTTTTTACTTTTTCGATTTTGGTTCCAGTTTTTTTTTTTTTATATATATAAGGGTACTCTTACTTTCAGAACCGGTTCCAAAATTGAAAATGCCCGCTTATAAAAAAAACTGAAAAGTGAAAACTAACAACGTTAGAGATCGACCTCAGTTATCCTATGCAAAGAAAAAACATTTAAAAATATTAAAATGCAAGCGAGAAATTCGAAAATAACCTTTCCATAGACTTAACATTAGCTTGAGCGTTTCTTCCCGTGACTAGTGAAGCTTCTTTGCATAGGACAGATGAGGTCAATCTTTAACTTAGTGTTTATTTATTTATTTTATAAGCGGGCATGCATTTTCAATTTCGAAACCGGTTCTGAAAGTGAAAGTACCCTTATATAAAAATAAAAACTGGAACCAAAATCGAAAAAGTAAAAACTAACAAAGTTAGAGATTGACCTCAGCTATCCTAAGCAAAAAAAAAAAATGCATTTAAAAATATTAAAATGCGAGCGAGAAATTTGAAAATAACCTTTCCATAGACTTAACATTAGCTTACGTGTTTCTTCCCGTGACTAGCGTAGGCTCTTTGCATAAGATAGCTGAGGTCAATCTTTAACGTGTTGTGTTTTTATTTTTGTATTTTATTTATTTATTTTTTATATAAACGGGCATTTTCAATTTTGGAACCGGTTCTGTACTCTTATATAAAAAAACTGGAACCCCCCCCCCCCCAAAAAAAAAAAAAAAAAAAAAAGTAAAAACGCACAATGTTTGAGATCGACCTCAGCTATCCTAAGCAGAAAACATCATTAATATTAAAATGCAAGCGAGAAATTTGAAAATAACCTTTCCATAGACTTAACATTAGCTGGAGCGTTTCTTCGCCATGACTAGTGTAGGCTCTTAACAATTGTAACTTACGTACATCTACAAAAAAAGTGACTAAATTTAGCAACGATATCATCATGAGACAGCCACAGTTAAGGAAAAGTTAAATTTTTCCATTACAACATCCACAATTGGTGAGAAGGTTGACGTCCTTCTTTCAATGAAAAAGCTTTCACAATGCATTTCTGAAAAGAGGAGAATTTAACGAAATGCAAGCATTGGATACACTTGGTTTTTATGACTCTGGGATAAGTTATTCAAACATTTCTTACACAACTGCACGTATTCTTTTTCATTGGGTGAAGCACGTGCAAATTCGAGCAACGTTCTCTGAAATAAATTCATCAAAATCAACGATGTAATGGGTTAAGTGTTTAGAAAAAGAAAAAAAAAAATCAAATCTAGAACATATTTATCATTTGTAAAAAGGGAGGGGTAGAAAATGCATATAATTTTCTTGAAAAATAAAACTAAGTTTTCGTATTTAGTTTTCAATACAGGGGCGTAGCTACCCTGGAGCAGTTGAAGCACATTGCTCCAGGCGCGAGAATCACGAAGGCGCAAAATTACAAAGGAACCAAATAAATATTTGTAAAAATGTTAGTATACATTTTACTTACCCATCATACGTAGTATAGGGTAAGTCTTGTAATCGTTTTGAAAATCGAAAAAAAATTTTTGACGGATTTACACGTTTCAGACACTGGAGATTCCGAAAAACATATTTTTACAAAAAAATTTTTGCCGTCCGTCTGTGTGTCTGGATGTCTGTGTGTCTGTAAACGCTCTATCTCCCGAAAAAATTGAGATAGAGACTTGCAATTTGGTATGTACTTAGTATGTAATAATGGGAAGAAGCCTATTTCATTTCAATAACCTCGATTAACCGGAATAATTTTTTTCGGACTCTCGAAATATTCGTTCTGATAAAAGGTATATAAAATTTTTCGAATTTGTTTATTTTAAGAAATGAACATAAAAGACAATAAAAAAACATAAATTTTGCATAAAGCATGAAGTCGATCGGATAATGAGTTGCCGAGATATTTGGAATCCTATTTCCCACACTCTTCGATTTTTCATGACCCTGTATTTCATCCAAATTTCACTTCAAAGATATATTTTAATTGGAAATTTGACGCTTAATCAGCTGCAATAAACCGCTAGTTAATAGGATTATTATTTTTGGAGTTATAAGGAAAAACCTCTTTCAAGCAATTCAGTAATCGAGCCTTTAAAGTTTATGACGTCATCAATCCACGATTTTATTTGAATTGCAATGCATTTTATAAGTAGTTTACACATTTTTATTTTAATATTTTACATTATGCTTATCCATGATGGGTAAGTATTACGGTGGCCCCCAACGACTAGTTTTTTAATTTGCCATTTTTTTTTTTTTTTTTTTTATAAAATATACAGCAACCTGTGAAAGCGTGATCCTGCCTTTAACCCTTAGACTCCTAGTGGGACACTATGTCCCACTGCAACTTCAAAAAATTACCACTGGACACAGCAGCCCCTGAAACGCTTGGATAACCATGTCTGCTTGTCCCACTGGTTCTGTAGCTTTTAGACCTTATTAAAACACTGTGCTAAATTTGATTTAAAATATCCCACACACAAAAAAAAACAAGAACGAAAAATCATGCGTCAAGCATAGATTATGTAGCACTTTCCAACGCTTTTAAAATAATTTTACAAATCATTACCGTTTAATAAGCTGAAAGATGACATCTAAGTAAACAATTTGGAAAACGCATAACATATTTAAAAACGTAATTTCAGGAATTTTCAATATATACAATATTCGGAAAAACATCCGAATACTTTTATGTAGCCCTGTATATGATCTATAGATTTGTATATATACATAGGATGCTAAATTTTAGTTTAGTTAGGAAACGCGTACCACAGTTTAAATTCTCCTTCTGGGGTTTCTGTCAATAAACGGAAATGTGTTCGCGAACTTTTGTGCTGCCCTGTATAGGATCTACAGAATTTATACACACCACGTAATAGACAAAAAGCTAGTTAAGATTAAAATCGCGTTCAGTAACTTAAAACGCACTTCTAGGAATTATTGTTAACAGACAGTAGAGAATTCTTTTGTGTGTCCCTGTAAATGAACGATGACTGCTATACACACACTATTCTGTAGTAAGCCTCTTTTAATGCACCTTAGTAATATATATAAACTTCAATGCGTTTAAAATAGTGGAACATTATTTAAATAAGCCGCAGACGATTTTTCTCCATAGACGTAATGTAACGGAATTATTTTGACTGTCCCTGTAAAGTAACTCTAAGTGCTATACACCTACAATTCCATATTAAGCTTCTTCTAATGCATCTTAGTGATCTATATAAATTTCAATGCGTTTACAATAGTGAAACATTTTTAAAATAAACCGCAAATGATTTTTCCCCATAGACCGCAATGTAACGGAATTCTTTTGAGTGTCCCTGTAAGAAAACTATAAGTGCTACACACTTCAGTTGAAATAGGGAACGTGCCATAGATAAGGACAATAACATATAAAAATTGCAGAGCAATCCGAGCATATTTACGGGAGTTAGAGCACGGACAGACGGCCAGACAAACCGAAGTCATAAGCACTTTTCAACTAGGTTGGAAAGTGCTAAAAATGGTAGTCAAGGAATGTAAAGAATGTTTAAAAGGACAAACTAAGGCATACCTACTAACACCGTACTAAAGTTCCGTACAATGTATAGGTTCATTTAACGGAGGTTAAAACACGTTTCAGACAAGAACTTTAAGAAATGCAATCAAATAGGTTCCACGTAAGAACATGAAACTAAATATATATTTTTACTTTCTTCTATCTTTACAAGAAAAAAAGTATTGGATTCATGAAAATTTTCGACTTCCGGTTTTCGACGGATTTATACGTTTTAGAAGGTCCTGAACACGATTTGACAGTTTTTAGAAAATGTCTGTCTGTGACAAAAAATTTGTGGCCGCTCTATCTCATGAACTATTGCACGACATTTAATAAAACTTTATATTCAATTAGTCCCTCATATAAATTGGTGCTGATTAGTTTTTGGTGAAAATCGCCTGATAGGTGGCGCTGCTATGCTGCATTTTTCACGATTTCCGCAATAGCTCTATCTCCAGAACTAATGCACTTATTTTCACCAAACTTCAGGTTCCGTTAGACTTTGACATAAACAGACGCTGATTACGTTTTGGTGTAACTATCCCAACAGGTGGCGTTGCTATACCACTTTTTCTCGATATTTACGATAGCTATATCTCGAGAACTAATGCGCGGAATTGCATCAAACTTCAGATTCTGTTAGACCTTGACATAATAGATGCTGTTTACGTTTCAGTGTAAATTGCCTAACAGGTGGCGCTGCTATGCTACTTTTTCATTATTACCCCGATAACTATATCCCAAGAACTAATGCACGGATTTTCATCAAACTCCAGATTCAGTTAGATGTTGACACGAGTTGTTGTTGATTAGGTTTTGGTCTAAATCTCCCAACAGGTGACTCTGCTATGCTGCATTTTGCAGGATTCACACGATTTTAGCAATAGTCATATCTCAAGAACTAATGTACGGAATTTAATAAAACTTTAGATTCAGTTAGACCTTGATATAAATTGGTGCTGATTCGTTTTTAGTGTATGCGAAATTTGTGTGAGATAGAAGAAAGTTTTGGGATTGGCGCATCCGACTCGTTTTTCTCATATATTTTCTGGTTTAGAGACAACCTGGATCAAAATAACTCGCATTGTACGGAAGTTTAGTTGAAAGTTGGCAGCTATGCTAAGGGCACTTGCGTGTGCATTATAAATTGTGTTTCGCAGCATAAACGTTATATTACTTTAAAATAAATAAAATTAAGCTTGTTAAGATGGAATCACAAGTGACTGGGGAAAATTCCGTTTTAGACAGTTTTTATTCTTTGCATATATAGTTGTACAGCTTTACTTTTATCATCACCATGAAAATGTTTAAGATGTCCAGGTCTAACAGAATATGAACTTTGATGCAATTCTGTGCATTAGTTCTTCAGATATAATTATCGCGGAAATCGTGAAAAATGCAAAGTGATTAAATTAATTGAATTAAAGTGAAAAATGCATTTTTTTTTTAATTATCTGGAGATTTTTATCAGTTGCCCCTTTATTCATGAGATTATTTACGATTTATGTTATCAAGAGACCTGTTGGGAGATTTATACCAAAACCTAATCAGCACTAATTTATGTCAAGGTCTAACTGAATATGATGTTTGATTAAATTCCGTACATTAGTTCTTGAGATACAGCGTCCACAAAATTTGTGTCACACACAGACAGGCAGATATTTTCTAAAAACAGTCAAATTGTGTTCAGGATCTAAACCGTATAAATCCGCAGGAAACCGCAAGTCAAAATTTTTCAAGAATTCAGTATTTTCTTTATAAAGATAGAAGAAAGTAAAAAGAGAGAAAGCCTCCAGTTGTTTAATTAAATGCATCCCAATCAGGGCTTAAATTGCACCGGAGCCCGGCTCCGGTACTTCTCTGCTTTTAGTAAATATTTAAATATTGGTCGGAATTCACTGGAACCCATAAATATTGGGCTCCGCAGCCCAGTGCAAGCGCTTCCGAAAAACCGAAGCCTAAATTAACCTTCCATTTTATTCCCATATCGAAGCTTTTGCATTATTTTCCATCAAAATACTATATGTGACATAATGTATTGCACGCGTAGGTTTTCCGATCACGGTGTCAAATGTTTAATTTTATCTGATTTTCAAGGACTCATCATGAAAGACTGTTATACGGAAGGAATCGATTATAGTTTAAGATATGCACCTTTTATAGGAAATTGAAATACTTTGTTCTATTCTTCAGCACAAAAATATCATTTTTTCATAAAGATGCATAGCTGCGAACTATTCTGTTTTTGTGTTAACACTATTTCCGAATCACAATCCTTACTTTATTTAATCACAGAATTCTGCGATTAATCAACATTAAAATTAGGCAAAGATTTCTATTCGGCCGGAGTGATAACTAAAATGTGGAATAATTGACAGCTAAGTAAATGCAGATAGATATTTAAATTTTTTATTTTGCTAAAGAAAAAAAATTGCTTTAAATTTTGCAAATACATATAATGTATGAAATATTAATATGCAGATAGGAGTGACGGTGGAGGGGGGGGGGATGGCACGCAACGGTTATTAGTACTGCAGAATATTAGGGCTCCGGTACTTTTTTTTTTTGTTAGAAATTAAGCCGATTCCAATAATACACACATGGCAAGTCGCATTAAATCCCGGAGCCTAATGGAACAAAATTTTACTTCACAAATTAACGCTATTTCTCTTTCACCAATTAAGCTACGATTAACATATATCATCTATTAATAGAGAACTGTTTAAAATAATTTCTGTCAAAATAAATACAGGAATTTTATAAATTACACTTTCTACAGGATGAAATGTAAAACATGTCCCATATTAGTCCCCTGTTTTCTCTTCTTCACTATTGTTCATAAATCAAATCACATTCATTACCAAGAAGTAGGCTAACCGTTAAAAGAAAATGAGAGGCCCGGTAAAAATTATACTGAAGGCCCCTAAGGGCTAAAACTACTTCTAATCGACATTTTGGGGCCTCTGACGGGAATTCAGGGTCTGATGTAACTTTAGCACCCCACCCCCTTCCCCATCCGGTTTGTCGACGCCCCTGAATATGGTATGGTATCGTTATTCTGAAAATAATTTTTGTCGACTCAATATAATTTATCTTGTATAAAAATCAAGGCCAGTTCGAAGGGTATGCAAGCCGCAGAATGCTACAAACCGAGCTGAAGGGGGGCGAATACGGAATCTAACAAAATTGGCACAAAATAACACTTGTTAAAACGGTGCTTTTTGGGGGAGAAGGGGCATTAAGATTCGAAAATTAACGGAAATGTCCCCGATCATTAATTAGGCTCGGCATAATGATCAGTGGCGTAGCTATATGTTCAGCGCCCTGGAGCAAGTACAATCGGATCGCCCCTTTCTCTACCAAAAAAGGTTGCCCGAAATTTGTTTTCAGGTTTAAAACATATATAATGCAGTAAAACATCCGGCCATAAACGAAAAATTTACATGATGCTGATAGAAGGAATGTAATACAATTATATCTACTAAGACAGAAACATGTCTAAAACGGAATTTCTCCCAGTCCCTTGCGATTCCGTCTTAACAGACTTCTTTGTACTTATTTCAAATTAATACAATATTTTTGCTTTTAAACACAACCTGTAAACCTGAAACGCACATGTAAATGCCCTCATTTGTGTTTTTAAACGTTCTTTACAATTTTCATGAATTCAGAGGCATAAAACAATAGATTTATAATGTATATTATCTTAAATAAAAATTCTGATAAGTCAAGTTCAAGGAGTACTAAAGTTTCATTTATCTAATTTTTAGCTAAAACAAAATCTGAAAGCATTGAAAAAATATTCCGTTTTAGACAAGTTTTCGTATTAGTAAGTATAATTACACGGTGTAAGTATAATCACTCAAACCTCAAACATTTTTGCCCATATTTGAAAATACCGCAAGGAAACACAAACATCTATATTTCTAAATGCTAACAGAAAACAAATATATTTCGAGTTCTGAAAAATACTAATTATACAAATATTTTTTCTCCCTTGAAGAATGCAAAACTCCTTCGAAAGAAATATATATATATATATATTCGACTTTTAGTCATCCCACAATATACACTTTTATTGAAAAGTTATTTTATTCTTTCATGTAACTAAAAAATAATAATAATGCACTAATTTAAAATGGCATCTAATAATAAAACAGTTCTAACAAATGTTCTATAATCCCAAAATCTGTTTAAACCGGTTTATGATTCAACAGAAAACATTTAATTCAGAGGTTTTTTTTTTCTTTTTTCGGAAGTAGAGGAAAACTATGTAAACAAATCAACGAGTTGGTGCTCCACTGAATTACATAAACAATAATGACCGTCTTCGATGTTTAAAAGGATTGTTTACATACGAAACCGGTATACACTCATGTTTGGGGAAGCTGATAAACAATGTTTGTTATCAGCTCTAGTTTTGTGCTAAAACAGAAACTAACGAGCAGAAAAAAGGAAAGTGTTCTGAAAATATTAATGCAAAAATGAAAGGAAATAATAAGATAAATACAAACAATTCCGGATGACCTTGAACTTAAGTTGACTAAATAAAAAATGTATTCAAAGGAAACCGATGAAAATAGCATTGAATTAAATTATATGTTATTATGAGTGTTAAAAAACATTTTTATCACTAATGTGTTTTTTGAAAGAGATACATGTTTGCGATTATTTACGATTACCGATGATTAATTGATTATATCCAAGTCATATATATTTACCTGCTTTATAATATAAAATTAAAATACCATCGGAGATATTTGAAGAATTGAATACTGGTTAAGATTTAAATTAAGGTACATTTTTTTAAAAATTATTATTATTATCATCTGGAGATTTTTATTAGTTGCCCTTTTATTCATGTGATTATTTACGCTTTATGTTACCAAATATTCGATCTAAGCGATGTTCATCTGTTCTGCATTTATAGCTTTATGACCGTTGATTAAATAAAAAATATATTCAAAGGAAATAGCAGTGAATTAAATTATATGTTATTATGAGTGTTAAAAAAACATTGTAATCATTAATGTTTTTTTTTTTTGTAAGATATTACATGTTTGCTATTATTTAAGATTACCGATGATTAATTGATTATTGATTCTATCCAAGTGATATTTACCTGTATAAAATTAAAATATCGTCGGAGATATTTGAGGAATTGGATACTGGTTAAAATTTAAATTAAAGTATATATATATATTTTTTTAATTATCTGGAGATTTTTATTAGTTGCCCTTTTATTCATGAGATTATTTACGATTTATGTTACCAAATATTCGATTATCGATTCGATCTAAGCGATGTTTACCTGTTCTGTATTATAGCTTTATAATAAAATGTGATCGACAGTTTCAAAATAATTAAACATAGGTGGTCAGCTTCAACTGACCTTGAACTGAGACATAAAAAACGATTAATTGCTAGATAAATTTAAAGGGACAACTTGCTCCTGAACGTGATATGTGTGTGTGCTGTGCTATGGTTGTGACAGCACATACAGAAATTAGAATACAAGCACGTTTATGATCTACAATTTCATCCTAAGTTACTATATATTCATGTGATTATTTACTATTAACGATGATTAAATACTCGATTACTGATTCAATTTAATAATGTTTACCTCATGAAAATACGTAAGGGAATTTTAGTGGAACTGATGATAAGCTTAAAATGGCCTTGAATCGGGGAGGAAGAAGAAAAAAAAAGCACCGCTAGCTAAAATTGCATTAGCTGAAAACAAGCTAAATTTAAAGGGACAACTCACTACTAAGCACAAAGTGTACGGTGCTTATGATAATATAAATAAAAATTATAATATAAACACGTTTATTATTCGTAATTAGTTACTGTGAATAAGAGATATGCAAGTATTTGCGATTATTTGCAATTAATGATGATAAATATTTTCGATTACTGACTCGATGCGAGTGATGTTTACCTAATAGGCTTTAAATACAAATGAAAATATGATCGGGGATTTTAGGGAAACTGAAATACTAACAATCAGTTTCAAATGGCCTTGAACCGAGGCATAAAAATTGGCAATCGCTAGCTGAAAACAAGCTAAATTTAAAGAGGTCATTCACTCCTGATCTTGTGATAGCACAAATGAAAATTAGAATACAAACACGTTTATTATCACCAATTTACCATGAATTACGGTACCTAACAGGTATGTTATTAATGATGATTAAATGTTCAATTATCGATTCGATCCAGCATTGTTTACCCGTATATTATAACTTTATATGAGACAAAAATGGGATTGGAAATTTCTGGGAAAATTAATAACGATGATCAACTTTGAACTGAGGTAATAGGTGCAATCGCTAACTGAAAACAAGCTAAATTTAAAGGGACAGTTAGCTTTTGCACAAGAGATGTGTGTGCGATGATTGTGACATTATGTATGGAAATAATACACGTTTATTACCTGCAGTTTATCATTAGTTACTATGTTTTTTTATGAGTTATTAATAAAAAAAAAAATATGTTTCTCATTGAAGGATAATGCTTATAGTTCAAATAACATTGAGGTAAGTTTTAAAGATTTGGATATACAATGCGAAGGCAGTCTGAACTGCTTATGCAACATACGAAACTGAATATGCACCATTAACTGACAACTACTATTATTATTATTCAAATAAATAGTTTATGTTCCTATATTTTTTATGAAAACTGGTAAATATGTATTCTTTCTGAATTATAAAATAAAAATGCATAGATTGAAGGCACAGGTTGAACAAATACATAAATGACAAAAATAATCAAATAATTACATGAAATTTTCATGACATTAATTTCTAATTATATCTATATGTTTTTAACAACATATATCAATATGGCACATGCACATAGAGTATAAATAAAACAATCTGAATCACTCAATTGTCTATGTTTATATTTATTTATCAATAAAGCTTCTCATAAAACAATGCCAAAATTTGATTTTTATGTATTTTTAAGAGGACTATGGTATAATAAACACTTATAATATAAAATATTACTTCCATCAGCATTTTGATTCAGTTATTACTAATATGCTAGCTGATAATCATGCACAAAACATTTAGCGCACGATTTTAATACGAAATAAGCATATAAAACAATACTGCAAATGCATTTCAATGTATTTTGTCAAATTTAAGCATAAACGTTTAGAATACAATGGTGAATAACGCCTTATTTACGCATAAAACATTGTAGAGTATAAATTTAATATGCATAAATATGTTAAATAAAATTATACATTGATTTCCTGGTTACAATTATATACAAAGCACTTCAAATTCATAAGATAAATAAACGTAACAAAACTAACATTGATCTTTTTATAAGAATTTATTAAACGGGCACTTTATATAACTGCGTCTAAAATTTTATGTCCCCCTCCCTCTTTTCCATCAGTTCCCACCAAAAAATTCTAAACGAAGAAATTATAACTTACTCTTTCAGTTTACGATTACATGTGCTTTCTTTGCTATACAATTTTTTTAAAATATTTTCAAACAGATTTTTTGGAGAAAATAATGCACTGCACACATTACGAATACTATTGTTATAGGGTAGATGTGCCAGTAATGGACCGCCTTCCAGTAATGGGCCACCTTCAATGTTTTTGGTTTATAAAAAAATAACCAATAAAAATTCAGCTTTTTTTATTTCATTAATATGCTCTCTTTAAATTCTAGTTTTAAATACAATCATAATATCAATTATCTATTACTTTTTGTGGGGTGTCCATTACTGGAATTTAGGGTGTTTTGATTTATTTCTGCTATTTACAATTAAATTTCAATCCACATTGGGAAATGTGACTATGAGAATGGTTAAATATTGTTGGTAGATTAATATAATATTAAGAAATGTGGAATATAACAATTATAACTATTAATTAAAAAATAATTTTTAAAGAAATTCCTTAAGGGTGTCCATTACTGGCACATCTACCCTACATAAATGTATATTTTCGGAAATTTTTTGTGCTTTAAAATTGTACAAAATTCGGAAACACCGAAAAGATGTTCAGATACTGCAATAAATGCCACAAAGTTACAGTATAATTTAAAATAATGCATGGCAGTTTGTTATTAATGTAGATCCTAATAAATGTAACAATTTAATAAATATGCATCATATTCACAGGTCGATCCAAAAATTTTTTGTAAAATTTAATCGCAAGCTATTACACATCTCACTCCGGCTTATTTATAGTTCTAAATAGATTTTTGCAGAAAATAATACATTGCGAATACACATTACGCATAATGTATATTTTTATTTAGGTATATTTTCAAAATAAAATTATACAAAATTCAAAAACATTAAAAAATGCTGCAATAAATGTTATAAAGTTTTAATATGATCAAAATAATGCATGACAGTTTGTTACCAATATAAGCAATATCTCCTACCGGCTTTGTTTAAATTTTCAAAGGCATTTTTGGAGAAAATAATACACTGCGAATATATGTTACGAGCACTATGCACATTTTTATTTATGCATATTTTCAGAAAAAATGTGCGCTTTAAAGTTGTACAAAATTCGGAAACACTAAACACATGTAGCAATAAATGTAATAAAGTTTCAATGTAAATAAAAAGAACGCATGTCAGTTTTTTATTAAATACACATCCTAATAAATGCAATAATTTAATAAACATAGATAATACTCACAGACAGATCCAAAAATTGGCTGTAAAATTGAATCCGATTATCCGATATTTCACGCCGGCTTTATTTACCAATTGCACAATCCTTTTAACTTGCAAAAAATTATATACATAAGATCAATGATGCCATTAATTTCTCGGACTTTTACACATTTAATGCACACTATAAGCAAAACATATCGCTGCTCTTTTCGGCTGCCACAATATTTCTAGCAATTTTAATGGTATGTATGTTCTTAGCAGCTAGCACTCTATAAAGTAGAGCACACGTTGACTGAGGCTTTTGCCGAAAGAGTTACAGATGAAACATCGCTCGCCAGAGCAGCTCTGTTCCGCTCCCCCCGGCAAATAGGGTTGCCGTATTGAGAGGACGCTCTGTGCCGAATGAGAACAGGAATCGGTCGCCAAGCTGCCTGGACTACGGCTATGAATTTGCGACCTTCTTGCTAGATAGAGAAGAGAGAGCTTAATCTTGAAGTGTTGGGAAATGGGAAGCATAATTATTATGAATTCTAGAGGAAGACAATTAGAGCTTAGTCTTTATATTTCGGAATATATTCACTGTTTTATTGTTAGTATTTAATAACTTCATTACTTTATACTTTAAAATATTTTTTTACTAGAGATGAGAGACATCTTGACTTCTTGGGAAGTGGGAAATATAATTTTGATGTAGACATAATTAAAGCTTGGTCTATATAATAATTTATAATAACTTATAAAAAATTTTAATTTTGTCATGTTTTTAGTGTTTATAACTTTATTTTTTTATTCTTTAAGACCTTTTTAACTAGTTAAAGAAGAAGGAAAGAGATATTACTTACTGTTAGCTTCTTTTTTCTTTTTTACTAAAGAAAAGAGATGGCTTAATCTTAAATTGTTGAGAAATGGGAAGCATAAGTATTACATATTCTAGAGGAAGATAATTAAAGCTTAGTCTTTATATTTCAGAATATATTTAAAATTTTGTTTTATTTTTAGTGTTTAATAACTTTATTACTTTATACTTTAAGATCGTTTTTACTAGAGAAGAGAGAGCTTAATCTTGAATTGTTGGGAAATGGGAAGAATAATTATTATGTATTCTAGAGGAAGATAATACGAGCTTAGTCTTTATATTTCAGTATATATTTACTGTTTTATTGTTAGTGTTTAATAACTTTATTACTTTATACTTTAAAATCTTTTTTTACTAGAGATGAGAGACATCTTGACTTCTTGGGAAGTTGGAAATATAATTTTTACGTAGACATAATTAAAGCTTGGTCTATATAATAATTTATAATAACTTATAATAAATTTAAATTTTGTCATGTTTTTAGGGTTTATAGCTTTATTTCTTTATGCTTTAAGACCTTTAACTAGTTAGAGAAGAAAGAAAAAGATATTACTTACTGTTAGCTACTTTTTTACTAAAGAAAATAGATAGCTTAATCTTGAATTGTTGTGAAATGGTTTTTAATTATTATTTCATAATTATTTTCATAATTATTACCTATTCGAGAGAAAGATAATTAAAGCTTAGTCTTTATATTTCAGAATATATCTAATTTTTTTTATTATTTTTAGTGTTTAATAACTTTATTACTTTATACTTTAAGGTCGTTTTTACTAGAGAAGAGAGATATCTTGGCTTCTTGGGAAGTGGGAATAATTATTACGTAGGCATGGTTAAAGCTTTGTCTATATAATATTTCAGAATAAATTTAAATGTCTTCGTGTGTTTAGTGTTTAATACCTTTATTTATTTTTACTTTAAGATCTTTTTTACTAGTTAGAAAAAAAGAGAGATGATATATTAGTTATTGTTAGCTTCTTTTTTAATATAGAAGAGATAGAGGTTAGATAGAGAGCTTATTCTTGAATTATTGGGAAATGGGAAGCATAATTATTACGTATTCTAGAGGAAGATAATTAAAACTTAGTCTTTATATTTCAGAATATATTTAAATATTTGTCTTATATTTAGTGTTTAATAACTTATTACTGTATACTTTAAGATATATTTTACTAGATACGGGAGAGATCTTGACTGCTTGGGAAGTGGGAAACTAATTATTACGTAGGTAGACAAAGTTAAAGTTTGGTCTCTATAATGAAATGTTTCAGAATCAATTCAAATGTTTGCTTGTTTTTAATATTTAATAACTTTATTTCTGTATATTTTAACAGCTTTTTTACTATTTAAAGAAAAAAGATATATTAATCAATATATATATATATATATATATATATATATATATATATATATATATATATATATATATATATATATATATATATAGAGAGAGAGAGAGAGAGAGAGAGAAATAGATTAATTCTGACTTGGGAAGCATAATTATTACGTCTAGAGAAACATAGTTAAAACTTTAGTTTTTTATGGTTTTTAATAACTTTATTACCTCCTATTTTAAAATATTTTTTATTTCTTAGATAAGAGAGATATTTTGATTTCTCCGGAAGTGGGAAACATAATTATTATGTAGACATAGTAAAAGTTTGGTTTATATAATATTTCAGAATAAATTTAAAAAAATTATGTTTTTAGTGTTTAATAACTTTATTCATTTGTACTTTAAGACATTTTTAGCTAGAAGAGAGAAAAATATATATGTTATTTATTATTAACTTCTTCTTTTATTAGAGAAGAGAAAGAAAGACAGCTAAATCTTGATTTATTGAGAAGGAGGAAGCTTAATTATTACGTCTAGAGGAACAAACACGGTTAAAGTGTAGTTTTTATATTTCAGAAGATATTTTTTGTTTTTTATTTTTTTGTGTTTAATAACTTTAACCCCTTCTACTGTAAAATCTGTTTTACTTCCTAGAGAAGAGAGATAGTTTAATCTTGATTTGTTGAGAAATGAAAAACAACTATTACTTCTAGAGGAGTACAGTTGAAACCTGGTCTACATTTCAGAATGTATTTAATATTTTTTTAATGTTTAATAACTTTATAACTTTATACTTTAAGATATTTTAAATATAGTTAGAGAATACTGACTGAATCTTGACTTAAAAGGATGGCGTAATTATTACGTCTAGTGAAACACAACTGAAGATTAGTCATCATAATTTTTTGGAATTTATTAACATTCTGATTTATACGTAGTGTTTAATAACTTTATCATATTAAGATATCATTATTACTTCAGAGAAGAAAAAGAAGAAGAAGAGATGAAGAGAGAGAAAATTTTAATAAGAGAAAAAGAAAGAGAGCTTACTTAATCTTGATTTGCTTATAAAAGCTTGTTCTTTATAGCATTCCGCAATTTATTACAATTTTATTTACTTTTAGTGTTTAATAACTTTATCATCTTAAGGTTTTTATGATATTTCGGAATGTATTCAAATGTTACTTTATTTTCAGTATGATCTCTTTATTTCTTCAGATAAGAGAGAGGGAGAGAGAGAGAGCTTATTTAATCTTGATTTGCTTATAAAAGCTTATTCTTTATAGCATCCCGCAATTTATTGCAACTTTATTTATTTTTAGTGTTTAATAACTTTATCATCTTAAGGTCTTTATAATATTTCGGAATGTATTCAAATTTTGTTTTATTTTCAGTATGATCTCTTTATTTCTTCAGATAAGAGAGAGGGAGAGAGAAAGAGTTTATTTAATCTTGATTTGGCTGTAAAGATTAGTCTTTATAATATTTGACATTGACATTTTATTTTATTTTTAGTGTTTAATAACTTTTTAATAACTTTATCATCTTACGGTCTTTAGAGCTTATTTAATCTTGATTTGGTTGTAAAGATTAGTCTTTATAATATCTGACATTAAAATTTTATTTTATTTTTAGTGTTTAATAACTTTTTAATAACTTTTTAATGCCCCCAGGGGGATACCTTCTTTAGGTATTCACGGGCTTCGCAACCCCGGGCACCTGAGCGATCTTTCTCTTTTTCTTTTTCCTCTTCATTCTCTTATCTAATCTTTCTTCTTTGTTTCACTCTCATTGTGGTTTCCTCTTCTGAGGTGAGGGCGATTCTGCATGAGCCGATATCGTCCTGTTTATATCGACTCATGGAGAATTGTAAACCACCCATGCGTTTGCCGTGCGTGGCGACCCGTGTCCCTGGAAAGGGGGATCCTGGCAGTTGAGGGAAACCAACACACTGCTTTGGCCTCTGCTTCAGGTAGACGGGAGGTGCATATTGGTCCCGTATGCATCAATCGGCTGGTCAGCTGACTTGTCTGTCACTGGTTTGGGATCAAGTGAGCGGGCACATACTAGTCATTTCGTTAAAGGTGGAAACTGAAATAGGTGTGTCTTGTGAACGTATAGGCCCTGGTTAGCACTGGTGCACGAATGTGCATCCCCTTGTTGGGCTCGGTAGTGGGTGGTGCGGCCGGGGGTCTGAATTTTTTTCTCTTTCTAATATGGATGGAAATATTTCAAATACTTCTATTTCTCTCCCATGTGGAGAGCAACAAACTGTGCATAATTTTTCATTCACACGTTTTTTTGTAGTTCATCGCACTGATAGTCTCTCAAATAGTTCTTTTAAGAGAACTTCTCCATTTCTTATTGCAAAAACATTTCAGTCAATTTTTGGCGATGGTCATTCACTTAAAAAAATGCAGTCTGGGGATTTGCTGGTGGAGGTTTCTTCAGCGAGTCACTCAGAATTTCTCTCAAATTGCAAAGAAATAGGTTCTTTTTCTGTTTCTGTTCAGGCCCATCAAACTCTAAACACAAGCCGTGGTGTAATATCAGAACCAGACCTTTTACTCTCTACGAAAGATGAACTCTTGGATAATTTAAAAGATCAAAATGTTATAGACGTACGCCGTATCACTATTCGTCGGAATGAGCAAGTACTTCCTACAAAGCACATTATTCTGACATTCAATAGCCCTACTCTACCAACTAGAATTAAAGCTGCATACCTGAGTTGCCCCGTCCGGCCATATATTCCTAACCCTCTCCGTTGTTTTAAGTGCCAGCGTTATGGCCACAGTAAAAATACCTGTCGTGGATCTGTTACATGTGCAAGATGTTCAGAAGCCGGCCATGAGAGTAACTCGTGTGAAAAATCTGAACGCTGTATAAACTGCAAGGGTGACCATGCAGCATATTCTCGCTCTTGTCCAAAATGGATACGTGAAAAAGAAATTCTTACCATCAAAATTACTCAGAAACTTTCTTATCCTGAAGCTCGAAAACTGGTTGAATCTAGAACACCATCTGTAGGAGTCTCTTATTCTAGTCTATTCAAGCAACAATCAAAATCCGTAAGATATATAAGCACACAAACTGAATCCTCTTTACCACCAAATGATCCATCTGTTACACTAACCAGCACTATGAAGAAAAAAACCCGTAGTATTGGTGCTTCCGCTAGAATAAGACCTATGCCTGCACTAAAACTTTTGCCACCATCATCCGAACCTGTAAAAATAGAATATTATAATAGTCAATCTAGCCAGTTCATTAAAGAGGATACAGGTCAAACCTCTGTTTCATCTGCAAACAATTCGAAAAAACCTGTTTCCCCTACACAAAAATCACAACCCAAATCATGTACACAGAATGAGAGAAAGAAAACCTCAACTCAAGCCTCTTCACAGTGGAAAACTGTGAAGGGCAAAAACAACAAGAAATTTTGTCTTGACACACCGCTTCCTACTCCAAAGGATTCCAAACAGCTGCTGCACTATGCAGAAGTAGATATGGAATCAGAGTCCTGCAGTTCAGACTCAAATGATGATAATGATGATAATACCGTTTTTGAGGTTTTCGAACCTACGTAATTTTAAATATATTTCTGCTTGAAACTTTGAGCATTTTACCAATTTTTTAAAGATTCTCTATTCTAATTGTGAAAGCTTGTGTTTATATCTTTTAGACATTGTGTTATATTTTCATTGAAGGATTTTAATTATACATTTATCATCATATCACTTTTTTCATGTAAATGTGTTATTTTGATTCATTTTGTTTTATGATAAAGTTTTAAGTCATTTTTAAATTTTAATTTGTTGTTCTTATTCTAATCTTTTTTTCACGCTATTTGTTTTATACACTGTGTGACTATATTTGGATGTGTAACCCCATTCAGATGATTATCTCATTAAGCTTTGTTTCTGTTTTAGTTTTTTATATTTCAATTTGATGTACGTAATTTAATCTTTTTTTTTGGCGCAGCATGTCCCTAAAGGGACTTTGTGCCATAAAACCCCAATCAACCAACCAACCAACCAACCAATAACTTTTTAATAACTTTTTCACTTTAAGATCTCTTTATTACTACAGAGGAGAGGGAGAAAGAGATTATTGTTACTTGACTAGCTTATGAAGTCTTTATAATATTCATAATATTAATAGTCTTTATAATATTTCACAATTTATTAAAACTTTATTTTATTTTCAGCGTTTAATAACCTTATCACCCTAAAATCTCTTTATTACTATACAAGGAAAAGGGGGAAAGAGATCAGTTAATATTCATTTGCTTTTAAAGCTTACTCTTTATAATACAAAATTTTATCTTATTAAACTTATTTACTTTTTGGGAGTTGTACAGTTTGGGGTATAACTCGAGTAATTGTACAATTTTTTTAACACCGTTTGTTCTATAATGTTCAGAAAAGATTATCCTTTAATATATATATATATATATATATATATATATATATATATATATACATATTAAATCGAATTTTCAAAATTACTAGGTGACGATAATTAAAGCTTAGTTTTAATAATGCCTCAGCTTTATCAAAATTCGTTATTCTATTTTTACTGCTTAGTAGATTTCTCAATTTAAGATCTTTTTGATAAAAAAAAAAGAAAGAATTTACTTTATTTTGACTTACTGAGGAGCTTACTTATTACATTCTAGAAAAGAATAAAAGAATACAGTAAACTCAACCGTTAGGATATATCGATATTTATATTTTTTATTTTAATTTTTTAATTTTAGTGTTTGACAATTTTATCAGCTTAAGATTTCCTTACTATCATATTTTCTTGAGAATATAACAGAAAATAAACCCTAGGAGGATTTTTCAAGATTCTCGTAATAAAAGTTCCACGTAAGTTTCTATTATTTATTTATTATAGTTTTTTATTTTATTGTATATTATATCAATTGCCTGTTTTAAAATGTTATCTATTTAATAATGTTAAATTATTGTTTTGAACGTGATTGGTAACGATAAACAAAAATGGCAATTGACAATCCCTTTTCACGATTTATCTTCAGAACACAGATAATACACAAGTACCTAATTTTCTTATAAACTTATATCAAAATTTGAAATTTAAATTTAAAGAAAGTAAATAGAATGGGAAGTTCCACTTATTTAATATTAAATTAATTCGAACAAACTTAAACACACTAAATAAGCTTTAAAACATAGGATAAATTCAGAAAGTAAATTAAAAAATCTGTGAAATAAATATTACAACACAGGTAGATGATTAAGATGTATTTACGTTTTAATACAATTAAGGAAATATTTTTATTGTTTGTAGTACGTAATCCTTGAAACACTATTTCTTACACAAGATTACAAGATAACTCAGGATTATCTTCAGAAGAAAAACAAAAGCAATAAGTTGTTTTCCGTGTGTTTCATTTCATGCAACAACAGTGTGAATTATTCAATCACGTTTTCTAAGCTTTTCACATGTGCTTCATTTAAAAAATAATTGCAGAATTCTATTTTTGCCTTTGAAATATATATTTTTATTAAAAAATGTAATCGAACTTTACAATACATTTGTTTAAAAAAGAAGTTTGATAAAATA
The DNA here is from genome assembly GCA_963931845.1 of Maratus michaelseni. Taxonomy (NCBI): domain Eukaryota; kingdom Metazoa; phylum Arthropoda; class Arachnida; order Araneae; family Salticidae; genus Maratus; species Maratus michaelseni. The sequence continues at coordinate 126,696,865 of OZ007597.1, forward strand.
TGCGTCAATTTAACATAAATTTAAAAATGTTATTTTTTTAAATGAAATATATATAATTGAAGCGCGATTAAATAAATATACAGAAGTTCTTTTTTAAAACAATTATTTCAAGGAAAAGTTTCAAAATATGGCATCATTATTATCGAGGAAAAAATAAGTTCTCATAGCTTCACTTCAAATCGGATGATAGTTCTTTTCCAAATTTTGCTTCATTATCGTCTGTCATTTTGCCAGTTAATGACAAAAATCTAGCAAATGATTATCTCTCTCCATGGAAATTAATATATAAGAAGAACAATTGTCTGCAACGATACTTATGATAAATTAGCATTTTTGGAATCTTTGTAGCTAAAACTTTACATGAAATGTTTTTTCCTTTTTCATTACTCGTGTATTTGTACATGTATTGACGATCACAGTGAATCATGCATTGATAAAATCTAGAAGAAAAAAAATAGATATAAACTAGTAATTTACTCTGTAATTTTGTAACTTTTGTATCGACGAAAAAATCAATAACAAAGATTTAAGAAAACTAAAATTATCTTAAACAACGTAAAGTCCAGAAAAACTTCTTGGAACGCAATAATTTTTTTAACGTTATCCTCTTTTAAAATATATAGAATTGAAGTGTGATTAAGCAAATATGTCAAAATTCTTTTTAGAACAATTATTTGAATATAAAATTTCAGAATAATGGCATCACTATTATCGATGGGGAAAAAAATATTTTCATGTCTTCATTTCAAATCTTTTGTAGATTTAGCTTCATTAGAGCCTGTTTTTTTGTCAGTTACTGGCAAAAATCTAGAAAATGATAACATTTCTTAGAAATTAATACAAAAGCAAAAGTTTCTTTCTTTTTTGCAAAGTTTCCTATGAGAAATTAGCATCTTTAGAATTTCCGTAGCCAAAACTTAGCATGAAAAGTTCACTTAATTGGAGTTGATCGTCTTCAGGCAACCACAATAAATTGTGCATTAAAAAAGTAAAGAAAAAAAACCTTTATAAATGAACAGGCTAGTAATTTACTCTGTAATTTAGTAACAACACGGAAATAAAACTTTTTAGCCGAAAGTTTTCTTAAACAAAATAAATGTAATGATACAGAAAAAATTCTTGGAACTTCAGAAAAAAAAAATATTGTAATATCAAAAAATAATCGATTCTGAAAAAAAAAAAAAAAAAAAAAAAAAAAAAGTAGCTGAAGAATCATTGTAGATCAATAAGATATTTAGTTCTTAGAAGAAGATGAAAAGAAAAGAAAAAAAACAGAGGAAGAGAAAAAAGATCGCAAACCAAAGGTAATAAAGAAAATTTTCTGTCACGCATAGATTATCTCGCACTTTTCATTAAAAGATAAAACTATCTTAACCATTTAACTTTAGGTTTCTTCCCAAGATTTAAGATTGCATATTCCATTCGAATATACATAATGAAAGGAAATAAAATAATAATATCTATAGCAACAAATAAGTATTGGGTTTATTGATTATATTAGCACCCAATATTGCGACAGTTTTGCAATAATCGGAAATATTTCCACTGATATACCAACATTTATTAAACATCGGAAAGTTTATTTGTGCAATTGGCCAAAAAAAGGACAATACCCCACACAATTTAATCACCAAATTATCCCAAGAAAAAAAAAAAAGAAAAAACGGAAATAGCCGTTCAACTGGAATTGATCTCATCTTTCAATTTATGCTAAATAAATAAGCTTAGGGGGTCGTCTCAATACCGAAATTGTACTAAACTCTGAAATTTTCAATACGAATACCTAAATTTGACATCATATTTGGTTGTTTTGGCAAATTGTATATCTTAGGATACCAAACGAGAAGTCATTCGGTCCAGTAGTTTACGAATAATGAAGGTTTAAATTTTGGAATTCCTAATGTTAAAGTCATTTGTAATCATTGCAAAACAGACTGCAATACCGGTAATTTTTTAAGCATAACTCGAGAACTACCTGGAGGAATGAGCTGCAATGTTGGATTCGCATATTTGAAGCTTCTAAAAATTAGTTTCTGTTAAAAAAATTTACAGGTTACAATACTTTTTTTTTTCGAAAATATATATTGTTTGAAATTAATTTTCGAAAAACATATAAATTGTAACTTATAAATTTTTTAAAACAGAAATCGATTTCTAGAAGCTTCAAATATGCGAATCTAAAATTACAGCTCATTTCCTCCAAATTTCTTTCAGTTACGCTTCAAAAAGTACTCACATTGTAATCTATTTTACAGCGATTAACAAAGGAATTTTACATTAGGAGTTCTAAACTTTAAATTTTGATATATTCTTAAACTACTTGACCGAATCACTTTCAGTTTGATATTTTAAGGTAAAGTGTATAGCGAAAATCCAAATATGATATCAAAGTTGGTGTACGCATTTAAAATATCAGAGTTTGGTACAATTTCAGCATCCTAAGCATTCCTAAGCTTCATTTTTTAAACATACATTTGACCATAAAAGACATAATTTGCAGTCAAATGGCTATTTTTTTATTTTTATGCGAGGATTTAGAGATTAAAATGTAATTGATGTTCCCTCGCCTTTTTTTTCTTTGCATTTATAATATCTAATACAATATTATGGATATAATAAATATGAAACACTTACCAAAACAGATCAACAATAGCGAAAATATGCGACACAGGTCTTCAATAAATATGATTTCTTTAAAGGAAAAACACACAATGTCGTCTAATTAATTTAATAATTAAATATTCACAACTAATTTTAATTTTACGTCGAGATTTCACTACAACAAATGTTTTAGGGATTCTGAGGTACGCGAGTTGCAAAGTCGGTTTTATAGAACGACTGATTCTCTACGCTTCTGTTATCTGATGTCGTAAAATCTCGTGTATTTTTTATGCCCGTAAGCAAATAATGACGTCATTTATTCGCTTTTAATTAAAATACTCATATTTAGAAAATTATTCGAAACGTTACTATCACTATGATGATTGCTTTTATTTTTGTCGTCATAGTAATTATTCGATTCGTTAATGTCGTTCTACTACTTGTTTTATCTCTAACTGACTAGATAAAGTAATATGATGATGTTTTTATTTATGTGATAAAGTTAGTCTGGCAGCGCAGACTTCTAAGTTATATAATAGTGTGAATAATTTCAAAATAAATTTTGGAACGTGGGATTCTCCACGTGTGCCTCGTTCACTCCCCCCCCCTTCCCTTCCTCCCCAATTGAAGTAAGGTACAAAGTTCGAAAAAATAAAGTAAAATAAAATAAAACAAGTATCTAAAAAGGGGAACAAATTAAAGTGCTTGTTATGCGTGGTATCAGAATAATTATGTGTAGTATTAGAATAATTATAAGTAGTATCGGATCAAATCTATTTTTTAATATTTACACAAGAAAGAAAAATCTTGTTTCATGCATAGATTATGAAAAACTTTCCAATATTCCGAGAATATAATTTCAATTTCACATCTTCCATATGTTTTCGATTTTTTTTCTTTCTGACCCTGAGCTTAAAACTTATATTAAATGCTATACGTTATACATAACGTACTAAAATTTTACTAATCTAGATCATCATTAAAGCGTGACTCAATCTATAACTACCATAGACAATATTGACTAGAATTCTTTTTTTAACACTTTCCAACATAGTTGAAAAGTGTTATGACTTCGGTTTGTCTGGAGGTCTATCTGTCTGTCTGTGCTCTAACTCACGTAAATATAATTTGATTACCACGATCTTGATATATGTTGATTTACCATAAGACATTCCCTTTTGAAAATAAAGTGTGTAGTATTTATAATTCGTTTACAGGGAAACACACAATAATTCCATTACATTATGGTATATGGAGGAAAATCTTTTACGGTGCATTTTAGTACAATCCCGCAGTGGCGCAGACGATAAAAGCTCGGTTCCCGTCTAGATCACCGAAAGTGAAGCAGCATCGACCATGGTCAGTGTTTGGGAGGGTGACACCCTCTCTCGACTGCGGCTGCTGTGAGACTGTGTATGTTAATGGGAGCTGGTGCAAGTAAAATCTGTTCGTGGCTCCAATGTCCTCCCAGTTTGAAAGCGATACATCTGGGGGTGCCAATCCTGGTGCAGGGGACTCATCCGGAATTAGTTCAAAATTAGGAGACCAACTGTAGAAGACCTTTGTGGCTCTGGCACCCCTTCTTTCAGAGAAATGCCATGGCACTTTCTCTGACACGACAACAACATTGATTCGAAAATCATGCAATTTATATGCATTATTGGGGTGCAATGCAAGATTCTTCCTGTGGAATGTAAAACGCATAGTATTTATCATTCATTTTCAAGGACATGCAAAATAATAATTGCATTAAATTATGGTCCGTGGAAAAAAATCATTTGCAGTGCATTTTAATGATATTACACTATTTCAAACATAATAAATTTGATGTGTAATTGATACTGTACACTGCATAGCATACTAAACTTTTACTCAGACGGATCATTTTTAAAAAGCTTGCATCAATAAATAATTCCCATAAACAATAATGTATTCTTATTTTTTTTTTCGGAGCCCTGTACAAGTGCTATAGATGTTACACATAACACAATCATTCTAAAATTTAGTCCAACTTGTAAAAGTATAACAGAATCAAACCGCATTTCAAGTGGTAACTGCTCACAGGCAATAATGTTTTCTGAATTTTTAATATGGCCATGTAAAAGATCTATAAATGCCATACACGCCATTTTCTTTTCCTAAATTTGGTAATTTTTTGAAGATTTAGATCTTATTATTTCAATTTAATAATAAATTAAATATAGCATGGTTAAATTTGAATGTTTTTTCCAAGCATTCTATTTTTTTAATGCATATTTTTTCCTTTTCTTTTCTTTTTTATGTATACTATATATATCTGTTGCTATACTAAATATACTAAATGAAAATACTATAATATTCAGCAGTAAATTATTTATAGGAATTTTAAAAAAATCATTTGTTTATTTTCTGATTTAAAGGAATCCAGTATTTATTATTATTTTTTTTATTTGAAAAAAGAGACTTATTGTAAAATTAAACCATTGAAACATAAGAAAACTGATCATACACAATGAAATCACAATACCAAATTATAAATTAAATTATGTAGTCCTAAGAAATGAAATATTATTAATTCAAATGAAAAAATAAAAACAAGAGTATATGGAAGATTATAATGTAAATCACTTTTTCAAGAGCAAGGGATTTAACATTATAAGCAAAGAACAACCGATTTCTGTAAAAAACACTAGCTTTATGCTAAAAATTGTGTTTTTTCGCTATGTTTGCATGTATATTGTGTTAAAGCAGTCCACATACCCCAAAATACATCACAACAAATTTCAGAGTCATAGCACTATTAGAAAGTGAGCTACAGCTGTTTTTAAAGGTAGATGTCGATTTTTTGCAGTAGCGAATGAAATATTCAAGTTCATTTATTTCATATTGTATTTTTTAAAATGCATTCAAAAATGCTATGACGTTGTCACAGAAATTATCTCAAAAAATAAATTATCATAGCGCACAGTATGCAAGAAATTTAAAGACCAGATTAGCACATTCTTAAAAAGCTCGAGTTAATTTTAAAAAGTGTGATTTTTTTTTTTTTTTTTAGCCTTTGATTGTAATTTACATTTTTAACTGTAATTTCTGTTTAACTGTATTATTTTAATTGCCATTAAAACTAGTCGTTGGGGGCCACCATCATAGATATGCATAGTATAAAATATGAAAATAATATAAAACATCTGTAAACTATTTATCAAATGCATTGCAATTCGAATAAAATCGTGACTTGATGACGTCATAAACTTTAAATCGAGGCTAACGAAAAAGACAGGCTACCACGGTTCATTTCACTTATCTTTTTTTACAGACCGCCAGAGTGACGTGATGCTCTTTTCGTACACCTGTATTGGTGGATTCGAGCACCACGTGACTCCCGCGGTCTGTAAAAAAAGATACGCGTAAAGCACCGCGGTAGCCTGTCTTTTTCGTTAGCCTCGCTTTAAATGCTCTATTACTGAATTGCGTAAAAGAAGCATCCTTATAACTCTAAAAATGATTATAATATTAACTAAGAATTTACTGCCTCGGATTAAGCGCTTTATTTCCAATTAAAATATTTCTTTGAATTGAAATTTTAATGAAATAGAAGGTCATGAAAAATCGAAGAGTGTAGGAAATAGGATTACAAATATCTCAGCAACTAATTTCCCGATCTACATCATTCTTCATGCAAAATTTATGTTTTTTTATTGTCTTTTATATTCACTCCTTAAAATAAACAATTTCGGAAATTTTTACATACCTTTTATCAGAACGAATTTTTCGAGAGTCTGAAAAAAATAGCTCCGGACAATCGAGGTCACTGAAATTCAATAAGCTTCTTCCCATTATTACATACTAAGTACACACCAAATTTCAAGTCTCTACCTCAATTTGTTCGGGAGATAGAGCGTTTACAGACACACACACAGACAGACGGACGGCAAATTTTTTCCCCTAAAAATATGTTTTTCGGAATCTCCATTGTCCGAAGCGTGTAAATCCGTCAATTTTTTTTTTCGATTTTCAAAACGATTAAGATTTATCCTATACTACGTATGATGGGCAAGTAAAATCGAATGCTTAAATTTGCGTATTAAATTGCTATTCACAATATAGGAAGACGGGAGAAAAACAAAGAAAAATAAAATAGAATTGCACTAAAATAGAATTTGACTATTTAATATTTTTTGAAAGAAAATAAAAACAATATTTTCCATTAATCATCTTTAGAAGAAAAAAAATATTTTTAAATTTGGAACAAAAAAATTAACATGAAAAAAACAAAGATTATTTTTAACTTTAATTATCGTTTAGAATTTATCTATATTACAAAGCAAAAACATGCCCATTAATAACGCTTACGTCATATTGACGGTGGCAATGACCTGACTGATAAAGTTTGTTTTCACAGCATTTTTTTTTTAAACTTCTAAACATCGCACAGTTTCAATATTTACACCGTCGAATACCGAAATAATTTTTTTTTCCAAATATGCAATTTGTTTGAAAACTGTATTTTCATTGATGTATTTTCATTTGTGGTTTTTTAAATAATTTTGAAGCATGATTTTTAAAATATATATATATATATATTTCTATCGTGTGCAGCCTAATTACGAAACATTAATGCTGTTATATCTGTGGTTTATTTATTTCATTTTATTTATTTATTGAGTTACATTATACTATATTGTATTACATTATATTATATTATATTATATTATATTATATTATATTATATTACATTATATTACATTACAGTACATTACATTACATTACATTATATTATATTATATTATATTATATTATATTACATTACATTACATTACATTATATTATATTATATTACATTATATTATATTACATTACATTACATTACATTACATTATATTATATTATATTATATTACATTACATTACATTACATTACATTATATTATATTATATTATATTATATTACATTACATTACATTACATTACATTACATTACATTATATTATATTATATTATATTATATTATATTATATTATATTATATTATATTACATTATATTATATTATATTATATTATATTATTGGCGGAGTTTTAATTTCGTTATGTAACATTAGCCGGAAACAAATACTGAACTATTTATATTAACTTAAGTGCAAACGCATTAATGTTTCGTAATCGGGTTGCACGCGATGTAGATAAATAATAAAAAAAAAATCATACTTAATTTTTTTTTTAAACTGTACTTCTAGATTTAATTTTCAAGCAAATTGCATTTGAACATTTTATTTCTCATTTAATGGTGTAAAAATTGAAATTGTGTGATGTTCCTTTCCGGCACAGTGATCCCACTCCGGGCACACCTAATTTTAATTCCAAACTTGCAGACGGAACCAAGAATATTTTAATAAAATTTTGTTTTTACAATGAAAGCTTAAAACAAGGAGTTCATATTTTCCAAAAAAGTCGTCTGTAAATTCCGGTGTCAGTCAGTAATTTCTCATTTTACGAACAGACTTTGTTTATGCCGGAAAGGGTTAAATATCTAAAAAATTATATTAAAAGCGAAATTTATTGGTCAGGTGTTGCCACCGTCAATGTGCCGCCTGTCAATGTTACTCGCGGACGTGTTTTTATCTTTATAATATAGATTTCGAACAATATCGATAATTTCAAGTGTTAAATTCTGGTGTCTGCAAAGACAAAGGGTACCAAACGTGGTCTGTAATAACTAAGATTTTAAGAACCGCTGCTTTAGGGCGTTTTTAAGTTAAAGAAAATAATAATAATTAATTAAAAATTGTTTTTTTTTTCTACTTCAGATTTTTGTGTTGCGGACTACTTAAAATTGCACTGTAAATATATATATAATCGTTATATTGATGACATAATTTTAATTGCCACTGATCACACTAATATTTCTATATTTCCCGTTGATTATCCTACTAATTTAGAAATAACAGAAAACCTCCTTTCTAACAATACTATTAACTTTTTAGATCTTAAAATTACACTTAAAGAAAACAAAACAATAATTGATCTATTTGATAAACGTAAAGAATTTAAATTTAAAGTTAATTCATTTACTAATTTTAAATCATGCCTTCATAATTCTGTATATCGTAATATACTCCTTAATCATATTTATAGAATAAAAAGTTTATGTTCCTCTCAACTTATTAACAAAAATATTAAAAAACTTATCTATGATGCATTACAACATGGTTTTCCAAAAAAATGCATATATTCCTTAATATATAGTTAGTTCTTATATGATCTTTGCAACCAAATTAACATATGCGTTAAAAAATGTATAAAAAAATCATATAATCTTAGAAAATGGTATAAAAAAAATTATAACAGGACGGTTGGGTGGGTAGACGTTGGATTGAATAGGTGTGTGGCGGAGTTGTATGGAAAAAACGCATGGTTAATTTATATTATTATTATTATTATTAAAAAAAGGGGGGGGGGATTTTGATTTGCACAATTGTTTGATATTACACATTTTATAATGGACTGTGATGTGATATTTTTATATGTATATTAATTTAGTTATATTTACATATTTACATATTCATTATTTAATTAATTTATGAATTTATATTCATTAATATTAAGAATGTTTTTGATCTAATGATTTGGATTAATACCTACGGTGGACAATATCATATTAACTTCTAATATAATGTATGCTTTTCTAAAGTGTTAATATAATATGTTTTAATTTTTATTAAACGTTCTACCCTTACCACTTATATTAAGTGTTTATAATTTTTTAACTCTGTATGAAGAAACATTATATGGTACTAATTCATTTCAATATTTAATTATTATTAATTTTAAATTCTTTGTATCTTAATTCAAATATTTAGTATATTATTTTAATTTAATTTATGTGATGTTGCATTTTTGGCACAGTTATTTAATAGTTTTTGCCATTTAATGGTACATATATTTTTATGTTGCTTTAATTATTAATTTTTCCATCTTACAACTTATTTTTAACATAGAATTATTCATTAATACATCCATTGCTTTAATGTAATTAGATATTCTATTTATTAATTAATTTCATTCATTTATTATTTAACTAATTGCTATCATTTCAGATAGTAATTTGGTTTAATTATTAAACATTAATTTTCATCCAATACTTTTTATTCAGATTATATTCACTTTTACCAATATAGATGGCAGCACTAATGTTCCTGTTTGCTTTACAATATTCATATTATTCTAACATCTTTTCTGGCAACATAGTAAAGCATTTTCTATTTCTAAATTTGGCAATATGTAATGATTTTTTTGCAATTCATTCCCTAGTTTTGCTTGTGTTTCATGTGTGGTTCTTGTATTTCACAGGTATCTTTTTTAATCATAATGGATTTTATACTTTCTGACTCTATTTCATGTTTTCTCTGTATATTATAGGTATAACTTCTTTCCTTTTTAATATTATATTTATTTTTTATTTTTTCACAGGTTTGATTTAATGTTTATGAGCAGGTAGTCCCAAAATCATATTCTTTAGCAATGTATGGCTAATATGATGATGAAACCTGCCATTTCATTTTATTTGTGGTATTTAGGCATTTTGGGACTTGATAATTCTGTCTAAATTCCACAAATTTCATTTCATTTCATTCATTTAATTCCATTTATTCAATTTTTAATTTAATTTCCTATTCTTTTAATATGTTTTTGTTTCCATATTCAGTGTGTTGGGGAATCTTTCATTGACAACTAATTATTACATACTTAATCATTATTTCATTGTTTAAGTTGGTGTTATGATAATGTTTCATAAGAAATTGTGAGCAATATAGCAATATTAAAAAAAAATAATAATAAAAAATAAAACGATAATTATATGTATATACTAATGCATATTTACGCGGAGCAGGTAGTACTTGTATTGAGTATTATCACACTCGTTTTTTAATGCCTTGCCTAACTCCGGATTCGATCATCGGTACTCGCCATGAGAGGATGAATAATGCTCTGTTTCCTACACCAACTGGTTACATTTAAGGACTTGTTTATAGGACAAAAGATAAATTACGAAAATTTAACTGGATTTTTTTCTGTTTTCTCTCAACTTAAAGGGATAATTTCCGTTCTCTGTTTGGGAAGGAATAATTCCGTTTTTAACATTCAACGGGTAAGGATAAAAAGGAAGTTTTCTGTTTATTTCAGGAAAATTTATAACTTCCACTCAAAATAAAAAGTTTCCATTAAAAGACAGAAATTTCACGTAAAAGCATCCATATTTAGTATACGGATTATTATTTTTTTTAATTTCCGTTTTTAATATTCAACGAGTTATTGATAAAAAAGAAGTTTTCTGTTTATTCCAGGAAAATTTATGACTTCCACTCAAAATAGAAAATTTCTATTAAAAGACAGAAATTTCACATAAAATCCCCCGTATATATACGAGTCTTTTTAAATTTCTGTTATTCAACGAGTAAGAATAAAAAGGAAGTTTTCTTTTTATTCCGTGAAAATTTATGACTTCCACTCAAAATAGAAAGTTTCCATTAAAGAACTGTAATTTCACATATAAGCACCCGTATATATACGGATTTCTTTTTATTTCCGTTTTTAAAATTCAACGAATAAGGATAAAATGAAAGTTTTCTGTTTATTCCAGGAAAATTTATGACTTCCACTCAAAATAGAAAATTTCTATTAAAAGACAGAAATTTCACATAAAATCACCCGTATATATACGAATCTTTTTTTTATTTCCGTTTTTAAAATTCAACGAATAAGGATAAAATGAAAGTTTTCTGTTTATTCCAGGAAAATTTATGACTTCCACTCAAAATAGAAAATTTCTATTAAAAGACAGAAATTTCACATAAAATCACCCGTATATATACGAATCTTTTTTTATTTCCGTTTTTAAAATTCAACGAATAAGGATAAAATAAAAGTTTTCTGTTTATTCCAGGAAAATTTATGACTTCCACTCAAAATAGAAAATTTCTATTAAAAGACAGAAATTTCACATAAAATCCCCCGTATTAATACGAGTCTTTTTAAGTTTCTGTTATTCAACGAGTAAGAATAAAAAGGAAGTTTTCTTTTTATTCCGTGAAAATTTATGACTTCCACTCAAAATAGAAAGTTTCCATTAAAGAACTGTAATTTCACATAAAATCCCCCGTATATATACGAATTTTTTTCTTTTTTCTTTTCGTTTTTAACATTCTTAACACATTTTTTTTATTCAAACATTTAAACATTTTTTAACATAATTAAGGATAAAAAGGAAGTTTTCTGTTTATTCCAGGAAAAAATATGACCTTCCACTAAAAACAGAAAGTTTTCATTAAGAGACAGAAATTTCACATAAAGTCATGAAAAAATATGACCTTCCACTCAAAACAGAAAGTTTTCATTAAGAGACAGAAATTTCACATAAAGTCATCCGTATATATACACGAGTCTTTTTAAATTTCTGTTATTCAACGAGTAAGGATAAAAAGGAAATTTTCTGTTTATTCCGTGAAAATTTATGACTTCCACTAAAAATAGAAAGTTTCCATTAAGAGACAGAAATTTCACATAAAATCATCCGTATATTTACGAGTTGCTTTAAATTTCTGTTATTCAACGAGTAAGGATAAAAGGAAGTTTTCTGCTTATTCCAGTTAAATTTATGACTTTCATTCAAAATTGAAAGTTTCCATTAAAAGACTGAAATTTCACATAAAATCACCGGTATATTTACGAGTCTTTTTAAATTTCTGTTATTCAACGAGTAAGGATAAAAAGGAAGTTTTCTGTTTATTCCGTGAAAATTTATGACTTCCACTCAAAATAGAAAGTTTCCATTAAAGAACTGTAATTTCACATAAAATACCCCGTATATATACTGATTTTTTTCTTTTTATTTCCGTTTTTAACATTCAACGAGTAAGGATAAAAAGGAAGTTTTCTGTTTATTCCAGGAAAAATTATGACGTTCCACTCAAAATAGAAAGTTTCCATTAAGAGACAGAAATTTCACATAAAGTCATCCGTATATATACGAGTTGTTTTAAATTTCTGTTATTCAACGGGTAAGGATAAAAGGAAGTTTTCTGTTTATTCCAGGAAAATTTATGACTTCCACTCAAAATAGAAAGTTTCCATTAAAAGACTGAAATTTTTATAAAATCACCCTTATATATACGATTTTTAAATTTCTGTTATTCAACGAGTAAGGATAGAAAGGAAGTTTTCTGTTTATTCCAGGAAAATTTATGACTTCCACTCAAAATAGAAAGTTTCCATTAAAGAATTGTAATTTCACATAATATCACCTGTATATGTACTGATTTTTATCTTTTTTCTTTCCGTTTTTAACATTTCAACGAGTAAGAATAAAAAGGAACTTTTCTGATTCTTCCAGGAAAAATTATGACCTTCCACTCAAAATAGAAAGTTTCCATTAAGAGACAGAAATTTCACATAAAGTCATCCGTATATATACGAGTTGCTTTAAATTTCTGTTATTCAATGAGTAAGGATAAAAGGAAGTTTTCTGCTTATTCCAGGAAAATTTATGACTTCCACTCAAAATAGAAAGTTTCCATTAAAAGACTGAAATTTCACATAAAATCACCCGTATATATACGAGTCTTTTTAAATTTCTGTTATTCAACGGGTAAGGATAAAAGGAAGTTTTCTGTTTATTCCAGGAAAATGTATGACTTCAATTCAAAATAGAATGTTTCCATTAAAAGACAGAAATTTCACATAAAATTATCACTATATATACAGATTTTTTTCTTTTTTATTTCCGTTTTTAACATTCAACGAGTAAGGATAAAAAGGAAGTTTTCTGTTTATTCCAGGAAAATTTATGACTTCCACTCAAAATAGAAAGTTTCCATTAAAAGACAGAAATTTCACATAAAATCACCCGTATATATACGGAGTTTTTTTTTTTACAGTGTGTCATGGTTGTACTTTGAAAAAAAAAAAATCACGCGAGTTAAAGTGACTGAACTTTCCAAAGAGAAAAAGAGAGAGAGAGAGATAGAAAACGAGTTTCTTCAAGCGCCCACAGAGAAGACAAGATAAAAGATGACCAACCGAAGGATGAAATGCACGGTGCCAGTGTGTCGGGCTTGTAAAACATATGTTCTTTTTGTGCCAGAGCATAGCATCCTTAGTTTATTTTTTCTTTTCTCTTTCTCTGTCTCTCTCTCTCTCTCTCTCTCTGTGTGTGTGTGTGTGTGTGTTTTCACTTGTTTGAAAAATTCAAGTGAAGTTCATTACATTTTCTTAAACTTTCACTACTTTTCCACCATTTCAGGAATTGATATAATCTCTATTAAATAAATAAACAAGTTGGAAATTGTACGTCAAGCGTGACAAATGAGGTGCGTTCGTACTATAGCTAGTTATAATAAATATTCAGATCTTGATGATTTTTAATTCTGTGAAAAGAATTATATCGTCTGCAGATTCATTTCTGTAATAAAATAAGTATATCCCTCGCTTATCGATTAAACCTCGGAAGCTCCTATAACAAGAAAGCCCTTATTTTTTTTTTTTTAATTCAAAATTCTTAATAAATATGTTTATTAATATTTTCTAAAGTTTTGATTCGATTTTCATAAATTTGAAATGTCTCGACAAAATTCTGCAAAGATAATATATCTTAAATTTCAAACCATTCGGTTGGGTAGTTTTTGCGTTGTTATATGCGGACGGACGGACAGACCGACGGACGGACAGACAGACGGACGGACCAGACGACGACAATAGGTGCTACGTATTTATATAATTACGAACGCACCTAAAAACAGCAAACTCCCTGGTATCAATAAAATTTTTCATCAATATTGACTTAACCCCTTCCCGACGAGCGTTCTTTATAGGATTTTTAATCTTTTATCATCGGTTTTACAAATTAGAAACTTTTGCCTAATTTAATCGCCGAAATGCTTTGATTAAATAAGGCAAATTTTGAAAATAAAAATTTCTGGTAGGAATTATTAAGGATTCTGAGGACTTTATGTGTCACGTATACTCGACGCTCACCACGAAAGGGTTAAAGCTGTTTTCAGAAAAAACAAACAAACAAACAAACAAAAAAAATAATAATCCCTCGCTCAACAACGAGAAAATTTCCTACACAATTCATGGAGTCGTTTTTATGAGTAAATGCATGAAAATTGCAGGCATGATTATTGAAGTAATTTGGAATATTTTTTTCCCCCTCTACAATAAATTGTGACTTTTGATTCATTGTCCCCCACCATTGGCTTAGCAGTTCAATTTTTTTTTTTAAGGCTCAAGTTATCATATTCAAATAAACTGAATAATTGTGATATCTGCTTGAACAGTGCAAGATGAATTTGGATATGCTGCACAATATGATGAAATGTGTTCCTTTAGTTTACGCGCCCATTTCTCACATATGTCAGCATTGCACTGATGCGAATGATAGTCATTTTAAAAATCTGAATAATTGTAACTGTACAATTTGTGAAATGTTTTTCCCTAATATTTTGTAACGTAATATTCCTAAAAAAATTAGCAAGCTTTGATTAAATAATTGTAATTAAGTCAGTTTTTTTATTCTAAAATATCTTTAGTCATGTCATATATATATATATATATATATATATATATATATATATATATATATACACATTTCCTTAAAAAAATTGTATGCAATCTAATTCTGAGTGCAAAATTTAGAATCACTGAATGCTGCAAAACGATCATTGTAACAAGTCTGGTCAATAATATTTTAATCTCATTCATAAATTTGAGAAAATTTTACAGCAAATTGATTTGCAATTGATGTAAAAATTTTGGCTTTTTAACCCTTTCAGGGGTAAAGCATTCTGTTGCTAAAATGTTGAAAATTCTGGTGTCCATGTGGAATTTGGGGATTAAAATTAAGTGGGGTATATATTATTCCACCGCCCTTCTAGGGATTAAATATTAAAAAAAAAGAAAGAAATAATAATTTGTGAATAAAAATAAATAAATAACTGATTATATAATTTGCAGGATATTTGATGAATAATCTGGAAGAATGTAATCGTTGCACAAATTTAAAATTCTTTGACAAAACAACTTTGCATAAAATAATACATTATATAATTTTGGAAATTCTTTGTACTAATATTTTGCAACCACGTTAGTTTTCACGACAATTTAATAACTTTTGATTAAACAACTTTTTATTATGTCAGTTATTTTTACTCTCAATTTAGCAACACTTGATTAAAAAATTGTAATTAAGCCGGATTTTTTGTTCTAAAAATAAATATCTGTAGTCATGTGTTATATATTAAAATCTGCATTTCCTTAATAAGCTGATATGCAATCTAATCCTGAGTGCAGAATTTAGAAGAACAGAATGCTGTAAAATGATCGTTGTAACAAGTAATAATTGCAATCATTAACATCCTAATCTCATTTATAAATTTGAGAAAATTTTGCAACAAATTGTTTGCAATTCCTGAAAAAATTTCTAATTTTTAAATAAAAAAATTAATAATAATTTGTGAATAAAAAAAATATCTAACTAACTATATAATTTGCAAGGGTATTAATGAATAATCTGGAAGAATGTAATATTTGCATCAATTAAAATATTTTTGACAAAACAACTTTGGATAAAATAATGCATTACATAATTTTGGAAATTCTTTGCACTAATATTTTGCAATCACGCAAATTTCACAGCAATTTAATAACTTTTGATTTAAAAACTTTTATTATGTCAGTTTTTATTTTTATTTTTATTTATTTATTTTTTTTACTCTAAAAATACCGGAGGTCATCTTGTATAAATCAAAACCCACATTTCCTTAGAAAGTGAGCATGTAATCTAATCCTGAGTGCAGAATTTAGAAGGAGGCTGTAATGCGATCATTGTAACAAAAATATTTTGATCATTAACATTCTAATTTCATTTAGGAATTTAACGTACATTTTTACAATAATTCGATTATTTTTTAAGTAAAAAAAAAAAATAGTTAAGTAATGAATTATATAAATTTGTAAACTTTAAATAAATAATTTGTGGCAATGTCGAATTGAGAACAATTTATAATTAATAACTTTGCATAAAATAGTAAATTGTATAATTTTGGAAATTTTGCTCTAATATTTTGTAACATGTAATTTGCACAAAATTTTAATAAGCTTTTGATTAAAAAATTATAATTAAGCTACTTTTTTTGTTCTAAAAGTATCTTTAGAGTCATGTCATATGTAATAAAATCGACATTTCCTTAACAAAGCTGATATGCAATATAACCCTGAGTGCAGAATTTAGAAGTACTGAATGCTGTAAAACTATCATCTGTAACAAGAAACAGTTTGGTCATTATTATTCAATCAACAACTAGGTTTGTAACTGTTGTAAAAAATTTGGATTTTTAAATGAAAAAAAATAATGAAAACTTTTTTTTATAAAAAATATTTATAGAATTATTTACATAATTTTGATGTTAGTGAATAATCTGGAATAATGTAATCTTTGCACCAATCTATAATTCTTTGACGAAATAACTTTGCATAAAATAATACATTACATAATTTGGAAATTTTTTGTACTAATATTTGGCAACCATGTAATTTTAACGACAATTTAATAACTTCTGATTAAACAACTTTTTATTATGTCAGTTTTTTGTTTTACTCTAAAAATGCCGGAGGTCATATTTTATAAATCAAAACCCACATTTCCTTAGAAAGCCGGTGTGTAATCTAATCCTGAGTACAGAATCTAGAAGCACTGAAGGCTGTAAAGCGATCCTTGTAACAAGAAATAGTCGGGTCATTAACATTCTAATCTCACTTAGCAGCAAATGTTGCTTTTCTTTTTTTTTTCTCCCCTTTTCTTTTATCTTTTTTTTAAGTTTGTTACCTCCTTCTTTATCTTGAAATGGTCCCAAGATAAAGATACGTTAGTAACGAAGATGCTTACGAAAATGCTACAAAAATTAAGATAATTTATTGATTTGAACAGTTGTTTAGTGCAAGATCCGATATTTTTAAGGTCATTTTTTTAGTGTATTCTTTTGTTTAAAATGAAAAAAAAGAAAGAAAAACTGTTAAGGGGTGAATAACTGTACAACGCCCATTAAGGCTCTTCATCAGTGAGATTTCAAATTCCACTTACTAATGGTAAACCTACGGCTGTATGATGCATTCATATTTATAAAATATCTCCCCAGTGAAGTATTATTTTAAACTTTTTTTTTTCTGTGCACTGTTCATGAAGGATGTCTTCTTTTTCTTCTTTCTTTCTTTTTTTTTTAGTTCTTAAAATATTTCTAAAATAAATACTTAATTTTATGTCAAGTGTTAAAATCTTACTTAGTTTCGCCAAGGTTAACATATACAATTAAATATTTAGTATATATTTTAGAAATATTTTGACAACTAGGAAAGAAAGAATCATCCTTTAAGAATAGTACACATAAAAAAAAAGAAGAAAAAAATATGAATTTCCTAAGGAGATATTTTAAAATTACGAAAGCATCATACGCCCATAGGTTTGTCATTAGCGAGGGGAATTTGAAATCTCACTGATGAAGAGCCTTTTGGTTTTGAGATAATGAAACACTTTCTAACGGAAATATGCATTAGACTAGACCAAGGTGAACCTTTTTACAAACATTTTGAGGCGCGAAAATATTTGGCAAAACAAGGTCATGCAATGTTTAATGTTCTTTTACGGTTTGACGCATAAATTCTGCAGTTATTTTCAATATTTAAAATATTTCGTATTCGCAAAATGCAGATATATAGGTTCCTTTCCTTATTTAAATAATTTTTAAACAATGAGAAATTTTGATGTAACGATAATATTTCACGTACTTAATCATTCATGACTTTATTCATTTTTACTGACTCAACGATTTTTATTTACTGCAAGAAATACGCAGGTTTCAGTATCGTTTACAAAAATGAATCCGTATAATGGAAAAATATATTCAACAAAATAATAAAAAAAATGTTTTCTTTAAATCATTCGATAAGAAAATAAAATTGCCAGAATCTACAGATCATATTTTATTTCTATCAAGTCCAAACATATTTCTTTTCTTAATTAAATTTAAAAAACAGTTTTTGAGATATTTTGGCGGATTTATTTAATTAATCATGGTTCTATCTATAATTACTAACTCCATGATTTATTTTTTCTTCTGAAAATATACGTGTTTAATTTTTTATTTGCAAAAATGCGTCCCTAATGGAAAAACATGTAAAATAAATTAATTAAAATAATATATTTTTTAAGGTTATTCTGTAAAAAAAATAATATTGTGCAAATCTACAGATCATAATTTATTTTTATGTTTAATTTCAAGTCAAACTACTAAATAGTTTTCTTTCTTTTTTTTTTTTTTTTTTTTTTTTTTTGGTAAAGTGTACGACAAAATGTAATTTGTGTAGCCTAGTAGACGATTCGCTTCGCTCATCCTAACTAAGCATTCTATATAATATAAATACAAATCTATAGATCATATACAGGGCTGCACAAATTAACTCGGATATTTTTCCGAATATTGTTGGTAATTCCTGAAATTGTGTTTTTAAATATGTTATGTCTTTTTTATCTTATTAAACGCAAAAATAAATAAATAAATAAATAAATAAATAAATAAATAAATAAATAAATAAAAATAAAAATAAAAATAAAAATAAGATTATTTTGTAAGTGTTGGAAAGTGTTACATAATCTATGCTTGACGCATGATTTTTCGTTCTTGTTGAATTTATTACGTGGTGTGTATAAATTCTATAGACCATATACAGTGTTGCCTGATAGAATTCGCCCACATTATCCCATATGAACCGCAAGTGATGAAAATGGATTTTTACTGGGTTAAGGTGTAAAGCTAGGAGAGTCTGCGCACAATTCAAAAGAATAACAATAAAAAATCTAAATATTAATTTTTTGCTAACCTATCCATGAATAAGTTTTACTTCATTTGTTTTTTATGCATTTCCATTGCTATTTTGTTGTTATGTGGCATTTTAATAGAACAGTTGTAATAAAACCAAGAAAGTTATTTTGCGCAATCTGTCCTTACAGCGTTGGCGTGATTGCGCACATGGGTAGGAGAGATTGTTGCTAATAATAACTACAATTAAATTGTTAACAATAATAATTACACTTAAATGACATTGTTTTAAGGTTTTTGTGAACAAATATTATTGTATTAAGAGTGAATATTTTAACGTAATGATTAAAGAATCTAAAAAAGGAAATAATTTTAAAAACGATAAAAAAAATTTAATTAAAGGAAAAAAATTAAGGAATGAGAAAAAGCAAGTCCAGATAAGATTACAAAATAATATTAAGTTACTTGATAACACGTTTAACTTAAAATTAGTCCATTTTCATTTTTTATTTTTTATTCAAATTTACCAGTAAGCTGCGTAATCTCTCCTAGCATAGAAACTAATGGAAGCAATGCGCCATCTCTCCTAAGTAGCAGATGCGCAAACTCTCCAATTTCGGTAGGAGAGATTGCGCGGCCTTTTATATAAACATAGCCGCTACTAAAACGAACCGTTGATGTTAGCATTGTTAGTGTAGATTAGTAGCTTATGAGAAATCGTTTAAGTTTAAAATATTTTGTACTACTGACATTGTATAGAAATTCTGATGCATAGCTATGAAAATTCAAGCACTTACTTTGGGAAAACAAAACGAAATAGCAATGTTTTATCTTATGCGCTCAAAACAATCAACGTGCATTTTCAAGTAGACACTCCACTACAGCTGTTGTACAACTACCTGGAGCCGCTGCGCGCTCTCTCTACTCCTTCCCCCCGAACCTCTATGTGCGCAATCTCTCCGACCGCGCAATATCTCCTGGCTTTACCTTATGTGTTTTTTAAATTGCTTATTTAGATATCTCATTTCATTGTAAGAAAAAATGAAATTTCTAATAATAGATTAGTCTGTTACTGTTGGAAAGTGTTTCATAATCTATACCTGTTGCATAATTTATCGTTCTTGCTTTGTATTATATTAGGGTAGGGTGGTGCAAAAGTGCACGGTATACGTGAGTACGCAGAGAAATTATCCAATTCCAAAACGGAAATTTGCGTTTAGCTACAGTTGTAAATGATGTAATGACATGATAAGTATGGTGGAAAAAAAAATCTGAGTATTTTGATGAGAAATTTAATGACGATTCATAAACTTATCATTTTATTACATTGTTTACAACTGTAGCTAAACGCAAATCTCCGTTTTAGAAGAAAAAAAAAGTTATTCGGGCCTTTTCTTTGTAATATTTATGGTTTTTGAAAACAGGATTATAGTAAAGATCACAAAAGTAATTTACTTCTTCTTTTTTTTTCTATTAGGGTATTATTGGACTACTTGTCACTTGAGTGATTTGTATTTGCTTATCAATAGATGTGGTATTACTGACGCTTCAAAGTTATTTAGTGCCGATAGTGCAAGAGTGCGCCTTCACGCTTGTTCAACATATTTGTTATCTATTTTACTCGTCACTTATGAGAAGGAAAGAGAATTGCTTTCAATAGAAAATGATATTTCAGAAAAGGCAGAAAAGCTATGAAAAGAAAAGACGCACGCTTACTGTGAAATAAGCCCAACCTCTGTTTAACAACTTCATCTTACGTCAAATTAACAAAGTTGTCACCGTATCCACCGTCATCTGTGCTGGGATCAGAAGGTCTGAAATTTTAAGCAGTTACACGAAAGGCAACTGGAAGATGACGTTGCAGAAAAAAGGCCAAAAACCTGTATCAAAAAGAGTAAAAGTAAACCCAAGAAGCCAAAAGCAGCACCAAAGAAAAAAGCGTGGCTATGTCCAAGCTGCTCAGAAATCCATAAAGAATCAATCGTAGAGGATTGGATCACATTTCTTGCAGAGACTGATAGCACGAAAAGTGCACATACTGACCCAGGTCGTGGTCACAAAAAATGTGACGTTTGTAAGTCAAGCTTTCCTTTTTTTCATAGAGCACTCTTGCACCATTGACTGCGGACAGTTGCCCCCAATGGCTGTATAAGAGTACGCATTCACGAGGATAATCTTTTTTCCAATAATACCGAAAGTGTTTCTTATAAGTTGATTAATGCAGTTTTTTTTTGTTAGCTTAAAAATCTAAGAGTATAAATGAAGTATAACATCATCCCTTAAATCTCTTCATTTATTGTTATTTAATGAAAGAGCTAAAGTGCGCACTCCTGCACCCCCTTACCCTGTATCAATAAAGTGCTCACGATTATATTCGTCTTGAATCATCAAAAATTTGAAAGTCAAAATTAACATGATTTTGGAATCTCCCACTTATAAATCATGATAGAAAATTAAACTGTAGGTGATTAAAGCAGTGAAACACAGCAAGCATCAGTGGTAACCTTCAGATATGGGAAGCGACACAATCCTTGGCCTTCGACATGGAAAAAGCCTATTAAAAGTAACCAAATCCCATAATAAAAAATGTGAACAAGTAAAAATCAAGGTCACGGTTGTCCATATAAGGAAAATTAGCCCACAGCTGGGCTATAATAAATTTTTTTAAGTGCTGATTTATTTTAGTTTATCTAGGGTATTTGTTTAGTTAATGAACATAACCATACAGCTGATGCAATAAAAGGAGTTATTTCGTGAGCTGCTAAAAGATTGATAGAACTCAGCCGTGTCATCGGGTATTTATAGATTGTCCATCTGCCTTTTTAAATTTTTGTTTAAAAAGTAAAGTGTATAATTTTGGAAAGGGGATTATATTCAATGGACTTTTTAAAGGGTTTTGGATATTCATAAACTTAGTGCTATTGTTTGCACTGCGGAATATTAGTAGAATGTTATTAGATATTCCTTTTTTTTCATACATTGGAAGGAGATATCTAAATAAGCAATTAAAAAAAAAAAACATAACTCAGTAAAAATCCATTTTCATCACTTGCTGTCCATATGTGGTAAAGTGTGCGAATTCTTCCGTGCAGCCCTGTATACGGTCTCTAAAACTTATACAGATCACGTAATACACTATCGATTAGATAAGTATAAAAAATGCATACCACAGCACAGCGAGAAACGCATTTCCAGCAATTCTCGATTACAGTCAGTCCTGTAACCGTATAGAATTCTGGTGTGCGCCTCTCTATTGTTTACAGTGAAAACAACAGCACTATACTGAAAAAAAATGAAGCACTCAAAAATGAGTAAATCGATGAATTGATATCGAATTGAGTCTGTTTGGATCAAAAATGAACCTATTCTTTCTCAGTTTTGAAGCATCACATGTTATCAAACTCAAACAAAACAATAATTTTGTACTTGTAATGATTTATTTCATTCATGGCGGCATAAAATATATTCATTAATAGGAAAACAATGCAATATATCCTGGAAATAAGGGAATAATATCACATTTTTATTCTTCGAAAGGAACTATATCTTGTGCCTCCATTATAATGCGCAAGGTTACATTGCGTTGTCGTTATGAGTAAGTTCGGTCTGTGCACTGAATGATATGGATATTTGCTAAAAGAAAATTAGATTCAAGATTTCGCCGACAAATTTGAAAGTAAGTGCTCTCTGTTCAATAATCTAATATTTAATACATTTTTTTCTTATTTTATGTAATCAGCTGTACCCTCTGTTAATATGAAATTAATGTAAATATTAAATTATGCGTAGTATTTTAAAATAATTTAAAAGTGCTTGAAAACAATATGGCTCTTATCATACAAATATTTGATTTGGGTATCTAGATAATAATCTTGTTTTTTTTTTTTTCCTAAATAAATAATCAATTAAATGTTTCTTGTTAATAATTTTGAGCGGGAAATAAATGTCAATATATTTTTACTTTAATCTATAGTAAATGGAGCAGGGGGGGGGGGATCTGGCAGAGCCCCGTTGACAAGAAAAATGTTTTTTTCCATTTAATTTATTTTAGTTTTGAAAATGTTTTATTAAATGTCTTTTAGCTCATGTGTTTACCTAAATTTTGTTCTTCCCATGAGCTACTAATCGGCCATCTTGGAGGCCATCTTGGAGGCCATCTTGTTTTACTTCATATTTTTATGAACAAAAGCATTGTTTTCAAGCACTTTTAAATTATTTTTAAATACTATGCATAATTTAATATTTATATTTTAATATCTACAGAAAGTACTGCTGATTACATAAATACGAGAAAAATGTATTGAATATTTAACAGAAGGCTGTTCATATTTGAATACATCCAAAAATGAGCACATAACGGTTCATATTTGAACACATCCATGGAATCAACAAGAACGAAAAATTATGCGTCAAGCATAGATTATATAACACTTTCCAACGCTTCCAAAATAATTTTACGAATCATTACTGTTTAATAAGCTGAAAGATAACATCTAAGTAAACAATTTGGAAAACGCATAACATATTTAAAAACGTAATTTCGGGAATTTCCAACATATATTTCCAACATATACAACAATCGGAAAAATATCCGAATACTTTTATTCAGCCCTGTATATAATCTATAGATTTGTATATATACTACATAGGATGCTAAATTTTAGTTTAGTTAGGAAACGCGTAGCACAGTTTAAAATTCTCCTTCTGGAGTTTCTGTCAATAAACGGAAATGTGTTCCCGAACTTTTGTGCTGCCCTGTATAGGATCTACAGAATTTATACACACCAAGTAATAGACAAAAAGTGAGTTAAATTT
This sequence comes from Maratus michaelseni, assembly GCA_963931845.1. NCBI lineage: Eukaryota > Metazoa > Arthropoda > Arachnida > Araneae > Salticidae > Maratus > Maratus michaelseni. The sequence continues at coordinate 126,721,124 of OZ007597.1, forward strand.
AAAATTGCGTTCAGCAACTTAAAACGCACTTCTAGGAATTATTGTTAACAGACAGTAGATAATTCTTTTGTGTGTCCCTGTAAATGAACGATGACTACTATACACACAATATTCTGTAGTAAGTCTCTTGTAATGCACCTTAGTGATATGTATAAAATTCAATGCGTTTAAAATAGTGAAACATTATTTAATTAAACCGCAAACGATTTTTCTCCATAGACGTAATGTAACGGAATTCTTTTGACTGTCCCTGTAAAGTAACTATAAGTTCTATGCACACCCTATTCCATATTAAGCTTCTTGTAATGCACCTTAGTGATATATATCAATTACAATGTATTTGAAATTGTGTAACATCATTAAAATTAACCGCAAATGATTTTCCTCCATAGACCGTAATGTAACGGAATTCTTTTGACTGTCCCTGTAAAGTAACTATAAGTTCTATGCACACCCTATTCCATATTAAGCTTCTTGTAATGCACCTTAGTGATATATATCATTTACAATGTATTTGAAATTGTGTAACATCATTAAAATTAACCGCAAACGATTTTTCCCCATAGACCGTAATGTAACGGAATTCTGTTGAGTGTCCCTGTAAAAAAGCTATAAGTGCTACACACTTCAGTTGAAATAGGAAACATGCTATAGATAACGACAATAACATATAAAAATTGTAAGACAATCCGAGCATATTTGCGGGAGTTAGAGCACGGACAGACGGCAGACGGCCATACGGCAGACAAACCGAAGTCATAAACATTTTTCAACTAGGTTGGAAAGTGTTAAAAATGAGTACTCTCAAAGCCTGATCTCCCAATTTTGAGTAAATGAACGATAAATGCTATACAGATCATATTCTACAGATAGCATCTTGTAGTAAACCTCAGTAATGTATATTAAATTCATTGGGTTTTAAATAGTGTAACATAATTAAATTACGCTGCTAATCGTAAACAGTTTTTCCCTCTATGCCATTATGTAACTGAATTCTTTTGTGCGTCCCTTTAAATGAAAGATTAATGCTTTGCACTCCATGTTAAACAGAAAGCATGTTTGAATGTACCTAAGAAATTCATATCAGTTTCATTATGTTTGTAATAGTGTAACATCATTAAAATACGCCGTAAATGATTTTTCCCTATAAACCATAATATAGCGGAATTCTTTTGAGTGTCCCTGTAAACGAACTATAAATAAATACTATGCACTTTTCAATACAGAAGATGCCATAGTAAAACATATATTAACATAAATAACATACATCAATTATATGGTAATCCAAATATATATCGCATTTTTAACTTACAGACCATAATGTAACGGAATTTTTTTTGAGTATCCCTGTAAACTAACTACAAATGCTATACACATTATTTTCGACAGCGAACATGCAATGGTAAACATAAATAACATATATCAATTATATGGTAATTCGAATATATTTACGAGAATTAGAGTACGGACAAACAGACAAACCGAAGTCATAAATACTTTCAACTATATATTGGAAAGTGAATAAAAAATTAAACACGGACAGATATACATTCTGAACAATTTGTCGTTTATATTGAACATTTTTTTTCCCTAGAAGTGTGGCAAAATTCTGAAAATGTATTTTTACTTACCCATCATACGTAGTATAGGGTAAATCTTGTAATCGTTTTGAAAATCGAAAAAAAAAAAAAAAATTGACGGATTTACACGTTTTAGACACTGGAGATTCCGAAAAACACATTTTTAGATTTTTTTTTTTTTTTTTTTTTTTGCCGTGCGTCTGTTTGTGTGTCTGTAAACGCTCTATCTCTCGAACAAATTGAGATAGAGACTTGAAATTTAGTATGCACTTAATATGTAATAATGGGAAGAAGGTTATTGAATTTCAGAAACCTTGATTATCAGGAACTATCTTTTTCGGAGTCCCGAAATATTCGTTCAGATAAAAGGTACATAAAAATTTTCGAAATTGTTTATTTTAAGGAGTGAATATAAAAGACAATAATAATAAAAAAAAAACATAAATTTTACGTAAAGGATGAAGACGATCGGATAATGAGTTGCCGAGATATTTGTAATCCTATTTTCCATACTCTTCGATTTTTCATGACACTGTATCTCATGCAAATTTCAATTCAAAGATATATTTTAATTGGAAATGAGACGCTTAATCCGACGCAATAAACCGTTAGTTAATATGATTAACATTTTTGGAGTTATAAGGACGTTTCTTTGACGCAATTCAGTAATAGAGAATTTAAAGTTTATGACGTCATGAAGCCACGATTTTATTCGAATTGCAATGCATTTTGTAAGTAGTTTACACATGTTTTATTTTATGCATGTCCATGATAGGTAAGAATTATGGTAGCTCCCAACGACTAGTTTTCCCTTTGCAAGAAAAAAGCACTATTTGGTCCTTAAAAATAATATCTTTAATACTTGTACTGCTGAGACTATATAAAACACCATTAAAGCTTTTATGATCAAGTAACTATTAGGGGCACACACCTTCAATTATTTAACTATCTGACTTTTATATTTTCTTAAAGCATAGATTTTATGAACATTAACAATCTAAGATGGTTTTCGTTATCTACTCTAAATTTAGCCATTTCAGATTCAGGAAGTTGTTAAAAGATAAAGGAACAGTGTTTATGTTGTAGCCAGATTTAAATATATGGGTAATAAAAAGGACTGTTCCCAGAAACAACACGCAGTTTTGCATACAAATAAGCTAATAAATACATTAAAGAGAAAATCACAAATCAGCCAATTTTCATATCAGCCACGTAATTCGTAGGAGAGCTATAAACGAGAACGTGGAGTGCTTAGATGCATCGTGGGAGACTTCTTTAAATATCTAAAACATCCCTGGTTAAACAGAGACCTTTTATAAGTATAAGTGACACGTTACTGTTTAATGCCTTTTTACATATGACAATGAGATTCACTAATTTGGAAGCAGTAGAATTTTTAATGACTATAAATCAGATATCTTTTGAGCTATATACAAACGTCTTGCACTTTATGTATACTTCTAAGAGATATATAGTCAATTCATGTAGTGATAATCAAGAGTACCAATTCAAGGAAGAAAATTTAATATTTCGCAATTTCCATAATGTTTTGATCAGAATTATCTTTTTAGTTTTGTGTTATCTGCAATTATAACATATTTGAATAATTTACATTATTAAGGATTTTATAGCTTTATTTTGGTTAACTCATAAACAGATAAATGTTAAACTTAAATTTAAATTAAAAAGAAAATGGAAATTCCATTTATAAAGAAATGAAGGTAATAAGCAGACAAATTGAAAATATTGTATAGATAAAATTTGTTATTTTATTGTTATTTGTAATTTTAATAATATTATTATTACTGTTGTTATTATTATTATTATTATTATTATTCTCCATATAAGAAAGAACTTTTAAATCTCTTAAGGTTGGTCTCAAATTCCAGCTGGCTATTTTTTAACACATTTTTAGAATTCATTTTTGTTCGCAAAAACGTATCAAATTGGAAGATGCTCTTATTACTGTTTTTTCCGTTTTTCGGTAAAGGCAGAAAAAATTTCACAAAATGCAATCAAAGTTGGCATTTTGAACCGAATTTTCAAACCTAACACCACAAAAAAAAAGGCTTGCTGTCCTGTGACAACAATCGCTTACAACTCAAGATATAATTCATTTATCCTTAAAAAAAAAAATCCTGTTCCATTACAAATTAGTTATGCCTGCAAGTATCGTGCTTTTATGTTTAAAAATGAGTCAGGAAGTTTGTCAAAAACTTTCACGTTGTTGAGCGGAGGAAAATATTTGGAACTGATGCTTTACACTCACGCAAACATGTAAACATAAGTTTGGCGACTTTTTGGTTGGCTCGATTTTCAAGACCGCGCCAAACAAATAACTTAATACAATCGCTACGTTGCCATTAAAGGAAAAAATCCCCTAAATTTGGCGACTTTGTTCCTTTTTTTAACCTATTATTTATTTATTTTTTCTGCGTAAGTGTAAAGCATCTTAGCTAAATATTTTATCGAGAATCGCATTAATACGTTGACAACTTGCGACGAAGTGGCTTTTTTGGCAGACGTTGACAAAGCTATTTTCATGGTTTATGTCAAAATTGGGATAATTTTGTTTTCATTTTACTTTTGAAAATTGCATGTAAGTGCTTTGAATTTTACATTATAATAAAGCAGTATATTACTTTTTACAGAAAAAAACGCCAGAAAATGAGTTAAGAAAACTTCCCAAGAAAAAAAAGATTAAAATAATAAATTTTGAATGCAGTAGCAGAGCAACCTTGAACTCTCTGTACAAATTAATCATATTCATCAACTACGTCCATAAATATGCACTTAAATTGCGGTAAAGATTAATTTAGCTAAATATATAAGAAAGAAAATAAAATAAAAGAAAAACTTATTTCGTTATTCTTGAATATGATAAAACTTTATCAGGATTCAGGGGAGCTTGTAAGTAAGTATTCTGCCATAAATTATAATAAATAAATTCCTTTTTTTATCCTCATCTTTCAAAAAATGCATATTTTACATAAAAATGTACTTTGAATCGACGCCGTCAAAAATTATCCTTGGAATTATCATTATGATTGCCTCAGTAATACTTATAAAAAAAATGATTATCCCACACATTTTTTTTTCCTTTTTGAGAGATACAAAATTATCAGTGGTTTCTAACACACGTGTTTGTCCTCCCCCCCCCCTTTTTTCCCCTTCAATATAATTTAACCATTTTCTTCAGAGCAATTCGTGAAGATGCACTAGAAGAAATTCTAGAGTATCTACTAGAACGCTTAGTAGAAATCTAAAAATCGATGTTCTACATAAATATTTATTGTTATTCAATGCTATACATTTTACATAAAAATGTACTTTAACCTTCAGTATCTAGATCATTTAGTGCACATCTAAAATTCGTCTATATGAATTTTACATTAATATGTATCGGGAATCGACATCATGTACTTTGCATAAAATTTGCTTTGATTTGGAGTATCTAAAACATTTAGTACCGATCGAAAAATTTTCTACAATATATATTTTAGATAAAAAATGTACTTTGAATCGATTCCATTTAAAATTATACATAAATATGCGATAAATATGCACTTAAATTACATTACAGCTTAATTTAGTAAAAAAATATAAGAAAGAAAAGAAAAGAAAAAGTTATTTCGTTATTCTCGATCAGCATTCAGGGAGCTTATGAATAAATATTCTGCCATGAATTACAAAACTGATGATCTTGAACTGATTATCCAAAACTTTTTTTTCCCTTTTTAAGACACAAAATTATCAGTCTGGTTTCCAACACACGTGTTTTTTGTCCCCTCCTTTCCCCCCTTCAAGATAATTCAACCATTTTCCTCTCATTTTCTAGAGCAATCCCCGAAGATACACTTAGAAGAAATTCAACAGTATCTAGAACGCTTAGCAGAGATCTAAAAATCTTCTGCTATATATGTTTTATCTAAATATTTATTGCTATTCGATGCTATACAATTTACATAAAAATGCACTTTTAACCTTCAGTATCTAGGTCGTTTAGTGCAGATCTAAAATTCATCTATATGAATTTTAAATAAAAATGTACCGGGAATGGACATCATGTACTTCACATAAAATTAATTTTGATTTGGAGTATCTAAAACATTTAGTACAGATCGAAAAATCGTCTGCAACATATATTTTACATAAAAATGTTCTTTGGATATATACCATTTAAAATTATACTTGAAATTATTATTATTACCCTCTCAACAATACTTTGAAAAAATGATTTCTCCAACACATTTTCTTTTCTTTTCGGAGCGATACAAAATTATCAGTCTGGTTTTTAACACACATGCTTGTCCTCCATTTTTTCCTAAGATAATTCAACCATTTTTCTTCTCTTTTTCTGCAGTGCAATTCGTGCAAATACACTAGAAAAAATTCTGGAGCATATAGAGCGTTTAGTGCAGATCTAAAAATCGTCTGCCGACGAAGAAAGTTCAAACGTCCCCACGTGTGGTATAAACATTGATGCATGACCACAGTAGCGTGAGCATCAGAAGATGGAAATTATAAAATGAATAAAACAATTTTCATCTTTTGTCAGAAGTGCCACTGAAAATTTTCTCAATCTATCTCAGATTTTTCGATCTGACGGAACTGATTGATACTTTATGTGTCAAATTTTGTCAGACTTCCAAGAATAACGACACACGTATAGCGAATTTTGACAGATAGCATTTTTGCGTTCGTTCTGCTATTGCGCTAGTGCTAGTCTAAAGGCTGGGATTCAGAAAGAACTGCGAAATTTTTTAATCATGCAAAACTTGACGTTATTTTGAAAAATATTATGAATACGTAATCAGAATGTACTTAAGGGGACTCTTCAGTCACGTGAAAAAGTTCGCTACACTGTTAAAAATAAATCCGTGAATTCACGGTAAAACTACTGGCAGCGAAGTTGCCGGACTTTTTCCGTTTCGGGAGATAAAGGAACTAAAAACTCCGTTTAAAGAAGCGGTAACTTTCCGTTATAAAGTCTTGAGACACCACAATCAAAATTAGTACAAAAATAGCACTTATATTGAGATTAAAACTATGATTTAAAAAATGAAAACCTAGCACTTATTTCAGATCTTAAGGGGAAAAAAATCGAAGATTCTTTCTTTGAGTTTTTTTATTTCTGTGCAGCAACAAACATGTTAGTTTTTTAAACATTGAAAATAAATACAGTGTCTCACATAAGTGATGGGACACTTGTGCTTTACAAAAGGAAACTAATCAAATAAATTAAAAAAAACATGTACACATTTTTTTGTGGGTGTGTTTCATACTTAAATTTAGTAAAGATTATTACGTAACATACATTTTTTCAAAATATTAAAATATTAATTTAATAAAAATACAAATGTTTAGAACGGAGCAAAAAATAGCTCACATAAGTGATGGGACACCATTATATATGCAACAAAAATCGTCTGAAATAAGCAATAAAAATATTTTTGGGGGTTTTATTTTTACTTAAAAGCAATTGGCAATAATTTATAAAATCGTCTGCAGTATTTCTCTCCAGTTTGTTTTGGAATTTTTGTGTGTTTTAGCTCTGTGTAGCCATGAATGCTAAACGAAAAGAAACTTCGCCTGAAATTCGAAAATTAGTTATTAATTTGCATATTGAACGTGGAAAATCTATTAGAAAAACTGCTGAAACAGTTAACTTGAGTCGTTCAACAGTTTTCAATATCATTAAACGATATAAAAAGAATCATATGATTCAGGATAAAAGAAGACCTGGCCGACCATCAAAGCTATCCAATGGAATAAAGCGAATTATCGTTCGAAATATTAAAAAAAATCCAAGAATTGGTGCTTCAAAAGTTGCTGCTGATTTACAAGCATTATATAGAATAATTGTTAATCCTGAGACTATTAGAAGGGTAATTCGATCTGCTGGATATCACGGTAGAGTAGCCAGGAAAAAATTCTTCGTAAGTGAAAAGAATAGAAAACTCAGACTAGCTTTCGCAAAATCCAACATAAATAAGAATTCTGATTACTGGAATAAAGTTATATTTGCTGATGAGAGTAAATTTAATATATTTGGTTCTGACGGTAGAATCTTGGTGTGGAGAAAACCCAGGGAAGAATTTCGCAAACAGAACTTGGTACCAACAGTAAAACATGGTGGAGGAGGAGTTATGGTATGGGGGTGTATGTCGTCCGCTGGAGTTGGTAATCTTGTTTTTATTGACAGTATAATGGATCAGTACAAGTATATTGATATTTTAAAGCAAAATTTGAAATCTTCAGCACGAAAATTGAACCTTCATAACGATTTTAAATTCTACCAGGACAATGACCCCAAGCACACTGCTCTGAACGTTAGACTCTGGCTGCTATATAACTGTCCTGAAATAATAAAAACACCACCACAATCTCCAGACTTAAATCAGATAGAGAATATTTGGCAAGAATTGGAATCAAGAATTCGCAAACACACCATTTCTTCAAAACAACAACTAAAATCGGTGCTTCAAGAAGAATGGGGTAAAATCACTCCAGAAATCACAAAAAAAATTAGTCGAATCCATCCCAAAAAGATTAAATCATGTTTTAAAAGTAAAAGGAAATCCAACAAAATATTAAAACCTTTTAAAAAGTAAAATTTTTGGATAAATATTTGATGGAAAAGTAAGTGTCCCATCACTTATGTGAGCCCTTTTTTGCTCCGTTCTGAACAATTGTATTTTTACTAAATTAATATTTTAATATTTTGACAAAATGTATGTTATGTAATAATTGTTACTAACTTTAAATATGAAACACACCCAAAATATTTTTGCACATGTTTGTTTATTTATTTTATTGCAGCTTCTTTTTATAAAGCACAAGTGTCCCATCACTTTTGTGAGACACTGTATGTAGCATATAACGGAATATCGTCGTTCCCCCCTTCCATCTCAGTCCGTTCCGTTGTTTTCAGGAAATATGATGAAAATCTCTGTTTTTTAACGTAATATGCCTCTTTGTCCTGAAAAGGGACTTTGTCTGTGAAATTCAGGAAAAAAATATCCGTGAATTTCAAATTATTTTTAACAGTGTAGCTAATGTTAAACCTAATGTGCGGGTTCTTTTCGAATTTCTCGTTTGTATTTGAATATTTTGAAACGATTTATTATTATTATTATTATTACTATTATTATTTTCATAGGATAACTGAGATTGACCTCTAATATAGCCATTTTTCCCTTTTCGATTTTGGTTGCAGATTTTTTTAAATAAAGGTATTTTACGAGTTCTGGAAAAAAGGAATGACAGAAGGAATAGCATACAATTATAACCGCTCAATCAAAAATCTCTCTAATACGGAGTCAATTTTTATTCGGTCCCTTGCTAGTAAGCTTTCACAGATATACACAGATACAGGGTGCGAGCTGCGCCAAAAGTGGCTTCCTTGTAAGACTTTTTTCCTTCTTTAATCGCGATTTTCCATTACTCCAAATTTTTTAATCATTCTGTATACATATTTTTCTTTCTTTGTTTTCCCCATTCTCGTCCCACCCTTCCTATATACATGTACAGAAATATTCATAGGCACAAACACACACACCACCACATATACGGCTCCAGCATTTTTCAAAATAAATATACAGTGGTGGCTATAAGTTTGGACATTTTTTGAAAGTTTCATGTTTTTCAACTTTGTGTGCTTGTAGAATATATTAATTTTCACTTAAATACAAACATTTATATATCAAATTGAAGGTAATTTAATGTAAAATTTAATAATAAAAACAGTATTACAATATCTATATTACAAAAAAAGTTATGCTCATTTTAGTAGAACAAACAAACACAAATCGTTTTGAATAAGGACATGTTTTGTAATAAAAGCGTACTAGCCAATCACAAACACTGTTTTGAGGACCAATCAAATGTCTGTAACTATAGTTTAGGTTATTTGGATGGTAAAAGAGTTATTGTTGTGGAAATATTTTGCGTAATGATGCATACTAGTACAATTAAATAGAGTATTGCTGTTTTTGAATATTTAAAGTCCTTTTTTTTAATTAAACTAATTTTAAACAATGTCATCAACAAGAAGAACTAATTGGACATCTACAAAAATAAGCCGAATTGTCATATTGAGAGAAAATGGCCTCTCTTATGTCTTATGCTGGAATTGGAAGACAAGTTGGTGGTTCAGTGACTTGTTCTGGTGTACGAAAGTTCTGTTTACGTTATGAAAAAACGAAATCAGTGGAAAATAAGGCCAAATCAGGCCGAACAAAATGCACAAGTGCTACTGCCGATAGAAAAATTAAATGCCTTCAAGATAGAAAAATTTCATCAGATGCCATGCAGCGGGTATTGCAGTAAGTTCAAGAACAATAAGAAGAAGGTTATCAGGATTTGGACTACAAGCTAGAATTCCAAGGAAAAAAACCATATTTAAATCAAAAGCAACGTGAAAAACGAGTTAAGTGGGCAAAAGAACACATTAAATGGTCAGAAAATCAATGGAAGCAAGTAATCTGGAACGATGAGAGTAAAATATCGCTCTTTGGTAGTGATGGTAGAAAATACGTGAGACGTAGAGTAGGAGAAGCACTTCATCCTGATTGCATTGAAGCAACTACAAAAACCCCAACAAATGTCATGATTTGGGCATGTATGTCTGCATATGGTGTGGGCCGAATTCAAGTGATTGATGGCATCCTGAATGCCAAAAAATACATCGAAACTGTCCTGGAACCAAAATTGATACCTTCCATCAGGGATCTCTTCCCCAACAACGCACCATTTATTTTTCAGCAGGATTCAGCCCCATGCCACACAGCAAAAGTATGCAAAGCATGGTTTCAAAATAAAGACATAGATATATTACCATGGACAGGAAACAGCCCTTATCTCAATCCAATTTAAAATTTTTGGCGACGTTTGAAAATTCTTGTACGAAAAAAACGTCCATCCAATAAAAGACAACTTATTGAAGCTATAGTTGATTCTTGGCACCATGTGATTACGAAAGATGAACTCCAAACACTCGTTCACTCGATGAAAAGACGCTGTGAAGCTGTCTTAAAAAATAAGGGTTATCCTACTAAGTATTGATTGTGTAAGTATCACTTTAAAAAAATGCAAATCTAAGATAGATCTTACTATTAGTTACATAACTTTTTTTGTAATACAGATATTGTAATACTGTTCTTATTATTACCAAATTACCTTCAATTTGATATATAAACGTTTGTATTTAAGTGAAAATTAATATATTCTACAAGCACACAAAGATGAAAAACATGAAACTTTCAAAAAATGTCCACAATTTTGGCCACCACTGTATATACAGTATACATAAATATATAAGTCGATGTTAAGAATAATAAGTATTATTTACAAACTTTAATAAATAGCAATAAATAATCATTTATTATAATGAAAATGTATGTATATATATATATATATATATATATATATATATAATATATATGTATGTATCCAGTATACATATATACAGCATACACATCATAAAAAAGGAAGAAATTATGATAAAGAGATGCGGTTTGCAAGAAAGGGTTCACAAGGTAGTCGGATTTTTTTAGTAGCAAAAAAAAATTTAGTTAAAAATGTAACTGGTAGAGGGCGCTGACGACACGAAACATAATGAACAGGACAACAGTATGGTCCATTCATTTATTCTTGAAATAACAATTGTTCAACATGACCCCCAGAACATTGTACTACACAACTAAGGCGACTCACAACGCCCGTAACTGCTGAATGCAACATGTCGGAATGAATTTCAGAAACTCTCCGATCAAATAGAACAACTTCACCAACAACGCTCGATCGGGTAATGATAACATTCCGAAAGCGAATGAGAAATCCTTCTGTATCCCGGTCTTTTATTGCAGGATTAATTTGCATAATTCTGCTGAATCTCTCGCATGTTAGCGCCATCTACTGGTGACTTTTCTGACTAAAATTTTTTTTGCTGCTAAAAAACATTTTACTATCTTGTGAGCCCTTTCTTGCAAACCGCACTTCTTTATCATCATTTCTTCCTTTTTTATGAATTTTTAAAATTTTAACAAACGAAATTTTGGTTCACCCGGTAAAATCCGGCTTATCAATTTCATAAAGTATGCGGTAACATAAAATTATCGTTCTTAAATGCCTTCAGCATTTTTCAAAGTTAATTATTACACTATATTCATAACAGGGAAACGATTTCAAAATTCTATGAATGTTTTTTGCATAATTAAAGAATAATAAATCCATATTTAAAAATTTGCCATGCATCATACTCAAAATTAATGATTAATTTAATATGCATTCGAGTCGCGTTCATTTGTATTTACACAACAACTTTTAATGATATCAATTATTGCCACAATTATCAAAATATTTTCCTCTAAACGTGCTCGTTTTCAAGAATTAATGTCATTTTCTAACTGAACTTGGTTGTTGTATATAAGGATAGAATTTTGTTATCGATTTTTTTACACACTTCCTGATATACTAGAATTATAAAAAATACGTACACAGATGTGTTTCCGGTGACGATAGAACATTTAAATTTTTTTAAACTTAATTATAAATTAATAAACTAATTTTAAGGCATTTTTCCGTTAGCCGAATACGATTAATCGCCAAATACTCTTTATGATTACAATTGTATACGAGTCACAATAGTAGTATTATATAAGTAGAATATTCCTTTCGAAAAGACTATAAAAAAATTCCGTTCTAGACAGGTTCTGTTTTCACAGGTCTTACCGTATTAGTTCTACTCAGTGCAAACTAACAAATGGCATGGTACGAAAATATATTAAAAATTTTTTGTGCATCATGGAAAATCGGGACAGCTCTTGGGGCGCCTGAAAATTGGAACATCTGGCAACACTAGTCTTGAGAACCCGCGAACTTTGTCACTTCATGAGTAAGACATAGGATAGCATCAACACCTGTTTCGCTTTCTTCGAAATCATCTTGCAATTAGTTTTGCCACGATTTTGAAGACCAGGTTTCATATTTGTGAATCGTCATTTCTTCTTTATAATACTGTAACATCATGTAAATTAATTTCAGGATGACGGCTCTTTTATTTCACGAAACACAGACCTAAAAGCATAAATTTGGATTATAAACAGTTACCGGAAAACTTGTGTAAAGGCTAAAGATAGTCTTGTCAGTAGTTCAAGACTACTCGTGGGTTTTAACGTGACGTGAAGGACTCAAAGTACAAACCAGTACCTAACCGAATTTAATCAAGTTTGATGTTCGTCTTCTAGAGTGGTAAACTCTGATGCAAAAATGATTTTTTATTCCGGACAATCCTTCGCTCCGAGCCAACGAAAACCAAAATACTGTTCTCGTCAACTTCTTAAATTGGAATCCGTAAAAGAGGTCCCATGCTCAGTGCATTTATACACAGGCGGTCTCTAAAAAGTTTTAAGTGCCGCATCTGGCCCTTGGAGTACTCCAGGATTTAGCTTCATCGCTGTCGAATATAGCGTCAAAATATGAAAAGCTTAGAGAGTTACGATTTTTATAATGTCAAATCAAGAGTTTGCAGTAGAATTAATGATTTTTACGAGAGCGTGCATCGATTTTTGTATACTTTCGGCTCTTATGGTTGAGGAAGAAATTAGGGGTTCCTCGGAACACCATGACCTTTCTTTAACCCTCTAATGTCCATGGTAGCATATATGCTACCACCACTGTTTCCAATTAAGTAGATTTTTTAATTCAGATTTTCCATATTCCTTCCAGAAATTTAAAATAGCAACATTTGCTTCATTTCATAGCAATACATTGACATTGATGGGGAGGATTGTCGCAAGAGTACCAGGGAACCAAATCCTACACCTCTGGGAGGAATTTATAGAGAGAAGTTAAGTTACAGAAAATTAGCAAAAAACATTACTTGGCAAAGAGAGATGTGGACAGAGACATAAGCTGCCATTGGGAATGAGAAAGAAAAAATGAAAGCTAGCATATTTGCGCTGAGGAAGAGCATTTCATAACACACATCCAATCCAAAATAAAACTAAATTTATTATTGAAATTTTCTGGTATGAATTCAGATTTTCTGAATTACGGAATTTCTAGAACGTATTCTACAATGAGAATTAGAAGGTTAATGAGGAAAAAGAAAGTAAAAATAATTCAATTCTTTACAATACTGCTTATTAACTCGGCTTTCGATTATACATAAAACAAACAAAAAAATGTAAGAAAAAATGTAATTAAAAATTAAAAATCCATAAAATTTTATCATATTTTTGATATAACTTGAAAAAATTTATTTGTGTGTTTGTTTTTCAGGGGTAGTTTGTAGCGTAATTTAATTTATTTTATTAAAAAAAAAAAAAAAAAACATGCAAATCCGTTAATTTGTTCAAAAGTTATTGTGGCAAAATTGCTGAAAGACGGGGTGTCGAGATAATCGAATATAAATTTTTCCCCTTCGCATATATCGCCGGTCTGCACGGCTTAACGTTTACGGTTCGTACAACCGTAACTTAAAGAATTTTTATGTTGGGCCAACTGAGCAACATTCCTAACTGATCAAACATTATGTAAATAATAATAATAATAATAATAATAATATAATAATACTAAAATACATTTCTTTGCCATTTTACAAACTGTCTAGTCAGCCTAAGTATTCAGTCTTGAACCAATTTTTAAATTACCTAAGATATTATATGTTATTCGATAATATCCCCTTTTTAGTTTTTCATGTGAGAAAATAACTTTAATTAGAAAGCTATACGGAAAACTGCTATTTTCCTTTTTATTAAATATACACTATTGGGCTTCATGTAGCAAAACAAATTATAGTGTAATTATATTTTAACTACGATTAAAGAAATCAAATTATAATACCAAACCTTTCATTTTGTTTTATTTTCCAAAAAATGCAATTAGTTTCCATAAATTCAATTAACCAGTAAAATAATGCTACACTGTAAACCAAAATACAAATATTAGTTAGAGAATAGTTAATGCAAAGCTAATGTGCACTTATATTACTAGTGGAGATAATAACTATATTTAGTGGCTGTATTTTCTTAATGATACTGGATCAGTGAAAGAAGAATGACCGTGGATTTTCAGCTTCGGTGCATGTGAAATCTAGCATAGATCAGTCATAATTAATTTGTTTAATTTGAGATTGTCTGCTCATTGATAATTTTTTAATCGATAAAATGCCTAAAAAGGTTATTTGAGAAAGCAAAAGAAATACAGAGGGTGTTTATACCACATTTTTGCAACGTAGCGATTTTGACATTCTCTATGATTTAAATTTAAAAGAAAAAAACCTGTATGGCATCAATTCGGAATAAAGTTTAATTATCGTCTGTATCTTTAAAAATATAATTTGTTTTAAAATGTCGCTGGAAAAGGAAAATTAACAATAGATCGAAGGCTATGTATTTGCGCTTTCCGAATATAAATACTCTTATTCGATTATTAAAAAAAGGGGGGGAAAGCATGATTTTAATATTTCTACACGTAAAATAAGTGACATAATTATTAAAAGTATATTCTATTTAAGTATAGATTTGACTGGGAAAAAGGTAAAAAATGCATACCCAACAAAGGTACGTTCATCCGTTTATTATATCTAAAGTCGCACCTCACGTTTAAAAAAAAATTCTAACCCCTCAAAGAACTATCGCAAAATCTTTAAACATCTCTGTCACTGTAAAAAATTTCCAACCCTTTTCCGTTTCGTAAAAGATAAATTTCCTTTACGATACGGAAAACAACCGATAAAATATTTTTTCCGAATCACAACAGAAAGTTTTCCTACAGTCATAAAAATAATCTTTTTATATCGTATTAGTTTCCGAAAAGATGGAAAATAACTTCACCGGACTTACTGCGCAGTCTCGCTCTCTGCTGACGTATGAAAGGCGTGGCGTCACGTGATTGATAACAGAACAGAATCGAGATTTTCCATGAAGAAGATGTCCGCCATGTTGTTAAATATTGGACAATTGTTCTACGTAGTTCTAACTTCGCAATGGTAAGTACTAAAATTTATGTGATTTTTAATATTTGGGATTTGATATGTCCATATATTTACAGTGCATGATTATCAAACCGAATAACATGTTTAAGGAGCTGCGTAGCCTGAAATAAAATGCATGTTATCTTATTTCTCGCTCAGTTTATTTTTTATGAGAAAAATATCCCCAATCAAAAAAATATTTTGATGTGCCAGAAATTTCTAACTTAGATATTATCTTAATGAAAACTCAATTTTTGTAGACTGCTTTTTAAGTAGTTTTTAACTTATTCTAAATTCAGGTACTTGTTTATTTGTTTAATTCTGTAAGGCATCCAGTGTTGAATTCAGGAGATAGCCGGGGGGGGGGGACATTCCTCTCTCCCGGAGCATTGAAATGGCCACCCCCTCTGAAGATTTCGGATTTTATGATTTAATGGTCAAAAAGTGCAATTCCCCCCCCCCCCCTCGGAACTCTATAATATGCCCCCAGGAGCCACAGAAATCCCTCTCGGAGAAAAATGCCTGAATTCAACACTGAAGATATCAATAACATACCTATGATCTTAAAATAAATTCATGAGATTTTTCTGTATTCGATGCCATATCAGAATCATATATTGTCTTTTTTTTTTCAGGTACTACATTATTATAGAATCAATTTAACATTTTATTATTTGTAGTGTATTAAAATTCAGTTAAAAAGGAATGTCCATTAAATTCTATAATGTTGATTAAAAAATTGAGAAATGTATGTCAGGGTGCTATAACGAAATTTATAATGGTATATGGTAAAATAAATTTCAGTAGTCTTTTAATATCAGACAATATTTTAGTTGTGAAAAACGTAAAGTAGAATATGCTTAATACCTTGAGGTTGATTTTACCTATATTCATGCTGTAAAAGCTTGCATGCAGAAGCTTTCAACAGCCCCACCCTGTATATTCAAATTTAATTGATTAAATTTTATTTTTCTCACATTATTTTGAAAATAAAAAATGACTTTTAATCTTTTCTAATAATTTAAAATAAACAGAATAAAAAAAAGCAAACAGGGAATTTTTGTCAGTAGAGGTGCAGGGGGGGGGGGGATTTATTTTAAAAATATAAAGCTTCAATTCTTCATTTAAAAATAAAAAAAGAAAGAAAAAGAAAACCTGTAATAGCTTTTGTTACATTTCTGTATTGTTTTTCATCCTAATTTATATAAAAATTATCTTGTATGTGGGTTTCTAACAAAAAAAAAATATCTAATTTGATTTTATTTCATATTTGTGCTTTCCTTTAACTAAATCTTGTCATGTATTTAAATGCACGTGTTAATACTGTGCAAATTTCAAGAAATAAAAAAATGTTCAAATGAGTCATAATGTCAACATATAAATCATAAATGTTCTGAAATTTCTGCTATTTTTGGAGTTCACAGAACCCGAAATATCATTGTAATAGAATTTTTTTTAGCTCACAGGTTATCAAAGCCGGACCCCCCCCCCCCCCCGCTTAATTTACATAAATAGGTTTTTCATGCAGAATTATCCGATTTTAAATTTTCAAATTTTATATATATGTTCATTCTAATAATCCGATTCCTTGATTAGTTTTGGGGGTTAAATTGCTAAGTATAAAAGGGGGAGGGGGAACGGGGGCTGATCCCCACTTAATTTATATAAATGGGTTTTTAATGCAGAATTATCAGTTTTGTTTCAAATTTTACACATAGGTTCACTCTGATAAGGCGCTTCCCTGATCAGTTTTGGGGGTTCATTTGTTAAGTTTACATGAGGGAACTGGGGGCTAATCCCCCCCCCCTTAATTTAGATAATGTGTTTTTCATGCAGAAATATCCGATTTGTTTCAAATTTTGTATATAGGTTCATTCCAATAAGGCGCTTCTCTGATCAGCTTTGGGGGTTCAATGGTTAAATATAAAGGGGGAACAGGGGCGAATCCCCTCCCTAAATAAATGGGGTTTTCATGCAGAATTACACAATTTGCTTCAAATTTTGTATATAGCTTCATTGTGATAAGGCGTTTCCTTCATTAGTTTTGGGGGTTCATTGGTTAAGTATAAAGAGGACAACGGTCATTAATCTCTCCCACCCCCTTAATTTAGGTAAATGGGTTTTTCATGCAGAATTATCCGATTTGTTTCAAATATTGTATATAGGTTCATTCTGATAAGGCGCTTCCCTGATTATCTTTGGGGGTTAATTGATTAAGTATACAGGGCGGAACTGGGGGCTAATCCCCCTTAATTTAGATAATGGGTTTTTCATGCAGAATTATCCGATTTGTTTCAAATATTCTATATAGGTTCTTTCTGATAAGGCGCTTCCCTGATCAGTTTTGGGGGTTCATTTGTTAAGTTTACAGGAGGGAACTGGGGCTAATCCCCCCCCTTAATTTAGATAATGTGTTTTTCATGCAGAAATATCCGATTTGTTTCAAATTTTATACATAGGTTCATTCTGATAAGGCGCTTCCCTGATCAGTTTTGGGGGTTCATTTGTTAAGTTTACATGAGGGAACTGGGGGCTAATCCCCCCCCCCCCCCCCGCTTAATTTACATAAATAGGTTTTTCATGCAAAATTATACGATTTTAAATTTTCAAATTTTATATATATGTTCATTCTGATAATCCGATTCCTTGATTAGTTTTGGGGGTTAAATTGCTAAGTATAAAAGGGGGAGGGGAGACGGGGGCTGATCCCCACTTAATTTATATAAATGTGTTTTTCATGCAGAATTATCCGTTTTGTTTCAAATTTTATACATAGGTTCACTCTGATAAGGCGCTTCCCTGATCAGTTTTGGTGGTTCATTTGTTAAGTTTACATGAGGGAACTGGGGGCTAATCCCCCCCCCCTTAATTTAGATAATGTGTTTTTCATGCAGAAATATCCGATTTGTTTCAAATTTTGTATATAGGTTCATTCCAATAAGGCGCTTCTTTGATCAGTTTTGGGGGTTCAATGGTTAAATATAAAAGAGGAACAGGGGCTAATCTCCCCCTAAATTAAATAAATGGGTTTTTCATGCAGAAATATCCGATTTGTTTCAAATTTTGTATATAGGTTCATTCCAATAAGGCGCTTCTTTGATAAGCTTTGGGGGTTCAATGGTTAAATATAAAGGGGGAACAGGGGCGAATCCCCTCCCTAAATTAAATAAATGGGGTTTTCATGCAGAATTACACAATTTGCTTCTAATTTTGTATATAGCTTCATTGTGATAAGGCGTTTCCTTCATTAGTTTTGGGGGTTCATTGGTTAAGTATAAAGAGGGCAACGGTCATTAATCCACCCACCACCTTAATTTAGGTAAATGGGTTTTTCATGCAGAATTATCCGATTTGTTTCAAATATTGTATATATGTTCATTCTGATAATCCGATTCCTTGATTAGTTTTGGCGGTTAAATTGCTAAGTATAAAAGGAGGAGGGGAGACGGGGGCCGATCCCCACTTAATTTATATAAATGGGTTTTTCATGCAGAATTATCCGTTTTGTTTCAAATTTTATACATAGGTTCACTCTGATAAGGCGCTTCCCTGATCAGTTTTGGTGGTTCATTTGTTAAGTTTACATGAGGGAACTGGGGGCTAATCCCCCCCCCTTAATTTAGATAATGTGTTTTTCATGCAGAAATATCTGATTTGTTTCAAATTTTGTATATAGGTTCATTCCGATAAGGCGCTTCCCTGATCAGTTTTGGGGGTTCAATGGTGAAATATAAAAGAGGAACAGGGGCTAATCTCCCCCTAAATTAAATAAATGGGTTTTTCATGCAAAATTTCCCAATTTTCTTCATATTTTTTATAGAGCTACATTGTGATAAGGCGCTTCCTTTATTAGTTTTGGGGGTTCATTGGTTAAGTATAAAGAGGGGAACGGTGATTATTCCTCCCCCTTAATTTAGATAAATAAGTTTTTTATGCAGAATTATCCGATTTGCTTCAAATTTTGTATATAGGTTCATTGTGATAAGGCGCTTCCCTGGATCAGTTTTGGGGGTTCAATGGTTAAATATAAAGGGGGAACAGGGGCTAATCCCCCCCCCCTCTAAAATAAAGAAATGGTTTTTTCATGTAAAATTACCGAATTTGCTTCGTATTTTGTACATAAGTTCATTGTGATAAGTCGCTTCCCTGATTAGTTTTGGGAGTTCAATGGTAAAGTATAAACGAGGGGAACTGGGGCCAATCCTACCCTTAATTTAGATAAAACGGTTTTTCATGCACAATTATCTAACTTGCTTCAAATTTTGTATGTAGGTACATTGGTGAAGTATAAAGGGGAGAACAGGGGCTAATTCCCCCCCCCCCCTCTCAATTGAGAAAAATGATTTTTTAAAGCAGAATTATCCAATTGTTTCAAATTTTTTATATAAAAGGTTCATTCTGATAAGGTGCTTCCTTGATTAGTTTTGGGGGTTCAATGGTAAAGTATAAAGGGAGCGAAATGAGACTAATCCCCCCTTAATTTATGTAATGGGTTTTTCATGCAGAATTATCCGATTTGCTTAAAATTTTGTATTAGGTTGTTTCTGATAAGGCGCTTCCCTGATCAGTTTTGGGGGTTCAATGGTTAAATATAAAGGGGGAACCGGGGCTAGTCCCCCTAAATTAAATAAGTGGGTTTTACATGCAAAATTATCCAATTTTCTTCATATTTTGTACATAAGTTCATTGTGATAAGTCGTTTCCCTGATTAGTTTTGGGAGTTCAATGGTAAAGTATAAAGAGGGGAACGGTGATTCTTCCTCCCCCCCTCAGAACTCTATAATATGCCCCCAGGAGCCACAATCCCTCTCGGAGAAAAATGCCTGAATTCAACACTGAAGATATCAATAACATACCTATGATCTTAAAATAAATTCATGAGATTTTTCTGTATTCGATGCCATATCAGAATCATATATTGTCTTTTTTTTCAGGTGCTACATTATTATAGAATCAATTTAACATTTTATTATTTGTAGTGTATTAAAATTCAATTAAAAAGGAATGTCCATTAAATTCTATAATGTTGATTAAAAAATTGAGAAATGTATGTCAGGGTGCTATAACGAAATTTATAATGGTATATGGTAAAATAAATTTCAGTAGTCTTTTAATATCAGACAATATTTTAGTTGTGAAAAACGTAAAGTAGAATATGCTTAATACCTTGAGGTTGATTTTACCTATATTCATGCTGTAAAAGCTTGCATGCAGAAGCTTTCAACTGCCCCACCCTGTATATTCAAATTTAATTGATTAAATTTTATTTTTCTCACATTATTTTGAAAATAAAAAATGACTTTTAATCTTTTCTAATAATTTAAAATAAACAGAATAAAAAAAAGCAAACAGGGAATTTTTGTCAGTAGAGGTGCGGGGGGGGGGGGGATATATTTTAAAAATATAAAGCTTCAATTCTTCATTTAAAAATAAAAAAAAGAAAGAAAAAGAAAACCTGTAATAGCTTTTGTTACATTTCTGTATTGTTTTTCATCCTAATTTATATAAAAATTATCTTGTATGTGGGTTTCTAACAAAAAAAAAATATCTAATTTGATTTTATTTCATATTTGTGCTTTCCTTTAACTAAATCTTGTCATGTATTTAAATGCACGTGTTAATACTGTGCAAATTTCAAGAAATAAAAAAATGTTCAAATGAGTCATAATGTCAACATATAAATCATAAATGTTCTGAAAATTCTGCTATTTTTGGAGTTCACAGAACCCGAAATATCATTGTAATAGAATTTTTTTTAGCTCACAGGTTATGAAAGCCGGACCCCCCCCCCCCCCCCCCCGCTTAATTTACATAAATAGGTTTTTCATGCACAATTATCCGATTTTAAATTTTCAAATTTTATATATATGTTCATTCTGATAATCCGATTCCTTGATTAGTTTTGGGGGTTAAATTGCTAAGTATAAAAGGGGGAGGGGGAACGTGGGCTGATCCCCACTTAATTTATATAAATGGGTTTTTAATGCAGAATTATCCGTTTTGTTTCAAATTTTATACATAGGTTCACTCTGATAAGGCGCTTCCCTGATCAGTTTTGGGGGTTCATTTGTTAAGTTTACATGAGGGAATTGGGGGCTAATCCCCCCCCCCCTTAATTTAGATAATGTGTTTTTCATGCAGAAATATCCGATTTGTTTCAAATTTTGTATATAGGTTCATTCCAATAAGGCGCTTCTCTGATCAGCTTTGGGGGTTCAATGGTTAAATATAAAGGGGGAACAGGGGCGAATCCCCTCCCTAAATAAATGGGGTTTTCATGCAGAATTGCACAATTTGCTTCAAATTTTGTATATAGCTTCATTGTGATAAGGCGTTTCCTTCATTAGTTTTGGGGGTTCATTGGTTAAGTATAAAGAGGACAACGGTCATTAATCCCCCCCACCCCCTTAATTTAGGTAAATGGGTTTTTCATGCAGAATTATCCGATTTGTTTCAAATATTGTATATAGGTTCATTCTGATAAGGCGCTTCCCTGATTATCTTTGGGGGTTAATTGATTAAGTATACAGGGCGGAACTGGGGGCTAATCCCCCTTAATTTAGATAATGGGTTTTTCATGCAGAATTATCCGATTTGTTTCAAATATTCTATATAGGTTCTTTCTGATAAGGCGCTTCCCTGATCAGTTTTGGGGGTTCATTTGTTAAGTTTACAGGAGGGAACTGGGGGCTAACCCCCCCCCCTTAATTTAGATAATGTGTTTTTCATGCAGAAATATCCGATTTGTTTCAAATTTTATACATAGGTTCATTCTGATAAGGCGCTTCCCTGATCAGTTTTGGGGGTTCATTTGTTAAGTTTACATGAGGGAACTGGGGGCTAATCCCCCCCCCTCGCGCTTAATTTACATAAATAGGTTTTTCATGCAGAATTATCCGATTTTAAATTTTCAAATTTTATATATATGTTCATTCTGATAATCCGATTCCTTGATTAGTTTTGGCGGTTAAATTGCTAAGTATAAAAGGGGGAGGGGAGACGGGGGCCGATCCCCACTTAATTTATATAAATGGGTTTTTCATGCAGAATTATCCGTTTTGTTTCAAATTTTATACATAGGTTCACTCTGATAAGGCGCTTCCCTGATCAGTTTTGGTGGTTCATTTGTTAAGTTTACATGAGGGAACTGGGGGCTAATCCCCCCCCCCTTAATTTAGATAATGTGTTTTTCATGCAGAAATATCTGATTTGTTTCAAATTTTGTATATAGGTTCATTCCGATAAGGCGCTTCCCTGATCAGTTTTGGGGGTTCAATGGTTAAATATAAAAGAGGAACAGGGGCTAATCTCCCCCTAAATTAAATAAATGGGTTTTTCATGCAAAATTTCCCAATTTTCTTCATATTTTTTATAGAGCTACATTGTGATAAGGCGCTTCCTTTATTAGTTTTGGGGGTTCATTGGTTAAGTATAAAGAGGGGAACGGTGATTATTCCTCCCCCTTAATTTAGATAAATAAGTTTTTTATGCAGAATTATCCGATTTGCTTCAAATTTTGTATGTAGGTTCATTGTGATAAGGCGCTTCCCTGGATCAGTTTTGGGGGTTCAATGGTTAAATATAAAGGGGGAACAGGGGCTAATCCCCCCATCTAAAATAAAGAAATGGTTTTTTCATGTAAAATTACCCAATTTGCTTCGTATTTTGTACATAAGTTCATTGTGATAAATCGCTTCCCTGATTAGTTTTGGGAGTTCAATGGTAAAGTATAAACGAGGGGAACGGGGGCCAATCCTACCCTTAATTTAGATAAAACGGTTTTTCATGCAGAATTATCTAACTTGCTTCAAATTTTGTATGTAGGTACATTGGTGAAGTATAAAGGGGAGAACAGGGACTAATTCCCCCCCCCTTTTCAATTGAGAAAAATGATCTTTTAAAGCAGAATTATCCAATTGTTTCAAATTTTTTTTATAAAAGGTTCATTCTGATAAGGTGCTTCCTTGATTAGTTTTGGGGGTTCAATGGTAAAGTATAAAGGGAGCGAAATGGGACTAATCCCCCCTTAATTTATGTAATGGGTTTTTCATGCAGAATTATCCGATTTGCTTAAAATTTTGTATTAGGTTGTTTTTGATAAGGCGCTTCCCTGATCAGTTTTGGGGGTTCAATGGTTAAATATAAAGGGGGAACCGGGGCTAGTCCCCCTAAATTAAATAAGTGGGTTTTACATGCAAAATTATCCAATTTTCTTCATATTTTGTACATAAGTTCATTGTGATAAGTCGTTTCCCTGATTAGTTTTGGGAGTTCAATGGTAAAGTATAAAGAGGGGAACAGTGATTCTTCCTCCCCCCCTTAATTTACATAAATGGGTTTTTCATGCAGAATTATCCGATTTGCTTAAAATTTTGTATATAGATTGTTTCTGATAAGACGCTTCCCTGATCAGTTTTGGGGGTTCAATGGTTAAATATATAGGCGGGACAAGGGCTAATCCCCCTAAATTAAATAAATGGGTTTTTCATGCAAAATTACCCAATTTCCTTCAAATTTTGTATATAACACATGGGCTGATAATTTCCCGGTCTGGCACACAGATTTCGTTGCAATTGCCGAACCGATGTTTTTTTTTAGTAAATACGAACCTTTAAAAGGTAGCAGAAAAGATGTCATGATGATTCGCCGTGTGGATAAAACGTTAGAGTGGTTTTATTTGAACAACTTTGTTGATAAACAAAAAAAATGGATAAACAAGAATTTCAAGAATTGTATTTTGATGGGAAAAAACACCGTTCAAACAAAAGCTTGGCTTGATAAGCATTATCCGGACATTGCACCAGGTAAATCAAACATTATTGACTGGTTTGCTGAATTTAAACATGGTCGTACGGACACCAGTGATGCACCACGCAAAAGAGGTGGTTACTCCGGAAAACATAAAAATAGTCCAAAAAATCGTTTTGGGGAACCGTAAAGTGAAGTTGCAGGCGATAGCTCAGACTCTGAAGATATCCAAGAAACGTGTAGGTTTTATTTTGAATGAGCATTTGTCTATGAAAAAGCTGTTGTCAAAGTGGCTGCCGCGCGTGTTGACTTTTGACCAAAAACAACAACGAGTCAATGATTTAGAACACTGTTTGGAGCTTTTTCGTTATAAAATTATGTTATTTATTATTAAACTATTATTATTATTTATTTATTAAATTATTATTATTAAATTATTATTATTTATTATTAAAGTTATGTTATTTATTAAAGTTATAAAACTCATAATGTTTTGTTAAAAAGTTGTGTTTTCTTTATTAGACCGGGAACTTATCAGCCCATGTGTTAGCTTCATTGTGATAAGGCGCTTCCTTCATTAGTTTTGGTTGTTCATTGGTTAAGTATAAAGAGGGGGACGGTGATTAATCCCCCCCCCCCTTACTTTAGATAAATGACTTTTTTATTCAGAATTATCAGATTTGTTTCAATTTTTATATATAGGTTCGATGTGATAAGACGCTTCCCCGGATCAGTTTTGGGGGTTCATTGGTTAAATATAAAGGGGGGAACGTGGTCCAATCCCCCGTAATTTGGATAAATTGATTTTTCATGCTGAATTATACAATTTGCTTCAAATTTTGCATATAGGTTCATTGTGATAAGGCGCTTCCCTGATTAGTTTTGGGGGTCCAATTGCTAAGTATAAAAGGGGTGGAACGGGGGCTGATCCCCCCTTAATTTAGATAAATGTGTTTTTCATGCAGAATTATCCAATTTGCTTCAAATTTTGAATATAGGTTCATTCTGATAAGGCGCTTCCCTGATTAGTTTTGAGGGTTCATTGGTTAAGTATGAAGGGGGAATGGAAGCTAATCCCCCCTAACTTAGATAAATGGTTTTTTCATGCAGAATTATCGAATTTTCTTCAGATATTGTATGAGGTTCATTGTGATAAGTCTCTTTCCTGATTAGTTTTGAGGGTTCATCGGTTAAGTATAAAGGGGGGGGGGAACTGGAGGCTAATCCCCCCTCCTTAATTTAGATAAATAGGTTTTTCATGCAGAATTATCCGATTTGCTTCAAATTTGGTATATAAGTTCATTCTGATTAGGCGCTTCCCTGATTAGCTTTGGGGTTCTTTGGTTAAGTATAAAAGGGGGAAAAGGGGTTAATGCTCCCCCTAATTTAAATAAATGGGTTTTTCGTGCAGAATTATCCGATTTTCTTCAAATTTGGTATATATTTTCATTGTGATAAGGCACTTCCCTGATTAATTTTGGGGGTTTATTGGTTAAGATTAAAGGATGGAACGAGGGGCTAATCCACCTTAAGTTAGATAAATGGGTTTTTTATGCAAAATTATCTAGTTTGCTTCAAATTTTGTATATTGATTCATTGTGATAAGGCGTTTCCCGCATTAGTTTTGGGGGTTCATTTGTTAAGTATAAAGGAGGGAACGGGGACGAATTCCCTCCCCTTAATTTAGATAAATGGGTTTTTCATGCAGAATTAACCGATTTGCTTCAAATTTTTTATATAGGTTTATTCTGATAAGATGCTTCCCTGATTCGTTTTTTTTTCGTTTTTTTTTTTTTTTTTTTTTTTTTTTTTTTTTTTTTTTTGGGGGGGGGGGGGGGGTCATTTGGTTAAGTAAAAAGGGGGAACAGGGACTAATTGTCCATTTTAATTTAAATAAATAGTTTTTTCATGCCGAATTATCCAATTTGATGCAAATGTTGTATACCGGTTTATTTTGATAAGGCGCTTCCCTGATTAGATTTGGACGTTTATTGGTTAAGTATAAAGGACGTAAATAGGGGAGCTAATGACCCCCCCCCCCTTCTAATTTATATAAATGTGTTTTTTCTTTGAAATAAGAGTATAATAGGCAAATAGTGTGAATAGCCTGTGAGCTCAATGCCATCAGTTTGACTGAGCACTTTTATTTTTATTATTTTATTTCCAATTTAATATATATAAATTTTTTTAATTAATATACCTTTTAAAAAGTTAGTATCCAGCCGAATATTTGATAATCTGCTAAATCACTATTTGTTACATATCGTAAAATTATTGTTATGTTTTTCTACTATATTCCTGTGGCACCATTTTTTTTTTCTTTTAATGCTGATTGTGAAATCCCATATAGTAACCTATGTAAATTTTAAAGAAATGATAAATTCCGTTATACAATTATCAAAATATAGCTTTCACCAGCAGGAAACAGATGTCCAATGCTGGTAGAGTACATTTTTAAAAATTTCCTTAATTTTTAAATTTTTTAAAAATTTTATGAATTTTGAATTCTTTATTCAAAGGAAAATTTTCAAATATTTTGTTCTTAAAAATACTTATCGCTGAAGACGAAGTGTCCCCTTAATCATTCTTTGCTCTTGTGCTGTTTTTTTATATTTTTAAATATACATTGTCACTAGCAATTAGTACAATAAAAAAAATTAATATTATTACTGTTATTATTACAGGATAATACTGCAGTGATTAATGTCGCCTTACAGCTAGAACAGATCATCCTTGCCTACTAGAGAATGAGGATGTTAGAAAGGACGTCAAGGTGTTTTCGTATGTTGATGGTGTGACACTTTTTTCGGAGAAATGTTCAACTGAGTCAATTTCGTTGCTCTAGCATCCTACTGGGTGTTTAATTAAGACTGTTATCAGGCCGGAATCTAGGCAGGCTTTTTTACTAACTGCATCAATTCTAAAGGAATACATACATGCCAATAGCATATACATAGCATAAATACAGTGCTGTAATTTGTTTTATTAAAACATTTTGATTTATAGTTTTGTTGAAAATAAATTTTATTTTTCAGTATAAATGTTTGTTTTATTTTTTCTGTCTTTTGTTGTTAGCCAGAAAAAATCGAGTAATTTATAATTTTTTTAAAAAATAGTATTTAGTCAATTTAATGTTTGTGTAAATTAAATGCACTTGATTTATTTTAATAAGTTTAAGTAAAAAAAAAAAAAAAAATAGCACATACATATTTGCTAAGAACGATTTTTTATTGAATTCACTATTTTATAGATATTTTTTCTGAATTATTTGCAATTTTTAATATTCTGCTATTAAGTGATCTGCCATTGAGGAATAAAAGACTCACAAACATTTATTTCTTTGTTATTAATCATGATAAAAAAAAATTGTAATCAATATACTTTTTAAAAAGTTAGTACTCAGCCGAATATTTGATAGTCTGCTAAATCTCTATTTGTTACATTTTGTAAAATTATCACGTTTTTCTACTATATTCCTGTGGCATCATTTTTTCCCCTTTAATGCTGATTGTGAAATCCCATGGTAACCTACGGAAATTTTAAAGAGGTGATAAATTCCCTTATACAATTATCAAAATATAGCTTTCACCAGCAGGAAACAGATGTCCAATACTGGTAGTGTACATTTTTTAAAATTTCCTTATTTTTTAAATATTTTTTTAAAGTATCTTTACTTTAATTTATATTTAATATATATATATATTTACTGGCAACTGGACTTCCCTGTAAGTAAGTGCTTATATATTCCATATTTTTGCTTTTTTCATTTGTAAAGAGTTTATAAATATTATTCACAAGTCCTTAATTTATTTCTTCAAAATAAAATGCAGGTTTTAAGTTATCAAATTGGCTTTTGATAAGTTTATTTAGCTGATTCACCAGATTGGTGTTATAACTTTTACTTCAATATAATCTTTTGTTAAAATATTGTATGCAAGTATATGATTTTGGAAAGAAATTTTTTTAATTACTTTTTTTTACAGCAATTGGTAAATTTTGGTATCTTTTGAAATCTAAGCATAGTTTCATTGCCAATTTCTTCAACGTTATCTAATCAGTTATAATACAGAAAGTTCAGAAATCTTAAAATATTTAGATCAATAATTGAAATTATATTTCAGCACTATAATCTCAATTTAAATTAAATAATTGCTAAATAACACTTGTGTAGTCTAACAATTTTTAATCAGAGTTCATTGATTTAAATCAACTGGATTTCAATCCTGATTTAAATCAACTTATTTATTTAAATACACTTTTTTTTTTCAAATTTAGGTTAAGATATTTCATTATAAATATTATTTTTGACAACAATACATTGTAAATTTAAGGACTGGGGGAGACAACACTCAAAATCCTTGCTTTTTGAATTTTATTTAAATCAAATATCACACTTAAAGATAAAAATTCTAATTTAAAAATAGAGAATCTCAGCTGAGAAATGTTAAAAGATTAAAGCATAAATTTATTTGTTAAAAAAATATGTACAAATCTTATGGGAATTTTTTAATACAAAAACATGGAGGGTTTCTGCGAGGATTTGTAAAATGTTAGAATAAATAAATATAGGTCAATCAAAAGTATATTTATTGTTATTTATATTGATATCTCATGACTTCATTGTGCACATGTAAATAACAAATGGTTCGATATTCCAATGTAATTTATTTATGGAAAGACTCGGAAAATAAAGATTCCATGGTTAGTAATACTCTGAAATGTTTATATATATTTTTTAATATAATTTTAATTACTTATAAATGTAAACTAATAAACAACTAAAGTGTTAAAATCTTTAAAAAATCAAACACCTGATTTAAAAGTATCTTTTATTTTAAATTTAAAAAAAATCAAACTTTAATTCACTGCAAACTCTGTAATCGCTTATAAAGAACTCATAAAGCTGGAAAATTGGTGTTTCTTTTCAAACATTTTAATAACAAAGAATAATTTTTTCAGATCCATTGAAATTTATACCCAGATAATCATAATTATCTTAAGTATTTTTTATATATGCTCCAACTTCATTAAATGAATTAATGTATGTATTTCAGAGTAGTGTATATAATCTGGAATAGGTATGTTTAAAGGAATACTGTATATAATCCAGATCTAGAATAGAATGCTTAAAATTTCAATTTTTTTTTTCTGAATAAAATTCTTACATTATCTTTTATATTCTAAGATTTTTAATCGAGAAATTTGGTCAAAACAAAAAGATTTAGCTTTTAGTAATGAAGAGTTTATATGCTTTTTATTTTATCAAAGGGGTAATTTAAGGTGGTATATATTTTATACAGAATAGGTCAATAAAAAGTATATTGTTAAATTGCAGTTAGTGTAAATAAGTGATATATAACACAAGACAATTTGTTTACTTTATTTCCTGTTTTCAAAAGTAAAAGAGAATTCACATTTTCAAATTATATCATTTTCTGTTGCTCCATTTTTTAACTATATTTTTAACTGTTTATATATGATTAAAATATTTCAAATTAAACAAGTGAATGAGTTTCTCTATATATTTTTAATTTCAAATAAATTTAAATGAGCTTTTCTAATTATTAATTTTAATGATTTAGTAAAGGTTATTTTACTTTAAAACGCGTAATTTTAAAATTGTATTTTGAAAAAAAAATAGCTGATTTAAATTTTAACAAAAAATGATTTTCATTTACTGAGCCTTTTTGTTATGTAATTTTCAGTTGAGCTTCAAGTTCAAAGTCTTGTACATTTTCAAATTGTATGGCTTCTGATAATTGTTTATCATCAACGTATTTATTAGGGTTAGCTGAATTCTGTATATTCTTATAATTTACATGACTTCAAAAGTTTTTAGATTTACTTTATTATTATTATTATTTTGTGTGTGTGTGTGTAATAGAGCAGAAAAGCACCCAAATTGGGTTATAATAGTTAGGTGCAGCAATGTTCCTAATTGGAAAGTGTCTCTGTGACACAAATTGGGTATAAAAAGTGACAAATTTGAAATATATGCGCAGGGTGTATTTGGGGACAAAAAAGAACATTTAATCTCCAAACTGTCACTGTAAAAAACAAAGTTATTCTTCTGGAAACTGTCTTTTTTAATTTAATGTTGAAAAAAATAAGCTTAGAGGGTCATATTCATGCCGAAATTGTAGCAAATTCAATAGATACATCTAATTGGGGCATCATGTTTGGCTTTTTCAGTAAATGTTGCCCTATGATAACAAACTGGAATTCACTCAGTCAAGTAGTTTTGAAATTATGAAAATTTAAAGTTTGTAACTCCTAATCTGTAATCGTTGCAAATCAGACTGTAATGTGGGTAGTGTTTTAAGCATAACTTAAAAACTACTTAGCGGAATCAGCTGTAATTTTTGATTTGCATATTTGAAGTTTTTAGAAATCTATTTCTATTAAAATTAATTTTTTAATTAATTTAAAAATACATTTTTTTTTATAAATTAAACCATAAAATAAACCATAATCTATAATTTTTTAACCGAAATAGATTTCGAAAAGCTTCAAATAAAATATACGAATATAAAATTATTACGTCAAGTATTGAATTATATAAAAAAAACTCCACCAGCTGTTTAACATTAGGAGTTCCAAACTTTAAACTTCATAATTCTTAAACATTTTGACCTAGTGACTTCCCTTTTGGTATCTTTGAGAAAAAGTTACCGAAAGAGGCAAATATAATGTCAAAGTTAGATGTACATATTGAAAAGTTTGGAGTTCTGTGCAACTTAAGAACGAAGACGACCCCATAAGCTTGTTTTTTTTTTTTTTTTTTTGAGGCGTAAATTAAAAGAAGTTCTAGTTTTTTAAAAAGGGGCGGTCACTATTGTGATTAAAAAATGTTTTGTATGTCCTTTGTTTTGGATATACAGCAATAGAAAGTCTTTCCAGTACCAATAAAACTTCAATGTTAGTTGCATACACTTCATACGCATGCAACATGTCATACACTTGTGCTACACCCAATGACATAAGTGTGGGTTTTAAATATCCAGTCCAAATTGAAAATATTTTGTTCCGTTTTTAATATCTTATTTAACAGTTTTTGGCATCACCTAAATATTTAGTGCTTGGGGCAATTATCTCCCACACACACTTCACCACTGGCTACACCTGTGTATATTCTGGCACTAATAAGCTGGCATCTCTGTACAGTCCACTTTGCTATACAGACAACAGATGAAAAGGTTTGTTTTGGACACTATTTGGACTTTCTTTTATATCGCTTAAAAATATATATATTTTTTTTTATTTTTTTTTTCCCTAGGAAACATATACACATATTCTAAAGAAAATAAAAGTATATTATGTATTTTATGAACATAAAATCCATTTCATTGTGTACTTTTTATTTATTTATACACTTTTCTTTTACGAGAATGACTTCTCCTTGTTTATAAAGATACTTCTCTAGCATTCCTTGTATAAAATACTTATTTAAAAAAAATGTAAATACCCATGAGCTAAACGTATCAGTATTACTTGTAACAAATAAATAAAATTTCAAGCTGATTCTGTATTGTAAAGAAACTTTTGTTATAAAGAGTAGGACCAATAACAGATGAAAATATTGCTTTTGGACACTATTTTGATTTCCTTTTATCTTAGTTAAATATTATTAAGAACTTTTTTGAATACATACATACATTTTAAGTATTTTGTTATCATAAAATCCATTACATGTAATGCATTTTATGATGATAAATACTTAAAAATGTGTGTATGTATTCAAAAAAGTTCTTAATAATATTTAATTAATATCAAAACAGTGTCCAAAAGCAATATTTTCATCTGTTAATGTTCCTACTCTTTAAAACAAAAGTTTCTTTACAATGCAGAAAATTTTCCGATCATAATGAAAAAAAATTCCGTAAAGCAAAGAAAAAGTTTCTATAGTACACAAGAATTTTTAATTTTTTCATGATTAGTTTACTGACTGATTCGGAAAAGTTTCCTTTTTAAAACGGAATACTTTCTGTCTATTCTACCGTTCTACCAAGACATTTCTTAGTGTGAATGGAAAGTTTTCCTTTTTAAAACGGAATACTTTCTGTCTATTCTACTATTCTACTAAGACATTTCTTAGTGTGAATGGAAAGTTTTCCTTTTTAAAACGGAATACTTTCTGTCTATTCTACCGTTCTACCAAAACGTTTCTTTATGTGAATGGAAAGATTTCCGTAAGACACAGGAATTTATTCTGTGTCTAAAGATTAGTTTCTGAATCAAACAGGAAAAGTTTCCTGACGGAAAGAAAAAACTTTCGTTTTTTTTCGTTTTTTTTTTTCCGTGTTGGTTTGGAAAAGTTTCCTGTACTATACGGGCAACTGGAAATCCTATTCCTACCGGAAACTTTTCCGAATTTTTTTTTACAGTGTAGAAACTGTAAACAAAATTATAAAATCTAATTTAAAGCTTTTCAAAAAAAAAAAAAAAAAAAAAAAAAAAAATGTTCACCGCTTAAAATTGATTTACTACCGAAAAGGCAGAGATAAAGATCTAAAATATTGGTTCAGAGACAACAAGGAAAGTATTGTTAAAGGTTTAATGGTTATTACTGAATTCTCTTATAACAGAAACTTAAAATAAGGAAAATAGAAAAAAAATCTCAAAATTAACTCGAATTACTATCTGAAGTATGTTTTAACACATGTTTTTAAAGAAAACATTCCACCACTTTACCCAAACAATCTTCATTGTGTTAAGTTCGATCAGGATAAGACTACCAGCCAAATAATTTTTTTTTCTACACAATTTAGAATAGTATTCTAAGTGTAGCAATACGCAGAATGATTATTTTAATTTAATTTTTCATAATTCAGGAGTAATTCATTTCATATCTAAACTGGCTAGCTTCTGACACATTTTTTCTTCCATTTTTCTTTGCAAACGTATCAATTTGGTAGGTGATTTTTATTTATTTAATTTTTTTT
Organism: Maratus michaelseni; assembly: GCA_963931845.1. Taxonomy (NCBI): domain Eukaryota; kingdom Metazoa; phylum Arthropoda; class Arachnida; order Araneae; family Salticidae; genus Maratus; species Maratus michaelseni. The sequence goes on from OZ007597.1 coordinate 126,754,375, forward strand.
AGAGCTCTGTTTTTTTCGAACTGTTTTTTTTTTCGTTTTTCGGTAAAGGAAGCAGATATTTCAGAGAATGCTGCCAAAGTTGGCATGTCAAACCAAACTTCGAACTCGACAGCGCAGGAAAGGGGAAAAACTGCTACCCTCAGACAACAGTCACTTATAACTCAAGATGCAATTCATTTAATGGGAAATGGAAAACTGTTCGATGACAAATCACTTCAATAATTATGTCTGGAAGTATGACGCTTTTATGTTAAAATGTAGCAAAAAGTTTCACGTTGTCTATTGGGGAAAAATATATAAAACTAACTGAATCAAAGTTCTTATTTTTACTATTCTTTTTCTGGGAGAAAAATAGCTATCACACTACAATTTATATCAAAAAATGAATTTGTGGATAATTATCCCTCCCTCCCCCGGCTTTCAGAACATTACACAAGCAAAAGAAATATATATCAAATATTATATAAAGAAAAATGTGTTCCATGCATTAGGTGTCAGATTGCAGTACTTTAGTTTATTTTAGCTAATAAGCTAATAGCAGTAAAAGAAAATCGTTTAAGTCTTTAAATTTACGACCCGTTAAAATATACGAGAGTACGTCCATTTAAAAATATTATACCTGCTACAGTATTTTTTTCTGTACGTTTGTGTTTTGCATCTGCCGCCCCCCCCCCTTCAGAACATTACACAAGCGAAAGAAAAATATATTGAATATTATATAAAAGAAAAATACGTTCCATGCATTAGATTTCAGATTGTAATACTTTAGTTTATTTTAGCTAATAAGCAAGAGCAATAAAGGAAAATCGTTTAGCTATTTAAATTTACGACCCATTAAAATATATGGGAATACGTCCATTTAAAAATATTATAACTGCTACAGTATTTTTTTTATGTACGTTTGTGTTTGACGTCTGCCGCCCCCCTCCCCACCCCTCTTTTCAGAATATAACACAAGTGACAAGCGAAAGAAAAATATATCAAATATTAAAAGAAAAATATGTTCCACGCATTAGATTTCAGATTGTAGTACTTTAGTTTATTTTAGCTAATAAGCAATAGCAGTGTAACGACCGAAGAAACCCATGGCCTATCCTGATTCGTAAGTTCCTGGTCTAGAGTTGTCCAGTTTTGTCCATGGTTTTGTCGCCTAGCTTCGGAGGTTGACTGCCGTGTAATCGAATCGAAAGGGCAGTTTTCGATATGCGAGGAAACTATCGTTTAACTATTAAAATTTACGACCCATAAAAATATACGGGAGTACGTCCATTTTAAAATATTATATCTACTCATTTTTTTTTTCTGTTCGTTTTACATCTGTCCCCCCCGCCTACCCCCGGTCAAAAAGAAATATAAAATCTATACTTATAAAGGTTTTCAACAACCCTGTATTATGACCTTCAGTTGTTAATGTTCATTATGATACCACTGAATGCAAAATATTTTTTAAATATTAAGATAAAAATTCGTATTTCGGTTAGTAAGGACAGTGCACGGTACTTAATGTAACGACGTTTTTTTCATCAAATCATGCTTTTGACAATGTTAATCAGAAACAAGCAGAAATAAAAATAAATAAATGAACATTATCCATTTCTGAGGTCCAACTAGTCACAAAACCGGAGGCATGACCCTGCGATAAAGAGCAACGAAAGAAAGAAAAAATCTTTCCGGTTAATAAATCCGTAACAAAGACGATTTTGTAGTCGCCAAAATGAGGGATAAATAAACGAAACTGGCAATCCTTCTCTTCATTTATCCCGTCCTCAAAGAAAAAGTAAAAACCTCGCCAAGCGGAAAGCGAAGATTCGGGCCCGGCAACTGAGTGCAACCACGTGACTCTTCTATCAACCAAGGCCTCCGGTTATAGCACGAGAGAGGAGTTGGTAGTTGCTAAGGCCGGCAAACCAGAAATAGCTCGGCTCCCAACACGCATGCGCTGCAGCGCTACAGGTAAAAAGAAGATCGGCTCTCTCCGGATCGGAGTTTTCTCTTTCCAGCCGTAGCATCTTAATTCTTCTCTCAGGGAAATGTTCTTGGGATTTTCTCAGAAATTTCGAACTAATGGCACGTGGAAGTAATCTCGAATAGGAGAAGGGTGTCATTATATTTTGAGAACTCAGATAAATTAATTTCCAAAATCTATGAATTTTGAAAGAATTTTTTTTTTTTTTTTTTCAGTTACTTGGAGTTAGACTCTTGCACGGGTCGAGTTGTACCCAACCCGAATCCGAAAGTTCTGCTTGATGTCACCCGGAAATACGACAGAAATAAATAAATAAATAAAAGAAAGAAGAAGTCAACCCGAAACTTGGCTTAAAACCAATACATTTCAACCTGAACTCGAAATATTCAAACACGAACCCGACCTGAACCCGAGGTGAAATAAAATTAATTCATATTCTGATACAATTATGGAAAAGTCATATACAATTTTATTTCTAATATCAATTTGATCATTTTTGTATAGCCCATATACACTCATTAATATTCAAACATAAAGACTTTCATTTGAAAAAATATTTAGGATTTTCTTTTGAAAAATCAGATCAACACGAATCCGATCCGAAAGGGTCAATACCCAACCCAAATCCGAAATATTTAAACTCAACCCAATTCGAACCCAACTTGGAACGAAAAAAATTAGCCTCAACCGAACCAAGTCGTGTTCCGATAACACCGTGTTACCTGACCCGATGCAGGACTTTACTTGGAGTGATAGGATTTGAAACAGCCTGAAGATGTGTCCAGTATAAGAGGGAAATTGATCCTCAATTGATCCTTTTTCTTTTCTTTTCTTTTCTTTTTTCTTTTCTTTTTTCTTTTCTTTCTTCTTTTTCTCTTTCAACGGTTCCAGATGAGACGAACATTTCTACATGGTTCACTATTATCAGGGTCCGAAAAAGTTTAGATTCTTGAATAATTACTATTAATTTTTAAAAATCAATTGATCGAATGGATTAAACAGAATGAATTTGTATTTTGTGTGGATGTAATAATATTTACTAGGAGAAGGATACCATTATGTTTTATAATCTTTTCTAAAGCTTTCTCTTTCCAGCTGTGCCTTCTTAATTCTTCTATTCGGGAAATATTATAGTGATTTTCTGCGATTTTCTCAGAAAATTCGAACTCATGGGACGTGGAAATAATCTTGAGTAGGATAAAGGTTTCATTATAATTTGAGGTCTCAGATGAATTAATTTTCAAAATCTGCGGACTTTGTAAGATATACTATTTACAACGTTTTGTTAACACGTTGAAAAATGCTGTTGAAAGGGTACGTTTTAATTCCTTACATTTCATTTTGTTTCATCATTTTTCAATAAATATCTTCATGTATATTCATCATTTTCCATTATAATTGTTTTTACACCTATTATCTTTAAATATTTAATATGTGTTCATTTTTATTCAATTTTCTTTAATTGTTGGATCATAATTGATCGGGCAATTTGAATGAATAAAATATGACCTATGCTTATTCATTCAAATAGAAATCAATTACTTTTTACTTATATTTGTGGAATATTGCCCTTGAAAAAGTGTTCCACGATATAAGTTTCAATTTGCTTCTTGTCATTTTTTCACCGTATGCACTTTGGATTTTTTCTTAACTTCATTTTTTTTTAAAATTTCATTTTGAGAATCTCACATTTTTTGGATATATTTCTATGTATTTTATTACAATTATCGGTTCTTATAGTGTCGATTATTAATGTGATTTGATGGTTATTATTAACAAAAGTTTTATTATATATATTGTTTAGTTGCAGTGATAGGATTTGTAACAGCCCGGAGATGCCCAATATAAGGTTTTTTTTATGTTTTTTTTTTTCTCAGTTTTTTGATTTGCTTTTCTTCATTTTCCCCCCTACATATTAAGGATGCAGATGAGACGGATGACGGACTACTATCAGGGTTCGAAAAATTTTAGTTTATTTATTAATTAAAATTAATTATTCAAACTTAATGGATCGAATTGATAAAAATGAATAAAATTGTACTATTTTGGGTGCCTGTAATAATTTTTAGTAGGAGGAGGATATATTTTAGGATCTATCTTTTTTAGAGGTTTTCTCTTTCCAACATCAGTACTTTCTTAATTGTTCTATCCGGGAAATATTCTTGCGATTTTCTGAGAAAATATGAACTCGTGGCACGTGGTAATAATCTTGAATAGGAGAAAGGTGTCGTCATATTTTGTGGTCTCAGATCAATTAATTTTTCATATCTATGGACTTTGTAAGAGATTTTTTTTCTGTTACATTGCGGTGATAGAATTTAAAACAGCATGGACATTCCCTGTTTAGAGGATTTCACAACTATTTGTACATATTCTCCTTTTCTTTTCTTTTCTTTTCTTTCTTTCTTTCTTTCTTTCTTTTTTTTTTTTTAACTTAGGATGGAAAAGAGACAGGACATTTGTCATCCAGGTTATACAAATATAAGGGACTGAAATTTTTTGGTTTATTGAATAAATCAATAAAACGAAAAAAAAAAAAACAAGTTGGAAATTGTACGTCAAACGTGACAAATGAGGTGCGTTCGTACTATAGCTAGTTACATAAATATTCAGATCTTTTCTGATTTTTAATTCTGTGAAATGAATTCTATCGTCTGCAGATAAATTTCTGTCATAAAATAAGTATCTCGGTCGCTTGACGATTAAACTTCGGAAGCTCCTATCAGAGCCGTCCTTAGGGGTGTGCGACAGGTGCGGCCGCACAGGGCCTCGCGCCTAGGAAGGCCTCGCGCCGAAAAAAAAAATGTTTAATAGAAATAGCTAAATACTTATTATTACATTTGTTGTGAATATTTGTTTTATAATAAAATTTGTATGTGTAAACATGCTTATTTATAAAATGTAAAATATTTTATCAATAAAGTGTTCGGGCAAGTAGTGGACGCTCGAGAAGAGATAGTTTTTTGTAGCTTATATTCAATCTATAGGCATTGTTATACTTTAGCCTAGGCAGTACCCGTATGATAAATCTAGACAAGTGTATTGACAGAACGTGAATTTTTAAGTGATCAGTGCTGATGATAATTCTGACAAACGGCTCACACTATTATTTTAATGACTGTAATGTAACAACACTGATTTGCTTTCCTTCTTGTACAATCAAGTTTATCCTTTTATTATACAAATAGGATGTTCCTCACCCCAAGCATACGTATGTCTTATCGAGTAAACTCGACAGGGGAGCAAGGGAGATGAAACCCCATCCCCCAGACCACAAAATTAAACTGAAGATTTTAAAACTCTCCAAAAGTTATGAAAGGTTAAGTTTTTTAAGATTCTTAGAGAAAAGAAAAGTTTGGGAAATATTGATTTTTACTCATATTTTCCCTTATTTTAAAATTATTTTATTAAATTAAAAATATTAACAGGTTTAATATTTTCTAATTAAATGAAAAACGTTTAACAGGTTACGATGATTGATCGAATAATTTAATAGACTAATCCTTTCACTACAAAATAATTTTTTTTAATGGAAATTTCTACCACTGGAGGCTATTTCTTTTTATTTTACTCGTAGCACTTTCTTTAAAAATAAAAAATCCTTTTTCGTACACGTCTATGACAATTCCAAGAGAAATGTATAAAAATATTCGATAGTGACATTCCCTGCTAACGGTCTGTGGAACGTATATGTCTCTCTGTATTCAAACACATGTATATTTTAGCCATTATTTTTTATTTATGCTTATGTTTTAAATCATCAGAAAAACTTTTTTCTCCATCAAATTGTTTTAATAATTGCTTGATTTTTGCATAATGTCCAATTGCATTTGGTTGATGCCAGTTCACAAATGTGATGTTAGAGGTCTTGCTGTGGACCTCTTGTTAGAGGTCTGCATGGGCCGAAACTTTCAGACCGAGATCCGCCCGGTTCAGCAGAAACTATCCTGACCCGGTATAAAAATTAACAGCTCGGTCCCGGTCTGAGATGAGCAAAAATCATTAAAATCAGACCCGACCCAACCCAATACTTACAAAAATTTCTGATATTTGTTAGCCAGTATTATCCTACAATTAAAATTCTTTAAAATAATATTGCATACATATTTAAGCAAACATTTTCAAGTATAGAATTTTTTTGATTATATGTCCGACAGCCATGTTATAGGGAATTACAATAGTAATGATCACATAAGACTTTCAATTGAAGACTCATTTAAATTAAATAGTTTAGAAGGAAAGAAAAGGATGATTAAAAAAGTCATAATTTTGAAGCGCTCTATGAAGGAAAGCTCTATGTTCCTAAAGGAAAAAAAAATAGATTACAAAATATATTTCTTTTTAATTTATTAAGCCAAAATAAATTTCTACAGATTTCGTTAACAAATGTACAAAAATGTAAAAAAAAAAAGTGAGAGAGAGAGAGAGAGAAAGCATGGTTTTTAATGGCCAAATTTCGGAGAACAGTTGAGTGGGGTATCTTCCGATTCAGAATTTTGTCTACTTTCCGAATAGGAATATAAATACTGAATTAAAGACCGCGTCTACATATTGAAAAGTGCGTCAACTTTAAATTTTCCAATGATAACAACCACTTTTTATATAATACTTTTTTTTAATTAAGGCAGCCCGAAATAAAGTATTGCTTATATACTTTTTCTTAATTCTTCATAGAATTATAAAAAAAACGAGTTATGAGATTATCCATAAATTTAGAAAAATAAAAATATCTTACAAGGAGATGTTTTGAGAACACTCAATTTGTTCCCAGAAAAATTATACAAAATTTTTTAGTGTACACTAAAATCAATTTATATGTAATAAAATACCATAATATATTTTTTCCGGTTAATATCTATTTTTTCTGTGAATGGTTTGATGATAACAGGAGCCAGTCTCATTAGGCCACCAAAACGTAAAATTTACCTATATCTCGAAAACTAATGATTGGAATGAGTTGTAAATACACATGTTTTTTTGCAATTAGGGTTCGTTTTCTGTGCAAATTAATGTCGATCATAATTCAAGATTTTTTTAAATATTATTTTATTCCAGTCCGAGTATTATGAAAGAAAATTGGCCCGGAGTCTGTATAAATCTCTACTCTACTAAAACATACTATCCTCCTTCCGCAAAAATGCATAATCCTTGGTGCGCCACTGTGTGTGTATGGCATGCAAGCTTTTTCAAATGGCGATTGCGTTGTGGCAAGAAGTGTTGCCAATTTAGGCAATTTTTTTATTCAACATATTTACTAGAATTTCCGAATAGTTACCTTTACTTTATTTAATCACAGATGGTCGGCCATTAAATAAAGAAATATGAATTAAAAAAGAGCTAAATGTTGGTATGGGAATTTGAGAGATTAACTATAGTTTGGAAGTGAAGGGCCTCGCAAAAGTTCTTGCACCCGGCCTCGCTTTCTCTAAGGGCGGCTCTGGCTCCTATAACAAAAAAGCACCGATTTAAAAAAAAAAAAAAAATCAAATTTCTTAATAAATATTTTTATTAATATCTCCTAAAGTTTTGATTCGATTTTAATAAAATTTGAAATGTCTCGACAAAATTCTGCAAAGATAACATATTTTAAATTGCAAATCATTCGGTTAGGTAGTTTTTGCGTTGTTATATGCGGACGGACGGACAGACAGACGGACGGACCAAGCGACGACAATACGTGCTACGTATTTATATAATTACGAACGCACCTAAAAAGAAGAAGAAAAAAAAAATTGATGGAATTGATCAAATTTGAATGAATTTTTATTTTGGTTATGTAGTAATTTTTAATAGGAGAAGTAGGTTATTGTATTTAAAGGCCTCAGTTTCTGTGTGATTTAAAATTAAAATTCATTTGATTTCTCGAATTGATTCGATTTGATTGATTTTGTATTACGATGTTTGTGTTGTTTTATGATGTCATTTTGATAAACTGCAGAAATTTAAATGACTTTTTGGGTGGTCATTTTTTGTTCTTATGTACGTGGAAAAACGTGTTTATTGCTAATACATTAATAAAATCGTCTATAATAATAAAATAAATCGTCTATATAAGAAAATAAGATTTCAAGAGAAAAGAGACAAAATCCGATTCGATTTGTCCAATTTTATCGAAACATCGAAAATCAATTCATTTTCACTAAAAATATATTTAATAGTTAATAATTATTTTCATTTCTATCGTTACACTCCATGGAAAAGAAAAAAAAAAGTAGTCGTTGGGGGCCACCGTAATACTTACCCATCATGGATATGCATAATGTAAAATATGAAAATAAAAAATGTGTAAACTACTTATAAAATGCATTGCAATTCGAATAAAATCGTGGCTTGATGACGTCATAAACTTTAAAGGCTCGATTACTGAATTGCATAAAAGAAATATCCTTATAACTCCAAAAACAATAATCCTATTAACTAGCGGTTTATTGCATCTGATTAAGCGTCTCATTTCCAATTAAAATATATCTTTGAATTGAAATTTGGATGAAATACAGGGTCATGAAAAATCGAAGAGTGTGGAGAATGGGATTCCAAATATCTCGGCAACTAATTATCCGATCGACTTCATGCTTAATGCAAAATTTATGTTTTTTTATTTCCTTTTATATTCACTCCTTAAAATAAACAATTTCGAAAAATTTTATGTACCTTTTATCAGAACGAATATTTCGAGAGTCCGAAAAAAATAGTTCCGGTTAATCGAGGTTACTGAAATTCAATAGGCTTCTTCCCATTATTACATACTAAGTACATTCCAAATTTCAAGTTTCTATCTCAATTTTTTCAGGAGATAGAGCGTTTACAGACACACAGACACACAAAGCGCTTCAAAATTCACCATGGAGATCTTGCTTTACGAATGATTAGCTCCATGGTTTAATATTTTTATGACTCATAATGAATGAATCTCCTGTGTTTATTTACTCAAATGGATTGAGATATTCGGCTGTTAACCTAATTTCCACTGAAGTTATCTCAGAATCTATACATTTTTGAATGTAACTCATCTCTCAAGCAAACCATTTTTTTGAACGATCTTTCTAAAAATGTAACTTTTACGCAGTTTTATTCAAAAAAGTAATTTTGAATAAAAATGGCCGCTTGGCATATGGAAAAAGATGTGGTTAGCCCGTATTTGTTTTTCCCAGTCACATGACATCCGCTTTTATTATATAGATTACGTATGATAGGATTTAATAGAATAAAGCAAACTTTTATTAATATCTTTTTACGTTTTGATTCGATTTTCATAAAATTTGAAATGACTCGACAAAATTCTGTAACAGTTATAAATATTAAATTTCAAACCATTCGGTTGGATAATTTTTGCGTTGTTATATGTGGACAGACGGACTGACCAAACGACAACTATAGGTGTTACGTATTTATATAATTACGAACGCACCTAAAAACTGACTGGGGCCTAAAATGATGATGATAGGACCGTGATTAACGGGACAAGGAAGGTTGAAAATGAGCTAAATCAATCAAATTTGGGAAATAGATAAAAGAAAAAGAGACATCCTTCTTTAGCTTACATTTTATCTTTATGAGAATTATTTGGATGGACTTTAAATTAGTCTGTAACCAGTCTGTAAAGTTTTTTTAAACTTTTCAGTAATTTTTCTAAATTAAAAAATGTCATATGTAAACATCACCATCGATTTAAAATATCTCATAGGGAACCCATAAAAATCCCCTTTTTTCGAGAAAATTTTCTAATTTCTACAGAATATTAACGTTTTTATTTTTGAAAAAAATCTCCTTCGATCGTATTTATTAATTCTGTAAATCTTGTAAAAGTAAAAAAGAATTTTGACTATTTAAATTAAATAGTAAGCAGTTAAAGATGTAAAACTTAGTAAAAGTTCTTGTTAATTCTAAAATTCTAAGCAAACTTTTAAATTACTCAAGTCAAATTGAATAAATGTATTCCTCTCAACTGTCATTTGAAAATATTAAAAAAAAAGATTCAGAATTCCAGAGAATTTTCGACAACTCTACAGTATTTCCCCGAGTTTCGCCTATAACTTCGTTTTTAAATAATTGCCCTTCTTCCTTTCCTCCCCACCTTCTCTTTCTCTTTCTCTCTATCTCTTCCTTTTTGTAATGAAAACTAGGAAGTGAAAAGCAAGAGAGAAAGAAAATCTCTATAAGTCCTGACTGTTAAAAATTTGCAGCAAACTGTCCGGTCATTTGACCGTTTTTATAGAAAGCGATTATATAACCGTAACTTAGCGCTGTGCTGACCATATTATTCCCCATAATAGGGTCATAATATAGTTAAATTACGGTTATGTAACCGTTTATTACAAAAACTGTCAACTGATTGGACAGTTTGCTGCAAATTTTTAACAGTGCTGCATAGTATCGGGTAACAGGATTTAACCCAAACCCGACTCGACCCGCCATTAGGTTCGGGTCAGATTTGCGCTTTTTTTTTCTTTGCAGGTCGAGTTGACTCTTATTATTATTATTATTATTATTATTATTATTATTATTATTATTATTATTATTATTATTATTTACTTCGGGTCGGATTGGCTTTTATTGTTTCGAGTTCGGATCAGTTTCGGGTTTGGTTTTGTTTTTAGCAAGTCGGGTTTCAGGCGAACCCAATTCTCCAAAAGAAAGTTCAGAATGTAAAACATCGGATGATAGGATGTAAATCATCGGATGAAACTTCAGATGAAAAACTAATATTTTAATGTGAATAAGCATATATATATGTTCTTTTTTATACGTAAGAGATAAAATTGATAAAAAGATGCATTTTTCCATAATTGCATTAAAATATGATTTTTTTCCCTTACGGGTTGGTTTTTTGTTGAAGTATTTTGCTTTCGGATCAGATTTCGGGTCAACGAAAATGTACTTGGCAGGTTCGGGTCGGGTTTGGGGTTAACTTCTAATATAATTTTTGGGTTCAATCCGCGCAGGGATTCAGTAGCGTAAAAGTAATGTTTTCGAGTAAAAAGCCATTATATCAATGAATGAGAAATTATACGTAAATACGAACTGAAATGAGTGAAAATTATTTTATTAAAAAATTTTGTAAACCGTCACTTCTCGATAATGAGTACGACGACGTTATGCGCATTATCAATTAGGATTCTTCGAATAGAAACTATGAAAATTATCAAAACACGAGATTTCAATCATATTTCTGCTTGCTTAAAAAGCTCCCAAAATAATTTTTAAAATGAGTTAAAAATGCATATTTCTGAACTAATATCATTGTTAGATGCAGTTTTAACTGTTAGCGCATTATAAATAAGCTTCTTGCACTAGAAACTTTAAAAAATACCAAAACACGAGGCTTTAATAATATTATGCGTTTTTAAAAAAGACACCAAAATAATTTTTAAAATGAGTTAAAGATGCATATTTCTGAACTAATATCATTATTAGATGCAGTTTTAACTGTTAGCGCATTATAAATTAAGCTTCTTGCAATAGAAACTTTAAAAAATACCAAAACACGAGGCTTTAATAATATTATGCGTTTTTAAAAAAGCTCCCAAAATAATTTTTAAAATGAGTTAAAGATGCATATTTCTGAACTAATATCATTATTAGATGCAGTTTTAACTGTTAGCGCATTATGAATAAGCTTCTTGCAATAGAAACTTTAAAAAATACCAAAACACGAGGCTTTAATAATATTATGCGTTTTTAAAAAAGATACCAAAATAATTTTTAAAATGAGTTAAAGATGCATATTTCTGAACTAATATCATTATTAGATGCAGTTTTAACTGTTAGCGCATTATGAATAAGCTTCTTGCAGTAGAAACTTTAAAAAATACCAAAACACGAGGCTTTAATAATATTATGCGTTTTTAAAAAAGCTCCCAAAATAATTTTTAAAATGAGTTAAAGATGCATATTTCTGAACTAATATCATTATTAGATGCAGTTTTAACTGTTAGCGCATTATAAATAAGCTTTTTGCAATAGAAACTTTAAAAAATACCAAAACACGAGGCTTTAATAATATTATGCGTTTTTAAAAAAGATACCAAAATAATTTTTAAAATGAGTTAAAAATGCATATTTCTGAACTAATATCATTATTAGATGCAGTTTTAATTGTTAGTGCATTATAAATAAGCTTTTTGCAATAGAAACTTTAAAAAATACCAAAACACGAGGCTTTAATAATATTATGCGTTTTTAAAAAAGATACCAAAATAATTTTTAAAATGAGTTAAAGATGCATATTTAAATGAGTTAAAGATGCATATTTTATATGAACTTATTAGATACATTTTTAACTGTTAACGCATTATAAATAAGCCTTTTGACTAGAAACTTTGAAAATTACCAAAACACGAGCATTCAATAACACATTTCTACTTGTTGAAAAAAGCTTCCGAAATAATTTTTACAATAAAGATGTAAATTTTTCAGCTAATATATTAGATGTATTTTTACCTATTAGCGCATTATAAATGAGGCTTCTTGGAATAGAAACTTTAAAAATTACCTAAACACCAGAATTTAATCACATTTGTGCTTGTTTAAAAACGCTCCCAAAATAATTTTTACAACGACTTAAAGATGTATATTTTATTCAATATATTATTAAAGATATTTTTATCTATTAGAGCGCTATTAATTAGGCTTCTTGGAATAAAAACTTTGCAAAATACCAAAACACTGAAATTTAATAATACGTATTTATGCTTTATTAACAAAGCTCCCGAAATAATTTTTAAATAACGACTTAAAGATGTATATTTTTGAACTAATATATTTGTTAGATACACTTTTACCAGTTAGCGCATTAAAAATTAGACTTTCTGATATAGAAATTTTAAAATTACCAACACAGGGGAAAATTGAAGGGGTCAGGGCAAAAGAGTGCCTAGCCACATTTTTGAACTACTGAGATATTTAAATTTGAAAATTTGTTCAAATACTTAAATGAAGATATATAACCTAAAGTTTTTTCACCAATGTCTTAGTAACATTTGAGATATTATGAGTAACAATATGGCATTACTTTAATGATATTACTATTACGTTTCTTGTAAATTAGCTATCTTCATTGGGATCATTAACATCTGGGGCAAAAACGAAGCCGGTCACATATGCTGCCACCAAGTAATATTAGTAACAAATTATATATTTTTGATATTATAATTTACAATATTAAGCAACAGATTACAGTGTTAGATTTATTTCACCAAAAATGTGGCTTGGCACTTTCTTACCCCGACCCCCTCAATTTAATGGCATTTCTTACTTGTTTAAAAAAGCTCCCAATTTTTTTTAATACAATTACTTAAAGATGTATATGTTTGAGCTAATATCATTACAAGATACATTTTTACTTGTTAGCGCAATTTCACACGATAATCACTAGTGAAATGCATTTTTTCAATTAGAAATATCGGTGTTGTATTAACTTATTAATTCTTTATTAATGGGACAATATTGTGAAGATCTGCAAAAGGTCATCTGTAAAAGTGTACAAAATATTGTAAATTTTGCCCTCTGCGGTTTTTAAATTATTCGCGAATGTTTTGTGCGATTTTAGCGTTTTACCATGTTTTGTGGGGTTTATTGACATTCGTTAAAGGAACCCGATTTCAACCTTTTAGCCCAATATAGTAAATTTTGTCCTCTGCGATTTTTTTATTTTTGTGGTTTATCGATTTTTAGAATTTTTTCAAGTTTTGAGGCGAATTTTTGAGAATTCTTTTCCGAGACGGAAAGAATTCTCCGGTAAATTTTGCTACTGCAGTGATTGAATTCAAGTTGGAAGAATACCAAATTGGTTCCTATAGCAACGTGAGTAACAATGCTGAAAACATGAATTTAACCTGGGTCGGAATTAAAAAATAACAATAATTCAAGGTTCGTTTGATTTGAGCGGGTGTACGCCACCAAAGGCAGTGGGGGGGGGGGGGCAACAGCGATGAGACGGGCTCAGCCCAAACCCCTGGGCCCTGACACAAAACAGGTTCGGGCTCAATTTTATACCAGTCATCGGGTTCGTGCTCAAAGTGAAAATTATATTTATTCACAAATGGAAAAGTGGAAAGGAAAAACTTGTTATTTCAGAAGCAATAATGTAAGTTTTGTAATGTGTTTTACAATCATTTAGCAAAATCAGTTTAATTGAATTTATATTGATGGGATATAAGAAGAAATATCCCTGAGAAAAATGACACTTTCAAATCTGAGTAAATCGATGTTTTCATTTTCTTATGAAACTTTTTGACTCAAATAGGACGACCCAATGTTTTCAATTCTGAAATACCAGAAATACTCAGAATATTGAAACATGGACATACTCAAAACTGAGCACATAAAGGTTAGCTCATACTCATTTTTGAAACGTGGACATACTCAAAAAGGATTAGGATCAGTTCAAACTCATTTTTGAAACACGGAAATACTCCAAAATGAGCCCATAGAAGTCAGTTCATACTCATTTTTGAAACATGGACATACTCAAATATGAGCACATGATGTTTTATTCTTAAGTGTGCGCATGTTTTCAGAAATGAGTATATACATGTTTCAAACTTGAGTCATTTTGATACGGAGCCATTTTGACTATGCGACATGCTCAGATTTGAGTATTTTTTGCTCAGTTTTGAAAATGTCGTTTTAAGAATGATTCTGTGTGATTCTGAAGCCTTTTCACGATCAGTGTTATCAACATAAAGAAACCGTGGGATATTTCTTATCTATTTTCGTTTTCTGTCTTTTATCTGAATGACTGCAAACAGGACTCATATTTTTCTGCATAGTTGTGCAATGGTATTTTAAAAGAATAAGAATTGTGACTTTTGCATATTTATGCCATAGTGGTTGGGTATAAATAACAAAATTTGATATTTTAAACCTATTTTGAGGGACATGCGAAATGTTTTCGTGACGGGAAAACATCAGTTTTCCAGGAACATGAAAATGTGAGATGATATTGTGAGGGAATATTTAGATTAATATTTATTTCTATGCTATAGAAGAAATTTTTAAATCAGAAAATTCATGTTGAAACAATTTTAAAATGCTATTAACAATTTTCTTTTAAATGCTCCTCTAGTAAATGAATAAAGTTATACTAACCGGAAACTTCCGACATGTCATTGACAAGAATGACACTTCTTTGTTATTCAATGAACGACACAGAAATGATACGCCTGCGACATATTTTCATCTGTAGCAAGTTTTTTCTCCTTTTTTTTCGCATTAATCACTCTTTTACTTTGTTGCGAAAAAGCCATCTTGTAGGCGTAGAAGACGTGTATGGGATAGTAAATACAAGATTAACAAAACCGGACTCGGAAAGTTATGCAAATTTATTGTAAAAATTAAAAGTTTTTACCTTGACCAAAAAAATTATTTCTGTTTATATTGTGTACGTTTACTTTAGCCTTTTAGTTCCCACATAGAATCTAAGGAAGCAATTTTCTTTTTAGATGCTTTCGTAATTATATAAATAGCACATATAGTCCTCGTCTGGTCCGTCCGTCCGTCTGTCCGTATATAAGAGTGCAAAAACTACCCAACCGAATGGTTTGAAATTTAATATATATAATCGTTGCAGAATTTTGTCGAGTCATTTCAAATTTTATGAAAATCGAATCAAAACTTAAAAAGATATTAATAAAAATATTTATTAAGTAATTTGAATTTTTTTAAATCGACACTTCATTGTTATAGTAGCTTCCGACGATTAATCGTCAAGCGACCGAGATATATCACCAAGTTATGTGACATGTTGACGTTAGTCATATTTGACGTTTATGGCATGGCATTTTATAACCTCTATGACCAAGTTATAGTCACATTCTTTATTCTATTAAGTCATATCATACGTAATTAATTCAGTGATATCCCATGATAGGTAATGATTCTAGGTTGCCATGGGATTATGTCCTATTTTAAGATGGAGTCCTATTATTTCCCTATTACTGAATTTAAAAACCGAATTTGTATACTAAAATTATTTAATTATAGCAATTATATAATCAACCGACAGGTTTTTGGATAGATGTTTCCGGAGAAATAGATATTAAATACAAAAAGAGTCCAAATATGGATTTAAAGTTCTGAAATCTTCAAAGCTAGGCTTAAGTTTCCCATCGGAATTTTCAGTAAATGTCAACAAAAGATAAAATGTTGCCAACTTAAAATGTACTTATTTTATAGCGGAAATTAATATCATAATAACAGACGATATAATTCATTTCACTGAAACTAGTTAATAGTATGACCGCACCTCATTTGTCACGTTTGACGTACAATTTCCAATTTGTTAAACTATTGTTCAATAAATATCTAAGTCAGTTTTAATAAAAATGTAAATATATATTATTGATACTGATTTCTATATGAAAATACAGGCTGAAAGTCTATATACAGTCTATATGACAATCTATATACAGCTACAGTCTATGAATACGTTTGGAAAATGTGTCATTATTTATTAGAAACGATAACTTTCCTTCATAGGCTCAATGGAAACAATTTATATGGCTATATTGGACAGATGTTTCTGGATAAATAGATATTAAATAGAAAAAGAGTCTAAATATGCATTTAAAGTTCTGAAATTTTTAAAGCTAGGCTTAAGTTTCCCATTGGAAATTTGATCAATGAGATTTCAGATATTAAATAATATAACCATATACTGTAACATAAATTCATAATAAAGCTGATAAATATTGCAACGATATATATAGATAAATATACACTGTAAAAAATGACAAATGTTTCTTAATCTACGAAAATATAATATAAACTCATCCTTATTAACCATGATTCTGAAAAGTATTTCTTTATCTTTAGAAACTTCAGACATCAATGGCATTTCGAGATTTAAAGAATCACATATAAAAAGAAAATTTATCTTGCTGCCCGTAATTTTCCGAAACTTTTACGAGTAGCTTTTAAAGTGTATTAATCGGTTTTCTAAGCCCGGAATATAGTTTTTTCCGATGCTATCAAGTCTCAAGTAAACATTTTCATGTTTAACAAACATGTTTAACAGACAAACATGCAAAATTAACAGCGTTAACATTAACATTAAAATTAAGATTATTTCTCTACTCTTTCATGTATAAATTAACTTATGCAGCTGAAAACGTTTACTTGAGAATGGATGACATTCGAAAAACAGGTATTCCAGGCTGAAGAAACTGATTAATACACTATAAAAACTATTCGGAAAGTTTCTGAAAAATACGGGCAGCAAAAAATACTTTGCTTTTATAAATAATTCTTTAAAATTTGGAAATGCATTGGTGTCTAGAGATTCAAAAGACAATGGAACACGCTTGTCGGAATTTCGGATAACTCAGAAGATTATATTATATTTTCGTTCGTGGTTATAGTATATTTTCATAAAATAAGAAACATTGGTCCTTTTTTACAGTGTACATATGCAAACATATAAATATATATTCATGTATTGCATTATCTAAATCGCTATTAATAATAATAAACGATATTTTAAATTTTAATAAATAGCAATCAAATAAATAAAAATCTAATTTTTAATTGCAATGTACATGCAACGGAAAAAATGCTTAATTTCTTTTCTTTTATCAGTTTCATAAAGTATGCGAAAACTTACAATTACCATTATTTTATGCCTCCAGCATTAAGACAATCATTATATTTTATGACACGAAAATGACATTAAGAACTGTTACTAGCTTTCTTTTGCGTAATAAAGTATAATAAAGTCATAATTTTAATTATTCTACGCATATTCAAGATCAATGATTAATTTAACTGCATTTAATTCGCATTAATTTGTATTTATATCACTTTTAATTGCATCAATTATTATCAAAATATTTTCCTCTAAACGTGTTAGTTTTCGCGAATTAATGTCATTTTATTAAACGTGATAATTCATTATTCTGGTATTTTATTTTCCGGAAACAAATGCACAGTTTTTTCACAAATGGGGCAATTTACATTTTCAAGAAATTAAAATAATAATTCAAGGATAAAATATGAATAACGAGTGTTTTAAATCGTCCATTCCTGGGCAAAATCTTTAATTTTATGCAGAAGAAAATACTCGCAAAGGGAGAAAAACAGCATGTTGCGGCCACAACAAAAGTTTTAGGTAGATTTTGTAAGAAATACTACCTATTACATTCTCCCCTAAGTTGGAATTTTTGAAAAAGTTTTTGCCGATCTATGCCGATCATGACTCCCAGAACCCAAAACCATCCCCAGTTCAAAACTTTATCTATCTATGTCACTTTTTTATGGACTCGATAACTGCAATAATTCTGCACAAGTCTCTTCCAAACTGATACATAAAATCAAGGGGCATAAAATCTCGTCAAGTTCGTTAATGGACAAAATCGAGTCAAGGGGAGGGGGGATTTTTGTGAAAACAGAAAAAATCCCATAATTTCTTAATTATGATACGTATCGAATCCGTTTAAAGTTATTATTACTTCTAGGAAAAGGGCCGAAATTTTATGTATGACAGATTTTTGATACGATTAAAAATGGCCCCGAGGGGGTGGGGAAGGGATGGGGTTAGAAGAAAAAAATTCGTAACTTCGTCAAATCACAAGATATCAAATTCGCTTGAATTTATTATAAATCCTCTTAATATTATCTAAAACTTTTATATTGACAAGTTTTTTATAGGACCAACCCTTATAAAGCAAAAAAATAAAATAAAATAAAAACAAAACAAAACAAAAAATCCCTGCCGGGTCCGCTTACAAACAAGTTAGGTTTCGAAGTGGGCGGTTCCAACTGCCGCATCATGGCAAAAAGGTCATTTCTTCCGCAATTCTCAACAAATAGGCGCCCCCACGGTCTGCGTCTTCGAAATCTACCAGTGCCTGTAGGCCGAGCCGTCAGGGATTTTTTCTATATAGTAAATCAAATCGTCTGCAACAAAAATTAAATGACATTCTATTCGTTCTTGAGACACAGCTATCGCGGAAATTGTGAAAAGAAGAGCATAGCAGCGACACCTGTTGGGCGGTATACACTCAAGCCTAATAAGGATCTATTTATGTCAAGGTCTAACAGAATATGAAATTTGGCAAAATTCCGTGCATTAGTTATTAAGGTATAGCTCATATAAGGAAATCCGGATAAACACAACACAGAAGCAGCAACACCTGTTGGGCGATTTACATCCAAACTTAATTAGCGTCTATTTATGTCACGGTCTAACAAGAAATGAAGTTTGGGGAAATTCCACGCATTAGTTCTTAAGGTATAGCTTTTTTGGAAATCGTGAAAAAATGCAGAAAAGCAACGAAACCTGTTAGCCGATATACACCAAAACTTACTCAGCACCAATTTATGTCAAGGCCTAAATGAATCTGAAGTTTTATTAAATTCCGTGCAGTAGTTCGTGAGTTAAAGAAACCACAAAATGTGTGTCACATACATACAGACTCGTGGGCAGACATTTTCGAAAACAGTCAAACCATGTTCAGGACCTTCTAAAACGTATAAATCTAATTTTAATACTTGGAAATTTTTCCATAGAAAATTTCTCACGCCTTGCATTCATAATATTCAAATTTTAATTGCTTAAAAGGTGTATAGCCAACATATACTTGGTTTGCATGGCAACAGCTTGGATACTTTTTCACTAAGTTGGCTATACGCCTTTTAAGCAATTAAAATTTGAATATTACGTATAAATCTGTCAAAAACCGGAAGTCGAAATTTTTGTACGAATCCAATACTTTCTTCTTGTATATAAAAGATGCGTTATTGACAGGTTTTATTTATGCGTCAGAGTGATTAAGCCAAATAACTATTTTAACTTCCTTCTGTATGCTTAAGAAGTAATCGTGAAAATAATCGACATACGTTTTATGATACATTTACGTGGTTTGGGATGCCCTGAATACAATTTGACTGTTTTTGGAAAACGTCTATCTATCTGTCTGTATGCGACACAAATTTTATGACCGCTCTATGATAAGAAATAAACTAGTCGTTGGGGGCCACCGTAATACTTACCCATCATGGATATGCATAATATAAAATATGAAAATAAAACATGTGTAAACTATTTATACAATGCATTGCAATTTCGAATAAAATCGTGGCTTGATGACGTCACAAACTTTAAATGCTTTATAATTCCAAAATTGATAATCATATTAACTAACGGTTTACTGCGTCGGATTAAGCGTCTCATTTCCAATTAAAATATATCTTTGAATTGAAATTTGAATGAAATACAGGGTCATGAAAAATCGAAGAGTGTGGAAATAGGATCACAAATATCTCGGCAACTAATAATTCGATTGGCTTCATTCTTGATGCAAAATTTATGTTTTTTTATTGTCTTTTATATTCACTCCTTAAAATAAACAATTTCGAAAATTTTTATATACCTTTTATCAGAACGAATATTTCGAGAGTCCGAAAAAAAATAGTTCCGGATAATCCAGGTTACTGAAATTCAATAAGCTTCTTCCCATTATTACATACTAAGTACGTACCAAATTTCAAGTATCTATCTCAATTTGTTCGGGAGATAGAACGTTGACAGACACACACACACACAGATGGACGGCAAAATTTTTTTTTCTAAAAATATGTTTTTCGGAATCTTCAGTGTCTGAAACGTGTAAATCCGTCAAATTATTTTTTTCGGTTTTCAAAACGATTACAAGATTTACCCTGTATACAAGGAATTCGATCGAACTTCGTATTATGTTAGTTCTTGACATGAAGTGGTGCTGATTACTTTTGAATGTATGTCATCAGGCAGGTGGCACTGCTATACAGTATTTTTAATGACTTACGCGATACCTAGATTTCGGCATCTATGGGATGGCATTTCACGAAAAGTCATTTTCAGTTAGATACTGGCACATATACCAGGCATCCTAAATTGGACTGAGTGATTTTAAAATTCAATAACTTGGAAATGGTGACCGATATTAAAAAAAAAAAATATTTCAGGAGAGTAATGTAAGATGTCAGAAGTTTTTATACTGTGATTCCTGATTTTAGTTCGAATTACCAGCAACAGATGGCGCTGCGAGCAATAGACGGCCAATCGAGGCAGAAACAGAAATCACCCAGCATTGATGCGAAGGAAGGAGGTTAAATATATGGAATAAGTCTCATTCACCAATACAATCTGAACTCCGTCGGTATGATTTCGATGAAATGTACTGTTAGCATATGGAAATAACGAATTCTTCAGCAAACTGCAGCACTAATTTCTTCATCCGAGCTATAACTATAGCATTTTACATGATGAATCTGAAATAACACGGAAACTCCTGTATACCATGTAATTATGACATAATGAACAGAGGAAAGTATTTTCAACTAGGTAAATTATATTCAATGGTTGGAGTATCATAGTTGAGATTTATTCCAACAGAGCGAAAAATGCCGGGACCAGGACTCGAACCTGGCCACTTTCCAACTATGTTGGAAAGTGTTAAAAATAAAAAAATAATACATATTTAATAATTTTAACCAATTTGGTGCTTAATTAAAGCCTGCCAACACGACATGTTTCTTCATTCATTCATTCATTATTCATTTATTTACTTCGTGTAAAATGTAAATTGTTTTTTATGTGCTCAAATTCTTTCCTTGTAAGTTCTTTAATTCAAGAAACAAGATGAAACAACAGGTTTTTTTTAAAAACAATGTTTAAGGAAGATTGAAACTTGAACATCAAATGCTAAGGACGATTTAAATTGAAGAAAAAGTTAAACTGAATTGTTTTTAAACAATGTTTAAAACTTGAGCTCAAATGCTACGGGTAATTTAAATGTTCTGTTAAGAAAGGGACCAACAAAGCACTGAAAAAAATAAGATTGAATTGTTTAAAATACTGTTGATGACAGAATAAAATTTGAGAAAAATATAATTTAACTGTCCCACCCTATTTAAACATTGTTTAAAACTTTAGCTGAAATGATACGGGTAATTTAAATTTTCAGTTGAGAGAAGTATTGTCAAAGCAGGGGAAAATAAGATTGAATTGTTTTCGAAACTACGTTGCAGACGTTGCAAAAATTGAGCATCAAGATCTATGGATTTTTTTTTTTCAGAGAAGTAGTTCGGAAAAAACGAAACAAAAATACAATTTAATCGTCCCACCCTATTTAATTAATAGTGTTTAAACAATGTTTAAAACTTGAGCTAAAATGATGCGGATTAATTTAAATTTTCTGTTGAGGAAATATTGTCGAAGTAGTGGCAAAATAATATTGAATTGCTTTTTAAAACTATGTTGCAGACGTAAAAAAACTGAACATCAAGATCTATGGACAATTTAATTTCTTTTTTCAGAGAAGTAGTTTAGCTAAAAAGTAAGAAAAATAAAATTTAACTGTCCCACTCTATGTATTTAATGGTATTTAAACAATGTTTAAAATTTGATCTAAAATGATATGATGGGTAATTAAAATTTTCTGTTGAGAGAAATATTATCAAAGTAGGGGAAAAATAAGACTGAAATGTTTTATAACTATGTTGCAGACGTAGCAAAAATTGAGGATCAAGATCTATGGGAATTTTTCTTTCCAGAGAAGCACTTCAGTAAGTAAGAAAGAAAAATAAAATTTAACTTATCCGCCCTATTTATTTAATTGTATTTAAACAATGTTTAAAACTTGATGGAAAATGATATGGGTAATTACAATTTTCTGTTGAGAGAACTATTGTCAAAGTAGGGAAAAATAAAACTGAATTATTTTTATAACTATGTTGCATACGTAGCAAAAATTGAGGATCAAGATCTATGGGAATTTTTCTTTCAATAGAAGCACTTCAGTATAAAAGAAAGAAAAATGAAATTTAACTTCTCCGCCCTATTTATTTAATTGTATTTAAACAATGTCTAGAACTTTATCGAAAATGATATGGGTAATTAAAATTTTCTGTTGAGAGAACTATTGTCAAAGTAGGGAAAAAATAATACTGAATAGTTTTTATAACTATGTTGCAGACGTAGCAAAAATTGAGCTTCAAGATCTATGGAACTTTTTCTTTCCAGAGTAGCACTTCATCAAAACAGAAAGAAAAAGAAAATTTAACGTATCCGCCCTATTTATTTAATTGTATTTAAAAAATGCTTAAAACTTGATGGAAAATGATATGGGTAATTAAAATTTTTTGTTGAGAGAACTATTGTCAAAGTAGGGGAAAATAAAACTGCATTATTTTTATAACTATGTTGCAAACGTATACGTAGCAAAAATTGAGCATCAAGATCTATGGGACTTTTTCTTTCCAGAGAAGCACTTCATCAAAAAAAGAAAGAAAAATAAAATTTAACTTCTCCGCCCTATTTATTTAATTGTATTTAAACAATGTTTAAAACGTGATGGAAAATGATATGGGTAATTACAATTTTCTGTGGAGAGAACTATTGTCAAAATAGGAAAAAAGGAAACTGAATTTTTTTGTAACTATGTTGCAGACGTAGCAAAAATCGAGGATCAAGATCTATGGTAATTTTTCTTTCCAGAGAAGCACTTCAGTAAGTAAGAAAGAAAAATAAAATTTAACTTCTCCGCCCTATTTATTAAATTGTATTTAAATAATGTTTAAAACTTGATGGAAAATGATATGGGTAATTAAAATTTTCTGTGGAGAGAACTATTGTCAAAGTAGGGAAAAAATAATACTGAATAGTTTTTATAACTATGTTGCAGACGTAGCAAAAATTGAGGATCAAGATCTATGGGAATTTTTCTTTCCAGAGAAGCACTTCAGTAAGTAAGAAAGAAAAATAAAATTTAACTTCTCCGCCCTATTTATTAAATTGTATTTAAATAATGTTTAAAACTTGATGGAAAATGATATGGGTAATTAAAATTTTTTGTTGAGAGAACTATTGTCAAAGTAGGGGAAAATAAAACTGCATTATTTTTATAACTATGTTGCAAACGTATACGTAGCAAAAATTGAGCATCAAGATCTATGGGACTTTTTCTTTCCAGAGAAGCACTTCATCAAAAAAAGAAAGAAAAATGAAATTTAACTTATCCGCCCTATTTATTTAATTGTATTTAAACAATGTTTAAAACTTGATGGAAAATGATATGGGTAATTACAATTTTCTGTGGAGAGAACTATTGTCAAAGTAGGAAAAAAGGAAACTGAATTCTTTTTGTAACTATGTTGCGGACGTAGCAAAAATTAAGGATCAAGATCTATGGTAATTTTTCTTTCCAGAGAAGCATTTCAGTAAGTAAGAAAGAAAAATAAAATTTAACTTCTCCGCCCTATTTATTAAATTGTATTTAAATAATGTTTAAAACTTGATGGAAAATGATATGGGTAATTAAAATTTTCTGTGGAGAGAACTATTGTCAAAGTAGGGAAAAAATAATACTGAATAGTTTTTATAACTATGTTGCAGACGTAGCAAAAATTGAGGAT
The DNA here is from genome assembly GCA_963931845.1 of Maratus michaelseni. Taxonomy (NCBI): domain Eukaryota; kingdom Metazoa; phylum Arthropoda; class Arachnida; order Araneae; family Salticidae; genus Maratus; species Maratus michaelseni. The sequence goes on from OZ007597.1 coordinate 126,778,733, forward strand.
CAAGATCTATGGGAATTTTTCTTTCCAGAGAAGCACTTCAGTAAGTAAGAAAGAAAAATAAAATTTAACTTCTCCGCCCTATTTATTTAATTGTATTTAAACAATGTTTAAAACTTGATGGAAAACGATATGGGTAATTACAATTTTCTGTTGAGAGAACTATTGTCAAAGTTGGAAAAAATAAAACTGAATTCTTTTTGTAACTATGTTGCAGACGTAGCAAAAATTGAGGATCAAGACCTATGGTAATTTTTCTTTCCAGAGAAGCACTTCAGTAAGTAAGAAAGAAAAATTAAATTTAACTTCTCCGCCCTATTTATTAAATTGTATTTAAACAATGTCTAAAACTTTATCGAAAATGATATGGATAATTAAAATTTTCTGTTGAGAGAACTATTGTCAAAGTAGGGAAAAAATAATACTGAATAGTTTTTATAACTATGTTGCAGACGTAGCAAAAATTGAGCTTCAAGATCTATGGGAATTTTTCTTTCCAGAGAAGCACTTCAGTAAGTAAGAAAGAAAAATAAAATTTAACTTCTCCGCCCTATTTATTTAATTGTATTTAAACAATGTTTAAAACTTGATGGAAAACGATATGGGTAATTACAATTTTCTGTTGAGAGAACTATTGTCAAAGTTGGAAAAAATAAAACTGAATAATTTTTATAACTATGTTGCATACGTAGCAAAAATTGAGGATCAAGATCTATGGGAATTTTTCTTTCAAGAGAAACACTTCAGTATAAAAGAAAGAAAAATAAAATTTAACCTCTCCGCCCTATTTATTTAATTGTATTTAAACAATGTCTAAAACTTTATCGAAAATTATATGGATAATTAAAATTTTCTGTTGAGAGAACTATTGTCAAAGTAGGGAAAAAATAATACTGAATAGTTTTTATAACTATGTTGCAGACGTAGCAAAAATTGAGCTTCAAGATCTATGGGACTTTTTCTTTCCAGAAAAGCACTTCATCAAAACAGAAAGAAAAAGAAAATTTAACGTCTCCGCCCTATTTATTTAATTGTATTTAAACAATGTTTAAAACTTGATGGAAAATGATATGGGTAATTAAAATTTTCTGTTGAGAGAACTATTGTCAAAGTAGGGGAAAATAAAACTGAATTATTTTTATAACTATGTTGCAAACGTATGTAACTACGTAGGAAAAATTGAGCATCAAGATCTATGGGACTTTTTCTTTCCAGAGAAGCACTTCATCAAAAAAAGAAAGAAAAATAAAATTTAACTTCTCCGCCCTATTTATTTAATTGTATTTAAACAATGTTTAAAACTTGATGGAAAATGATATGGGTAATTAAAATTTTCTGTGGAGAGAACTATTGTCAAAGTAGGAAAAAAGGAAACTGAATTCTTTTTATAACTATGTTGCAGACGTAGCAAAAATTGAGGATCAAGATCTATGGGAATTTTTCTTTCTAGAGAAGCACTTCAGTATAAAAGAAAAAAAAATTAAATTAAACTTCTCCGCCCTATTTATTTAATTGTATTTAAACAATGTTTAAAACTTGATGGAAAATGATATGGGTAATTAAAATTTTCTGTTGAAAGAACTATTGTCAAAGTAGGGAAAAATAATACTGAATTCTTTTTATAAACTATGTTGCAGACGAAACAAAAATTGAGGGTCAAGATCTATCGGAATTTTTCTTTTCAGAGAAGCACTTCATCAAAAAAGAAAGAAAAATAAAATTTAACTTCTCCGTCCTATTTATTTAATTGCAATTAAACAATGTTTAAAACTTGAGATAAAATGATGCGGATTAATTTAATTTTTCTGTTGACAGAAATATTGTCAATGTACTGGCAAATAAGATTGAATTGTTTTTAAAACTATGTTGCAGACATAACAAAAAATGAGCATCATGCAAGATCTATGGGAATTTTTTTTTTTAGATAAGTAGTTCAGCAAAAAAGAATGGAAAATAAAATTTAACTGCGTCGCCCTATTTATTTAACAGTATTTAAACTATGTTTAAAACTTGATCTAAAATGAGATGGGTAATTAAAGTTTTCTGTTGAGAGAAATATTGAAAAAGTAGTGGCAAAATAACATTGAATTGTTTTTAAAAGTATGTTGCAGACGTAACAAAAAATGAGCCATAAAACAAGATCTATGGGCAACTTAATTTTTCTTTCAGAGAAGTAGTTCAGCAAAAAAGAAAGGAGAATAAAATTTAACTGCGCCGCCCTATTTATTTAAAGTATTTAAAACTTGATCTAAAATGGTATGGGTAATTAAAAATTTATGTTGAGAGAAATAGTGCCAAAGTAGTGGAAAAATATTGAATGGATTTTGTAAACTATGTTGAAGACGTAATAAATATTGAGCATCAAGATCTATGGGTAATTTAATATTTTTTTCAAAAAAGTAATTCAGAAAAAAAAAAGAAAAAAAAGAAAGAAAGAAAAAGAAAATTAACTCTCCCACTCTAGTTATTTAATAGTATTTAATCAATGTTTAAAATTTTGGATAATTAAACTTTTCTGATGACAGAAATATTGTCACGGTAGGTGGGAAAGTAAAATTGAATCGTTTTTAGGGTTTCGATCATCTAACGAAACTCCCGCTTCGTTGTCTGTCCGTCACAGAGCCGGTTCTCAGAAACTATGTACCTTACAGTCATGAAATTTTGTGTACTTATAGCAAAATACCTATTATGGAGCTCAAAATCATAAAATTTGAAAAAAATCGTATTATTTTAATATATAGAGATAAAAATCATAAATCTAACATCCCTTTTTCTATTAAATTTAAACATTTTTCGTTATAGCAGTTGCCAACAATTAAAAATCCACTATAAAATTCTTTCTACAATAATTAATTTTCTATTGAAAGATTTTCACGTGAAAAATGAAAATGAAATAAAAGTTTCATCAATTGAAAAAAAAAAAAAGATTATTATGACATCATATTGGTAATAAAGCGGAAATTTTCAAACATTTCTCAATAATACAAGGAGTATGAGTATGTGTAAATATAGAAAGCAGCTTAATATGATGTCATTAGAGAATTAAAATGAAAATTAATCTGACGTCTAACATTTTGAAGGTCTCTATACAACATGTTTAATTTCGAAATTGATTTTTTTAATATCGCATTTACTCCACATGACAGATATTATTGTGACAGAGTTTAATAGCGGGCTTCGCCCGTTATCGGACCGGTTCAGATTTTCGAAAAAAAAAAAAAAAAAACCCGAGAAAAATAGACCGATAAATTTTTACTTTATAAAAAACATGACTTTTTTTTTTTTTTTTTTTTTTTGGAAAATGAAATTTATTTGGATTTATTAAAGGAAGGATAAAGTGTTTTGAAGGGAATATTAAACGAAACCCTTTGTACGATCTTCGATCACACTTACCCACTTGTGCAGACGTATTGTGCAGACCCCTATGTTGCAGACGTAACAAAAAATGTGCATCATGTTCAATTAATTTATATTTTCTTCTGAGAAGGAGTTCGGCAAAAAAGAAAGAAAAGTAAAATTTAACTATCCCGCCCTATTTAAACAATGTTTAAACAATGTTTAAAAATGAAGCTAAAATGAAACGGGTAATTAAAATTTTCTGTTTCAGAAGTATTGTTAAAGTAGCGGAAAAATAAGGTGGAATTGTTTTTTAGAACAATGCAGATTGTAATGAAAACTGAACTACAAGATCTATGGACAATTCTTTTTTTTTTTTTTTTTTTTATTAGAGAAGTAGTTCAGCAAAAGAGAAGGAAAAATAAAATTTAATTGTTTTCTCTCCTTAGTTAAATCTACGACTGTATTGTTTTCAGTGTGACAATAGTTTCAAAATAACGAGCTGGAGATTGATGATCATTGCAATAGTCATCTTTTCTATACGAAGAAAGAGAAAGCAATACTTTACAATTTTTTTTTTTTTTTTTTTTTGACGGGATTTCAATTTTTTCGTTGATTTACTTATTTTTCAGTTAACACTTTCAGGGGTAAAGTAAGTCTGCTGAAAAAATCATTAAAATGACTGACTGCCACCAGAATTTACGAACAAATTGATTTTAAAACTAGTCGTTGGGGGCCATCGTAATACTTACCCATCATGGATGTGTATAATATAAAATATGAAAATAAGACATGTGTAGTCTACTTGTAACATGCATTGCAATTCGAATAAAATCGTGGCTTGATCATGTCATAAACTTTAAACTACAAAATTAATAATCCTATTAACTAACAGTTTACTGCGTCGGATTAAGTGTCTCATTTGCAATTAAAATATAGCTTTGAATTGAAATTTGAATGGAATACAGGGTCATGAAAAATCGAAGAGTGCGCAAAATAGGATTATAAATATCTCGGCAAATAGTTATCAGATCGACTTCATTCTTTATGCAAAATTTTTGTTTTTTTATTGTCTTTTATATTCACTCCTTAAAATAAACAATTTCGAAAATTTGTATATACCTTTTATCAAAACGAATATTTCGAGAGCCCGAAAAAAAAAATAGTTCCGGATAATCCAGGTTACTGAAATTCAATAAGCTGCTTCCCATTATTACATACTAAGTACATACCAAATTTCAAGTCTCTGTCTCAATTTGTTCGGGAGATAGAGCGCTTACAGACACACAGACGAACGGCAAATTTCTTTTTTCTAAAAATATGTTTTTCGGAATCTCCAGTGTCTGAAACGTGTAAATCCGTCAAAAAAAAATTTCCATTTTCAAAACGATTACAAGACTTACCCTATACTACGTATAATGGGTAAGAAATAAATACAGGCGAACTCGGTTAATACGAGAAGCAAGGGAATTGTAAAAGTCCTCGCATTAACCGCAACTACTATAAGGCCATATACAGGGTGTCCACTCTCAACGGTTTCCAATGGCTAATTTCTAATCCGTTAGTCATCTTACTTATAATAAAATCCAAAGGCGAGAAAGTGTCTGTAACGGTACCGGGTTGTACCACTCTGCGATTCGACCGTAGTTAAACGCCATGTTAGGCTTACTGAAAAAGAAGTTATATTATCTACTTTCGTCGTTTAAATATTTGTAAAAGCATATTCAAGCTTTTAAATCTTTTAATTTTGTTTAAAACCTTAAAACACTATTTCATAAAAAAAATGTATATTAACATTTCTGTAAAAAAAAAAAAAAAAAAAAAATCTGTAAGCACTTTTTTTTTTTCAGAATGCGGTGATTTATTTCCTTGGGAGAGATTTGAGGTTGATTCAGTATACTGTCGCCATCTACTGGCGGATTTTGAAATTGCTTCCATCGTTCCGGAATACGGGTCCTCCCGAAATTCACGATTATTTGACAAAATTCATGTTTTTTTTTTCGTGATTCTTTGACAAAATTTGCATTTTTTCTGCTGTTCTTTGACAAAATTTCATTTTTTCGTAGTCTTTTGAAAAAATTTGCGTTTTCTTGAAATTTGCGTTTTTTGCTATTCTTTGACGAAATTTGCCTTTTATTCACGATCCTTTGACAGAATTCGTGTTTTCTCTGAGATTGACGAAATTAGCGGTTGTTTTTTTCGATCCTTTGACGAAATTTCACTTTTTTCGCGATCGCTTAACGAAATTAGACATTTTTTCGCAGTGCTTTGAAGAAATTTGTGTTTTTTTTTTCTAGATCCTTTGAAGAAATTCATGTTTTTCCGCGATTATATGACGAAATTCACAGTTTTTTTTTTTTTTTTTTTTTTTTTTTTTTTCCGATCCTTTAACCATTTTTTTTTTTTTTTGTGATCCCTTGATGAAATTTTACATTTTTTTCGGAGTCGAAGAAATGTGCGTCTTCTTCGTAAGCCTTTCACGGAAATCGCGTTTTTCTGCAATTTGTTAACAAAATTAGCGTTTTTTTTTTTTTTTTTGTTTTTTTTTTTTCAATCCTGCAACGAAATTTGCGTTTTTATTTTCGGTACTTTGACGAAATTCACGTTGTTTCCACAATCCTTTGATGAAATGTTCTATTTTTTTCTGCGAACGATAGACATAATTGATTTTTTTCGGCGACTATCGTTCAAAATTCGAGATATTTATGTTCGAAATTTTGGACTGAAGACTTAAATTTTCGAAATCGAATGCCTTAAATTTTTAGGAAAACATGAACAGAATCACCCCTGATGAAATAAATACATAACTATTTTTTTTTCTAACGAATCGTAATATAAATTAATTTTAAACTAAAATTTGAGAGAAAAATGATATGTTTTTAATTTCGGGAAGAGAAGGGGGGGGGGGGGGGACCGTGTTCACCCGCCACTGAAGTAACAATATTTTAGTGATTAAACATTGAAACACAATGGACTGAAAAAAAAATTAGGAATCGGTAAAATTTTCGAAAATTTCAGAAAATCTAAAATTTTAGTAAAAATTTACAAATTTAGAAAATTTTCGAATTTTTCTTTCCGGACTTCGGGTTTTTCCGGATTTTGGATTTTCGGATAATGGGTCATATACTGTAAAATGATTCTTTCTTATCAAACGTAATTAAAATATAAGAAATGCATAGTACGGCGTAATTTCCATTTAATTTTGCTTATGTAATCAAACAATGAGTTATATGGTAAGTCAAGCTGTTTAAAAACTCATTGATAACACTTTTTTACAAAAACTTTCGCACATGGATTATTTGTTAATATTTGATTTTGTCCAATCGTAAACTATTTCAGAAATTTAATACTAAGTAAAAAAAAAAAAAAAAAAAAAAAAATATATATATCCTTATTATTTTTATTTAATAAATCTCCATGCTGTTTGTCTGTATGAAGTCTTATGAAAATGAAACGCAGATCAACAATCCGTCATTTTTGACGGGGTTATATACTAGTAGACATATATTTCCAATTGCAAAAATGTTTTAAATGAGGTAAAGAAGTATTTTAAAAGTGATATTGGTCAATAAAACATTTATTAAAAAGTTACGAAATTTAATTTTTTATACGGTCCTCCGGTACTATCACTGATATTTAGTAAAAATTTCCTATTACACTAACAAATAAGACAACAAAAAATTCCATTCATCTAACACTAAAATTGAATGAGTTATGAAACTTTGAATTGCATATCTTATACCAATATTTTGCAATTGAACACAGATGAGAGTTGGGCCATGCTTCGAGGGATCGTACACAAAACGCTTAAAGTATTAGTAGAATTTATTTCGCGTGTATCTGCACTTTAATTTAAAGCAGTCACATCGTACGGTATTGATTACGATATACAGTTACAAATATATCGCACAGTGTACAATACAGTAATACAGTATTACAATAGTGTTATTTTTTATTAATTAAGTTTCAGATTGGTTAAAATAATTGTATTTTAACATATGTTTTATTTTGTACAGAATTGAGACTGTTGCTTTTCATAATTTCATTTGACAAAAATTCTGTAATTTTTTTACTTATATTTTTAGTACAAGTTATATAGTTTGCTTTAATATGTCAGAATGAAAATATATTTAAAATTTATATTGTAATGTTAATTTTACACTCATCTGTCATTTTTAGGGCTTCATTCATATCACGAAACCCTATTACTCCCGCTTCGTTGTCTGTCCGTCACAGAGCCGGTTCTCAGAAACTATTTAACTTACAGAGTTGAAACTTAGTGTACTTATAGATGAATACCTGCTATGAAGCTCAAAACGTAAAATTTGAAAAAAGCGTATTATTTTAATATATAGAGATAAAAACCAAAAATCTAACAGCCTTTTCCTATTAAATTTAAACATTTTTCGTTATAGCAGTTGCCAATAATTAAAAATGCACAATAAAATTCTTTCTACAATATTTAATTTTCTATTGAAAGATTTGCACGGGAAAAATGAAAATGAAATAAAAAGTTTCACCAATTGAAAAAAAAAAAAAGATTAATATGACGTCATATTGGTAATAAAACGGAAATTTTCAAACATTTCTCAATAATACAAAGAGTATGAGTATGTGTAAATACAGAAAGCAGCTTTAATATGACGTCATTAGAGAATTAAAAAGAAAATTAATCTGACGTCATAACGGATTTTTCAAATGTTTGAAAATAATACAAAGAGAGTATCAATATGAGTAATAGAGAATAGTAAATATATAAATTTGAGGAACGTATTGAATCATGATAAAAACCCAATTATGGAAATATTGGCATATTTTAACATTTTGAAGGTTACAAGATGTTTAATTTTGAAATTGATTTTTTTTTTTTTTTTTTAATATCGCATTTAGTCCACAAGACAGATATTTATTTTTACTTTATAAAAAAACATAACTTTTTTTTTTTTTTTTTTTTTTTTTTGGAAAATAAAATTTATTTGGATTTGTTAAAGAAAAGAGAAAGTGTTTTGAAAGGAATATTAAACGATACCCTTTATGCGATCTTCGATCACACTTACCCACTTGTTTTTACATCTCACGATTACTTATATTTCTAGTAAATTTGAGAATGACCCCTATTTCGCAACAAAATTAAAAAAATGTTAAACTTTAAAAAGCTATTACCGGCCAGTTTTAATTGTAGAAGAATGGGACTTTTTTTTGTCTTATTTGTTAGTGCAATATGAAATTTTTACTAAATATCACTTATAGGACCGGGGGACCGTATAAAAAATTAAATTTCGTAACTTTTAAAAAAATGTTTTTATTGACCCAGATTGCTTTTGAAATACTTATTCACCTCATTTAAAATATTTTTGCAGTTGGAACTATATGCCTATGACAAACGATTTAAGATTTAGCCATTGGAGATCGTTGAGGGTAGACATCCTGTATAGTTTTTGGTGTCACTAATTCAATTATTCTACATACAGGGTGTAACTGAATTGATGGTCAGATATGCAAAGGGTGTGGTAATACATGCCAAGACAAGCAAATTTTTCATAGGAATCCAGGGTCGAAATCCACTTCTTAAATCAATAATACAGGGTGTCTCACACACAGCCCAACCCACATTTTCGTTCGTAGCTGTAATAATAATGAAAATATTTTAGGAAGCCAGGGTCAAAATCCACTTATTAAATCAATAATACAAGGTATCTCAGACCCAGCCCAATCCACATTTTCGTTCGTAACTGTAATAATAATGAAAATATTTTAGGAATCCAGGGTCGCAATCCACTTATTAAATCAATAATACAAGGTATCTCAGACCCAGCCCAATCCACATTTTCGTTCGTAGCTGTAATAATAATGAAAATATTTTAGGAAGCCAGGGTCGCAATCCACTTATTAAATCAATAATACAAGGTATCTCAGACCCAGCCCAACCCACATTTTCGGTCGTAACTGTAATAATAATGAAAATATTTTAGGAAGCCAGGGTCGCAATCCACTTATTAAATCAATAATACAAGGTATCTCAGACCCAGCCCAATCCACATTTTCGTTCGTAGCTGTAATAATAATGAAAATATTTTAGGAAGCCAGGGTCGCAATCCACTTATTAAATCAATAATACAAGGTATCTCAGACCCAGCCCAATCCACATTTTCGTTCGTAGCTGTAATAATAATGAAAATATTTTAGGAAGCCAGGGTCGCAGTCCACTTATTAAATCAATAATACAAGGTATCTCAGACCCAGCCCAATCCACATTTTCGTTCGTAACTGTAATAATAATGAAAATATTTTAACGATATCTTCAACATAGTTACTTTGCTTGCTATGGAACATGATAAAAACGCATCAAGTAATAGAAACGGCAATCCTCCATGTCCAAGTAACACTGTGATAGACGCTTCAAACTCGGAGGGAAACTGATAATGCACACGATGTCACTGATCGAATTACAGTGAAATTCTAACAATTCCCTTGGGGTCACGTCATTTCACAGAAGAAAAAGTTATTGTGTTGAAGATTTCTCTAAAATATTTTCATTACTGTTACAGTTATATGAACGAAAATGTGGATCGGGTTTGGTGTGAGACACCCTTGTATTATTGATTTAATAAGTGGATTGCGACACTGGTTTCCTATACAAAATTTGCTTGTCTTGACATATATTATCACCCTCTAACAGTTCTGACCATTAATTCAGTTACACCCTGTATTTATTTAATTTTAAAGCTGCATAGGTTTCGGTTTGACACTAGGACAAAAATAACAAGCTAGAGAGTGATGGTCGTCGCAATCCGAATCGTCTTTTCTAAGAAATTATTAAGATAAAAATATCTTTACAATTTTAACCTAAAGGCAAAATTACAATTGTCAATCCTTAATACTTAATTACTCGCGTTGTTGTATTTTGTACACCAGTGGATGTTACAAATTTAAATATGCAAGTTTAAAAATGCTCATTTTTCGAAAATATTGTCACATGTACGTATTTTAAGGATTTTTTTCTTATAATATTGTATTACATGGTAATTGCATTTGAATTAAAATGAATCGTTTAAAACATTAGCTTATTTCCCTAGAAATTTAGAATAATATGATGTACAAAATACACCACACAAGAAGGTTTGCTATGTCATTGGCGGGAGTATTTGAGGATTAAAGTGCAGATGTGAAGGATTTAAGTCTATTTAGTAAAATACCCTATAAAAATATGATTAATATATTTTTCTTTGTATCATTTGTAGGAAACGAAATCCCACTGACACACACACACACACAACCCCCCTCCCCCCATAAATCCAAAGGTTTTTTAAAACTTTTTTTAAAATTCTTATAAACTACATGATTGATATCCGACAAATATACTTAAATATATAAGAAATATACTGAGCACAGCAAAGTTCTTAAAATATGGTTATTTATTGGTTCTGGAAAAATCTTATATTTCGGACTTATGTAGTTTTTGTTATTTAAAAATTTGGTAATTCTTATAAACTATAAATAATAACAATACAAACATATTTAAAAATTTGAGAAATAGAGTGACCACAAAAAAATTCTTAAAATGTGGTTATTTATTGGTTCTGGAAAAATCTTAAATCTCGAACTTATGTAGCTTTTTGGTATTTAAAAAATTTGGTAATTCTTATAAACTGAATAAGTAATGTGAGGCAAACATGTTTAAGAAATATTGTGAGCCCAGAAAAGTTCTTAATATGTGGTTATTTATTGGTTCTGGAAAAATTCTAAAACTCAAACTTACGTAGAGCTTTTGGTATCACTGATTCAATTGTTCTCTATATTTATTTAATTTTAAAACTGCGCAGTTTTCAGTTTGGCACTAGAACCAAAATAACAAACGGGTGATTGAAGTTCGTTGCAATCCGAATCGCCTTTTCTAAGAAATGATTAAAAAAGAAAAAAAAAATACTTTACAATTATTCTGGGTGAAATATCACAGCCTTTTGTTTATTTATTTGTTTTCAAGTTAATGTTTCGGAACACGCCAATGCTTTTTCCTATAAATAAATTCTGAAAAAAGCGTTAGGAGAGAATTTCGTACTGGTATTTATTTATTTATTTAGTTTTTGTTGAAACCAGTTTAAGCGTAACTTTCATATATGAAAACACATAGAGCGAAATGCAAATTTTCACTTTATTTTATTCATAAAAACTGCTTTATCATGGTTAAATACTAAACAAAATATTGTAATAGATTTCAATCAAGCAAAAATCATTTATCCATCATCAAGCTATTATGCATCCGTTATCAGAGAATCTATAGATATTTCATGTATAGGAAATCAGGTTTGCAACGATACAGTATCATACAATATGTCCAATGTATGGTTTAATGTCCTGAATATTAGAAGATAAACGCACAGAGAAAAAATAACCCTCTTTTTCGCATAGTTTTCAAAGTTGTTTACTTTATCAATCAGAGTATCCATAGAAACTAACTCAAGCAGTACCCAAGAAATAATGGACTTTTCCACCTCATGGCGAAGTGGAGGTTCAGCTGCGTAAGACGGCGGTAGAAAGGGCTTTCGCTCCTTGAGGATGGTCGCGGTTGCCTGCCGAAAGTGCTTGGAGGGTTTTTAAACATTTAAACACATTTTAACATCTATTTGTGTTTTTTAAATGTCACCTGTTAAGCAACAATGAGATCTATTGAATCTCATATTGTTATTTTATTTTAACTTTCTTATAGTTAATATAGTATAAGACATATTTTGGCATTATTATTGTTATTTTAATTGATTAGGTGACAATTTTAAATTGGGTGATAAATTACGATGTATTATTGTATATTATTGCGATGTTAATGTATCATAAAGTTGTCTTTTATAAATTATTAAAATTGACATTGTAAACTTATAAAAATTTTCTTTATGAACTTATATAAAAATTATCTTTCATTAATTTAGCCTTTTTTTTTTTTTTCAAAATATTATGGGTATGCGTTTTATGGAGACCTTCCTTGTGAGTGAAAAATTGTCCAGGCCGGAATCGAACCCAGAACCTTTGACTTAAATTGTCAATGCTCTTTCTAATTGAGCTACTTGGAACGACAACCGGTCGCCACAATTCCCTAAGACAACCCTTTGGTCATAGCATTTGGTCTGCCATGTAAATAGCTCAATAGAATAAGCCGCAGGTAAAGAAACTACAATAAATAATGGAAACGTAGATACACTTTTTCATTTTAACGCAATTATACTGATTGGTAAATGTATCATACCAGCTAAAAATTTTCAACTGAGCGTAAAAGTTGGCAGATATGCTTATATATAAATTTACTAGCAGGCTTCGCCCGCTACGCTGGTCTGTTTCTCCAAACGAATCTTGGATAAAACGAAATATATAGGTGAGTTTGACCTTGCATTTTAAAGCAATGTGGACATTTACCGGAATATCCTTCCGCATTGCTGAAAACGATACGAACGCCTTTCCGCTATTATACAGGATTATTGTACATTTTTCAGGGATTTTTTTTTTTTATATATTGCATATTGTTCAATCGTTCTTTACCAAATTCTACCGTAAATCAGCAACTAAAGTCCTTATCAGTCATTATCATTCGTTTGACAAATTAGAAAGTACAGGGTCATCGAAAAAAGTTGGACAGATTTGGAAGAATCATAACTCTAAAAGTAATTGAGTGAACGCAATTATTTTCTTTCCAAAGTACTCGGCAATTATCCAAGATATCTGCGTCCTAAGAAGTCCCCCCCCCCCCCAATTTGCACATTTCTAGGTTCAGTGTTTGGGCTGTGCGTTGATGATCTTTCAGTCAGGACTTTCTTTTATATAGTATATAGATTGCAAAATAAATGTATATAATTTACAAAAATTAAACTTATTAAAAGTTTATTTCTGAAATTCAATAAAAATAAAAATTTAATGATTCCCTGTACAATGTTTTTAGTATAATTATAAGTAAAAAAATAAATGAAGATTGATGATCGAAATAAAGTTTTCCAAGAAAAAATATAGAAGAAAACACTATTTTTTTTTAAAGAGATTTCCCAGTCTTTTGTTTATAATTTAATGTTTTTACATTGAAGAAATTCTTTTCTTTATGGATAAATTCTGGAAAAAAAAAAAAGGTTTGGAGAGCATTTAATGCCAGAATACTTTGTTTGGTTTAAACTATTTTAAGCATGATATTATATATATTTTTAAAAAGGGCATATTTTGTCGTTATTATTGTTATTTAAATTGTAAAATAAAATTTAAATTGTTCCTTATAAAATATATTTAGTGTGAATATAAGAAAAAAAAATGGATATTAATGATAGAAACTAGCTGGCTTCGCCCGCCAGCGGGCCCCTAATTTACATCGGTGCCTCGAAACTTTTGTATTCTCCGGCTCGCATCCCCCTCGAACCGAACGAACCTCCGATCCGGGTCCCCGCTGCCTTCGGCACCGTACACCGGTCGTGCTACGCACGCACCGGATAATCCCATAATTTGCATAATCCCTAAATTTGTACATCGAATAGTATAAACCTCTAACTGAACTAATCTCCGACCCTGGTCCCCGCTGCCTTCGGCACCGTATACCGGTCGAAACTTTTGTATTCTCCGGCTCGCATCCCCCTCGAACCGAACGAACCTCCGATCCGGGTCCCCGCTGCCTTCGGCACCGTACACCGGTCGTGCTACGCACGCACCGGATAATCCCATAATTTGCATAATCCCTAAATTTGTACATCGAATAGTATAAACCTCTAACTGAACTAATCTCCGACCCTGGTCCCCGCTGCCTTCGGCACCGTATACCGGTCGAAACTTTTGTATTCTCCGGCTCGCATCCCCCTCGAACCGAACGAACCTCCGACCCGGGTCCCCGCTGCCTTCGGCACCGTACACCGGTCGTGCTACGCACGCACCGGATAATCCCATAATTTGCATAATCCCTTAATTTGTACATCGAATAGTATAAACCTCTAACTGAACTAATCTCCGACCCTGGTCCCCGCTGCCTTCGGCACCGTATACCGGTCGAAACTTTTGTATTCTCCGGCTCGCATCCCCCTCGAACCGAACGAACCTGCGACCTGGGTCACCGCTGCCTTCGGCACCGTACACCGGTCGTGCTACGCACGCACCGGATAATCCCATAATTTGCATAATCCCTTAATTTGCACATCGAATAGTATAAACCTCTAACTGAACTAATCTCCGACCCTGGTCCCCGCTGCCTTCGGCACCGTATACCGGTCGTGCTACGCACGCACCGGATAATCCCTTAAATTGCACATAGAATAGTATAAACCTGTCACTGAACGAACCTCCGGCTCAGGTCCCCGCTGCCTCCCCCGCTGCCTGCGGATCGGATGATGCAGACGTGCTTTCCAGGAGCTCCCATGAAGGGCTAATTTTCTACAGGACCCAGGCGAGTGGCACCCCTAATTATGGTAAATATCTTTCCCTAAACTCTTTCTGAGTTGTTTGGTACAAACCGCGTCCAAATCGGTTAATTAGATCAAGAGTTATGTGCAAATTTCTAAAAGTCACTTTCTATGGCATTTTAACATTGGTTTTCAGCCTATAAGGCAGCCATGTTTTTTCACTCACTAGAGATTTTAATTGCTTAATTTCTCAGCTTCCCGTGCTCAGATGTGCTTAAAAATGACATGTATCATTATTTTAATGAAATGATCCATTTACACTGTTTTTACATTGTTATAGGCCCTCAAAAGGGTATTTGAAAATTTGAAATTTTAACATGTATTGTATGGGATTTTAACATGTTGATTTTTATGTGAATTTTTAAAGTATACTTCCAGTCTCCAGATCTTTTTAATTTTTTTTACCAGGGGTGAGGCATATTTATACTATGTACATAAAAATTTGTAAGTCATTTGGACATTTCTAACTATTTTTAAAATTTCATAGTTTGTTTTCTGGTTCTGAGTGCTGACGTGCACTGTGTGGATGATCGGCATGTCATTTTTAATTTGATTTTTTTTCACATACTTCCCGTCCCCAGATCTTTTTAACGAGGGGGGGAGGCATATAATCCTCTGCTCAAAAAAAAAAATAATAATAATAATAAATTTGCAAGTCAATTGGACAATTTTAAGTATTTTAGTAATTCAATGTTTGTTTTCTGGAGCACACTTGCTCCGGGTCTACAATGCTGGTAAGCTGTGCTATCATTTTGTCCTAGTTTTTTAATTAATATTAATGTTCAGACTCGTTTAATTGGTCATTTGACTTTTAAAACTTAATTATAAAGGTCTGGAGATTGTTTTTGTTAGGTTTTTTCATTGTTTAAGTACTTAAAAATGTATCCTAGTACAGGCTTCTGAGATTTACATTGCCGAGATTGGCCACTGTTTACTTTTTTGAAAATGCTTTTATTTAATAATTAATTACTTTAAATCTCATAAAACTATTCTCTTTCATTAAATAGACATACAAGGTGTTCTCCGTCTCCTTTTTCAAAAAATTTTATGTTTATTTTTAGTGGTTTTATGATATAATTTGTAAACTGTGCTATCGTAAATCTTAAGTATGTGCCATAATGCTATTCACCCATAGACTTTTTCATAACAAATGGAATTTTGTATTTTTCAATTGGAATTAGTAAAATTATTTAAGATTTGACGTTGAATTTTAATGTAGGATTAAATGCTGTACAAAAAAAAGTCTTCATTTTTGAAATTGGTTGGATATGAAGTGTATTATAAATATCTAAAGTAAAAAATTCTTTATGAAATTCTGTGGTATCCAAGATGGATGCCTTTGCAGTATCATCACGCCATTTCTTTTTGGCTGCTACTTTCGGTTCATTTATAAAGTTCCGTAGTGTTGAGTTGTCACTCAGTATTCAATTGTAAATATCTCTAGTGATTAGCTCCAGACCTTAGTGTAGAGTTAGTTTGCCTTATGGTATTAGGGAGTTTAGTTATTAATATACAGCATTGTTTACAGACCCAAGGAGCATCTAAATAAAGTTAGGATTCTGGGTAAAAATATAGCCCAGTTTCAAAACAGAGATTGGTTTTCAAGGTGGAATTGTGGGAAAATATATATTAAAGGATACAAATAAACATTTGATCAATAAGAAATAATGAATTTTAAGTTCTATGGTGGACATGGGGTCTAGATTACAGTAGTTACACATTGGTTAATTTGGTGTAGACCAATTGGGACTCATTATAAGGGATTATGGGATTTTAAAGGTTTCTGTTAATATGTTAAGGTCTAGGTTCAGTATTTAGTAATAAATATACAATGTTATGGATTAATATATTTAATAAATGAAGTAACATGGAGTTTGATTAAGAGTATAAACATGGTTGTTATATATTACAAGGGTTCTTGAATAATATGTTTATTAAGGGGGCAATGAATATTTCTTGAAAGGAAAGGGAAAGAGAAAACTTTGTTTTTGTAAAACTTTTGGATTGGAAGGGGGTCTATGAGAAATACTCTATCATCAAGAATGTAGTAATCATAATCTGATTTAACCCTCGGTTTGCCCACAGAATTTTAGGTTTAACATCGTTTTAATAGTATTTCTCTTTTTTACCTATTTTGAATTTGTGTTTTTTTTTTTTTTTCAATTTTCTCCCTTCCTATGGGAGATAGAGCTTAGATATTTTTCCAAAATTAGCTCTCCGGCGCCTAGGGAACTTTTTACGCTGCATCTTTTGGCATCATCGGTTTTTCTCTATCTCATATAGGGGACCGGCTATGGGGGCAGGGGGGGCACTTTATTATTTTCATTAAACTTTTCACTGTTCTTAAGTAATAATAGAGTTTCTTTCTGCACATTCCTTCTAGTGACTCCCCCTTACACTGTCCCCGCCGGCAGCAGTTCCCTCCCCCTATTTTTATTTCCCTCTAACATTAACAGCTTTTTTACTTTAATTTCTGTTCTAGTGTTGTAATATTTCATTCTTCTAGTCATAATGTTTAGAATTAGTCCTACCAGCTGTTTATTAGCCATTTGGTTTTAAAGTTTTAACCCTTGTTGCACAGGTAGCCCATCACTGACTCATTCAATAGAAAACATATAGCAAATAGAAATACAATGGGGGGCTTATGTGAGGTACGTTATCATTAAGAAATGTAGTACTCATAATCTGTTTTTACCCTTGGTTTGCTCGCAGTAACTTGGGTCTTACATCCAATTTTCAGCATTTTTTTTTTTTTTTTTTTTTTTTTACCAACATCGAAATTCGGTTTTCTCCACTTTTCTCCCTTCCTATGGGAGATAGAGCATAGAATTTTTCCAAATTAGCTCCCCAGCGCCTAGGGAACTTTTTACGCTGCATCTTTTGGCATCATCGGTTTTTCTCTATCTCATATAGGGGACCGGCTTTGGGGGCAGGGAGGGGCACTTTATTATTTTCATTAAACTTTTCACTGTTCTTAAGTAAATAACAGAGTTTCTTTCTGCACATTCCTTCTAGTGACTCCCCCCTTACACTGTCCCCGCCGGCAGCAGTTCCCTCCCCATTTTTATTTCCCTCTAACATTAACAGCTTTTTTACTTTAATTTCTGTCTTAGTGTTGTAATATATCATTCCTCTAGTCATAATGTTTAGAATTAGTCCTACCAGTTGTTTATTAGCCATTTGGTTTTATTAAAGTTTTAACCCTTGTGGCACCGGTAGCCCATCACTGAACTCATTCAATAGTAAACATATTGCAAAATAGTAATACCATATTTCGTAGGTTCGGTTGTAAGCCCTACACTGATATTTTCACTTCCGGCTTAGGCGGGCGTGGTTTTTTTTTTTTTTTTTTTTTTTTTTTTTTGGGGGGGGGGGGGTGTTATTGCCATACTCTATTTTATAGCTCTATGTAGTTCAAGCGCAGCGAGGAGTATCTATAGCATAGGCCCACATAGGTAAGTTGTGACCCTGTGTGATTCTTTGGTCTGGAGCAATCATTTTTACTTTTAGTTTAGGGCATTTTGATAACTCTTCATAACAAATAATGTAAATAATTATATATAAAAAGTCCAACATTATAACAACAATAATACATCTCAATTTCTCAATTATTGTTATAAGGGTAATTCTTATTATACAGTTTTGCATATCATAGCAATTTGTAATTCATGTATAGAAGAAAAAAAAATTGTACAAACACCTATAGCATTGTCCTTCCTTATTATTGTGAATTATTGAATATTATTTCTGGCATGAAAATTCCTGGTATGAGCACGGGAGTTCTTTCCGGTTTGGACGTGGGGGTACCATTTTTCTTTGGCTTATTCTTTTGGCTTTTATTTTGATCTTTCTTCTACAAAATTTTCTTCAAAATTCAAAATTCTTCCTCATATGTGGGGTGCCCGTATTCCTGGTTCTAGATTGATTAGAGGCATAAGTAGTTAAAAGGGAAATAAAAATAGTTATAAGATAGTCATAGTTTTATAATCATAGAAAGAGGTATATTAATCAGTTTGCAAATAAAAGTTAGAATGGTGGATTCAGATAGACAACAATCCCATGCTGAGATAAAAATGAACTCATATGTCGACACCTCTCATACTTATGCATATGTTGACGTCGTCCCAATCAGTTCAATCTCTAGAACTGTAGACAAAAATCAGACTGAAAAGTTGACTTTCAATGATGCATTCACGAAGAATTTAAATCTTAGCGATATAGCACAACAATACTATATTCATATAAAGAAAAGCAAAAAAGGTGCTATCCAACCAATGGCATTTTTGGAATGGTTTATAGTAAAACTACAAAAATATACAAGCTATATAAGCTACTACACCAACTCAAAAGGAATCAAAAACAAACTCTCATGCCTAGAAATAGACCTAAAATCAATTTCAAAACATTATGCCACAGAGGACGACCATCTGTCAAAAGGTATAGTCAACATGATAATCGATGAAATTACCGACAAAGGAGAATTTCAAGAATATGACAGCCAAGAGGCAAGTTGTTCACAAGATGTTATCGATCTAATTACGCAGTTGACAAGGGGTGTAAGAAAACGCACTAAAGGAACATCTGCAATAGTCCACCTATACTTAGACGAATTAAAAAGACGACTTAAACTAATACAGACAGATTTCACCAATATCTATATACTAAAGGCACCATCCTCAGAGATATCCCCAAAAATGGCATTAAATATAGCTGAATTACAAAATGCCTCTGACAGTCTAACACATATTGAAGATGAAAAACTGATACACAGTGGAAAATCCATACAAGATAAAGACAAAGGAAATGAAGGTGGTGATAAAAGTGTTTTAAGTAAGGAAGACTGTGGAAAAGAAATGATTCAGGAAGAGTTGGAAACAGCCCATCTGAATTTACAGGTACTTTCTGGAGAGAGTTCCACTCTTAGTATACCAATGACATTGCAAGAACTAACGAGCTTAACACAAGAGAAATCTCCACTACATCAATTGGAAGATATCCTAAATCAAATTGAAAGTAATTCAAAAATTTATGATGAAGACATCCGAACACAAATAGCGAACTCAATACAGCAGATAAAAGAATATCTATACTTTGAACAAGAAGAAAATAACGTCCTGAAAACTACGACAAACGAACAAGAGCATCAAATAAAGGAAATGAAAACTCAAATCACTCAACAATCAAAAATAATTGACAAAATGGAAAAAGAACTTCAGAGCAAAGAGATTGAAATAACCGAAAAAATTAAACAAACATCACTTATAGAAGAAATGTTTCATACCATAAAAAATCAACAAAACTTAGTTAATAATCAAGACCATCTGGAAGATGGAATCGATTCCGAAATATCGAAAAGAGCACAACTCAAGAGTTATGCTGCTGCAATTACATCCGATCAACCTATAAAAACACCTTGCTTTAAGTACTCTAAATCAGCAATAATAATAAGAAGAAGTCAATCAACGAATATTCCCATTAATGTAATACGAAACATGTTAAATGACAAAATAAAAGGGAATAAAAAATTTAAATACATCTCATGTTCGTTAGGAAGAGATAAAAACTCGCTCATAGTCCAAACAGAATCGGACGAAAAAACAGCGGTTTTAATTGATTTTATAAATCAAATAGAAGGTTTCAGAGACTTGGCCGAAGCAGATCTTAGAGATGCTAAAAGAAAAAAAGTCATTATACTGGGAATTCCAGTAGATGTGACTGAGACTGAAGTAATTGATAAGATACATCAAGAACTGGGACAGAATTTTCCTCTAGGAATAGCAAAAGTTCTCAAAAAACAAAAAATGAAAACATACCAAATAGTACTTGATGCAGAAGAACATTACGCGAAAGCATTATTTTCAAGAAGAAAATTACCTATTCATTTTAATTTATGCCGTATAGAATATTACAATCCAGTGGTTAGGTGTAATAAATGTCAACGTTATGGCCATACAGTTGATAATTGTAGAAGTTATTACTTAACATGCGCATATTGCACAGGTAACCACAAAACAGACACATGCAAAATAAAAGAAAATTATGAACGTCATCGTTGCATCAACTGTGAAAGAGAATATAAAACCGCAGTAAAACCTGAAAAGATTGAAAGGCATAGTGCAAATTCTAGATTCTGCCCAATTTTTCAAAGATTGTTGCAACGAAAACAAAATATTACTATCTCCTATGATCCTTCAAAAGTATGTTCTCAGAACTAAAATCACTCAATATCTCTGATGACTCTATAGAAGATTCAACTGTAGAACCTCCAACCAATGCTACATATATAATAAATCAGACTATCCCATTGGACAATAGATATTATTTCGGAGAATCCAAGACCCCACCAAATCATTTAAAAATAGTTCAAATAAACCTTAATAATTGTAAGGCTGCAAATCTCCAATTGCTGAAGTACATACATGAAAATAAAGTAGATTTAGCTTTAGTTCAGGATTATCACAAAAGTAATAACACCTTCACGGGAATCCCAATTTCATGTTCTTTCTACCATTCAATAAATCAGACGTCGGGAATACTCGTATCCAATCCCTTATTAATTCATATTCAGACTCTACAAACAAATAACAGTGTATTTATAAACCTATCACTGTCATCAAAATTCATTAAAGTCGGATCACAATATTCAAAACCGAGTGAAAATCTTGATGAAGACTTCCGAGAATGGACCAGAGTCATAGAAGATACATCGAACCTTATCCTTGGGGGTGATTTCAATGCACACCTCCAGGCGTGCGGTTATAAAAGAAATAATGCTAGAGGATATATCCTACTTGACTATCTAGCAATGAGCAGATTAACTATTATTAATGATCCTGATTCAGAATGTTCTTTTGCGCGAGACAAGTTTAAAGGCAAACCAGATTTGACCCTCTGCGGTGAACATTCAAAAAATATTATAGATTCATGGAAAATAGACTCGACATTTAAATCACTAAGTGACCATCAATATATTACTTTTACTCTGAATGTCACACCCACAATAAGAAATTTATACCGTTTCAAAACCAAATATGAAACGTTTAAAAAATTCAATAAACTGTTTCAAAAACATGAAGAAACATTACTTTCAACACTTAAAGCAGTCAATTCTGTTCCAGAGTTAGAGAAGTGGACAGAGGAATTTAATGTTATCCTTTTAAACATCATGCAAAAATCACTTAAAAAGAAAAAGTTGTCTCATGAAATTAATGTATCCTGGTATACTGACAAACTTAAAGTACAGCGAAGCCACCTAAATGCTATATATAAACTACATAAAAGAAATCCAGATTGTGTAGAACTCAAGATTAAATATAAAAAAGCCAAAGCAAAATACAAATTAGATATTAAAAAAGCTAAAATTGATTCTTGGATAACATTTTGTTCGGAAACAAACAGTAAGTATGGTACTGCTTTTAAAATTCTGAAGCAGAAATATTTAAAAAATACAGATCTCATCCACTCTGTCATGGAATCTTCAACTCAAAATGATACATACAAAGAGATTCAAGAAACGTTACTTCATTACCATTACAATACAAGCCCAGAATTCGAATCATCATTTCAAAACACAAACACACTATCAATAAAAGAATATAACAATTTTAAATTTACCCATAGAGAAATTCAATATGCAATTAACCAACAAAATAAAAAGAAAGCCCCAGGATATGATCGGGTAGATGGCAGAATTTTAGAAAATTTGATAAAAAATAATATGAAGCTTATAAAGTTATTATATAACAAATGTCTCTACCTTGGACACTTTCCTGAAACGTGGAAGAAAGGAGTAGTCATCTATTTTACAAAGAAAAACAAAGATCCATCAAAACCTGATTCATACCGTCCAATTACACTACTACCCATGATTGGTAAAATCCTAGAAAGATTAATAAAAAATAGAACTTTAACTTATCTTGAAGCAATAAACTATCTAAAAGATGAACAGTTCGGCTTCCGTGAAAACAGAAGCACTATATCAGCTCTGGAGAGACTTAAAGAGAAAATTGCACAATTATTACAAAAACATACTTATGTGGGCATCATATCATTTGATATTACAGGTGCTTTCGATTCAATAAACTGGCACCAATTATCAGAAATAATTGATGACTCACCGTTACCCAGATACCTCAAAAAAAAAAGTTATATAAGCAAAAGAAGTATAGGCTTAAATCAATATGAATATATAGAGTGGTTCAGGGTATTTAAAGGATGCCCTCAGGGATCCTGTCTTGGACCACTCTTATGGCTTCTTATAGCTAACTACATAATAAAAAATTATAAAAATCTATATGAAGATATTATTGTTTACGCAGATGATTTTTTGATTCCAATAGAGGGAAATACCGTAATAGACCTGGAAGTTACAACCAACAACAAAATAGTCCATTTTAAGAATATCTGTGATGAACTCGGTTTAAAAATATCAACTCAGAAACGCAATCAATGCTTTTCGGTAGCAATCTCCTCGAAAGAAGACTTCCGAGATTTAAATTAGAAAATATAAAAATAAAAGTAGTAAAAAATATTAAATATCTTGGCGTACTGTTAGATTCTAAATTCAATTTTACAGATCACATGAAAGACCTTCGAACAAAGATTGCGAACTTTGTAAACGGATTTAGAGGATTTCGATTCTTTAATAAAGGTATCAAACCAGACATCCTGAAAATATGGTATCAAACAGTCATAGAACGCCAAATACTATATGCTTACGAAATTTGGTATCCAAACTTGAATACTGATGGCCGCAAATTACTACGTTCAACTCATCGTTTGGCATTATTAAACTTAATACGGACCTATAGGACTATCTCTCACGAAGCTCTGTATCTTCTTACAGGAACTCCACCAATCCTAATAAAAATACAGAATGAATTTCAGTACTACCAACTGAAAATAGGAAATAGAAATTTGTTAATCAATAACACACAGCTAAACATTAACAGTATAATGCAGAAAGAAAAATCGTATCGATTCCTCAATTACTACAGAGTCCAAAATATCAGAATTATAGAAGATAGAAAATCCATCCATCCAAAAGAATACGATGTGGAAGCCTACACAGATGGTTCTGTCATGCCAGGGGGTGTAGCCAGTGCTTTCACCATATATAAAGATGGAAATAATATACATGATGAAGCAATACGACATCATCCACTGAATAACATATATCAAGCAGAATTAATGGCAATTTATAAAGCAATAAAATGGTTCTCTACCTCCGACTACAATAAACTACTAATTATTACAGATAGTTACTCTTCTATGGAAGTATTAAAAGTTGCTTTTCCTAGAAACTACATTATCAAAAACATTTACAATCAATTACTTCAAATTCCTGATAAATCCATTATAATAACATGGACTAAATCTCATGTGGGTGATACTGGCAACGAAAGAGCTGATCTCCTAGCAAAGCAAGCCATCTTACAAGACCAATATCAATCAAGAAAAGATCTGTTGTTCCCCATTTCAATAGCAAAATTGTATTTTAAAAAGAAAACCATCTCTGACTGGCAAGCCATTTGGGACTCATGTAATAAGGGCAGAGATACCTATAAAATTATAAATAAAGTCGATCCAAATTATCTCTGCAAACAGCCAACACTGCCGTATTATCTGAGTAACCATGGCAGTTTCCCACAATACTTACATAAAATAAGAAAAAGAGCCTCATCTAGATGTCCATGCGATAAAGCAGAAGGAGATGCAGTTCACTACATATTCGGATGCTGCCCTCTTATGATCCATCACTTCCCTTTTGATAAGAACGAAACTCTCAGATATAACCTTCGTAATATCATTTTCAATCCTTCAAACTCTCAAAAGTTAAAAGAGAATTATAATATTCTCAATAAAACTTTCTCTTTCATTACGAAAGAATTTTAAAAAAAAAATTGACTGAACTGACCATTGACTTTCTGAACTAAAATACCATAAATTTAGGACATTATGAACTTATAGTACTTCGAAAATATTTTATATTTAACTTTCAATTTGCAAAAAATTGTTATTTTTTACCTTTTATATTTTATTATTGTTATGTAATTATATTCATTGTTTCAAATCTAATAAACAGGCGCCTCCTGCGGTGGGGGTTGGAACGGATGGGTGCTATCGGTGCCGGGTAGCGTTTATTTTTCCCCTCGTGGACTTATTGTTCCTATACCTCACGGGTGGCTGTCCACGAGTGGGTGATTTCGGTCCCCGCTGCCTGCGGCACCGTATAGCAGTCGTTCCGACCCTGGTCCCCGCTGCCTTCGGCACCGTATACCGGCCGTGCTACGCACGCACAGGATAATCCCTTAAATTGCACATAGAATAGTATAAACCTCTAACTGAACGAACCTCCGGCTCGGGTACCCGCTGCCTGCGGCACCGTATAGCAGTCGTGCTGCGCACGCGCTGCAGTATACGTTAGTTCCACCTTCCGCCACCAGGTGGCGCAAATAGAAAAAATAAACCTCGAATAAGATAAACCTCGAACTGAACGAACCTCTAGAACCCCACAGTTAAGATAAAAAAAACTTGAAGGGGGGGGAGGACACTGCTTTTCCTTAAACAACTGAATTAGACTGCCGGAAAAAAAATCTGGTGTCAAACAACTTATTTAGACTACCAGACTTCTTGTTCAAAGACAGGGACCTGTAGGAAAACTTAAAACAAAAAACTTAAAAAAATCGATAACGGGCGAAGCCCGCTTTTCCCTATCATAATATCTGGTTGACACTCTAAAACAAAAACTTAAGATACTCGTTATGGCAGTTTTTAGACGCGGCCTACTTCTTAAAATCGTAATATCTAGCCGGCACTGTAAAAGAAATCTTTCTTTTGCTTTAATTATACAAATAACGATGATTAATTACACAATAAAATAATATATCGGCTCCTAATGAAGATATGAGAATAATTTTTAGATATTCTGAAAGCAGAATCCATTTTGAGTCGCCCTGTCAAAGTTTAAAATTAATGCGCCCCTTAGATTCGGAAATGCCCCCCCACCTCTGAAAGAACGCAGTTGAAAGTCACGTGACTATTTTATCTCTTTCAGAAATGACTTATCCACAGACGATTCGTCTGCGTTGAATGTTGAAATAAAAAAGAAGCTGTCTCTCCGGAATAGAAATAAATTCATTTGCCGTGTCATTAATGAGTTTTAATTGATATCTTCAAAAATTACTGGTCGATTTTTACGAATTTTTTTTTGTTGAATTCGCGGTTTTTTTATACACGTGTTAGCAAATTTTCGCGAATGTAGAGTCATTATTTCAACTTGTTTCAAAAAGGAGTGGGGCGATTTGATCTCGTATCTGTCGACACTGCTTTCTTTACGGCAACCTTTTTTCACGTCTGGGGTCGATGTTGGATGTCTGGTCAGTTTTTGGCCGAAATAGAGAAAAGTTACGGTCCGAATTTCAAAAAATTTGACGTTTTGGAACGACAAAAATCGGCCGCGTGCGTACCCCGATTTTCGGATCGATTCCTCCGGTACATTTTTTTTAATTCGATGATGCGTTAAAAAGCGACGATTTGGATGTCTGCGATTATCAAAACGGAAATTTTTTTCGATTCTTTTTCCAGTTCGGTTTCGGTCGGTAATTAAAACACTTTCGCTCATTATTAACGCCCCGGGTCCGGGTCGGAGGCCCGACCCGATCGAAACTTGAGCGTCGCGCCTTTTTTGCGAATTTTTCGGTACGCGTCCGCCGTCGGTGCGTCGATTAGTCCAGGAGCCTTTGCGGGTACAAAGGCGGAGTGCACAGACAGAAACACACACACACACACACACACACAGACGTTTACCGCGCTTAATATTAGGGACTAGCTGGCTTCGCCCGCCAGCGGGCCCCTAATTTACATCGGTGCCTCGAATTGTAGAAAATCTCGAATCTTGTAAAACCTCAAACCGGACGAACCGCCGACCCGGGTCCCCGCTGCCTTCGGCACCGTATACCGGTCGTGCTACGCACGCACCGGGTAATCCCTTAATTAGCACATTGAATTGTACAAACCTCTAACCGAACGAACCTCCGACCCTGGTCCCCTCTGCCTGACCCTCTGCGGTGAACATTCAAAAAATATTATAGATTCATGGAAAATAGACTCGACATTTAAATCACTAAGTGACCATCGATATATTACTTTTACTCTGAATGTCACACCCACAATAAGAAATTTATACCGTTTCAAAACCAAATATGAAACTTTTAAAAAATTCAATAAACTGTTTCAAAAACATGAAGAAACATTACTTTCAACACTTAAAGCAGTCAATTCTGTTCCAGAGTTAGAGAAGTGGACAGAGGAATTTAATGTTATCCTTTTAAACATCATGCAAAAATCACTTAAAAAGAAAAAGTTGTCTCATGAAATTAATGTATCCTGGTATACTGACAAACTTAAAGTACAGCGAAGCCACCTAAATGCTATATATAAACTACATAAAAGAAATCCAGATTCTGTAGAACTCAAGATTAAATATAAAAAAGCCAAAGCAAAATACAAATTAGATATTAAAAAAGCTAAAATTGATTCTTGGATAACATTTTGTTCGGAAACAAACAGTAAGTATGGTACTGCTTTTAAAATTCTGAAGCAGAAATATTTAAAAAATACAGATCTCATCCACTCTGTCATGGAATCTTCAACTCAAAATGATACATACAAAGAGATTCAAGAAACGTTACTTCATTACCATTACAATACAAGCCCAGAATTCGAATCATCATTTCAAAACACAAACACACTATCAATAAAAGAATATAACAATTTTAAATTTACCCATAGAGAAATTCAATATGCAATTAACCAACAAAATAAAAAGAAAGCCCCAGGATATGATCGGGTAGATGGCAGAATTTTAGAAAATTTGATAAAAAATAATATGAAGCTTATAAAGTTATTATATAACAAATGTCTCTACCTTGGACACTTTCCTGAAACGTGGAAGAAAGGAGTAGTCATCTATTTTAGAAAGAAAAACAAAGATCCATCAAAACCTGATTCATACCGTCCAATTACACTACTACCCATGATTGGTAAAATCCTAGAAAGATTAATAAAAAATAGAACTTTAACTTATCTTGAAGCAATAAACTATCTAAAAGATGAACAGTTCGGCTTCCGTGAAAACAGAAGCACTATATCAGCTCTGGAGAGACTTAAAGAGAAAATTGCACAATTATTACAAAAACATACTTATGTGGGCATCATATCATTTGATATTACAGGTGCTTTCGATTCAATAAACTGGCACCAATTATCAGAAATAATTGATGACTCACCGTTACCCAGATACCTCAAAACCTTACTAAAAAATTATATAAGCAAAAGAAGTATAGGCTTAAATCAATATGAATATATAGAGTGGTTCAGGGTATTTAAAGGATGCCCTCAGGGATCCTGTCTTGGACCACTCTTATGGCTTCTTATAGCTAACTACATGATAAAAAATTATAAAAATCTATATGAAGATATTATTGTTTACGCAGATGATTTTTTGATTCCAATAGAGGGAAATACCGTAATAGACCTGGAAGTTACAACCAACAACAAAATAGTCCATTTTAAGAATATCTGTGATGAACTCGGTTTAAAAATATCAACTCAGAAAACGCAATCAATGCTTTTCGGTAGCAATCTCCTCGAAAGAAGACTTCCGAGATTTAAATTAGAAAATATAAAAATAAAAGTAGTAAAAAATATTAAATATCTTGGCGTATTGTTAGATTCTAAATTCAATTTTACAGATCACATGAAAGACCTTCGAACAAAGATTGCAAACTTTGTAAACGGATTTAGAGGATTTCGATTCTTTAATAAAGGTATCAAACCAGACATCCTGAAAATATGGTATCAAACAGTCATAGAACGCCAAATACTATATGCTTACGAAATTTGGTATCCAAACTTGAATACTGATGGCCGAAAATTACTACGTTCAACTCAGCGTTTGGCATTATTAAACTTAATACGGACCTATAGGACTGTCTCTCACGAAGCTCTGTATCTTCTTACAGGAACTCCACCAATCCTAATAAAAATACAGAATGAATTTCAGTACTACCAACTGAAAATAGGAAATAGAAATTTGTTAATCAATAACACACAGCTAAACATTAACAATATAATGCAGAAAGAAAAATCGTATCGATTCCTCAATTACTACAGAGTCCAAAATATCAGAATTATAGAAGATAGAAAATCCATCCATCCAAAAGAATACGATGTGGAAGCCTACACAGATGGTTCTGTCATGCCAGGGGGTGTAGCCAGTGCTTTCACCATATATAAAGATGGAAATAATATACATGATGAAGCAATACGACATCATCCACTGAATAACATATATCAAGCAGAATTAATGGCAATTTATAAAGCAATAAAATGGTTCTCTACCTCCGACTACAATAAACTACTAATTATTACAGATAGTTACTCTTCTATGGAAGTATTAAAAGTTGCTTTTCCTAGAAACTACATTATCAAAAACATTTACAATCAATTACTTCAAATTCCTGATAAATCCATTATAATAACATGGACTAAATCTCATGTGGGTGATACTGGCAACGAAAGAGCTGATCTCCTAGCAAAGCAAGCCATCTTACAAGACCAATATCAATCAAGAAAAGATCTGTTGTTCCCCATTTCAATAGCAAAATTGTATTTTAAAAAGAAAACCATCTCTGACTGGCAAGCCATTTGGGACTCATGTAATAAGGGCAGAGATACCTATAAAATTATAAATAAAGTCGATCCAAATTATCTCTGCAAACAGCCAACACTGCCGTATTATCTGAGTAACCATGGCAGTTTCCCACAATACTTACATAAAATAAGAAAAAGAGCCTCACCTAGATGTCCATGCGATAAAGCAGAAGGAGATGCAGTTCACTACATATTCGGATGCTGCCCTCTTATGATCCATCACTTCCCTTTTGATAAGAACGAAACTCTCAGATATAACCTTCGTAATATCATTTTTAATCCTTCAAACTCTCAAAAGTTAAAAGAGAATTATAATATTCTCAATAAAAATTTCTCTTTCATTACGAAAGAATTTTAAAAAAAAATTGACTGAACTGACCATTGACTTTCTGAACTAAAATACCATAAATTTAGGACATTATGAACTTATAGTACTTCGAAAATATTTTATATTTAACTTTCAATTTGCAAAAAATTGTTATTTTTTACCTTTTATATTTTATTATTGTTATGTAATTATATTCATTGTTTCAAATCTAATAAACAGGCGCCTCCTGCGGTGGGGGTTGGAACGGATGGGTGCTATCGGTGCCGGGTAGCGTTTATTTTTCCCCTCGTGGACTTATTGTTCCTATACCTCACGGGTGGCTGTCCACGAGTGGGTGATTTCGGTCCCCTCTGCCTTCGGCACCGTATACCGGTCGTGCTGCGCACGCACCGGATAATCCCTTAAATTGCACATAGAATAGTATAAACCTCTAACTGAACGAACCTCCGGCTCGGGTCCCCGCTGCCTAAAATATCAGAATTATAGAAGATAGAAAATCCATCCATCCAAAAGAATACGATGTGGAAGCCTACACAGATGGTTCTGTCATGCCAGGGGGTGTAGCCAGTGCTTTCACCATATATAAAGATGGAAATAATATACATGATGAAGCAATACGACATCATCCACTGAATAACATATATCAAGCAGAATTAATGGCAATTTATAAAGCAATAAAATGGTTCTCTACCTCCGACTACAATAAACTACTAATTATTACAGATAGTTACTCTTCTATGGAAGTATTAAAAGTTGCTTTTCCTAGAAACTACATTATCAAAAACATTTACAATCAATTACTTCAAATTCCTGATAAATCCATTATAATAACATGGACTAAATCTCATGTGGGTGATACTGGCAACGAAAGAGCTGATCTCCTAGCAAAGCAAGCCATCTTACAAGACCAATATCAATCAAGAAAAGATCTGTTGTTCCCCATTTCAATAGCAAAATTGTATTTTAAAAAGAAAACCATCTCTGACTGGCAAGCCATTTGGGACTCATGTAATAAGGGCAGAGATACCTATAAAATTATAAATAAAGTCGATCCAAATTATCTCTGCAAACAGCCAACACTGCCGTATTATCTGAGTAACCATGGCAGTTTCCCACAATACTTACATAAAATAAGAAAAAGAGCCTCACCTAGATGTCCATGCGATAAAGCAGAAGGAGATGCAGTTCACTACATATTCGGATGCTGCCCTCTTATGATCCATCACTTCCCTTTTGATAAGAACGAAACTCTCAGATATAACCTTCGTAATATCATTTTCAATCCTTCAAACTCTCAAAAGTTAAAAGAGAATTATAATATTCTCAATAAAAATTTCTCTTTCATTACGAAAGAATTTTAAAAAAAATTGACTGAACTGACCATTGACTTTCTGAACTAAAATACCATAAATTTAGGACATCATGAACTTATAGTACTTCGAAAATATTTTATATTTAACTTTCAATTTGCAAAAAATTGTTATTTTTTACCTTTTATATTTTATTATTGTTATGTAATTATATTCATTGTTTCAAATCTAATAAACAGGCGCCTCCTGCGGTGGGGGTTGGAACGGATGGGTGCTATCGGTGTCGGGTAGCGTTTATTTTTCCCCTCGTGGATTTATTGTTCCTATACCTCACGGGTGGCTGTCCACGAGTGGGTGATTTCGGTCCCCGCTGCCTGCGGCACCGTATAGCAGTCGTTCCGACCCTGGTCCCCGCTGCCTTCGGCACCGTATGACGGTCGTGCTACGCATACACCGGATAATCCCATAAATTGCACATGGAATAGTATAAACTTCTAACTGAACGAACCTGCGGCTCGGGTCCCCGCTGCCTGCGGCACCGTATAGCAGTCGTGCTGCGCACGCTCTGCAGTATACGTTAGTTCCACCTTCCGCCACCAGGTGGCGCAATCTGTTTATATGATCATAACTGAAATCGTTAAGACTTTCGATGTCGAGTCGAATGAGCCATACCCCGTCGTTTTCATGCCCGTAGAACCGAAGATAGGAAAGCGCCCCCTAGTGGTGAAAAAA
This sequence comes from Maratus michaelseni, assembly GCA_963931845.1. Lineage (NCBI taxonomy): Eukaryota > Metazoa > Arthropoda > Arachnida > Araneae > Salticidae > Maratus > Maratus michaelseni. Next base: position 126,810,565 of record OZ007597.1, read on the forward strand.
CGAAATAAAATCGGTAAGCTCTATCGATGTCGAGTCGAATTGATTTAGACTACCTGAGTTCTAGTTCAAAGACAGGGACCTGTAGAAAAACTTAAAACTGAAAAAAAAAATCGATAACGGGCGAAGCCCGCTTTTCCCTATCATAATATCTGGATAGGGGGTCCTTATTACTTTAATTATGATGTTTGGAATCAGTTTGGTGGACATCCGTAACATAGTTTCTTAGTTATAGAAACGGACCACAGTTAAAAGAAAAAAGCGGGGGGGGGGGGTTGGCAATGACACTGCTTTTCCTCAAACAACTTATGTAGACTACCTGTGTTCTAGTTCAAAGACAGTGAGCTGTAGAAAAACTTAAAACTTTAAAAAAAAAAAAAAATCGATAACGGGCGAAGCCCGCTTTTCCCTATTGTAATATCTGGTTGCCACTCTAAAACAAAAACTTAAAATACTAAAATTTAAAATAATAATGCAGTTTTTAGACGCGGCCTACTTCTTAAAATCCTAATATCTAGCCGGCACTGTCATAAAAAGCGGGGGGTTGGCGATGACACTGCTTTTCCTCAAACAACTTATGTAGACTACCTCAGTTCTAGTTCAAAGACAGTGAGCTGTAGAAAAACTTAAAACTAAAGAAAAAAAAAAAAAATCGATAACGGGCGAACCCCGCTTTTTCCTATCATAATATCTGGTTGCCACTCTAAAACAAAAACTGAAAATACTCGTAATGCAGTTTTTAGACGCGGCCTACTTCTTAAAATCGTAATATCTAGCCGGCACTGTAATGGAAATCTTTTTTTTGCTTTAATTATACAAATAACGATGATTAATTATACAATAAAATAATATATCGGCTCGTAATGAAGATATGGCAATAATTTTTAGATATTCTGAAAGCAGAATCCATTTAGCGTCGCCCTGTCAAAGTTTGGAATTTCTGCGCCTCTTAGAATCAGAGATGCCCCCCCCCCCTCTGTTAAAACCCCAGTTGAACGTCATGTGACCTCACCTACGTCAAAGAAAATGCTGATCCAGACAATCGTCTGGCCGTGCGTCTCCGATCTGGGAATCGCAGCTCGGAAAGAAAAGAAAAATAATTTTTTATCGATCGATTTTTAAAGGATTTTTACGGTTCTAATCGTCGCACGTAAACGATTTTTCGAATTTATGAGACCTGACGACGTCCCGGTTGCGTACGTGCGACTTACGAATTTCTGGCCCCCCGACTTCCGGAGATAGGGGTCGGACCTGCGCTGCGGTTTGGTGCTTAAATTGCTCCCTGGGAACCCCCTTCCTTTTCCTTCCCGGACCGGACGTGTACCGGCAACCCTCGGCGGAGGCGAACTTTTCGCTGTTTTGACTTCTCTTCCAACTTCGGTTTCGGTCGGTAATAAAAACAGTTTCGTCTGTTAATAACGCCCCGGGTCCGGGTCGGAGGCCCGACCCGATCGAAACTTGAGCGTCGCGCCTTTTTTGCGAATTTTTGGGTACGCGTCCGCCGTCGGTGCGTCGATTAGTCCAGCAGCCTTTGCGGGTACAAAGGCGGAGTGCACAGACAGAAACACACACAGACGTTTACCGTCCTTAATATTAGTGATAGTCCAGCAGCCTTTGCGGGTACAAAGGCGGAGTGCACAGACAGAAACACACACAGACGTTTACCGTCCTTAATATTAGTGATAATGTTTTCTAAGAAAAGAGATAGAATTCAAAACACCTTTTTTGAATCATATTTTACAGCCTTTTATTTATTTATTTGTTTGTCATTTAATGTTTTTACAATGAAGAATTGCTTTCTTTTATCAATAAATTCTGAAAAAAGTGTTTGTAAAGAATTTAATGCCAGGATATTTTGTTTCGTTCTAAAAATTTTAAGCATAATGTTATATATTTAAAAAAGGAGCATATTTTATCGTTATATTATTGTTATTTAAATGGTAAAATCAAATTTTAATTGTATCCCATACAATGTTTTTGTGATTATAAGTGAGAAATAAAAAAGAAAATCTGGAGATTGATGATCGTCGCAATCCAAATATTTTTTTCTTTAAAAAGAGATTAAGAGGATTTTTTTTTTTTTTTTTTTTTTTTTTTTTTTTTGAACGAGATTTCAGTTTTTTGTTTAATTATTTGTTTGTCAGTTAAAGTTTTTGCAATGAAGAAATACTTTTCTTTATCAACAAATTCTGGAAAATATGTTTAAAGAGAATTTAATGCCAGAATGCTTTGTTTGGTTCAAATTATTTTAAGCATGAAATTATATAATTATATTTTTAAAAGAGCATATTTTGTCATTATTATTGTTATTTAAATGGTAAAATAAAAAATTAATTTTCCTCTATACAATATTTTAGTGTAATTATAAATCAAAAAAAAAAAAAAAAAAAAAAAAAAACTGGAAACTGATGATCGAAGTAATGTTTTCTAAGAAAAGAGATAGAATACGAAACATTTTTTTGGACAAGATTTTACAGTCTTTTGTTTATTTATTTGTTTGTCATTTAGTGTTTTTACAATGGATAATGCTTTTTTTATCAATAAATTATGGAAAAAATGTTAATAGAGAATTTAATTCCAGAATATTTTGTTCCATTCCAAATATTTTAAGTATGTCATATATTTAAAAAAAGGGGCATATTTTATCATTATATTATTGTTAATTAAATGGTAAAATAAAATTTTAATTGTTACATATACAATGTTTTTAGCGTGTTTATAAGCCAGCAAAAAATGGAGATTGATGATCAAAATAATGTTTTCTAAGAAAAGATAAAGAATTAAAAAACAAATTGAACGGGATTTTTACAGTTTTTTATTTATTTGTTTGTCAGTTAATGTTATGCAATGGAGAAATGCTTTTCTTTATCAATAAATTCTTCAAAAAGAGATTGTAGAGAATTTAATGTCAGAATATTTTGTTTCGTTCAAAATATTTTGTTATACCTAAAAAAAAGTTGTATATTTTATTATAATATTGTTATTTAAATGGTAAAATAAAATTTTAAATGCTACATATACAATGTTTTTTGAAAGTCAGAAAAAAAAAATCCCTGGAGATTGATGATCGTCGCAATCTAAATACTGTTTTCTAAGAAAAGAGGTAGAAGAAAAAATAATATAATTTTTTGAACGATATTTTACAGTGGTATGTTTATTTATTTGCTTGTTGGTTAATATTTTGCGATGGAGAAATACACTTCTTTATCAATAAATTCTGAAAAAAGTGTTTGGAGAGAATTTAAGTTTTAAGCATGATGTTATATTATTGTTATTGAAATGATAAAATAAAATTTTAAGTGTTACGTAAACAATGTTTTTAATGTGATTATGAATAAAAACAAACAAACAAACAAAAACATGAAGATTGATGATCGTCGTAATCCACGTTACTGTTTTCTAAGAAATGAGATAGAAGAAAAATTAATACAGTTTTTTGAACGATATTTTACAGTTGTTTGTTTATTTATTTGCTTGTCAGTTAATATTTTGCAATGGAGAAATACACTTCTTTATCAATCAATTCTGGAAAAAGAGTTTGGAGAGAATTTAATGCCAGAGTATTTTGCTTCGTTTAAACTATTTTAAGCATGATGTTATATACTTAAAAGAAGGGTTTATTTTATCATTATTGTTGCTATTTAAATGGTAAAATAAAAATTTAATAGTCCCCTGAACAATGTTTTTAGTGTGACTATAAGTCAGAGATTAAAAAAAGAAAGAAAAAAAAACTAGAAATTGATAAAAGCGACCATTCAAATGCTGTTTTTTTAAAAAAGAGCTAGAAGAAAAAAAAGGTATTTTTTTTTTTAACAAGATTTCACAGTGTTTTTTTAATTCATTTGCTTGTCAATTAATGTTTTGCAATGGAGAAATACATTTCTTTATCAATCAATTCTGGAAAAGTGTTTGGAGAGAATTTAATGCCAGAAAATTTTGTTTCTCTCGAAATATTTTAAGCAGTATGTTAAATAATTTAAAGAAAGGATTTATTTTATCATTAATATTGTTATTTAAATGGTAAAAAAAAATTTAATAGTCCCCTAATACAATGTTTTCAGTGTGATTATAAGTCTGAAACAAAAAATAGAGGTTGATAAAAGCGGCAATTCAAATGCTGTTTTTTTTTTTAAAAAAAAGAGAAAGAAGAAAAAAAAAAGTAATTTTTTTTTAAAACAAGGTTTCACAGTCTTTTGTTTATTAATTTGCTTGTCAATTAATGTTTTGCGATGGAGAAATATACTTCTTTATCAATCAAATGTGGAAAAAGTGTTTGGAGTTTTCTCTCAAAATATTTTAAGTATGACGTTAAATAATTTTAACAAGTTGGAAATTGTACGTTAAACGTGACAACAAATGAGGTGCGTTCGTATTATAACTAGAATTACAATGTAAAAAAATCATCCTTATTATTTCAGTGAAATTAATTATGTCGTCTGCTATCAGGGAAATGAACATGCCCTATTTTAGGTAGATTTCGTAAGAAATACTACCTATTACATTCTCACCTAAGTTGGAAATTTTGAAAAATTTTTGCAGATCTACGCCGATCATGACTCCCAGAACCCAAAACCACCCCCAGTTCAAAACTTTATCTATCTATCTATCTATCTATCTATCTATCTATGTCACTTTTTTCTGACCACGATAACTGGAAAAATTCTGCGTTAATCTTTTACAAACTGATACATAAAATCAAGGGGCATAAAATCTCGGTCAAGTTCGTTAATGGGCAAAATCGAACCAAGGGGGGGAGGGTGGGGGGGCTTTTTGTGAAAACAGAAAAAAACCCATAATTTCTTAATTATTATACGTATCGAATCCATTTAAAGTTATTAATACTTCTAGGAGAAGGGCCGAAAATTTATGTATGACAGATTTTTGATATAATTAAAAATGGCTCCAAGGGGGGGGGAAAGGGGGGTTTTAGAAGAAAAAAAATCATAGCTTCGTCATTTCACAAGATATCAAATCCGCGTAAATTTATTATTAATCCTCTTAATATTATCTAAAACTTTTATATTGACAAGTTTTTTATAGGACCAACCGTTATAGCAAAAAAAAAATTAAAAACAAAAAAAAATCCCTGCCGGCTCCGCCTGCAAACAAGTTATTTTTCGAAGTAGGCGGTTCCAACTCCCGCATCTTTTCGAAACTGATACATAAAATCAAGGGGCATAAAATCTCGGTCAAGTTCGTTAATGGGCAAAATCGAACCAGGGGGGATGGGGGGGGGGCCTTTTTGTGAAAACAGAAAAAAACATAATTTCTTAATTATGATACGTATCGAATCCGTTTGACGTTATTATTACTTCTAGGAGAAGGGCCGAAAATTTATGTATGACAGATTTTTGATATAATTAAAAATTGCCTTAAGAGGGGGGAGGGGGGGGGGGGGGGGTAGAAGAAAAAAATGCATAACTTCGTCAATTCCCAAGATTTCAAATCCGCTTAAATTTATTATAAATCCTCTTAATATTATCTAAAACTTTTATGTTGACAAGTTTTCTATAGGACCAACCGTTATACCAAAAAAAAAAAAAAAAAATTTAAACAAAAAAATCCCTGCCGAATCCGCCTGCAAACAAGTTAGGTTTCGAAGTAGGCGAAGTAGTTATAGTCAAACTGCCGCATCATCGTAAAAAAGGTAATTTCTTCCGCAATTCCCGACAAACAGGCGCCCCACGGTCTGCGTCTTCGAAATCTACCTGTGCCTGTAGGCCGAGCCGTCAGGGATTTTTTTCTTATTACGTATGCCACGTTTACAGATGCGATTTTTTTTTCGACACCTGGCGGTGCTGCAAAATTCGCCATGGATATCTTGCTTTGCAAATGATTACCTCCATGATTTAATATTTTTATGACTTATTATGAACGAATCTCCTGTGTTTATTTACTTTAATGGTTTGAGATTCGGCTTTCAACCTAATTTCAACTGAAGTTATCTCAGAATCTTATACATTGTTGAATGTAACTCATCTCTCAAAGAAATCATTTTTTTGAACGATCTTTCTAAATATGTAACTTTTCTGAAATTTTATCCGAAAAAAAAAAAAAAATTAATAAAAACGGACTTCTGGAATATGAAAAAAAAATAGTCATTATTATATTAGTTATTATTAATAATTTTATTATTATATCGATTACGTATGAGAGGATTTAATAGAATGAATAAAACATTTATAATATCTCTTTAATTTTTGATTCGATTTTCATAAAATTCGAAATGACTCGACAAAATTCTGCAGCTATTATATGTATTAAATTTCAAACCATTCGGTTGGGTAGTTTTTGTGCTGTTATATGCAGACGGACGGACGGACCAAACGACGACTATAGATGATACGTATACAATTACGAACGCACCTAAAAAGGGTTTGTTTTGTTACTATTATCGTTAACTAAATGGTAAAATGAAAATTTTAATTTGTAAGAAGAAATATGCTTTATCAATACAGGGTATGTTTCATAAAGGACTCTCTAACTTTAAAATTCAATAATTCATTTAATAAATACAAGAATGAAATCAGTGATCTGCTTATGGGATTTGTTATACATTTTGGACAGAGTAATTTAAAAAAGTGTAAATTTTTGTCAATGAATGGCTGCACGGTCTCAAACTATAAAATGTTCAAATTAACTTTAAAATTTCAAAATACAGGCATTTCTTGTGTGTTAAATTAATTAATACAAAGTAAACACTGAGATGTTTTTGATGCAGTTTTACTCCTTAGTTTGAGCATTTTTACATTTTGAGACAAGGCAGAGTCATCTATTGGTGAAAATGTGGAGTATGAAAAAATACTGTATATTAAGTTTATCAACTAAGTGAAAAGCATGCCACTTCTTTCACCTTTATACAGGGTGACAAGAAATAACTTGGACGAAGTTTCAAACCAAAAATCTGTAACTACCACTAAAGCTATAAAGTTATTGTCATAGGGAATTGATTCTAGAAAGCTACACAAGCGTGTAGTCCCTGCACTTTGGTACGATTTCAAAAAATGGATCGTGCCAGTTTCAACGAGAACCATATTAATTTTATTACATTCCGCGGCAGTTTTTTTAAATTCGTAAAAGGATTTTGATTTTAAACATTTAGCGTAATATAACTAAATATTTTCTTTCCCAATTTTCATTATTTTTAGTTTTTTTTTTTTTTTTTTTAACATTCTTAAAGAAATTCAATTTTACACTTTTATTAAAATACATTTTTCCCCCCTCCGGATTTTTCAATTTTTAAGGATTTTTAACGATTTTATAGCGTTTATATCGAAGTTTTAACATCCAAAAAACAATTTTTAACATTAAAAAAAAACATCACTGGACACACGAAACTCGCTTCGCAGTAATCTCTAGAATGCACGAAATTCATTCAAGCCGCGGTCAATAACTTGTGTATGTACGCTTCGCGTATATTAACCGAAAAAAAAAAACATCACTGGACGCATGAAACTCGCTGTACAGCATTCTCTAGAATGTACGAAATTCATTTATAACCAAATTTCTTATATGTTGAAAAATGGAAACTTTACACTTTTTTTATTCAAATTATTTTTTATAACTCAAATAAATACTGAAAAATTAAACTTTCCGCCGCTGGGATTCGAACTCAAGACCACAGAACGGAAGATAAATGACATACCACAGAGCTATACGCACTCATTTTGAAATGGCTTAGAACAAAATTTTAAAGTATCAGACAAGCACGCATGCGCGCAGAGTGATCCGTTTTTTGAAATCGCACCAAAGTACAGGGACTAGACGCTGTAGAAAGCTACTAAACAGGTGTAAGTAAGTTAGTTGTGATAACCATTATGGTTAACAACGATCTGCCATACTTGAATTACATAAGCAAGGAATGAAACAATGTGAAATTGTTCAACGATTGAAAGTGCATAAGCAGACCGTTTCATACACAATCAAAAGGTTTAAAGAACTCGGACATGATGGTGACAGAACAGGAAGAGGAAGAAAGCGCACAGTTAACACATTAAGAAACTGGGTAATTTTTCAAAAAGCGAGTTCAACGAAATCCCAGGATTTCAATGAGAAAGGCTGCTAGAGAGATGAAGATCAACAGAGAAACTGCACGTTTGAAAGCAAGAGTAGAGCTTGGTCTTCACCCTTACAAAATGAAAGAGGCTCAAAAGCTAACAGCAGAGAACAAACGCACAAGACTTCAAAGGTGTAAAGAACTGTTAAAGTGGGCCGCAGGTGATCGATGGCAAACATTTGTCTTCACAGACGAGAAACTCTTTTCGATTGAACAAGCTCACAATAGTCATAATGATAGAGTTTGGTCAGCAGAAGCACCTGGACTTTCTTGCATTGTTGAACGGCGTCAACGACCCCAATCTGTAATGATTTGGGGTGGGATATGTGCTAGTGGGGAAACACCACTTGTTTTTGTTGATCAAGGGATAAAGATTAATCAACAAACATATTGCAAACTCATTTTGGAAGAGGTTGTCTTACCTTGGTCACAAAAGTTCTTTGGAAACAAAAGATGGACCTTCCAACTGGATTCCGCACCTGCACACAGAGCTAAAGGCACTCAAGATTGGTGCAAGACACATTTTCCTGACTTCATTGGAGCTCAAGAATGGCCACCGTATTCCCCAGATTTGAACCCAATGGATTATTCTGTTTGGTCCATCTGGGAGACAAGGGTGTGTGCTAAAACCTCATAAAACTTTGGCATCCCTAAAGAAATCCTTATGCAAGGAATGGGATAAAATATCAGTAGGTGAGTTGCGGTCCATAGCCGAAAATTTTGTGACACGTTTAAAGCTCTATATTAAGGCTAAATGTAGCCACTTTGAAAATTTGTAAATATATTAGACGAAATAATGTAATCATATTTATTTTGAAGTTTGGTCGTAATATTTTCATTAGCATTAAAGTTATAATGTATCATGTGTGTCCACGTTACTTCTTGTCACCCTGTATTTACCAGACGATCTAACCTGGACTAACCCAGTTAAATATGTCCGATATACTAATGTACTAATGTAGAGAACGTAGGTGAAAATAGATTTTAAGTACAAATTGTAGTAGATTTTTTACATTTAGTATATTTTCTTAAATTGCCCACGACCTTAGCCAAAAAACATTGTTGGTACTTTCACATTAGTCGCATTCCAACGATGAATGTCGAAATATTTCCCTATCTATAGCAAACTTTTTAAATTTTGATTATTTCAGTGATTAAGGGGGTAGTTCGATTACACGTGTATTAAATTATTATTTAATTTATTTGTTTATTTGGGTTCGAACCCACACCTCCCACCAACTAGATTTGAATGCGGAACTTCTCAGCCGCTGATACGGAAGCATCAAACAGAACAAAATTTAGAATTTTTCAGGGTACAAATTTTGAAGGTTTTACACAGACATTCTTTTTTAAAATAAATAAATAAATATCGAAGTGTTTTAAGACAATGTTACAGAATAAAATTTGAGAATTAGGTGTTACGGAGTGTTTGAGCTTCATACAAAAAATAAAAAATAAAATAAAATTTAATTATCCTTTTTCGTTTATTTAATTTTACAGTAGCATTGTTTTCGATGTTAGAGTAGGTCTGAGCTAACAAGCTGGAGATTGATGATCATTGCCATCCAAATATTTTTTTTTCTAGAAAGCGTGCAAAATACTTTTTTTTTTTTTTTTTTTTTTGACGAGATTTCTCAATTTTTTGTTTATTTATTTGTTTATCATTGTAATGTAATGGTGAAAATGTTGCTAAAGTATTAAAATTTTTATAAAAAGTTGGAATTTTACGTGGAGTGCGAAGGAAATAATAGGATAAATTAGGAAAAGTGACTTCAATAATTATCTCTTAACGGATGTTCTTGGAGATTTAAAAACGAATATTGTAAATTTCTGTGTGTCATTCGTTTAAAATGTTTCATTAGATTGTAATATTTTATTTGTTAAAATATACTTGAAGGCTGTATCTGATTTTTTATTGTGTGAAAATGCGCCAAATTTTATGTTTGAGATAAATGATTAAAAATGTATATGCTAATCTAATTTTAAAATTTAATATGCAACAGGGGGACCTGTTGTTCTTTATACTATGTTGTACTATGCTTTATAATGAGAATTGTCGATTTTATCATAATTGAAATCATATCGAAGAAATATTTTTGATGGTCATGGTATACAAGTTTTAATTGATTTGGCTTCTTTAATTTGGAAAATTCTAATTAAACAAGTTGGAAATTGTACGTCAAACGTGACAAATGAGGTGATTTCGTACTATAACTAGTTTTATAAATATCAGATATGCAATAGCTGCTGCACTCTTATGCAAAAATGCCTGAATACAAAATTTATTTTAAGTGCAGATTTTCTTATTATACATATTAATTTTATTTTATGAAATTAAGTTTCAATACGCTTTTACAAACAATTAATTACAATTGTGTTGCATTAAAATTGCACTATGCGCAAAATCCAATACTAGACAATGTAAAAAAATCATCTTTATTATTTCACTGAAAAAATTAATTATATGTCTGTTATTATGATATGATTAATTTCCGTAATAAAATAAGTGTATTTTAAATGGGCAATATTTTATCTTTTGTTGACACTTACTGAAAATTCCAATGGGAAACTAAAGCCTAGATTTGAAAGTTTCAGAATTTGAAATCCAAACTCTTTTTTTCATTTAATATCTATTTCTCCGGAAACATCTATCCAAAAAACTGTCGGTAGATTATACGATTGCTATAATTAAACAATTTTAGTATACAAATTCGGTTTTTAAATTCCGTAATACGGAAATAATATGACTCCTTCTTAAATAGGACGTAATCACCATGGAAACCTAGAATCATTACCTATCATATGGGTTATCATTGAATGAATTACGTATGATAGGAATTAATAGAATGAAGAAAACTTTTATAATATCTTTTTTAAGTTTTAATTCGATTGTCACAAATTTTGAAATGACTCGACAAAATTTTTCAATGATTATATATATTAAATTTCAAACCATTCGGTTGGTTATTTTTTGCGCTGTTATATGCAGACAGACGGACAGACCAGACGACGACTATAGGTGCTACGTATTTTATATAATTACGAACACACCTAAAAAATTTTAATCAATTCTGAAAAGGAACTTTGCATTCGCATAGTGCAATTTAATGCATAATAATTTCAAAATTTCAAAATGTATTTTGTAGTTTGTATTTTAGCTTTTAAAATCAATGTATTTTGTATTTTGTATGGAAAATGGTTTTTAAATGTATTTTGACCAACTCTGCCTGCAAACTCTACATACATGTCTAGATAAATACATCTAGTGCTAAATTTTAACAGAGCATGAATAGCACAAGAATCACCAATATTTCAGAAAGTAATCATCGCCCTATTTAAAAGCGGAAGTTCTGACACATGTACGGGGAAAATTACTATTGGGAAGTAGTGGCGACTGTGTGCTCCTGTGGTAATTATTCGTTACTTTTTAACATAATAGTCTGTAAATTGAGTTTTTTATTCTAACGCTGCATAAACGTCTGCGGAGAATTCAAATTTTCAAATCAAGCGAAAGAGAGAAACTAGTCGTTGGGGGTCACCGTAATACTCACCCATCATGAGACTATGCATAATATAAAATATGAAAATAAAACACGTGTAAACTATTTATAAAATGCATTGCAATTCGAATAAAATCGTGGCTTGATAACGTCATAGACTTTAAATGCTCTATTACTGAATCGCGTAAAAGAAACATCCTTATAACTCCAAAAATGATAATCCTATTAATTAACGGTTTACTGCGTCGGATGAAGCGTCTCATTTCCAATTAAAATATATCTTTGAAGTGAAATTTGAATGAAATACAGGGTCATGAAAAATCGAAGAGTGTGGTAAATAGGATTACAAATATCTCGGCAGCTAATTACCCGACCGACTTCCTTCTTTATGCAAAATTTATATTTTTTTATTGTCTTTTATATTTACTCCTTAAAATAAGCAATTTCGAAAATTTTTATACATTTTTTTTATCTGAACGAATATTTCGAGTGTCCGAAAAAAAAACCAGTTCCGGATAATCGAGGTTACTGAAATTCAATAAGCCTTCTTCAAATTATTACATACTAAGTACATACCAAATTTCAAGTCTCAGTTTGTTTTTCAATTTGTTCGGGAGATAGAGCGTTTACAGACACACAGACAGACGGACGGCAAGTTTTTTTTTTTCGAAAAATATGTTTTTTGGCATTTTCAGTGTCTGAAACGTGTAAATCGGTCAATTTTCTTTTTTTCGATTTTTAAAATGATTACAAGACTTACTCTATACTACGTATGATGGGTAAGTAAAAAATTCTCTTTTGTTTATTTAATTTTTACAATTGCATTGTTCCCAGTGTAAGTGTTGGTCCAAAATAACAAGCTAGAGATTGATGATCGTCGGAATCTAAATCGTCTTTTCTAAGAAGAGGGAAAAACTACTTTACAGTTTTTTGGACGAGATTTCCACAATCTTTTGTTTATTTATTTGTTTGCCAAGTTAATGCTTCGGAACGAGTTTCCCTATAAATAAAATTCTCGAAAAAGCGCTAGAAGAGTGTTTGGTGTTTTACTTTTTGTTTAGTTGGAAATGTTATGAGAGAAATTTTTATAGATTTAAGACAAAAGCCCTATTTTGGTTTTATTTTAAATGAAGCGGTGATTTAAAAAACTACGCAAGTCCACCTTTTTCAAAATGCATTTTTACCCTAACGCAAACGTAGGTTTATTTAATCCGTTGTTGCTGGAAAAATAACATTACTCAATGACAATACAAAGACCAGTGGCCAGGGCTCGATAAATGTGGTCGCCATAGCGAGTATGTTTTCGGTACATCCCTTCAACTTTTTTTCCTTTCTTTTTTCTTTCTTTCTTTTTTCTTTCTTTTCTTTTCTTTTTTACTTTCTTCTATCTTTACAAGAAAGAAGTATTGAATTCGTGAAAAATTTCGATTTCCAGTTTTCGACGGATTTATGCGTTTTAAAATGTCCTGAACACGATTTGACTGTTTTCTGAAAATGTCTGTCCGTGAGTCTGTCTGTATGTCAGTCTATATGTGACACAAATTTTGTGGGCACTGTATCTCAAGAATTAATGCACGGAATTTAATTATAAATCAGGTTCAGTTTTACCTTGACATAAATTGGTTCTCATTAGGTTTTGGTGTAAATCGACCATCAGATGGCGCTGCTATCCTGCATTTTGCACGATTTCCACGATAGCTATGTCTCAAGAACTAATGCACAGAATTTCACCAGACTTCATATTCTGTTAGACCTTGACATAAATAGAGTTTGATTACGTTTTGGGGGAGATATCCCAAAAGGTGGTGCTTCTATGCTAATTTTTTATGATTTTCACGATAGCTATATCTCAAGAACGAATGCACAGAATTTCCCCAAACTGCATATTCTGTTACATCTTGGCATAAATAGATGCTGATTAGATGCGGGTGTAAATCGCTTAACCCTTTAACGTTCATTGGTTTCCCTGTGAAACCACAAAACTTAAATTACGAAATTCAACAATGACAGCAGAATTTTAATAGAAATGTTTTCCATTTATTATACATGTGAAATATCGCTTTTTTTATATATAGAAATAAATTTGTTCATAATTTCCGGTGTCAATCATTTATTTCAACATTTTAGTAATTGAAATGCTTTATCCGTTAAAGGGTTAAGAGGTGATGCTACTATGCAACATTTTTTTACGATTCCCGCGATAGCATTACCTGAAAAACTAATTCATAGAATTTCATGAAATTTCATATTCTGTTAGATCTTTACATAAACAGATGTTGATTAGGTTTGGGTGTATACCGCCCAAGAGCTGTCGCTGCTATTCTCTGTTTTTCACGATTTCCGGGATAGCTATAACTCAAGAACGAATAAGCTGTCATTTAATTTGGTTACAGACTAATTGATTTATATAAGAAGAAAATTTCGTGATGACCACAAAGGGTCAATGCGTTTCAATGAGAGTGAAGGTTGAAACAGTTATTAAGTTGTTGAACAGTTGGCAGTAAACAAAGTCGCAAATTGGGCAACATTTCCCCAAATTTGGCGACATTGGCGAGACTTGACGCGAAAATTGACTTTTAAGATTAGCAATGCCAAAACGCATGCTAGGCGCCAAATGAAAGAATGTGCGCACTTTCGCGAAATTTTGGCGACATTTGGCGAAAAAATTGGCTTTTAGAATGTGAGGGAAATTTCTAGAAATTCTCAATAGGAGCCGAGATACATGATTCAACCAATCAGCATCCATACAAAGTTCTCGAAAACAGAATTCAACCAATCGGGTTACATAGTTTTACATAGATTTTGTTGTATGTTGTATAGTGAATTTATTGTTATATTGAGTTGAACACAAAGATAAATTTAACCGAGCATAGCTCGGTCTTCCCCGCTGGTTTTTAAATTCCTACTATTAGCTCACACTCTCTCTATATATATCTTGTTGGAATTTTCAATCGTTAATAAAATATTTTCTATTCATCCATTCAAGTTCAAATAAATTTTTTAAAACTTGTACTGGATGACAATTGATGTTCATACAGTTTTTTCAAATATTAAGTCATTAATTAAATTTAATTAATTAATTTTAATTTTTATATGGGAAAAAAAATTCTCCCATTGTTTTCATAAATGAAATGAAAGATTTATCTCAAATGAGTGATGCCAACAAAAAATAAAATACCTCAACGATGATTATAAAATAATGTTCAATAAAGATAACGTGGGACATTAATGCCGCATGGGTTTATTTTATATATTTATGATTAAAAAGTAGGAATTGACTTTAAAAAAAATTATATTACTTGTTAATTTTATAACAGCATTATTTTTATTTGTACGTTCGAAGTAACAAGCTAGAGATTGATGATCGTTGCAGATGAAAACGTCTTTTCAAAGAAGCGAGAGAAGAAATAACTTTACAGTTTTTTGGACGACTCAGGACGATGGAAGATTTCGAAATATTTTATTTATTTATTTGTTTCTCACTTAATGTTTCGGAACGGGGCAATGCTTTCCCCTATAAATAACTTCTCGAGAAAGTGTTAGGATAGAATTTGATGCTTTATCTTTCGTTTCGTTGGAAATATTATATGCGAAATTTTCATATATACATTTTAAGACAAAAGTCATATTTTGGCATTTTTACACTTATTTTAAATGATAATCTGACAATTTAAATTTATGGCATAAAGTTGGATTTATTTTTGATTAATTAAATGGCTTCTATTTTATTGAAATAATTACAGTATAATAAAGTCATATTTTAACAGATTCCATGTGTGTGCAATATTATTCAAAATCAATTTACCGAATTAAGAAAAAAATCTTCATAATTGACTCTAGTTAATTGGCCTGGGTCTTGCAATCGAATGTACTCTAAAATGTACTCTAAAAACAGGTGTGTGTGTGTTAGTTACATCGTCGCTACCATGTCAAACTATCGAATATGAAAAAATGCATTTTTCATTACTTTTAAAAATAGACCGATTGTCACCACTAAATTTTAGTAGAACTAGCTGACCCGTCCGGCGCTGACTGTCATTGAGAAATATATCAGTGGAGTGGACTTCATAAAAAAAAGACTGAATAATATTTATTTATACTAAAAATTTTTAAAAAAATTAAATAAGAGCTTAAAAAATTAAACGGTCTGGGAAAATTATTACACTTACTTTTTCCTTTTTATTAAAAATCCCTTTTTAAAAATCATTGCTTTGCTTACATTTTTATTTTATATTGCTAATTGTATATAATCAAGAAATCATTGTTTGTTTCGCTTTTATTCCTGTAGATGGCAATTAAATGTCTGTAGACAGTTAAATGTAAAAAAAATCCTGGCCTAAATCCTGACAAAGGACTTATTACAAAAACCAATGAGATGCGTTTCATTCGGGCGTTGCCATTAAACAATTAACAAATAATCCCGATTTCTGTGCCACGTACGATAGCGTAATATATATATAGATTCTTCGCCTAGTAAAAATACTAATAAAATTTCTCTGAGGAACAGGGTTGCCAGTTTCGTCATCTGTTTTATTCAGAGATGCCGAATTCATACCGGAAATTTTGAGAATTTTTTTTTTTTTTACTTTCAGTAATCACGAAATGCCTGTCATTAAGTAAAGCAAATATTTCTGTTTGTAATTTCTGGTATGGATTCGAAATTTCTGAATAAAAAAGGAAGCCAAACTGGTAACCCTTCACAAGAATACTATTAAAATTCAGTGGTGACAATCAGCCCATTTTTAAAAGTAATGAAAAATGCATTTTTTCACATTCGATAGTTTGATACGGTAGCGACGATATTAGAAACTTTATTTATACCACAAAACACTCTTTATAACATATGTCTATATCGCATACTATCACGCATTATATCACATACAATATCACATGCTATCACAAATGTCTATAGCATATGTCTCGTATGGACTTTTGTTATGGTAAAGATGCCATATATATTCTTTTCAAAATTAAAGAAATCTATATTTTAAGTATATTATTAAATATATTTTCCCTTTTCTGCATTATCGTATTTTATATACATTCCCGGCTGTTAAAAGGTGCGCACCCGTTTTCCTTTTCTATCAACGAAATCTTTTAGACAAAATCATACATATTGTTTTCAAATTATCATTAACGTACATTAATCTGTCTCCCACATATCAATGTAAATGAAATAATACAATGCATAAAATGTTTTCTCTCTCATGGTCAATTTTGACTGTCTAAAAGCGACCAGATGCTCATCCGTCTTTCTGGCATCTTTACAACATATTTGCAAAATGCTTTTCCTAGCATTTTTCCAAAAGAATGAACCGTAAAATTTTAACTCACTCTCTTTTTAGCCAAAGTGCACTCTTTGCCCAAAAAGATTTCATTACCCTTGACGTCTATTACGAAGTTGATATGATGTATCCGTAACGGTTACAGCAACCCACGCAAAAATGCAATACTCGTGGCTCAAAAAAATTTAAATCGTTTGGCGTGTTTTCTAGCGCACGCTGTCATATCTCGAAAGACTTCGCCTCTGACCACAAGCAGTTAAACTAAAAAAAATGTTGCTCTCGTGCCCCTGCGCCGCATTTAGGAGATATTAAAATTCTTCGTCCACACCTGCAAATGCAAACTATTTTTTTCAACATTTCCCTGATTTTCAAAAAGAATGTTCCCCTGTGCCATTAATCAAAGTGCCGCATCTTATATCTGCGTGATTCGATTTCTGTGGATAAATTGTCAAGTTTGTGACACTTTTTTTCCATTAAAACTTCGCTAAACATTTTTGCTTTTTCCTTATGTACAAAATATCCAGTTTCGACTCCAGAAATACGACGCTACTCAGTTATTGCCAACACAACAAAATGTCCTACTTGTTTATCAGTGAACTTACATATTTTTGTCTGCAATCAGTCAATACAATAGAACCTTCCTTCGACATAATGCACGGAATTCCTAATGAACAACTTCTTGTTGACATAAATGATGCATGAGAAGATGGGATGCAATGGATGGTCTTGAAAATGGCTATGCAAGTATGAGAAGTACATTCGAAAGCAGCATTGAAGATTTATGCAGTGATATCTACATAGTATCCATAATATGCAGCGATATCTGTATTTGTTAAAAAATACAAATGCTTTTTAATCTACGAAAATATAACAAAGCCACGAATGATAATATACAATAGACTCTTCCAGGTTACCCGTTATTCCGAAAAGAGTTATTTAACTTCAGAAACACCAGAAACCAATATATTTTCGAGATTTGAAGAATCATTTATAAAAACAGTTTCTTTTTACTGCCACTGATTTCCAGAAACGTTTCCGAGCAGTTTCCGCAGTATATTAATCAGGTTTCTCAAATATAAAAATAAGTTTAAAATGTGTTTCTGATAGTATGTTGAGTTGATCTTAACATTTTTCTCCGCTCTCTTTATTTTTAATTTGCCGTTCTATACAAAACCAGCAACAATCATAAATCCTTTGCTGAAACTTTCTTTAGGTACATTGAACCATGTTTTAAGATTTCTTCTCCTCTTTGATCATAATAAATGGATCTATTTTTATTACAATCGTTTAAATAGACTGAAGCTTCATCTATTATAACAACATTTTCCCATTTTTTTCCGGATAAATGCTTTTCATAAAGAATTATGCATCGTGTTCTACGTTCGGCGATATGCCGTGGAGAGAGACGATGAACATTGCGTTTTCTGGCCTTTTTAAAATTCATATCAGTGTTAACGATTTTGTTAACAGTTGACACTGAGTATTAACGATTTAGAAACAGTTCTTTGACTTGGAAGATTTCCTTTTATCATAAAAGATCCTAACTTTGCAATATTTTAAGAACTTCAGGGTACATATTTGAAACAATTTTTCCACTTGAAGCCAGACATTAACGATTTTTCCCTGTCTTGTTGGCAATATTATCTACTGTGGCTTTAGATTTGGATAACCACGCCTTTCACAGTGTTTTTAATAATCGAATACGAATAATTCTCTTCGAAAAGTGCAGAAATATAACCTTTCATCCATCGGTTCTTTAAAAGCAGCAATTTTCATGTAAATTAAAATTTTAGCTACCAGACGAGAATTTATACTTTCAAAAACATATTAGCTGTGAAAAATAATTTCTTTTCTTTTCTTTTTTTTTTCTTTCTTTCTTTCTTTCTTTCTTTTTTTTTTTTTTTTTTTTTTAAACACCAAAACAAACTTTACTAAAAATAGTCGTGGGGGGCCACCGTAATATTTACCCATCATGGATATGCATAATAAAAAATATGAAAATAAAACATGTGTAAACTATTTATAAAATGCATTGCAATTCGTATAAAATCGTGACTTGATGACATCATAAACTTTAAATGCTCTACTACTGAATTGCGTAAAATAAACATCCTTATAACTCCAAAAATGACAATCATATTAACTAACGGTTTACTGCGTCGGATTAAGCGTCTCATTTCCAATTAAAATATATCTTTGAATTGAAATTTGAATGAAATACAGGGTCATGAAAAATCGAAGAGTGTGGCAAATAGGATTACAAATATCTTGGAAACTCATTATCCGATCGACTTAATTCTTTATACAAAATTTATGTTTTTTATTGCCTTTTATATTCATTCCTCAAAATAAACAATTTCGAAAATTTTTATATACCTTTTATCAGAACGAATATTTCGGGAGTCAGAAAAAATATTTCCGGATAATCGAGGTTACTGGAATTCAATAAGCTTCTTCTCATTATTACATACTAAGTACATACCAAATTTCAAGTCTCTATCTCAATTTGTTCGGGAAATAGAGCGTTTACAGACACACAGACACACACACAAACAGACGGACGGCAAAATTTTTCTTCTAAAAATGTGTTTTTCGGAATCTCCAGTGTCTGGAACGTGTAAATCCGTCAATTTTTTTTTCGATTTTCAAAACGGTTACAAGATTTACCCAATACTACGTATGATGGGTAAGTAAAATGTGTGATCAGCCTCTGTAAAGTATTTTAGAAAACTGTTAAATATTATAAGTCTGAACAAATGCTGCAATTTTCCAGTTACCTTCAACTTAATTTTCATTTTCGTTTTCATCAATTATTCATAAAGATTTTAGAAATGAAAAGTCAAATTGTTTAAGGAGAGATTATTCAAACAATGCTTGCCACTGGAAATCTCTTTCCTCCTCTTCCGGTTAATTGTTTTACCTCTAAATATTACCTTTTTTTATCTAATCTATTAAGTCATTTTATCTGATATGCATACAAAATACACATGAAATGTTTCCGCATATTCAAAGTTACCTTAAGAAAAACTGCAGTATATGATGTCAATTTATTTTTAATTATATAAATTTTCATAACGAAAAATAACTCATTAAAATTTCTTGGGAAATATAATTTTGTGCGGTGAAAGGGCTTTTAAATACAATTCAGATACACTAATTAATTTTTCAGCGGAGCAGAAATTACGCTGTAAATTAATGAAATAGAAAGGATGTGAATTATCACTTTACTAAACAGCGTACAACCATTAGAGGGAAAAAATTTCCAGACCGGGGTTCGATCCCGGATCCCTTGGTATAGCGCACCAAGTGCTATACCAATTTAGCCATCCAGAAAACATCCAGTCTAGCCTTCTCTCACTCTTATATGGCAAGGGTACAATCACGCAGCACAAGATGGAAAGTAAATCATGAGTACAACACCGTTGGCATGCATGAGACAAATGAACCCAGTATCGGTGAATATTTATACACTAATTAATTTTTTAGCAGAGCAGAAATTACGCTGTAAATTAATGAAATACAAAAGATGTGAATTATCACTTTACTAAACAGCATACAACCATTAGAGGGAAAAAATGTCCAGACCGGGGTTCGATCCCGGATCCCTTGGTATAGCGCACCAAGTGCTTTACCAATTTAGCCATCCAGACGACATCCAGTCTACCATTCTCTCACTGTTATATGGCAAGGCTATAATCACGCAGCACAAGATGGAAAGTCAATCATTAGCACAACACCGTTGGCATGCATAAGACAAATTAAACCCAGTATCGGTGAATATTTATACACTAATTAATTTTTTCACTCTAATGGTTGTACGCTGTTTAGTAAAGTGGTAATTCTCATCCTTTCTATTTCATTAATTTACAGCGTAATTTCAGTTTTTTCAAGTTTTTGAGTGTTTACTTCATGTTTGGATCTAACAAGAAAAAATTGCTTCGTTGTTAATGAAATTGCTCTCAGTTGTTATGGAGTCTGCTCGTTGATCGGCGGCCCCGGGTTCGAGAGCGGGACAAGCTACGTTTATTTTTCTCCTTTTTTGTTTTATAAACATAGTTGTAATTATTATTTAATAATCCTAATTAAAAATTGCAATATTGTGCAATAATTATAATGTTAACCTATTTATTTTTTATTTGTAACTAAAACGTTGTATGAAACATCATTAAACAGTTTTTTAATCACTTTTAAAATGTACTTCATATATGCTTTATCGATTGAATGTTATTGAACAATTGTGTCAATTCGTGATTTTAAAGAACCATCATTTTCATATTGCCTTAACAAGGGAAATCAATGCGGTGATAATACAACTCTGTTTTTAAAGTAAGAAGCATAATTATATTAAAATTTAGCATAATAATTAAATTACAACACATTTTTTTTGCATATTAAAGATTTTTAACTTTGTAATCCATATGCTTGCGCTTTGAATTAATTTATAATTAATAAAATAAGGTATGATTTTGTAACGATTTTGGAATTTTTACTAGTTAATAATAGATCCATTAAAAAAAAAAAAAAAAAAATTAAATGAGGAGAAATGTTTAATAATGGCTTAAAAATCAAATAAATTAAATTAAAATATGTTAACATTATAATTAATGTACGATATTAAAATTTTTAATTGAGATTATTAAATTATAATTACAACTATATTTATAAAACAAACTAGTCGGACGTGTCAATCCCAAAACTTTCTTCTATCTCACACAGGTTTCTCATACACTAAAAAGAAACAGCACCCATTTATATCACTGTCTAACTGAATCTAAAGTTTTATTAAATTCCGTGCATTAGTTCTTGAGATATGACTATTGCTAAAATCGTGTAAATCCTGCAAAATGCAGCATAGAAGCGCCACTTTTTGAGAGATTTAGATCAAAACCTAATCAATAACAACTTATGTCAACGTCTAACTGAATCTGAAGTTTGGTGAAAATCCGTTCATTAGTTCTTGAGATATAGTTATCGTGATAATAATGAAAAAAGTAGCATAGCAGTGCCCCCTGTTGGGAGATTTAGACCAAAACCTAATCAACAATAACTTACGTGAACGTGTAACTGAATCTGAAGTTTGATGAAATTCCGTGCATTAGTTCTTAAGATATAGCTATCGTAAATATCATGAAAAAGTGGCATAGCAGCGCCACCTGTTGGGATATCTACATCCAAACATAATCAGCGTCTATTCATGTCAAGGTCTAACTGAATCTGAAGTTTGATGAAAATGAGTGCATTAGTTCTTGAGATATAGCTATTGCGGAAATTCCGAAAAATACAGCACAGCAGCGCCACCTGTTGGGATATCTACAGCCAAACGTAATCAGCGTCTATTCATGTCAAGGTCTAACTGAATCTGAAGTTTGATGAAAATGAGTGCATTAGTTCTTGAGATATAGCTATTGCAAAAATTCCGAAAAATGCAGCACAGCAGCGCCACCTGCCGGGAGATTTTTACCAAAAATTAATCAGCACCAATTTATATCATGGACTAACTGAATCTAAAGTTTTATTAAATTCCGAGCATTAGTTCTTGAGATAAAGCGCCCACAAAATTTGTGTCACATACAGACAGACAGACAGACAGACAGACAGACTCACAGACAGACATTTTCAAAAAATAGTCAAATCGTGTTCAGGACCTTCTAAAACGTATAAATCCGTCGAAAACCGGAAGTCGAAAATTTTCATGAATCCAATACTTTCTTCTTGTAAAGATAGAAGAAAGTAAAAATGAGAAAAACCAACGTACGTGTTCCGGTCTTGAACCCGGGCCCGCGTATCAACAAACAGATGCCATAACCACTAAGCTACGAGCAACATAGCAACTTGGTTATAAAGTAACTATTTAAGTTGTGTTATAATATTAGACCCCCTATTTCTCGAGAACTAAGGAGCGTTGTATAAAATCCATTTAATCTGAGACTAAGGGGCTTCTATCCTACAATATATATTAAAATAATCCAAATCTGTGATTTCCAAGCTTGGCCCTCTCCTTGGAAATCTAAAACCAATTCTCACAAGGAGAGTTAATAAAGTGCTACACTCCAATTTCCTTTCAAACATTGGTGGTTAGAAGTAGACAATTTTGCGAGCGAACCCAAAAATTCTACTTAACGTCAGCACAAAATCCGAGCCGAACCCAACAAAACATTTTTCGTTGACTCGTCAACCCAAAACCCGAAATAAGTCAATCCGAACCAAACTGGTCCCTATTTTAATACAAAATCTCTTTTATAATTTTTTTTTTTTTTTTTTTTTTTTTTTTTATGAAGGAAAACTAATATATATAGACTTATTCATATTCAATATATAAATTTTCATCTGAAACAATATTTGAAAAATCAGATTAGCCCGAAACCTGTCTGCAATAATCAAAACTCAATCGAAACTGACAAGAACCTAAACCGAAATGAAATAAAATAGGGGCCTCCGTGGCCGAGTGGTTAAGGCACCACGCCGCTAATCACTTGCGAGTGTAGGAGGTTGTGGGTTCAATTACCACTGGTTCCATTGCACACACATTTTGTGTGGAACCCCCAGGTTGTGTCTCTTGTGTTGTCATGTTTCCTTGTACTATCTCGTCAAGATGTATGTAATTGTAGAATTCATGTATATGCTTCTGTGAATAATAAATAAATGTATATGGATCATTCGAGACGACAGCTTAGTAGCTATAGGTCTCAAAGACCACCTCCCTTCAAAGCCAAAAGTCAAAGTCAAATAAAATAGTTCCAACTCGACCCGTCTCGAACCGTGAGTCGGGTTGGGTTCGGGTAAAATCAGGTTAAGAGGACAGATCACCTTTAAAATGGTCAAAAATTCAATTTCAAGATTTTGATGTCAGTAAATAGGGCATTTTAAAAAGGTACCAATCTTTTTCAGAGGCAATAATTATTGACAAAGATATAAAGTAAAACGCAATCGCCATTCTTTGTTTTTGAATGGGGAGTAAAAACTTTAAATCCATTTAATTCACAACAATGATTTTCAAATTACGCGCACGATTTCTCCAAAAATAATTTAGATAGAACCTCAATTTTTTTCAAACTTATTAATGTTGTAACAATGAACAAAATGAACTAGAATCTTTTAATTTGATCAATAAATTAAAAAATAATTAACTGTAATTAAATTAAAATTGCATTTTGCATGCGCTTTTCGATGAACGCAAAAAATTCCGTTACAATACGGACTATGAGAAAAAATCATTTGCGGTTTATTTTAATGATCTTACACAATTTCAAACATATTGAAATTTATATATATCACTGAGGTACACTTCAAGAGGCTTACTATAGAATATGGTGTGCATAGCACTTATAGTTCCTTTACAGGGACAGTCAAAATAATTCCGTTACATTACGGTCTATGGAGAAAATCGTTTGGGGTTTATTTTAATAATGTTTCACTATTTGAAACATATGGAAATTGCTATATATGACTAAGATGTATTAGAAGAGGCTTATTATAGAATACTGTGTGTATAGTATTCATTGTTCATTTACAGGGACACACAAAATAATTCGGTACTGTCTGTCAATAACTGTTGGAAGTGCGTTTTTAGTTGCTGAACGCGTTTTTAATTTTTAACTCATTATTTTCTTGTCAATTACTTCGTGTGCATAAATTTTATAGATCATATACATCGCAGCACAAAAGTTGTCGAGTTCATTTCCGTTTATTGACGGAAATTCCAACAAGGGAATTTTTAATCCTCAAGGGAATTTTTAAACTGTGTTGTGCTTTTCCTAACAACCAAATTTAGCATTTTATGTAGTATATATACAAATCTATACATCATAAACAGGGCTGCACAAAATAATTCGGATATTTTTTCGAATATTGTTCGTAATTGCTGGCATTCGGTTTTGAAATGTGTTGTGTGTTTTCCAAAATTATCTTTCACATTATTAAACGATAAAGATTTGTAAAATTATTTTGGAAGTGCTGGAAAGTGTTACATAATCTAGGCTTGACGCATGATTTTTCGTCATTGTTACTAGTTGTGCTAACTAACTTATTCTCTTCGGAGATAGTCTTCTGACTTCGGATACATTTCCCAGTTTTTGAGAGATGCATTCTGTCGTGTTAGATTTCGAATTCTACAAGCTTCTTTAAAACTTTCCGACCGTTAAATCCCATGTTAACCTATAGGAAAACTTAGAAGCGCGCGATTCCTCATTACCTAATATAATTATTAAAATACGGTTTTCACCATCAGAAAGTAGACGACAGATGCCGACGATGTGAATTTTTAAAATTTGTCTTCTTAAACTTCAAGTATTTAAAAAATCCCTGCAAACTTTGAAATTTCGAATTGATGAAATTTTATCATCTTCTTAAAAATACTTAAAATTTACGGAGGCCATTTTTAAAACGCACATCGTCAGTATCTGACGTCTACTTTCTGATGATGAAAGCCGTATTTTAATAATTATATTAAATAATGAGTAATTGTGCTTCTAAGTTTTCCCATAGGTTAACATTGGGATTTAGCGATCGGGAATTTCAGTGAAAAGCAGTCCCACATGCATCGTGTTAATCGCCCCAATTGATGCGTTTTCTTCGTAGGAAGAATTATTAGGAGCTCAATTAAATTAATAAGGATCCCTATTTCTGATGTACAGAAATGTTTGTCGTAAATTGTCCATTATGATAAAACTTTGTAATTTGTTTCTAAGATGGCAGTCCCAGTTTCAACGGATGTTAGACTTTTCCATTTCTGTCCTGTTCCTAGGGGACGAACGAACTCCAGGTATTTCATTGCATTACCTTAAATTCTGTGTATGAATTTTTATATGTTTTATTTAGAGCAGTGAACCGATCCTGAGAGTCGGTATTTATTTAATTAAATATATTTTATATTAATTAATAATTGATAAGGTTCTTAATTAAAAGTAAACTCACTCAGATGGGGATTTACGTTAATCATTTTAACTAAGTGTTACTAATACTATATTATCCCAATATACTAATCCCAATATACAGTCCCTGTATACTAATTATCCCAAATGTGGATTAATAAATTTAATACCATGTATAGATCAAAAGATCTTATCAGTGAGTAACTTTATAGCAAAGGAATTTTAAGGATTCTCATTTTTTTACTTTCTTTATTAGTTACCCATCCTACGTAGTATAGGGTAAATCTTGTAATCGTTTTAAAAATCGAAAAAAAAATGATGGATTTACACGTTTCAGATACTGGAGATTCCGAAAAACATATTTTTAGAAAAAAAATTGCGCCGTCCGTCTGTCTGTCTGTGTGTGTGTCTGTTACGGTTGGTTTCAACAAATTTTTTTTTTTTTAATCTACATTAATTATTTAAATCACTTTCTCAACATTTATTTAAAAGCACTCTTTTTTTCTGTTTCTAATAAAAATTTAAATAAATAAAAGTAATTGTAATAATTATAATAAAATCAGTTTTTATTTTTTCTTCTTTCTTTTTCTTTTTGCAAAGTAATTTCAACGTTTATAGTCTAACGTAGCTTCCTGTTTTTCAAATACGAAAAGCAGACAGCAAGGGAGGGATGTTTTGTCAGTAGACTGCACAGGTGGAAAATTTGGAGTCATCTAGTCTGACTTTGATATAAGAATGACCGACCGCCCTGTATAAGAATTACGTTATCTTATGAGTGTACTATACACGCAATTAGGCTTTGTAAGTTTACGTCAGGCTTCAATTGGCTCTGCTATCAGGCGGATAGCTGGCGCCCATGTAAACAGAGGCTAACAGGACCCCCCTTCAGCACACGCCATGGGGGTGATGCATGGTTTCCTTCCCCCATGAAGCGGCCGGCAGAGTGGAGCGGCAAGCTGTAGTCTTCACGATGAGTCCATTTTTCCTTTTGTTTCCATTCCCGTACCCCTGGCAGAGTGGATCGGTCCCGTTTTTCAAGCAGCGCGGGAGAATGAATGTTTACGACACTTGTTGCTTGGCCAAGAGACCTGTTTTTTGACTCGTAAAAAAAATTCGACTTATTACGGGGCTCGAAGATTGGCCTGTGGGCTGGATCGCGAAGTTGTTGAAGGCGGACAGGTTTCTGGAAGATTTTTTTTTTTTGAGAGTGGGGCATTGGTGGCCCTACATTAACCATCCTAAATCATGATGTTATGATGAAAAGAGGCTATAGGGGCATTTTCGAATTGCGGATCTATAACTGTTAACGAGAAATTAAGAAGAAGATATGTGTAGCCTATTTTTTTTTGGCGTAGTGGCGCTCCAAGATTATGACTTCTTAACCATCAGAAGTGATCATAGATATTGAACTAAACCGGTCGTTAGAAGTCGTAGTGTTCTGAGTTACGGTGATGGCTATCTTCGAATAAAACACATGCTTCAGGAAGGTGAAATTACTGACTCCGACGGTGAAGTTCTGGACCGTAGAACGATTTTCCCCTCCGGACTAGATGATGGACCTAGTAGTTGATGGCAAGTGATGCAGTGAGATGAGAGGATTGATGAATGTTAGCTTGAAACCACGTCTGAATTTTTCCCCAGCCTGAATACTCCAGCTTAAGTGCTTCATCAGATTTTGAAAAAGGAGGAAATGCTCCTAAGTGCCCATTGACTATAATTGTAGAACTCTCTACCTGTTGTAAGTACTATTTGCATAGTTTTTCTTTTTATTTATTTGTACCTCTTTAAAAAAAAAAAAAAAAAAAAAAAATATGTTTGCTATACCAGAGTTTAAAAGTGAAATGAATATCTTTGGATAATTTCAATAAGAATAAACATTATGAACAGAAATAGTCTGTAGGTTAATATATAATGATTGTATGTTTGAACGACCATTAAATGGTAATATGATGGTAATTTTAAAAATATGATGTGTAATTTAAAAGTAACCAGTGAGTGGTTTCAACTTAAAAGATCAGCTGTTATATTGTTTTATTAAGATTATTTTTGATAACTTAGTTGCTTCATTATTTTAAATGTTCAAATAAATTGTGTTTTTTTTTTGTTTATTATCAAAGATGGTATGTTTTTCTTTGTATAAATCTCTAAATAATTAATTTTTCATATTCACAGTAGACCTATAAGAATGGCCTAACCTTTCTGTGATTAATTAAAAAAAAAAAAAAAGGGAGAGAAAATTCAACTTTATTAAATTAGGACTTTAAAATTTCTTAAGTTTAAATTCATAACTGACTGTTTTAATGAACATAAATTGAAGTTCACTCAATGTTATACAATCGTATTTTTGATCTTGATTTAAGGATGGATAGATTAATAAGTGAAACAGTAATATTAAATTTAATTTCATAAAATGTTAAATTAAGCTTTAACTCTCCTCTTTCAGAAACATTGTTTTTCTAAAATATACACCAAAATTGTTTTATTTTAAAAAGTAAAAAAAAAAAAAAAAAAAAAAAAAAAAAAATATCCAGTCATTATACACCACTATACGATTCTTGGTTAACCGATCGGATCTTGTTCAGAATCTCTATGGTTGTTCTAAAATTTTAGTACATCATCATATCCCTATTCTATTAACGGATTTAACTCTTCCCCCTTTTGGTCCTCATATTGGAGGAATTTCAGGTTGTCTGCATTTTTCCAAATTATATGATGATTACACTTTTGTTAATTTAATGTGTATGGAGATTTGAGCTTGATCGGGTTGGAGTGGAGTTGGGTGTTCTTTATGCAATCCAGTATGCTACTTGATTTAGAAATCTGTTGCCCCTTACTACATTTAATATTGTCTTAAAATGATGAGTTCAAAATTATCATTGTTGTATTAACCTATTCGGATTCTTAAGTTTTGATATTTTGATTAGTTTAATATAATTTGCTACCTTTTCCATGGCAACAGATTTCAGTGGAGCTAATCAGGGTATACTTATTTTTTTCTAAATATTTAATTGTCAAGTGAAGATTGAATAATAAATGAGCTTTTTAAGTTTAAGTAAGTTGTGTTTTAGAAAGAACCCCACAAAATCCACAACAAATGGAGCCGTAACAATTCGGTCTCTGGGTTATTGATTTTTTTTTACTTGTATGTATTTATGTATCAAAGAGCAACTGGGTGTTTTTGCAATTAAAATTTTATTTATATGTTCAAGTGTAAAAAGAGGTCTAGGCTCTCTCTCTGTGCTAGTAAGCTACAATTCCCAGTCAAAATTATGTCTTGTGAGCATAACCTTTTCTTATTTACAAAAAGCATAGTCCTGTACTTAAGTTTTATGTGTATGTAGGTTTCCTTTTTTTCTTTTCCTCTCTTTTTCTCTTGTTTAAGCTGCCCCCCCCCATTTTCCCTTTTTTGTGGTTGTTTGTTTATCAATTTTCTAACCCTAACCATGGCTGATAAGCATTCAGAGGCAATTGCCACTATTCAGCGGAAAAATGCACTAGTGGACAATTTGTCAAACATTCCCCCATTCAATGGAGAGGCCAGCTCAGTCTGCTTCTCAGATTTTTCTGAGAAATTTGAGAGTTTTGCCAAATTATTCGACTGGAATGAGGAGGAGAAAAAATTCGTTTTGTTAGCTAGATTATCAGGAGCTGCTTCTAGGCGAATAAAAATTCACAAAGCAAAAACATCTGATGAGCTATTAAAAATCTTAAAAGAGAGTTATACTTCACAGGCCACACCAGATGTTGCCTTCAGTCATTTTTTAAATTTTAAACAGCCACCCAATATGAGTGTTCAGGAGTTTTATGACAAGGCATATGATATGTCATTAAGAGCCCTTGTAATTGAAGGTATCCAGGGTGAAGTAGTCGATAAAAGCCGAACGGCTCTACTACACTCCATGCTGTTGAGCAATCTTACACCAGAAGTGCGAAAGGGGGTAATTGCGAGAAATCCACAATCCCCAGAAGAGGTCCTCAAAATTGCGCTTCTTGAGGAAAAGGCTTATAGGAGCATTAACCCTTTCTACAACCACCGCGAGGAAATTCTCAACCCTAATTTGACCCAAAACCTACCCTGTGCTGCTGTTTTTCAGCAAGATAGATCACAAAAGAAGGAGATAGACCAACTAAAATCTCAAATTGATGTTTTAGCAGCTAAGATAGACAGTTTAGTTGATCTTAGGGCTAGGGATATGCAGGAAAATAACCAGGAAGTAAGACCCGTAACCTGCTATAGGTGTTCCGTACAAGGCCACTATGCCAGAGATTGTCCACTAAATTTTGTCGATTATAATTTTAGAAGGGGAGGTGGTCAAAATTTCAGGAGCCGTGGGCAAAATTATAGAAACAGAGGTGAAAATCCTAGAGGGAACCACAATCAGCGAGGCGGATATAGGGGAAGAAGAGGTGGTTATTACCAAAACAATAGGAGCACAGCTGCGAACAGAAATGAAGTGCAGGCGGTAAATAACACCCCAGTAGCTAACAGTGAAAGTGAGGCTTTAAACTATTAGTGGCCGGATCAGATGTGGTCAACTCGATCCCCCACAGGCCCCTGGACCCCCCAACTGTGTATAGTATGTTTCAGCCCCAATCATATACATTACCAACTGCAAGAATTTACATAAATAAAGTTTGCCTAAATGCATTATGTGACACGGGTTCTGCAATTAATCTCCTGAGTGGTACTGATTGTAACTGTTTAGAGAATTTTGAAATGGAGAATTGCAATATCCCCATTATGACTGTCACCGGTGAGAAAGTTCACCTAAATAAGAAAGTATTTTTAAAATTTGTTTTTGATAATGTTCAATGTCAAGCTGAATTCTATGTAGTGGAAGGTAAATTAGCAGAGGAATTTAATATGATTTTGGGAATGCCATTTTTGAAAGAGTACCGGGCAAGTATAAATTGTGATACAAATGCTGTCGCTCTTAAAGTGCCAGTTTCAGACCAATGTAAACAAAGCGTAGAAACCCCAAGTAATACTTCAGGGTGTAATACTTGTCTTGCTACTAATTCTGTAAATATTTCTAACTCTGTATATAGTGTAAATTCTAATAATAATTGTATAAATAATGATTGTGTTAAAAATAATTCTGTAAATATAAAATGTGTCAACAAAGTAGGGGAGAATTCAAAAAGTAGTAATGCCAATAGCCCTCCTGAAAATTGTGCATGTGAGAAAGTTCATGACTCAGTTAATATTGAAAATGGGAATCATAGTAGTGAAAATATGGTAGTTCAGGACCCGCAGTTGAGTAATATGGGAAAAGATGTTGAGATAGTCATTCAAACTGAGTCGGATAAGGAAGTTGAAAGTGTTGCGCAGAACTTTTGCATGCAAACAACATCAGGCGGTAGCTCTGAGGGTAATAACACTGAAAATTTTTCAAGTATTCAAAGTGTCGACAACATTCTTTCAGCAGCGAGTCAGGTAACTCAGGGTAATTTAGCTGAAGAGACTACTGAAATTTGTAATATTGATGAAAGTGAAGATTTGGTAAGTATAGAGGATAAGGTACCTGAAGTCGAGGAGGAGAGCAATGAAGATAGCAGTAGTGATAAAACCAATAAAAATAAAAATATAAGTTTCGCTGTGTTATGTAGCAAAATTTCAATTCCCCCGCAGTCAAAAATGTTAGCCCAGGTTAAAAGTTATAAGGAAAATTTTATTAAGGAAAATGATATTGTTATGTTAGAACCTTTGGCGAAAAATTTAAATCAAGGTCTCCTTACCTCCAGAGCCATTTGCACTAAAGAACATGGCCTATATATCTCATTTGCAAATTTTTCAGACAATAGTATTCATTTAAATAAAGGAACCTTTGTTGCCAAAATTCAAAAATGTGTAGACCAGTCAAATATACCCGTAACTGATAATAAATTAACCTATAATATAAATTTGGCCCCTCCAATTGGTGACTTTGATCACGCTGATCTCACTTGGAGCTCTGAAATTAATTTAGATCATTTAGAACCCCCATTAAAACTTAAAATGCAAAATTTTCTAGACAAAAACAAAGATGTATTTGCAGCATCGGTCTTAGATTTACCCGGCTGTGATACAATCCCGCATGAAATTAACTTAACTTCAAATAAACCAGTTAAAGGCAAAGCTTATAGAGTCCCCTACAAATTACGTCAAGAAATGGAAGACCAACTTAATACTTTGTTACAGGCGGACATAATTTCCCCTTCCATGTCTGAATTTGCTTCTCCGGTTATTCTGGTTCGGAAATCAGACGGTTCCTATCGACTTGCTGTTGACTACAGAAGATTAAATAAAAATCTTGTTAAAGATGCTTACCCAATACCTAACATTACCGACTCTGTTGATGCTTTAAGTGGGGCTAAATTTTTTTCAACGTTAGATTTAACTAGTGGGTTTTTTCAACAGGTTATTCGCCCAGAGGATAGGCATAAAACTGCTATAATCACCCACAAAGGACTTTTTGAGTGAACCCGTAACTGTTTTGGGCTCTCAAATTCAGGTAACAGTTTCCAAAGACTTATGAATGCTATTTTCGGTGATTTAGGCAATCTTGGAATTCTTGTTTATATCGACGACATTGTAATTGCCTCCAGTGATGTTAATTCTCATTTTGAGAAGCTTAGCATGGTCTTTGAAAGGTTAAGACTGCATAAACTTAAACTTAAGCCCAGTAAATGCACTTTCCTTTCGAATAAAATACAATATCTAGGTTTTGAGATTTGTAGTGGCCAAGTATCACCTATCAATAAAAATATTGCCGTAATAGAAAATTTTAAACCTCCAACTACCCGAAAGGCTGTTAGGTCATTTATTGGAACTCTATCTTTCTATAGGAGATTTATACCAGATTTTACTAAGAGAGCTAAAAATCTAATCAACTTAACGAAAGAGACAGGAAAATTTTCGTGGAATGAAGATGCACAGAAAGAATTTGAAGACCTTAAAATGGCTCTTATTTCAAAACCATGTCTTGCACTCCCTGATTTTGAGAAAGAATTCCATTTATATACTGATGCCAGTGGCGAAGCATTAGGGGCAGTGTTATCACAATTAGATGAAAATAACATGCTCCATCCTGTTGCCTTTGCCAGCAGAAAATTGAAAGATGCTGAGACCCGCTACTCCACCACTGAAAGGGAATTACTAGCTTTAGTTTGGGCTACTGCCCACTTCAAATGTTACATTGCTAATACCCATTTTTTCATCTATACAGACCATGCGCCTCTAACATTTATGTTAAAAATTCACGACCCTACATCTCGCATGGCTAAATGGATCTGCACTCTCTCAGACTTTAATTTTACAATCAAGTTTGTTAAAGGTAAGTGTAACAGTGTCGCAGATTTCCTTTCGAGGTATGTCAACAATGATAACTCCAATGATACTGTTAATTGTAATTTTTGTATACAAGTCGAAAAGGAAGTTACTTTTATGCCTCATTCTAATCTACTTGAAAAAATTGGTGAATTGCAAAAATCAGACAAGAAATGCTGCGAGATTGCAAGAAAACTAGACCAAGGTGTAGAAATTGCTCCTAAATACATGAAATTTTTTTTTAGAGATGACATTTTAGTTTGTGAGGATACAAGGGAGTCAGCTATTTTGAATAAATCTGTAAAGTTAGTCGTGCCAAAAGAATTGGTTACTCAAGTTTTTGCACTAACACATGAGTCCCTAGCGGCTTGTCATCAAGCCTTTCAAAAGACCATTGATCGCATTCGTGAGCACTTCTATTGGCCAGGAATGTCGTCAGATGTCAAGCATCTAGTGGAGTCATGTATTAGTTGCCAGCAGAAGAGAGCTTATAGAGCGAACCAGCTCGCACCTCTGCAACGTATGCCGACCCCCCAGTTTCCCATGAACAAGGTTCATTTGGATCTCATTGGACCCTTACCGCAAACTTTTTCGGGAAATAAGTATATTGTCGCATATATAGATTCATTTACTAAGTGGCCAGAAGCATATGCGGTTAGTTCAACCACTTCAGATGTCATTGCGGACACTTTAGCTGATTTCATATCACGCTACGGTGCGCCCTGTTTTATTACGACGGACAACGCGAAGAATCTAATTTCAGATGCGATAGAGCACGTATATAAAATGTTTGGTATTAATCATATTAAGACCTCATCTTATCACCCGGCTGGCAACTCGCAAGTGGAGAGACAGAATCGTACTCTTAAAAATGCACTTTGTCACATAGTCAACCAAAATCAATCTGACTGGGACACTAAACTCAAATTTGCACTACTAGCTATGCGTTCAGCTGTCCACTCTTCAACTAAACTTAGCCCAGCTGCAGTTATGTATGGCAGAAATATGAATCTACCATATAATCTCTTTTCTCAACCACCTTCTTTTAATTATAATGATGCACCCTCTTTTTGCGAACTCTTAATCCCAGCTCTTCAAAAAGTATACACTGAAGTACATAGTAATTTAATTAAAGTTTCTGAGCAGCAGGAAAATTACCGTGAAAGGACAGCTGTTGATAAAAATTTTAAAATAGGAGATCTTGTGTGGTTATTTACACCCACAGTCGCCCCTGGTAATACAAAAAAATTAAGCAAGCAAAATAATGGTCCTTTTACTATAATTGAGAAGCTAAATGAGGTTAATTTTAAAATAGCGCTAGTTGCTAATCCCAAAAATTGTCAGGTTGTCCATGTTGACAGGTTGTCTTCTTTCAAAGACAGACTCCCCATCTGGTCCAGTAAACCAAAACAAACAATTGGCCTGGATCGACTGAAAACGTGACCATCGATTCACCACACCAACCGCGCGATTCTCCTCCTGTACGCAGGTGTAAGCGTAACCGATTCATTCCCTGGGCACCATATGATAGTAACCGCGCACCAGCAGTAGTGAACGTCAACAATAACGAAACTCCGGTAGCGCCGGAAGTGGAGGAAACAGACAGCGACGCGACTGAAATCATAAATCCCTCTCCCCCACCTCCCATTTCTCCGGAGATTGCAGCGGCAGAGAATAACGAGATGTGCGTAAATAAAAATTTAGCAACGGCAGAAGGCAGTGAAATGCGCGTAGGTAAAAATTCAGCCACGGCAGAAAGCAGTTCAACTGCTGAGCACAGCGATTCGCGCAGGTCTCGTTCATCGATTCGTCCAGCTGCTAAATCGAATAGAAGTAGTCGTTCAATATCGATTTCTAGAACCGACTATTCGCTACGGGATAGAAGAGACCGTCCGAGTTATAAATACTAACTACCTTTTTTCGTTATTCAAGCATTTTTATTCAATTTTACCTTGTTTATTTGTATTTATTTATAGTTTAGTTAATGTGTATGTATATTTAATTATTTTTTTTTGACATTTTTAAAACGGAACTTAGTTTTTCTAGCGTATTAAAGGTTTGTTTTGGTTGTGTGTTGATACTCTCATGTAGGCATTTTTAACCCTTTTTATGCCTATACTTAAGGTTTTTGTCTGTTTTATGGTAGATTATGTGGTATATACCCGTCCGCACCCCGTTTTCGTAGATTTTGGGTATATTTTTGCAAAAAAAAAAAAAAAAAGAAACGAATGTAATTTTTGTTACTTTAAAATTTTTTTAGGATGTTGTGTTTTGTATGCCCTTTTGCCGAGGTAGATCTGTTTAGTTCAGTTTTTTTTAATGCATCAGTGTTTTGTATATAACTTTTTAAGTATGTGTTTACTTTAATTTCTACATTTTAACTAGATAGATTTATTATTTACTATACAGTTTGTGGTTTTATTTGAGCTTAAACTTTAAGGAGTGTGGGCCCTTTTTCTTTTTCTAGTACATACTGTCTCATGTACATACCTGGATGTGGTTGTGTATGGCTTAAATTACTAGAATTAACTATTTTCTTTATTCTACTTCCTATTTTTGGTGGAGTGTGTGTTTTTCCTTCCTGGTGATATATGTCACCACCCCTGTTTTTTATTTTATTTTGTGGAATGTTTTCCCTGTAGTGACCAAAAGCCCGAAACTGCTTTTTGCTATAAGTAGCACAGAGGCAGAGATACTCTTTCCCATGCACATTACTTGTACGTGCATTTGTAAAATCTACATAATATCCCGAATCATTAGACTGTGTTCGAAAACAAACATGTGTTCTCATATAAAATTGTTACAATTGTGTGCGTAATTCTCTAACATGGTCTGTGATACCATAATTTGTGTCTTACAGATGTATATGTATATATTTTTATTTTTATGTCGCCAGTTGCTCTTGTGTATTTTTGTATAATAGAATTAATATGTGTTTTACAAATTTCATTGACATTTACAGTGTTGTAACTATGATATTACTAGTACTTATTTACATTAATAGATAGTGTTGTAATATACTGTGATGCCAATTATTGAAGTTATGTATATAAGCAGTATAGTGACAATTAATCAGTGGGCACTTCTCTTCTTTTTCGGCTAATTTTTTTTTTCAAAATTCAATTTATGTATTATTTACAGTTCTGTTGCCAGAAGTCTCAGGAAGGATGCAGTTATGCGTAGGAATGACAGTAGTAGGGAAGTGAGGTTTCACAATCAGGTGGAACATGTGTTCTTTTACAGGTGCAGAAAATATCTTGGTCATTTTAGTGGTAAAATCAGCCTTGTGGTCCCTCCTCTGGTAGTACTCTTTTATGGTCGTGTTTCAGGTAATATTTTAGGTAATGGTTTCTACGGATGTGCGAGCTCTGGTTGTATATATCCGGAATATATTGTCAGGGTGGTATTTCAGCGGTGAACTCTCTGGATCCCGTCCCGGATCGATGTATGATCTGTGTTTGTGGGTCAGTTTTTTCAGTGTTGAGGTCCCAGCATGCCATGTGGTACCAAGTTACCTTTCAAAAAAATAATTTGTTTTCTCAAAAAAAATTTTTTTTTAATTAGCCGGGGGGAGCAATCTTGTTACGGTTGGTTTCAACAAATTTTTTTTTTTTTAATCTACATTAATTATTTAAATCACTTTCTCAACATTTATTTAAAAGCACTCTTTTTTTCTGTTTCTAATAAAAATTTAAATAAATAAAAGTAATTGTAATAATTATAATAAAATCAGTTTTTATTTTTTCTTCTTTCTTTTTCTTTTTGCAAAGTAATTTCAACGTTTATAGTCTAACGTAGCTTCCTGTTTTTCAAATACGAAAAGCAGACAGCAAGGGAGGGATGTTTTGTCAGTAGACTGCACAGGTGGAAAATTTGGAGTCATCTAGTCTGACTTTGATATAAGAATGACCGACCGCCCTGTATAAGAATTACGTTATCTTATGAGTGTACTATACACGCAATTAGGCTTTGTAAGTTTACGTCAGGCTTCAATTGGCTCTGCTATCAGGCGGATAGCTGGCGCCCATGTAAACAGAGGCTAACAGGACCCCCCTTCAGCACACGCCATGGGGGTGATGCATGGTTTCCTTCCCCCATGAAGCGGCCGGCAGAGTGGAGCGGCAAGCTGTAGTCTTCACGATGAGTCCATTTTTCCTTTTGTTTCCATTCCCGTACCCCTGGCAGAGTGGATCGGTCCCGTTTTTCAAGCAGCGCGGGAGAATGAATGTTTACGACACTTGTTGCTTGGCCAAGAGACCTGTTTTTTGACTCGTAAAAAAAATTCGACTTATTACGGGGCTCGAAGATTGGCCTGTGGGCTGGATCGCGAAGTTGTTGAAGGCGGACAGGTTTCTGGAAGATTTTTTTTTTTGAGAGTGGGGCATTGGTGGCCCTACATTAACCATCCTAAATCATGATGTTATGATGAAAAGAGGCTATAGGGGCATTTTCGAATTGCGGATCTATAACTGTTAACGAGAAATTAAGAAGAAGATATGTGTAGCCTATTTTTTTTTGGCGTAGTGGCGCTCCAAGATCATGACTTCTTAACCATCAGAAGTGATCATAGATATTGAACTAAACCGGTCGTTAGAAGTCGTAGTGTTCTGAGTTACGGTGATGGCTATCTTCGAATAAAACACATGCTTCAGGAAGGTGAAATTACTGACTCCGACGGTGAAGTTCTGGACCGTAGAACGATTTTCCCCTCCGGACTAGATGATGGACCTAGTAGTTGATGGCAAGTGATGCAGTGAGATGAGAGGATTGATGAATGTTAGCTTGAAACCACGTCTGAATTTTTCCCCAGCCTGAATACTCCAGCTTAAGTGCTTCATCAGATTTTGAAAAAGGAGGAAATGCTCCTAAGTGCCCATTGACTATAATTGTAGAACTCTCTACCTGTTGTAAGTACTATTTGCATAGTTTTTCTTTTTATTTATTTGTACCTCTTTAAAAAAAAAAAAAAAAAAAAAAATATATGTTTGCTATACCAGAGTTTAAAAGTGAAATGAATATCTTTGGATAATTTCAATAAGAATAAACATTATGAACAGAAATAGTCTGTAGGTTAATATATAATGTTTGTATGTTTGAACGACCATTAAATGGTAATATGATGGTAATTTTAAAAATATGATGTGTAATTTAAAAGTAACCAGTGAGTGGTTTCAACTTAAAAGATCAGCTGTTATATTGTTTTATTAAGATTATTTTTGATAACTTAGTTGCTTCATTATTTTAAATGTTCAAATAAATTGTGTTTTTTTTTTGTTTATTATCAAAGATGGTATGTTTTTCTTTGTATAAATCTCTAAATAATTAATTTTTCATATTCACAGTAGACCTATAAGAATGGCCTAACCTTTCTGTGATTAATTAAAAAAAAAAAAAAAAAGGGAGAGAAAATTCAACTTTATTAAATTAGGACTTTAAAATTTCTTAAGTTTAAATTCATAACTGACTGTTTTAATGAACATAAATTGAAGTTCACTCAATGTTATACAATCGTATTTTTGATCTTGATTTAAGGATGGATAGATTAATAAGTGAAACAGTAATATTAAATTTAATTTCATAAAATGTTAAATTAAGCTTTAACTCTCCTCTTTCAGAAACATTGTTTTTCTAAAATATACACCAAAATTGTTTTATTTTAAAAAGTAAAAAAAAAAAAAAAAAAAAAAAAAAAAAAAAAAATATCCAGTCATTATACACCACTATACGATTCTTGGTTAACCGATCGGATCTTGTTCAGAATCTCTATGGTTGTTCTAAAATTTTAGTACATCATCATATCCCTATTCTATTAACGGATTTAACTCTTCCCCCTTTTGGTCCTCATATTGGAGGAATTTCAGGTTGTCTGCATTTTTCCAAATTATATGGTGATTACACTTTTGTTAATTTAATGTGTATGGAGATTTGAGCTTGATCGGGTTGGAGTGGAGTTGGGTGTTCTTTATGCAATCCAGTATGCTACTTGATTTAGAAATCTGTTGCCCCTTACTACATTTAATATTGTCTTAAAATGATGAGTTCAAAATTATCATTGTTGTATTAACCTATTCGGATTCTTAAGTTTTGATATTTTGATTAGTTTAATATAATTTGCTACCTTTTCCATGGCAACAGATTTCAGTGGAGCTAATCAGGGTATACTTATTTTTTTCTAAATATTTAATTGTCAAGTGAAGATTGAATAATAAATGAGCTTTTTAAGTTTAAGTAAGTTGTGTTTTAGAAAGAACCCCACAAAATCCACAACATGTCTGTAAACGCTCTATCTCCCCAACAAATTGAGATAGAGGCTTGAAAGTTGGTATGTACTTAGTATGTAATAATGGGAAGAAGCTTATTGAATTTCAGTAACCTCGATTATCCGGAACTATTTTTTTCGGACTCTCGAAATATTCGTTCTGATAAAAGGTATATAAAAATTTTCGAAATTGTTTATTTTAAGGAGGGAATATAAGAGACAATAAAAATACATAAATTTTGTATCAAGAATGAAGTCAATCGGATAATGAGTTGCAGAGATATTTGTAATTACATTTTCCACATTCTTCGATTTTTCATGACCCTGTATTTCAGTCAAATTTCAATTCAAAGATATATTTCAATTGCAAATGAGCCGACGCAGTAAACCGTTAGTTAATATAATTATCAATTTTGGCGTTATAGAGCATTTAAAGTTTATGACGTTATCAGGCTACGATTTTATTCGAATTGCAATGAATTTTATAAATAGTTTACACATGTTTTATTTTCATATTTCATATTATGCATATCCATGATGGCTGAGTATTACGATGCCCCCCCTCCCCAACGACTAGTTTCTTTAGTAACTGTTGTATATAAATGTAAATAAATAAATTTAATTATGTAATTTATGTGTGTGTCTTTTATTTCATTGCATCAATTAATTAATTTTGCCTGCCATAGGCC
This sequence comes from Maratus michaelseni, assembly GCA_963931845.1. NCBI lineage: Eukaryota > Metazoa > Arthropoda > Arachnida > Araneae > Salticidae > Maratus > Maratus michaelseni. The sequence continues at coordinate 126,850,530 of OZ007597.1, forward strand.
ATAAGTTAGATTTCGTCAAGTCACACAACGCAGGTACATTTACCAATAATTTATAGAGTTTTAAATGTTAATTACCCATTTAATTCTAACCAGTCTATCACGATCACATTATTTAATGTTTATTACTTAAGATAACCGCTAAGTAAGTAAGTTGGACTCATCCGGTCCATTATAGATATTTAATGAGATCAAACTAAGGGATTAAGCATCCAGTATTTGTTTAATTGCCCAGATCTTGGCCAGCACCTATATCCTTTCAAAAATGAATATCCATATTATGAATATATATATTATATCCATATTATCCATATTATAATGAATATCCATTTATCCATATAATGAATATCCATATAGTGGGTTTCTCGTCATAATGTTGCTAGATTAAGATCATCGTTTACAAAGTAACTTAATGTAATATTTGATGGATGGCCATATAGTTTGTTTTTTAATTTTTAACAATTGAACTCAATAAATAAATAATCTATACTAATATTATAAAGAAGTAGCGTTTGTTTGTTTGTTTGTAGGGGTAATCTCTGGAACTACCAAACCGATTTCAAAAGTAATGGTGGCAAATTGATGATGATAGTCCCTGCTCCAACATAGGCTATATTTTATGTCGGTACCACTTACCCACAAGAGGATGCAGGAATGAAAAATGTTCTGAAATTGCGATTTTTGTAATACTACAGGGGCTAGAAGTTTGAAATTTGGTATGGTAGTTACTTATAAGATGTAAGTGCTGTCTAAGAACAGTTTCTAAAAAGTGAACTCGAAATTTAAAAGGGTGAAATGTGAGAAAAACATTCTAAATTACGATTTCTTCGGAATTGTTAATGATAGAAACTTGAAGTTTGACATCGCTGCTACTTTTAAGACGACAGTGCACACACAAAAGTTTTTTTTTAAATTCGACATTTAAAAGGGTGCAGAAGAAAAAAACAGTTCTAAATTACGATTTTTGTGATACTGAAAGGACTAGAAACTTGAAATTTGGCATGGTGGTTACTTTTAAGACACATCTCCTCGCTAAGAATAGTTTCTAAAAAAATTGAAATTTAAAATGGTGAAATGAGCAGAAAGCGTTCTAAAAGCGTTCTAAATTATGATTTCTATGGAATTGTTAAGGATTGAAACTTAAAATTTTACATAGCTGCTACTTTTAAGGCTCAAATGCTATCCCAGAACAGTTTTCTAAAAGTTCAAAAATTAAAAGGGTGCAGGAGTAAAAAACGTTCTAAAATGTGATACAGCTGGTATAGAAGCCTGGAATTTGACATGGTGGTTATTTTTTTAATGTAAATACTCGCTAAGAACTGTTTCTAAAAAAAAAAAAAAAATCAAAATTTAAAAGGATGAAATGAGCGGAAAACGTTCTAAAAATGTTCTAAAATACGATTTAGTTGGATCTTGAAATTCAGTATGGTGGTTACTTTTAAGATGCAGATGCACACGGTATAAACAGTTGATTAAAAAATCGAAATTTAAAGGGGTAAAATGAGAAGAAGACGTTCTTAATTATGGTTTATTCAGAATTGTTAGGGATAGAAACTTAAAGTTTGACATGCTTGTTATTTTTAAGACGCAAATGCTTGCACAGAACAGTTTTTACAAAATTCTAAATTTAAAAAAAATGTGCAGAAGCAAGAAAGGGTCTAAAATTGCAACTTTTTGATGCTGCTTTGTTAGGAACTTGAAATTTGGCATGGTAGTTACTTTTAAGATTTCAATGCTCGCTAAGAACGGTTTCTAAAAAAAAAAAAAAAAAAAAAAAATCGAAATTTAAAAGGGTCAAATGATCGGGAAACGTTGTAAAAACATTCTAAACTATGATTTATCTGAAACTGTTAGTGACAAAAACTTGAAAATTTTCATGGCTGCTACTTTAGAGACACAAATTCATTCACAGAACAGTTTTTTTAAATGCAGAAATTTAATGTGTGCAGGTACAAAAAAGTTCTAAAATTGCGATTTCTGTGGTATAGTTGTTATAGAAGCTTGGATAACTAGAGACTTGGAATTTGGCATGGTTGTTACTTTTAAGATACAAATACTCTCCAAGAACGGTTTCCAAAAAATCCGAAATTTCAAATGAAAATTGAAATGAGGAGAAAAACTTCAAAATACATTTTAAATTATCATTTATTTGAAATTAATTTTAGTTCTTCTCATTGATTTAAGCCTCATGTTCGCAGTATAAAAATGAAGTTTTTTTCAAAATGTGGCTTAATTAGTAATTTTTGAATTATCCGTAGCAGTATAATTCCTCTAATAAAAATAGGCACGCGAATAACACTTGGCATATTTCAACAATTACGTTAGCAAAACTGTGGGTTTTTATAGTATAACATAAAAAAAGACGATTTTTTTTTAGCTAGACTCAAACAAATCGTAATTTATCTAAAAGCTAACGTAGTACTAAAGCCAGTATATCACTAAAATGCACACAATGAATTGAACTCAAAAGATAAATTTCTTTCCTAAACTCTAGAAAAGTCACGCAACATACAGATAAATGTAACTAATATACTCATATACTTCTATTCAACTACATTGCCATTCACAAAAAGATAAAAGAGTGAATTTTTTTTTCTACTTTAGAAGGAACATAATTCGTTACGCCGTCATCTGGTACATATTGGGTGAATATTCTTTTACTTTGAGGTCACCACAGATATAGCGAAACTCTTCATTTTATGATCAAGTACAATTTCGAATCACTCACGGAAAAGCGTGCATACAGAAAAATCAACGAGTAACAGGTGCGACTGCATACAGGTTCTTAACGACTGTTGCCATTCAATCAAACAAAAAAACGTTCCAAAGCAACAAGAGTAATCTTTATAGCACCGTAATGCGTGACTACGCCCATTGGCTTTATTCTTTCACTTTTTATTCTCTGCGGCAGATTTTTTTTTCTTCGTTTTATTAATACGTAGATTATTACCAATAGGTTTAGAGGGCATTAAACTCTCTGCTAATGAATGTTGGTTAAGTATGCTGAATTTGATCTCTTGTATTAAAGAAATAGAGAATAGGAAGCAACTTGACGATCAAATAATTCACACATCACTAATTCAAAAGCTACTAATTCACTAATTCGAATTTATCTTGCCTTGGAATATTTAAAAAAAAAACTTTTAATATAGAATTAATTTACACATGCACAGTATTTAAATCAAATTACTAGGAGACGCAATATTCTGCTTTCGTATTCAATATTTGTGACGAAAATGTCACATCTTTCAAATCCTAACAGAAACATTCTAAAGCAACCTTTCGTTGTGTTATATTCTAAACACAGAGTATATTCTGGGATAGAAAGTGAAAGTAGAAGTTAAGTTCATAGCGATGCCAGCAATCTAAACATTCTTTTTACCGTGCGTGAACAAAAAAAAAACAAAAAACAAAAAACAAAAAACAAAAACTACAATACTGATATAATGGACAAAGTGTTGCCAAAATTTGCTTGTAAAATTCAAATAAATGCTGGAAATTTTTATCAAGTGTGAAGAGAACAAGGTCAAATCCCAAGATGAGATTCTAAAAAATATCTAGCAAAAGTATTTTTAAGGATAAGTTGTGATTAATAGAATATAAACTAATAGATTTATTCGAATATTATAAAATACAGAATTATTAAATGTTATAATTGAAAATAACTTCTTCGCTTTTTTTTTGCTACTAAAATTATTACAATAGCTATAGAGGTCACTAAATTATTAGTCTCAGGTAATGAAATTAGTTAAGTATGCTGAATTTGATCTCAAAATCCCGCTAGTGATGTAATGGACAAAGTGTGGCCAAATTTTTCTTGTAAAATTTAAATAAATGCGATTTTTTTTTTTTCACGAAGGAAATAACAGGGCGAATTCCAAGATTCTAATAAATATCTCACAAAAGTTATTCTTAAAAATAAACATAATTAATAGAAGATAGTCCTACTGACGCTCAGTTCATACACCCCTGCTTATACGAATATATATTTTTTTCTAATGCAGTTTATTTTTCCTGTTGCCGCAACGTAAAAAAATTATACGTACACTTTGTTTTTATAAGGCAATAAAAATTCAGACCAACTCCCTAAATTTTCACATTCGAAATTGTCATCATTCTGAGCAGATAGTGAGCATATTTCATATATAAAATTACATAAAATTTTTTACTATTAGTGCTGTTACGGCTTCCCTTGACCTTTCAAGACGCGCGCGACTGCAGCGCATTCTACCATAATTTTGATTTTGCCGCATGGCAACAGTTAGTCTTCCCGCATTGCTGTGGTGTTAGCACGAAAAAAAATCGCAATGTAATAAACCGCATAATTGAGCTATTTATTAGCTAAAATGACCATGGGTTTGTTAAGTGTCGTCATAATAAGACATATCTTAATCATAGTAAGAATAATATAGTTATTATGTTCATCAATTGGTATTGTCCACTCATTCATTCTGATATTGCTCATAACTGACTATGGTGTCAGCACTTTGGATTTAAACCTAATGTACTGTATATATGTATAGTACATAAATATTTTAATAGTTACTTGAATCATCGCATTCTTGGCATCACCTCATTACATATTTTCTTAATACAGTTCACTCAGACAATAACTTTAGTGCAGCGTCATCAATTGCATTAAAATGACGTAGTGATGAAAGAACTCGCATACATTACCATATTTAGACAGTAATTGCTGAAAATGGATTTTTCATGATTCCATTTTCAGCCGATCGAGTCGATCAGCAGATCAGTCGATCCGATTTTCATCGATTTTTCATGATTCCGATACTAAATCTAAATGAGTTAGTATCGGTTATAGTATCGGCACTGAAAGCTAAATAATTTACAATAGCTCCATGTTGTATCAGAGGCTAGTCATCTACATTTTCTTTAAATTCTTCAAAATGAAATTTCATTCTGATTAATAATATTGCAATTTTTCAGATTTTTGTTAATGATTTATTAAATGTGGAAATAAGTCAGATGAACATACTTTACTACAGATTTTTTTTAAAGAGAAGGTAAGTAAAAAGTCATTAAATCGATTTATACAAATGACACAAAATTAAAAATCAACAGTTCGGATAACAGACGATAATCGTGATGTACCAGTTATTCATCTGGATAAAAAAAATATTTTCTATTTTAATGAGAAAATAGCCACAATAAAGTATAAGAATCGTATTATTTCTCTTTTTAGGGTTTGGTTCATCTCACGAAACCCTATTCACGCTCTTCATTCTCGCTCCCTATTCTCGCTCTATTCATCTCTTCACGCTCCGTCTGTCCGTCACAGAGCCGTTCTCAGAAACTATATAACTTACAGGCATGAAAATGTGTGTACTTATTCCTAAAAAACCACTATGAAGCTCAAATTATTAAAATTTGAAAAAAAATCGTATTATTTTAATATATAGAGATAAAAAACCAAAAATCTAACAGCCTTTTCCTATTAAATTTAAACATTCTTCGTTATAGCAGTTGCAAACAATTAAAAAACCACAGTAAAATTCTTTCTACAATAATTTTCTATTGAAAGATTTCCACGTGAAAAATGAAAATGAAATAAAGAGTTTCACCAATTCAAAAAAAATAAAATAAAAAATGCCGTCATTAGAGAATTAAAAAGATTACGAATTTTTCAAAAGATTTGAGAATAATACAAAGATTAATTACAAATTAACAAAGAGGGTATCAGTATGAGTAATAGAGAATAGTAAATATATATAAGTTTGAGGAACGTATTGAATCATGATAAAAACCCGATTATGGAAATATTGGCATATTTTAACATTTTGAAGGTCTCTATACAACATGTTTAGTTCTGAAATTGATTTTTTTTATATCGCATTTAGTCCACATGACGAATATTATTATGACAGAGTATAATAGCTGGCTTAGTCCGCTACCAGGCCGGTTCAGATATTCGAAAAAACGAGAAAAATAGACTGGTAAAATTTTACTTTATAAAAAACAGGATTTTTTTTTATGAAAATGAAATTTATTTGGATTTATTAAAGAAAGGATAATGTGTTTTGAAAAGAATATTAAACGAAACCCTTTGTGCGATCTTCGATCACACTTACCCACTTGTTTTCCCTTCCTTTCTATTTTCGAACCTCAACAATGGGATAAATTTGTTGCCATCATTATAAAAAAGTCTCCAAACGAACGGTTTTTGATTTACTAATTAAATTTTAATTTGAACGGCCCAGAAAACTTAAATTTAATTGATATTCATAAAAAATAAATTTAATTTAATTTAAAGAAAGTTTTACATCAATATAATTTTAATTAACTAACTTCAACAATGCTCAATATGTTAAAATCACTAATAGAACAAAGTCATTCCAAACTATTGCTATTAAAACTCTAATCATATTGTTCTCATTTTTCATGAACAAATCTTGCATTTTGCAAGTGAAATTAAGTCCTTGGATTTCGTGATAGACTATGTACAAGGACTTATTTCTATACCAGTTCGGATAACAGACGATAATCGTGATGTACCAGTTATTCAACTGGAAATTTTTTTTTGTTTCTATTTTAATGAGAAAATAACCGCAAAAAAGTATAATAATCGTATTATTTCTCTTTTTATTCCTTCCTTTCTGATCAATGGAATAAACTTTTTGCCACCATTATAAAAAAAGTCTCCAAAACGAACGGGTTTTCATCTACTAATTAAATTTAAATTCGAGCGATTCAGAAAACTTAAATTTAATTGATATTCATAAGAAATAAATACAATTAAATTTAAAGAAAATTTTCCATCAATATAATTTTAGTTAACTTACTGAATCTCTACTCAATATGTTAAAATCACTAATAGAACAAAGTCGTTCCAAATTATTGTTATTAAAACTCTAATCATATTATTCCCGTTTTTCATGCACAAATCTTGTATTTTGCAAGTGAAATTAAGTCCTTGGATTTCATGATAGACTATCTACAAGGACGTATTTCTGTACAAGAGTTTGAGAAACAAAGGATTATCAGAAGAACTTAGTGATACGTAATCTACTTAGAAAGTAAAATCGCTCTTTTTTTAGCAAATCATCTGGGAAAGATGCGGATGCTAATCAAATAATCGAGGAATTCTGAGTGATAAACAGGGTTCATCTTGTTAGCACCTTCGATTTTCACCAGCTGTCATGGGTGATAAAAAAGTTTTGAGGCTAGTGGGTCTCAAGCTTTTCATTTCCGGTGGTTCACGTAAACAGAAATGTAGACATCACGTGTACATACTCTGAGCTTTGGTCTTGGTATAAATTACTATCTTGCTGAGTTAATAAAAGAAATATGGTTTATCAATTTTTGATTTCTAATTTAAAGCTTGGCGATAAATTGGTTATTTGTTCAAAATTGAAGCGAAATTTTTAGATATAATTAATATGACGTGACGCTCGTCGAAATTCGGAGGAATAAAAAAGTTTAATAAGGACCTGTTAAATAAACTTGTAAAAAAAAAAAAGGGCTGAGTGGGCCGAAATTTTGTTGAAATCACATATAACGCTAAATTTGACATTATTTTATAAAATATCCTTCGCCTTATAAGAAAATGGAAAAATCTGTTGGGTTTATTGGTATCTGAATGAGAATGTCTATAAATTTTATGCCTTTGTGAATGAAAATGACTTCACGAGTGTATCAGAAAGTAGAGAATCTCACCAAAAAACGTATGTAAAAAAACTGCATGTAAAAAATGCAGCCAAGTATCGTAACTCATTTACCGTAAAAAGTACTGAGATCGTATAAAGCCAAGTTTAACTGTCTTATTAACTCTGAAATTTTCATTCACAAATCACTCCTAGTCTCTACATCTTTAGTTAATTATTATTTCGTGACTTGGCAATTACGCTGAACAGGAAAGTTATTACACCTTACTATGTCATGGGATGGGATGGGATAATTTAACTAAAGCAAATTATATACGCACAGGGAAGTTACTACACCTTAATATGTTATAGTATTATTTGATTAAGACTAACTATATACATCACATTCTCGTGCTAAGTAATTGCCAAGTCACAAAATAATAATTAACTAAAGATGTAGAGACTAGGAGTGATTTGTGAATGAAAATTTCAGAGTTAATAAGATAGTTAAAATTGGCTTTATACGATCTCAGTACTTTTTACGGTAAATGAGTTAACAGACTTAGCTGCATTTTTTACAGGTGACTTTTTGATGAGATTTCACTTCTTTTTGTAAGTAATCCTCCTTTTCTTGATTTTGGGCTCTTTTTGGAGATCATCCACTGATTTTCGAAGAAGTTACCTTAAAGAAATTTCAGATAACTAGGCAAGCACTAAGTTATGGGAGGGGGGAGTCAAAAGTACTCTCAATTGCTTCCAGGAAAAGTGCTATCTATCTGAGATATTACTCGCAGCCTAGATACTTGATATTTAGCACAAAAGTACTGTTTAGGATAAAAAGAAAGCTAAAATTAAAATTTCCGAAATTTTTCAATAAATCAAATAATATTTGATTTTTCGAAGTTTTTTTTCTTTTTTTTTTTCGTTTTTTTGTCTTTTTTTCCGGATTTTTGAATTTTTCTTTACTTTGTATCCTAAACCCTACCTTTCTGCCAAATGTCAAGCTGGTAGGACTACAAGATCGAATTATTTTCAAACCTTCGACTTTTTATAAATTTATTGATTTTTCGATTTTACTTCTAAGTTTCCTGATTGTAATGCCAATATAGTAATTCTTTGATCCGTCTTCTTAGGATCATTTAGGTTCAATTTAAAGATAAATCAAGATAATCTTAGAGTCACCATGAATTATTTAGAAAGGACTATCAAGCCATAACCAGCCAGTAATGTCGGGAGGAAAGGGGAAATTGTGAATGAAAATTTTTCATTTCTGTGAAAAAATGTTTGGTGCAAACATCATTTAACAATCCATATTTCATATGCAAATTAAATAGAGTATAACCTGTGAAAGAAAACAAACATGTCTATAAAGAAACCGCCCATAACGCAGCCGGTCTATAGCAGAACTTTTCTATACGGAAATTCGTAAACAAAAAGAAAAATAAAAGCATAATCCGGGGGAAAAAACATAAAACAATTAGGGGTGGTGTACTAGCTAATAGGACAATTATCTTAAAACTCATGTTTCTAGAACTACAAAATCGAATTGTTTTCGAATTTTCGATTTTTTACAGATATTTCGATATTTCGACTTTATTTTCGAATTTTACAAATTTTTAAAAGTTTCTTTTTTGAATCGTAAATACTACCTTTACACTACATTTTAAGTCTCTAAGACTACACGATCGAATTATTTTAAATTTTTGATTTTTTCCGAATTTATTTTTCTAATTTTCCGGATTTTTTCATTTTTCCTTATTTTGTATCCTAAATACTAATTTTATTACAATTTTCAAGTTTCTAGCGCTACAAAATCGAATTATTTTCAAATTTTCAATCTTTTTTTATTTTTTTATTTTATTTTCGAATTTATTGTGTTTTAATTTTTCCTTTTTCTGTATCCAAAATGACTATAGTACCTTTACGCTGAATATTCAGTTTCTAAAGCTACAAGATCGATTTTTTTTCAATTTTTCGAATTTTTTTTCGAATTTTCCAGATTTTTTAAATTTTTTTCTTTTCTTGTATCCTTTATTCCATATTTCAAGTTTCTAGCGCTACAAAATAGAATTATTTTCAAAATTTCGATCTTTTACGATTTTTTTTAATTTTTTTCTTCGAATTTATTGTGTTTTAATTTTTCCTTTTTCTGTATAACACTACTTTTAAGCTGAATTCTTAGTTTTTAAAGCTACAAGATCTTTTTTTTTTTTCAATTTTTCGAATTTTCCAAATTTTTTTAATTTTTCCCTTTTTTTCTATCCTAAGTACTACCTTTATTGCAAATTTCAAGTTTTTAACTCTAAAAAATGGAATTTTTTTTCAAATTTTCGTTTTTCTGATTTTATTTTCGCTTTTTGTTGTGTTTTTAATTTCTTTTCTTTTTCTGAATCCCTTTACACAAATTTTCTGTTCCAAAGACTACGATATCAAATTATTTTCAATTTCTCATGTTTTTTTCGAATTTTGTGGATTTTTTTTTCGAATTTTCCGTGTTTTTTAATTTCTTCTTAAATAGCATCCTAAATAGTACATTTATTCCAAATTTCAAGTTTCTAGCGCTATAAAATCGAATTATTTTCAAATTATCCTTATTTTTCAATTTTTTCGAATTTATTTTCGAATTTTATTGTACTTTTCATTTTACCTTATTCAGAATCCTAAACACTATCTTTACGCCGAATTTTAAGTTTCTAAGGGTAAAAGATCAATTTATTTTCAATTTTTCAATTTTTTCGACTTTTTTGAATTTTCGAATTTTGTTTTCGAATTTTCTAGATTTTTTAATTTTTTCTTATTTTGTATCCTAAATACTACCTGCATTCCGAATTCCAAGTTTCTAGTGCAACAAAATCGGTATATTTTAAAATTTTTGATTTTTTGATTTTATTTTCGATTTTTATTGTGTTTTTGATGTTTTTTTTTAAATTTTCTGAATTCTAAACACTATCTTTACACCAAATTTTAAGTTTCTAAGACTACAGGATCGTATTATTTTCAATTTTCAATTTTGCTGGAATTTGTTGAATTTTCGAATGCTTTTTTTTTTTTCGAATTTTATGGATTTTATAATTTTTTCTATCTTTGTATCTTAAACACTACCTTTATTCCAAATTTCAAGTTTCTAGGCCTACGGGATCCACCTAATCTTTTTGATGACGCGTGAGTGAGTGAGTGAGTGACAAAAAATCGAAACTTTCAGTTCATATATTGTTTGCATTAGAAAAGACAGAAATGTGAAATTTAAAATTTTAGGTCTTATTTGCCACATACTCTATATAAACAAAGTTTCAGGTTTTGGGGATACACCAGCTCAAAGATATGGGGAGGTCAAAAGTGTCCTGGGTTGCTTCCAGAAAAGGATGCTTAGGGCTGTGCTCTTTCGACTTGGCGGAGGCACTGCCGTGGCTCCAGATACAAAATTAAAAATTCAGAAAAATTCCAACAAATTTAATTTTTTAATTTTTTTTCTATCCTAAGTACTACCTATATCCCAAATTTCAAGTTTCTAGTTCTACAAAATCGAATTATTTTCAATTTTTTGATGTTGTTCGATTTTTCCAATTTTTTAATTTTATTTTCGGTTTTTATTGTGTTTTTAATTTTTTCTTATTCTGAACTCCAAACACTACCTTTATGCCGAATTTTAAGTTTCTAAGGTTAAAAGATCAAATTATTTTCATTTTTTCAATTTTTAATGAATTTTCTGGATTTTTTCTTTTTTTTGTATCCTAAATACTATCTTTATTCCAAATTTTAAGTTTCTAGCGCTACAAAATCGAATTATTTCAAATTTTCGATGTTTTTTGATTTTTCCGATTTTGAAATTTTATTTTTGATTTTTATTGTGTTTTTAATTTTTCCTTATTCTGAATTCCAAACACTAACTTTACGCCGAATTTTAAGTTTCTAAAGTTAAAAGATCAAATTTTTTCGTTTTTTCAATTTTTTTCGAATTTTTCGAATTTTTGATTTTTTTTTCGAATTTTCTGGATTTTTTTCCTTTCTTCTTTTTTTTGTATCCTAAATACTACCTTTATTCCAAATTTCAAGTTTCTAGCGCTATAAAATCGAAATATTTTCAAATTTTCGACGTTTTTCGATTTTTTCGATTTTTTAATTTAATTTTCGATTTTCATTGTGCTTTTAATTTTTTCTTATTCTGAATTCTAAACACTAATTTTACGCCGAATTTTAAGTTTCTAAGGCTAAAAGATCAAATTATTTTAATTTTTTCTATTTTTTTCGAATTTTTCGAATTTTTAAATTTTTTTTTCGAATTTTCTGGATTTTTTAATTTTTTTTCTTTTTCTGTATCCTAAATACTACCGTTATTCTAAATTTGAAGTTTCTAGCGCAACAAAATCGGATTGTCTTCAAATTTTCGTTTTTTTTTTTCAATTTTTTCGATTTTTTCAATTTTACTTTCAATTTTTTTGGTGTTTTTGATGTTTTCTTTTTCTAGATGCTAAACACTACATTCACACCAAATGTTAAGTTTCTAAGACAACAAGATCGTAATATTTTCAATTTTCAATTTTGATGGAATTTGTTGAATTTTCGAGTGTTTCTTTTTTCGAATTTTCCGGATTTTATAATTTTTCCTTTCTTTGTATCCTAAACACTACCTTTTTTCTAAATGTCAAGTTTTTATGACTACGGGATCTACCTAATCTTTTTGATGACGCGTGAATGAGTGAGTGAGGGACAAAAAATCGAATGTTTGAGTTCATATATCGTCTGAACTAGAAAAGACAGCGATGTTCCAGACTTTTGGGAAACTCCAGCGCAGAGATATGGGGTGGGGGGTGGGGGGGGGGGGGGGGGGTTGAGAACAGCTTTAATGCTATTTTTTTTAAAAAATTATAATGTATTGAAAAATAATTACATTTAAGAAGAAGATCTGTTTATTAAACGAAGAGATGTCTTGCTTCGTCATATTTAAATTATTTTAACCTGAGTTTGATTCTGTACTAACACCAAAACCCAAATTTTAAGGGTATATTCAAATCCAAACTGCTTATTTTGAGACACATTTCTAAATTCATTTTTGCTCTAAAATGCATCCAATTGGCAGGTTCTCTTATTCAGAAACTTTATAATGTCCGTATTGTCTAGATTTTTTTTTGATAAAGGCAGAATATATTTCAAAAAATGCTGTCAAATTGGACATTTTGAACCGAATTTCCCGAAGCGATAGCGCTGGAAACAAAAAAAAAAAAAAAAAAAAAAAAAAAATCGTACTGTGAAAATAATTGTTTGTAAATCAATTTCTAATTAATTGAACGAAAAATAAAAACATGGGTCCCTTATAAATCTCTTTATAAATCACGCCGCCAAGTTTCATGTTTTTACTTTTAAAAATGAGCCTGAAAATGTGTCTCAAAATTTTGAGTTGTTGAGCGTGGAAAAATAATTTTTTTGAATACCGCCTTAAGGTTTATGAAATTTTACTATTAGTAAATGCAATTGGATAAATGTCATATTTTTTAATTGATTATCCAGATGAAGTTTTTAAGTCACGTTTTCTCAATTTCGAGATATGTTTCCAGTTTTTTTTAATAATAATTTATTTTCTTGCGTATTAGAGTTAAAAAGTGAATTACATTCAGTGAACTATGGTAACCCTGTTTTATGAAAGAAGCTTCAGCTGCGCTTCTGAGCTATCAGAAGCAGCTTCCAACTTTGATGTACCCCTAAGATAAACACCATCACTCATTTTGTGGGATAAGAGGAGTTGTTTGCTGTCTGCTTCTGATAAGGTTTTATTCCCGTCCCTTAAATCACGGATGACACTGGAAGTGTGGGGTTCACGGTGTACTCGAATTTGGGGGTTTTACATTCACGAACAGATGGCAAGTGGATTTAGAAAACCTTCTGTAATGCTCAGAAAAGAATACACCGAGTTTTGATTGAGATGCAGTTAACCTAGTTAGTTGCAAAAAGATATTTTTTTTTATTGTAATTTATGAGCAATTTTTATTTTTTTTCATGTGTGTTTGACCAATTAGCCTTTAATTTGTGTGCATTTAGGGTTTCATTCATCTCACGAAACCCTATTCGTCCCGCTTCTCTGTCGGTCCGTCACAGAGCCGGTTCCCCCAAACTGTATAAATTGGAGACTTGAAATTTTGTGTATTTACAGCTAAATACCAACTGTCACGCTGAAAATCATAAAATTTTGAAAAAGTCGTATTATTTTAATATATAGAGATAAAAAACCATGAACTTTTCCCATTACATTTAATAGGAAGCCTTTTCATATTAAATTTAAGCATTTTTCGTTATAGCAGTTGCCAACAATTAAAAATCCATAATAAAATTCTTTCTACAATAATTAATTTTCTGTTGAAAGATTTCCATGTGAAAAATGAAAATGAAATAAAAAGTTTCACTAATTGAAAAAAAGAATAATACGAAAGGGAAATTTTCAAACATTCCTCAATAATAGAAGGAGTATGAGTATGTATAAGTACAGAAAGCAGGTTAATATGACGTCATTAGAGAATTAAAAAGAAAATCAATCTGACGTCATTAGAGAATTTGAAAAAAAATTAATCTGACGTCATATTGAAAGTCTAACGGACTTTTTTAAATGTTTGAGAATAATACAATGGGAGTATCAATATGAGTAATAGAGAAAGCAAGTAGACAGGACGTCAGCAAGTGATTATAACGCCATATGAGTTTGAGGAGCGTATTGAATCATCATAAAAGCCCAATTAGGGAAGTATTGGCATATTTTAACATTTTGAAGGTCTGTAATATACAACATGTTTAATTTTGAAATTGATATTTTTTAATATCGCATTTAGTCCACATGAAAGATATTATTATGACAGAGTATAATAGCGGGTTTCGCCCGCTATCGGGCTGGTTCAGATATTCGAAAAAACGAAAAAATAGACCGGTAAATTTTTATTTTATAAAAAACATGATTTTTTTTTTTTTTTTTTTTTTTTTTTTTTTGTTAAATGAAATTTATTTGGATTTATTGAAGAAAGTGTTTTGAAAGAAGCATTAAACGAAACCGTTTGCGCGATCTTCGATCACACTTACCCACTTGTTTTGTTTTGTGCACTGTTAAAAATCTGCAGCCTACTGTCCAGGGCAAAAATCGTTTGCGATGTATTTTAATGATGTTACAATGTTTCAAAGATATTGAAATTTATATATATTACTGAGGTGCACTACGAGAGGCTTACTATAGAATACGGTATGCATTACATTCATTTACAGGGACACACAAAAGTATTCGGTTTCAGTACTGTCTAGTAACAACACGATATCAAATCCGCTTAAATTTATTATAAATCCTCTTATTATTATCCACAACTTTTGTATTGACAAGTTTTTTATAGGACCAACCCTCACAGCAAGAAATAAATAAATTAAAAAAAAATCCCTGCCGGCTCCGCCTACAGACACAGGCAGATTTCTAAGTGGGCGGTCCCAACTGCCGCATCGTGGCAAAACGGTCGTTTCTTCTGCAATTCCCAATAAACAGGCACCCCACGGTCTGTGTTTTCGAAATCTACCTGTGCCTGTAGGCTGAGCCGTCAGGGATTTTTAATGATTATTAGCAATTTTCTACTGCGTACTTTTGATATCGGGCTCAGGCTCTGATGACAAAAAATGTTTCGAGCTCGGGTGGTCTCCGATTTGAAATTGTCAGGCTCAGGCGGGATCGGATTTCAAACTGTCGGGCTTGGGCTGTGAAAAGAGATCCCAAATTCATTTCTACACTAAAAAAAAAAAAAAAAAAAAAATCCGTGTAGTGACGGTATGGAAAATGGTTAAAATATATCTGAAGGCTATTGAATTGCCTTGAAAAAGTTTATGAAAGTGATTCAGGTGCGATTTTGAATAGTTTTCTCTTTGCTATATATAATCGTTATTTAGATTACGCGTATTTGCATT
Source organism: Maratus michaelseni (assembly GCA_963931845.1). NCBI lineage: Eukaryota > Metazoa > Arthropoda > Arachnida > Araneae > Salticidae > Maratus > Maratus michaelseni. The sequence continues at coordinate 126,866,048 of OZ007597.1, forward strand.
TAATCTTTTCATATATAATAAGCTTCTTTTTACATACAGGTGCGCAAAGAATTCTGCATATATGCTTTTCGTTACGTTGAAAAGGCTTAGCATGAGTTATATAATATATGAATCATCTACATGAATTCTTCATTAGTTAGTCTGAAATATTCAATGATTTCTTTTCCGGGTTTTCAGAATTTTTGCAAAAAATATCCGCATTTATTGTGGAACATTTTTATATCAGTTGTTAATAAAGTGTGTAGAATAAAAAGTGAGGCTTAGTCCCATTATCAAAATAAAAAATATACAGGGTATCCTCTCTAATCGCTGCTCAATAGCCCATTCGTAAACCTTTAGTTTCAGAGATTGTAAAAATGTTTTAAATGTTGTTTTTCCTCATATTAAAGCGGTTATATATACAGTAAAATCCCGTTACAACGAATTCCATTACAACGAAAAATCCCGTTATAACGAAATGCAAGCGAGTCCCGTTTTGAAATGTATTCAAATAATGTTAACATAATCTCAGTATAACGAAATATTCAATTTTTTATAATCTCGTTAGAACGAAATAATATGACACGGCAAATACTTTCAGTTGTACATTTTTATCGCTTGACAATTTTTGTTTTCGATGCCTAGTCTTAGGGACAATCAAGCTTATCTCTAAAGCAATCGCTTTTCTCCAAGCTTTGTTGTAAAATCGGTGTGCATAGGCATTTCACTGCAGAAGGAATGTTTCCTTTGTTCGCTCTCCCCTTTTCTCCACCCCTTTTTCTTGGAAGTCCAAGTAAGCTGTAACCAATGTAGGCAAACTTAACAAAACGTGAAATGAGTATTGCACATTCCCCCTTCCCTCTCCTCCCTACCTGAATAACTTTCGCAAAGGAATTTCCAAAGCTCGAAATCAGTTTGAAAATTTTCATCTTACCAGTAGGTCATAAAATGGCGGCTGTTAAGCGAAAACAGTTTAGTTTGGAAGAAAAAAAAGCCATAATTTCTGAAGTTGAGAAAGGAATGAAAAAATCTGATGTTGCTAGCAAATATGGAATTTCGCCGTCTACTTTATCCACTTTTCTAAAAGATAAAGAAAGCATTTTGAAAAAAATTCAAGTTAAAGTCTTTGATCCAAGCAGAAAACGAATTCGAAATGCCCAGTTTCAAGATGTGGATAGTGCTGTTTACAAATGGTTTATGGATGTTCGTTCTAGAAACATCCCTCTAAGTGGCCCTTTAATTAGAGAAAAAGGTTTGGAATTTGCAAGAATGCTAAACATTGAAAATTTTCAAGCCAGTGTCGGATGGTTGAATCGATTCCGAGAAAGATACGGTATAGTGGCAAAATGCATTTCAGGAGAAGCAAAAGACGTCCCAGTTGAATTTGTAAACGAATGGCGTAAAGGTGAAATACAAAAAATAATCAAGACGTATAGTCCTAACGATGTTTTTAATGCCGATGAAGCCGGAATATTTTTTCAGTTAGAACCAAGGAAGACTTTAGCGTTAAAAGGAGACAAGTGTATTGGAGGAAAGCTTTCCAAACAAAGGATTACAGCCCTATTTTGCTGCAACAAATCAGGAACAGAAAAACGAAAAGTACTCATAATCGGCAAATCTGAAAAACCCCGTTGTTTCAAACATTTTAAGTCCTTACCATGCATCTACAAAGCCAACAAAAAATCATGGATGACGCAAGGATTCTTTAATGAATGGCTGATAAATTTTGATAAAGATATGCAAAAACAAAAACGTAAAATTCTTCTACTCATAGACAACTGCACAGCACACAATGATCCTCCTATATTGAATCACATTCGTGTAGAGTATTTCCCGCCTAACTGTACTGCAATACTTCAGCCTCTTGACCAAGGCATTATCAGAGCCGTAAAATCACGATACAAAACTATGTTATTAAAGCGCATTCTCTGTGATCTGCAAAATAACGTAAACAGAAAGTGCAACATGAAAGAGGCAATTGATATGATCTGTGGATCGTGGGATGATATAAGCCAGAAAACAATAGCCCACTGTTGGAAACACGCGCAGATTGACCAGGATTTAAATAAAGAATCGACGGCTCAAGGATCTAGCGATGTAGTACATGATGAGGAGCAGACAGTCGAATATGAGATCGAATCCACTTGGAACTTAGTAAAAGAAAAATCTGGTGTGTCTCAAAGCATAAGCTTTAAAGATTTTTTAACTGCAGATGACAATGCTGCAACTTGTTATTCATTAACAGAGACAGATATTGTGCAGTCTATTGTTGATGATCGCATTTTAGAAAATGATGAAGAAAGTTCTGAAGATGAAGAAAATGAGGTTTCAAAAGTTACATCTGCTGAAGCCTTAGAAAGCTTAGAAAGAGTGCGCAATTTTATTTCTTTACAGAGCAGTGTACCAGATAACATTTTTTCTAATATTAATCATGTACATAATTTTGTATTGTCCGCAGCTTCAAACTCCCTTGTACAAAAAAAAATCACTGATTTTCTGCATTAAATTTTTTCTTGTACAATTTGAAGATCATTGAAATGGTGGTAAGTCAATTTTTCAGTTCTATAAAAAATATTATACATTGTATTATACTAACTTTACGTTATTAGAAGGTACTACTAATTTTTATTACTATTTTTAATAATTAATTATCTACTAATTTGTATTATACTACTATATTTTTATAATTAACTATGATATGAGGATCTGAATTGAAATGTTTAATTTTCTATTGAATTCCGTTACAACGAATAAAATTTGCGGTCCCGTGAAGTTCGTTGTAACGGGATTTTACTGTATATATATATATATATATATATATATATTCCCTCGCTCAACAAAAATAAATTTTCTGACACTTTTTCTCAGTTTTTTTTAAGCGTAAAAACATGATGTCTGCAGGTATGATTATTGAAGTGATTCACCATTTTGAGGATATATCAATTTATCTTTATTCATAGATCCATGGTTTAGTGTTAAGCTTACTGAGTGAAATTACTTTCTTCACAACTAAAAACCTTAAAGCGATGTCTATTACCAGTAATTACACTAAATTCAGTCTTTAATATATAAAAAAATAATATATAGGTCATTCTCACTGAAAGGGTACAATTAGATTTAAAAAAAAATTGTTTTAAACTGTTGAATGTATAAGAATATAATTTTCTGAAAAACAATGAGCATCAGGATTTCATTACTTTTCAAATTTCTCTTTGCGTTTGAGACCTCCTTATACGGCACACAATGTTTTATAAATGACTGAAAAACTAGAAAATATCAGTAAACTAGTCGTTGGGGGCCATCGTAATACTTACCTATCATGGATATGCATAACATTAAAATATGAAAATAAAACATGTGTAAACTACTTATAAAATGCATTGCTCGAATAAAATCGTGGCTTGATGACGTCATAAACTTTAAAGGCTCTATTACTAAATTGCGTAAAAGAAACATCCTTATAACTCCAAAAATTATAATCCTATTAACTATAACGGTTTATTGCGTCGGATAAAGCGTTTCATTTCCAATTAAAATGTAGCTTTGAATTGACATTTGGATGAAATACAGGGTCATGAAAAATCGAAGAGTGTGAAAAATTGATTACAAATATTTCGGCAACTCATTATCCGATCGATTTCATTCTATATGCAAAATTTATGTTTTTTTATTGTCTTTTATATTCAATCCTTAAAATAAACAATTTCGAAAATTTTTGTATACCTTTTATCAGTGGTTGGAAATACTGCGCTACAAGTAGCGAAACTACAGTAGTCCCTACTTTTTATAGTAGTTTGTAGTGTAGCGCGCTACATTTTGAACAATGTAGTGTAGCAAGTAGCGCGATACAAAAAATCCGTAGTTTGTAGCGAAAACTGACGCTACTTTTAACGCTACTTCAGGGGGAGAAATGTGCCATCTGCAAATCAATTGACCGAAACTTGCTTCTTTTGCGCAAAATTTATTCTTCTCAACTATTTGCTATTCTCAGCAGCAAATCTCAGCTATAGGGATAATTATAGCAACGCATCGCATGACGTCATAGATTTTTCCGATTGACACTTGCTTCTAAAATAAGATTCTAGATTGTAAACATCTCTCTTAATTTTTCTACAAAATTTGTAATATGTGTATAAACTAACATTTTGGAGACAAATGTTATCTTTCTTAATTTTGAAATGCCCTTGCTAATGTTGCATTTATTTAATTGTATCTCGGCAGATGCGATATAACAAGGGGATGCTTTATTATTTAATCCGTATCTCCATTTCTAGTGTAAAGTGAGCCTTTTCACAAAATCTGAAAGTAGCGAAATAGTGACTACTTTTGAAAAGTTGTTTGTATTCGCTACTTTTTTAAACAAGTAGTTGTACTTGCAGTTAACTACATTTTCGATAAAGTAGTTGCAGTTGTAGTTTGCTACAATAAAAAAGTAGTTTTTCCGACCCCTGCCTTTTATCAAAACGAAAATTTCGAGAGTCCGAAAAAATATTTCCGGATAATCGACGTTACTGATATTCAATAAGCTTCTTCCCATTATTACATACTAAGTACATACCAAATTTCGAGTCTATGTCTCAATTTGTTTGGGAGATAGAGCGTTTACAGACACACAGACGGGACGGCAAATTTTTTTTCCTAAAAAAATGTTTTTCGGAATCTCCAGTGTCTGAAACGTGTAAATCCGCCAAAAAAAAAAATCGATTTTTAAAACGATTACAAGACTTACCCTATACTACGTATGATGGGTAATATATACAGTAACCTCTTCCAAGTTACCAACGATTTACCAAAATGAATAAGCCCTATCCATGGAGAGGAATTCCACGGAGGAGACAAAAACTAAGTTTTGAATTTTTAGATACTTTGATTTTCAGGTTGCTAAAATGGCATATTTGTTTTTATTAAAGTCAATGTTTAAGCTGTCTAAAATTTGTATTATATTTATAAATTACCTTTTTCTTACATTTTTTTTAAAGATGACCATGGAGTATACACTGAGAATTTTGCCAATCTCCAAATGAAACTAATAAATTGGAAAAATTCAACAAAATGGATTTCTTTCTCCCAAACTACCTAATGAAGAATTGGCGTGTACTGTCATCTATATCACTTTTTAGGGTTTCGTTCATCTCACCAAACCCTATTACTCCCGCTCCGTTGTCTGTCCGTCACAGAGCCGTTCTCAGAAACTATATAACTTACAGGCATGAAAATTTGTGTACTTATAGCTAAATAAATACCTACTATGAAGCTCAAAATATCAAAATTTGAAAAATTCGTATTATTTTAATAAATAGAGATAAAAAACCAAAATTCTAACAGCCTTTTCCTATTAAATTGAAACATTTTTCGTTATAGCAGATGCCAAAAGTTAAAAATCCACAATGAAATTCTTACTACAATAATTAATTTTCGATTGAACGATTTCCACGTGAAAAATGAAAATGAAATAAAAAGTTTCCCCAATTGAAAAAATATTAATATGAAATAAAAATGATTGACGTCATAGTGGTAAACGGAAATTTTCAAAAAATTCTGAATAATACAAGGAGTATGAGTATGTGTATGCACACAAAGTAGATTAATATCACGTCATTAGAGAATGAAAAAGAAAATCTGACGTCATATTGAAAGTTTAACGAATTTTTCAAATGTTTGAGAATAATACAAAGCGAGTATCAATATGAGTAATAGAGAATAGTAAATATATGAGTTTGAGAAACATATTGAATCATGATAAAAATCCGATTATGCAAATATTCGCATATTTTAACATTTTGAAAGCGTGCAACATGTTTAATTTTGAAATTATTTTTTTAAATATCGCATTTAGTCCGCATGACAGATATCGGGCTGGTTTAGATATTCGAAAAAAAGAAAAAAATAGACCAGTAATTTTTTATTTTATAAAAAATGACTTTTTTTTTTGTTAAATGAAATTTATTTGGATTTATTGAAGAAAGGATAAAGTGTTTTGAAAGGAACATTAAACGAAACCCTTCGAGCTATCTTCGATCACACTTACCCACTTCTTTTATGATGACCACGGAGACACTAAGAAATATTGCCAATATATACACTAAGAAATTTTGCCAATCTCCAAATGAAACTAATAAATTGGAAAAATTCAACAAAATGGATTTCTTTCTCCCAAACTACCTAATGAAGAATTGGCGTGTACTGTCATCTATATCACTTTTTAGGGTTTCGTTCATCTCACCAAACCCTATTACTCCCGCTCCGTTGTCTGTCCGTCACAGAGCCGTTCTCAGAAACTATATAACTTACAGGCATGAAAATTTGTGTACTTATAGCTAAATAAATACCTACTATGAAGCTCAAAATATCAAAATTTGAAAAATTCGTATTATTTTAATAAATAGAGATAAAAAACCAAAATTCTAACAGCCTTTTCCTATTAAATTGAAACATTTTTCGTTATAGCAGATGCCAAAAATTAAAAATCCACAATGAAATTCTTACTACAATAATTAATTTTCGATTGAACGATTTCCACGTGAAAAATGAAAATGAAATAAAAAGTTTCCCCAATTGAAAAAATATTAATATGAAATAAAAATGATTGACGTCATAGTGGTAAACGGAAATTTTCAAAAAATTCTGAATAATACAAGGAGTATGAGTATGTGTATGCACACAAAGCAGATTAATATCACGTCATTAGAGAATGAAAAAGAAAATCTGACGTCATATTGAAAGTTTAACGAATTTTTCAAATGTTTGAGAATAATACAAAGCGAGTATCAATATGAGTAATAGAGAATAGTAAATATATGAGTTTGAGAAACATATTGAATCATGATAAAAATCCGATTATGCAAATATTCGCATATTTTAACATTTTGAAAGCGTGCAACATGTTTAATTTTGAAATTATTTTTTTAAATATCGCATTTAGTCCGCATGACAGATATCGGGCTGGTTTAGATATTCGAAAAAAAGAAAAAAATAGACCAGTAATTTTTTATTTTATAAAAAATGACTTTTTTTTTTGTTAAATGAAATTTATTTGGATTTATTGAAGAAAGGATAAAGTGTTTTGAAAGGAACATTAAACGAAACCCTTCGAGCTATCTTCGATCACACTTACCCACTTCTTTTATGATGACCACGGAGACACTAAGAAATATTGCCAATATATACACTAAGAAATTTTGCCAATCTCCAAATGAAACTAATAAATTGGAAAAATTCAACAAAATGGATTTCTTTCTCCCAAACTACCTAATGAAGAATTGGCGTGTACTGTCATCTATATCACTTTTTAGGGTTTCGTTCATCTCACCAAACCCTATTACTCCCGCTCCGTTGTCTGTCCGTCACAGAGCCGTTCTCAGAAACTATATAACTTACAGGCATGAAAATTTGTGTACTTATAGCTAAATAAATACCTACTATGAAGCTCAAAATATCAAAATTTGAAAAATTCGTATTATTTTAATAAATAGAGATAAAAAACCAAAATTCTAACAGCCTTTTCCTATTAAATTGAAACATTTTTCGTTATAGCAGATGCCAAAAATTAAAAATCCACAATGAAATTCTTACTACAATAATTAATTTTCGATTGAACGATTTCCACGTGAAAAATGAAAATGAAATAAAAAGTTTCCCCAATTGAAAAAATATTAATATGAAATAAAAATGATTGACGTCATAGTGGTAAACGGAAATTTTCAAAAAATTCTGAATAATACAAGGAGTATGAGTATGTGTATGCACACAAAGCAGATTAATATCACGTCATTAGAGAATGAAAAAGAAAATCTGACGTCATATTGAAAGTTTAACGAATTTTTCAAATGTTTGAGAATAATACAAAGCGAGTATCAATATGAGTAATAGAGAATAGTAAATATATGAGTTTGAGAAACATATTGAATCATGATAAAAATCCGATTATGCAAATATTCGCATATTTTAACATTTTGAAAGCGTGCAACATGTTTAATTTTGAGATTATTTTTTTAAATATCGCATTTAGTCCGCATGACAGATATCGGGCTGGTTTAGATATTCGAAAAAAAGAAAAAATAGACCAGTAATTTTTTATTTTATAAAAAATATGACTTTTTTTTTTGTTAAATGAAATTTATTTGGATTTATTGAAGAAAGGATAAAGTGTTTTGAAAGGAACATTAAACGAAACCCTTCGAGCTATCTTCGATCACACTTACCCACTTCTTTTATGATGACCACGGAGACACTAAGAAATATTGCCAATATATACACTAAGAAATTTTGCCAATCTCCAAATGAAACTAATAAATTGGAAAAATTCAACAAAATGGATTTCTTTCTCCCAAACTACCTAATGATGAATTGGCGCGTACTGTCATTTATCACTTTTTAGGTGCGTTCGTAATTATATAAATACGTAGCACCTATAGTCGTCGTCTGGTCCGTCTGTCCGTCCGCATATAACAGCGCAAAAACTACCCAACCGAATGGTTTGAAATTTAATATATATAATCGTTGCAGAATTTTGTCGAGTCATTTCCAATTTTATGAAAATCGAATCAAAACTTAAAAAGATATTAATAAAAGTTTTCTTTATTCTATTAAATCCTATCATACGTAATCTATATAATAAAAGTGCAAGTCATGTGACTGAGGAAAACAAATACGGGCTAACCACATCTTTTTACATATGCCAAGCGGCCATTTTTATTCAAAATTATTTTTTCGAATAAAATTGCGTAAAAGTTACATTTTTAGAAAGATCGTTCAAAAAAATTGTTTGCTTGAGAGATGAGTTACATTTAAAAATCTATAGATTCTGAGATAATTTCACTGAAAATTAGGTTAATAGCCGAATATCCCAATTCATTAAAGTTAATAAACAAAATATTCATTCATCTTGAGTCATAGAAATATTAACCATGGAGGTAATCATTCGCAGACCATTTAGAATTAAAGCGCTGTCTGGTGTCGAAAAAAAAAATCGCATCTGTAAACATGACATACATAATAAGAAAAAAAAAAAAAAACAGGCGTCCTTATTTCGTTTATATCAGAAGATATAATTAATTTCTCTGAAATAATAACGATGATTTTTTGCATTGTAAAACTAGTTAAAGCACGAAACAAACGCACATCATTTGTGACGTATAACGTACAATTTCCAACTTGTTTATCAGTTATTTTCAGTATCCACGGAGAGAGACGATTTTGTCTTGGGACAAAGTTTATAAGTTAATTCCTTAGTAAAAATAAAACCGTTACATTCATTAAAAGATTAAAGTTAAATATAAAAATTATTTTTTCAGAATTGTATTTAATAATTTACTTAAAACTTAAATATACATATGAATAAAAATAATAGGGAATGTGCTACATATCCTAATATTTATGCCTTTGTGACCGTAAAAGGCACCTTTTTACGAGAATGACCCGTATATATAGTTAAACTACTTGAACTTTTTACTCCTACCAACAGATGTTTGTTTACATTTCGATAGTAACATTTGAATTATTTCCAGTGGTGTTTAATTAACTTTTAAACTATAAACACTTTCTCTTAAATACAATTAAACTTTTAGATAAATTACAATTTAACAAAATATTGTGGGGATGATTGAAAGAGATGGAGGGGCGGGGGTATGATGTAGAGATCATATACAGGGTGCTTCACTACCAGACCGACAAACTTGCAGCAGTCACAGAGACGACTCGGAATCACATAGCAATGCAGGGTCGAAAATGCCGTAGTTGCGAGCTATGGTTCAAAGAAGTAGAGAAAAAGAACAGAAACAGCAACACATTAAATGGGACAGGAAACATTTTATTGAAAGGTTGTACTACAGAAGGTGTTCGAAATTACGACCAGAAGTCATCAGGCAGGCTTGACAGCGGCGCTTGCAGTCTTGTGGTAGATGGCGCTGAACGGAAGGCCGCGTGAACAGCGATCCTATGGTAAAGATACCATATATATTCGTTTCAAAATTAAAGAGATCTATATCTATGTATTTTATTAAATATATTTTCCCTTTTCTGCATTATCGTAATTTATATACATTCCCGACTGTTAAAAGACGCACCCGAGTTTTTCCTTTCTATCAACGAAAATTTGTAGTGAAAATCATACATATTGTTTTAAAATTATCATTAACGTACTTTAATCGGTCTCCCATATATCAATGTAAATGAAATAATACAGTCATAAAATGTTTTCTTTCTCATGGTCAATTTTGGTCTTTCTGGCGCCTTTATAACATATTTCCAAGCATTTCCCAAAACAATAAAACGGTCAAATTCTAACTCACTCTATTTTTAGCCAAAGTGCACTCTTCGCCAAAAAGGATTTCCATTCCCCTGACGTCAGTTATGAAGTTGATATGATGTAGTTGTAATGGTTACAGCATCCCACGCAAAAATGCAATTCTTTTGACTCAAAATGTAAATCGCTTGGCGTGTTTTTCTAACGCATGCTTTCATATCTCGAAGGACACTTCGCCTCTGAACTCCATCACCTCGACATCTAAAAAAATGTCTAAGGCCCCTGTGCCGCACTGGAGAAACTCTGTATTTTTGCATCGTCACCCTTCAAAATGTATTATTCTTACTTGGAATGTCGCCCAATCAAAAATTAACTAACTCCTGTCCAGTCTGAATTTCACTTTGACTTCAGATATTCCTTGTGTACTAATGAGATGTTGGAACTTGATTAAAAGAAAAAAAGGTGACAATTCTTGTTCTTATTTTTTTCTTCATGCAGCCTCCACTTCACACACTCAGGATGTAGAACCGTCAATATTGCGGCAACGCTCTTGTATCACCAACTTATGTTCACGATCCTCTTTTTCAGCTGCAGGTGTGCCGTCCTGCAATATTTACATGTTCGCTAGTGTCGACGATGTCTCCAATTATCTTTTGTGCAATCGGATTATATATTTTATCTCATCGAATTATTACTTACCGATATATTTTTATGTTTAACTTTACTCATCCAGACGGCCCTACACCAACAGCATATAATATCTTTTAATTATCAGGAAAGTATAAATTCGGCTGATACCATCATCATATAATATCAAACAAATAAAACATGACAATAGGCAAAGTTTTCAGTCTCGTTATAAGTCAAAAATAACCATGAGAAAGAAAACATTTTAAACATTGTATTATTTCATTTACATTGATATATGGGAGACCGATTAAAGTACGTTAATGATAATTTAAAAACAATATGTATGATTTTGACTAAAAGTTTTCGTTGATAGAAAGGAAAAACTCGGGTGCGTCTTTTAACAGCCGGGAATGTATATAAATTACGATAATGCAGAAAAGGGAAAATACATTTAATAAAATACATAAATATAGATTTCTTTAATTTTGAAAAGCATATATATGGTATCTTTACCATATATATATATATATATATATATACCGGGTCTTCCAAAAATGACTGGTGGATTTTAAAATTCAATAACTTGCAAACGGTGAGAGATATTTAAAAAATTCTTGCAGGAGGGTTATGTCTGATGTCAGAAGTTTTCTTACTGTGATTCTTGATTTTAGTTCGAATTTCAAACAATAGATGGCGCTGAAAGCAATTGGCGCTCTGTCGAGGCCGTAACTGACGCCCCTCAGCGTTGATGCACCGCCCCCTTAATACTAGTCCTGCACGCTGACAAAAATGACAGATCTTTTTTTTCAAAATTTGTACGGTCCCTCGAACTTCAACACCAATAAAATATAAAAGTTTTCTTCGCCTAGTTTTTCTGAGATCAAAAAAGTCAAAGAGAACTTTTAAATGTTATTGGTGTTGAAGTTCGAGGTGAGTTCGAGGTTCCGTAAATCTGTTAAAGATTACAGATGCGGTGCTTTTTTTTCTATCAAATTTCAACTGTCCGTTATAACTATAATGCAAACACTGCATGCTTTCCAACTGCCAGTTCTGCATTTCTCATTAAAATTTATTCACCCCCTATAATACATTTTGCACTGTTGTCATAACAATTCGCAGGGTTGCTCTTCAAAATCATGCTATTTTGATAACGCGCCTCATTTTGCATGCCTGCCTTGTATCTCCCACGCAAAAGTAATATAACTAGCAACTAAACTTTCTTAAAATTCCGAATGGCAATTAAATTGATACACATGTACATCTGGCGAAGTTGATGATGAATGCTGGCGCACATGGGCACCACAAAAATTGGTCAGACTTCACTTAGCCTCTGAATAGAGAAGTCATTTTAGTTTTTGTGTGAAAGGACTACCTCCCAATTTCAACATCTTTGTCATAGTCCGAATAAAAAATAAAATCTTGCAAGCACCCATGGACTCTTCATTGTTTTTGCTTTGCATATCTACTTCATTTCTTTTTACAGGAATCCGTTCGCTAGGTTTGCGGACAGCGAGAACACAGCATACACATCCCTCTACGTATCTATTATATCAGTGCTTCAGATAGATGCTTTTCCAGCCGCGCATCTAAAACTTATTATCGGTCACGAAAGCCAAAACATCCGTCCCCAGGCCATCAACTTCATGACAGGGGGGACTTTCTGGGAATAACTGAGCTAAAAACGTGTTTTACTATAAATCCCAACACTTTTTGGGCCTTCCCTCAAACCAAAATAGTAGCCAGAAATTTTCTTTTCAGGAATATTCGGAAATTTTTCTGTATTTAAAAAATTGCTTACGGTTAACTTATTATTAGTCTTTTTTTTCTGTAATAATACCTTAAGGGGACTCAGTACGTACATCTCATTTTGATAAAATAACAAAAATGTCAATTTTCAGATTTTATCCTACAATGAACTTTAACATCTCTAGAGCATTTTGTACCAATTTCTGTACTATCTGGAAAATTGTAAAAGAGATATGTTTAATTTTACGTATCGCTCTTTAATATATCTCATTTTTTGGTAAATGAAATAAACTCATTTTTCTCAGTTCGTATTTTTTCATATTCTCTATGCAATCAGAATACTAAAACTTTGATAAATAATTGAAAAAATTGTGTGACTTTTTTAAAAAAAAAAGTGTCTTTAGATTATATGAGAGATAAGTAAGTATCGATTTTTGGAAATTTTTGTTTTAAGAAACATCTGAACTTAAATATTTGCAATTTTCATAGGTTTATTCCATTTACGTTCAATTACTATTTTTTTTTCGTCTAATCTAATCTTTATATCAGAAATCCGATGCTTAGGTTTGAAGAACTAAAAGTCTCTTAGGTAAAAGATAGCAAAAATATAAAGTTAGAAATAGCAAAATTGAAAAAAAAAAGAAAAAACAATTATTTTTTTATTTATTATTTTTCTTTTAGAAAAAAATTTCCATAAAAAAAATATATTAATTTATTACCAATTTAAGGCCTTTTATTATCTGTAATGATTTTGCTCTACTGAAATATGATTCAAATATTTTAATATAAGTGTTATTTACATAATAAATATTTTTATATATTTCGTAGAATATAATTATTTAAAAAATATTTTATCCTAATTTAAGTTGTTTTTATAGAACGAAACAGTACAGACAAGGCGCTTATAGAGGTATCTGTTACTAAGATATTGGGGCTTGAAATAAAAAAAAAAATTATGAGATTTAAGAATTTTTTTCTCAATCATTTTACTACTTTCTGGGCTCCCGTGTGGCAGAGGGCCCAAAATCTTTGGCCTAGTTGGCTTGTTCAGTTAATAATTTTATGTATATGGAATAAACCTATGAAAATCGCATATATTCAAGTTCAGATGATTTTTTGAAACAAAAATTTCCAAGAAATCAAAATGAAAAGAACGCTTTTCTCAAATTCGAAAACATTTGAAAATCAAACGCAGATGTATTTTTTAAATATGGAATCATTGCATATGTATCATTTACTGATGCAATACAGTGAAACGCACTCTAGTTATCAGGACTACATATACTCTCGACGCAATCTGGATAATTTGGGAAATCATTAAAAAAGGTTCACAATATGAAATATTTATCCGGATATTTGATCAGGCTTTGCTGATACCTCAAAATTCTTGTTTCAGAATAAAGATTTTTTTTTTTAGAACGAAAAGCTAGCCTAAGATTTTTTCGTTTGATATGAGGCAACTTACTAAGTTACTCAACAACTTGCAGATGCTTTGACTAAACATGAGTGCTAATTTTTGAAACCGGATGGGCTGTTGCAAAATCTTGATATCAAAAGTAAATATTAATATAAAAAAAAGCATAATGTATAATGCTGTAGACGAATTATATCGTTCCGAAAAAGATTTTATTAGCAATAAATTTATTTTTATTGCAGCTTTAGCATATAAGGTCAGCATCATAAGACTGATATCTAGTGCCTTGCATATACTTATAACAAGCAAGTATCAATGCCCTTCCATAATTTTTATCAAAAGAATGTAGCTTTAACAGAGTACACGACAAAATATACCGGATGGTGGAAATTCGTGCAATAAAAAAATGATGAGCACACAACAGAACCAATAATATTTGTTACAGAAACTAGAGTTGCATTTTATTTATTCTGTCTTAAATACAGGGTATTTCACTCAAAACCAAATCCAGATTATTGTTAGTATTTTTTTACAGTTTCTACTTGTAGGATATGCCAACATATTTGGTTCATGGTATTTTATGCTCCAGAAGTTTCCTCGCAATTTTTATCCTTATTGTAATGGAGGGAGCGAATCTCCCGTCTCGGTACCTCTCTCCCACCTATAGACATACCAACGAAAAAATATTTCACACCACTAATTTTGAGTGCAGCTATTGAAGCATCTATACGACGCCAAAAAAACGCAGTCTTCCCAAAAAACACCCCCATAGTACTGACCATGCTTGATGCTGCTTAACTTCGTAGTTCTGATAAAAACCAGCGATCATAACAGTAGCAATAATGAATATACTTTAACGAAATTTTCGACAGCTTTATCTAGTTTTGTATGTAATGTAATGTTAACACGAGAAGTGCTGGAAGTGGCCACTATCCAGGTCTAAACAACATTGAGCCAGACGTTCCCTAATTTGGAATGAAACTGCCAATACTGTGGCTGATCAAATTATTTAGCACTTCCAATCTATTATGTGATATCATCATATATCATGCAAAGTAAACTAAATATGTTGAAGATTATATATATGCTTAAATTATACAATAATTATTTAAGCTATACAATAATGAATTCATTATTGTTACAAATCGAGCAAAAACTCAAGTTTAATTTGGAATGATACACCCTGCATTTTTCAATGAGTAATTGAGGGGGTTAGAATGACAGTGGAGTAATTCAATATTTAGTAATTTGAGAAATGAAGGGTTTTGTTTAACTTGACGTATTGCCGTTGAATTAAGTGGTCCAACTTGTTTTGCCCTCTAGCGGCTCCCTAAGTGAACTATGACTTATCTGACTTGTCTCGCGGAACAGAAAATAATATACGTTCAGTAAAAATGTGATTTATTTAGATTTTTCAAATTTTTGACTTACTCCACTGTCATTCTAACCCCCTTAATTAGCTTGATTGATTAGCTATCTATTATAATCTATTATAAGGTATCGTCATATTTCATGCAAAGTAAACTAAATATGTTGAAGAGTATATATATTCATATTTAATAATGAATTCATTATTGTTACAAATCGAGCAAAAACCCAGGTTTCATTTAGAATGATGCATCCTGTATTTTTCTATGAATAATTGAGGGTCTTAGGATGACAGTGGAGTAAGTCAATATTTAGTAATTTGAGAAATGAAGAGTTTTGTGAAACTTGTCGTGTTGCCGTTGTTTTGCTCTCTAGCGACTCTCTAAGTGAATTATGACTTATTTGACTGTTTGACGGAACAGAAATTAATATACGTTCAGTAAAAATGTGGTTGTCTAGATTTTTGAAAATTTTGACTTACTCCACTGTCATTCTAACCCCCTCAATTAACTTGATTGATTAGCTATCTATTATAATCTATTATAAGATATCATCATATTTCATGCAAAGTAAACTAAATATGTTGAAGAGTATATATATTCATATTTAATAATGAATTCATTATTGTTACAAATCGAGCAAAAACCCAGGTTTCATTTAGAATGATGCATCCTGTATTTTTCTATGAATAATTGAGGGTCTTAGGATGACAGTGGAGTAAGTCAATATTTAGTAATTTGAGAAATGAAGAGTTTTGTGAAACTTGTCGTGTTGCCGTTGTTTTGCTCTCTAGCGACTCTCTAAGTGAATTATGACTTATTTGACTGTTTGACGGAACATAAATTAATATACGTTCAGTAAAAATGTGGTTGTCTAGATTTTTGAAAATTTTGACTTACTCCACTGTCATTCTAACCCCCTCAATTAACTTGATTGATTAGCTATCTATTATAATCTATTATAAGATATCATCATATTTCATGCAAAGTAAACTAAATATGTTGAAGAGTATATATATTCATATTTAATAATGAATTCATTATTGTTACAAATCGAGCAAAAACCCAGGTTTCATTTAGAATGATGCATCCTGTATTTTTCTATGAATAATTGAGGGTCTTAGGATGACAGTGGAGTAAGTCAATATTTAGTAATTTGAGAAATGAAGAGTTTTGTGAAACTTGTCGTGTTGCCGTTGTTTTGCTCTCTAGCGACTCTCTAAGTGAATTATGACTTATTTGACTGTTTGACGGAACAGAAATTAATATACGTTCAGTAAAAATGTGGTTATCTAGATTTTTGAAAATTTTAACTTGCTCCACTGTCATTCTAACCCCCTCAATTAACTTGATTGATTAGCTATCCATTATAATCTATTATAAGATATCATCATATTTCATGCAAAGTAAACTAAATATGTTGAAGAGTATATATATATTTAAGCTAGACAATAATGAACTCATTATTGTTAGAAATCGAGAAAAAACCCAGGTTTAATTTGGAATGATGCACCCTGTATTTTGCAATGAATAATTGAGATGGTTAGAATGTCAGTGGAGTAAGTCAATATTTAGTAATTTAGGAAATGAAGGGTTTTGTGAAACGTGTCATATTGCCGTTGCATTATGTGGTCCAACTTGTTTTGTCCTCTAGCGACTCTCTAAGTGAACTATGACTTATTTGACTGTCTCACGGAACATAAATTAATATACGTTCAGTAAAAATGTGATTTATCTAGATTTTTCAAATTTTTGACTTACTCCACTGGCATTCTAACCCCTTCAATTAGCTTGATTGACTAGGCTATCTACTATAATCTATTATAAGATATCATCATATTTCATGCAAAGTAAACTAACTATGTTGAAGAGTATATATATTTAATTAAGCTATACAATAATTATTTAAGCTATACAATAAAGAATTCATTATTGCTTACAAATCGAGCAAAAACCCAGGTTTAATTTGGAATGATACATCCTGTATTTTTCAATGAATAATTGAGGGGGTTAGGATGACAGTGGAGTAAGTCAATATTTAATAATTTGTGAAATGAAGGTGCCTTAAGTGGTCCAACTTGTTTTGCTCACTTGTGACTACCTAAGTGAACTATGCACTGTAAAAAAAAAACCAATGTTTCTTATTTTAAAAATATACTATAACCACGAACGAAAATATAATATCCTCTTCTGAGTTATCCGAAATTCCGAATAGCGTGTTCCATTGTCTTTTGAATCCCCAGAAACCAATACATTTCCAAAATTTAAAGAATCATTTATAAAAACAAAGTATTTTTCAGAAACGTTTCCGAAGGGTTTTTATAGTGTATTAATTAGTGTCCTCAGCCTGGAATACCCGGTTTTCGAATGCTATCCATTCTCAAGTAAACATTTTCATGCTCAAAAAATATGTTTAACAGACAAACATGCAAAATAAACAGCGTTAACAATAACATTAAAATTAAGATTATTTCTTTACTCTTTCAGGTATAAATTAACTTATGCGCTGAAAACATTTACTTGAGAATTTATGATATTCGAAAAACAGGTATTCCAGGCTGAGGACACTAATTAATACACTGTTAAAACCCTTCGGAAACGCTTCTGAAAACTACGGGCAGCGACAAATACTTTGTTTTTATAAATAATTCTTTAAATTTTGGAAATGTATTGGTTTCTGGGGATTCAAAAGACAATGGAACACGCTTTTCGGAATTTCGGATAACTCAGAAGATTATATTATATTATTTTCGTTCGTGGTTATAGTATATTTTCACAAAATAAGAGACATTGGTCATTTTTTACAGTGTGATTTATTTGACTGTCTCACAAAACAGAAATTAATATACGTTCAGTGTGGTTATCTAGATTTTTGAAATTTTTGACTTACTCCACTGTCATTCTAACCCCATCAATTAGCTTGCGTTAATAAATTTGTTCGTCTTCGCTGTGTATAATAACCTGTCTTTTTTTCGTTGGTTTTATAAAAAATTAAACATTCAAATTTATTTTCATTTGTAACTGATGAATATATCGTTAAATTGATTAAATTCAATCGATGACGTAACATCGAATAAAGACAAGAGATATAAAATGGAAATAAGATTAGCTTCATTCAAATAATGTTTTTTACATCATATTCCACTCCACCTATTAAAAGAACTGTCATAGAAAGTAATTGCCTTAATGGTGTCGCCTGTAAATTGTTGGCACCACCATTTGAATCACTGACAATTATACGTGTCAAAAGCGTTCTTGAATAAAGAGTAAATCACTGTTCTTATCTTCTTTCTTTCTGGCGAACATAATTTTGAATACTTTTATGCCTGGTGCCATCTTGGCATGACAAAGTAATTCTTGCTGTTAAGCGAGTGAAAAAAAAAAATATGAAAAGAAAGAGTTACAGATTAAGTTTTCCTGTTCTAAAATCATAGGCGCCACCTATTCATTGTACCTTTCTTTCTTTCTTAGAAGTGAAACTTAATTAAAATAACCTACATAGGATAGGTGAAGTTAATCTAAAGATGAAGGTTAAAATATCAGGGTTTGTCCTTCTGAGGACCTATGAGCTTTCTTACATTTTAACAA
Source organism: Maratus michaelseni (assembly GCA_963931845.1). Taxonomy (NCBI): domain Eukaryota; kingdom Metazoa; phylum Arthropoda; class Arachnida; order Araneae; family Salticidae; genus Maratus; species Maratus michaelseni. Next base: position 126,885,015 of record OZ007597.1, read on the forward strand.
GTTGGAAATTGTACGTTAAACGTGACAAATGAGGTGCGTTCATTTCGTGCTATAACTTGTTTTACAATGTAAAAAATCATCGTTACTATTTCAGCGAAATTAATTATATCGTCCGCTATGAAAGAAAAAAGGATGCCTTTTTTCCTTATTACGTATGCCATGTTTACAGATACGATTTTTTTTTTGACACCAGAGAGAGCTGTAAATTCACCATTGAGATCTTGCTTTGCGAATGATTACCTCCATGGTTAACATTTCTATGACTCACGGTGAATGAATATTTTGTTTATTTACTTTAATGGATTGAGATATTCAGGTGTTAACCTAATTTTCACTGAAGTTATCTCAGAATCTACACATTTTTTAATGTAACTCAAGCAAACAATTTTTGAACGATCTTTCTAAAAATGTAACTTTTACGCAATTTTATTCGAAAAATTAATTTTGAATAAAAATGGTCACTTGGAATAAGGAAAAAGATGTGATTATCCCGTATTTGTTTTCCTCAGTCACATGACTTGCGCTTTTATCACATAGCTTACGTATGATAAGATTTTAATAGAATGGAGAAAACTTTTATTAATAACTTCTTAAGTTTTGATTCGATTTTCATAAAATTTGAAATGACAAAATTCTGCAACGATTCTATATATTAAATTTCAAACCATTCGGTTGGGTAGTTTTTACGCTTTTATATGCGGACAGACAGAGAGACAGAGAGACGGACGGACTAGGCGACGACTATAGGTGCTACGTATTTGTATAATTACGAACTCGCCTAAAAACTACTATGCTCTGGTATTTACACAATTTTCCTTCATAAAAATCAAATCGTCTGCCAGCAAAATAAAATGACAACCAACTCGTTCTTCAGTTATATCTATTGCGTAAATTATGAAAAACAGAGCATAACTGCGACATCTATTGGGCGGTATACACCCAAACCTAATAAGGATCTATTTATGTCAAGGTCTAACAAAATATAAAGTTTGGTGAAATTCCGTGCATTGGTTCTTGAGGTATAGCTATAACAGAAATCATGAAAAATGCAGCGTAGCAGCGCCATCTGTACGGCAATTTACATCAAAACCTAATAAGAATCTATTTATGTGAAAATGTAACAGAATATGAAATTTGATTAAATTCCGTACATTAGTTCTTGATATATAGCTGTCGCGGAAATCGTGTAAAATGCAGCGTAACAGCGTCACCTGTTGGGTGACTTACACGAAAACTTAATTAGCAGCAATTTATGGGAATGTCTTACTGAGTCTGAAGTTTAATTAAATTTCAAGCATTGGTTTTTGAGATATGACTATCTTTCAAATTGTGTAAATTCTAAAAAATGCAGCAAAGCAGCTTGGGCGATTTACACCAAAATCTAATCAGCAACAACTTATGTCAACGGCTAACTGAATCTGAGGTTTGATAACTGGAATTTAAATTTTTTTACGAATCTAATACTTTCTTTCTTCTTGTAAAGATAGAAGAAAGTAAAAACTGAAGTGAATCCACTTGATTTTCTGAACACTTTATAGAAAACTTTGCATTCAGATACCAGGTAATCCAAAATAACTGTACAAATAAATAATGAAACATATGTAGTTAATTCTAGTAAAATACTTCAGTTATTAGAGATAATCTTCCGCAACAGGCTTCACAGACAAAGTTGGCGTCAAACATGAGCAACCCCCACAATAATTAGTGCACAGAGTAATTAAAATTACGAGATTTTATCATATATTATATAACATGAGCAGATCTTGTGCGTCTGTCTGCGTATGCAAATTTTATCTTAAAAACGGCTCTAACGATTTTGACGAATGTTGTATCCTACCGTTCTCGGGCACAAGAAGACCATCAGGCTAGGTCACTTCATCGAGACAATTCGATTAATGGGTCATTTTGAATTACTACGGGGTCAGGGTCAAACTAATGTTATGTAAAAACGGCTGAAACGATTTTAACTAAATTTTGCATCCTACCGTTTTGAAGTACGAGAAGACCACCGAGCTAAGTGACATGCTTGAGAAAATTCGATGTCATTTTGGGATCACCACGGGTCAAGCTAATTTTATATGAAAGACTTCTCTAACGATTTTGACTAAATTTTGTATCCTACCGTTTTGTATTCAGAAGACCATTGGACTAGGTCACATGTTCCAGAAAATTCAATTAGTGGGTCATTATGGGTCACTATAACTCAGGGTCAAGCTAATTTTATGTAAAAAACGGCTGAAACGATTTTGGCGAAATTTTGTATCCTGCCGTTTTCGAGCACGAGAAGACCATACGTCTAGGTTACATGTTCGAAAAAATTCAATTAGTGGGTCATTTTGGTGTCACTACAGGTCAGTGCATTTCGATGTGAATGAAGATTGAACAGTTATTACGTTGTTGAAAAGTTGGCAGTAAACAAACTCACAAAGTTGGAAACATTTTTTTAAATATCGTAAAATTTGGCGAAATAATGACGACATTGGTGAGATTTGGCGAGAAATTTGACTTTTAAGATTACCAATGCAAAAACATATGTCTGGTACAAAATGAAAGAATGTGGCCATGTTTTCGACTTTTTGCCAAATTTCTGTCGACACTTGGCGAAAAAATTTACTTTTAGAATCTGAAGGAATTTTCTAGATATTCTCAATAGGAGCTGAGATCCATGATTCAACCAATCAACGCCCATAAAAGGGTCTTGAAAAAAGAATTCAACCAATCAGCGACCATAGAAGGTTTTTGAAAAAAGAATTCAACCAACCAGAGTTACATCGAACTGATTGTTACATGTTGTACAGAAAATTTATTGTTATATTGAGTTGAATTCAAAGCTAATTTTAACAGAGCTTAGCTCGGTTTTCCCCGCTGGTTACTGTGTACACACAAAAAGAAAACTGTGTACACACAAAATAATTTTTTTAACCTAACTATCCACTACTATATTTTTAAAAGCATGTATTGGTTGCATAAAAAAATGTTACACGCAAAAAATGCATTTTAACCATTTTGGTATAGCCAGGAACATTTCGAAAATGGCTGTCCAATTACCCGAACTTTTGCTTATCCGAACTGGCGCCATCCCGCAAGGTTTGGATAATTGGATAATCTCTACTGTATTCTGTTTATATTTAGTTACTTATTTTTTAAAATGACAGAAAACTAATTGCTGTCCTTTAACTTTGTTCTTCCTCACCGCTTGCTGTTCTTTAACTTTGAAATTTACGATATAAGCATACACTCTCTATATTTAAAAATTCTTTTTAGCAATCCTACATAAATGCTGTCATGAGATACATATGCTTGTATGGATGTTTGATTATCCAGATCAACCTCCTGTATCCGAACTTTTGTTTATCCGAATTATTGTCAACCCCAAGTTCGGATAAGCAGCGCTCTACTGTATTCTGCTTATGTTTAGATACTATTTTTTTTACAGACAGAAAAATAATTGCTGTCCTTTAACTTGGTTCTTCATCGCTTGCTGTTCTTAAACTTTGAAATTTACGATATTTTTTAAATGACGTATAAATAATTGCTGTTCTTTAACTTTGTTCTTCATCGCTTGCTGTTTTCTAACTTTGTTCTTCATCGCTTGCTGTTTTCTAACTTTTTTCTTCATCGCTTGCTGTTTTTTAACTTTGAAATTTACGATATAAGCATACACTCTCTATATTTATTATTTTTTTAGCTCATAGGCTATCAAAGCCTGAGAGCTTATGTGCTCGCCCGTTCTGTATGTATGTACGTATGTACGTAACGCGATAACTCTTGACAGAAATAACCGCTTTGCTTCCAATTTTGTTTATAGGTTCCTTGTGATAAGGCGCTTCCCTGTTTAGTTTTGGGGATTGATTGGTTAACTATAAAGGGGGGGAACGGGGGGCTAACCCCCCTTAATTTAGATAAATGGTTTTTTCATGCAGAATTATCCAATTTTCTTCAAATTTTGTATATAGGTTCATTGTGATAAGGTTCTTTCCTGATTAGTTTTGGGGGTTCATAGGTTAAGTATAAAGGGGCTAACGGGGGGGGGGCTAATCCTCCCCCCTTAATTTAGATAAATGAATTTTTCATGCAGAGTTATCCGATTTTCTTCAAATTTTCTATATGGGCTCATTGTGGTAAGGGGCTTCCATTAGTTTTGGGGGTTCATTAGTGAAGTGTAAAGGAGGGAAACGGGGGCTACCCCCCCCCCTCCTTAATTTTGATAAATGGGTTTTTCATGCAGAATTATCCGATTAACTTCAAATTTTGTATATAGGCTCATTGTGGTAAGGCACTTCCCTGATTAGTTTTGGGGGTACACTGGTTAAGTGTAAAGGGGGGAACGGGGAGGGACTAACCCCCCTTAATATATATAAATGGGTTTTTCAAGCAGAATTATCCGATTTTCTTCAAATTTTATATATATGTTCATTGTGATAAGACGCTTCCCTGATTAGTTTTGGGGGTTCATTGGTTAAGTATAAAGGGGGGACGGGGGGCTAACCCCCCTTAATTTAGATAAATGGATTTTTCAAGCAGAATTATCCGATTTTCTTCAAATTTTGTATATAGGTTCATTGTGGTAAGGCGCTTCTCTGATTAGTTTTAGGGGTTCATTGGTTAATTATAAGAAGGAGAAACGGGGGGATGGTTCCCCCCCTTAATATATAGTCGATTTCTTCATTTTTGGAGGGCTTATTTCAAATTCTTTGAAATAAGAATATAATTTACAGTTAGTGTGAATAGCTTGTGAGCTCAATGCCGTCAGTTTAACTGGGCAGTTTTCTTTTATTTAACAATCCTGCATAAAGGCTGTCATGAGATACATATACTTGTACGAATGCTTGATTATATTCCAACTCAACCTCCTGTATCCGAACATTTGCTTATCCGAATTATCGCCAACTCGGAAAGATCGGATAATCAGCGCTCTACTGTATTCTGCTTATCTTTAGATACTTAGTTTTTGAAATGATAGAAAAATAATTCCTGTTCATTAACTTTGTTCTCCATCGTCGCTTTCTGTTCTTCAACTTTGAAATTTACTATACAAGCATACTCTCTCTATATTTAAAAATTATTTTTAGCAATCTTACATAAATGCTGTCATGATATATATATGCTTGTACGAATGCTGGATTACATTCCAGCTCAACCTTTTGTATCCGAAAATTTGTTTATCCGAATTATCGCCAACCCGGAAAGTTCGGATAATCTCTATTGTATTCTGCTTATCTTTAGATACTTAGTTTTTGAAATGATAGAAAAATAATTCCTGTTCATTAACTTTGTTCTCCATCGTCGCTTTCTGTTCTTCAACTTTGAAATATACTATACAAGCATACTCTCTCTATATTTAAAAATTATTTTTAGCAATCTTACATAAATGCTGTCATGATATATATATGCTTGTACGAATGCTGGATTACATTCCAGCTCAACCTCTTGTATCCGAAAATTTGTTTATCCGAATTTTTGCCAACCCGGAAAGTTCGGATAATCTCTACTGTATTCTGCTTATCTTTAGATACTTAGTTTTTAAAATGACAGAGAAGCAATTCCTGGTCTTTAACTTTGTTCTTCTTCGTCGCTTTCTGTTCTTTAACTTTGAAATTTACGATATATAAGCACACTCTCTCTATATTTAAAAATTCTTTTTAGCAATCCTACATAAATGCTGTCATGAAATATATATGCTTGTACGAATGCTTGATTATCTTCCAGCTCAACGTCCTGTATCACTGACATAACACCTGAAAAAAAAAAGTCGCTTTTTTAATTAAAAATTACCTAACAGTGGTTCTTTGTATGTTCTAGCGCACATAATTCTTTTTTAAATTTTTTCTCTCAATGACATCTTGGCACACTGCGAGGATTCTTGCCATCCAAAGAATGTAGAAAAAAAAGAAAGAAAGAAAGAGGAACCAGAGGAACAGAGAGAGATAGAAATGGATGAGAAGTTACAAAATGAATCTACACTACACAGGTTATAAAGTTTGGTTGAGATGACTAGTTACGAAGAATATATGGTAAGGGGACCCAATACCTCTCATTTGGATAAAAGATGACCAAAATGTCGAATTTCAGATTTTTATCCTAAACATCCTTAATATTCTAATTATCCTAAATATCCTTACCATCTCTGGAACATTGTGCCCAAATTTCTTGACGATCTGATAAACAGTAAAATAGACATGATTACATAATCACATAACATTACAATATTATATAGGAATGCCCATTAGAAAGTTTGAAATAAGTTTAACCCCTTAAGTGTTTAACCCCTCGATAAGTGTAGGCTACTTTTTTAAAATTCAGATTGCTTGATTACCACCAGTTTTTTTTAAGTCGAAATATTCCCGTTATTTAATAGACAAGTAAAATAACGAGAATAAGGCCAATTACTCTATTTTAAAAAACTGGTGGGAATCAAACAAACTGAATAAAACAGACGTAACGTACGCTGCCCGTGAATGTCTCGGGCACGACGATTAAGGGGTTAAAAGAGCATATGGTAGATATCAAATATGACAGAAGTGCTACAGCACTGGCAAGACTACATAGACCTGAGACTTTAAAAATTGATTTTAAAAATAGTAAAATAATTTATCCATCAAGGCTTTATTTCCCATCTATTAACCGTAAATCAATAGAAATCTATATGCGTAACGTGAGCATTTGCAATGAATCCGTCTCATTTGAATTACCTAAAATTTGGCACGAGGTACTTTTCAGCTTTAAAAAAGCAATAAAGAAATATTAATTTTCGCGTTTACAATTGATTATTTCAGCACCTGATTTTTGAGATATATGATCTCGTGATTTATGTTTTCAAGTTTATTTTCAAAAATTTGCGAGAATATTTTTTTTATCGTTATATATTTCGAAAATAGAGCCGTACATGAGCGCTGAAACATATGTCGATCACTAAGAGGTTTTTATAAGCCTTTTTTGTTGTCTCTTTGCATCACTTAAGCATTTTATCTATATTTTAATTGAGATATGATTAATTTTACGTATCTTTCTTTAATATCTCTTTTTTGTAAGTGAAATAAACTCATATTTCTCGGTTCGTATTTTTTTCATATTCTCTATTTAATCAAAATGTTAAGATTTGACGGAAATGCCACTTAAAATTAGAAGATTTTAGGAAATTTTTACGTTAGATTAATGAATATTCTGTATTTTCGGAGAAAATGAAGTTGATCAAAGTGGAAATTTTCGTGTTTTAATGAGAAAAAAAAATAACGAAAATATTCGTTCAAATGACGGATTTTATTTATTAATTTATTTTTGTGTACACACATGCATACACTGTAGGAAATGACCAATGTTTCTTATTTTATGAAAATATGCTATAACCACGAACGAAAATATAATATAATCTTCTGAGTTATCCGAAATTTCAAATAGCATGTTAAATTGTCTTTTGAATCCCCAGAAACGAATACATTTTCAAAATTTAAAGAATAATTTATAAAAACAAATTATTTTTAGCTGCCCGAATTTTTCAGAAACGTTTCCGAAGGGATTTTATAGTGTATTAATTAGTGTCCTCAGGTTGGAATACCTGTTTTTCGAATGTTATCCATTCTCAAGTACACGTTTTCAGCCGCATAAGTTAATTTATACATGAAAGAGTAAAGAAATAATCTTAATTTTAATGTTATTGTTAACGCTGTTAATTTTGTATGTTTGTCTGTTAAACATTTTTTTTAGCATGAAAATGTTTACTTCAGAATGGATAGCATTCGAAAAACAGGTATTCTAGGCTGAGGACACTAATTAATACACTATAAAATCCCTTCGGAAACGTTTCTGACAAATTCGGGCAGCTAAAAATAATTTGTTTTTATAAATTATTCTTTAAATTTTGAAAATGTATTCGTTTCTGGGGATTCAAAAGACAATGTAAGATGCTATTTGAAATTTCGGATAACTCAGAAGATTATATTATATTTTCGTTCGTGGTTATAGTATATTTTCATAAAATAAGAAATATTGGTCATTTTTTACAGTGTGCATATGGAATACGTTTCTAAAATAGCGAAAACGGATTCAGGGAACCTCAAAATGTAATACTATTCCAATATTTCCATAATCAGTTTTTATCCTGATTGCAATACTTAACTTACACTACATGTACAAAAGTAAGAAATTCTGATAAAACTTAAATTTTCTTACGCAGTTTGGTGCTGAAGTTCAGATTAACGAAACGTGCAGATTAACGAGTACGAGGTACGAATTCGGAATGCGTTTCCATTTTCAAAATATTTTCTCCATATTTTCACTTGCGAAAAAATTGCGCATAATTTACTTAAAAAAATAAAATAAAAAATTGCACGAAATTAAATTTTCATAAAAATTATGTTGTACAATAAAAACTTACAATAAACTATTTCTTTCATTGTCTACTTCTCTCATGTATATACTCATTTCTGAAAACATGCACACTCTCAAGAATAAAACATCATGTGCTCATATTTGAGTATGTCCATGTTTCAAAAATGAGTTTGAACTGATTCTAATCCTTTTTGAGTATGTCCATGTTTCAAAAATGAGTTTGAACTGATTCTAATCCTTTTTGAGTATGTCCATGTTTCAAAAATGAGTTTGAACTGATTCTAATCCTTTTTGAGTATGTCCATGTTTCAAAAATGAGTATGAACTGACCTCTATGTGCTCAGTTTTGAGTATGTCCATGCTTCAATGTTCTGAGTATTTCTGGTATTTCAGAATTGAAAGCATTGCGTCGCCCTATTTGAAACAAAAAGTTTCATAACAAAATGAAAACATCGATTTACACAGATTTGAAAGTGTCATTTTTCACAGTGTGACTAACTGCACTGAGAAAAATGACTCGAATAAAATCGTGGTTTGATGACGTCAAAACTTTAAATGTTCTATTACTGAATTGCGTAAAAGAAATATCCTTATAACTCCAAAAATGTTAATCATAATAATTAACGGTTTATTGCGTCGGATTAAGCGTCTCATTTCCAATTAAAATATTTCTTTGAATTGAAATTTGGCTGAAATACAGGGTCACGAAAAATCGAAGAGTGGTGAAAATATGATTCCAAATATCTCGGCAACTCATTATCCGATCGACTTCATTCTTTATGCAAAATTTATGTTTTTTTATTGTCTTTTATATTCACTCCTTAAAATAAACAATTTCGAAAATTTTTATATGCCTTTTATCAGAACGAATATTTCGAGAGTCCGAAAAAAATAGTTCCGGATAATCGAGGTTATTGAAATTGAATAAGATTCTTCCCATCATACTAAGTACATACCAAATTTCAAGTCTTTATCTCAATTTGTTCGGGAGATAGAGCGTTTACAGACACACACAGACAGACGGACGGCAATTTTTATTTCTAAAAATATGTTTTTCGGAATCTCCAGTGTCTGAAACGTGTAAATCCGTCAATTTTTTTTTTCGATTTTCAAAACGATTACAAGACTTACTCTATACTACGTATGATGTGTAAGTAAAAAGAATAAAATAAATAGTGACAATAAAGAAATTATAAAATGAATCATCGCCACCCAGTTATAAAAATTTGGCTTAGAGCACGAGTTAACAAAAAATAGGTTAAATAAAAATGCCGTAATCTATATCTGAAGCTTGGAATAATATTAACAAATATAAAAAACTGGATCTTGTTACAGTTCTAATCAAGTATTATCAATTCTCTTTATTCTTTACGTTATCGATGATTCTGTTTTAAGTACATGACAATCAGAGAACGCTAAGTAGGAAATTGGAACTCCATTTTTTAGTAAATAAAATAATCAATAAAATCAGATAATAAAATCAAAGAAAAGGAAGAGAGATAGGGAAAGAAGAGAGAAAGGAATAAATTATAAAATGAAGTTATAAAAATTAGTTACCACCCAGTTATAAAAATTTGGCTCTAAGCACTGAGTTAATAGAAAACATGTTAAACAAGTGGGTAAGTGTGATCGAAGATCGCACAAAGGGTTTCGTTTAATATTCCTTTCAAAACACCTTAACCTTTCTTTAATAAATCCAAATAAATTTCATTTTCCACAAAAAAAAAAAAAAAAAAAAAAAAAAAAACTTATAATAATAATAATAATAATAATAAAAATCACTATTATACTCTGTCATAATAATATCTGTCATGTGGACTAAATGAGATATTAAAAAAAATCAATTTCAAAATTAAATATGTTGTATAGAGACCTTCAAAACGTTAAAATATGCTGATATTTCCATAATCGTGTTTTTATCATGATTCAATGCGTTCTTCAAACTCATATGACGTTATAGTTACTTGCTGATGTCATATCTACTTGCTTTATCGATTACTCATATTAATACTCTCTTTGTATTATTCTCAAACATTTGAAAAAGTCCGTTAAACATCCAATAGGACGTCAGATTAATTTTCTTTTTAATTCTCTAATGATATCATATTAACCTGCTTTCTGTACTTACGCATACTCATACTCCTTGTATTATTGAGAAATATTTGAAAATTTCCGTTTTATTACCAATATGACGTCATATTATTATTATTATTATTATTATTTTGAAGAATTGGTGAAACATTTTATTTCATTTTCATTTTTTCATGTGGAAATCTTTCAATAGAAAATTAATTATTGTAGAAAGAATTTTATTGTGGATTTTTAATTGTTGGCAACTGCTATAACGAAAAATGTTTAAATTTAATATGAAAAGGCTGTTAGATTTTTGGTTTTTTATCTCTCTATATTAAAATAATACGATTTTTTCAAAACTTTATGATTTTGATATTCATAGTAGATATTCAGCTATAAGTACACAAATTTTCATGTCTGTCAGTTATATAGTTTCTGAGAACCGGCTTAGTGACGGACAGACAACGTAGCGGGACGAATAGGGTTTCGTGAGATGAACGAAACCCCAATAAAAATGCCATTATTTATTTCTGAAGCTTGGAATAGTATTACCAAATACCAATAACTGGATCTTGTTACAGTTCTAATCAAGTATTATCAATTCTCTTTATTACGTTATCGACATTTTGTTTGAGGCACATAACAATTAGAGAACACTAAATAGGAAATTAGAACTTCATTTTTTTTGGAAATAAAATAATCAATAAAATCAGATGATAAAATCAAATAAGAATAAAGAAAAGAACAAGAGAGGCAGAAACAAGGAAGAAGGAAGAAGTTACAAAATGAATCTTTGCCAAACTACAGCTTTATAAATTTGGCTCAGAGCGTTAGGTTCGAAGAACACGTGTTAAAAGAAAATCTCATAAGCTGTATCTGATCCCTAAAACATTTATAAACGTCAAACGCAGGATCTAGCGACAACTTTCATTTGTTATGATTGCTTTATTTCTTTATACATCTCGTGATTTTATTTGGAAAGATGAGAGTATTTTTGAGAAATTTAAACAGGAAAGAAGAATTATTCTATTAATAATTTTCAAAATTAAAAATACGTTTTTGAATTTTTTTTAAAATGCCTATTTTATGTTTGGATCCATTCATTGTATTTTATTTAAAAAAAAAAAAGGATGATTTTTTAGGTGCGTTCGTAATTATATAAATACGTAGCACCTATTGTCGTCGCTTGGTCCGTCCGTCTGTCCGTCTGTCCGTCCGTCCGTTCGCATATAACAACGCAAAATCTACCCAACCGAATGGTTTGAAATTTTAGATATATTATCTTTGCAGAAATTTGTCGAGACATTTCAAATTTTATGAAAATCGAATCAAAACTTTTTAGGAAATATTAATAAAAATATTTATTAAGAAATGTGAATTATTTAAAAAAAATCGTTGCTCTTTTGTTATAGGAGCTTCCGAGGTTTAATCGTCAAGCGACCGAGATATTTATTTTATGACAGAAATTAATCTGCAGATGATATAATTCATTTCACAGAATTAAAAATCAAGAAGATCTGAATGTTTATATAACTAGCTATAGCACGAACGCACCTCATTTGTCACGTTTGACGTACAATTTCCAACTTGTTACTTTCTTCTATCAATAATAGAAGAAATTATTGTAATTGAATTTTTTTTTCGACGGATTTAGACGCTTTAGGTGTTAGAGATTTAAAAAAAAAAACACATTTTTACAAAATGTCTGTCTGTCTGTGTGTCCTCTTTGTATCATCGAAAGTGTATGAATTTATGCATAGAATTGAACCAAACTTCATATATATGTTTTTGGTTATGGCCAGCAGGTCGTAGTTACATTTGGGGATAATCCGGAGGAAGGAGGCGCTGTGATAGCGATTTTTGTGTCATTTTCCTTATCATCGGAAAGTGTACGAAGTCAGGTACAGGACTTAACCAAACTACATACATAGTTTTTTATTTGACTATGGCCGTCAGTTCGGAGTTGAAATTGGGGATATTTCCCTGAAAGGGGCTCTGTGATAGCGTTTTTTGTACGATTTTCCTTTTGTGTCATCGGAAAGTGTATGCAGTTATGGATAGAATTGAACCAAACTTCATATATAAGTTTTTGACTAGGTATGTCAGGTCCCATTAAAATTAAGATATTCCCCCAGAAGGGGCGCTGTGATTTTATTGATTATTTTCAGTTTAAGTGAAGATTTTTAAAAATATTTTTCCACGCAATTTTATACATAAATGTAATGTAATAGGCCGAGTTTTATATAAAATGCCTAAGGCTGGCGTTGTGATACCGAATTTTGTTCAATTTTCGGGCGGGCGCAGTATCTGTTGAAAAAATAAAATCATACTGAATCACCCAATAGTCCGATTTAAGTTTAATTTGCATATTTGTAAAAAGCAATTTTTTTTTGTTTCTAAAATGCATAATTTAAAAAATTACGCTTTTTGAAGTATTAATTTGTATGAACTAGAAAAAAGTTTTGGGATTGGCATATACGAACTAGTTTAAAAAAGATATAAATTAAAGGATCCGGGTCCATAAGCCGTGTTTTTGGTCCATGAAATAAGACTAAAATTTGATTTTGTTATACTGACTTAATTATTTCAATTTTTAATATTAGAAGGTTTATCCTGTTCAATTTCAACAATAGTTTTTGCATTTTGTTCGTACTTACACAAGCTCAAAGTTCGCATTATTCGTAGTTTTTGATGAAAAATACGCAATTTCTCCTAATTTTACCTCGATTTTTTATATGAGCGCAATCGTGCAACACTTTCTTCTTTACATATATTATAAAATACATCAAAATGTACAATATATGTTAAAATAAAAATGTTGCAAAGATGCGCTCATAGTGAAATATTAAAAATAGAGAGTTAAATAACTGCATTCCTTCACGTCACTACGAGACATTAAGATGCATCAACGTGTTTAAATGTTGCTAAAATGAATGTAACTATTGCTAATAGCTGCATTCCTTCCCATTAGCAATAGTTACGTTCATTTTAGCACGTTTAAACACGTTGCTGCATCCTAAAGTCTCGTAGTGACATGAAGGAATGCAGTTACTTTAACTCTCTATTTTTAATATTTTACTATGAGAGCATCTTTGCAACAATTTTATTTTAACATACATTGTACATTTTGATGTATTTTATAATATATGTAAAGAAGAAAGTGTTTCACGATTGCGCTCATATAAAAAATTGAGGTAAAATTATGAGAAATTACGTATTTTTCATCAAAAACTACGAATAATGCGAACTTTGAGTTTGTGTAAGTCATATAAATCCAAACAAAATGCAAAAACTATTGTTGAAATCGTACAGGATAAATCTTCTAATATTAAAAAGTTAAATAATTAAGTCAGCATAACAAAATCAAATTTTAGTCTTATTTCATGGGCCAAAAACATGGCTTATGGATCCTATTCTTTTGTCACCTAGATTTAACATTAGCATTCTTAAAATTTGACCCCTCTAACTGTAGGAAAATTAAAACAATTATATAAAATACAGTGAACTCCCGTCAGGGCGGACTTCCAAAGGAATCCATTTTGCCTGCAAAAACCGAAATCTGTATTCAGCGATGTAAAAATTTGAATGGTGTAGAATAAACCCCTTCGTTGAATCAATTGAATCCAGTTTTAGACAGAAATTAAATAGGTTATCCACTTAATGTTAAAACAAACAACCTTTTCTTTCATTTATTAGTTTTTGTTACAAAGAAAGTTAGTGATAATATGCAAATACAGAAGAATACGAGGGTAGTTTGATAAGTTCTCGGCCTGACACAGAGATGGAACAAGTATAACTAAATGACAATGATGTTTGTAAAGTATGATCCTTTAGATGACATACTGCTGAATTTCACACGCGTGAGTGTCTTGGTTATTGCTGGGCGATAAAATAAAGTAAACAAGCTTTGACATTTTCTAAAAATGGAAAAATTGAAGTTCGAGCTGTCGCTGTCATGAAATACTTTGTGGAAAAACTGTTTAACCCCCACAGACGTGCAAAAAGAGTTACATTCTACCTTAAAGGATTCTTGTCCTTCGTATTCGACGATAAAAAAAAGTGGGCTGCTGAATTGAAACATAGTAGGAAATCCATTCACGATGATGGACGCTCAGGACGCAAAAAAACCGCTACGACCGACGAAATCGTCTTAAAAATTCACAATGCCACATTGAATGATCGCCGATTGAAGATACGGGAACTTGCTAACATTGCAAACATCTCGATACTCCGTGTCCACTACATTTTACATGATGTTTTAAGTATGAAAAAGGAAAAAGCTTTCCGCTCGATGTGTGCCGCGTTTGTTGAACGTCGACCAGAAACGTTAAAGAATTAGCATTTCTCAAGAATGTTCTGAAATGTATCGTGTTGCAAGTGGAAAAATAAAATGAAATATTGTCAAAAATCTTTTTGACAATATATTGTCAAAAAGATTTTTGAACCACCCTCGTTCAGGGTGCTCTAAAAAATTCCCACACAAAAGTGTGTCTTAAAGGTATTGAGTTTCAAGAGGACTATGGAGAAGAAATTATTAGTGGTTGTAAATGAAAAAGGAAATTCTGATATATTACATTTTCTGAACAAACTGAAGCATAAGTGATCGTGAAACAGGGAAGCGTGCTAATAAGATGCGTTGTCAAAGGCAGTAACTCAGCGTTCTCATCCCAAGGATGTTAAAACAATGAAACATTGAAGAGAAGTCAAATCCACGGAAAGTATTTTTATTGCAGATGACATACGATGAAACGAGGGGTGGCCTCTTTAGCTTAATAAAATAATTAGATCCCTTTTGATCAAAAGTCAGAGATATCTGTTCAAATTTCGCGGTATATTTGTGCGCCAACACTTTGGTTACAGCGCCAAGAATATATGTGGGTCGTACAATTTCGCCAGCAATAATTTTATGGCCTTCTGGCATATTAATTTAGAGGGGGAAGAAATGAAAGAATTGCAATGCAAGGCAACTTATGGCTATTTCTCGCAATTTTGTCAGGCATACCGATGAATGTTATGAGAAACAGGGCAGATGTGATTTTCTGGAAATGAATACACTTGATAAGATAATAGAATTTTGGCAGTTGGAAAGTAATAAAAGACTTCACTTACATTAAACAAGGAAGTTAATGTTATGCTTGAACAATAGCGCAGATGTAAAAATCATTTTATAGTTATCATTAAATTTTCCAGACAGAGAATAAAGTCCGAAGGATAAATTAAAATATCTAACGTACTTATTGAATAATTGCAGCTGCATTTATATGCTGGATAGGAAGTTACGTTTTTGAGGTTAAATAGAGACAAGGCATAAAATGAAAGAAAAGAAATTCTAATATATTTGATGAAATGAAATTACTTTTAATCTTTAAAATAGAAAGGGTTTAAGTAAAAATAAATTAATCTTTAGGAAACATAAGGGAAATATAAATTTAAAATAATAATGAAAATATGTATATGATCTTTACCATAAGGAATACATTGAAAAATAATACGAAATTATCTCAAAAATCTTGTTCTTTCACTGTCAGGCCGAGAACTTATCAAACCACCCTAATAAATTATTGCGAAAAAAACAAGAAATTGCTGTGCTTGCAAAATTTAACGTTAATTAAAGTAATAAAAAAAATTCTATTGCTATATCTGATTTTTGGAAACATTTCTGATTACTTTTTAGAGTGTAGTTTAATGTGTTTTTTCAAACCCAAATATCGATTTTAGGGATGCTATCAATTCTCAATAAAATATTTTCAGCTAAGTAATTCAATTTATACATGCAAGATGTAATTTAACGTAAATATTGATGGTGTTCATTTATCATGTTTGTCTGTCGCAAATTAAGAAACATTTGTTATTTTCTAAGCGTACAATTTTTAGGTAGCTTTCAATACAAAAAAGTCCTTCCGGCCTGTACCGGGAGGAAAAGGTAGCTTTCCTATATCTTCGTTTTAAAATTTAATCTAATGTTACACGAAAACAGCAAGTTAAAATGCAAAGAAACGTTTACAAAAGATTCATTATTACTGAATTTGAATAAGAAATTCGCCAAATTATTGAGCAATAGCCAAATTGGCTTCATTTATGAAGACTTATTTTGGTCGCCAAATTTGGCGATATTTCGCCAAATGTCGCCAATTTTGTCTCCAATTTTGCCAATTTTGTCGCCAATGTCGCCAATTTTTGCGCTAACGGATATGAATATATAGTTTTATGCGTATGATTGGGAAAATTATTACAACAATGAAAGAAAATAATTTGCGAGTAATGGCGTTAATGTGCTGTTTTGTTTCAAAATGCCAGCCACCATAGGATTTCAAACTGCTCTATCTCAGCCATTTTTTAAGATAGAGGTAAACCAAAAAATGCTCTGGAATCCTTGTATCAAGGCCTAACACGTAATTAAAAAATAAATTTGAATTTTTAATTTTTTTGTATATTTATTTTAGTTTTAAATTTTTAAATGGCCGCCATCTTGAAACAAAATGGCGGACCAAGCTGGCCAACGAACTCGGTCGAGACATTGGTGACCTTAATACACACAATTAGTTTCATCAAAATCGATTTATAAATACGAGCGTTATCGTATGATATAGGATATATGGATATATCTATATATATAAATCAACATTTGAACGGAGGGTGGTTTTGGGGTCTGGGGGTCATGATCGGTGAAAATATATCGAAATTTTCTGGAACTGCTTTCCTCCGAACGGCTGCAATAGGTAGCTTTATACCAGTGGTTCCCAACCTTTTTTGGCCGTGCCCCACCAAAGCATCTCTAAAATGATGATGCCCCCCTCCCCCTAAAAAATGTAATTCTTATAAAAATTTTAATGAATGAACTGATAGAGTAAAAAACATTTAATATTGATCCTGAAACATACCGAAGGTAATGAATGAATCAAATATTTTTTTTATAATCATCTGATACTACTCGTAGTTTAAAGTATCGTTGGCACATAAAGGGTCACTTTTAATCTCTTCGCAACGGTCGCCATGTATGCGTGATGTATAGAGTGCTCAGAATCCTTGATTAGACCAATCAATAATTTTGAATAAAACATTTTTGTCTTATTTAATCACAGAATTTCTGCGATTAAATTACACAACAATTTCTAATTAGAATAAAATGTGATAAAAGATTCTGTAAAGGAAGATCTCCAAGTAATTGTTAAATATACATTTGAATAGTTTCATGTGTAAAATTGATTTCCATGTATTTTCCATTGATTCCCACATATTGCAGTGCGACTCATTCAATAAATAGTCGAAAAAGTTGTTTAAAATTCTAAAATACTTATAAATATTTACTTATAAAAATTACAATGAATTTTTAAATATATAAAAGGTATTTAAATATCTTAAATAATTTTTTCTATAATTATTCTGGTAGAAGTGTATTTAAAACTCTTGAATGGAGACTTTTTAAAAAATGAATAAAAAACTTGTTTTTTTTTTTTTTTTTTCATTTTTTTTTAAATTTAAATGTGTAACTTTTATTTTCAGTCTACAGCATTACTATTACAAAAACAATTCAGAGAGTATGAGTTCACAAAAATCTTGAATTGCCCCCCTGAAAAGTCAAATTGCCCCCCTGTGGGGCGTACGCCCCCCGTTGGGAACCACTGCTTTATACTTTTTAGTATTGAAAGCTACCTAAAAGTATAAAGCTACCTATTGCAGCCGTTCGGAGGAAAGCAGTTCCGGAAAATTTCGATATATTTTCACCGATCATGACCCCCAGACCCCAAAACCACCCTCCGTTCAAATGTTGATTTATATATATATATATATATATATATATATATATATATATATATATATCTGACCTATGTCATACAATAACGCTCGTATTTATAAATCAATTTCGATGAAACCAATTGTGTGTATTAAGCTCACCAATGTCTCGACCGAGTTCGTTGGCCAGCTTGGTCCGTCATTTTGTTTCAAGATGGCGGCCATTTAAAAATTTAAAACTAAAATAAATATACAAAAAAGTTAAAAATTCAAATTTTTTAATTACGTGTTAGGCCTTGATACAAGGATTCCAGAGCATTTTTTGGTTTACCTCTATCTTAAACAATGGCTGAGATAGAGCAGTTTGAAATTCTAGTGTGGCTGACATTTTGAAACAAAACAGCACATTAACGCGATTACTCGCAAATTATTTTCTTTCATTGTTGTAATAATTTTCCCAATCATACGCATAAAACTATATATTCATATCCGTTGGCGCCAAATTCTCGCCAAAATTGGCGACGTTTGACGAAATATCGCCAAATTTGGCGACCAAAATAAGTGTTCATAAATGAAGCCAATTTGGCTCTTGCTCAATAATTTGGCGAATTTCTTATTCAAATTCAGTATTAACGAATCTTTTGTAAACGTTTCTTTACATTTTAACTTGCTGTTTTTGTGTAACATTAGCTAAAATTTTAAAACGAAGATATAGGAAAGCTACCTTTTCCTCCCGGTACAGGACGGAATGACTTTTGATATTTAGACACAATCTGTTATGAATGGCAAAATAAACAATTATAAAAAAAAACTTCAAACAAATTAAAATGGTGCTGTTTCTTCATTCTTCCATTAATTAGAACTGCCATCCCCAAAATGAAAAAACGAAAGAAAAAAAAAAGAGAGAGAGAGATAGAAACGAGAAAGACGTGTTACAAAATGAATCTTCCCCATCCAGATTTAAAACTCTGGCTCAGAGCACAGGGTTCGCAGAACACATGTTTAAAGAAAATCTTATAATCTGTATCTGAAGATCTTTACTGCATTAATGAACGTCAAAAACGGGATCTGGTTACTTGCTCTCATTATTTGTTATCATATCTCTATTATTTATAGCTTTGAGAATTTTATTTAATGAACACGAGTATCAATTAAAGTTTAAACAGGAAAGTAACATTATAAGAAAATATAAATGTTTCTTACTACACGAAAATATAACTTCTTCCGAGTTATTATTGCAAAAAGCGTTCTTTATCTGTATATTTTCAATATATTTTCGAGATATAACAAGAACGAAAAATTATGAGTCAAGCATAGGTTATGTAACACTTTCCAACGCTTCCAAAATAATTTTACAAATCATTACCGTTTAATAAGCTGAAAGATAACATCTAAGTAAACAGTTTGGAAAACACATAACATATTTAAAAACGTAATTTCAGGAATTTCCAACATATACAATATTCGGAAAAATATCCGAATACTTTTATTCAGCCCTGTATATGATCTATAGATTTGTATATATACTACATAGGATGCTAAATTTTAGTTTAGGTAGGAAACGCGTAGCACAGTTTAAAATTTTCCTTCTGGAGTTTCTGTCAATAAACGGAAATGTGTTCGCGAACTTTTGTGCTGCCCTGTATAGGATCTACAGAATTTATACACACCAAGTAATAGACAAAAAGTGAGACAAAAAAATTAAAATCGCGTTCAGCAACTTAAAACGCACTTCCAGGAATTATTGTTAACTTCTTTTTGTTAACTTCTTCGCAAAAGAATTCTTTTGCGTGTCCCTGTAAATGAACGATGACTGCTATACACACAATATTCTGTAATAAGACTCTTGTATTGCACCTTAGTGATATATATAAATTTCAATAAGCTCAAAATAGTGAAACATTATTTATTTAAACCGCAAACGATTTTTCTTTATAGACGTAATGTAACGGAATTCTTTTGACTGTCCCTGTAAAGTAACTGTAAGTGCTATGCACACCCTATTCCATATTAAGCTTCTTGTACTGCACCTTAGTGATATATATCAATTACGATGTGTTTGAAATTGTGTAACAACATTAAAATAAACCGAAAATGATTTTTCCCCATAGACCACAATGTAACGGAATTATTTTGAGTGTCCCTGTAAAAAAACTATAAGTGCTACACACTTCCGTTGAAATAGGGAACATGCTATAGATAACTACAATAACATATAAAAATTGCAGAGCAATCCGAGCATATTTACGGGAGTTAGAGCACGGTCAGACGGCCAGACGGCTGACGGCTGACGGCCATACGGCCAGACAAACCGAAGTCATAAGCACTTTTCAACTAGGTTGGAAAGTGCTAAAAAAGAGTTTATTTAATTCCCAAACCGCAATATCAGTTTTTAGGATATGCTTTTAACTTTTAATTAAACATTTTCAGCTGGTTCACTGAATTTATATATGTAAGAGTACTAAAACAATATTCATTTACATGTTAATATAGATGTTGTTAATTTATCATGTTTGTCTGTAAAACATGTTTGTTGAACGTAAAAATGTTTAATTAAGAATCGATAACATCAGAAAAACCTATATTCTGGGTTGAGAAGACTGAGTAATACAATATAAAAACTCGTCGGAAACGTTTCCAAATATTATTGACCGTAAAAGAAACTGTTTTTTTTTATATAAATGCTTCTTTAAGGGGGGTCCGGGATACATTTTAAAAACATTTTTATTTATTGAATTAGAATTTTGAATTTTTTTAAGTTGGTTAACCATATAATTTGTAAACAAAATTAAATCATAAAACTCCTCATATAGATACATATATATATTTTTTTAAGTTTGGTAATTTAAAATTGTTCTCAAAAAATAAATAAATAAATAAATAAATAAAAAACTCGGATATTATTCGACAAAATTAAAACTTTTTGCATTTAGTTAAACAGAAATATATAAGTTTTAATTATGATTCAGAATTTTTTAAAATATTAATTTAAACAAATTAAAATATTTAAAGTTAAAAAAAAAATGATGTAACTTATTTAAAAAAAAAAATCCTATTTTCAAAAGTAATTTTTTTCCCAATTTGCTGATTAAAAAATAAAGTAAAATAATTGAAAAAGACATGTTCCAAGTTTGAATCATTTATCTTTAACGGTTCTTGACTCATAACAATTTAAAGACGAGAATTGTTGAAATACCTGTCATGCAGAAAAACACAAAAACGTTTCCATGACAACCACTAGTTGATAGCTAGATTTTGAAAACCAAAAAAATATATATATATCCTGTTCGAATTAAGATAAAAATATGATTTAAACGCCATTTTAAGCGGAAAAAAACAGAGAATACAATAAAATATTAAAAAAAATTTGAAGATTTTTGTGTCTCGAACCCTCTTAAATCGTAAAAAAATATTACTTTATGAGCTTTATAAAGGTAAATAACGCATTTCGGAATCGTGGGTAAGTCGGAAGAGGTTATTGTATATTTACATTTGTGGTTATATTATATTTTCCCAGATTAAGACATATTTGTCTTTTTTGACAGAGTACTTTATGCATTCAGGAAGAAACTAATTCATAATTTACAATATTACTGATATAACACCCAATAAGGACTTTTTTTTAACACTTTCCAACACAGTTGAAAAGTTTTTATGAATTCTGTGTGTCTGTCCACGCTCTAACTTGCGCAAATAAAGTCGT
This sequence comes from Maratus michaelseni, assembly GCA_963931845.1. Taxonomy (NCBI): domain Eukaryota; kingdom Metazoa; phylum Arthropoda; class Arachnida; order Araneae; family Salticidae; genus Maratus; species Maratus michaelseni. Next base: position 126,906,853 of record OZ007597.1, read on the forward strand.
ATTGTCATGTAATTGATATATGTTGTCGAAGTTGACGATAGCATGTTCGGTATTGAAAATGAAGTGTGTAGAATGTATGGTTAGATTACAGGAGCAACCAAAAATATTTCAATACATTACGGACAATAGAGAAAATTTTTTTCAGCGCATTTTAATAATGTTGCACTATTTCAATCATAATAAAATTGATATGCGTCACTGAGGTAGACGACAACAGGTTTTCTCTAGAGTATTAGAATAAGTAACAATTATAATTTGTTTACAGGGACACTCAAAAGTATTCTGTTACATTACGGTCAATGGGGATATTTTTTTTCAGTGGATTTTAATAATGTTGCACTATTTCAATCATAACAGAATTGATATGCGTCACTGAGGTAGGCGACAACATGTTTTCTATAGAGTATAGAATAAGTAACAATTATAATTTGTTTACAGGGACACTCAAAAGTATTCTGTTACATTAGGTCAATGGAGAAAAATCGTTTACAGTATATTTTAATGATGCTACACTCTTTCAAACATAAATAAATTTATATGCGTCACTGAGGTGGCTGACAACAGGATTTATATAGAGTATAGAGTAAGTAGCATTTATAGTTCGTTTACAGGAACGCACAAAAGTATTCCATTGCATTAATATCTTTGGGGAAAATTCGTTTATAGTGTATTTTAATGAAAATGATATACATTACTGAGGTGCACTAGAGCATGTTTTCTGTAGATTTATCGAGTGCGTAGAGTATTTCGTTTGTTTACAGAGACTCTCAAAATATTTTGGTTACAAAATTGACTATGAGCTATAACTGCTGGATTTAAGTTTTAAGCTGTGATATGCATTTAAAATGTTTATTTTTAGAGTATTATGAGGCGCGTGTTTCATATACAGGGTTGCACGATATGGAATTCGCACACATTATTGGTTATGGAGAATAATTCCTGAAAATGAATTTGTACTGCGTTGTGGTTATTTTTTAATGTTTACAGTAAAATCTCATTATAACGAATTTTTGGAGTCCACCAATTAAATTCGTTATACTGAAAAATTCGTTAATGTGAAATTCGAACATGGAGTTTTTTAAAAGGAAAATCTGCATGCACATTGAAAAAAAAAACTATTACATTTATATTAAATTTCGGTTAACATGTAAACATGTCAGTAAATAATAAATATACAGTGTACTACTATTGTGAACTTACAAGTTAGAAATAAGAATTACGTTCATTAAATTTCAAGATTTTAATCGTAACTATTATAAAGGAATTATAATTTATCTTATATTCCTGACAGATAAAAAAGTCTCACTGACATCTGCTGTTAATGTAACTTTATTTTAAAAAAAAATAAAAAATCAGAAGTTTTCTTTTTTTTCTGCACCGAAGTTCACAATGCATTTTTCAAAACAAATTGAATAAAGGGTTTTCGGAACATTATTTTGCTGGGATAATTAATTTTTAAGAGTTTTAATATTCCTTAGAGTCTCTTTTGATCGTAAAACACAATCTTTGGTACTTGATGGACAATCATCATCAGTTTCATTTTCACTGTCACCCCCCCCCCCCCCACCCCTCCTTCATTGAGTTTCCGACGGTAGTTTTCTTTCAAATTCTAGTTCTTCAATAGAGATATTTTTTCTTGCGAAATCAACATTTATAAACCTGAAATGACTATTCTTTTTAAGCTTTCAGTAAATTCGTTAATTCGAAAAATTAGTTAATATGAAATTCGTTAAAGTGAATATTTTTATAATGTGAAAGCATAGGACGTTTTTTAATAAACTAAAAAATAGTCGTTAAACTGAAAAATTCGTTAAAGTGACATTCGTTGTAACGAGATTCTACTTTATTTAGATAACTCATTTCATTGTATGAACAAAAATGTGATTTCTTAACACTTTTCCGATAGTGTTGGGAAGTGTTTCATAATCTATGCCATGATGCATGATTTTTCGTTTTTGTTTGCAATTAAAAAAAAAAAAAAAAAAAAAAAAACTGACTGTGATTCCCTGTATATTTTAGTGAACATAATTTCATTTTAAAAATTTTCACGGATGATATCTTGGCGTGGTATAATAATTTTTGCAATGAAATGGAGAATAAAACACAACAGACAGAAAAAAAAACAAAAAGACAGAAAGAAAAAATAAAAGAGAGAGAGATAGAGAAAGGGAAAAGTTAAAAAATGAATCTTTGCCTAGCTGAACCCAGCTTTGAAATTTTGGCTCGGAGCACTGGGTTTGAAGAACACGTGTTAAAAGAAATTTTTCAGAAGCTATATCTGAAGATCTGTATAGCATTAATGAATGTCAAATCCGGATGCGTTTGCAGCTCTCATCATTTGTTACCAGAGCTTTTTTATTAACACTTTCCAAAATAGTTCGAAAGTGTTTATGAATTCGGTTTGTCTGGAGGTCTGTCTGTGCTCTGACGCACGTAAATATTCTCGAATTGCTGTGTATTTAATATATGTTATTGAGATTTACTCTGTTATATTCAGTATTTAAATTAAATGTCAAGCATTTACAGTTCGTTTACAGGGACACTCAACAAAATTTCGTTACATTGCGGTCTATGGGTAAAAATCGTTTGAAATGTATTTTAATGATGTTACACTATACTTCTTTTTAATTGCTAAAATATGTAAAATAAAAAGATTGTAAACTGTAAAATAGGTTTAATTAGATTGTTGACATATGTTTCAACTTAATCGGAGCCATTATCAAACCAAGCAAAGATATTCTATAAATGCACGGTCTATGAAGTTATTTGAAACGCAATCATTTAATTTTTCACGTACTTTTTAAAAAATTACGCACGTTATTTTTATTTTTTACTTAGATGTTTATTTCCATATTTGTAACCATGGAGTAACTCGAGCCACAATTTTGGTAAGTTAAACGATGCTGTATCGTTACATATTGTATTTTTACGTGTTACAATCTCTATGGCTTCTTTTATAATATGGATTGCAGAGGAAAATTATTTTACTTTCATTGAAATTTATTTGGATTATTTCTTCTTGATATAATCTTGCAAAGGCTGTGGTTTTTCTATTATACTTAATATCAGCTATATGTTTCTTTTTTCTGTAGCTAAATTTCCTGCTTGTCCTGCCAATATAGTAATTCTTTGATCCGTCTTCTTTAATAAATGGTATTTCATATCCTGAATAATTCTCAAAATTAATTGGGTCAATTTTAGTGCAAATGATATTCTTTAATTTCTGAGGGTTTTTGGTAAAATAACTTTATAGACCGTGCATTTATAGAATATTTTTGTTTGTTTTGAAAATGGTTCAGACTGAGCTGAATCATATGATGTTAACAGTCTAATAAAACCTATTTTACTGTGTATAATCTTTTCATTTTACACCATTTAGAAATTAAAAAGAAGTATTATAATTACAAAGTGTTATTATTTTTTATATTGATGTTACACTACTTTAAACATATTGAAACTGATATATATCACTGAGGTTCACTATACAAGATGCTTACTATAGAATATAATGTTATCTTAAAACAAATGAACAACGCAAAATAGCTAAATAAAAATATATAAAATGGCAAACAGCTGTTTCGGAGCCTCTAAAGCTCCCTCATCAGTGCCAAATTTAAAATATTAAAAACTGATTCACAAGTTTAAGCCATGTAAATATCTTGTGTCTCCGCACGCGACCAAGATAGAATGGTCACGTGCGGGAGAAGCAAGCATATTTACATGGCTTAAACTTTTGAATCAGTTTTGAATCTTTTAAATTTGACTCTGATGATGGAGCTTAAGAGGCTCCGAAACAGCTGTTTGCTATTTTATATATTTTTATTTTTTCTAATTTTGCCTTGTTCATTTATTTCAATATAACGGCACAAAGTACAATTCACGTATTTTAAATATAGTGTTATTGTTTATTGTTCATTTACAGGGACACACAAAATAATTCGGTTATGGTACTGCCTATGAGAGAGAATGGCATATAAATGCGTTTTCAATTGCGGTATGCGTTTTAAAATTTAACTAATTTTTTGCATATTACTTACTTGGTTATATGGATTCTACAGATCATATATGGCCTTGCGCAAAAAAAAATCGAGTACATTTCCGTTTATTGACGGAAATTGCTGAAAGAAAAATTTCAACTGTTTTATGCGTTTTCTAACTGAACTAAATTTTAGCATGCTATGCAGTATATATAAATCTTTAGATCATATACAGAGCTGCACAAAATAATTCGGATACTTTTCCGATTACAGATGGTAATTGCTGAAATTTTGTTTTCAAATGTGTTATGTATATTCCAAAGTACTTACTTCTAACCATTATTATTATCTACTTCAGCATCATACAGTATTATTGCATGGTAGTGTTATTGCTCAGTATCACATAGTATTATTTAGTACTGATCAGTATGATTGGTAAATTGTATTTTCAGAATTTGTATTTTCGGAATTTTGTATTTTCAGAATTTGTATTTTCGGAATTTTGTATTTTCAGAATTTTTATTTCAGCATTACATAGTATGATTATTGCTCAGTATCACAAAGTATTATTTAGTATTGCTCAGTATAATTAGTACATTGTTTTCTCAGTTTTTGCATCATCAAAATTTGAATTTTTGGAATTTGCGTTTCAGTACTACTTCTCTAATCTCATTATGGTATTTGATTTGTGTTGATTGTTTTCTCTACATGTACCTATTTCTATACAATCACTTATGTTATTCCCTATTATTCTTAGTACTTATATACAGTACTTGTATTCTCAGATTTGTTTTCTGGCATGATTGCTGTACTTAAATTGCGTTAACTGTTTACTGTAAATACCCAAATATAATTATTCAAGTTTTTTTTTCCATAAAAGTCTTTTTATATACTTTATGCTAGTATTCAAACTATGATTACTTTCTTTGTCAATATCATATTTATTAATTGTTTATCTTTCAATAAGTGAGCTATTAGTATTGTTTTGTATTTATAGTTTTCTCTAAACTTTAATTATTATCTTGTAAAAGCTCTACATCTATTTATATTTATTTACAAGCACAATAGTTCATTCAGCCCATTATTGTATCTAACTTGGCTCGTCCAATATAATTGGACAACCTTTGTGATTGACATTGTAATCTTTGATAGTTAATTTTCAATAGTGAGGGGTCTTCTTCCTCTGCGTGATCCTTCCGAACATAGCTCCCTTGGCTGGGGCCTTGCCGCATAGTAAACAAACCTGCTGGGCGGGGCTAGCTGAGCTTAAGTCGAAAGGTAGGCCTCCTCGCCCGGTTTGATCTTGACCCTGTTTATTTAGACTTAGACTTTATCTTTCGCGTTATTTAAAGGGGAGGTTTTGTTACCATATTCTGAAATGTTTGGAATGTGTTTTATAATCTATGCTTGGTGCATTATATTTATTTCTTGTTTATATGTTACTATTTTATTTGAAAAAGATTAGACCATTTTAGGAAAATTGAACTAAAGTTAAAAGGAAAATTTTAAGAAATCAAATAATTCGTAAAAAAAAAGTGATCTTATTTAAAAACATTTGCTAAGGATTGGAAAACTTTTTTTTGTTTCTACAAGTTTATGTTTTAATTGTAAGTTTATGTTAATTTTAACAAATTCTTTTAGCCAGGGCCATCAAAGTTTTTCGTGTAAGATAAGATTCAGTTTATAGACAGATTTCATTTTCACAGGTTTTACTGCACTAACATAAAATAGAAATGAAAAAAATAATAATAATAAGAGGAAAGACAGAGATATGAAAAAAAAATTACGAAACGAATCTTTTCCAGCTTTAAAAATTTGGCTCAGAGCACTGTGTTCCAAGAACACATGTTAAAAAATAATAATAATTATAAAAAATCTCATAATCTGTATCTGAAGATCTATATAGCTTAAAGAATGTCAAAAACCGGATCTGCTTACATGTCTCATAATTTGTTATCATTGCTTTATTCTTTATATAGTTCACAGTTTTATTTGAAAAACATAAAAATATTTTTTTACAACTTTAAATAGAAAAATAGAACTTTATTTTTAAGGAATAAAATGATGAATGAAATTAGATAGTAAAAGAAAAGAAAATATATAAAGAATTATAAAGAATAAAAGAGAGATAGAGAGAAGGGAAAAAAATACAAAATTTTCGCTACTCAGTTATAAAAATTTGGCTTATAGCATCGAATTCCGCGAAAACATGATAATTATATAATCTATATCTATATCTGAAGCTTTGTATATTATCAATGAATATAAAAACACTGGATCTGGTTACAGTTCTCATAGTTTACTATCAACGCTTTATTCTTTGTTGTCAAGAACATGATTATTTAAGCGGAAAGTATAACTTTATTTTTAGGAAAAAAATAAGGAAATCTGATAATCGGACAATAAAATCTAAAAATAATCACAGAAATGAAAAGAAAAAGAAAAAGAGAGAGAGATGGAGACAAGGAAGAAGTTACAAAGAGAATTTTCACCACTCAGTTTTAAACACTTGTCTCTGACCACTGGATTAGCAAAAAACATGTGAAAAGTAAAATTCCATAATCTATATTTGAAAATCTCAAAAACATCAATGAATGTTAAAAACTGGATCTGGTTACAGCTTTATTATAATTTCTTCATCTTTTATATCTTTAATACCTTTTTATAATTCACAATTTTGTGGAAAAAACATAAAAATGTTTTTTAGCATTTTATAAAGAAAAGTAGAATTTCACTTTTAAAGAATAAGATAATCAATAAAGTCATGTAGTAAGGTCAAAGACAATGTAAAGAATAAAACAGATAGATAGACAAGCAAAAAATTACAAAATAATTTTTCGCTACTCAGTTAAAAATTTGGCTTAGAGGGTATTGAATCCCTCCAAAACACGATAAAAGTTTTTATAACGTGTACCTGAATCTCTGACTTATTTCAATAAATATAAAAAAAACTGAATCTGATTGCAGTTTTCATATTTTACTATTAATTCTTTATTCTGTCAAGAACACGACAATTTAAGTGTAAAAGAGGAAGAAGTTACAAAAGAGAATCTTCTCACAGAAGTTACGAAAAAGAGCCACTCAGTTTTAAAAACTTGGCTCTGACAACTAGCATTAAAATCTTGAAGAAACCTGTGTGATACATAAATAAAGGCAAAAAACGTCTTAACATCATTTAATAAATATACAAGGCCTTGAGAAAGCAAAGATGACGTGCTACCACTTTGAAGGCAGGAGCAAGACTTAATTTGTTGAAAGAGTTTACGATCACTCTGTACATCTATATTATAAAGCAAAAATATGTCCGTGGAGTAAAGCGGACGTAATATTTACCGTTTTAACACCTGACAATAAATTTTGCTTCTTTGTTTTTATTTTTACACCGTCTATGAGCAAATAAAAGATTTTTTCAAATGCAGTTTGTTTATTGACATTTGTCAATCTCAATTTATTTATTGTTTAGGCTTTTTAAAATAATTTTCGAGCATGATTTTTTTTTTTAAATCTACTTCTATCGCATGCCGAGTGATTACAAAAGATTAAGCGCTTACACTTAAAACAATATAAATAGTTCAGCCTTTTTGTTTCCGGCTAATATTTCCTAATGAAATTAAAATTTCATCAACAAATAAATAAAATAATAAAATATTATAAATAAAATAATATAAATAAAATAATAAAATAATATAAATAATATAATAAAATAATATAAATAAAATAATAATAAAATAATAAAATAATAAAATAATAAAAAGAAAATAATGTAAATAAAATAATATAAATAAAATAATGTAAATAAGATAATATAAATAATATAAATAAAATGATATAAATAAAATAATAAAATAATATAAATAAAACACGAATTTAACAGATATGTAATCGAACTACGCACTTAAACCACCGAAATTATTAGAATTAAAAAGGCTGTTTTAAGTTGCGAAATCTTTCGCGATTTCTTCGGTTATTAACTTAAGGCATACGGTTGTATTCGAAAGTATGGCAAATATTATTAATATTTGTCTTGTAAAAATGCTTTTTGATGTTGTTAGTGGACAATCTAAAACAGATATTAAATGTAAAAAACATATTAGAGTTATCAATTAAAAACAAGTAATATAAAAAAATGTTTTAAGTCAATTCCTACTTAGGTCAAAAATAATTTTTTTTTTTTTTCCAGCGATCTACACGCTTCGCCACTGACGGTATTTATTCCTAAATTTATATCCTGCTAACTATCTTATATAAGAGAAATTTTTGAAATATATTAAAAATTAAATAAAAAATAAATAGCTAAAATACCAAAAATTAATAGCTCGAAAAGTATTTCTCACAAAATTGTTAGACAAACTGCGTTAGAAAGGTAAAAAATTTTCTTGGTATAAATTTCAAATTATGCCGTTTTTCAAATATTGAATTTCAAAAATTACCAAACTTCACAATGAAGTACCATAGCGAAACATTCACACGTAAAAAGATAATGGGGCTGTTCACAGACACAGATCAGGCGGCGCGCGGGCGAAGGAGACTAAAATATGGAGTGAGTCTATACTTTTGAACAGAAATGAATATAAAACTAAAATTAATTAATTTTATTTAATTATTGAATTAATATTTGAAAAAACTGTATTAACATCAATTGTCATTCACTACAAGTTTTAAAAAATGTATTTGAACTTGAGTGGATGAATAAGAAGTATTTTATTAACGATTGAAATTTTCAAAAAGATATATAAATATATAGAGGATGTGAGCTGATAGTAGGAATTGAAAAAGATGAATTTCACCTATACTCTGTGACCCGGGAAGCATTGGATCCCTTAGTTTATATCATAGTTCTTTTTATTTCAATTCTATTTGCTACCGGCAACTCACACTTTTACATTACAGACTTACGTCTTAGAAACATTCTTAAACAAACCCCCCGCCCTCCATTAAGGTTTCAGGATACAAACCCTTATATCTTTTTATTTCATTTTCAAGTCTATCATTCCTTACTTTCTTGGCTTAGCTAAAGAATTTTTGTGTGTCAATTTTTACAGAAGAGGGGGTAGAAAAAAAGAGGGTGTGCAAAAAGGTTACATTCTGAATCTATCTTCAAGGCCTAGCTTTGAAATGTGGATTCAAGCGCTGAATTGTTGAAAGACGTGGTAAGAAATTTCACTAATTGAAAAAGTCCTTCCGGCCTGTACCGGGAGGAAAAGGTAGCTTTCCTATATCTTCGTTTTAAAATTTTACCTAATGTTACACGAAAACAGCAAGTTAAAATGCAAAGAAACGTTTATAAAAGATTCGTTAATACTGAATTTGAATAAGAATTTCCCCAAATTATTGAGCAATAGCCAAATTGGCTTCATTTATAAACACTTATTTTGGTCGCCAAATTTGGTGATATTTCGCCAAATGTCACAAATTTTGCCCATTTTGTCGCCAATGTCGCCAATTTTGGCGCTAACGGATATGAATATATAGTTTTATGCGTATGATTGGGAAAATTATTACAACAATGAAAGAAAATAATTTGCGAGTAATCACGTTAATGTGCTGTTTTGTTTCAAAATGTCAGCCCTCCTAGAATTTCAAACTGCTCTATCTCAGCCATTTTTTAAGATAGAGGTAAACCAAAAAATGCTCTGGAATCCTTGTATCAAGGCCTAACACGTAATTAAAAAATAAATTTGAATTTTTAACTTTTTTGTATATTTATTTTAGTTTTAAATTTTTAAATGGCCGCCATCTTGAAACAAAATGGCGGACCAAGCTGGCCAACGAACTCGGTCGAGACATTGGTGACCTTAATACACACAATTAGTTTCATCAAAATCGATTTATAAATACGAGCGTTATCGTATGACATAGGATATATGGATATATCTATATATATAAATCAACATTTGAACGGAGGGTGGTTTTGGGGTCTGGGGGTCATGATCGGTGAAAATATATCGAAATTTTCCGGAACTGCTTTCCTCCGAACGGCTGCAATAGGTAGCTTTATACTTTTTTGTATTGAAAGCTACCTAAAAGACACAAGCGTATTTTTGTCGTCATGGACAATATTTTTTTCTTTTACTTTTCTATATGCAAGAAGTAAGTATTGGTTTCGTGAAAATTTCGACTTCTGATTTTCGCCGGATTTATACGTTTTAGAAGGTCTTGACACGTTTTGACTGTTTTTAGACAATATCTGTCCGTGAGCCTCTGTGTCACTCTGCATGTCTGTATGTGAGACAAATTTTATGGACTATATATCTCAAAAACTAGTACATGGACTTGAATCAAACCTCAAATTCAATTATTCGTGCTGTTTGGTTTTATTGCAAATTGCCCAACAGATGGAGCTTCTTTGCTGCATTTTTCACGATTTCCAAAACAGCTACTTCTCAAGAACTAATGCGCACAATTTCACCAAACTTCATATTATGTAAAAACTTGATATAAATAGATACTGATAAGGTTTGGGTGTATATCGCCCAACAGGTAGCACTGGAATGCTTTGTTTTTCACGATTTCTGCGATGGCTATATCACGAAAATTAATTCACGAAACTTCATCAAACTTCCTATTCTGTTAGACCTTGAGATAAATATAGATGCTGATAAGGTGGTGGTGTATTTAACCCAACAGGTGGTGCTCTGCTATGTTGTGTTTTTCAAGATTTCTGCGATTGCTATATTGCGGAAATTAATACACGTAACTTCATCAAACTTCATACTCTGTTAGACGTTCAGATAAAGAGATGCTGATAAGTTTTAGGTGTATATCACTCAATATGTGGTGCTGTCATACTGTGTTTTTCACGATTTCTGAGATAGATGCTGATTTAATTTTGACTTTAATCAATCAACAGGGGGGCGCATGGGGCTTATCATGTGCTTGGCGAATTATTCCTAATCTTGTCCACAATCAATTGATGCAATTTAGCGAAGGTGATTTTTTATATTATTATTAATCACTGATAACTGTAATTCTATGCTAAATTCAAAGAAAGGCATTGTACTTCACATCCACAATTGTTGCTGTGTGAGTAATGCTAATTGAATTAATATATTAGAATGATATCGAACTAGTTGGATGTGTCAATCCCAAAACTTTCTTCTGTTTTCACACAATAAAAAGAATCAGCAACCAATTTATATCAAGGTAGAACTGAATCTAAAATTTTATTAAATTCCGTGCATTAGTTTTTGAGATAAGACAATTGTTAAAATCGTGTAAATTCTGCAAAATGCAGCATAGCAGCGCCACCTGTTGGGCGATTTTCACCAAAAACTAATCAGCACCAATTTATATTAGGGACTAACTGAATATAAAGTTTCATTAAATTCCGTGCATTAGTTCTTGAGGTATAGTTATCGTGATGATAATGTAAAACGTAGCATAGCAGCGCCATCTGTTGGGATTTGTACACGAAAACGTAAGCAGCATCTATGTATGTCAAGGTCTAACGGAATCTGAAGTTTGATGAAATTCCGTGCATTATTGCTTGAGATATAGATATCGTAAAAATCGCGAAAAAAGTGGTATAGCAGCGCCACCTGTTGGGATATCTACACCAAAAAGTAATCAGCATCTATTTATGTTAAGGTTTAACTGAACCGGAAGTTTGATGAAAATAAGCACAGTAGTTCTTGAGATAGAGCTATTGCGAAAATTGCAAAAAATGCAGCATAGCAGCGCCACATGTCGGGCGATTTTCACCAAAAACTAATCAGCACCAATTTATATCAGGAACTAATTGAATATAAAGTTTTATTAAATTCCGTGCATTAGTTCTTGAGATAGAGCGCCCACAAAATTTTTGTCACATACAGACAGACAGACACAGTCACAGACAGACATTCTCTAAAAAACAGTCAAATCGTGTTCAGGACCTTCTAAAACGTAAAAGTCCGTCGAAAACCGGAAGTCGAAAATTTTCATGAATCCAATATTTTCTTCTTGTAAAGATACAAGAAAGTAAAAAAGTTTTGTGGTGGCCGCAACATACTAGTGTTTTTACTTTCTTCTATCTTTATAAGAAGAAAGTATTGGATTCGTGAAAAAATTCGACTTCCGAAATTCGACTTCCTGAACACTATTTGACTGTGTTTAGAAAATGTCTGTCTGTCTGTATGTGAAACAAATTTTGTGGGCTCTCTATCTCAAGAACTAATGCATGGAATTTAATAAAACTTTATATCCAGTTAGACCCTGATATAAATTGGTGCTGATTAGTGTTTGGTCTAAATTGCTCAACAGGTGGCGCTGTTTTTTCAAGATTTTCATGATAGCTATATCTCAAGAACTAATGCACAGAATTTCATCAAACTTCAGATTCTGTTTGGTCTTGACATAAATAGATGCTGGTTACGTTCTGGTGTAAACAAATGGCGCTGCTATGCAACCTTTTTCAAGATTTTCACGAGAGTTATATCTCAAGAACTAATGCACATAATTTCAGAATTAAACTTCTGATTCAGATAGACGTTAACATAAGTTGATGTTAATTAGGTTTTGGTGTAAATCTCCCAAGAGATGGCGCTGCTATGCTGCATTTTGCAGAATTTACACGATTTTAGCGATAGTCATACCTCAAAAACTAATCTCAAGTCCGGAATTTAATAAAACTTTAGATTCAGTTAGCCCTTGATATAAGTTGGTGCTGATTCGTTTTTGGTGAAACTTGTATGTGATAGAAGAATGCTTTGGGATTGGCACATACGACCAGTTTCTCTTTGTGTGGATTTGAGAAAAAAAATGACTATTTCGAATAATTATTTTTAGGGTTTCTCACGAAACCCTATTGCTCCCGCTCCGTTGTCTGTCATTCTAGAACACTATGTAACTTACTGAGTTTAAACTTTGTGTATATATCAGAATATCAGCTGCAAAGAGCTGAAAATATTAAAATTTGAAAAATTCGTATTATTTTAATAAATATAGACAAAAAACCGAAATTCTAACAGCCTTTTCCTTCTATATTAAAAAAAAGTAATCTGGAACTGAGCCAAAAACGAAATGGACCAATCAAATTCTGCGTAGATATTCCTTGTTAGTCTCATCGCTTTTTTACTAGGGACTTTTTTGAGGAGATATTACTTTTTTTCTAGTCATCCTACGGATTCAAAAATCATACCACCAGACGCGAAATATAACAAGCTTTCAGAAATTAAAACAAGAACGAAAAATCATGCTTCAAGCATAGATTATGTAACACTTTCCAACGCTTCCAAAATAATTTTACAAATCATACCGTTTAATAAGCTAAAAGATAACATCTAAGTAATCTGAATACTTTTATTCAGCCCTGTATAGGATCTATAGATTTGTATATATACTACATAGGATAATAAATTTTAGTTCAGTTAGGAAACGCGTAGCACAGTTTAAAATTCTCCGTCTGGAGTTAAATAATACGGAAATGTGTTCGCGAACTTTTGTGCTTCCCTGTATAGGATCTACCGAATTTATACACACCACGTAATAGACAAAAAGCGAGTTAAAATTAAAATCGCTTTCAGTAACTTAAAACGCACTTCGAGGAATTATTGTTAACATACAGTAGAGAATCCTTTTGCGTGTCCCTGTAAATGAACGATAACTGCTATACACACGATATTCTGTAGTAAGCCTCTTGTAATGCACCTCATATAAATTTCAATGCGTTTTAAATAGGGAAACATTATTTAAATAAATCGCAGACGATTTTTCTCCATAGACGTAATGTAACGGAATTCTTTTGACTGTCCCTGTCCAGTAAGTATAAGTTCTATGCACACCCTATTCCATGTTAAGCTTCTTCTAATACACCTTAGTGATATATATAAATTTCAATGCGTTTAAAATAGTTAAACATTATTTAAATAAACCGCAAATGATTTTCCCCCATAGACCGCAATGTAATGGAATTCTTTTGAGTGCCCCTGTAAAAAACTGTAAGTGCTACACACTTCCGTTGAAATAGGGAACATGCTATAGATAACGACTATAACATATAAAAATTGCAGAGCAATCCGAGCATATTTACGGGAGTTAGAGCACGGACAGACGGCAGACGGCCAGACGGCCAGACAAACCGAAGTCATAAACACTTTTCAACTAGGTTGGAAAGTGTTAAAAATTATCACGGTCTGACAATAAAAACTCAAAAAATCCTTAAAAATCGAGTAAAAAATCTTTTATTGAAAAAGTCATTTTTCTTATATTGTTGCCAATTTCTAAATAAGCGAAAAGGATTATGTTTTATCTCAAATAAAAAATGTATTTGCGCGAGACTATTAAAAACAATAATGAAAGTTTAAAATAATAATTAAATGATCACGTGTTGAAAGCAGGAAATAAAGAAAATTACGTCATAAAAATTGTGTTTACACATCAATATTAAAAATAAAAAAGATGAATTAAATGAAAAAGCATTATAACCAGTTACATGAAAAAGCATTATAACCTGATTACAGAAGAAAGTCGCCGTTCGTGATATCATCATCATCATCATCTTTTTAAAACAGGATACATCAACAGGTTTTAAGAGGCTGTGAAATCAGAACGGGGGCTGGTGAGCGTAGCGAGCAGGGGGCAGAGCCCCCTAGTCTTATTAAATTTAAACAATTTTGTTATAGCAGATGCCAAAAATTAAAAATCCACATGAAGTTCTTTCTATAATAATTAATTTTCAATCAGACGATTTTCACGTGAAAAGTGAAAATGAAATAAAAAGTTTCACCAATTGAAAAAAAGATAAATTTGAAATAAAATTGATTGACGTCATAGTAGTAATAAAGCGGAAAATGTCTAAGATTTATCAATAATACAAGGAGTATGAGTATGTTTATGTACACAAAGCAGGTTACTATCATGTCATAGAGAATTAAAAAGAGAATCTGACGTCATATTGGAAGTTTAACGAATTTTTCAAATATTTGAGAATAATACAATGTGAGTATGAATATGAGTAATAAAGAATAGTAAATATATGAGTTTGAGAAACATATTGAATCGTGATAAAAATCCGATTATGGAAATATTCGCATATTTTAATATTTTGAAAGTGTACAACATGTTTAATTTTGAAATTAAATATCTAAATTTTTTTAAATATCGCATTTAGTCCGCATGAGAGATTATTAAGACAGAATATAACAGCGGGCACTTAGATATTAAAAAAAAAACGAAAAAATAGACCGGTAAATTTTTACTTTATAAAAACATGACTTTTTTTTTTTTTTTTTTTTTGGTTGCTGAATGGATTTATTAAAGAAAGGATAAAGTGTTTTGAAAGGAATATTAAACGAAACCCTTTGAGCGAGCGATAATCAATCACGCTTACCCACTTGTTATTACAAGTTGCGAGTTATACTATTAGATATTTGTTTAAGCATCTATTTAAAAAAATATATACTATCAGAGGGATCATTGCAACATTATCCATTTTCAGAAGCTGAATTTTTACATTCAAGAGTAACAAAATGATACTAATTTTAACGTTGATGTTAATGCTGTTAATGGACCTTATGCAGGTGATCCAATATTCTAGCAACTTTACCGCCAGAATACCAGTATGCGCAGCCTCAAACAACGCAGCAGACGGCATTTAGCCTCGACCGAGGTTGCGTGCATTAAATTTAACTGTAATTTTGCAAATTTAACAAATATTCTGTATAAAGAGCAACATTTTGAATTTACATTACAATATATTAAATACTTACTGCCACAATAATGAATTGTTTTGCAGAAATGTTATCAAAAGATCATTAATAATGCATACTCCATAGAACGCTATGCTAATGTTCAAAAGTGAATACCGCCAGCAGACGAATTTTAGCCTCGAACTCAGTTTGCGTATACAAGAGGTCGATTGTCAGTAAAACATGTTTATTGCATCCAAAAAACCTATATTCCGGGTTGAGAAAAGTGATTAAAGCACTGTAAAACTAACTCGGAAACATTTCCGAAAATCAGTGGCAGGAAAAGAAACTTTGTTTTTATAAATCTTGAAAATCTTTTTTTAAAGGAAACTTTTTCTGTTTTTTTAAATCTTGAAAATATATTGGTTTCTGTTGTTTCTAATGATAAAGAACGTTTTCGCAATCGTCGGTAACTCGAAAATGTTACTGAATATTTTCGTATGTGGTTATACTATTTTTTCCTTGATTAAGAAACATTTGTCTTTTTTCTTCTACAATGTGTTTATTTAAATTAGAACACGTAACTTATTACCGTTTTGATTTTCTCAATACTTTTGTTGTATAGGCTAGCGTCTAGTTATAGAGATGTAATAAAACAACGTTAAAAACACCAGAACTTAAATTTTCTATAGCATACTAATTTCGGTAGCATTTAGCGTACCGTCCTCAGTGCTAAGAATGCTGGAAATTTGCTCATATATACAGTGTCTCACATAAGTGATGGGACACTTGTGCTTTACAAAAGGAAACTAATCAAATAAATTAAAAAAACATGTACACATTTTTTTTGTGGGTGTGTTTCATACTTAAATTTAGTAAAGATTATTACATAACATACATTTTGTCAAAATATTAAAATATTAATTTAATAAAAATACAAATGTTTAGAACGGAGCAAAAAATAGCTCACATAAGTGATGGGACACCATTATATATGCAACAAAAATCGCCTGAAATAAGCAATAAAAATATTTTTTGGGGTTTTATTTTTACTTAAAAGCAATTGGCAATAATTTATAAAATCGTCTGCAGTATTTCTCTCCAGTTTGTTTTGGAATTTTTGTGTTTTTTAGCTCTGTGTAGTCATGAATGCTAAACGAAAAGAAACTTCGCCTGAAATTCGAAAATTAGTTATTAATTTGCATATTGAACGTGGAAAATCTATTAGAAAAACTGCTGATACAGTTAACTTGAGTCGTTCAACAGTTTTCAATATCATTAAACGATATAAAAAGAATCATATGATTCAGGCTAAAACAAGACCTGGCTGACCATCAAAGCTATCCAATGGAATAAAGCGAATTATCGTTCGAAATATTAAAAAAAATCCAAGAATTAGTGCTTCAAAAGTTGCTGCTGATTTACAAGCATTATATGGAATAATTGTTAATCCTGAAACTATTAGAAGGGTAATTCGATCTGCTGGATATCACGGTAGAGTAGCCAGGAAAAAATTCTTCGTAAGTGAAAAGAATAGAAAACTCAGACTAGCTTTCGCAAAATCCAACATAAATAAGAATTCTGATTACTGGAATAAAGTTATATTTGCTGATGAGAGTAAATTTAATATATTTGGTTCTGACGGTAGAATCTTGGTGTGGAGAAAACCCAGGGAAGAACTTCGCAAACAGAACTTGGTACCAACAGTAAAACATGGTGGAGGAGGAGTTATGGTATGGGGGTGTATGTCGTCCGCTGGAGTTGGTAATTTTGTTTTTATTGACAGTATAATGGATCAGTACAAGTATATTGATATTTTAAAGCAAAATTTGAAATCTTCAGCACGAAAATTGAACCTTCATAACGATTTTAAATTCTACCAGGACAATGACCCCAAGCACACTGCTCTGAACGTTAGACTCTGGCTGCTATATAACTGTCCTGAAATAATAAAAACACCACCACAATCTCCAGACTTAAATCCCATAGAGAATATTTGGCAAGAATTGGAATCAAGAATTCGCAAACACACCATTTCTTCAAAACAACAACTAAAATCGGTGCTTCAAGAAGAATGGGGTAAAATCACTCCAGAAATCACAAAAAAAATAGTCGAATCCATCCCAAAAAGATTAAATCATGTTTTAAAAGTAAAAGGAAATCCAACAAAATATTAAAACCTTTTAAAAAGTAAAATTTGTGGATAAATATTTGATGGAAAAGTAAGTGTCCCATCACTTATGTGAGCCATTTTTTGCTCCGTTCTGAACAATTGTATTTTTACTAAATTAATATTTTAATATTTTGACAAAATGTATGTTATGTAATAATTGTTACTAACTTTAAATATGAAACACACCCAAAAAATTTTTGCACATGTTTGTTTATTTATTTTATTGCAGTTTCTTTTTATAAAGCACAAGTGTCCCATCACTTTTGTGAGACACTGTATAGGAAAAGATGCGGATTCAACCGAAAGGTTTAATGACCAATAAGGAAAATAAACCTTTAAAACCTTTTTTTTTCATTAAACCTTTCGGTTGAACCCGCATTTTTTCCTATATATATGAGAAAATTTCCAGCATTCTTAGCACTGAGGACGGTATAACGCTAAATGCTACCACAACTAGTTATAGAAAATTTAAGTTCTGGTGTTTTTAACGTTGTTTGTACGTTGTTACGTAACATTTCGCACTAGGTATCATCTCAATAATTATTAATGTCTAGTTAATTATACTGAAGTACGACTACATCAGACTTTTGGACTTCCTTTCAAGATCTTTGCTATGTACTTAATAGAAGAGATTAAAAATAGTTTGTCGTGTAACAGCTTAGATCTCAATTCAGACTTAACTTCAATTAGTACAGTCACTCCTTCATAATTTTTTTTTTATCCCTTTTGATGACTGAACGCGTTTCATTATTTCCATTAGTCATTCTTTGAAAGTTATACAAAGTATCATAAAAAATGGGAGATTAATGACAAGTATCTCGCTGCAGACATCACGTGACTATACTTAGATTTCTGCCATTTTACATCTTTAAATATGCTTTGCTTTAAAAAAATATATACAGGGTAACCAAAAAGTCTGGAAATGGTCTAATAACTCGAGAAATCTACATCGGATTGAAAAACGGAAAAATGCATGTTCAATATTTTGGAAAAATCTACACTGCAAATCCCGGCAACACAATACACAACGCAAAACTAACACAAAAACGGGCCGACTTTTGCACGCATAAAATGCGTTCATAATGTGTTTCCAAGTGTTCTTGTGTGGTGAAACATGTTTTACTCCTGGTGCTAAATAATGTGTTCGTGAGGTGTAGTTTTAAACACTTTTTACACGCATCGCTTTTTTAAACGCATTCACAACACATGTTTTTAAACACTTTAAAACACAATGTTATGCATTTTGGAATGCATTTGAAGCAGATAACGTGATGCGTATGCATCGGGAGGCATATTTTCTTTCTTTTCTCCCTAATTTCTTCTGGTTTTATTACCTTGGGTCGCTGCCCACAGTAAATTTATCCTTACAATTGTAGGCATATGCAGTCTCTAGGTACCCCCTTTTTTCAGCGTTTGTTCCGTTTCTTCCCGCAGCACCCCCCCCTTTTCCTTTTATAGATATTCTTTTTCATTACATTCCACTTTTCTTCCGTTATCACAGCCTTGAGAGCTTAGACCCTCCTTACCCTTCCCTTATATATATTTTTAACATTATCTTTACCCTTCATTCCATTGTGTTTCTGGGGTATCCCAAACAAGTACCGTTTGGTTGTTCTCCTTAAATATGCTTTTATTTTTTCGATAGGGGTCTTAGTTTCTCAGATAATAAGGGCTTTTGCTCCTTATTTTCAAATTTACTCCCTTGACTCCTTTATATTTTTTTCTATGCTGTGTTTTTACCTTTTTAGGCTCATGGGCCTATGCCCTCTCTTTCCCTAAATTTGTTTCATTTGAACATCGTTTGTAAGCTTTAGCAGATTTTTGCCCCCACCACCATGTGGCACTTTTGTTATTTGTATGTTTGTACACATAGTATTTCTTGTTTTCTATTTATGCAACTCTCATCTTTGTACCTGTAATCTTTTCCTCCTCCACATCACTTTACATCTTTTGCAGTAGCGGAAACTCATTCTTTCCTTTTTATTATCTTACCAGTATCTGGCCTTTTTTTGCTAGTTCTATTAGCATTTTGCATATTCCCCGGCAGAGGGCGCCCTCTTGCGCATTTTTAAAAAAAACATTTAAGATCACATTTGTTTCTTACTTATTTTAATGATGTTTATTACTGTATGTTCTAAACAAACTGCGATCTTATTTATTGTTTTTTAAGCGCAAGAAAGAGAGCGCCCTCTAGCGGGCATAATGATAACTAAAGTAAAGATGGGGGAGGGGGGGGATATGCAAAGTCAATAATGCCAGATGCAAGTAGAACAAGCAGGACAGATACTGGAAAGATAATAAAAAGGGAATACTGAGCGCCCTCTACTGCAGAAGATGGGAAGTAATGTGGAGGACGAAATGACTACAGATACAATGATGACAGCTGCATAAAAATTGGATAATTAGAAAACAAGAAATATTATGTGTACAAACAACATACAAATAACAAAAGTGCCACACGGTGGTGGGGGCAAAAATCTGCTAAAGCTTACAAATATTATCTAAATAAAACAGAAAATTAGGGAAAGATAGGGCATAGGACCATGAACCTAAAAAGGTAAAAACCCAGCATAGAAAAAAATATAAAGGAGGGAAAGGAGTAAATTTGAAAATAAGGAGCAAAAACCCTTCATATTTCAGAAACTAAGACCCCCTATCGAAAAAGTAAAGGTACATTTAAGGAGGACAACCTAATGGTACTCATTTCAAATACCCCAGAAACAGAGTGGAGTGAAGAGTAAAGATAATGTGTATATAAGGCTAAGGAGGAGCTAAGCTGTCAGCGTCTTGGTAACGAAGAAAAGGAAAGAGGAGTGAGATGAAAAATAAAATCTATAGAAGTAAGGAGGGGGCTGCTGGAAGAAACGAAGCGAACGCTAAAAAAAGGGGGTACCTATAGAAAATGCATATACCTACAATATTGTCAATTGTCGGATAAATTCACTGTGTGTAGCGACCCAAGGTCATAAAACCAGAAGAAATTAGGGAGAAAAGAAAGAAAATAAAACCCATAAAGCTATAACTGTATTCAGAGACTATGCCTCCTGGTGCATATGCATCAGATTATCTGCTTTAAATGCAATCCAAAATGTATAACATTATGTGTTAAAGTGTATATAAACAGGAGCAGGAGGATAAACTGGAAAACTGCTGGAAGAAACTGTGCAAATGCTGATAAGAAAGGCATCTATAGAAAATGCATATGCCTACAACTATAGGATAAATTCATTGTGGGCAGCCAATCCAGGGTGATAAAATCAGAGAAAGTTACAGATTAAAGGGAAAAACCCTCCAAAGCTAGAACTGTATCTCGAAAGCCCCTTTAGCCTGAATAATAAACACTCTGCTTCCTCATATTTTAGTTAATAACAAAAAAGATAGGAAAAGCCATTTCACTGAGAAATTATGACTTAAAATTAGAGAGAGAATAAGATAGGAGTAACAATTTATAGACTGGTATCATTGAGAAATAACTAACACACTCGAGATGTCCATACAATTGAGAGAAATGCTTCTTGAAAAGCATTCTTGTCATCGCACAACACTAAAGTGCATCATCTGTGTTGCAGACAGATTTTTAAAATAGCCTGTACAATGTCATCAATTATCTATGGTTTCGCGTATCCTTTTAGTAACCTTATAAACTTTCAGCATTTTAGCTTTAAAGAAAATAATTCTAGCTGTAAAAAAAATCCTCAAAATGGCAAAAATCAGTAATATTTTATAGAAAATAAATAAAATGCTGAATTTGGTATTTAAAATATTTACGTGTGCTACTAAATTAAAATATATGAAATGTTTGAAAATATTCACACTTACTGCCAATAGAGGCATTTTTTCAAAGATTTTATTATGTATGTTTTCAAAATTTTGATAAAAATATATTTTATTAATAAAGCTCAATTATTACTACTAACACTTAATATATAAAATCCCATTAAATGTGCTTGTCTTATCAAGATTTTAAAAATATACCTTATTTAATTTTCCATACCTTTATAGAACCTAGGAATATTATTGGAAATTTTTGCTATGCCACAAATTTTAACTTCTGTTACATATATTCTCAAAATAAAAATGACAGAAACACTCAGAAATCTAACTTTTATTCGATTTAATCCAATATATATTGCTCATTTTTTATTTTTTAAGAAACAACTTTGATTGGAAATTTCTCCATTCACAATAGTTTTTACAATAAATCCTTTCAGACCTATTGTGCATTCTAATAACCTACTCTTTAATTATAAGTATTGTACTACAGAGGAACATTTCTCTTTTATAAACAATAATATAATACTGAAGAATTTGAATATATTCATGCATAGTGTGGAACCAATAGATATGCAAAATTTAGTGAAAAAAAGTCAGGGATCAAACAATTAATTATTACCTTTCATTAAAACAATTCATTCATTCAAATTTTTTAATAGCACACGTTTAAAGTTATCAATAGTTCATTTTCCAAATATTTCTATAAATAAACTGCATTGGAAATTGAACAATTTGTTATTTACATGTTAATAATAACTAAATAAATTGTAGTGAAAATTTTAGATAAAAATAAATAAAAATACTTTGGAAAGGTCTATACTTTTTCTCAAGTTTTCTATATCTTTGCAAAAAGTCTCCATGTTTTTGTATTAATTCTAAAATTCCCAAAAGACAAATATTTTCTAATAGGTAAATACTTATGGTAATCTTAAGATTTTAATTTAAATTACAAAAGCATCGACTTTGGGTTTTCAGTCTCTCACATTCCTAAATTTCCCAATGCATTTTAGGCAAAACATAACATTTATTACAAAATACCTTGATCTAAATTTTTAAAAGTTGAGTAAAAGCAATGTTTTTTTTTTTTTTTTTTTTTTTTTTTTTTTTTTTAAATATGTGGTTGATGTAAATCATGATTAAGATCAAGCTGATTCAAAAAAAAAAAAAAAAAAAAAAAAAAAAACCTTGCACTAAACAATGTTTCTAAGGGCTTTTTGTTTTAAAAAACACAAATCAAAATAACTAGTATTCTTTCAATTTAACTTGATTACATAAAATTTTACTGAAAGTACAAAAACATTGAACACCAATACAAATGGTGTGTTTGTATAGTAAATTTTTGGTGTACAAAATGTAAAACCAGATTGTAAAAGCATAGAAGTTTTAAATAAAAATTTAATTCAGATAGACATCTTTGTATTAAACTTCACAAACTTTGCTGATTTTTCCACAGAAGGTGTATTTCTAAATTTTTTATGCATAAATGAAGAGTTAGAAAATATTTACATTTGCTGCCAACAAATGCATTTTTCAAAGCTTTTATTAGTAAATATGTATATTCGCTATATTTTGATAAAAATAATTTTTACCCTCTGTAACATATAATTTTTATCAAAAAGATCTTTCATTATGGTAAATTCACATGGTGGAAACCTAAAAAGTAATACGAATGACAAGTAACGTCACATAGTGTTAAGCTTATAAAACAAGTAATAATGTTATCAGTAATATATTTTTAATATAACCTTATAAATGAAATGAACTTTATTTTTGCATTTATATCTAAAAGATTCCTTTTTTTTTTTGTTTCTTATATTTACCTTAGTGTGAAACAAAAGTAGTATTTCATGGTCTGTACTTTTATCATGACAAAATTTCTTGAAGAGACTCTCGCATTTGGAATTAAATATGATAGCAATGATATATTTTGTGATTTAATTTTAGCACCTCGTTTATACATGTGAAAAGTTTTGGGTGCTAATATCTTTGCATAATACAATCATAGCTGCCAACTGCTAAGATTTTTTTAGCATCACTATTTTATTTAAATATTCTTCATCTTATTGTATCACAGAATTCTACAATATGAACAGGGAGAAATTTCTGTCCGTAATTATTAGTGCCAAAGAATCAGAGCAGTTGGCAGCTATGAACACAATAAACAAGAATCATTTCTGGATAACTTTATTAATTTTAAGCAGTATTTTAAATATTATTATAATGCATTTTCTTCATTTCGAAGAAATATGTCTATTGTCTACCTCTTCCTTGTGCACTGTTTGCAATTGTTTCCTATGCAGCAAAAGGTCATGTCTGCTATAATGTATATTAGTGTCTGCCGTACACTAAATTTATAACTTTTCATATGAAAATCCTGATTAGCACTAAATTTGTAATTGAGGAATCAAACAGAAATCATGATCTGTGTCGAAACTGCATTTAATAGAATTTTTTGAGTATTTTGCCAAACATGAGCAGGGGCCGATGCAGTTTTTTTTTTTTTTCTTGGGGCCCATTTTGTGAAAAATAAAGGTTATTTTCATGAAATTTATTATATTTTTGTGAAAAATAACATTTTGTAACGAAAGTTGAAATTGAGTTCATCAAATTCGAACCAAGCATTTATAAACAAAAACTTTTTAAAACCCTTTTGCCGAAGTTCTTCTCTCTGGTGAACTTGTTTGTTTACAAATTACACATTTTAAAACATCATAAAATAATAAATAGTAAGTTTTTATGGAATAGAATTTTGTGAAGGGGACCATTTTATCAAATTGATTTTTGTGAAGAGGCCCATTTTATTAAATAGATTTTTGTGAAGGGGCCCTAAATAGGCCCCAAATTTTTCCTGGATCGACCCCTGATGAGCATAAAAAATCTGTACGAAAAACTTCTTCATTTGAAAGAAATACAAATCATCTTAGGCTATGTTAAATTCTGATATACCTGAGCTACAAGTATACATATTAACAATTGCTTCTTTCTTCTTAATACTGGTACTTATAAATACCACTTCATAAAACATCTTAAAAGTAAAAAAAAAAAAAAAAAAAAAAAAAAAAAAAAAAAAAAACATACTTAGCATTGCATATCACGCAGGAAAATGGAAACTAGAATGAGATACATAGGCAAGAAAATCTCATTTTTTCATTCACAGGACTATTTTTGTTATCTATCGATGTTAGAGTAAAGTATTTAAAATTGATCCTGAAACATACTGTAGGTAATGGATGAATCAAATAGTTTTTATAACATTATGATTCAATTTAAAAGGACCCTGAGCATAAAGGGTTAAAACAGTCAGTTTTAACCACCTGCATGTATGTGACATACACAGCACTCAGAATCCTGAAAACTTTTCTTATTTAATCAAGAATAGTGAATAAATTAGACTTAGTGATTATATTTGTAATTACATTAGGCAAAATTTTCTTACCAAAATTACTGGTAATAAAAAATTCAAAATTCTGTAAAGGACGCTTGTCGCAAACATGTTAAATATGCACTTGAATAGTTTCATTTGTAAAAGTTTCTTTATCTAACATATTGCAGAATGAAAAGACATACAAGACTCATTAAATGCAAAGTCAAAAAAGTTGTCTAAGATCATTAAAATTATAGAGTAATTTTAATATACAAGTGTCTAAATGTTTTCATATAATTATTCTGGTAGTGATTGTATTTTGAACTTCTGAAGGTATACTTTCCAAAAATTGAATAAAAAACTTTTTTTTTTTTTCATTTTATTTTTGAAATTTGAATGTGTAACATTTATTTTTAGTCTACAACATTACTTTTACAAAATAACTAATAAGGGAATGGGAGTATAGCAAATATGGAATTGCCACCCTAAAAATTCAAATTACCCTCCTGTGTGGGGGGGGGGGGAGGGGGGGGATGCCCCACATTAGGAACCACTGTTTTAGAGTAAAAATGGAGAATAAATTAAATAATTTCCAATATTTATGTTTTACTGTTTACACTCACAAAAAAAAAAGAAAAAAAAATATATATCCAAATATAGTTATAAACAGTGTTTGATTTATGGCAGGGCATTCGGGACACGGGCCCCCAAATGCTACTGAAGATTTTTCAATTATTGGCTATAAAAGTTTTAACGGTTAAAAAACAAAATATCGAAAAATGTGTTTGTCAAAGTAACTTTATTTTTTCCTGATTGTTTTTTAACAATTTATGTGCAAGAATGTACAGAACTCTGTCTGTGGGATCGCCATATTATTTCATTTTTATTTATTTTACCTGTTATGCCTCATGGTTAAAATGGACAAAGGCATGTGGTTCTGCTAGTTACTTTTATAAATTTAGTTTTTTTTTTTTTTTTCAGTGAAATCTTGTATTTGAAAGAAAAAGTTATTTGATTAATAGGATATGCTAATATTTTAAATAATTATAGCTTGGTACTGCAGTAAATTTATTATTAGTTGCAGCATACTTTATCATTCCAGATATGTGGACTTGCATAGAGAAAGGTAATCAGCACCACACAATTTATTATAAAATTCAATTGAAATTTCATAATTATGAAATAATTATTTAAAAGTAAATTAATGATTATCAAATTAATTTTTTTTAAACTGATATTTTAAAGAAATTCTTAAAGTCAATAGTGATTATCTTAATAAGTATACTGCTTTCAATATAATATATATTACTCAAGGCTGCTGTAAGCATCGGTGCAAGGGGGGGGGGGGGCATACGCATCTGTGCCCAGGGTCCCCAAATTTGTAAATCCGTCCCTGGTTATAAAGAATAAACATACATTGCTTAAGTACAAATTAATGACAAAAAAAAAAAAATATTTTATGATAATATTAGTTTTCTAGAAAAGAGAAAAATAAAAACCTGTAGTTTATTAGGAAACTTATTTAAGATATTGGCCATTTCAATATTTATTTTTTTGTTTGTTTATTTGTTTCCTTCAATAGTACAAAAAAGTCTCTAAGAATGGTTATTACTATTATTCAATATTTAAATAAATTTACACAATATTTTAAAATTTATTCATAAATTCAAAAAGGTATATTAAGAGCAAATTAAAAAAAACATGGTGCAAGAACAGTTCTTAATTTTTTTCAACTCTTCAAAAGAAAAAAAAAAAAAAGAAAGAAAGAAAAAGATATGCATTACACAATAAAATGCTAATCACTTACTATAAAGCTTAAAAGCAATATTTACATGTACAATATCAAGATTTGCATACTCTATTAAAAAAAAAAAAAAAAAAAAAATATATATATATATATCCAAATACAAGTTTTAAATATATCAAATCGTAACTGCCTTGTTTATTCATAGAATTTACAATATTTTTCTACAGTTAAAAAATTGTGGTATAACTGCGCGAACCCTGCATTATATAAAATAATGAATGTAAATTTAACTAATGATTGCAAAAACAGACTTTTTTTAATTCAATAAATAAGATGAATTTCTTAGATTACTGAAGCAAAACATTTTATTAAATCCAAAATTCTACAACAAGAATGAATTATATAACAAAATATTTAAAATAATAGTGATACAAATCCTAAGGTGCTTCAAAGGCCAATTTGTAGGATACTTCATTATATTCTGCAAATAGTCATTGCTATCTGAAATTAAAACCATAAGTAATCAATTAAATTGAAAACTCTCTACATGATAATAAACATGCAAATACTTTACATCCTAAAAAAAAAAGAGGGTATTTTTTTTAACATCTATTAAACAAAAACTACTACATTTAATTTTTTAGTTATTAAATTGTATACTTAATATCTTTCCTTACACATTCAATGTGTAAATTATGATACAAGATTGCCAGTGTTTTAATTTTAGATACTTTTATGTATTAGGGGCTGTACATATATAATGTTATAAAGCTATCTCCAGGAAGAAGTGAAACAATTCTCTTTGATATCTTTATTATTTTTTATCTAACCAAAATCTTTTTTTTTTTTTTTTACATCAAAAGAGTTTTATATATTTTTATTAAAATACAAAGTTATTATTTAAAGCCAATTATGATTACATTTATGATTTTAAAGTAATTTCATTACAAAATAGGGAATACCCCCAACATCCGGCATTCAAAAAAACTAAAAAAAAAATTTGTAAAATAAAAAAGAATTTGTAGACATTGATAGTGACATCATTAAAGGAAGGGGAGGGGGGGGGGTCTACAATTATCATACAGTCAAAAACATATATGCAATGTACTGCCACTTAACTCTATTTTATATAAACAAGATTGGATTTAAGTACAGACCTCATGACAACTAAAATTAGAGGGGGGGGGGGTTAAAATTGAGAATATTCTTTTACTTTTGAAAAATTTTTAAATGCCTTGGGTGTGTTAGAAATAAAGGCGAGGTTAAATTTGGCAGGAAAAGCAAAGTTTTCAAAGTCACTTTCTGACAATCTTTATTCACATTTTTAAATCTCATCATATTGTTAAATCTTTATAAGTAGATTTAAAAGTTTTTTCCACAATCAGACTAAGGTCCATTCCTTATTCTAGTAATACATAAATCACAATTCCGAAAGAAAAAGGTATTTAAGAGCCATTGAACTAGTTTGCCTTGTGAACACATTTCTTCTTTTTGCAACATAGTACAGTAGACTCCCTCAAATCTGCACATCATTTCAGATTTAAACAATGTAACTTAAGATATAAACAATGAAGTTTTTTTTTTAAATTTATAACATTCTGTACACATTTTAATATGGTATTCTAGTTAATATGATTGAACTCATGTTTTCTCATGAAGGAAGCATAAATTTATTTCTGAAGAATTTCAAGATAGTCCTGATATCAGTGGCGATATCTTTTTAACAAATACATTTATGTATTAATCAAGCTTTTTGGTTATTAAGTATGGCTAAACATGAAAGAAAACTTTGTTATTGTAAGATTTTGATGGGAATTATTAGTGTATATCTATAAGGAGAATTTCACTGAATGATTCAAGGAAAAAATATCTCATCACTATGCATATTTAGTTATGGATTATGAATTATTTACTTGACCTTTACTTTTAATATTTAAAAAATATAATAATTTTGTTAATTTTTATTATTTTACTTTATTGTAGGCATTTATTATAATTTTGAGTGCATTATTAAATTCAAATTACTGTTTAAAAATATAAACAAAACTGATCAGAAATCTGCAAAATTCTAAAATCTGTCCAATCTCTTGTTTTTAAGCTATGTGGATTTAAGAAGAGTCTACTGTATTTCCAGATATTTTTTCTCTAATATATAAGTTGCATATTATGATGAGTTTCACAGAGATTCTTTCAAATAGTAAAATGATTTTTTTTGGGAGGGGGGGGGGGAGTTTCTTTCATTGGTAAATTAAAAATAGTAAACATGTTTGAAATTTTAGAAATGTCAATTTTTTAATTTATCAGAGACAAATTTTGTGTGCAGGAGAAAAGCAAGCTAAGTGCAGATTAGAAAATTTGTTTCATTGGTCGCTGTTTCATTTTCATGATTGTTTATATTTGGTGCAAAATTGCACTTTCTTACGACTGAGTTATGCCAAGACACCTATAACAAAGAAGTTACCTAATGTTCATTACAGATTTGATTACTACCAAGCCATTATTGCTACATGATCATACAATACATTTGGCATTTTTATAATAAACTGGTTAGGTCCTACACATCAGTCACCAGACATAAAACATTTATAATATGTGACAGACATTTCTTAGAAATTTACTTTACAAAATACACTTAGCTGAAAAAAAGAGGTCACACAAATACAGAGGCTGCAAACAGACCAAGTTATTGCGACCAAAGAAAAAAAAAAAATCCGTTGAATAATATCACACTAGTTGACAAGTTTTTAAACGAAAAAGCATGAGGCTTGCAAGCATTATTAAAATGATTTGTAATTTAACAGTTTTTTTTTATATATATTTCATTAAATTACAACTCAAGTTCTAAACGATTGTTGTTTCTTGACAAATGTTTTCCCTCTCCTATATTGTCGTATCCAAAATTCAATTCAAAACACTAACTCAAACATCCTTAATCATTTTTAAATTTAATATTGTTACTAAGAAATAATAGAGTACCTGCGTATTATCCGGGCCAGGAGATAGATTGCCAAAAATGGTTGTCAATCTTATTTATTGTTACCAATCATGTACAAAACAGTAATTTATTATTAGATACATAACATTGCAAAAAATGATAAATATAAAATAAATAAATAATTATAAATGAGCAATAATAAATTAATAACAAAAAAATATTACCGAGTGGACATGGACAGTATTTAGATGAAAGATGTTAGCTCAGATCAGCCATGAAGCCTTTATGCCAAATGTCATACTCTCTTCAGACTTTGCATTCTCCAGGGGTTTGGAAAATTAAACAAATGTAGCATACCAGTCTGTTTTAATTGCTTCCATCAGTCCTTTTAAAACTAGCTCATAACTTTTTCAAAGTGATCTGACACATAAATAAATAATAAAAGGCTTTACATAATGCACAGATATTAAAATTATTAAATATAAAATAACATGACTGAGAACAGCATTTTCAATTTGCTTGGATTTATACTTTGATTTGATGGATATTTAATTTCCCAATACAGGAACCTTGTTTTCTTTTTTTTAAAGCTTGGCACAATTTGGGTTACAGAAAGTAGGATTTGTTGCCAAATAATATAAACATATATAAAAACAAACTTGATTAACTTTTATGCTTGTTTATATATGTTTATGTACATATATATTAAATATTTTATACATATATAAATATATATATATTTATAAATTTTTATATATATATACAATTTACGGTACTTTTCAATTAGCCGGGTGCCGGTGAAATATACATAGTATATGTATATACACATATATGTATAAATAAATAAATATG
Organism: Maratus michaelseni; assembly: GCA_963931845.1. Lineage (NCBI taxonomy): Eukaryota > Metazoa > Arthropoda > Arachnida > Araneae > Salticidae > Maratus > Maratus michaelseni. The sequence goes on from OZ007597.1 coordinate 126,937,281, forward strand.
TATATATATGTCCTTTTACTAAAGATGTAAAATTTCCAAAAATCTTACGGTGATGGAAGAAAAGCATCTTTTCTGCAAAAATTGATTAAGCTTTTTAGCATAATAAATTTTGTTCTAATATTTTTTTACAAAAAATAAAATAAAAAGTAACTTCAAAATTAATGCAAACTAGAATTTTTTTTTCACTTTAGATTAATATATTATAAATATAAATACAATATATATATATATATAAAATAATGATTTTCGTACACTTAAGGGTTATAGTGGCCCCCACAATTATGAATTATGCCAAGATTGTAGTTATGATTTAGCCAAGTTCATCACAAAGCTTATATATATAACCAAACAATCATATATGTGCCATATATGAGGGGGTTAGAATGACAGTGGAGTAAGTAAAAAAAAAAAGGTTGAATCCTCGAATAAGCGAGGAAGTTGGCGATGTTGGGTTTGGCAAGGTGATAAATGATATTTTGTTGCTACCTGTTTGTGTCTTACATTTTTTCCTCGCCTACGTTGTTTGATGTAAGAAATTTGATTGGTTTACGAGTAAATTAAATCCCTTGGTCGGGTTGGTTGGTTTATTGTGTGCGGTAATGTTGGATTCCTAGAGTTCGGAGGTAGCTAGTACAACGCGTACGCATTTTTGCCGATCCCACCGAAGCTAGGGAAGAAAATACGGGCTTCTGATTGGTTGAATAATTTGAAGAGTATTTTATTTTGATTCATTTTTGAGTTTACGTTTATTTAATCATAGTTTCTGTTTGAAAACCTTTTGGAAGATATATTTTAATAAATTTCCTTCGGATTTTACGTATTTATTAATAGATAAAAGAAAGATTTTCTGAAATTTAAAATTAAAAGAAGTTAATGATGATGCTTCTGCTAAGGTAAGTTAAAAAGAGTTATGCAATATCTTTATTCCGTGATTAAATCTTGAAGGTAAAAAAAAAAAATGTTATTTACTTATTTCATTCCGATGTTTATAGCTATTAATATTTAAAATTTCAGCACGATTTGTATATGCATATAAACACAATAATCACATTTCCTTTTTATGGCGTCCATTTCGCGATGTTTATAAACTCAATTGTTCTGTATTACTTAAAAAAAATTATAATAAAAATAAATTGCCATTTCTTCTTATTATTATTATTTTAACATGATATGCATTTGAGAACGATTTATTTACAAACAACAATTGCTCTTTAAATAATTCAACCAATGAGAAGCCTATATTTTCTTTCGTATGCTAGCGTCGGTGGGATCGGCAAAAATGCAACGCGCACGTTGTTTGATGTGGAAATTTGATTGGTGTATGGGTAAATAAATCGTTTGGTGGGGTTGGTTGGTTTATTGTATGCCGTAATGTTGGATTTATAGAATACGCATGTAGTTAGCAGGTAGTTAGAGATGCAGCATTTGAATCGTTTGACCACTGACGTTCGAAGTAGCACTTGTTTGGAGATTTTGTTTTCTGCTGCTTCGAAGTAATTTATGGTATAGTACTACGCCCATTTGCTACAGAACTAATTTAAAGTGAAATATATTCAAAAGGTATTTAGGGGTAAGTTTGAATTTTGTCCTCTTGAGTGAGTAGTTTGGTTTTTCAGGGTCAATTTTGTATATTTTTAAATATCGTTTCGTAAGCGTTCTATTTTAAGTGTCAGGATGCCTGGAAAATCTGTCTCAGGGAATGAATGGAATGATTTTCGTAGTGTTATAGAATTGAGTGGTAGGGGTAAAAAAGCTGTGATTGAATATTGTATGGGGAAAGGTTTGATTGCGAGCGAGTATGAATGTCCGAAATGTGGGAATGGTATGAAATTGTGTGAAAAGGATAATCTTGATGGATTTGAATGGCGGTGTGATAGAAGTGAGAAAGGGAAAAAGCATTGTGTAAGGCGGAGTGTAAGGCTTGGTAGTTGGTTTCAAGGGGGTAGAATGAGTATGATTGACGCTTTAATTGTTACGTATGCTTGGGTTAACGAATATGATCATAAACAGATTGTGGATTTGGCGCGAGTGAGTAAGCAAACGGCAACTGATTGGATGAGTTTTTGTAGAGAGGTGTGCAAGTCTGTGCGTGTGTTTGAAGATAGGGATTTGGGAGGTGTAGGTAAGGTTGTTGAGATAGATGAGAGTATGTTTCGGAAGAGAAAGTATAATAGAGGAAAGCATGTGGATAGTAAGTGAGTGTTTGGTGGTGTTGAGCGTGGAAGTAATGAGTGTTTTGTGGAAGTAGTGGAAGCTAGAACGAAAGAGATTTTGCTAGAGATTATTAAGAGGCGGATTTTACCGGGAACTGAGATTATTTCTGATTGTTGGCGGGCCTATAATTGTCTTTCTGATGAAGGTTATAAAAAGGCCTCCGTCAATCATAAATATTTTTTCAAGGACCCGGTTACTGGGGCGCACACGAACACGATAGAGGGTTTATGGAGCGAGATTAAACGCAACCTTTACGGAAAGCGGCAGGTAGCAGATTCAGAAGATGAAGTATCTCTTGATAGCTACCTTGCTGAATTCTTGTGGAGGAAGCGTCACAGAAGAGATCCTGGTCAACTGTTCGATTCATTCTTGAGGGCGATCATTCGAATTTACCCCCCAAGAGCGCGGGATGTGGTGGGGGAAGGCAATAATGCGAATTTAGATTCTGTTTCGCTGTTGGACGACAGCGGACATAATTCTCCTGTTGATTTGCTGTCGGACGACAGCGATGATGATATAAATAAACCAGGGCCTTCCACAAAGAAGACAAAATGGGAGAAATAAAAGTAAGTTAATTTTATTGATTTTATAAGATAAGAATTGTGTGTCGTGTATTTTATAAGTTGCTGTAGAGTTAGTTTCGTCCATCGAGTGATGTTTTTGTTTTTTTTGTGAAAGTGTAGAGGGTACATACACAGGTTACTGACCGCGGCTTGATTGAATTTCATACATTCTAGAGATTGCTACACAGCGAGTTTCATGCATCCAGTGATGTTTTTTTTTCGGTTAATGTACGCGAAGCGTACATACACAGGTTACTGACCGCGGCTTGATTGAATTTCATGCATTCTAGAGATTGCTACACAGCGAGTTTCATGCGTCCAGTGATGTTTTTTTTCGGTTAATGTACGCGAAGCGTACATACACAGGTTATTGACCGCGGCTTGATTGAATTTCATGCATTCTAGAGATTGCTACACAGCGAGTTTCATGCATCCAGTGATATTTTTTTTCGGTTAATGTACGCGAAGCGTACATACACAGGTTACTGACCGCGGCTTGAATGAATTTCATGCATTCTAGAGATTGCTACACAGCGAGTTTCATGCGTCCAGTGATGTTTTTTTTCGGTTAATGTACGCGAAGCGTACATACACGGGTTACTGACCGCGGCTTGATTGAATTTCATACATTCTAGAGATTGCTACACAGCGAGTTTCATGCATCCAGTGATGTTTTTTTTCGGTTAATGTACGCGAAGCGTACATACACAGGTTATTGACCGCGGCTTGAATGAATTTCATGCATTCTAGAGATTGCTACACAGCGAGTTTCATGCGTCCAGTGATGTTTTTTTTCGGTTAATGTACGCGAAGCGTACATACACAGGTTACTGACCGCGGCTTGATTGAATTTCATGCATTCTAGAGATTGCTACACAGCGAGTTTCATGCATCCAGTGATGTTTTTTTTCGGTTAATGTACGCGAAGCGTACATACACAGGTTACTGACCGCGGCTTGAATGAATTTCATGCATTCTAGAGATTGCTACACAGCGATTTTCATGCATCTAGTGATGTTTTTTTTCGGTTAATGTACGCGAAGCGTACATACACAGGTTACTGACCGCGGCTTGATTGAATTTCATGCATTCTAGAGATTGCTACACAGCGAGTTTCATGCGTCCAGTGATGTTTTTTTTCGGTTAATGTACGCGAAGCGTACATACACAGGTTACTGACCGCGGCTTGATTGAATTTCATACATTCTAGAGATTGCTACACAGCGAGTTTCATGCATCCAGTGATGTTTTTTTTCGGTTAATGTACGCGAAGCGTACATACACAGGTTACTGACCGCGGCTTGAATGAATTTCATGCATTCTAGAGATTGCTACACAGCGAGTTTCATGCATCCAGTGATGTTTTTTTTCGGCTAATGTACGCGAAGCGTACATACACAGGTTACTGACCGCGGCTTGATTGAATTTCATGCATTCTAGTGATTGCTACACAGCGAGTTTCATGCATCCAGTGATTTTTTTTTCGGTTAATGTACGCGAAGCGTACATACACAGGTTACTGACCGCGGCTTGAATGAATTTCATGCATTCTAGAGATTGCTACACAGCGAGTTTCATGCGTCCAGTGATGTTTTTTTTCGGTTAATGTACGCGAAGCGTACATACACAGGTTACTGACCGCGGCTTGATTGAATTTCATACATTCTAGAGATTGCTACACAGCGAGTTTCATGCATCCAGTGATGTTTTTTTTCGGTTAATGTACGCGAAGCGTACATACACAGGTTATTGACCGCGGCTTGAATGAATTTCATGCATTCTAGAGATTGCTACACAGCGAGTTTCATGCGTCCAGTGATGTTTTTTTTCGGTTAATGTACGCGAAGCGTACATACACAGGTTACTGACCGCGGCTTGATTGAATTTCATACATTCTAGAGATTGGTACACAGCGAGTTTCATGCGTCCAGTGATGTTTTTTTCCGGTTATTGTACGCGAAGCGTACATACACAGGTTACTGACCGCGGCTTGAATGAATTTCATGCATTCTAGAGATTGCTACACAGCGAGTTTCATGCGTCCAGTGATGTTTTTTTTCGGTTAATGTACGCGAAGCGTACATACACGGGTTACTGACCGCGGCTTGATTGAATTTCATACATTCTAGAGATTGCTACACAGCGAGTTTCATGCATCCAGTGATGTTTTTTTTCGGTTAATGTACGCGAAGCGTACATACACAGGTTACTGACCGCGGCTTGAATGAATTTCATGCATTCTAGAGATTGCTACACAGCTATTTTCATGCATCTAGTGATGTTTTTTTTCGGTTAATGTACGCGAAGCGTACATACACAGGTTACTGACCGCGGCTTGATTGAATTTCATGCATTCTAGAGATTGCTACACAGCGAGTTTCATGCGTCCAGTGATGTTCTTTTTCGGTTAATGTACGCGAAGCGTACATACACAGGTTACTGACCGCGGCTTGATTGAATTTCATACATTCTAGAGATTGCTACACAGCGAGTTTCATGCATCCAGTGATGTTTTTAATCGGTTAATGTACGCGAAGCGTACATACACAGGTTACTGACCGCGGCTTGAATGAATTTCATGCATTCTAGAGATTGCTACACAGCGAGTTTCATGCATCCAGTGATGTTTTTTTTCGGTTAATGTACGCGAAGCGTACATACACAGGTTACTGACCGCGGCTTGATTGAATTTCATGCATTCTAGTGATTGCTACACAGCGAGTTTCATGCATCCAGTGATGTTTTTTTTCGGTTAATGTACGCGAAGCGTACATACACAGGTTACTGACCGCGGCTTGAATGAATTTCATGCATTCTAGAGATTGCTACACAGCGAGTTTCATGCGTCCAGTGATGTTTTTTTTCGGTTAATGTACGCGAAGCGTACATACACAGGTTACTGACCGCGGCTTGATTGAATTTCATACATTCTAGAGATTGCTACACAGCGAGTTTCATGCATCCAGTGATGTTTTTTTTCGGTTAATGTACGCGAAGCGTACATACACAGGTTATTGACCGCGGCTTGAATGAATTTCATGCATTCTAGAGATTGCTACACAGCGAGTTTCATGCGTCCAGTGATGTTTTTTTTCGGTTAATGTACGCGAAGGGTACATACACAGGTTACTGACCGCGGCTTGATTGAATTTCATACATTCTAGAGATTGGTACACAGCGAGTTTCATGCGTCCAGTGATGTTTTTTTCCGGTTATTGTACGCGAAGCGTACATACACAGGTTACTGACCGCGGCTTGAATGAATTTCATACATTCTAGAGATTGCTACACAGCGAGTTTCATGCGTCCAGTGATGTTTTTTTCGGTTAATGGACGCGAAGCATAGTCAACCGCGTCTTGCATGTATGTATGCATTAGAAAAATGAGAAATATCGAAAATTTCCTCAATTATAAAGTGTGTGCTCTGATGGAGAGAATTGACTATTTACAGAGTTTTTATGAGAATTTGTTTGATGAAGTAAACGTTGATTTTATTCTGTTTTGTGACAATTTTCAAAGTTTAAGCTATATTTTACTAGAAATTTTTTAATTGTTAAAGGTAATAAATTATGAAACTTGATAAATATTTCAAAAAAATTCATAGAAAAAAAATAGATACAATTTGTAAAAATGGATACACCTGGAAGAAAAATGTTATAAATATGTAAAAAATGAAAAAAATTTATAAAAAAAATGTAAAAATGGAAATATCCGGAGGAAAAAATAGCCGAAATTGTGTAAAAATGAAGTATCCGGAGGAAAAAATAGCTAAAAATTTGTAAAAATTGAAAAATCTAGAGGGTAAAAGATAACTAAAAAATTTTTTAATGGAGAAATCTGGAGGGAAAAAAAATTTTAAAATTCATAAAAAACGGAAAAATCCGGTGGAAAAAATAGTTTAAAATGGGAATATTCGGACGAAAACATAGCAAAAAAATTGTAAAATGGGAAAATATGGTGGCAAAAATAGCTAAAAATGTGTGAAAATTGTAAAATCTGGAGGAAAAGTAGCTAACAATTTGTAAAATTGGAAATATGATGAGGAAAGAATAGTTAAAAATTTATCAAAATAAAAAATACAGAAGAAAGAAAATTAAAAATATGGAAAAATCCGGAGGAAAAAAAAATAGTTAAAAATTTGTAAAAATGGTAAAATTCGGCGGAAAAAGTAGCTAAAAATTTGTAAAAATGAAAAGTCCATATGAAAAAAAAATAGATAATTTATTTTTTAATTGAGAAATTTGGAGAAAAAATTGCTAAAAAATTTTTAAAAACTGAAAAATTTGGAGGAAAAAGTACCTAAAAAATTGATTAAATTGAAAAATTCGGACGAAAAAGTAGCTAAAAATTGAAAAATTCGGAGGAAAAAGTAGCTAAAAATTTCTAAAAGCGGAAAAATCCAGAGGAAAAAGTAGCTAAAATTTTTTTAAAGTGGAAAATCGGGAAGAAATAATAGCTAAAAATGTTAAAAAATGAACAAGTAAGGAAAAATATAGCTAAAAATTTATAAAAATGAAAAAAAAAAGTAAAAACATAGCTAAATATTTATAAAAATGAAAAAAAAAAAGAAAAACATCGTTAAATATTTATAAAAATGAAAAAAAAAAGTGGAAACATAGCTAAATATTTATAAAAATAAAAACATAGCTAAAATTTGGAAAAATGCAGAGGAAAAAGTAGCTAAAAATTTGTAAAAATGGAAAAATCCAGAGAAAAACTATTTAAAAATTTGTAAAAATGGATAACACAGATGAAAAATAGCTAAAAACTTGTAAAAACGAAAATTCCGGTAGAAAAAATAGGGTAGAAATTTTTTTAATGGAAAAATCCGGAGGAAAAAATTTGTAAAAATACAAATATCCGAAGGAATAAATAGTTAAAAATTTGTAAAAATAGAAAAATTCGGAGAGAAAAATTGCTCAAAATTTGTAAAAATGGAAAAATACGGAGGGAAAAATACCTAAATAGTGTTTTAAACGGAAACATCCGGCGGAAAAAATAGGTAAAAATGGAAAAATTCGAACGAAAAAATTGATAAAAGTTTATAAAAATTGAAATATCTGAAGGAAAATATCGGTAAAAGTTTTTAAAAATTGAAATATCTGAAGGAAAATGTTGGTAAAAGTACGTAAAAGTATGTAAAAATCAAAAAATGTGGCGGTAAAATTTACAATAACTTTGTAAATATTCTTAAAACGAAATAAAATCAACGCTACGTGCACGGTTTACTTTGTGAAAGAATTTGCTTGACGAAGTGTGTAAATAATAAGTCGTCTGCCGAAAAGCACGTGTTCTGATTGGGTAGAATTCGGAGGTTGCCGATTTCTCGGTTGGCGCGCGTCGATCCTTGGCGCGCATAAAAAAAATCGCCAAATCGGCTTACTCGCTTATTCGAGGATTCTGCCAAAAAAAAAATCTAGAAAACCATATTTTCTCTGAGCGTATATATTAATTTCTATTCAGTGTGACAGTCAAATAAGTCATAGTTAACATAGGGAGTCGCTAGAGGGAAAAACAAGTTGGACCACTTAATGCAACGGCAATGCAAGAAGTTTCATAAAATCCTTCAATTCTCAAATGACTAAATATTGACTTACTCAACTGTCATTGTAACCCCCTCATATGTTATTATATAGGGTAGATGTGCCAATAATGGACCTCCTTCCAGTAATGGGCCACCTTCAACATTTTTGGTTTAAAAATAAAAAATAAAAATTCAGCTTTTTTAATTTCATTAATATGTTTTCTTTAAATTCTAGTTTTAAATACAATCATAATATCAATTACCTATTACTTTTTGTGGGGTATCCATTACTGGAATTTAGGGTGTTTTGATTTATTTCTGTTATTTACAATTAAATTTCGATTCACATTGGGAAATGTGACTATGAGCATGGTTAAATAGTGTTGGTAGATTAATATAATATTATGAAATGTGGAATATAACAATTATAACTATTAATTAAAAAATAATTTTTAAAGAAATTCCTTAAGGGTGTCCATTACTGGCACATCTACCCTACATATTATTTTAAGTGCTGATCCAAGGGGTAGATCATGGGGATCATGACCCCCCATGCAAATAGAAAACATTTTATAGAACAATACATTTAAAAAATATATAAATAAGTGTTAAAGGTGTTTTCATTTTTTTCTTTTTTTACTGCTTAAAAAATCTAATCATTTTCATACTCTCATGGAGTTATTTTTTAATAAAGATGCATGAAAATTGCAGATATTGTTTAAGCACTAAAGAATCTAACATCTCTTTTAATTTTCCTATAAATGTGGTACATTTTGAATTGTATTTGATTTCTCCCTCAAGACTATGTTTTCAAGATTGTCAAGCCTGAAAAATTGCCGTAAAATGCAAACTTTGAGAAAACTGTCTATAAGATTCTTTGCATTTTTAAGAAAATGCGAAACTCTGATTTCTTGGTATGTGGATAAAACATGTAAATTTTACATATTTACTAATATGCCTGCAAATTTCATGCACTTATGAGAGAAAATTAATTCGGGTATATGTCAGAAAATAGTCCATTTGAATCTAAGCTAATGAAGACATATGCCCCCCTCCCCTCCTCTCTCACACACACACACACATGCCGAAGAAAGAAGATATGATTCCCCTCTAAATTATAGGTGCAGATTATAGGTCACTGGCTCCTATACCCAAAAAATCCAGTGGTCACAATTGTAAAACAAACTCATAAAAACAATAGTGTTTATATGGGGTAAAAAACTAAAAAAAACCCTCAGGAATTCAAAGTGTAAAGTAATTTATTTATATAAACACATGTACAACAAAATTTGAATATTAATTAAATCTTAAATCATGTACAGTCGGAAGATAAAGTTGGGCAAGATACGGTTTAAAAAAAATATGTATAAGCTAAGCAATCATGATAGCGGGGAATATCAGAAAAACAATATATCTTATTTTGATTTTGCCAGACAAAAGTACATATGAAAGAAAATATGAATTTGTGAGATTATTTTGCACTATAAAAATCAAAACCCACTTCAAACATTTTTTTTATATCTATGTATTTAAATCACAGTCTATGTAAAATTATCATATTCAAACTGTTACGAATAACATTGCTATTCGAATATATTTAATAGTTTGCTGTGTTAAACAGATCATTCTGAAATGTTATTAAAAAATAATAATAATGTTTGTTATGTGTTTTAGTCTTAATCTTTAAAAAAAATATCAACATTTCACGATGGGGACTGAGAATACCAGAAATTGATTACTTTTAAATCACTTAGCGACTTAAACACCGAAAGTTAGTGGCCACAATAAAAAATTTAGTCGCCACGTGGCGACTGTGAATCTGCACCTATACTCTAAATGGGGGAGTGGATCCTCCTGTGTATTATTTACGCCATATATACATCATATTTGACTATAACTGTATCATATGATTCACAAATTATATAATATATATCATATATTATTATAATGTCATATATGATTTATAATTTGGACATAAATCTTGGTCGCTTGGCGATTCATCCTCGGGGCCACTATAACCCAAAAGTACCATAATTTTTTTCTATTAAAAATTTAACCTTTCAGCATTATAATTTCCTCACTAGCTTTTCCTAAATTTAACATTATGGTTCCTAACATATCATTCAATTTAATAATCATTTCAATTGTATTTTTCATTTTCAATTGCCAAATATTAATTTATGAAAAAATTGTGAAATCTTACCTAGCTTCACCCAATGGTTCTCTATTATAGTTGAAAAGCAAATTTTAATTGTATTGTATATTCTATCTATGCCTTTTAAACAATATAAACAAAGTAAAAAATATTGTTGGGATATATCACCATTAAAAATATAATATCATTAATTTCTATTTCTATTATAACAGAAAATAAATATTATGCAAAAAATAAATATTTAATTACATTCGTTATTTTTCATTTAATAAAAAAAAATTAAAGGGAAAAAAATTAATAGGAATTTTTAAATGAATTTCTATGATAAAATAACAAAAGCAATTATGGGTAAAGTGTTTGAAGGACAATCTCTAATTAACAAATAAATTGTAAACAGATTTTTTAGAAATTAAAACGAGTCAGAACGGCATTCTAGTTGGATAAATACATAAGCTAAAGAGAAAAAGAAATAGGTCTATATAATATTTTGATCATAAACATAGTTAAAAATCTAATATTAATTAATAACTGTTTAAAGTTTGCAAGAAATTAAAAATAAATAAATAACCATGCATATTATGTGTATTTATTATACCCTTATGTAAATATTAAGAACTTCAATAAATAATTAAATTTAAAAAAAACGTAGTCATCTTCAGCATGCATTTTTACACGTTTGACGATCAAATTTCAGTCAACATCAAAACATAAGTCACAAGGTGCAAAAAATAACACTATTTTATGTAAATCATAAATCATCTTTTTTACATCGGTTTATCAAAAAACAATAATCTAGAACTTTAATATCCATGCAAATGTAATTCCCACGACAAAAAATCTAAATAATATAGAAAAAACTTACTCTGCAAATGTTTTCCCGGGAAATTATCAAAACTTCTTGGCGCGACGGTTGACACTTCATGCACATGGCGATAGCAGATCAATGGCGGACCGGAAGTGAGCAGTGTTTGCAATCAGCTTGAATACCATAATAGTACGTGTGCGCATGCGTCTGAACTTAGCTAACTGGAGTCGTTTTTTATCAGTGGCTTTTGTATGAGATTTTTTCTTTTTTAAAGGTGCTGTGCAGTGTTGAATTCAGACACTTGTCTGGAAGGGATTTCTATGGCACGGGGGGGGGGGCAATTGCACTTTTTAACCATTAAAAGCATACAATCTCAAATCTTCCGAGGGGGATATTTCAATCAGTGTTGAATTCAGACAGTTTTCTCCGGGAGGGATTTTTGTGGCTCCGAGGGGGGGAGGGGCATTATAGAAATCCGGGGGGGGAGATTCCACTTTTTTTACCACCATTGAAATAATAAAATCTCAAATCTTCCGGGGGGGGCATTTTAAAGCTCCGGGGTGGGAATATCCCCCCCGGGCCACCTCCTGAATTCAACACTGATTTCAATGTTCCGGGGGACGCTGAATGCCCCCCCCCGGGGTACCCCTTGAATTCAACACGGATGATGGTTATCAGCACGAAAATATTAGTCCCCTCCTTAGACGATATTGAAAATTCTTATGCTATCATTTTTTTATGCAACAATATTTTGGCAACCGTCAAAAATTAGCGACCTATTACGAAGATTATTTATTTCGGGGAGGTTGACTGTGCGGCCTGCGCAACATAGCGCGGGGCCCTGGCAAAGCACTTTTAGCCACTTAGCGAGACTCAACGTGTCTCACTGAAACACTGGACTAATAACATTTATTTTTAAATTCTATATATCATGGTACATAAAATATAGATAACAATGTGGAAAAAATATTTTTTCACATTTAATGTAAAAAATTATAATTTCCCAAAATCTTCTATTTTTTGCAATATTTTAAATATTTATTTTTTTCCGGTGTCCGAATAGTTTGGTAGCCTACCGGCGAAAAGTTGCACCCCCCCCCCGGGGGCGGTCAACTTTCATATCCCTAACTAGATTTTTCAAAAATATTGAAGATGCCTTTTGCCGTTTTTCAATCCGATGTATATATTTCTCGAGTTATTTAACCGTTTCCAGACTTTTCGGACACCCTGTATATAAAGGAAATGTTAATTAAATTTAGAAATCTAGTAAGATGCAACCCCAAATCCCCGACTGTCGGCGCCTATGGAATGCAGTTTATTAGTTATAATGTTGCTCAAAATGTTTCCCGGGTGCCTAGACTTGTTCCTGTAAGACTGGGGGGGGGGGCACCCCCCTTCCCCAGAGATACAAAGTGTGCCTGCCAGAAATTTTCAGAATTTTTTTTTTTTTTTTTCAAAATTTTTTATTGTTCTGAAAGTGAACTTTCCTCCTTGGAGCTTCATGAATCCTAGCCGAAGAAAAATGTCTGAATATAGCATTGAACATGTCGTTTAGTGAAATGTGTTTTGAATGTGTTCTGTTATACGCATGTGTTTCGCTTTCCATTAAATCTTTACCAAAGTGACAGCCGAGTTTCGGTAAACGCATTTTACCACACATTTTCAAACACCTGAGAATGCCTTAAACAGATTGGAAACACATCTTGACACCTCAAGCGTTTATAATGCGTTGTATTTTGAGTAAAATGTGTTTCAGGGATTTGCAGTGTATTTAGGGATATCAAAGTTGCCTCCCCAACTCTGCATCCCCTGGGGTTTCCCCCCAGGGGATGCAGAGTTGACAACTTTGAAATCTTAAATGATAACCCCTTTCTGATTCTACAGGGGAAAAAAACGCAACTTTTGTATTTAACATTTTCTTTGGAAAATCGTAGATGGCGCTGTAATCGAGTAAAATGCAATGAGAATCGTTTCCATTGAAAAGTCTGGAAACGGGCGAATAACTCGAGAAAGATACATCGGATTGCAAAACGAAAAAAAATACGTGTTCAATGTTTTAGAAAAATCTATTTAGGAATATAAAATTTGTTAAAATATTTCTAAAATACTGAACATGTATTTTTCCGTTTATCAATCCTATGTATATTTCTCGAGTTATTCGACCGTTTCCAGACTTTTCAATGGAAACGATTCTCACTGCATTTTACTCGATTACAGCGTCGTCTATGATTTTCTGGAGAAAATGTTCAATACAAAAGTTACGTATTTTTTCCCGTGGAATTCGAATTATGAAAGAGTTTATCGTTGGAAGTTTATGCATATGAAAGAATTATCGTGAGAAGGTAAGTTCAGGGTGATTATTGAGAAGATGTCAAAGTTGGCGAATCCTTTGAAAAGACCTAAAGGATTTACTTTTACGGAGCGAAACAATTTGTTAAAACAAGAAGGTATAGTGGCACTTGGTTGTTTTGGCAATCCGCAGAGTGCGTTTCCTGGGTACTGAAGTACTAAACTGGAGTGTAGTTTTCCCTTATATTTTGTATGGTGAAGCAAGGAAGACGAAAATCACATCACTAGAGTTAATGTTCTTTAATTGGAGAAAGATGTCACACTTCACAATCTTCCATAATAGTAATATTTTGATCAATCAAAGTTTCAGATTTTTTTAAATGAATCTGATGAATATTGGTGAGGTGACATTTTAAATTTAAAGTCAGGGGTGAAGAACACAAACATAATCCAAAGAATAATCCAGAAATGCTGTTGAACGGGTCCGATCAAGTTCACGTAATCCAAAGAGTTTTAAGTACATCAAGGTGATTTTTCGTTATAAAACCAAAGGGTGGCCAAAGGGGCCAAGACATTTTTAGATGTTTATGAGATGAAGATCAGAGGGCAAGTGTTCTATCCGATATGAAAGTGGGCGCAAGGAAAAACACGCCAAGCGAGATACATTTCAAGCCAAGAGAATCGCATTTTTTTGCGTGGGAAATTTAACCGTTACTTATACACATATCAACTTCATAATTGACGTCATTGGAAGGGAAAAATCTTTTGGCGAAGATTGCACTTTGGCTAAAAAGAGAGATTAAGAATTTTACCGTTAATTATTGTTTTGGGAACAGGGCTTTCGAGGAATGCAGCAAAGGCGCCGTTTAAATGTTATAGACATCTGGATACAATATGCAAGACACAGCTGACCATGAAAAGGAAAACATTTTATGCCTTGTATAATTTCATTTCTTTTGATATGTGGGAGACCGAATAAGTACGTTAATGATAATTTAAAAACAATATGCATGATTTTGACTAAAAGTCTTTCGTTGAAAGAGAAAGATAAAAAGGGTGCGCTTTTTAACAGCCGGGAATGTATATGAATTACGATTATGCAGAAAGGGGAAAATATATTTGATAAAATACATAAAATATAGATTGCTTTAATTTTTTGAAAGGAATATATATGGTATCTTTACCATATATATATCACCCCTTCACAAGATTTTGAAAAATTTAGAATGTCACCCTGTAAATATAATACAAAATATCAAAGCAGAAAAATAATAATAAAAATAAAATAAGTATGCATACAATAATGTAAATAATAATATGTAGTACTACAATAATATCTTCATATTAGTATGATAAATGGCCATACATTTTTCAAATTGCAGCAAAATATACTTTTAAAGTCTTTGAAAAGTCTTTTATCCATATTAGAACTAATGTTAGCTGCAAACATATTTTTTTTGTTTGTTTTCTTGCAAGTTTATTCATTTTACAATATGATGGTGCACCTATATAAATAAACTCTTAATTGTTCATTTTTTTTTTTTAACACAGTCTTTAAAAAGAGTTCAAGAATGAAAAATTACAGCTGCATTTTTCTTTGAAGGTTTTCTCACGTGATTTTATTTATCAACAAACATGAGCATGATAAATGAGTCTTTAGTGCACAAAATTTTTTTGTATTTGCTTAAAAAGTTCACAAGTTTGCACTATATTATTAAAAATCTTAAATGAAATGTAAATACAAAAATTTCAAAATAAAAGAAACACAATTACAATTATACAATGATAATATAGAGATTATAAAGATTATAAAGATACATATATAAAATATCAAACGTAAAAAAAGTTTTCGTGTAAAGACACAGGAGAGATAATAATGATGCAAGACATGGGCATCGAAAAAAATATCTCCCCTTAAACTTGTTGTAATAACAAGGAAGAGACCGCAGTTTAGGACATTGGTCATACTCGGGACAGGGCGTATTTAGGGAGAGGGGTTTATTTTTGGTAAACCCCCCTTGCTCCGCACATATTTGGAAACTCCGCCTATGATTGGAGCGACTCGGGTTCATCTACGGGTTTGAAAAATAGTAAAATTGGGTATACCAATTTTAACAAAGTTTTGCTCTCATACACAATTGAATAAAGACCCCACATGGGTAATAATTTTGAACGGGGCTTATTCCGCAAGGGCGAATAAAAACTAAAAAAAATGCAAAATAAATCAAAGTTTTTTTTGTTCAAAAACCTAAAAATCCTTCCATAGACACGTTCTAGAGTGAAGAGAGCATAAAGTCACATTCGGGATAAATATATATTGTTTCGAAAATTAAATTCTCAAAATAACAATTCATTTATTTTAAGTTATTTAAAAATTCAAAGATTAAATTAAAAGGAAAATGAGTATTAAATTCAAATGAGATAATTAATTTGATTTTTTTTTTTTTTTTTTTAAATGCTAAGTATACTTACAAATGCAGAGAGTGTTAATAGAATTATCAAATGTTTAAATTTATAACAATACCTATTATTCTTAATTTATATTATCTATATATTTTATTTATTTATTTATTTATTCATTTATTTATTTATTTTTATTTTTATTTTATTTTTTTTAACAGGATTTTAAATTATACGAACTTCTAAACAAGAATATGGGTGGAAAAAAAATCTTTTGCCAAATAAACAAGTTCTGCAGTACTGCTACATAACACATAAACAATGGACCAGCCATATCACAATAAAAACAAATAATACAATACTACATAACATGCATGCATAAATACACCTGTTACCATGGATAAGGAGCATTTATGAATCTGGCAACAGAAAATTTTATATTCATATTAATATTTTATCACCTTTCGAGGACGTAAATTATAGGAATGAGCACTTTGTTCAATATTGTTATTACTAGGAGTATTGTTATGAACATTATGATAATTTAAGTCAAATAAATGGTTATTTCTAGGAGGTGCAAGTAAAAGTCTGTCAATATGAACTCTGAAAATTGAATTGTTAATATGAGAATTCAGTTGTTGAATTGAAAAAGAAACAGGTGAGTGTTTCTTTACAACTACATAAGGTCCTGTATACCTTGGCTTAAATTTATCTGATGATTTTAGGTATACAATGTCTTTCTCAGCAATTGGCCTGAGTTTTGCCTTTCTTTGATGATATTCGTTTCTTTTAATTTGAGATGCTTTTATGTTGTCATAAGCTTTGTTGTAAATACCATTTAAATCATGAAGGAGATTGTAAAAGTCTACATTTTGGTCTAGAAAGGGTTGATTAGCATTTAAATCATATGTATCAAATATTAGAGATAATTCGCGTCCAAAATGTAAAAGATTCGGAGAGAAAGAAGTAGAAGAATGTTTAGAACCATTATAGAGATTTTTATGAATAGCAATGGCATTTTCAAAGGAATGTCCTTCTTCTTGCAACTTAATTTTAATGGGCGAAGGTAAACAAGATATTAATCTAACGTATTTTATTTTATTTAATGCGTCTTTGTCAAAAATTTCGGGGTATACCTTTGCTACAAGCACATTAAGTCTATGAGCAAAATTTTTTACTGTCTCCTGTGGTAACATAGTTAAACAATTCAAATCGTTTAAAGTTGCAGCCGAAGAATTCTGTGAAAAGATTTTTTTGAATGCGATCGCGAATAAATTCAAAGTCTTGTGCGTTATATAGTACAGGGTCTTCAAGATAATATTTTTTGGCGGGACCTTTCAGTTTAGTTTTAAGATAATCAACCGTTTGTTCATTAGTTATTTCCTTAATTTTCTGATAAGTTAAAATTTGGTTAAAGAAATGGTCAACTAAATCTGAGTCTCCGTAATAATCATCAACAACATAATCACAATTTTTAGAATAAGCCATAGTGATATCACCTTAAAAGTTTCAATTTTTTTTTTTTTTTTTTAGACACAGGTAAAATATCATAAAATAAGAAAATAAAAAAAGCAACAATTTTAAACAAACCACACTTGATAATTTATTTAAAAATCATTAAATATTTAATCTTAGAAGTATTAAAGAAAAATTAACTATAAATCATAAATAGTGGTTTCAACTACAAAAATAAATATAATATACCAAAATATAACACGGAGAAAAATATACTTTTCCGTCATGAAAAAGTTTAGCTATAAAATGCAATGTTTATAAATATCAAAATTTGAAAGTCTATGAATGTTAAAAAGTCATTCTGTCTTACCTGAACACAATTATACCTTTTAAAACCTTATTATTATATTTTTAAACATCTACAGCAAAAAAAAATTTATTAAATAAATAAAATTCAATGAGTGCTTTTTAATCGTCTAACATATATTGCACATATTATATATCTAGATCTTCTTAAAAATATAAAAACATTACTTGAAACTATACGGAAATAATATTTCATCAATGTAAAAGTTCTAGCAAAATTGAAAATTTCCTTTTTTTTATCAACCTTTTACAAAAATAAAGACTTACCTCTATAAAATATATCCATAGCGCTTTTTTTTTTTTTTTTTGCAAAACATATTAATAGAAAAAGAAAGCACAAAATACTATATTTAAATTAATATGTCGGATCCTAATCGATAAACCTTGAGTCACTGGAAGAACTAACAAAAACGAAAACAAAAATTTTCTATGTGGTCGCTCATTGAGAAATATGTTACTTTCCTAACGTGAATTTTATCTTGTAGCTGAATTAATTAGGATTGTCTAAAAACAAAGTTCACAAGAGTTCGCTAAATTGTGGCACTCAGCTAAACACTAAAGGTCAGAAAGCAGCATTGAATTAGATGCAGAGAATATTTATTTCTTGTGTTTTAATTGTTGCACGGCGATGAAAATCAGTTTTTCCGATGACTGAGAAGAAAATAAATAAAAGAACACAGTAGAAGTTCACGATAAAATAGGATATTGAATGTAGGTGCGGGTGAAAGGCCTAGATTGCAGGTTCTTGAACTGCCGAAGAAAAAAAAACACAAAAATGCACGTCTTATACGATGAATAATTTTCACAATAGTACTTTGCGTACACCTTATGGAATAAATGATTCAGGAAAAAAAAAGGTTTCTCATCCTAAGAGCTCGGATATCTTTAGTTATATGATCCACATTTGCATATCTCACGGAAAATGGTTAAGTTTGAAGATAGTAACTTTTGATGATGAGTAAAAGAACAATCACAAGCAGCCTCCAACACAAGCATTTTCAGAATGAAAAAAATAGTCAGAAAAGTTGCAAATTAAAAGTTTTGTTTTTTCGTTTTGTGGCCCCAATGACACGTACCCTTTAGAAATTGTCGTGCGAAAACGATCACATCCAGTTCAAAAGTCCGGCACCAATGCATATGAAAGAGTTTATCGTTGGAAGTTTATGCATATGAAAGAATTATCGTGAGAAGGTAAGTTCAGGGGGTGATTATTGAGAAGATGTCAAAGTTGGCGAATCCTTTGAAAAGACCTAAAGGATTTACTTTTACGGAGCGAAACAATTTGTTAAAACAAGAAGGTATAGTGGCACTTGGTTGTTTTGGCAATCCGCAGAGTGCGTTTCCTGGGTACTGAAGTACTAAACTGGAGTGTAGTTTTCCCTTATATTTTGTATGGTGAAGCAAGGAAGACGAAAATCACATCACTAGAGTTAATGTTCTTTAATTGGAGAAAGATGTCACACTTCACAATCTTCCATAATAGTAATATTTTGATCAATCAAAGTTTCAGATTTTTTTAAATGAATCTGATGAATATTGGTGAGGTGACATTTTAAATTTAAAGTCAGGGGTGAAGAACACAAACATAATCCAAAGAATAATCCAGAAATGCTGTTGAACGGGTCCGATCAAGTTCACGTAATCCAAAGAGTTTTAAGAACATCAAGGTGATTTTTCGTTATAAAACCAAAGGGTGGCCAAAGGGGCCAAGACATTTTTAGATGTTTATGAGATGAAGATCAGAGGGCAAGTGTTCTATCCGATATGAAAGTGGGCGCAAGGAAAAACACGCCAAGCGAGATACATTTCAAGCCAAGAGAATCGCATTTTTTTGCGTGGGAAATTTAACCGTTACTTATACACATATCAACTTCATAATTGACGTCATTGGAAGGGAAAAATCTTTTGGCGAAGATTGCACTTTGGCTAAAAAGAGAGATTAAGAATTTTACCGTTAATTATTGTTTTGGGAACAGGGCTTTCGAGGAATGCAGCAAAGGCGCCGTTTAAATGTTATAGACATCTGGATACAATATGCAAGACACAGCTGACCATGAAAAGGAAAACATTTTATGCCTTGTATAATTTCATTTCTTTTGATATGTGGGAGACCGAATAAGTACGTTAATGATAATTTAAAAACAATATGCATGATTTTGACTAAAAGTCTTTCGTTGAAAGAGAAAGATAAAAAGGGTGCGCTTTTTAACAGCCGGGAATGTATATGAATTACGATTATGCAGAAAGGGGAAAATATATTTGATAAAATACATAAAATATAGATTGCTTTAATTTTTTGAAAGGAATATATATGGTATCTTTACCATACAAATCTACAATAGAAAAAAAAGGGGGGGGGATATAATTTAAGATTTCAAAGTTGCCCCCTTTCCCTTCAGGGAGGCAACTTTGCTATACCTAAATTGATTTTTCAAAAATATTGAACATGCATTTTTCTTGTTTTTCAATCCGATCTATATTTTTCGAGTTATTCGACCGTTTCCAGACTTTTCGGACACGCTGTATATACTTCATAAGATTGCACTGCAAAGGCTCTTTTAGTATTTAAATAAGTATTCTTATTGTATTAATAGATTTAAATATCTAATGGTTATTAATATCAAAATTAACTTTTATTAAAATATTCCATGTATAACATTTTTAAATGAAAAGGTATAAAGAAAATGCCGAAATAGAGTATTTAAGTAAGTATTTTAATTAAAAAAAATCTTTAATTGTTATTAACATCAAAATTTACTAATATTAAAAATATCCATTTATCATGAAAAATGTAAATCAAGCGATAAAATATTTTTAAATAAAAAGGGTTGAAAATAAAACTGAGATGGAACATTACACTGATAAAACATTATAAATAAAAAATTAGAAAAAAAACTGATTTGTAATATTTTAGCGTTAAAACTATTTAAAATAAAGATCTAGAAGAAAAGCTGGGAATGATAAGAAGACGTGGAATTCGAACTCATGCTATCTAAACTCAAATGCATCGCTTTAACCATGCAACCACCAATCACATAACCGTTTAGCAACAAAACATTAAAATATGTAGGCAAATCTGTGATCTGAAGGCAGGAATCTAAGTATGGTCACGTGATGTCAGCCGCGAGACACTGGTATATTAATGACGCTTTCTAAATGCTATATATTGTGTATGTTTTATGAATGAGAATGACAAATATATAGGCATTTCATACTTTCTGTTGTATATTCTATACACTGAGAAAAATGACACTTTCAAATCTGAGTAAGTCAATGTTTTCATTTTGTTATGAAACTTTTTCTTTCAAATATGACGATCCAATGCTTTCAATTCAGAAATACTCAGAATATTGAAACATAGACATACTCAAAACTGAGCACATAGATGTCAGTTCATATTCATTCTTGAAACATGGACATACACAGAAATAATTAGAATCAGTTCAAATTCATTGAAACATGGTAATATAGTAAAAAATGAGCACATGGAAGTCAATTCATACTCATTTTTGAAACATGGACATACTCAAATAGGAGCACATGATGTTGTATTCTTGAGTGTGAGCATGTTTTAAGAAATGAGTATGTACATGTTTCAAACTTGAGTCATTTTGATTCGGAGTCATTTTGACTATGCGACATACTCAGATTTCAGTATTTTTGGCTAAGTTTTGAAAATGTCGCTTTTAGAGTGTACATATAATTCAGTATATATCAGGGTTGGCAAGTTTTTGACGCATGACGGTTTTTACCGGTTTTAACCATGGTTTTTACCGTCATGTCAAAAACCTCCTTGTCAAAAATGTCAAAAACTGTCAAAAACCCATTTTTTAGTAGTTTGTTTTTACATATTTTTTTCATTCTATCTTTAATATTAAGTTGTTTTACATGAAATATTCAGTATCAAAAAGACTCTAAAGTAGTGATGGGAGTATTCGAATACAAAATGTCTGTGTTCTCGATTCAGCCCTTCAGCCATGTATTCAAATGGTCTCGATTTCAGACAGGTGTATTCGAATACTACTCACCTCGCATCTGTATCGGCGACGAAAACTGCGGTTTTCGACTGTATTCAGTTCTCATAGCTGGAGTTTTCTACGGTTTCATAAGATGTGCCAGCGAATGGTATTCAAATACTACCAGACTACTCGGCGCTGTTTCAGACTTTTCTCCATAATCTTGTGGTTAGCAGGATGAACAACGCTATTTTAGTTTTGAAATTTTGTTTTATTTCTTCAAGCATGCCATCAATTCAACTAATATACATGTATATTTTTAGTTAAATCGATCATATGAATTTAAATTTAAGAAAGCGATTATAATGAACAAAATTCTGTGAATTTGTATTTCAAAATTATAAATATAAAATTTTTTATTAAAATTTTAAAAATTCAACGATCAAAATAATTACTTATAATAGAACATAAAATTATACGTTCGTAAAAAAAAAATTTTTGATTTTGCTAATCAAAGACAAATGGCTTACTTTTACGGGCATATGCAGGGGAAGGCCGGTTCTTCGCCTTTTAAATCTTGGAAAATAATAAGATATAACTTGCAATACTAAAAAATATGGACGTCGGCAGAATTATATCTTGGGAGGGGCTAGATTTTGAAACACGTGTATCAATGGTCCACAGTCTAGTCTGCTTTTAAAATTGCAGAATAAAATAATCTAAACATGATCTTAACATGATAATCTAGACATGAAATATTCTAATAATTAATAGTAGTTGGAATAGTAGTAGTTTTAAAATTGCAGAATAAAATAATCTAAACATGATCTTAACATGATAATCTGGACATGAAATATTCTAATAATTAATAGTAGTTGGATGCAGTCTTCTTAATCGGCAGAATTATATCTTGGGAGGGGCTAGATTTTGAAACACGTGTATCAATGGTCCACAGTCTAGTCTGCTTTTAAAATTGCAGAATAAAATAATCTAAACATGATCTTAACATGATAATCTAGACATGAAATATTCTAATAATTAATAGTAGTTGGAATAGTAGTAGTTTTAAAATTGCAGAATAAAATAATCTAAACATGATCTTAACATGATAATCTGGACATGAAATATTCTAATAATTAATAGTAGTTGGATGCAGTCTTCTTAAATGTAAATTAAGATTAAAATTTTCAGCATTCAAACAATTTGCAAAAACCAAAGCATTATGGCGATCGTAATATTTATATCAAAACTGAAAAACATTGAAAAGAAATTGTTCTCAGAGTTATAAATTATAAAACGTTATCATAAACAAAAGAGAAGCGTTTGTACGAAAAATAAACATTTGATTGGCTGAAAGAGGCGCTACTCATACTTTTCTAATAGACTTAAAAAATGCAAACGATTTTACGTTGAATAAACATCGAAAAGTGAAACAGACGAAATGTCGCTCCTCATTTAGTTTGAATGAAGTCTGGAATAGTTCTTAGTGCTACAACATTTGAATACAAAGAATCGATTCTGATTTCGATTCTGAAAAGTTTTCGAAAACTAAGGTATCGATTCTTAAAAGATCTTGAATCGGCCCATTACTACTCTATAGTATATTTATCCATCCAAGAAAAACAAAAAAGAATTGCATTAGAATAATACGTGTACATCTCTGTTAGAAGATCTCTACAATAATCTTAAGCTATTTGGCATAGTCTAAAAAAATTAGATTTTTTGAAGAAATCCTGTAACCTATAAGTATTAGCTTAAACAATGTGTATAATTTTGGTACAATTTATTACATTGTTGAAAACAAAACTTTAAGATTCTTCTTATTGAAGTGCAAATGAAAATCACCATAATTGCATTTATGAAATACATAAGATATGCATTTTAAAATATTGTATCTAAGAATACTCAAATTTATTCACTGCCAGTCTATGCTTAACATCTATTGTCATACAATGTAACAGCATTTTTGCATATCTAAAATAATTTTAATGTACTTTAATTAAAAATCTATATTGAATGTTATTTAATAATTATAATAATGTTAATTAATGTTAATTGCAGTTAGTAAAATCTATATTAGTGAAGATTATGGCAAATATTGTTCTTTTCTTTTACTCTTGTATTTTTAAATCTTTCCCATATTAGGAAATGATCTTTTAAATAAATTTAACAAATGTAATTGTAAATAATAATAATAACAAGAACAAGGTAAAATCAATCTAAAAATGTATTGTATGCTACACTTACACCATAAATTGGAGGACAATCGAAAATGATAGGTTTTTGACGGAATAAACCGGTAAAAACACGGTTTTTACCACTGTCATGTCAAAAACCAGTTTTTGACGTCAAAAACCCAACCCTGGTATATATGTTGTATAAGGTTAAAATATCAGACTTATACTTAAAAAAAATATTTTTTTAAACTAAGAAAACATAATAAAAACACAAGCGGAAAAATACAATTATTTGTTCTGAATTACCCACGATTCCGGAAAGCGTTATTTATCTTTAGAAACCGGAGAAACAAATACATTTTCGAGATTTAAAGAAGCATTAATATTTTTTTAAAGTTTCTTTTGTGGCCACTGATTTTCAGAAATGTTCCCTAGAAGTTTTTATAATTTATTTATCAGTTTTCTCAAACCGGAATATCGGTTTTTATAAAGCTGTCAACTCTCAATTAAAAACATTTTCAGCAGGGTACGTGCAGTAGTAAGGAAAAAAAAAACTAATTTTAATGTTAATGTTAATGTTAATACTGTTAATTTATCATGTTTGTCTGCTGAACATGTTTGTTGAACATGAAACATTTTGCTTGAGAATTGA
Source organism: Maratus michaelseni (assembly GCA_963931845.1). Classification (NCBI taxonomy): domain Eukaryota; kingdom Metazoa; phylum Arthropoda; class Arachnida; order Araneae; family Salticidae; genus Maratus; species Maratus michaelseni. Next base: position 126,961,837 of record OZ007597.1, read on the forward strand.
TAGCATCCATAAAATAAATATTAAAGGTTAAGAAAACTTATTAAAACACTATCAAAACTACCCGAAGACGTTTCCGAAAATCAGTGCTGGCAAAAGAAACATTGTTTTCATAAAGTCTTCTTTAAATCACGAGAATATGTTGGTTTAGGATGTTCCTAAAGGTAAAGGAAACTTTTCTGAATCTTCGCTAAATCACAGTGTAAAAAATGACCAATGTTTCTTATTTTATCAAAATATACTATAACCACGAACGAAAATATAATATAACCTTCCGAGTTATCCGAAATTCCGAAAAGCTTGTTCCATTGTCTTTTAAATCCCCAGAAAACAATATACTTCCAAAATTTAAAGAATTATTTATAAAAGCAAAGTATTTTTTGCTGTCCGTATTTTTCAGAAACGTTTCCGAATAATTTTAACACTGTATGAATTAGTTTCCTCAGCCTGAAATACCTGTTTTTTGAATATCATCAATTCTCAAGTAAACGTTTTCAGCTGCATAAGTAAGTATATACATAAAAGATTGAAGAAATAATCTTAATTTTAATGTTAATGTTAACGCTGTTAATTTTGCATGTTTGTCTGTTAAACATATTTATTGAACATGAAAATGTTTACTTGAGTATTGATAGCATCGGATAAAACTATATTCGGGGCTTTGAAAACTGATTAATTACACTTTAAAAGCTACTCGTAAACGTTTAAAATATTACGGGCAGCAAGAGAAATTTTGTTTTAATAAATGAATCTTTACATCTCGAAATGCCATTGATGTCTGAGGTTTCTAAAGATAAAGAAACACTTTTCAGAATCATGGTTAATAAGGATGAGTTTATATTATAAATTTATTCGTGAACATATAGCATTTTCGTAGATTAAGAAACATTTGTCATTTTTTACAGTACAGAAGAGGTTATTATATAGTTTTCTTTCTGGTTATACCATATTTTTCTAGATAAATAAAGATTTGTCTTTTTTTTACAGTGTGTTTATTTAAATTAGAACGCGTAACTTATTACCACTTTGACTTTCTCAATACTTTTGTTGTAGGCTAATGTCTAATTAATTACTTAAGTACGACTACATCAGACTTTTCGACTTCCTCTCAAGATCTCCTCTAAGTTACTTAATGGAAGTGATTAAAAATAGTTTGTCGTATAACAGGTTAGACACCAATCCAGACTTAACTTTAATTAGGGCAATCACTCCTTTATATATATATATATATTTTTTCTTTTTATCCTCCATGATGACTGAATGCGCTGTCATTATCTTCTTAGTCATTTTTTGAAAGAGAGCAGAATGCAAATGATCACTAAAAGTGGGAGATTTAATGACGTTTTCTGGATGCTCGATTTGATTTTGCATGTTTCATGTGTAAGATTGACACTTGAAGAATAATATATATTACATAAGAAAGTTTTTAAATAGAAAGTAAGTAACAAAAAGTGCAAAAGTATCGGAAAAGTTAAAAAATAGCGTTTGTAAAAAAAAAAAGTTTGAATTTATTACAGAAGCATGTAAACGCAAGAGCAATGCTGTTAAAAAACAAAAAAAAAATCTATAAATGCATGACTTTTTACATGCAAAGTATGTAAAAAGAAAGAGTAGTTTTGTGTAAAAACAGACATTTTTAAATACGGAAGGATGTAAATAAGAAAGATTAATTTTGTAAAACAAACGGAAATTTTAAAATACGGAAGTGTGTAAAAAGAAAGAATAATTTTGTGAAAAAAAAAAAAAAAGCGAAAAATTTAAAATACGCAAGTGTGCAAAATAAAGGAATAGTTTTGTGAAAAAAATAGAAATTTTAAAATACGTATGTGTGTAATATAAAGGAATATACTTTTGTAAAAAAAAAAAAAAAAAAAAAAAGAGAGAGAGAGAGAAAAGGGATATTTTAAAATAATACGGGGGTGTGTAAAAAGAAAACGTAATTTTCCGAATAAAAGAACGGAAATTTAAAAATACCGAAGTGTGTAAAATAAAGATAAAATTCCTGGAAAAAACAGAACAATTACTTTAAGATTTTCTGGAAAATTACGGAAATTCTACTGCAAAATAACGGAATGATAATTCCTTAAAAATGCATAGTACATCCGTTAAATGACGGAAAATTAAAAACAGAAAATCTGATAATCATGGAATTTACAATAAAATATTTTCCGTTAAATCCGTACATTTTTCCGTACAATTTCCGTTTTCTTCAGGAAATCTTTTTTACAGTGAAAATATGGAGATTTCATACTTTTTGTACTATACTCTATTACCTATAATTCCGTATATATGTTGTATAATGTTAAAATATAAGTTTTATTGTAATAAAACAAAGATATATCTTTATCTATGAAAACATACCATCCATGTGACATATTGAGAACTTTCAAGAAAAATTAAAACGCATGGAGCATTTTAAATCTCCATATAGACTTCGATTTATTTCTTTTGAGAAAAATGCATTTAACATACGTTATGATATGCTACTGTCATTATTTACCCTTAATAAGAACGATGTAAAGAAAAGTCAAATGATTGTTAATCTACGAAAATATAATATAACCACGAAAGAAAATATACAGTATACTATTCTGAGTTACCCACGATTCCGAAAAGCGTTCTATTATGTTTAGAAACCTCAGAAACCACTGTATTGTCAAGATTTAAAGAAGCATTTATAAAAACAAAGCTTTTTTTTTTCGCTGCTACTAATTTTAGGAAACTAATGACTAATAAACTGCTACTAATTTTAGGAATTCAAATATTTTCTATTCATCCACACAAGTTCAAATATATTTTTTTTAACTTGTAGTGGATGACACTTAATGTTAATACAGTTTTTTCAAATATTAATTCATTAATTAAATTTAATTAATTCATTTAATTTTATATGGGAGAAAATAATTTCTCCCATTGTTTTCATAAATGAAATGAAAGATTTTCCTCAAATCAGTGATGCCACAAAAATAAATAATCGTAACGATGATTATAAAGAAAATGTTCAATAAAGATAACGTGGGACAATAATGCTGCATGGGTTTATTTTATATATTTATGATTAAAAAGTAGGAATTGACTTAATTTTTTTTTATATTACTTGTTATAAATATTTCTTCAAATCTCGAAAATATATAGGTTTCCGAGGTTTCTATAGATAAAGAACGCTTTTTGGACTTGTGGGTAACTCGAAAGTGGTTATTTTATATTTCCCTTCGTGATTATATTATATTTTCGTAGTTTAAGAAACATCAGTCTTTTTTTTACATTGTCGAGTATTAATTTTAAATTAATTTCTCCGTTTTAAGCTAAGACCTAAATTTGCTTGCTTTAGAAATCGAGTTATCATGTATTGTCTTATAAGAAAATAACTAATGGAAATGAATCATTTAAAATTATTATGACATTCTTTACAGTACGGCATTATTTCAATTAGTCGCAATTAAATTAAACTTTATGAAGTTTCCAAGTTTAAATTTAAATATGAAACAGTAAACAAGCAAATGAACTCTCGAATTCAGTTTAAGCTACACCTCAAACTACTTAGGCATAACGAATCATTTTGATAAGATGCAAATCAACGGTATAAAATGAAATCTTTTTTTAATTTGGCGAAATTTTATCAATCTGCATAATGTTTCGAGTTCTATCTGGCGCAAACCAGTTGTTTTATCTTTCATTCAATCTTCGAAAAAATATAATAAAGAACCTACTGTTGTGTAACCAATTACAGGAATCTTCTTTCAGAATTTTATTGCCGAGATATAAATAAATAATTCAGTAACACTGTTAAAAATTTGCAGCAAACTGTCCAGTAATTTGACCGTTTTTATAGAAAATGGTTACCTAACCGTAATTTAACTCTATTCCGACCCTATTATTGCCGATGTTATTGTTAGAATATAGTTAAATCACGGTTATGTAACCGTTTTCTATAAAAAAGGTCGAATGACTGGACAGTTTGCTGCAAATTTTTAACAGTAGAATCACTTTATTTTGTGTGAAACCGTTATTTAGAGAATGCGCATAATAGTCACCGTGAGGTTTTTCCATTTTTCTTTTAGGAAATTTTGAATAAACTTTACTGAAGTAATCTTTTGCATTATACATAATCTGTGCGATAGAAACAGAAAAACGTGTTTTTAGTGCCAGAAAACGATGAAAATTCAGAAAATCCAAAATATCACAAATTGTCAAGCTTTGGTCGTAATTATGAAATATGGCAGAACAAGCAACATAGAACTCTCGAATTCATTTTTATTTAGTAATGTAATGAAGAGTAATGAAATTTTTATTCATTTACTTGTTAAAACATGGAGAACGTTTTTCTAAATATGTTACTTATATTATATAAAAACTTAATGTAAAATTTAACCATAGAAACATAAGAAACTGACCATACACAATGAAATCACAACACCATATAGCAGTGTCAAATTACATTAATTTTTATATTCATAAGAATTTCGTTCTATAGCAGCCATCAATTAGATATACATCTAATTACAGCCCAAATTTTGGCATAATTTATGTTTTCATAACTTATATTATAGGATATAGGAACCGTGTAAAAGCTCCAACAAGCTCTTTATAACGTTCTTTATAGTACGCCATTATGTCAATGAGTGACAATTTAATTCAACTGTATATGAAACACGTTTCCAAGTTTAAACTTAAATATGAAATGGTAGAACAAGCAAATGAACTCTCGAATTCAGTTTAAGTTACACCTCAAACCACTTAGGCATAACGAATCATTTTGATAAGATGCAAATCAACGGTATAAAGTGAAATCTTTTTTAATTTGGCGAAAGTTTATCAATCTGCATAATGTTTCGAGTTCTATCTGGAGCAAACCAGTTGTTTTATCTTTCATTCAATCTTCGAAAAAATATAATAAAGAACCTACTGTTGTGTAACCATTTACAGGAATCTCCTTTCAGAATTTTATTGCCGAGATATAAATCAAAAATTCAATAGAATCATTTATATTTTGTGTGAAACCGCTTAGAGAATGCGCATAATTGTCACCTTGAGGTTTTTTCATTTTTCTTTTAAGAGATTTTGTGTAAACTTTACTGAAATAATCTTTTGCATTATACATATTATTTACGATCGAAACGGAAAAACGCGTTTTAGTTCCAAAAAACGATAAAAATTCAGAAAATCCAAAGTATCACAAATCGCCAAGTTTTGGTTGTAGAGTAATGAGATTTTTATTTATTTACATGTTAAAACATGCAGAACGTTTTTCTAAATATGTAACTTATATTATAGGACCCAGGAACCGCATAAAAGCTCAAACAAGTTCTTTATAACATTCTTTATGGTATGCCATTATTTCAACGAATGACAATTAAATTAAACTGTATGAAACACGTTTCCAAGTTTAAATTTAAATATGAAATGGTAGAACAAGCGAATGAACTCTCGAATTCCAGTTTAAGTTACACCTCAAACTACATAGACATAACGGATAATTTCGATAAGATGCAAATCAATAGTATAAAATGAAGTCTTTATAATTTTAGCAATATTTTATCAATCTGCATATTTTTTCGAGTTCTATCCGGCGCAAATCAGCTGTTTTATCTTTCATTTAATCTCCGAAAAAATATAATAAAGAACCTACTGTTGCGTTAACATTTACAGGAATCTACTTTCAGAATTATAATGCCGAGATATAAATCAAAAATTCACAAGAATCACTTATATTTTGTGTGGAACCGTTTAAAGAATGTGCATAATTGTCGTCTTGAGGTTTTTTTCATTTTTCTTTTGGGAAATTTTGCGAAAACTTTACTGAAATAATCTTTTTCATTATACATATTCGTTACGATAGAAACGGAAAAACTGCTTTTTAGTGCCAGAAAACGACGAAAATTCAGAAAATCCAAAGTATTACAAATCGAAAAGTTTTGGCCGTAGAGTAATAAAATTTTTATTCATTTACTTGTTAAAACATTGGAGAACGTTTTTATAAATATTTAACTTATATTATAGGTCGCAGGAACCGTATAAAAGCTTAAACAAGCTTTTAGTACGCCATTATTTCAAGAGTGACAATTTAATTAAACTGTATGAAACAGGTTTTCAAATTTAAACTTAAATATGAAATGGTAGAACAAGCAAATAAACTCTCGAATTTGTTTTTAACTACACGTCACACCACTTAGACATAACGAATCATTTCGATAAGATGCAAATCAATAGTATAAAGAGAAGTCTTTATAATTTTGGTGATATTTTATCAATCTGCATACGTTTTCGAGATCTATCTTGCGCAAACCAGTTGTTTTATCTTTCATTCAATCTCCGAAAAAATGTAATAAAGAACTTACTGCTGCGTCAAATTTACAGAAATCTACATTCAGAATTTTATTGCCGAGATATAAATCACAAATTCGGTAGAATCACTTGTATTTTGTGCGAAACCGTTTAGAAAATGCGCATAATTGTCACCTTGAGATTTTTTCATCTTTTTTTTCGGAAATTTTGAGAATACTGAAATAATCTTTTGCATTATGCATATAATTTACACTGGAAACGGCCATAAAACGCTGAAAATTCGTAAAATCCAAAGTGTCATAACTCGGTAAGTTTTGGTCGTAGATTAATGAATTTTTTATTCATTTACTTGTTAAAACACGGGGAATATTTTTCTAAATATAACCGATAGAACTGAAAAACCGTTATAATATTAATGAATATCAAAAACTGGCTCTTGTTACAGTTCTTAACAATCATATCAATTCTCTTTATTAAATATCGACGAAAATCACACAAAATACTATAGAATAAAAAAAAAATTCGACAAGTGAAAAAAAATGGCTTTATTAAATTACCATTTCGCAAAAATTGGATTATAAGTAGAACACAAGGAAATGAACTCTCAAATTCATCTTAGGTTATCACATCGCACCCCTTATGCAAAACGAAAGATTTTGATAAGATATAAATTCAACTAACTCAAATCCACATATTTAAATTGATCGATATTTTATCAATCTGTATTTCAGGTCTAGTCGGCGTAAACCGGCTCACATATCTCTTTTTGTTCATTTCCCGAAGATAAAGTAATAAAATATGAACCTGGAATTATGAAATTTGCAGGAAACGATTATTTAATATTTCTCATCAGTCATTATTACACTGGAAAAAAATTGCTGATTTTACGGTATAATACTGGCATCCCAGACTGTAAAATTAACAGTAATAAACAGTAAAATAAGCAATAATACACTGTCGCGCATGCGCGGCAGTGTATTACTGTTTATTTTACTGTTTATTACTGTTAATTTTACGGTATAATACTGGCAACTCGGATGCCAATATTATACCGTAAAATCAACAATTTATTTTTTTGTGTAGTGTATATTCATTTATTGACCCTGTCATATCTATTTCATTTATTGAATCACGATCGTGAAAAATAGACATAACTTTTTACTTAACGGATCAAGTACCTATATTTCTTTTAAATGCTAAAAGGTGTAAACGAACGACATAATATACAGTAAAAGAACTTTTATTAGATTGTTGACATGTTTCGGCTCACCCCGAGCCATTATCAAAAACAAATGAGAATATTCTATAATTGCACGATCTTTGAAGTTATTATTTGAAATGCTGTCATTTAATTTTCATGTACTTTAAAAAAGAAATTACGCACGTTATTTTTTATTTTTAATTGATTGTTTAGTTCCATATTTGTAACCATGCAGTAACTCGATCTTACTATAACGGAAAACTAATATTGTCCTGCCGAAAGCGAATATCGCACTAAACTATCTTCTGTCTAAAAACAAAATCCGATCCCTGGAGATTCTATACGTTTTAATGTACTTTGTTCAGTAAAACCTGGAATAAACAAAGCTGTGTATAACGGAATCCTGTCTTTAACGTAAATCTTCCATAATCCTTGCTGAAGGTATAACATGCAATTATAACTGTTCAATCGGAAACCTCTTTAAAACGAATTTTGTTTCGGTTCCTGACGATTCCGCTGTCGCAGATTTTACTGTGTGAGTCTATTATGTTTATCCAAAAACAGTAAAATATATTAAGAGGGAATGTGAAATGACCGGAGAAAGATTCTGTTTTAGACAGGTTTCCGTCTTTGAAGGTATAATTTATACATATTCTTCATTCCACGTTTAAGTCAGGGTTCCGTTACAGACAGGTTCCGTTTTCATAGGATTTACTGTATTTTTATGTCCCGATATAGAAGAAGTTGTCCCGCTTTTTTATTGTCGTCTATCCCATTTTTTGTGACAGTGGATCTGGCAACACTACTCACAACCCCTCCCCCCCCCCAAAAAAAAAAAAAAAATTGAGTGAAGAAAGTTTCTATACAGCAATACATTTTTTTTAAATACTAAAATACACATTGAGGGTATTAAAAAAAAGCTCCTTCTCTACAACTCAAATATTTCTGGCACAGACTAAGTTATTTAAAACAGAATTTCGTGAAATTTAGTCATTAATTACTCTTGAAGCGTAAAAAAAAAAAAATCAAACAATGTTTTTCATTTTCTTATATATATATGTGATACAGCTTTAGTTTTAACAAAATTTTCCTTCGTTGTTTTTACCCGACTCCGGACAACCAAAAATTAGGCTAAAATGCCTTTGGTAACATTTTCTTAAGAGGGTCAGGTACCCTTGAAACTGACAAATTACATATAAAAATGACCATAATATGGATTACAGTAACTTCCCATCTAATTAACTTTTGGATATGAAATTCTAAACACACATTAAAAATGATATATTCTAACCTAGCAAGATTCGCCCGCTACGCTGGTTGGTTTCTCCAAACGAAATATATCGGTGAATTGGCCTTGTGTTTTAAAGCAATAGGAACATTTGCCCTGAAATGTCTTTTCGTAATGCTGAAAACGATGCGAAAGCCATTGCGCTATTATACTTTCTAATGTGTCTATTAGAAATTCTAATATGTCTATTAGTTGCGCTATTATACTTATCCTGGGATTTACAAGCATACGTATGAAAATATAGGAAAACCCTCAAACGCTTAAAGAGTTTTAAGATCAAACTCGTTTAATTAATCATTTACAATAGAATTTGTTAAACAACAATAGAACGATATCCAATATACTAAAATTATCCCTCAAAAAATATCTAACTAATAATGCAAGTTTTATCAAAATCCGTCCAGCAGAACTTTTTAAAAAGGCTAAACTTTCATAATCGGGCTCACCTGATTTTAGAACTTTCCCCCATAATTCTTTAACTAAGCAACATAAAACGGTATGTTACATACTAAAACAGTCTCTGAAAAATTAACTAAACAACAGTGCAAGTCCCATCAAAATGCATTCAGGAGAACTCGAGATATAAGCAGCCGGAACGAAATCTCCATTTTCATTTTATATATATAGTAGAAGTTAATGTTCTGAAAACGATGAAGTTTTTTTAATTTAATTTGAAATTTAATTCTTTTTAGCTCACAGGCAATCGAAGCCTGAGAGCTAATATGCCCGCAGGTTCTGTATGTACGTACGTAACGCGATAACTCTTGTTAGAAATATCAGATTTGCTTCAAATTTTGTATATAAGTTCATTCTGATAAGGTGGATCCCTGATTAGTTTTGGGGCTTCATTGGTTAAGTATAAAGGGGGGAACGGGGGCTAATCTCCCCCCCCCTTAAATTAGATAAATGGGTTTTTCATGCAAAATTGTCTGATTTGCTTCAAATTTTGTATATAGATGCATTGTTATATGGCGCTTTCCTGATTATTTTTGGGGTTCATTCGTTAAGAATAAAGGGGGGACGGAGGGATAATCTCCCCCCTTAGTTTAGATAAATGGGTTTTTTTATGCAGAAATATCTGATTTGCTTCAAATTTTGTATATAGATTTATTTGTGATAAGGCCCTGATTAGTTTTGGGGGTTCATTGGTTAAGTATGAAGAAGGGGAACGGGGGACTAACCCCCCCTTAATTTAGTGTCGATTTCTTTATTTTTCGAGGGGCATTATTCTTTGAAATAAGAGTATAATATAAAATTAGTGTGAATAACCTGTGAGCTCAATGCCATCAGTTTAACTGGGCATTTTTCTTTTTATTTAATAAATGAATTCACCTTACATACCTTGCGTGCAAGATTTCTCATAATTGAATTGTCACATTGCGCTATTTTTTTTAAATTATTATGCAGATATATAATATGTGTTTAAAATAACCTGCAGTAGAAAAAAAATATCTAATAATTAGTTCTTGATTAAAAAAATTAAAAAATTTTAAATTTTGAATAAAAATAAAATAAAAATAGCTATAATTCCGAAAAATTTTTACTTTATGAATATTACAGTAGGTCATTTTGTGCATTTATAAAGTTTACACTTTTAGTCAAAATTTCCTGACGTTCTATATTCATTTCTTAGAAATCGTGAGTGCAATGACAAAAGTTTTGAGAAAAATGAGTATAAAGAAAAAATTACGCCTTGATCATATAAAAAGAGCTCAAACTAATTTGAAAATAATTTCACTTTTAAAGCGAATTTTTGTTTGGGGGGGTTTCTTTTAAAATGTTCCTGGAGAATCAAATTTTAATATAAGCTATGAAAAAAAAAATTTTTTTGGCACTTTAAAAGGTACCGGACCCCTTAATGGACCTTTGCACAGAAAAAAAAAAACCAATTTGGGTAGAAAGATTCTTAGGTACGTGCCCAAATTGGACCATGCCTGTTTTGGTTACCACTGTGTATCCATTTTGGGAACTGTTAAATACCCATTTAAAAAAAAAAAAAAAAAAAAAAAAAAAATTGAAAATGGGTATTTAACAGTGCCCAAAATGGGTACACAGTGGTAACCAAAACAGGCATGGCCCAATTTGGGCACGTACCTAAGAATCTTTCTACCCAAATTGGGTTTTATTTTTTTCTGTGTGCCTTCATAAGAAAATAGAAAATTGTTCGATTTCTTAGTATCTGAATAGAACCTTCAAATTTGATACATTTACGAGTATACCTGCAATGCATTTACGTATGAAAATAACATCTTATATCTTAACATAGTATAAAACAAAGTCGCTTTTTCTGTCCCTATGTACGCTTAAATCTTTAAAACTACGCAACGGATTTTGATACGGTTTTTTTTTTTTTAATAGATAGAGTGATTCAAGAGGAAGGTTTATATGTATAATAACATCCATTAAATAGTGGAGAAATACTGTTATTTTTGAGGTTTTTAATGTGATGTCGTAAATAATTTCATTTTTTCCACTTATACATTGCAAACGCAGGCTGAACCCTACAAGATTTATCAAAATAATGTACTAATTATTGTACACATTAAAAAGGTCTACAGAAAACACAAAGAGATGAAGGTTTTCAAGGTTAACCCGAAGCAAAGCGAGAGAGGGCCGCTAGTGTGTCATAAAGCAGACTGTTTGTAATTGTGGACAAATTTAAAATATAAAAACTGCACTCCCTCCCCCCTTGAAAAAAAGACGTCATCCCCTAGATGGAGGGCTGTATCTGTCTCTTGTCTTTTATTCATTCTACGAAAATATAACAGAAAAGCTGCTATTACATAACCTTTTGTTGGAATCTACTTTCACAATTTTATTACCAGAATATAAATCAAAAATTCAGTAGAGCCACTTGCTTTTTTTCTGTGAAAACGTTTAAAGCATGCGCATAAATGTCATGTTGAGCTTTTCTTGTTGGGAAATTTTGCTTATCAGCAGCTTTCTATTCACGAGACATGTAATAAAACAATGCATTAATATCCAGAAATAGTACAAAAATTTCCTAACCTTACCTATCGCATATGAGTCAGTCAGTGAGTCTTATTAAGTAGGATTATTTGTGATTTGTTGGAGTGCATTTCCACTATTCTTTGTTCAGCTGGCGCAGTGTTTTTAGTAGATCCTTAGTCTTTATCTCTGTGTTTAACGATCATTTTACCGTTTCAGCTATATATGGAAAGTTCTGCAATTTACAAACTGCCATATCTGCCTTCTGTTCATAGCTTCATATCTATAACATAAATCTCTTCAAACTTATGGCTTATTAAAATTCAGGTTTTTTTTCTTTTTCTTTTTTTTTTTTTTTTTAATGTTTTATTAAACATCACCATTGGGTCCTTTTTAAAACTTAATTTAAATTTAAATTTTAAATTTTAGTGTTATATTATGAATTTTTAAATGTTAAAACTTCCATCACTTTCAATAGACCAAATTATTCACGATGTAAAACTCAAAGTTAAATATCTAAGGATCTCAAATCCAAACTGACTAGCTACATTCTGACACATTTTAGGTAGATTTCGTAAGAAATACTAGCTATTACATTCTCCCCAAAGTTGGAATTTTTGAAAAATTTTTGCAGATCTGCGCCGATCATAACTACCAGAACCGAAAACCACACCCAATAATTCTGCACAAATCTCTACCAAACTGATACATAAAATCAAGGGGCATAAAATCTCGCTCAAGTTCGTTATTGGGCAAAATCGAACCAAGGTGGGGGGGGGGGGGAATGGGGGGCTTTTTGTGAAAATAGAAAAAAAAACCATAACTTCTTCATTATTATACGTATCGAATATGTTTAAAGTTATTATTACTTCTAGGATAAGGGCCGAAAATTTATATATGACAGATTTTTGATATCATTAAAAATGTCCCCAAGGGGGGGGAGGGGGGTTTTAGAAGAAAAAAAATCATAACTTCGTCAATGCACAAGATATCAAGTCCGCTTAAATTTAATATAAATCCTCTTAATATTATCTAAAACTTTTATATCGACAAGTTTTTTATAAGCTTATACCCTTATATTTAAAAAAATCCTGCAAACAAGTTAGATTTTACACTGGGCGTTCCCAACTGCAGCATCATGGCAAAAAGGTCATTTCTTCTGCAATTCCTTACAAACCGGCGCCTCACGGTCTGAGTCTTGGAAATCTACCTTTGCCTGTAGGCTGAGCCGTCAGGGACTTTTTTTAAAGTATGTGTCTATCTTCTGGACACTTGTTTTGAAAAATATAAAATTTTTATTGAACATATGTGTCTTTACTTAAAACAGGGAATAAAACTACGAATTCAAATGAAATTTTAATTAACTTTTAAAATTTAGGCAATAATTTGTCAAATTTTAGTAAAAATTAAAGTATATGCCAAACCGTCTACAACAAAATCTACCCAATATATTTCACTTTTTTTTCAACAATATATTAGTAACTCACTTACCTGTGTTATCATGTCCACTACGAGAGGGAAAGTGACTACCTATGTAGGTTTTCACACTCCTTGAATTGTGGTAGAGCAAAAGTTGTTGCGGCAGCACGACGACCTAGAAACGGATTCCCCCTATGGGGTTTCGGCGACGAAGTCTGTGGATAGCCTTCGCCAGCTTACCATGGGTCCGTCCTGTGTGGGAGTTTCCCCAGATTGGGGTTGCTGTCGTAGCGACCTATGCCGTCGACTCGTGGGTACTAGGTTAGAGGGTCCGCAGTGAGGTGCGGCTCTCTGACCGGCCGAAGCGCCGTAGCGAGACAAAGCTACTGGTGCATTAAAAGTCTCTGAGGACTTGGGATCGGTGGTCGATTGTGTGCGGTGCGTCCCGCACGGGACGCACGCGGCGCATATCTCTTTTACCTGTGTTATCGTGCAAAATATTTGCACACCTCTTAAATTTACTAACACATACCAAATTTTGTATACACAATATGATTTTTTTAAATATTTTATATATTTTAATAAAATTAGCTCTTAAATTAATAAATACATACTTTAAAACTATATTTTGCTTCACAACATACCTGATGATGTAGAACCTTGTGACAGAATTTTGTTTCAATATCTTTAAAATATTTTAAGAAATGAGATTTTTCGTGATTTTTTAGATTACTTCCATATTATATGATTTTATTTATTAAGATTAAATTATTATCATTATTATTATTAGTTCGTAACATAAAAAACTTCAAAACAAAAATATTGGGGTCAAAAAAGACCCCAACGGTACTAGGGGGTTTAAAAGCTAATTATTGATAGTTAAAAATGACATATTTCAAGACTAGATGTCTTGAACCACCCCTTGTCCCCCCCCAGCCCCGGAGTTGCCTGGGACCATGACAATAACTTTAAATACAGCTAAAATCAGTGTTGAATGTGTTGAATGTGTTGAATGATTTTATATTTTAAAATTAAAATTTCTCCAAACGAATTTAGAGTTGGGGGCGTACACTGGGCGTGCCACGCACTCTACAGTTATTTTTTATTCAACCAAACCTCCAATTTGTATGATTTTATATCGTTAAATCGATTTTGTAAGAATTTATATTTTTAAATGAAAATTTTTCCAAACAAAGTAAGTGATCCTCGATATAGTGATTGTTGATTTAATTTCTGACATTTACATGCATTAAACTTTCTGACCAATAGCTCTCGAGGAAACTAAATAATAAAAATTTCATGTTATAGGTATGGTGTGAAAATAACATGGTAAAATAATAATACTTTTGGTTCAGAGTGTAAACAAGATTGCCAGTTAACACTCTAATTTAGATAGAACAAAATGGGCATACTTAAATTTATTTCAAAATGTAGAAATTTATTATGTTTCCAAAAAGCTTGTAGCTTGCGTTTCGTTGATAGTCATTTTATGCATAAAAGCTATTTATATTCTATAAGGGTATATGGAAAATATTTCCAATTTGCTCTCCCTTGACTAAATGAAAGTTTTTTTAAGCTTATATAAAGCTTGACATATGGTGTGATAGGAGTGTACTAGTTTCTCTGAAGGTTTTCCGGTAAGTGGTTGTATATACTACTTTTCCTTTCAACTCCTGAAGATTCACAACTGATGGCCTGCGTGAATTTGACTTCTGGATTCGATTTCAAGGCAGAAATTTTTTTCTTAACCCCTTCAGGGGAATCAAGTACTCTTGTAGCTAAAATATTGAAATGATTGATTGACACCAGGATTCAAGAACGAATTTATTTTAAAATAAGTAAAAGCTTTACCTCATGTACCTTATAAATTCAAAATTTGATTATAAAATTCTGGTGTCATTGTAGCATTTTGGGATTAAAATTAAGTGGTATATATAATACACCGGTGCCCTTCAAGGGTTTAAAGTGCTTGAATCAGTTTTGAGCTGCACTGGAACTAATCTTTTATGCCCTTCAACTTTGCAAATTTTGCGAGCACCTTCAGTGGCTTTAAGGCCCAATTTGACAAAAATTTGACAAAGTTGGATACAATCTCAATATTCGTGTCACCAAATATGTGACCTAAAAATAAAAGAAAGAAATGTATAGATACGATTATAGAATATAGATGGACTCTTTTGTTCAAAGGACCGCCATTTTGTCAAAAAATAACTTTTTAAACTAAATGTTGGTATAAGCTCCAGAGAATTTAATGCCCTTTCATAATTTGACGACACAATCTTTTTCAAATGCTTGTGGGCGAGTTAAAACGGTCGCCTGATTGGAAGTTCAGGGCGCGCACCTGCAGGTACCTCCCTCTTACCCCGTCGTAAATGATGTATTATTATTATTATATTTTCTTTTTTTACGCACAAAAATTTAAATGTATAAATGAAATGTCAATAAATATAATGCAATAAATCCGAAGGTAGTATGTCTTTTCTTTGTAAACGAAAACAAAATCGTAAAAATCACGTGAATTTTAGGTAAAAAAAGTAGAACTTCCCCTTAAAGTGTTTGAATCTGTTTTGAGCTGTCCTGGCCTTCAACTTTGCAAAGTTTGCGGACACCTTAAGTGGCTTTAAGCAAGGCCCGCTGAAGACTTAGAAGTAGGTGAAGCCTTACGTCACACAGTGGGCCCCCTTTACACTCTGCAAATTATGCTTCAACAATCTGAATTTTTACCATCAAAATTTCGAGCAAACAACACTTTTAATTTTAAACTAAAACTAACTACCTATTTACATATAAAAAATATTATTATGTACATAATTATACATAACAAATTAATTTTGTAAATGAATTTACAAACATGGAACAGGTGCGAATATTTGAACTTCAAAATATATTTTATGATTTACAAATTGCAGGATTTGCCAGTGCTAAGAACAATGCAGGGACAACAAGTATTTGACGTAAATTTTTGCTTGGCTGCAATACAATTTTGCTTCTATTTTATAAACAGAAATTTGGTATCACCTGAATGCTAATTAATTTCTCCTCTATTTAAATAACCTATTCTCCATATTTTATATCATTTCTCCACTCTTTATGAATATAAACAAAATATAACTATACAGATTAAATTTTCTGTTATTTTTAGCATGTTTGAAAATAAATTGCAAAATATAAGAAAAATGAAAATAAGTTTCATTTAATCACTGTTATAATACCGTTTATTATATTAACAGGAAAAAAAGAGTATAAATGTGTCAGTAATAGTCTGAGGGAAAAGTTAGTAGCCATAATTAAGAAAAAACATACATTTTTTACTCTGACTGAATTTTTTTTCCTAAAAATTAGTTTTGAAAAGTAAATTTGGGGGCCCCTTTGTATTTCAGTGGGTAAGCTCGGGCTTCATGGACCTATTCGGTAAACAGTCCCTGGCTTTAAGGACTATTTTGAAAAAAGAATTGCATTTTAAGACAGATACAATTTCAATATTTGTGCCATCAATTATGTGTCCTAAAAATGAAAGAAAGAAATCTGCATGATTATAGAATATAGAAGGACATTATATCCTTTTACATAACATTTAATGATCAACAATTGTGAGGAACAAGTGCTACAGACTTTGGTATATAAGCATTCACAAAAACGAAAATATTTTTGATATATCCTAATATTAAACAGATATTCTTATAAACTGTCCTATTGTACAGAATTTTACGTGATAAAGGCTATATCTCGATGAGCAAAAATTCAGAGCAAGATAATAAATCAATGTTACCGATAAAAATGTGTATTTTTGCTTCAAAGTTTACTTTAAACAGGAACGTCAATCAACTTTCTAATTTAGATGGTACAAATTAGAATCACTTAAAATTATTTCGAGTAAAGAAGAAATAAGCTCAATATCTTTCCCAAGGTCTGTTTTGTAGATATATAAATATTTACGGCAACAATAGATTTTGGATGATAGTTTTTGGTGAACGGCTCTTTTATGCTTCGCTGAAGGACTAGATGGAACACGATTAGATATATATTTTTTTGTCAAAGCTTCATGGATTATTTTAAGATTATTTTTAGTTTATTTTTTGAAAATTATAAAAGTTTGTTATCTAAGAAAACAAGGGATTTTATTATCAAGAGAGTGAAAGTCTGATAGCGGGGCTCAAAATTATTTTTGTGTCGATAAACACTTTTACTTTATTTTGTCAATCGTCCTTGATCTGCAATATATATCTATGAATTATGATAAATGAATCTTATATCAGTCTTTTCTTATGATTTTTTACCTCTGTTTTTATATTCTTCGATTATAGGTTCGATAAAGTTATGAAAGAGGTGTTTTTCAATGGTGGACATAAAAGTTTCTCTTTAATTTTTTAATATAATTTTCAAAATTGCTTATTATATCTATTCATTTTTATGTAATATTTGGGTGTACTATAAGAGCAAATTCATATGTGACGGAATGACATTTTGAGTTATAGAATTAAGTTAAAGCAATTACCTTGAAGCTATTTTCAAATGAAAATTGATTTTTCAGTTTGCACATGACTGTTATTGATTAAAATATTTTAAAAAATATATGAAACAATTTTTTTTAAGCTATTTTATTCTTTCATTTTTTAGCAATTTCTTATAGTGTGACGGAATGACATTTTTGCTACCATGACTCTAACCTGGTATTTAAAACTAGAAACTTTTGTGAATTCAGAAGCCATTCAGTTTTTAAACTAATACATATCTTAAATATAATATATAAGCAATATAAAATTATAATTTAGAGCAACCTACGTGTCCTAGGGTTGTAGTTATTAACTATCATTTGACGTGACGGAATGACGGAAAGTTTCTTAAATATTTATTAAAAGAAAATCGACTAAACTAATAAATTTTATATATTTTTTATTATCCAGAATGATCATAAGAAATTACATTATATAACTTTCACATGCGATAGCTTTTTCAAACGCATATGGAGCACGATTACGTACTTTATTTTACATACATTATTATCAAGTGTATGGCTTTAAGACTATTGTAAATTATTAAATATTTTACTGCATGCATTTATTTATTAAGAAAATACAAAATAAAAAACAATTACATTCTTTTTGACAGTTTTTTCAAAGATACTATTTGTACAAAACTGCAAATAATTTATTTTTCTGCTATAACCTAAACGTTTTGAATCTAAAACATTAGTTTGAAAACTTGGAATATATTTCAATATATTTTTTAACTTAATTTATAAAAAATATTCTAAAAAAAATTTGATAAAAGTTGACACTTTCATGGAATTGCCCATAAATTTAGTTCCGTAATTAGATTATTAAATTATTTAAATTATTAAATTATTTATTAGCCTGTTAAAAATATGAATTTCGTAAATCAGATATATCTTTTAAGAAATAAAACTAGTTAAAATACAGACCATTTTAAACTACAATAAGGTGTATTAAAACATTAAAAACAATTGCGTAAGTTTAGGATGAAAACATCATCCGTCTTCAGTGCAATTTACGGACAGTCGCTAAAAATACCAAAATCAACTTACTCATGTGAAACAAGCATCAAAACATGTATTACAGTTAATTAAGTTAACAATTTGTATAAAAGAATCGAGTACTCAACTGGAATATGCCCTGCTTCATTAATTTGATTAACAGCTGAATGCGTATGCCAAGATCCCAGGAAAATGCGGCTTCTATAAATATTACAATTCCACTCAATAATCGTAGTTTTTGCAAACATTGATATCTTTCATGATTGTCCGTAATTGTACTGAAGAAGGATGATGTTTTCATTCGAAACGTATACAATTGTTTGAATTGCTTGAATAGAACGTATACAATTGTTTGAATAGAACGTATACAATTGTTTTTAGTGTTTTAATATGCTTATTGTAATTAAAAGTATCTGTATTTTAACGAGTTATATTTCTTAATTTATAATCAGATGTAATGTTTGCACGTTTTAATGTTTCTTTGTATTCGGATTATACAGGGTGTCCCAAAGTCCTTGACACATTTTAAAATGCAGTAAAAGATCAAGCAATTAACGTACGTAATTGCGGTTTGGACGAAAATGCTTCTTATGATCTGAAATTTTGTTTAAGCAAATAAAAATATTAGTTTCAAAAATTCTCATAGATGGCGCTGCTTCTGGGAAGTAATCGAATAGGTAGAATGCCTTTATATATAATAATAGTGAAAGCCGCACAATGCGTACGCGCAGTTT
Source organism: Maratus michaelseni (assembly GCA_963931845.1). Lineage (NCBI taxonomy): Eukaryota > Metazoa > Arthropoda > Arachnida > Araneae > Salticidae > Maratus > Maratus michaelseni. The sequence goes on from OZ007597.1 coordinate 126,981,204, forward strand.
TTGTCCAAACTATGGAAACCCACATTCCAGAAGTTAACAATACTCGTCTGTCCATCCTCACTCATCTAATCGAACTCAGGAGCACGAGTATTGTTAAGTTCTGGAATGTGGGTTGCCACAGTTTTGACAAAAACTGTGCATACGTATTGTGCGCCTTTCGCCTTTGCTATATATAAAGACTAGAATACTTATTCGATAACTTACCAGAAGCAGCGCCATCTATGAGAAATTTTTGTAACTTATTTTTTTATTTGCTTAAATAAAATTTCAGAACATAAGAACCATTTACATCAACTTTATAGGAGTAACAGGGTGTGAGGCCCCATGGAGGGGCAAAAGTTGCGCACTTTATAATAAAACATTAATAAGATATAATAAAGAAAAGAGAGCCTTAATATTAAATGTGAACTGTCTTCAGAGAATATAAGAATATATCTTCTCATAAACTAATGCAGGTTTGAAACAGTGATTTATGTTACCTAATTGAGTACAAAATAAGATCAGAAGGCTGTAATCAGAATTCTTTATAAACGCAAGTTGGTGTGAGGCGCAGAAGTTGAAACTCCAAGGGTGGCTTCAGCTGTGTTGAAATACTGATCTGAAGATTTTTTCTTTATTAGATTATCTTCCAATCATAACTAATGTTAATCTATAAAATTAATCACTCGAAAATTTAAATAAACTTTTTTTAAATGTTTACAAATTTATTTATTATTTATTTATTTATTTTAGCGTCAGTTCTCTCAGTGAACCAAGTTTACCTCGAAAAAGATCTCTTTAAACTACGTCAGAAAAGATGAAGTAAGTATTTTTGTAAGCATCATAACTAATATTTAATCTATAAAATTAATCACTCCAAAATTTAAATAAACGTTTCTAAAATTTTTACAAATTTATTTATTTATTTATTTTAGCGTCAGTTCTCTCAGTGAACCAAGTTTACCCCGGCAAAAAATCTCTTTAAACTACGTCAGAAAAGATGAAGTGAGTATCTTTGTAAGTATCATAACTAATGTTTAATATATAAAATTATTCACGCCAAACTTTAATAAACATTTCTAAAATGTTTACAAATTTATTTATTATTTATTTATTTTAGCGTCAGTTCTCTCAGTGAACCAAGTTTACCTCGCAAAAGATCTCTTTAAACTACGTTAGAAAAAAAGAAGCAAGTTTGTACTCATCGGCTACTTCAGAGATCTTAAGATGATGTAATAACCTCAGATGCAAGTCATAACACCTATGCTTTTAAGATCTTGAGAGCAAACTTGCCAAGAAAAATCAAGATCTGATAGGTTTTTTTTCTTGCTCGGAATCAGTGGTTAGTGACACACCGAATATTTTTGGAGTTAGAGCTGGCTTTCTCGTCACTTAGCATTCTTCTTACGATATCTGAGATAAATGTAAGTAGAAAGAGCTATTGTCATTCAGCGGAGTAAGGTCGCTTTCGAAGTTGATGAATGGTATATAATGATCACTGTTAAAAGGGAATTTTAAAAATAAAGATTTAGATGAAAGAGGGGGAAAAAAGGGTAATTTAACCTACAAGTAAAAATAACAGAGCAATACACTCTTTGGCACATAAGATAATAACGGCAAAAATTTCTAAAATAAAACAAATGAACTACAACTTCTTAATTTGAATACTATTTTGAGAACTTACAAATTAATTCAATTTGCCATTATAATTAGTGTTTAACTATGGTAATTACCGCCTATTATATTATTTATTCCAGAATTTAAACAAACCATTCGGAAATGTTTCCATCTTTATTTATTTAGTTTTGAATGCTGCGTTATCTTAGCGTCAGTAAGTCTGTTTGTCAGTGACTTAAATGAACCAAGTTTACCTCAGCAAAAGACCTCTTTAAACTACGTCAGAAGAGATGAGGTAAGCTAGTACTCATCGGCCACTTTATAGATCTCAAGATGATGTAACGTCCTCAGATGCAAGTGATAACACCTATGCATTTAAGTTCTTGAGAGCAAACATGCCAAGGAAAATCAACATCTGATAGGATTTATCTTGCTCGGAAACAGTGGTTAGTGACAAGAGCTAGATGGGTCACCGAATATTTTTGGAACTTGCAGCTGACTTGGTCGTCACTTAGCATTCTTCTTACGATGGCTGAGATAAACGTCAGTAGAAAGAGGTATTGTCGTTCGGCGGAGTGAGGTCGTTTTCGAAATTGATGAATGATGTGTAATGATCAATGTTAAAAGCAGAGTAAATGAAAATTATCTTTTTTAGCGCTTTGCGTGAAGGAGAAAAGAAAATTGTAATTCAATCTATAAATAAAAATATCAGAGCAATGCACTTTTTGGCACTTAGAATTGGCGTATAATGGTAAAACTGCTTTTTTTTCTTGATTTACAACTTTCGCATTCAGGTTAAGTGCTTAGTTCTAGTATAGGGTGTCTTACAAGAATGTAGGCTGGGGAAATGTTGGAAAAAAGAAAAGAAAGAAAAATCATGAGTGAAGCATGGTTTATGAAACACTTTCCGAGACATTCAGAATACTGTAACGAAACGTCACTGTTAATAAGGTGAAAAATGCAAGTAAACATTTTGGAAAACGCACACATTAGAAAAATCAATTTCAGCAAGTACCACATATAGTCGGAAAAGTATCCCAATTATTTTGTGCAGTCCTGTATACGATCTCTAGATTTGTATATATTGTCGCTACCATGTCAAACTATCAAACAGGAAAAAATACATTTTTCATTACTTTTAAAAATAGACCGATAACCACCACTAAATTTTAATAATGTTCTTCACCAGGGTTGCCAGTTTGGTATCCTTTTTCATCTGGACATTTTGAATTCATACCAGAAACTTCAAACAGAACTTTTTGCTTTATTTAGTGACATACATTTCATTTTTACTTAAAGTAAAAGTTTTTCTCTCAAACATTCCGGTATGAATTCGGCATCTGTAAATAAATATGAAGGCCAAACTGGCAACCCTGTTCTTCGCAGCAATTTTATTAGTATACTTACTAGGCGAAGAATTCTAATAAAATTTATTGGTGACAATCAACCCATTTTTTAAAGTAATGAAAAATGCATTTTTTCACATTCAATAGTTTGACATGGTAGTGACGATATGCTACATAGTATGCAAAAAATTAGTTCAATTAGAAAACGCATTACATAGATGAAAATGCCTTTTCAATAATCTCCATCAATAAAAGGAAATGTGCTCGAATTCTTTAGTGCTGCCCTATGTATGATGCATAGAATTTATACACGCCAATTAGAATGTAAAAAATTAGTTAAAATTAAAAACGCAAACCACGATTGAAATCATACTTCAAACAAGTATAGCTGTCATAGAAAGTACTGTCATCAAATTCTTTTGTGTGTCCCTGTAAATTAACGATAAATGCTATACACATTATATTCTCTAGTAAGCATCTTGTAGAGCACCTATGTGATGTATATCAATTTCAATATGTTTAAAATAGTGTAATATCATTAAAATGCATTGCAAACGATTTTTTTTTCCGTAGAGCACAATATAACGGAATTCTTTTGAGCGCCCCTGTAATTGAACTATAAATACTACATACTCCATTTTCAATACCGAACATTTCATAAACATCAATTACAAGACAATCACAGCATTTTTACCCGAGTTATAGTGCGGGGAGACGGCCAGACAAACAGAATTCATAAACACTTTCAACTATGTTGGAAAGTGTTAAAAACAACAATAAAACAATTGGAAGAAATAAAACAATCTATGTATTAAAAATTACCCCCCCCCTTTTTTTTTTCATCATCTGTTCTGAACTTTCTACTGAACCAATTTTAATAATTATTTTTTTTAATTGAAAGCTGTTTATTTGTATAGATGAGCCAGCAATACCTTTATTTTAATACTTTCATTTTAATACTTTTTTTTTTAATTTTAAAAGTTATTAATGAAAATTCTTCAAAATAAGCTATTGGGTTACTTTCCATTGTTGTAGAGAAAAGGAAAATCATGAGATCATTATATCTTTATTGATGTCATTTTCTCATTGCAATTAAAAAGAAATGTAATTTTAATTTAAGTAGATTGTGTTTAAGATATAATAAAGAGGCTCTTGCGTTCTAGAAGTGGAACGAGATCATTAAAAAAAAAGCATTCATTTAAAAAATATGAAACTCAACATTTTCCTGTAACTGCGTCAAGTAACATAATTTTGAGAATTTTTTTTATTCTACCAGCTATGGAATTAGAAGCTAAATTTTCAATGGAAGAACCTGGCAATTTACATTTAAAAAATGAGAACTTTTAAAAGGCATTAGACAGAAAATGTCCTTTTTCATTCATATAACTGCAACATTTTACAACGATTGCGTTTAAATGATGAAATGTACATTGGATTTTATTCTTCCGGTATACGAAGAGTAGGCGCAAAGGGATTTTTAAAATTTCTTTTCACTATAAAAGGTCCTAATAACAATAAAAAAGTGCCCAGTTAAACTGATGGCATTGAGCTCACAGGCTATTCGCACTAATTGTATATTACACTCTTATTTCAAAGAATAATACCCCTCGAAAAATAAAGATATCGACAATAAATTAAGGGGGGATTAACCCTTTGTTCCCCCTTTATACTTAACCAATGAACTCTCGAAACTAATAATGTAAGCGCCTTATCACAATGAACCTATAACCAAAATTTGAAGCAAATCGGATAATTCTGCATGAAAACCCATTTACCTAAATTAAGGGGGATTAGCCCCTCGAGAATTATACGAGAATTAGAGCACGGACTGACAGACATTCCCAAATTCATAAACACTTTTCAATTATGTTGGAAAGTGTTAAAAAGGGAACGATACAGAAAATCATAAAAATGACATTTTTATCCTTTTTCACAAAAAATGTTTTCATTTAAATTTATGAATTTTCAACTTAAGGGGACAAAAAGGTTTGAAATGACGAAAATTGTTTGAAGTTTGATCGTGAATTAGGAAGTCTGTAACTAATTTAGACTAATATTTCTTTTTTCATTTATTTATTTTTTATTTTACAGAAATGAAAAAAATACTTGTTAAATTTTAAGAAACAATAACAAGAATTTTCATGTTAAGCGACAAAATTAATCTTGCGAAACATTAAGTTTTACCATGTTTTGAAGAGCAGGCTCCACATTTTTTAATTGCTTTTTCTTTATACTGCTTATTACGTTGTCTCTCGATTATACCTGAAACAGAAAAAGAAATTTGAAAAATATTTAAAAAATTCAAAATTCCATAAAAATTTATCCTATTTTTTTTATATAACTTAAAAATGTGTTTTTTTTTTTCAGAATTAGTTTGTAGGGAAATTCATTTCTTTCATTTTTTAACACTTTCCAACCTAGTTGAAAAGTGTTTATGACTCTCGGTTTGTCTGGCCGTCTGCCGTCTGTCCGTGCTCTAACTCCCGTAAACATGCTTGGATTGCCCTGCAATTTTTATACGTTATTATCGTTATCTATAGCATGTTATCTATTTCTACTGAAGTGTGTAGCACTTATAGTTTTTTTACAGGGACACTCAAAAGAATTCCGTTACATTACGGTCTATGGCGAAAAATCATTTGCGGTTTATTTTAATGATGTTACACAATTTCAAACACATTGTAATTGATATATATCACTAAGGTGCATTACAAGAAGCTTAATATGGAATAGGGTGTGCATAGCACTTATAGTTACATTACAGGGACAGTCAAAAGAATTCCGTTACAGTCCGGGAGAAAAAATCGTTTGCGGTTTAATAAAATAATGTTGCACTATTTTAAACGCATTGAAATTTATATATATCACTAAAGTGCATTTCAAGAGGCTTACTACAGAATACTGTGTGTATAGCAGTCATCGTTCATTTACAAGCACACACAAAAGAATTCTCTACTGTCTGTTAACAATAATTCCTGGAAGTTATGTCAATTACAATGCGTTTTAAGTTGCTGAACGCGATTTTAAATTTAACTCACTTTTTGTCTATTACTTGGTGTGTATAAATTCTGTAATTATCTACAGGGCATCACAAAAGTTGGCGAACACATTTCCGTTTATTGACAGAAACTCCAGAAGGAGAATTTTAAACTGTGCTATGCGTTTCCTAACTAAACTAAAATTTAGCATCCTATGTAGTACATATACAAATCCATAGATCATATACAGGGCTGAATAAAAGTATTCGGATATTTTTCCGAATATTGTATATGTTGGAAATATCTGTTGTAAATTCCTGAAATTACGTTTTTAAATATATTATGCGTTTTCCAAATTGTAGATGTTATCTTTCAGTTTATTAAACGGTAATGATTTGTAAAATTATTTTGGAAGCGTTGGAAAGTGTTACATAATCTGTGCTTGACGCATGATTTTTCGTTCTTGTTAAAAAAAGGAACCATGTAAATTCATTAACTTGTTCAAAACTCATCGTGGTAAAACCGCGGAAAAACAGTGTTCCGAAATAATTGAATTTAAAGTTATGTCTTCACAGATATCGCCGGTTCGCGCATCTCGACGCTCACGTACGACCGTAATTTTAGGAATTTTCCTAACGGACGAACTGTACAACATTCTTAAAAGTTCAAAAATTATTAAAAAATAATTAAAATAAATACATTATTTCGTTATTTCAAACAATTATGGTACACGTAATCATACCAGTTCTTAAAATATAAAATATTTTTTCCTTAATTCTTACTACTTTGCTTTTTCAGCTCACAGGCTGTCAAAGCCTGAGAGCTAATGTGCCCGACCGTTCTGCATGTACGTACGTATGTATGTATGTATGTACAGGGCCGTGCGAAGAGAAGGGAGAGGGGGCTTTCCCCCTTTGGGCGCGGAAATTGAGGGGCTGCCAAATTTATACTACCAACCACTTTTTAATTTATTTTATTCATTTTTTGGTCATCGATCATTTTCTGGGGAATTTCTTTTTCTCTTTTCATCATTCTTTTTTTCTGTCTCAATCATGATCTCTTCAACAAATAAGTAAATAAGTGCAATTTTTTCTTATGCTATTTAGTTGTTTGCAATTTCTGAGTTAAAATTAAACCATTTAAAGTTCCAACATAAATGCGAAATGTTTATTCAATAGAATTTAATTAAGTTTCTGTACTTTATCAGTTTTGTGTTACCTGTCACAAAAAGAAGAGGTGGGGGGGGGGGGGGGCGCCAAATTGAAACTTTGCCCCGGGCGCAGTTTTCTCTTCGCACGGTCCTGTGTATGTATGTACGTATGTATGTATGTATGTACGTATGTATGTATGTATGTATGTACGTATGTATGTATGTACGTAACGCGATAACTTTTGATAGAAATAAGCGTTTTGCTTCAAATTTTGCATATAGATTCATTGTGATAAGGCGCTTCCCTGATTAGTTTTGGGGGTTCATTGGTTAAGTAGTATAAAGGGGAAAAGCCCCCCCCCCCGCCTTCATTTAGATAAGTGGGTTTTTCATGCAGAATTATCCGATTTTCTTCAAATTTTCTATATAGGTTAATTGTGATAAGGCGCTTTCCTGATTGGTTTTGGGGATTCATTGTTTAAGTATAAAGGGGTTAACGGGGGCTAATCCCCCCCTCTCAATTGAGATAAATGGGTTTTTCATGCAGAATTAACCGATTTTTTTCAAATTTTGTATATAGGTTCATTGTGATAGGGCGCTTTCCTGATTAGTTTTGGGGTTCTTTGGTTAAGTATAAAGAGGGTAAAAGGGGGGGGGGCTTATCCTCCCCTTAATTTAGATAAATGTGTTTTAAATGGAGAATTATCCGATTTTCTTCAAATTTTGTATATAGGCTCATTGTGGTAATGCGCTTCCCTGATTAGTTTTGGGAATTCATTGGGGAAGTATAAAGGGGGAAACGGGGGCCTAACCCCCCTTTATTTTAGATAAATGGGTTTTTCAAGCAGAATTATCCGATTTTCTTCAAATTGTATAATAGGTTCATTGTGATAGGGCGCTTTCCTGATTAGTTTTGGAGTTCTTTGGTTAAGTATAAAGAGGGTATAAAGAGGGCTTATCCTCCCCCTTAATTTAGATAAATGTGTTTTTCATGGAGAATTATCCGATTTTTTTCAAATTTTGCATATAGGCTCATTGTAGTAAGGAGCTTCCCTGGTTAGTTTTGGGGATTCATTGGTTAAGTATAAAGGGGGATACGGGGGGGCTAATCCCCCTTAATTTAGATAAATAGGTTTTTCATGCAGAATCATCCGATTTGCTTCAAATTTTGTATATATGTTCATTGTAATAAGGGTCTTCCCTGATTAGTTTTGGTGGTTCAATGGTTAACTATAAGGGGGTGGGAACAGGGGGATGATCCCCCTTAATATATTGTCGATGTCTTTATTTTTCTAGGGGCTTATTAAGAGTATAATATACAATTAGTGTGAATAGCCTGTGAGCTCAATGCCCTCAGTTTAACTGGGCATTTTTCTTTTTTATATTTAATCTACTCATCACTAAATTCTATTTTTTAATCCATCCAGTGTAAAAGATTAGTCAGTAGTGGCCATTCGCAATTAGAAACATCATAAAATTTGTACAGAACATTTTAACCGAATTTACGTGACTAATATCTTTAACCTAAAGCATTAGAAGGCAAAATGTGCAAAAAGCGAATTAAAAATATACCTGGATCTGAATTCGGCCTGTAAAAGGTTGAAATATAATTCAAATTGACTTAATTTGACTTTTGAATCTATTTGGAATTCGGCCTGTAAAAGGTTAAAATATCAACTCTCGTTAGAATTTCGCCTGTAGAAGATTAAAATATCATTAAAATTTACTTTTGAGTCCATCCACAATGTAAAAGAATAGTCCGAAGAGGTTAATGTTCAAAATTAGAAACATTATAAAAATTGTATATAACTTTTTTTTCCAAATTTACATGACTAATATTTTTAAACTAAAGCATTAGAAGGAAAATGTTCAAAAAGCGAATTAAAAATATACCTGGATCTGAATTCAGCCTGTAAAAGGTTGAAATATAATTCAAATTGACTTAATTGGAGTTTTGAATATATTTTGAATTCGGAATGTAAAAGGTTAACCCATTAACCGCCAAAACTATGTGGGCGGAGCCTTCAATATTTTTACTGAAATTCGTTTCCCACCAAAAATTCTGAAAGATAAAATTCGGTATCTTTAATAGCAAAGTTTTTGTCATTAAATAAAGCATTTTTTTAACATATTAAAATAGTGGTGGCATGGCAGTGGTTTTTTTTTATACACTTTTATTTTGAATGTTGCGTTAACGCAACACCAGCGCGGGTAATGGGTTAAAATATCGACTCTCGTTAGAATTTCGCTTGTAAAAGATTAAAATATCATTGAAATTTACTTTTAGCATTAGAAGGCAACCTAAAGCATTAGAAGGCAAAATGTGCAAAAAGCGAATTAAAAATATACCTGGATCTGAATTCGGCCTGTAAAAGGTTGAAATATAATTCAAATTGACTTAATTTGACTTTTGAATCTATTTGGAATTCGGCCTGTAAAAGGTTAAAATATCAACTCTCGTTAGAATTTCGCCTGTAGAAGATTAAAATATCATTAAAATTTACTTTTGAGTCCATCCACAATGTTAAAGAATAGTCCGAAGAGGTTAATGTTCCAAATTAGAAACATTATAAAAATTGTATGTAACTTTTTTTCCGAATTTATATGACTAATATTTTTAAACTAAAGCATTAGAAAGAAAAATATCCAAAAAACGAATTTACAATATACCTGGATTTAAATTCAGCCTCTAAAAGGTTAAAATGTCATTCAAATTGACTTAATTTGACTTTTGAATTCGGCCTGTAGAAGATTAAAATATCGATTCACGTTAGAATTCAGCCTGTAAAATAATAAAATATCGATTCACATTAGATTTCAGCCTGTAAAATAATAAAATATCGATTCACATTAGAATTCAGCCTGTAAAATATTAAAATATAATTCAAATTGATTCAAATTGATCCATCCACTATGTAAAAGAATAGTCAGAAGAGGCCAATGTTCACAATTGGAAACATCATAAAAATTGTATATTTTTTTCCGAATTTTTTGACTAATATCTTTAAACTAAAGCATTAGAAGGCAAAATATGCAAAAACAAATTAAAAATATACCTGGATTTGAATTCTGCCTGTAAAGGGTTAAAATATCATTCAAAGTAACTTAATTTGATTTTTGAATTAATCCAAGTAAGTAGGAGTCCGAAAAGGCCAATGTTCACCATTGGAAACATCATAAAAATTGTATATAGCTTTTTTTCCGAATTTTTATAACTAATATCTTTAAACTAAAGCATTTGAAAGCGAAATATGCAAAAAACGATTTTGAAATATACTTGGATCTGAATTAAAAGGTTAAAATGTCATTTAAAGTAACTTCATTGACTTTGAATCCATTTTGAATTCAGCATGCGAAAGATTAAAATATCGATCCACGTTTGATTTCGACCTGTAAAAAATTTAATTTTCAATTCATTTTTAACACTTTGAAACCTAGTTGAAAAGTGTTTATGACTTCGGTTTGTCTGGCCGTCTGCTGTCTGCCGTCTGTCCGTGCTCTAACTCCCGTAAATATGCTCGGATTGCCCTGCAATTTTTATATGTTATTGTCGTTATCTATAGCATGTTCCCTATTTCAACTGAAGTGTGTAGCACTTATAGTTTTTTTTACAGGGACACTCAAAAGAATTCCGTTACATTACGGTCTATAGGGAAAAATCATTTGCGGTTTATTATAATGATGTTACACAATTTCAAACACATTGTAATTGATATATATCACGAAGGTGCATTACAAGAAGCTTAATATGGAATAGGGTGTGCATAGCACTTACTTTACATTGACAGTCAAAATACAGTAGAATCTCGTTACAACGAATGTCACTTTAACGAATTTTTCAGATTAACGAATATTATTTAGCTTATTAAAAAATCCCCTATACTTTGACATTATAAATATATTCACTTTAACGAATTTCAGATTAACGAATTTTTCAATTTAACGAATTTATCGAAGTCTTAAAAATAATGCTCATTTCAGTTTAACGAACGAGTGGTTCACAATCTTTATCGAAAAACTAGATTTCCGAAAGAAATCTTTTTTTAAATTTTCTATATCCCTGAACCTTTGAATTTTCAGCGTATTGCGCAGCTGTTTTTCAAGAGACGAGGAGAAATTACTGCCCTATGTGCATCTCTAAAATTATGAAACCCTTCCTATACATTCACATCTAATGCCTTTTATTCATAGTTCTTTCAGTTTGTCTATACACTCGTTAAAAAACCTAGGAAATCTAAAGAATTTATTTTTAACGTAGTCCCGTAGATTCGAATTTGGCGATAAATAGCTGTAACTATTGGTAAATTTCTAATCTCCAACAATTCAATAACTCACATTTGGAATTAGATTTTGTTCTTTTTTTTAAATGGTAAAGAATATTACAAGAAAGCAATTTACACTGAAAGAAAAAATTAATGTTATACAAGTAGTAAATGCTGGAAGAAGGCCGCGAAACATACCGCGAAAAAAAATATGTTGCTACTTCTACATTAGATACCATTTTTTTTAAAAGAAAGACAAAACTTTGAAGCTTTCTTTTGTCTAATATGTGCCCAAACAGGTAACTAATGCGACTTAGGGACTACCAAGCAATTTATGAAAATGCAAACACTTGGTTGAAAGATATAAGACAAAATATTTGACCATTTCAGGACCTATATTACATGGTAAAACCCAATTTGTTTACACATGCCATGAAAATAGAGAAACTTGACGGGAATTCTGGTTGGTTGTTTCGTTTTCGTGATAGGTATGGTATACCATAAAAACGAATTTCTGGAGAAGACAAAACTGCTCATATATCGTTAGAATAATTTCAATGCCGATGAAATCGCTTTTGTATCCACTTCTACCAAGTGAAGTCACACTATAGCATCGAAATTTGAATAATGTAAAGGCAAGAAAAAGTCTAAAAAGCCCAGATTTCGGTTTTGTCCTGTTGTAATGCCACTGGCACAGAAAAGCTAAAATTCTTTAAAGTTCTTTTGGGACACCTGCAAGCCACGCTGTTTTAAAAGTACGAAGAATTTTCCATGCCATTATTAAAGTAATAGTCGCACCTTTATGACTAAGAAAGTATATTTTTTAAGGGACATAGGAGTTTAACTGAACAAATGAGCAAAATCAAAAGAAAAATAACTTTGCTCAGATAATGACACAGTGCACTTGCTTACAGCAAATTTATCTAACATAAAAGTAAAATGTTGATCTCCTAACTGCATCATCAACGCATTATTTAAAAAATGCCAAAAGGAAATTCGCGTACCGACTAATAGAAAAGTCTATTTCTGACATAAAAATGAAATTTCTGCAACGGTGAATGTGAGATAGGCAATAGATACAGAGTTGCCAAGTCTCCGGCTTTTTGTACACCAGTAATTTTTTAGAGAAAAATTTTGTTCTTTTAAATAGCAGAATGCTCCGATTAAATAAAAGAACATTTTCAGTACTAAAATACTGGTGTCCAAAAAGCCGGAGACTTGGCAGATCTGTAGATGTGATATAGACTGTATGACAAAATTTATCCACCACCAAAATTAAAACCTGTTGATTAAATTTTGGCTTTTGACAAATAAAGCAGAAACTACTGCAGAAAAAGTGTACTTATTGCAACTGAATTTCCTGCTGATCTCTGGACCACAGCTACATAATATTTTTAACATACATTATCAGCCAATGATTACGTTGAATAGATGAAGGCATCGCCACATGCCCTGACCTAACTACAAATTACATTGTTGAACTTTTAGTAAAAAAATGGAAAACGAACAACAGAGAAGGTTAAGATAGTGATTGTTCATCCAATACTGAATATTGTATTCTACGATCAAAAGCAGCTATGTCGAACATTGGAACTTAAAAGCATTCATTTATCCCAGGAAACAATGTGCCGCAAACATTTTACACAACGTTAAATAATATTGAAGATTTTGCTTTGGAAAATTTGTTGTCAACTTGAGAAAGGAAAAAAAAAAATTCTGACTTTTTTGTAAAAAATAATACTTAAAAGTTACATTAATGGTATATATCAATGTGAATTTTTCAGCTGTCAGGTATGTAAGATAAATTACAATTTCTTAATAGTAAAGACTAAAATCTTAAAATAAAAAAAAAATTAATATTTATCTTGTAATAAAAATGGTTACAATAATATAGTGTATTTTAATTCTTCATTGACATGTACGCAGAAATTTAATGTAACTTTAGTAATAATATGTAATTTTATTTAATATGTATCCAAGTTTATTTTTTGGAATCCGCCATATTGGAATTTCACATTAACGAATATTTCAGAATAACGAACTTAAACGGTGGTCCCTACAAATTCGTTGTAACGAGATTTTACTGTAATTCCGTTACATTAAGTCTATGGAGAAAAATCGTTTGCGGTTTAATTACATAATGTTTCACTATTTTAAACGCATTGAAATTTGTATATATCACTAAGGTGGATTACAAGAGGCTTACTACAGAATATTGTGTGTATAGCAGTCATCGTTCATTTACAGGGACACACAAAAGAATTCTCTCCTGTCTGTTAACAATAATTCCTGGAAGTGCGTTTTAAGTTGCTGAACGCGATTTTAAATTTAACTCACTTTTTGTCTATTACTTGTTGTGTATAAATTCTGTAGATCATATACAGGGCAGCACAAAAGTTCACGAACACATTTCCGTTTATTGATAGAAACTCCAGAAGGAGAATTTTAAATTGTGCTACGCTTTTACTAACTAAACTAAAATTTATCATCATGTAGTATATATACAAATCTATAGATTATATACAGGGCTGAATAAAAGTATTCGGATATTTTTCCGAATATTGTATATGTTGGAAATATATGTTGAAAATTCCTGAAATTACGTTTCTTAAATATGTTATGTGTTTTCCAAATTGTTTTAAAACTATTTTGGAAGCGTTGGAAAGTGTTACACAATCTATGCTTGACGCATGATTTTTCGTTCTTGCTTAATTTGGCTGGAAAATGATTAAAATATCATAAAAATGACTTAAATTGACTGTTGAATACTATTTTTATACAGCCAGTGTCAAAGAATAGTTAGAAGTGGCCAATGTTCACAATTGGAAACACCAAATATTTGAAAATAACTTTTAAAAAATATATGACTAATATCTGTAAATTAAATAGTACTAGGCAAAAGTTGCAAAAAACGAATTTAACTTATTGCTGCATGTTAATTCAGCTTGTGAAAGTTTAAAATATCATTGAAATTGACTTAATTTTTCTTTTGATTCAATGCTCAGTGCATCAAAATACAACATTTAATAATGAACTTCAGGCTTATGCATTTATTACTTTCTCTTATGAATGTTTTTCTATCATGTGGATCTTAAAGAAACTCTATCAGACAAAACCAGTAACTTAATTGATACCGTTGAAAAAAGAAGGGGTGAACAAACGATACCACTCGGTCTTTAACCTGATCTATGCTGTAAAAAAAAGGCGTAGATAAAATAGCAATACATTCACACATTCTTACCAATGTGACAATTTGTTTCGCTCATTAATGAAAACGCTAAGCTTTGAATTTATAGTTCTGACTGCTTGTTAAGACTATTTGAGATGTTCTTCACAGTTATCCAACTTTACAAATTAGAGGAATGTGCACTCTAAAACAAAAGAGAAATCATATATTCTAATAAAAGCAAATCTTGTGTGTGTGTGTGTGTGGTTATATATATATAATATATATATATATATATATATATATATGCAAATTTTATCTTAAAAATGGCTCTAGCGACCTCGACGAAATTTCGTATTCTACCGTTTTGGGGCCCCAGAAAACCACTGGGTTAGGTCACATGTCCGAGAAAGTTCGATTAGTGGGTCGTTTTGGGTCACCATGGGTCAGGGTCAAGCTAATTGTATCTAAAAAAACGATTCAAACGATTTTGACTAAATTTTGTATCCTACCATTTACGAGCACAAGAAGACTATTAGGATGGATCACATGTTCGAGAACTTTTGATTAGTCGGTCATTTTTGGGTCAAGTAAATTTTATCTAAAAAACGGCTCAGACTGTTTTGACTAAATTTTATATCCTACGGGATTCGGTCACGAGAAGACCATTGGGCTTGGTCACATGTTTGAGAAAATTTGATTAGTGGGTCATTTTGGTCATGGTTCATAATATTTGAACTCAAAGCTAATTTTGACCGAACATATCTCAGTCTTCCCTGTTCGTATAATATGACCACGAACAAATATACAATAGCCTCTTCCAAGTTACTAACGATTCCGAAAAGCGTTCTTTATCTTTAGTAACCTTAGAAACCAACACAGTTTCGAGATTTAAAGTAGAATTCATAAAAACAAGTTCTTTTTTCCTGTTACTTTTATCTTGCATGCATAAATTCAATTAATGTATGCTGCAAATGTTTAATTGAGAGTTGATAGCATCCTAAAAAATTCCTGACGGCTCTGCCTACAGGCACAGGTAGATTTCGAAGACGCAG
This sequence comes from Maratus michaelseni, assembly GCA_963931845.1. Taxonomy (NCBI): domain Eukaryota; kingdom Metazoa; phylum Arthropoda; class Arachnida; order Araneae; family Salticidae; genus Maratus; species Maratus michaelseni. The sequence continues at coordinate 126,996,757 of OZ007597.1, forward strand.
ACCGTGGGGCGCTTGTTTATTGGGAATTGTAGAAAAAAGACCTATTTGCCATGATGTGGCATTTGGGACCGCCCACTTCGAAATATATAACTGCCTATAGGCGGAGCCAAAAGGATTTTTTTTGTTTTTATTTATTATTATTTTTCCTTAAGAATTGGTCCTATAAAAAAACTTGTCAGTATAAAAGTTGTAGATAATATTAAGAAGATTTATAATAAATTTAAGGGGATTTGATACGTTTTGAATTGACGAAGTTATGAATTTTTTTCTTTTGAAACCCCTATTTCCCCCCTCCACCTTTCCATTGGGGGCACTTTTAATGAAATCAAAAATCTGTCATACAAAAATTTTTGGCCCTTATCCTATAGAAGTAATAATAAATTTAAACGGATTCGATACGTATCATGATTAAGAAGGTATAGAGTTTTTTCTGTTTTCACAAAACGCCCCTGCATCCCCCCCCCCTCTGGTTCGCTTTTGCCCATTAACGAACTTGACCGAGATTTTATTCCCTTTGATTTTATGTATCAGTTTGGAAGAGATTTGTGCAGAATTATGGAAGTTACCGTGTCCATAAAAAAGTGATATAGAGAAATAGATAGATTAAGTTTTGAATTGGGAGTGGTATTGCGTTCTAGGAAACATGATTGGTCATGATCTGCAAAAATTTTTCAGGAATTCCAACTTAGGGGAGAATGTAATAGGTAGTATTTCTTACGAAATCTACCTAAAAAAAGGGGAAAAAATTATAAATGCTTCTTTCAATTTCGAAAATATATTCGTTTCTGAGCATTTTTAAAGATAAATAACGCTTTTCGGAATCGTGGGAAACTTGGAAGAGGTTATTGCGTATTTTCGTAGATTAAGAAATATTTGTATTGTTTCACAGTGTATCAAGCTGACTAAGATCATAGATATACGGTGTCAAATGATTGAATTTGATAGGAATTTCATATGTTTGCTGCCGCACCTCTAATAGTAAAAGATTTCATTAAAAAAGGCGTTTTCTAATTATCTAGGGCAGCGTTTCTTAAACTGTGTTTTTTTCTTTTGAAACCCCTATTTCCCCCCCTCCACCTTTCCATCACGGACCCCTGGGGGTCCGCGAACTTACAGCCGGGGGTCCTCAAGCTCAGTGTTGAATTCTGACTTTTTTCTCCTAGAGGATTTTTTTTAGTTCTGGGAAAGAAGGATTTGCAGGTTTAAAATTTCTATTCTAGATCTTTAATAAGAATAAAGCCGAGATATTTTAATACTTTGGAAAGGTTATACCCCCCCCCCCCCCCCCACACACACACACAAAAAAAATTCCCCCGGTCGCACTTTGAATTCATCACTGTGCAAAGCCAACATTTTTACCGAATATTTTTTTTCTCCTCCTTAAATCAGTGTTAAGAAGAGGATCACAGACTTGTGTGAAAATATTGAAAACCATCTGATGGAACGTGTAAAATTTGTCATTTTTAACACTTTCCAACCTAGTTGAAAAGTGTTTATGACTTCGGTTTGTCTGGCCGTATGGCCGTCTGTCCGTGCTCTAACTCCCGTAAATATGCTCGGATTGCCCTGCAATTTTTATATGTTATAATCTTTACCTATAGCATGTTCCCTATTTCAACGGAAGTGTGTAGCACTTATAGTTTTTTTACAGGGACACTCAAAAGAATTCCGTTACATTGCGGTCTATGGGGAAAAATCATTTGCGGTTTATTTAACTAATATTTCACTATTTTAAACGCATTGAAATTTATATATATCACTAAGGTGCATTAGAAGAAGCTTAATATGGAATAGGGTGTGCATAGCACTTATACTTACTTTACAGGGACAGTCAAAAGAATGCCGTTACATTACGTCTATGGAGAAAAATCGTCTGCGGTTTATTTAAATAATGTTTCCCTTATTTTAAACGCATTGAAATTTATATAAGGTTCATTACAAGAGACTTACTACAGAATATTGTGTGTAGAGCAGTCATCGTTCATTTACAGGGACACACAAAAGAATTCTCTACTGTATGTTAACAATAATTCCTGGAAGTGCGTTTTAAGTTACTGAACGCGATTTTAATTTTAAATCGCTTTTTGTATATTACGTGGTGTGTATAAATTCTGTAGATCCTATACAGGGAAGCACAAAAGTTCGGAAACACATTTCCGTATTATTTAACTCCAGACGGAGAATTTTAAACTGTGCTACGTGTTTCCTAACTCAACTAAAATTTAGCATCCTATGTAGTATATATACAAATCTATAGATCCTATACAGGGCTGAATAAAAGTATTCGGATTACTTAGATGTTATCTTTTAGCTTATTAAAAAGTATGATTCGTAAAATTATTTTGGAAGCGTTGGAAAGTGTTACATAATCTATGCTTGACGCATGATTTTTCGTTCTTGTTTGTAATTAGATGAGAGTTTAGATATTTCCAGTAATGCTTGTATTCACTGTAACTTGCTGGTTGCCAAAAAAATGCCTGCAGATTTGAAGACGTCATTCAACGAAGTTGTTTCAGTAATAAATTATATCAATGCTCATTCATCGAATTCGATATATTTTAAGATTTTGTGTGAAGAAGTGAGAGTCAACACAAGCAACTACTTTTGCATACAGAAATTGTCTGTCACGTGGAAAAGTCTTAAATCGCCTTTTTGCAACGCGTAAGTGAGTAAAACTCCTAATTTTATTTGAACGATCGTTTCAATGATTTGCCCTGATTTATCAATTTGGCGTACAGATATTTTTAATTTTCTCAGTAAGCTGTATTTAAACTTACAGAACAAATCAATACACATTTCCAAAATCCACTGCAAAGTAGAAAAAAAAATTATTTGTTTCCAAATTGACATGAAAATCATATTTTTGAATCATTTTCAACGTCAGTCGGTATTTTACAAACCTGTGGCGATACAATTTGTTCACCTGGAGCACTTGAAAGTAACTTTCCGAATTTATTTTCCTCCCTCAAAGTCAGAAAATGAGTGGATGAGAGATCCACTTTATTTCCAAGAAGTTAGTGCCGACAAACCCTGACTTTCTAGAACAGAAACAACTTACAGGATTAGCATGATGCTCCATGAAAATTGTCTTACAAGAGAATAAGCCTTCTTAAGCAATTGCTCTTTCTTACTGCACCACATATTTGTGTGAAAAGACGATATCCACCCTTGTGCACATACAAAACACATGCAGAAATCGACTGAACGTCTGAGCAGAATTGCGGATACATGTTTCAAACATTGAAAATGTTGAAACCAAAAAATGCTCTGGAATCCTTGTATCAAGGCCTAACACGAAATTAAAAAATAAATTTGAATTTTTAACTTTTTTGTAAATTTATTTTAGTTTTAAATTTTGAAATGGCCGCCATCTTGAAACAAAATGGCGGACCAAGCTGGCCAACGAACTCGGTCGAGACATTGGTGAGCTTAATACACACAATTAGTTTCATCAAAATTGATTTATAAATACGAGCGTTATCGTATGACATAGGTCAGATATATATATATATATATATATATGGATATATATATATATATATATATATGGATATATATATATATATATATATATATATATATATATATATATATATATATATATATATATATATATATATATATATATATAGAAGTTAATCAAAGTGATTTATGTGCCAACTGGGCTAAATTATGGTATCATAAAACTCAATACTTTCAACCAGCTATAATTGAAAAGAATATTGAAAAGAATATGTAAAAACCATGGCTAATTACCATTGAAGCACATGCTATGGTAATTTGATGATTGCACAAGTTAATTATTAGCTATGTGGTATTCTGATTACACAATATCATTAATTATCTCTTAGTAGATTTTAGTAGAATGATATTAGAACTTGATATGTTTTTGAAATTCATAGATATTATTAGTTATATTGTTGTGAGCTCGGGGTTCGAAAGGACTGATGCCAATATATAAGAACAATAAAAAGGCTTTATTCACTATAAACAGTGCAATACGATCACAAATATCTTCTGAAAATTACAAGATATTCAGTAATCTTCAAATCCAATAAAAGCTAAGCAAAATTTCACACAGAAACAATGCGTTCAATACGACGTATCAACGACAAAATCGATCAGAGAAACACAGTTCTCAATGCAAAGCCTCTCGTATGAATTCAATCGCAGTTGACAGACAACTCTCTAACTGAACTGATGGAGGTCCTTATATAGGTTTCAGAGATCTTTCCAGATTATTCCAGAGCCTTCAGATGCTAGAAATTACCAGAAAGTGCTTTAACTTTCGATAGAGAATCAAAGCGAGAAAGGATCCCAATGTACAGGTATAAGGGGGGGTGGTTGCACAAAAAGTCGCCAAATCCGTCGCCAACTTGGCGACATTTGGCGATATATCACCAAATTTGGCGACAAAAATAAGTCGCCAAAACCATCGCCAACTTGGCGATAAACCCATTCCTTGGCGATTTTACCATAGACTTCCATTATAAAGATGAGGGTGTAAGGTTGTTTTCCTTGCAAACCATCTCAGGCCTTTAGCATTGAGTTACATGATGCTCAATAGGAAATACATTAATAATACTGCAATTTTCACAATAATCAAATAAAATAAATTTAAACAAATGGAATATTTACAGATATATACAAAATTCATAACATTGCCCCCCTCTCAAGGACTGCACGTCCCGGGCAGTTCAACCTTTGATCGGAAAGCAAACCCGTTACCAACAAATGCTATACTATTCAAAACACTTAAAGCAAATATGCAAAATAACCATTAAACACATTCATAATGCTGAATTATACAAAATATACACTTATTTAAAAAAAGATTAAATTAAATTAAAGTATAGACATCATTACATACAAGTATTTAAATAATTATAACATTAATAATGATAATGCTAAGCAAAAGAAATTTTTACATTAATTTATATACAAGACCATGGTCATACTAATTTACATTATTTACGTTACACTATTTACAATAAATGAACTAAGTACTATGGCCATAGTATGGAGCCAGCCTATCGTAATGAACGACTCTAGGCTTCGAACTTGGTGACTTTCGGATCCGAATTACGACATCGTTCAGTCTGTTTAGGACTGTATAAGGACCGTCCCAGTGCGATTGCAGTTTGGGAGAAAGTCCTTTACGTCGATTCGGATTATAAAACCAAACCTTGTCACCTTCTTTGAATTGATATCCCGTGACTTTCGTGTCGTACCTGGTCTTCATCTTCTCCGTCTGTATATTGATCCGCTCTCGAGCCAAGTTGTGGACGTCTTCAAATCGTGCCTGGAGATTCTGCACGTATCCCTCTGGCGATGAAGGCGCATCTGGAGGGCGACCAAAAATCAGATCACAAGGTAGACGAAGATCACGACCGAAAAGCATCTGAGACGGGGAATAGCCGGTTGTTTCATGGACGGCGCTGCGATAGGCGAGAAGAAACAAGGGAAGTTTTTGGTCCCGGTCTTGTTGGTTTCTTGAAACTAGCAGTGAGAGATTGTTGAGGATGGTACGATTAAATCTCTCAACCATGCCATCCGATTGTGGATGTAAAGGCGTTGTCCTAGTTTTGTCCATTCCGAGAAGTTGACAGAGACCCTCAATCACAGCAGAGATGAAATTTCTCCCCTGGTCAGAATGCATTTGAAGGGGGACTCCATACCTTGATATCCACTGGTGTACCAAGGCATCCGCAACCGTAGAAGCTTCTTGATCAGGGATGGCATAAACTTCAGGCCATTTCGTGAAGTAGTCCATGACAACAAGGAGGTATTTGTTGCCATCAGCACTTCTTGGCAGAGGGCCTAGGATGTCAAGGGCGATGCGTTCGAAAGGTGCTCCTACATTGTAGAGATGTAGTCTTCCTCGGCTACGTTTCTTTGGTCCTTTTCGAGCTGCACATGCATCGCAAGATTTGCACCCTCGTTCGACGTCAGCTCTCGCTTTTCCCCAGAAGAAGCGCTCTCAGACTCTATGTAATGTTTTCATGACTCCAAAATGGCCACCAGTGGGACTGTCATGTAATCCCTTGAGGACCTCTGGAATTCGGGATCGAGGAAGTACCAACTGCCACCGAGACGTCTTCCCATCTTCCGATTCGAATTTTCGGAACAGGACACCATTCCTGACGTGGAGAGAGTTCCAAAGAGCCCAATATTGCTTCGTCGTAGGACTGTAAGTCGAGATGTTTTTCCAACTGGGCTTCGTGCTAGAAGATTCTAATAACTCCAAGATTGGTTTCATCTCAGAGTCTGCCATTTGATCTTCTCGAATCTTCTCATCACTCCAGGGATCTGGTGGCGTCAATAGTGAAGTCTTCGTCTGGTGTATGACATATTCGGGATTATACTTGCTCTCCGCTCTGAAACAATAGCGACAGCTCTCGGGACACGGTCTTGTTGATAGGACATCGGCGTTTCCATGCGATGAGCCTTTGCGATGCCTGATGTCAAAGTCGTATTCCTGGAGCCGTTGTATCCATCTGGCTACTTGGCCCCCTGGGTTCTTAAAAATTCATCAGCCATGTTAGGGATGCGTGATCAGTACGAAGGAGAAATTTCCTGCCATAGAGGTAGTGATGGAAGTGTTCTATGGCTTTCACTATAGCTAATAACTCCTTACGAGTGACGCAATAATTCCGCTCTGGTTTCGATAGACATTTGCTCCAGTATGCTACGACTCGTTCTTGGCCATCTATTTCTTGGGAAAGTACAGCGCCGACACTTTCATGACTGGCATCCGTGTCCACAATGAACTGTTTGTCGGGGTGTGGATAGGTAAGGACTGGAGAGGATGTGAGAGCTTCTTTCAGCCGCTGGAAGGAATTGTCACATTCTTGTGTCAATAGAAACTTCTGCTTGCTTTCAGTGAGCCTATGCAAAGGTCTTGCGATGTTGGAGAACCCCTGGACAAACTTTCTGTAATAAGTGCATAGTCCCAGAAAGCTTCGCAACTGATGGACATTTTCCGGACGCTTCCAGTTCTTTACTGCAGACACTTTTTCAGGATCTGTTCGAACACCTTCAGCTGAGATGATGTGTCCTAAATAATTTACTTCGCGTTGGAAGAACTTGCATTTCAAAGGGTTCAGCTTTAAATTCGCCGCTCTTAGCTTCGTTAACACTTTTCGAATATTTTCTAGATGTTCTTCAAACGTGCGGCCACCAATGATGACATCATCTAGGTAGATGAGACAAGCTTCAAAAGTCAGGCCTTTTAACACTGTCTCCATGAGGCGCTCGAACGTTGCTGGAGCATTGCAGAGCCCGAACGGCATAACTTTAAATTGCCAAAGTCCTTGTCCAGTAGTAAATGCGGTCTTCTCTTTGTCATCAGGATGGATCTCTACTTGCCAATATCCACTCTTCAAATCCAGCGTGGAAAACCATTTATGTCCTGAAAGAGTATCTAGCGTGTCGTCTATTCTTGGTAGAGGATAGCTGTCCTTCTTCGTGATATCGTTAAGTTTACGATAATCCACACAAAATCTTGTGGACCCATCTTTCTTTCGGACCAACACGATGGGAGAGGCCCACGGACTTGATGACGGTTCGATGATGTCACTATCCTGCATCTCTCGTAAGAGCTTAGAAACCTCTTCTTGTTTTGCAAACGGCAAGCGTCTTAGATGCTGTTTAATCGGTGGATGGTCGGCAGTATCAATTCTATGACGTGTCAGAGAAGTGCGACCTATATCATTCTCGTTTTGTGAAAACACATCCGTAAATTCCTGGAACAGTCTTTCTGCGGCATGTCTCTGCTCAGGAGATAAATTCTCATTTCTTCCAATTTCAGGTGTTAAACTTGTAGGCGGCTCCGAAAACGTCAAGCTCGGGTCTTTGCAAACACAGGTGACTGGAGCACAGGTAGCAAGCACTTCACCCTTCTGGATAATTCTAGACTTTTCACTTACGTTTGCAATTCTCACGGGTATCACATCTCTCGACAGATCTACCAGCGCTGATGCTATTAGCACTCCCTTTGGGCTCTTCTCAGGATATCCAGTCAAGCCATACTGGAAAATTCTTTCGTTTCCAGTTAATCCAGGTATCATCATTTCGGTCCGAGGAGGGATGATAACATCTGCCTTGGCTGTGATCCGTTGAATAGACCCGGACTCATTTCCAAGTTTGAAAATAGTGACATCTTCTTGAGCAGAGCGTAACTCATTATTCTTAAAGTCCAGTGTAAATCCATGCTCTTTTAAAAAGTCCAGTCCGAGTATGAAAGGGTCAGAAATATCGACCACGTAGACTGTATGGCGATAAGCGGCGTTCCCAAACTTTATTTCCAGTGTCATTCTTCCAAATATATCGATCTTATCTCCTGTCACCGTTTGAAGGATTACACGTGGCGGGGTCCAGGAGAGTTTTTCTTGCAGCCGCTGAGCTAGATCTTTCCGAATGATGGTCACATTGGCTCCTGTATCGATGATCATATTACAGGGCAAATCATTCACACTTCCGACTAGAAAAACTCCGTTCTCGCCGCAACTTCTTGCAGAAATTTCACATACTTGAAAATGAGGCTTCTTAAGATCTGGAAACCTCCGCCCCGCAAGATGGTCAATAATCAGTTTTCTTGCTCCTCCGTTAGCGGGTGAGCTATTACCTTCGGTGCTGGGTCGTCTTGGGCAGTCGATTTGGATATGGCCTTCTCCACCGCATTTCCAACACTTGATCTTGCTGTAAGGTTTGTTGGCCATTAAGGAGTTCATCTTTCTCATTATGTCATTCATCTGCTGCTGTAAGCACTCCACAGCTCTATCCGACGTCTCAGGCAGGTTGGCTGCTAGCACAAAGTGTCGATCTTTCCTAGTAGCTTGCTGGGCTGCCTCGAATTTCAGAGCGTAAACCAAAGCCCCTTTTAAATCGCTGAGATCTGCAATCCGGAGTGCTTTCTGGATCTCAGAGTCACGCACACCATCAATAAAATGCTGCAGAGCTAAGCTTTCTCTAATTTCAGTCGGACAGTCAGGATAAGCAAGATGTGAAAGTCTCTCGACATCCGTAGAAAGCTCTTGCAGGGATTCAGTGGATTTCTGCTGTCGAGTTTTGAGCTGGAGTCTGCTATATTCCTTCATGCATTTCTCGCCAAAGCGCAATTCTAAGGCACTGACGAGCGTTTCAAAATCCAGCGGTTCATTTGCAGGCAAAGTCTGTAGGACGTCGGCAGCATCAGCTCGTAGAGAAGCAGCTAACTGGCAAGCCTTTGTCTGGGAATCCCATCCATTGGCGTCCGCTACGATCCCAAATTGTGTCTTAAAAACTGGCCATGAGGATTTTCCGTCATAGGTTGAGAGTTTAATAGAGGCCCGAGGAAGCATAGCTTGATACTTGACATCTTCGGGATAGTTTTCGGCAGTTATCTTTTGTTTCTTGACTTTTTCCAAATCTTTTTTTACATTCTCTATGTTTTCTTCAACGGTCTTGGCGATCTTTTGAACTTTTTCTTCAACTCTTTCTTCTACGGTTTTGGCTGTCAATTGAACATTTTCTTCTATTTCTTGAAATCTTCCTTCAAATTTGTTTTCCACGCTGTCAATTCTTTCATTTAAAGATGTTATTTTATTATCTATTAATTCTTTCAACTCGCCAAGGTTGGTTGACATCTCCTTCATTTCAGCCTGGTTTGCAGTCATTTTCTCGTCTATCGCTGACATTTCCTTCTTCATTAATTCCGACATTTCCTTCATTTCAGCCTGATTCTCAGTCATTTCCTTCTTCATTTCTTCTTTCAACTCGGCAAGGTTGGTTGACATCTCAGCCTGATTCGCAGTCATTTTCGCATCCATCTCTCCTAATTTCTCCAATAATTTAGTCAGTTGCGCCTCCATTGCTCTGGTAATCGGCATTCAATCCCACTTCTGACACCAAATGTTGTGAGCTCGGGGTTCGAAAGGACTGATGCCAATATATAAGAACAATAAAAAGGCTTTATTCACTATAAACAGTGCAATACGATCACAAATATCTTCTGAAAATTACAAGATATTCAGTAATCTTCAAATCCAATAAAAGCTAAGCAAAATTTCACACAGAAACAATGCGTTCAATACGACGTATCAACGACAAAATCGATCAGAGAAACACAGTTCTCAATGCAAAGCCTCTCGTATGAATTCAATCGCAGTTGACAGACAACTCTCTAACTGAACTGATGGAGGTCCTTATATAGGTTTCAGAGATCTTTCCAGATTATTCCAGAGCCTTCAGATGCTAGAAATTACCAGAAAGTGCTTTAACTTTCGATAGAGAATCAAAGCGAGAAAGGATCCCAATGTACAGGTATAAGGGGGGGTGGTTGCACAAAAAGTCGCCAAATCCGTCGCCAACTTGGCGACATTTGGCGATATATCACCAAATTTGGCGACAAAAATAAGTCGCCAAAACCATCGCCAACTTGGCGATAAACCCATTCCTTGGCGATTTTACCATAGACTTCCATTATAAAGATGAGGGTGTAAGGTTGTTTTCCTTGCAAACCATCTGAGGCCTTTAGCATTGAGTTACATGATGCTCAATAGGAAATACATTAATAATACTGCAATTTTCACAATAATCAAATAAAATAAATTTAAACAAATGGAATATTTACAGATATATACAAAATTCATAACAATATATATATATATATATATATATATATATATATATATATATATATATAAATGAACATTTGAACGGAGGGTGGTTTTGGGATCTGGGGGTCATGATCGGTGAAAATATATAAAAATTTTCCGGAATTGCTTTCCTCCGAACGGCTGCAATAGGTAGCTTTATACTTTTTTGTATTGAAAGCTACCTAATATATGTTATAATTATTTTACTTATTAATACAGTTGGGTTTTTTTCAACGCTGTAAACTAAACATAGAATATGCGTAATGAAAATATATAAGATGTATGCATTAAAAAAAACTTTTTATCTGCTATTAAGAAAAATATTGTTGGGGGTCCCCGAAATGCATATTACATCAAAGGGTGTCCGCGGGATCACAAAGTTTAAGAACCACTGATCTAGGGCATCCAACCCGGACATCCCGGGATAGAGAATATAGGTGAAAACCATTTATTTTATTTATTCAAAACTCTAATAGATTTTTTACATTTAATAATTTTTTTAGATTGCCCCTTAGCAACACCAAAGAGCATTTTTATGTGAAATATGTCAATTATATATTCAAATTTTTGAAATTTATTATAAGCCGTAATTTCGTATTGGCCTCGTGCCAGAAGTTAATAGCCGAAGAAATCCCTAAAAATTTCGTTATATGCAGCAGTTTTTCTTATTCTGATAATATCAGCGGTTTTAAGCGCTTATTTCGATTACATGTCTGTTAAATTTGTGTTTTATTTATACTATTTTATTAATTGCTCAAGGAAGTTTTAATTTCGTAATGGAATATTAGCTCGAAACAATTGTTGGACATTTTATATTGCTTAAAGTGCAAAAGGATTAATATTTTGTAATCGTCTGCAAGCGATAGAAATAGATTTTTAAAAATTCATGCTTGAAATATAATTTAAATGCTATAATAAATCAGTCAATTAAAATACAGTTTTCAAACAAATTGCATTTGAAAGTAGATTTTTTCCCCTATATAACGGTGTAAAAATTAAAAAGTCCTTCCGGCCTGTACCGGGAGGAAAAGATAGCTTTCCTATATCTTCGTTTTAAAATTTTAGCTAATGTTACACGAAAACAGCAACTTAAAATGCAAATAAAACGTTTACAAAAGATTCGTTAATACTGAATTTGAATAAGAAATTCGCCAAATTATTGAGCAATAGCCAAATTTGCTTCATTTATAAAGACTTATTTTGGTCGCCAAATTTGGCGATATTTCGCCAAGTTTGGCGAGAATTTGGCGCTAACGGATATGAATATATAGTTTTATGCGTTTGATTGGGCAAATTATTACAACAATGAACATTTTTGTAATGTGCTGTCTTGTTTCAAAATGTCAGCCACCCTAGAATTTCAAACTGCTCTATCTCGGCCGTTTTTTAAGATAGAGGTAAAACAAAAAATGCTCTGGAATCCTCGTTTCAAGGCCTAACACTGACTTAAAAAATAAATTTGAATTTTTAATTTTTTTGTATATTTATTTTAGTTTTAAATTTTTAAATGGCCGCCATCTTGAAACAAAATGGCGGACCAAGCTGGCCAACGAACTCGGTCGAGACATTGGTGAGCTTAATACACACAATTAGTTTCATCAAAATTGATTTATAAATACGAGCGTTATCGTATGACATGGGTCAGATATATATATATATATATATGGATATATATATATATATATATATATATATATATATATATATAAATCAACATTTGAACGGAGGGTGGTTTTGGGGTCTGAGGGTCATGATCGGTGAAAATGTATCGAAATTTTCCGGAACTGCTTTCCTCCGAACGTCTGCAATAGGTAGCTTTATACTTTTTTGTATTGAAAGCTACCTAAAATGCGCAATGATTAGATATTAAAAAAATTGCAGTAGCAAAAATCGCATCACCGAAATTTCATTGTCAACTGTTGCCATTCGCAAAATGACGTCAGCGTTACGCACGACACGTTTGTCCTTTATAATATAGATAGATAGATACATTTAATATCTTACAACATCATTTAATTTCATTCATTACATGAAATGAACGATGGTGTTTCGTACTTCTTATTTTGTCAAAACGTTTTAAGAACGTATGCATTTTTGTACTTCTAATAGTACAATGAACATTTCTGCACGAAATCTTAAAATAATAATAATAATAATAATAATAATATGTAATAATTAGAACCATATTACGATATCATTCAAGTTGGCTCAGTATTTGCTTTTGACTCAATGCACGATCAATTCATCAAAGAATATTATGTTAAATTAACTAAATATTTCTTAATCTCCAAAAATAAAATATAACCACCAAAGAAAATGTACAGTACCTCTTCCGAGTTTCCCCATTATTCCGAAAAGCGTTCTTGATGTTTAGAAACCTCAGATACCATATATTTTCGACATTTAAAGAACAATTTATAAAACCAAAGTTTATTTTGCTGCCAGTGATTTTCGGAAACGTTTCCGAGTAGTTTTTATAGCATATTAACCAATTTTCTAACACCATACTATCGAGTTTTGATCTTTAGAAAACTCAGAAACAATGTATTTTCGAGATTTAAAGAATCATTTTGAAAAACAAAGTTTCTTTTGCTACCACTGATTTTCGGAAATGTTTCCGAGTAGTTTTTACAGTATATTAAAAAATTTTCTGTAACCGAAATATCAGTTTTTAGGATGCTAGTAATTCTCAACTAAACATTTTCAGCTCCGTCATTGAATTTATACATGCAAGAATAACAAAATAATATTAATTTTAATGTTAATGTTGTTAATTTATCACGTTTGTCTGTAAAACTTGTTTAATGAACATAGAAATGTTTACTTGAAAACTGATAGCATCCAAAAAACTTATATTCCGTGTTGAAAAAAATAATTATTACACTAAAAAACTAACTCGGAAAACGTCTCCGAAAATCAGTGTCAGCAAAAGAAACTTTGTTTTTATAAGTGAGTTTTTAAATCTTGAAAATTATATTTGTCTTGGGGTTGGAAGTTAAAAGATGCTTTTATAAAGATTATTTTTTTTTACAGAGTAATGATGAACTTCTGTCATGCATTATTTCATATGTAAACTTTTTCATCATGTGAACCTTAGAGAAAGATTATCAGACAAAACCAGTACTTTAATTGATGCCGTTGAAAAAAGAAGGGGTGAACAAACGATACCACCCGGTCTTTAACCTGGCGTATGCTGTAAAAAAAAAAAGGCTTATATAAAATAGCAACATATTCACACATTCCCACCAATGTGACAATTTGTTTCATTGATTAACATGAAAGCTAAGCTTTGAACTTTATCATCTTCTTTGCAACTTTTTTTTCTTCTTCTTTCAATGCCTAAATTGGGTCAATCTCTTAAGAGATATAAAAAAAGTAAAGTAACAAATTGTTTTCTCAAAAATAAAAATGTCATTGATTGTGCACTGAATTACGAATTGAAAACGAAGGGTTATTAGGGCGGCTACGTTGGTGATAAGATTGAGAGAAAATAGAGAATGACACATTAGGTTTGAGTTGCATTCTACCTGCTTGACATGTTACGTTGATATTTTCATTGATAAAATTGTAATTGTTTGACTTGTTTTAATTCATATTCTGTTTCTGTGAATCACATGTTGCTAAGTGATTATCATGTTGTAGTTTTAAAACTCTCGATGTATGTAGAGTAGTTTAAGAGATAAGAGTTTTACAAGATAATTAACAGAGAAGAAAAATCTTTTCTCGAATGTCTTACAATGTAGCACAATGTAACACATTTCTGTAAATTTATAATTAAACGAAAAATAAACAAATTGGTGGTAAATGATACATTCGGTTTGAGTTGCAGTCTACCAGTTTGGCATGTCATGTTGATAGTTTCATCGATAAAAGTGTGATTGTGTGACTTGTTTTAATTCATATTCAATTTCAGTGAATCACATGTTGCTAGGTGTTTATCATGTTGTAGTTTTAAAACTAGGGATACATGTAGAACAGTTTATGAGAAAAGGATTTTACAATATAATTAACAGAGAAGAAAAGAATATTTTTTCAGATGTTTGAAAATGTGGTACAATGTAATGCATTCCTCTAAATTTATAGTTTTTGAAAATTGAACAAAATACAGAATGACACATTCGGTTTGAGTTGCATTCTACATGCTTGACATGTTACGTTGATATTTACATTGTTAAAATTATGATTGTTTGACGTGAATTTTTTTATTCACATTCAGTTTCAGTGAATCATATGTTGCTAGGTGTTTATCATGTTGTTGTTTGAAACCTCTGGATATATGTATAATACTTTATAAGATAAGAGTTTTAGAAGATAATTATAACAGAGAAGAAAAATCTTCTCTCGAATGTCTTACAATATGGTGCAATGTAATACAATGTGGTATAATGTAATACATTTCTCTAAATTTATAATGAATTAAAATTAAACAAAATAAATAATGATATATTCGGTTTGAGTTATTCTACCTGCTTGACATGTTACGTTGATATTTTCATTGATAAAATTCTGATTGTTTGACTTGCTTTAATTCATATTTAGTTTCTGTGAATCCCACTTTGCTAGGTGATTATCAAGTTGTAGCTTTAAAATTATGGATACATGTAGAACAGTGTATGAGAAAAGAGTTTCACAAGATAATTAAAAAAGAAGTATTTTTTTTTATCAAATGTTTAACAATGTGGTACAATGTAATGCATTCCTCTACATTTTTTAATTAATTGAAAATAGAGCAAAATACATAATGATATATTCGGTTTGAGTTGCATTCTAGCTACTTGAGATGTTACGTTGATATTTTCATTGATAAAATTGAGATTGCTTGGCTTGTTTTAATTCATGTTTAGTTTCTGTGAATCACATGTTGCCAGTTGATTATCAAGTTGTAGTTTTAAAACTTTTGATATATGCAGAACAGTTTATTCGATAAGAACTTTACAAGGTAATTAACAAAGAAGAAAAATCTCTCGATTGTTTTACAACGTGGTGCAATGGTATACATTTCTCTAAATTTATAAATAACTGAAAATTAAACAAAATAGGAAATAATACATTCCATTTGAGTTACCTTTTACGATTTTGAAATATTACATTAGTGTTTTCATTGATAAATGTGTGATTGTTTGGCTTATTTTAATTGATATTGCGCTTATATGAATCCCATGTCGCTAGGCGATAATCACGTTGTAATTTTTGGAACTCTTGATATGTAGGGAAGTTAAGAGATAAGAATTTATCACGATAATTAAAAAATACCTTTAAATGTATGCAAATAAAAATAGTCGGTGGGGACCACCATCATGGATATGCATAATATAAAATATGAAAACAAAACATGTGTAACCTAGTTATAAAATGCATTGCAATTCGAATAAAATCGTGGCTTGATGACGTCATAAACTTTAAATGATCTATTACTGAATTCCCTAAAAGAAACATCCTTATAAATCCAAAAAGAATAGTCCTATTGACTAACAGTTTACTGAGTCGGATTAAGCGTCTCATTTCCAATTAAAATATATCTTTGAACTGAAATCTGTATGAAATACAGGGTCATGAAAAATCGAAGAGTGTGGAAAATAGGATTACAAATATCTCGGCAACTCATTATCCGATCAACTTCATGCTTTATGCAAAATTTATGTTTTTTTATTGTCTTTTATATTCTCTGCTTAAAATAAGCAATTTCGAAAAATTTTATATACCTTTTATCAGAACGAATACTTCGAGAGTCCGAAAAAAATAGTTCCGGATAATCAAGGTTACTGAAATTCAATAGGCTTCTTCTCATTATTGCGTACTAAGTACATACCAAATTTCAAGTCTCTATCTCATATCGTTCGGGAGATAGAGCGTTTACAGACACACACACAGACAGACGGACGGCAGTTTTTTTTTTCTAAAAATATGTTTTTCGGAATCTCCAGTGTCTGAAACGTGTAAATCCGTCATTTTTTTTTCGATTTTTAAAAAGATTACAAGACTTACCCTATTACACGTATGATGGGTAAGTAATAAAAGAAGAGAAAACCTGGCGAAAATTCACTTTTCTTAAAATGTGATTTGCTTATATTGTAATAAATTTCGCGCAATTTGTCGAGAGAATTTCAGAAACTAGATAATGAGACATCCGGTTAGAGCTACATTACTTTAAACTACTACGTTGATGTTTTCATTCTTACAGTTGGGATAGTTTAGCTTGTTAAAATGCATATATACTTCGTATTTCTATGAGGAATTTAGTACTTTATGATAAAGAGCTTTACACAAAAAGTAATCAGTCGCAAGAAAATACGCGCAAATAAAGGTCCACAGATATTGTGAAGTTGTAAAATTGTGATTATGTGGTTTG
The DNA here is from genome assembly GCA_963931845.1 of Maratus michaelseni. NCBI lineage: Eukaryota > Metazoa > Arthropoda > Arachnida > Araneae > Salticidae > Maratus > Maratus michaelseni. The sequence continues at coordinate 127,013,743 of OZ007597.1, forward strand.
TTTTAATTTATATTTACTTTTAGGGAATTCCTTATTTTTATGTGATTTATCAAGTTATATTTTTAAATATAGATTTAGAGTATAGATAAAGGCCCACATATATGGTGAAGTGGAAAATTGTGATTATGTGGTTTCTTTTAATTTATATTTACTTTTAAGGAATTCATTATTTGTATGTGACTTATCAAGTTATATTTTTAAATATAGATGTAGAACATTTTACAGTTTTTCGTACAATTGGAAACACTGCAAGAAAATTATCTAACTTTATTAAGAATTAAATATTACAACATACAGAGAATAATGTTCCGCAAGAATCTTACAAGAAAACAAAATCAGTTGATATAAATGAATAAGTAGAACCAAAGAAAAGAAATGAAAGTTTTTTCTCGAGTACACGATGTGCGTATAATACTGTACAAAATTAATTCTAAGTAAAAATCGAACTAATTTTATAAAATTTGCATAATTCTGATGATTTGTTTTTATTAAATTTTATCATCTTTAAGAAACTGTTTACAATTTTTCTAAAGTTTATTATCCACCAAAAATTAAAAGTAGTAAAATATACATACAGGTTTTATAATCCTTGTGTCGTAGAAATATTTTAAAAGATTTCTATATAGAAATTTATAAAAATCGAAACATTAAAAAATCGATGTAATAAAAATATATCGATATGATACATTAATAGATAAATTTTCGAATTTATAGAAAAGAAAGGTTTTTCTCGAGTCATGATGTGTGTATAACACTGTAAGAAATTAAGTAAAAATCGAACTAATTTTATGAAATTTGCTTAATTTTGTCGATTGCGTTTATTTTATTTTGTCATCTTTAAGAAATATTTTGCAGTTTTTCTAAAGTCCCACCAAAGCAAAGTAGAAAAATGTAAATACAGTTTTTATAATCTTTATGTCGTAAAAATTATGTTTCTAAACTGCAATTTAAAAAGCGAATTACAATCGAAACACTAAAAAATCAATGTAATAAAAATATATCGATATAATACATAAATAGATAAATATTCGAATTTATTGAATATAAATTCAGTATATCCGAAATGAGGTAGATGATCATATATATATATATATATATATATATATATATATATATATATATATATATATATATATATATATATTATAATAGGACGGTTGGGTGGGTAGATGTTGGATTGAGGAGGTGTGTGGCGGAGTTGTATGGAAAAAACGCATGGTTAATTTATATTAAATAAATAAATAAAAAAATATAAAATAAAATAAAATAAAAAAGGGGCATTTTGATTTACACACACGTTTGATATTACACATTCTATAATGGACTGTGATGTGATATTTTTATATGTATATTAATTTAGTTATATTTACATATTCATTTAATTAATTTAAGTGAATTTATATTCATTAATATTAAGAATGTTTTTGGTCTAATGCATTTAGATTCATGCCTACGGTGGACAATATCATATTAACTTCAAATATAATATATACTTTTCTAAAGTGTTAATATAATACATGTTTTAATTTTTATTAAACGTTCTACCCTTACCACTTATATCAAGAGTATTTAATTTTTAACTTTGTATGAAGAAACATTATATGTTAATAATTAATTTCAATATTTAATTATTATTAATTTTAAATCCTTTGTATCTTAATTCAAATATTTAGTATTTTAGTTTAATTTAATTTTTGTGATGTTGCATTTTTGGCACAGCTATTTCATATTATTCTAACATCTATTCTGGCAACATGGTAAATCATTTTCTAAAACTAAATTTGGCAACATGTAATGATTTTTTGCAATTCATTCCCTCTGTTTGGTTGTGTTCATGTATGGTTCATGTGGTGCACAGGTATCTTTTTTAATCCAAATGGATTATGTACTTTATGACTTTATTTCAAGTTTTATCTGTATATTATAGGCATGGTTTCTTTCTTTTTAATATTGTATTTATTTTTTATTTTTTCACAGGTTTGATTCATTGTTTATGCGTGGTAGTCCCAAAATCATATTCTTTAGCAATGTTATGGCTAATATGATGATGAAACCACTCATTTTATTTGTGGTATTTAGGCATTTGGGACTTGATAATTCTGTCTAATTTCCACGAATTTCAATTCATTCATTCAATTTCATTTATTCAATTTTTAATTTAATTTCTTTTTCTTTTAAATAAGTTTTTGGTATCTATATTCAGTGTGTTGGGGAATACTTTCATTGTCAACTAATTATTACATACTTAATCATTATTTCATAGTTTAAGTTGGTGTTATGGTAATGTTTCATTTATGGTTATATATATATATATATATATATATATATATATATATATATATATATATATATATATATATATATATATATATATATAAAGAAGTAAATGGAATAAAAGAAAATAAAAAGTTTCTCTCGAGTACATGATGTGTGCATAACACCTCTTACACTGTTAAAAAAAAAAAAAAAAGTTGATTTTACGGTATGATACTGGATTGCTATTATTATACCGTAAAATCAACAATTTCTTTTTTGCAGTGTAAGAAACTAATTCAAAGTAAAAATGGAACTATTTTTACAGAATTTGTATAATTTCGCCGATTTATTTTATTTTATTTTATTTTATCATTTAAAAACGAATTATAATCGAAACATTAAAAAAATCTATGTAATAAAAATATTTCGATATAATACATAAATAGATAAATATTCGAATATACTGAATTTAAATTCAATGTAAACGAAAAGAGGTGAACTATCACGACCTTCATATTGTAAATATTCTTTCTTAAATTATATTTACTTCATAAATCACGCTAAACTGTTGTAAACAGAAACGCAAAAAATGCAGATATTTTGGTGGAAATGCATATTAAGAGAAAATAGTGACATTAACACTTTTCGAGCAGATTTCGTTATGTTATACAAAAAGAGTGGCATTTTTGAAGCAACGCCCATTTTTTTACGTTTCTTGATTAATTGCCCTAGCCAAAAACTTTAAAATATTTGTCACTATCAGCATTAAATGTTTTTCTTGTTAATTGGAAGAAAAAAGAGGCGTTTTATTTTAAGAAATACTAAGGGAAAATTCCAAAATATGAGGAAGTAAGGTGCTTTAATTTCCAAAATAAACAGTAGAACGGAATTTAAAGGTCTTTTTCCGTTCTTTTTAATTTCTTTCTTTTCTTTTCTTTTCTTCTTTTTATTTATTTATTTATTTTTTTGTTTGTTTGTATGTTGATCTTTGTTTTTATGATGCGTATTTATCTTTGATACCTATTTCAGGGATGAGATTTCTCCGACTTTTTGCAAATCAGTAAAATCTTAGAGAAAATGATTTTTTATTTAATCGGATCATTCTAAGATTTAACAGAACAACATTTTCTCTAAGATTATACTGGTATGCAAGAAGTCGGAGAAATCTCAGCCCTGCTGTTATAAAATTTCGCAAGATTTAGTTTACGTGGATTATTTTTCTGTAGAGTGGTGTTAAAATATTAGGTTTTGTTATTTTCGTGCATTATTGTTTCTTTAGATATATATGTTCTTATTTTTAAGATATTTTCATTTAGGCTTGTGCATTTGGAGGTCATATAAAAATATAAAATGTGTTTAATTCTCTAATAACTAGAAACTTCCTAAAAAAAATAAGCAAAATATGTGTATGTGTATTCTATTAAAAACTATTTCATCTTACCTTCGAATGTAAAATTATATGAACAACCTCAAAGACGTGTCCCGTCACATATCTGCTAAAATTCGATTAATTATTTTCACATTATTGTCATTATTTTCATATTACTTTCCTATTAAGTGGGCATACACAAATTAATTTGAAGTAATCGAATAGTTTTTAATGAAAATTCCTTAAAAAAAGACATTATTGGGGATTTCAGCGTATTTTAATAGGATGCGAAAAATGACGATAGTAGTGCGATAAAACCAAAACACACTACTGTCAATAAATATTTTCCCTTTTTTTAGAGATAAATATGGAAATTCTATTTTACAATATAGAAAAAATATAGAAAATTTCCTAATAAAGCAGAAATACATGTTTACAATAATTCACTATAACTTCGTAGTTACAAGTGATTCCTGACGTCCTGGCATTATCTGAAGAAAATATTTGGAAAATGACCATTTAGAAATATCAGAAAACAATAAGTTTCTGGAGGAAAAAAAACTATCTTTTTTGCTGCTTGTAAATTTTGGAAAAGACGTTTCAGTTAATTTTTTTAATTTGTTAGATTTTGAAGACATTTGGACTCATTCTTCTCTTAAGGGTTTATGAAAAGGAGACAGTTCCGGAATAGATCGGGAACTATCAGATTACATATATTTTTCTCAAACATATTTTCTATATCAGGAAATGAAACTGCACCACAACTACAAAGGTGTGTATGGTCGAAATCTCGAAACTAAACGCTTTACATAATACGAAATCTATATTAATAAAAAAAAGTTTCGCTCTGTGTGTGTGTGTGTGTGTGTGTGTTTGTCTGCGATGGCTAGCAAAATCTAGCCCACCTAGAAATCTAAATATTTATGTGTGGATAGTCCAAGGTCTGTCCATGTGCACCTGAGTCTCAGAATTTTAATATTTTGATAATTACCCAATATATTAATTAGATTCTCATTAACCATCGCTTCTAAAATGACATCTTTTAAATCAAAATGGCTAAAGAAACAAACAGGCGCATTGGATTTGCAAGCGGAAATGAACAAATTCAAAATTATTTTATTAATTAGCGAATCTTTACGTTAAATAATTGAGATATCAATTTTAAAATTTCTGAGCATATGTAAAAAAAAAATTCTGCATCTGACTATGTGATTTTTAAAAAATTCTGCATCTGACTATGTGATTTTTGAAAAATTCGGTCAGTATTTTTTCTTAATTTATGCAAAAATCTGCCGGCGCCAGTGAAAACAATCCGAGAAAGTTTCAGACAGGGATCTGCTTTTATTAAAAACTGAACTACAAAGAGATCTGTTTTTCTGGCCGATCCCTCCATTTAGTTTGCGAAAATGAAAGGAAATAATTGCCAATTTTTACTAATGAACAAAAATTTAGGTAACTAATTAAGATATAGATTTGAAATTGAGGTCGGGAAGGGGTGTCATCTGCGGGTATTTTAGCGTAGCGACTTTGTTATGTTCTAATAATCAGAAAAATGCAATTCTTTTTTTAATGATCGCGTTAATGTAGGTGACAGTAGTTTTCTTCAACAAATTATTCATTATATTTGCGGGTATAGGGAGGGAGGGGGGGTTAACGCCTTTCTCTGAGATTGTTATTATCTCGGGCCCGGGCAACGCCAGGCGGGTTAGCTAGTATGAAATAAAATTCAAAGTAGCTAATGGGTGTACACTTTAAAAAAAAAAGTTTCTTAATATACAAATATATATTGTAATCAAAAACAAAAATATAATATAACCAGGACGAAAATATACAATAACCACTTCTGAGTTTAGATTCTGAAAAGTGTTCTTTATCATTAGAAACCACAGAAACCAATATATTTTCGATATTTAAACAATTATTTATAAAAACACAGTTTCTTTTGCTGCAACTGATTTCGGAAACGTTTTCAATTAGTTTTTATAGAGTACTAATCAATTTTCTCGAACCGGAATATCGTCATTTTAGGATGGTGCTAATTCTCAATTAAACATTTTCTGCTGCGTAATTGAATTTACACATGTAAAATTAATTTAATTTTATTTTGTTATGTTCGTCTGTAAAACATGAAAATGTTTATTTGAGAATTGACAGAATTCGAAAAACCTATATTCTGGGTTGAAAAAACATATTAATACACAATAAAAACTATTCGAAAACGTTTCCGAAAGAATATTGGTAGAAAAGAGACTTTGTGTTTATAATTACTTCTTTAAATCTCGAAACTATATTTGTTTCTTGAGATTTCAAAAGATAAAAAGCACTTTTTGAATTTTAGGAACCTTGATTTTTAGGATGGTGCTAATTCTCAATTAAACATTTTCGACTGCGTAATTGAATTTACACATGTAAAATTAATTTAATGTTATTTTGTCATGTTCGTCTGTAAAACATGTTTGTTGAACATGAAAATGTTTACTTGAGAATTGACAGCATTCGAAAAACCTATATTCTGGGTTGAAAAAACTTATTAATACACAATAAAAACTATTCGAAAACGTTTCCGAAAAAATATTGGTAGAAAAGAGACTTTGGGTTTATAATTACTTCTTTAAATCTCGAAACTATATTTGTTTCTTGAGATTTCAAAAAATAAAAAACACTTTTTGAATTTTAGGAACCTTGATTTTTAGGATGGTGCTAATTCTCAATTAAACATTTTCAGTTGCGTAATTGAATTTACACATGTAAAATTAATTTAATGTTATTTTGTCATGTTCGTCTGTAAAACATGTTTGTTGAACATGAAAATGTTTACTTGAGAATTGACAGCATTCGAAAAACCTATATTCTGGGTTGAAAAAACTTATTAATACACAATAAAAACTATTCGAAACCGTTTCCGAAAGAATATTGGTAGAAAAGAGACTTTGTGTTTATAATTACTTCTTTAAATCTCGAAACTATATTTGTTTCTTGAGATTTCAAAAGATAAAAAAACACTTTTTGAATTTTAGAAACCTTGATTTTTAGGATGGTACTAATTCTCAATTAAACATTTTCAGCTGCGTAATTAAATTTACACATGTAAAATTAATTTAATGTTATTTTGTCATGTTCGTCTGTAAAACATGTTTGTTGAACATGAAAATGTTTACTTGAGAATTGACAGCATTCGTAAAACCTATATTCTGGGTTGAAAAAACTTATTAATACACAATAAAAACTATTCGAAAACGTTTCCGAAAGAATATTGGTAGAAAAGAGACTTTGTGTTTATAATTACTTTTTTAAATCTTGAAACTATATTTGTTTCTTGAGATTTCAAAAAATAAAACACACTTTTTGAAAGCGTTAGTAACTGGGAAGAGGTTATTGTATATTTGCGTTTGGTTATCCTAATCTTACTTATAATAAAATCCAAAGGCGAGAAAGTGTCTGTAACGGTACCGGGCTGTACCACTCTGGTCTGCGAGTCGACCTTAGTTAAACGCCATGTTAGGCTTACTGAAAAAGATATGCTAACACATGACCACTAAACGATAATTTCTTCTACGTGAAATCATGTCTGTTCTGCATATTTTCACATAAAACATGTATATCTTATCCAATTATAATGTATTAAGTTACAAATTAAAAATAAGCTATTATAAACATCAAATTACTAAATATAAACAAACACTGTTGCCATTCAGAATTTCTAAATCTTGAAACAAATGAATGACTCTTTGAACGCTTGATTAAAAAAAAAAAAAGGTTAATTATCTATTTCTGTTCTTAAAATATTTGTAAAAGCATATTAAAGTCTTTAAATATTTTAATTTTGTTTAAAACCTTCAAAAACTATTTTTGCAGCCATCTTTCGTCAATTAATATAAACAATCGAACTTTGATAAAAATACAAGTTAATATTGGCATATAATTAGCATATTAAAATTTAATGTGAAAATTTCAGAAATTACATTTCACTTTGCTAATCATTATTAAAATGCGAGTCATTCACTTTTGAGAATCATTCATCAAAATTATTTGTGCTGTACTGATTGCTATTTGGCAACGTGAGTTTTACTGCTTTAACATCTTTGTTGATCTTTCTAAATGCTGTTTTGAACGCGCGGTGGATTTGAATATGTTCAATCAAATCAGTTTTTATTGTTGTTTTATATTATTTAAAAATTGTTTTAGCGATGCCTGATTAAAATGATGAAACGCCGATTGAACGTAGATGGCGATTAATTAGAGAAAGACAGTCGAGGTGGCTTGCTTGGAAATCACATGCAACATTGGACCGTATAAGGGAATATGGTGCCATCTACCGGTAGATAATACTAACAAATTTTTTAATTTTGTTTCCATCCATTTTTTTCTTATGAAACGTAATTAAAATATAAGGAATAAACAGTACCGAGTAATTTCCATTTAATTTTGCTTATATAATCAAAAAATGAGCTATGTGGTGAGTTAAGCTCTTTAGAAACACATTGATAACACTTTTTTTTCAGAAAATTTCACACATGGATTATTTTTTAAAAATATTTAATTTGAATGTTTTGACAATTCGTTGAACTATTTCAAAAATTGAATATTGAGTCAATATCCTGTCATTTTTGACAGGGGGTATATACTAGTAATATTATAAATCCGATTGTGTGCAAATGTTAGGCTGAAGCCAGCGTCAAAATGGAGAAATTAATGGCACTGTATCTTTGCATATAGGTGGATTATAACACGGAAATGAACATAGACTGGTTTTTGTTTATTTTATTCCAATACTTTTCTTAATAATTCAAAATTTGATTATTTTCATAGAGAATCAATGGACATTTTTAGATAAAATTTAACCGTTTTACTTTATCGTTGCTAGGGCTTTGATCGTTGCCAATGAATAAAAATGCGGAAAAATAATTGTTTCCTCAACAATTAAGTTTCATTTGAGCGATTTTCACGTGAAAAATGAGAATAATTCAAAAGAAGAAGAATTTCTGTGATATTTGAAACAACAATATGGAATATTTGTTATACATGAAGTATGAATATAGGTTACATTAAAAAGATCTTTTTCTGTCAAAAACTGCGTTATAATTAGAAAGAAGAATTAACAATAATTATATTATTAAGAAAAAGATTTCACTTGAAACATGGAACTATGAAAAGGATCCTTCTTGGCTTGAACAAATATGACGTCATAAATAAAACATGTATTTTCAAATATTCGTAATATTACAAAGAGCATGACTATCAGTGTATAATAAAAGTATATGCATAATGGACGTCATATTTAAGATGAATAACTGAAATATTTTTTTGATACTGATTAATAATAAGCTTGAATATCAGTTACAAACAGATGTGAGTTTTCTGTTAAAATTCACGTCATTATTGCCAGGAAAAGAAAATTAACAAGAATTATATCATTGAAAAGAGATTTATCTGGTATCAAAGTGACGTCATAATAAAACGGGATTTTTTAAATATGTTTCAAATGGAGCGTGTATCAATTTTATGCATAAATAATCACTGAGTACAGTAAAAGAATAGAGAGATAATGAACCGTAAAATCAGCTTGCAATATGAAACCGGTTATCGCTCAAATCATTAGGCCCAAGGGCTGACTTCATTGGACGGGGAGAGGTTTTCAAAGCAAGTCGCCAGTTGTTTGGGCCGACTGTAGGGTTGCATTTTCAGCATCACGCCAAACATGAACATTTCATCTCTATTTATTCTCTGAACTCTGTGATTAATAATATAAGCATCAGTAAGATTATTAGGAAAAGAAAATTGAACACAAGTCTATTAAGTTAAAATCTGACTGTGTGTATTTCGCAACTACTCCTCTTAATGCAACACGATTTACTTAACACCGGTTATCATTGATTCGAGGATGTCATATAAACTCTGGGAATTTAAAATTTTGAATTAGATTCCGAGATATTAATATATTTTTTTGTAAATTTTAACGAAATTTCTCTAAAAATGGTACTTAAATTACTCCATTTTTGTGGATAAAAAAGGAGAAATAAAACGGATTAATATATTTTTATGCCATTTTCTCATTAAAACTGAAAAAATTATTTTATTTTCAATTTGAATAGTTGGTGAAAAAAAATCTTGATTACAGTAAAATTTCCGAAAAATAAAAACATATTTCCACATATTCAAACTTTATGAATCAATTTATTCTGCTGAGCAAAAATCGCCTGTCAGCATATTGTCAAGAAATCAAGAATTGTTTCAGCTGTAGATTAAACCAAGGACACAAATTTGCTGTTACATGCAAACGTAACATTTGCAATTGCAAAGCTTTTTGCAACCCCAAATTACATGCAAACGTAACATTTACATGTAATTTTTACCCAAATTAATTTTAATTTGAACCGTAATAAATGTAAATTTGCAATGAAAATTACATGCAAAGGTAATGTTTACATATAAGTTTTGGATTGCAAAAAGCTTTGCAATTTAAGTGTTACGTTTGCATGTAATTTTGGGCTGCAAAAAGCTATGCAATTGAAGCTCCTTGCATTTAGGTGTAGAATTATTCCTCCCTATTCACAAGAATTGAATTTAAAGAAAAAACATATACTATTTCCAATGAATTATTTTTAAATGATGGCTGTTAAAACGTTTCTCAAAGTCGTTAAAAGTAAAATGGTTTATCAGGTAAAATTGACATTTCTTTTTACCCAATTCGTCGATTTACACGATTTTATTTGGCCGTCCTTTTTCCATTGGTTGCAGTTTCCTTTTCGCAGTTATTTGGCACAAAATTTTACCTTTTTCAAACTGATTTATTTCAAGGCCCCTATAACAAAGAAATATCGTATTTTCTTCTATGAAATGTGATAAAGAGTTAGTTAATTATTTACGTTTTTAGTTATCGGGAGTGAAATATTTTCCTTGATTAGTACATTTATTTTTCTTTTAATATTACGTGAACGAAGTCACGGGTAACAGCTAGTATATTATATTTTCCTATATATTAAGAAACATCTGGCTTCAGTATAATAAAACGATATATTACAGCGATTGTAACACGATGAAGAAGACATTTTGTTACATTTATCTATTGTGACTGACCCAATTTAGGATGAGAAAGTTGAAAAAAGCTGCAAAGAAAATGATAAAACATAAAGGTGAACTTTTATGTTAATCAGTGGAACAAATTGCCAGGTTGGTGAGAATGTGTGAATATGATGTCATTTTATCTACGTTTTTTCTATAGCATAAAACCAGGTTAAGGACCGAGCATGAATATGCGGTATCAGTTTGTTCACCTCTTTAGTTTTTTTTTTTTCCAACAGTATCAATTAAGTTACTCGTTTTGTCTGATAATCTTTCCCTATCATCCACACGGTGAAAGAGTTTTCATGAGAAAGGAAATACTGGGTGCGCATTAAATTCGTTAAAAATTCATTAAAAATGAACAATTAATGCTATAAAATTGCGGTTTGCACGAATGGGATAAAAGGACGATCAGATTTTTTTAATAACAAAAAAAGTTGTGGTTAAAAAAATACCGATAGATGGCGCTGACATACATAATAAGAAGCAGATTTGCGAAAATCAGGCTGCCAATAAAATACCTCGATGCACATAAATTTTTCATTCGATGATAGCAGTATGCTATCGTTACCAGATCAAGCGTTGTTGGTTAAGTTCTTTTACAAGATCTGGGAATCAGCAACCGGCGCACAGTGGAGTATTTGATGCAAAATCCTGGCATAAAAGGCAGAAAATAAAATTTTGCTCACCAATTATAAAAAACATATTTTATAATAGTTATAAAACATATTTTATAAAACATATTTTATAGCTAACAAACTGGTGCATCGATATATGTGTATTTCAGGAGTATGAATCATATCCGACGGCTCCTAGCCTAGTTGAAGTGAAAGTTTTTTTTGTGAGAAGACATGCTTAAGTGTTATGTTTCAGCTTTGTTATTGTGTTTAAATTTATACCTTGACATGTGCATTTAAATAATTTTACTTTTCATGTAATAAAAATAATTTAAATTGAAAATATGTCAATTTTAAACCTTTTTAGATCTAATTTATTGAAATATATTTATTGAAATATATTATCTAATATATTCACCCAGAAAAAGGAATTGATTAAAACTACAAAACCTGTTTTGTTGAGTACAGTTTGGTTGTTTTAGCAAAATTGAAGTAAAATTGAACCATTTTACTTGAATTAACAAAAACATTTTTTGCTGATGATACAAAAAATTTTTTTGGAATTGCAAAAAAAATTTTTTTGGCTGATTATAACAAAATTTCCATTGATCTATGTTTAAACATAAATTTTGTTTAAATTTGTGTAAAATTTTGTCCTTTTGCTTCCTCATGACAAAAGGACCAAGGCGAGAAAAGAGTCCGTTTCATGTGCTGGGATATCCAAGCTTGTCAGATGCTTTGATGAAACGTGTCTTTTGTTATAAACCTAATTTGCATACTTCTGCTTCATATTATGCATGCTAGCACCATAAATCGATAATTTTTGAACCACTTTTTTTCTTGTTATTAAACAAAATCTGATCTTTCTTTAATCACATTCCTGCAAACCGCAATTTTTTTGCATCGCTTGTTCCTTTTTAATGATTTGTTAAAGTTGCATTGAAAACTGCACCAATACTTGACTGGATTCGAACAATATTTCAAAGTAAATACGTAACTATGCATTTACTTTTAAATTTGTGCTTCTTACAAAAAGGCTCATTCTACAAAATTGCAAATTTTTTTCGAATATAGCAGAACATTTTGCGAAAATTCAATATAACGTCGTTGTTAAGCGATCCGAAAACATTTTCCATATCTTCAGAAACTATTTAGAACAGAACCTATCATGTACCTTAGAAAATAATAGTTTATGGATAACGTTTTCTGAAATACACCCCCACACCCTATGCTGACGTAAATTTTAGAAAAGGTGTTTCAGTAACATACACATATATATGTATGCTAAAAGTGGTTACAATAAACATAAAGGCTTAAAATCTTTTAATAATCAGGCCGACTAGTTTCGTATACACAGTCGGTGACATTCTCAAAATCAATAATGATTATCTAATTATGACAAGAGCTAATCTTTTTAACATTAATTTAAATAAAAAACAAAAAATTCAAAACACTAATCAGGGATCTGTTTAGGAAAAAATTGGGTCCTTTAAAGGACTCTTCACAAAATTTTTCATTTCAAAACAGGACCCTTCACAAAATTTTTCATTTCAAAACAGGACCCTTCACAAAATTATTTTCCTTAAATCAGGACCCTTCACAAAATTATTTTACCTAAAACAGGACCCTTCACAAAATTATTTGTCTTAAAAATAGGTTTTCCACAAAATTTTTCCATCTTTAAACCAAACATTTCACAAATTAATCATTTAAAAGTAAAATCTGACCTGTCTCTTTTACATATATGAAGGAAATATATATATTTTATATCCATATATCTTCTTAAAAATGTATAAACAAGAACCTGAATATAACGATCATTTCAAATTCACAAAATTAAGATTATATTTTTCGCAAATATAAAAAGCTGTTCACAATTTCACAAAAACAGGACCCTGGGAAAAAAATCTGGACAGACCCCTGCTAATACTCAAATGATTATAACTTTTTCAAATCAAATCTTTAATAAAATTAATATTAATTCTATAATTAATGATAAAAACTGTTATTTTCCTATAAAAAATCTTCAACTTTCAAAAACATTTAAATATCCTAATACAATCGGAAGAAAGATTTTTAACTATAATGCATTTTCAAAAAATACATCTGATGCTAGTACTTTGCAGTGTAAATGCAATGGCCCCACTCTAAAAATATTCATTAATAATGATCATGGACATATAATCACTGGTAATCTTAATATTGTGAATGATTATAAACTACAAAAACTAATGGGTTATGGCACTAAATATAGACTTCCTTCTAAATTTAATGTAAATTCTATTATAAAACAGTTTACAGTTGTATAAAAAATAGCTATCAACTCGTCAATATTTTGAAAAATCTTAAATGTGTTAACAATATAATGACATATGATTTCAAAGATCTATTTAATAATATAGATATATTAGATCTACATAATATTATAAATTCCATATTTTATAAGTATCATCATTCACTTAATTTACCAATTCATATAGATACAGTTTATTTTAAAACTTTAACAAATTTCATTATATATAATAATTATATAATGCATGATAACACGTTATATTTACAGAAAGTCGGTATACCACAAGGGGGATGTACATCTAGTATACTTTCAGACTTATACTTGTATTATTATGAACGTACTTTTATTAATATTAATATACATTTATATCGTTATATTGATGACATAATTTTAATTGCCACTGATCACACTAATATTTCTATATTTCCCGTTGATTATCCTACTAATTTAGAATTAACAGAAAACCTCCTTTCTAACAATACTATTAACTTTTTAGATCTTAAAATTACACTTAAAGAAAACAAAACAATAATTGATTTATTTGATAAACGTAAAGAATTTAAATTTAAAGTTAATTCATTTACTAATTTTAAATCATGTCTTCATAATTCATGTCTTGAAATTTTATAAATAAAAAGGTCTATATCATATGATATAGACCTTTTTATTTATAAAATTTCAATTTCATATAGTAAACCTATTGAATATTTTAATCAATGGATAATACTGGTTATTGAAAAATTAAGTTCGTCTTTAAAACATAATATACCGCATATGGTTAAAATTAACGCAAAACATTTGTTCCAGCAAATTACTAAATTACAAAAAAAACTATGTAATAACATATATTGACAAATCTCCTAATAATTATGCAATCATATGTAAAGCTTATTATCACCAACTACTTACATACTGTATTTCTACTAATAATTCTTTTAAAAAAACTAATGAAAATGTAATTGTAAACAATCGTAAAATTCACAGTTATTATAAATTATTAAATATTACTTCTACTAACTTTAATTATCCTTATTTAGTTCTTATACCCAAATTTCATAAAAATCCAATTAAATTTAGGACTGTAACTATAGGATGCAATACATATAATAATATAGCCAATAAACATCTATTAAAAATTCTCAATCAAATTTATACACTGACAACATCCACTGATAATACACATTGTATAAAAAATAGCTATCAACTCGTCAATATTTTGAAAAATCTTAAATGTGTTAACAATATAATGTGATATGATTTCAAAGATCTATTTAATAATATAGATATATTAGATCTACATAATATTATAAATTCCATATTTTATAAGTATCATCATTCACTTAATTTACCAATTCATATAGATACAGTTTATTTTAAAACTTTAACAAATTTCATTATATATAATAATTATATAATGCATGATAACACGTTATATTTACAGAAAGTCGGTATACCACAAGGGGAATGTACATCTAGTATACTTTCAGACTTATACTTGTATTATTATGAACGTACTTTTATTAATATTAATATACATTTATATCGTTATATTGATGACATAATTTTAATTGCCACTGATCACACTAATATTTCTATATTTCCCGTTGATTATCCTACTAATTTAGAATTAACAGAAAACCTCCTTTCTAACAATACTATTAACTTTTTAGATCTTAAAATTACACTTAAAGAAAACAAAACAATAATTGATCTATTTGATAAACGTAAAGAATTTAAATTTAAAGTTAATTCATTTATTAATTTTAAATCATGTCTTCATAATTCTGTATATCGTAATATACTCCTTAATCATATTTATAGAATAAAAAGTTTATGTTCCTCTCAACTAATTAACAACAATATTAAAAAACTTATCTATGATGCATTACAACATGGTTTTCCAAAAAAATTCATATATTCCTTAATATATAGTTAGTTCTTATATGATCTTTACAACCAAATTAACACATGCGTTTAAAAAATGTATAAAAAAATCATATAATCTTATAAAAAAAAATTATAATAGCACGGTTGGGTGGGTAGACGCTGGATTGAGGAGGTGTGTGGCGGAGTTGTATGGAAAAATACGCATGGTTAATTTATATTATTAATATTAAAAAAAAATGGGGGCATTTTGATTTACACAATTATTTGATAATACACATTTTATAATGGACTGCGATGTGATATTTTTATATGTATATTAATTTAGTTAGATTTACATATTCATTATTTAATTAATTTAAATGAATTTATATTCATTAATATTAAGAATGTTTCTGATCTAATGATTTGGATCAGAATGATATTGGATCAGATATGATATTGACCACCTATGGTGGACAATATCATATTTACTTCTTATAATGTTTACTTTTCTACAGTATTAATATAATACGTTTTAATTTTATTAAACGTTCCACCCTTAACAGCTATATAAAGTGTTTATATTTTATTTAACTTTGTATGAAGGAACATTATTTGTGACTAATTCATTTCAATATTTAATTAATATTAATTTTAAATTCTTTGTATCTTAATTCAAATATTTAGTATTTTATTTTAATTTAATTTATTTGATGTTGCATTTTTGGTACAGTTATCTAATCGTTTTTGTCATTTAATGGCACATATATTTTTATGTTGCTTTAATTATTAATTTTTCCATCTTACTACTTATTTATAACATAGAATTATTCATTAATACATCCATTACTTTAATGTAATTCAATATTCTATTTATTAATTAATTTCATTTATTTATTATTTAACTAATGGCTATCATTAAGATAGTAATTTGGTTTAATTATTAAACAGTAATTTCCATCCATTACTTTCTATTCAGATTATATTCACTTTTACCAATAGATGGCAGCACTATTTTATGTTGCTTTAATTATTAATTTTTCCATCTTACTACTTATTTATAACATAGAATTATTCATTAATGCATCCATTACTTTAATGTAATTCGATATTCTATTTATTAATTAATTTCATTTATTTATTATATAACTAATTAGTATCATTTAAGATAGTAATTTGGTTTAATTATTAAACATTAATTTCCATCCAATACTTTCGATTCAGATTATATTCACTTTTACCAATAGATGGCAGCACTAATGTTCCTGTTTGCTTTACAATCCATATTATTCTAACATTATTTCTGGCATCATTGAAAAGCATTTTATATTTCTAAAACTGGCAACATGTAATGATTTTTTGTGCAATTCATTCCCTAGTCATGGTTGAGTTTCATGCTGGTTCTTGAGGTGCACAGCTATATTTTTTAATCTTTATGGATTTTATACTTACTGACTCTATTTAATGTTTTCTCTGTATATTATAAGTATGGCTTCTTTCCTTTTTAATATTGTATTTTATTTTTTATTTTATCACTGGTTTGCTTCATTGTTTATGAGATGTAGTCCCAAAATCATATTTTTTAGCAATGTATGGCTAATATGATGATGAAACATCTCATTTCATTTTATTTGTGGTATTTAGGCATTTGGGACTTGATAATTCTGTCTAAATTCCACAAATTTCATTTCATTTCATTCATTTAATTCCATTTATTCAATTTTTATTTAGTTTCTTATTCTTTTAATATGTTTTTGTTTCCATATTCAGTGTGTTGGGGAATCTTTCATTGTCAACTAATTATTACATACTTAATTATTATTTAATTGTTTAAGTTGGTGTTAGGATAATGTTTCATTTATGGTTATATATATATATATATAGTGTTTTTTTCTAAAACGCTCTTGTCTTTGGTGTTCTGCTAAATTATGGAGGATACAGCGAGAAAATAATTTTTTCATATGCAATTCTTCAGGAATAATTTATGTACAGCTACAGATTCAACGTTATTTCCTTTTGTATCATTTGGAAGGTCATGGTTATTATCATGGATAAACATTTTTCATATGGACGACACATTTTCTGGAACTACAGCAGCTGACAAAGGACTTCCAGTGTATTCTTCATACGGGAGAGAATTTCGACCTCTACGAAAATTCGTAAATCCTCTGAATATGCAGTTGAACGAAATGAAGCTTCATTTTTATATGCAAAATTGTATGCATTAAAAACATTCTTCTTGATTTATACTCATTTTAAAATCTTGCGAAATCATAGCGCAATCTCGCATTACCTCTGTTTTTCTCTTTTTTTCGAATTTTTTCTATGTTAAGAACTAAAAGATCTTCTTAAAACACCATCAAAAACTTTTAAATGCGCTTGGCCTTTCGAAAGATCTGAGTCTTTCACCGTCAGGCGCAAAAAAGACATGCTTCTACTATCAAAGCAGCAGCAAGACTGAAGTGAGAGATAAGGGAAAGGAAACAAGCTGAAGAAACAGCCAATAGGAAAGTGGAAATCAACAGCCAATCACAGAAGAGTATAATCAAAACAATAGAACACAAAGTAAAAGGGGAATAAGGAAAAAAATTGAAAGGATAAATAAAATTAAATAAAATAAAATAAAATTAAATTAAATTAAATTAAATTAAATTAAATTAAATTAAATTAAATTAAATTAAATTAAATTAAATTAAATAAATAAAAAATAATAATAATAAATTTAATAATAAAAATAAATAAATAAAATAAAATAAAATAAAATAAAATTCAAAAAATTCAAAAATTTCGAAAGGCTTAGCGCATTTAAAAGTTTTGATGGTGTTTTAAGAAGATCTTTTAGTTCTTATTAATTCACACCAGTTTCAACTTATTTTCTTTTTTAGGGTTTCGTTCATGTCACGAAACCCTATTATTCCCGCTCCGTTGTATGTCTGCCACAGAGCTATTCTCAGAAACTATGTAACTTACAGAGTTGAAACTTTGTGTATATAGCGGAATATCAGCTATGAAGTGCTCAAAATATTAAAATTTGAAAAATTCGTATTAATTTAATAGATAGAGATCAAAAACTAAAATTCTAACAGCCTTTTCCTATTAAATTTAAACATTTTTCGTTATAGCAGATGCCAAAAACTAAAAATCCACGATGAAATTCTTTCTACATTAATTATTAATTTTCTATCAGGCGATTTCCACGTGAAAAATGAAAATGAAATAAAAAGTTTCACCAATTGAAAAAAATATTAATATGAAATAAAAATGATTGACGTCATAGTGGTAATAAAACGATATTTTCAAAGATTTCTCAATAATACAAGGAGTATGAGTATGTGTATGTACACAAAGCAGATTAATATCACGTCATTACAGAATTAAAAATAAAATCTGACGTCCTATTGGAAGCTTAACGGATTTTTCAAATGTTTGAGACTAATACAAAGCTAGTATCAATAGGAGTAATAGAGAATAGTAAATATATGAGTTTGAGAAACATATTGAATCATGATAAAAATCCGATTATGGAAATATTCGCATATTTTAACATTTTGAAGGTGTACAACATGTTTAATTTTGAAATTATTTTTTTTAAATATCGCCTTTAGTCCGCATGACAGATATTATTACTGCAAAATATAATAGCGGGCTGGTTTAGATATTCGAAAAAAAAGAAAAAATAGACCGGTAATTTTTTACTTTATAAAAAGCATGACTTTTTTTTGTTGTTGTTGTTGCTAAATGAAATTTATTTGGATTTATTAAAGAAAGGATAAAGTGTTTTGAAAGGAATATTAAAAGAAACCCTTTGAGCGATCTTCGATCACACTTACTCACTTGTTTTTTTTTTTTTTTTTTTTTTTTTTTTTCCTACGTTACTTAAATTGCAGTTGTTACCATAAATTATCGCCTGAAGACATTAAATAGTTCAAATTTACACATGTGACCGCTAATTTATTGTCTCCTCCGTCTCAAAAATTTCCAAGTAACCATCGTGTCAGTTTATTCATCTCTTCTTTTGTTTTCTTTTTTCAACAGCATCAATTAGTATGTTACTGATTTGTTTAATAATTTTTCTCTAAGGTTCACTTGAAAAAAATTACATTAAGCAAAGACATAAATGTGCTTGAACTTGGAGCTCTTCATTAAGAATGAAGTTTAATCCACTAATTGAGTTTTACATCTAAAGCAAATATTGAGCCGATTTGATTAATGTTTTAACGGGAAATCTATAATTATGCATGAGCTTTTAAGGAAACACACAGAACGTTCAAAAAATACATTTTCTGTTTTTGTTTTATTCTGCATTTTAAAATTTGTCTGAACAATACACCCAGAAACTAGTCGTTGGGGGCCACCGTAATACTTACCCATCATGGATATGCATAATGTAAAATATTAAAATAAAAATGTATAAACTACTTATAAAATGCATTGCAATTCAAATAAAATCGTGGCTTGATAGACGTCATAAACTTTAAAGGCTTGATTACTGAATTGCTTGAAAGAGGTTTTTCCTTATAACTCCAAAAATAATAATCCTATTAACTAGTGGTTTATTGCATCTGATTAAGCATCAAATTTCCAATTAAAATATATCTTTAAAGTGAAATTTGGATGAAGTACACGGTCATGAAAAATCGAAGAGTGTGGAAAATAGGATTCCAAATATCTCGGCAACTCATTATCCGATCGACTTCATGCTTTATGCAAAATTTATGTTTTTTTATTGTCTTTTATATTCATTTCTTAAAATAAACAAATTCGAAATTTTTTATATGCCTTTTATCAGAACGAATATTTCGAGAGTCCGAAAAAAATTGTTCCGGTTAATCGAGGTTATTGAAATGAAATAGGCTTCTTCCCATTATTACATACTAAGTACATACCAAATTGCAAGTCTCTATCACAATTTTTTCGGGAGATGGAGCGTTTACAGACACACAGACACACAGACGGACGGCAAATTTTTTTTTTCTAAAAATATGTTTTTCGGAATCTCCAGTGTCTGAAACGTGTACATTCGTCAAAAAAAAATTTTCGATTTTCAAAACGATTACAAGACTCTATAATACGTATGATGGGTAAGTAAAAGGAATTGATTAAAACTACAAAACATGTTTTGTTGAGTACATTTCTGTTGTTTTAGCAAAATTCAAGTAAAATTGAACCATTTTACTTGAATTAACAAAACATTTTTTGCGTACAAAATTTTTTTTTTGGAATTGCAAAAAAAAACTTTTTTTTGTTGATTCAAACAAAATTTCCATTGACCTATATTTAAACAAAAAGTTTTGTTGGGTCAACCAAATTTTTGTTGATTCAACAAAACTTTTTTCTGGGTGTATACAAAATACACATGAAAAAATCTGCATTATTTCTTGAGTTATAATCAGTTATAGACGGTTAGTATAATTGAAGATAAGTGGATATTGAAACTTTAAGATGCGTTTTCTCAAATGCAAATTTTGAGTTTATGCGCACTGTTCATTTCAAACTATACGAGCTACAGTTTTAAAAATTTAGCTACATGTGCGTTTCTTTATAGTCTACACGTCTAAAACAAAAAAATGACATAGTTTGATTTTTTATTTTTTGCACTTGAAAAAAAAAATGACTTTTTTTAAAATAATTTATTTATTTATTTATTTATTTATTTATTTATGGTGTTAAAATTAAATTTTAAACAATACTTTTCAGTAGATTTTGGTTAGTGTGTTATGATATTATTTTGGTCAAAAATTGTTTTCTATATGTATAATTTTCAGTTATATCATGCATGCAGCCCTTAATGATTTTCATTCACTTATTAGTGAGATGAATTTTTAAAATTAAAATTAAAATATTATTTTCGTATATACAATTATTTCGTATACACATTTATTTTTCTGTGTAATATATATTGTAGAAAGAAAGGAAGAAAAATCTTAATTGCGTATTTTTTGAGTTTTGGTACTTTTAAAATGTTTATGTTTTGATCGTTTCACCAAACTCAAAGGTCCTGTGTCCCCTTAAGTTACTTTTCGAACAAATATGCTTTTCCTATACTTGACACTGTACGAAATATCAAATACCTTTTGGATTCACGTGAGATATTCAATCAAAGATTACTTGTTTTATTCATGTACTATTACTTGATTACCTATATTTCAAATCTACTTAATGAAAATGCATTTTTAAATGAATGTATAGATTATTTAGTGTATAACATAATGTAAAAGAAAGTAAGTGAAAACGAGACCTCGTTTTACTGCAAATAAAAATAACACTATTTAAACCAGTACATTAATTAAAAAAAAAGAAAGGAAACATACATATATATTTTTTAATACAGAACGACTTATCTATTTAATGAAAAAGCATTTTTAAATTACATTATACATTATTTAGCGTATAACGTAATGTAAATCAAAGTAAGAGAAAACGAAACTTCATTTTAAGGGAAATAAAAATAACACTATTTAAACTAGTATATATAAAAAAAGAAAAAAAAAACATATATTTTTCTAATTACAGAACGACTTATCTATTTAATGAAAAAGCATTTTTAAATTACATTATATATTATTTAGTGTATAACGTAATGTAAATCAAAGTAAGAGAAAACGAAACTTCGTTTTAAGGGAAATAACAATATTACTATTTAAACCAGTACATTCATTTTTTAAGTAAATCTTTTTTTTTTTTTTAAATTACAGAACGATTTATCTATGTAATAAAAAGGATTTTTTAAAGGAATTTATTGTTTAGCACATAACATGATGTAAAGCAAAGTAATTCAAGTGATAACTAGTTTTAATGGAAATAACAATATTACCCTTTAAACCAGTACATTTATTAATATATATATATATATATATATATATATATATATATATATATATATATATATATATATATATATAACCATTAAATGAACGTTACAACCACCAACAAAAACTGTGAAATTATGAATAAAATTAAAAAAGCTAATTAACAACAAAACAGATCCCCCCCCCCAAAATCCTGAACATAGATACCAAAAACATAGTATTAAGAAAAAAAAAGCTGAAATTGAATAATGGAAATTTGTGGAATTTAGACAGAATCTTCAAGTTCTAAATGCCTAAATTTCCACAAATAAAATGTGAGGTTTCATCTTCATATTAGCCATAAAATAGCTAAAGAATATGAAATTGGGACAACCACACCCAGAATGTAGAGAAATACACAATGAAACAACAATTAAGTTCAAAATAAAACATGATTAAAAAGGATTGAGATAAAAAATATTATATATATATATATATATATATATATATATATATATACATTTCATTAAAAATAATAATAATAAAAGTAAATAAATATATTGTTTAGTTACAGACCGATTTATCTATTTAATTACAAGACTTTTTAAATAAATGTATACATTATTTAGTGTATAACATAATGTATAACAGTGTAAGTAAAAACGAAACCTCGTTTTAATGGAAATAACAATATTATTATTTAAACCAGTACATTCATTATTTATATATAAATCTTCTTTAATTATTATTATTATAGAACGGCAGAACTCCCCCCCCCCTACTTTTTATTATTATTCAAAGTAACTGAATAAGGAACCTCATATTTTAATGGAAATAGCAATCTTACTATTTAAACCAGTACAGTAATTTTTTTTAAATAATAAATCTTTTTTTTTAAATTACAGAACGATTTATCTATTTAATGAAAAGACATTTTTAACTGAATTGATAATTATTTAGTGTCTAACATGATGTAAATAAAAGTAAGTGAAAAAGAAACTTCGTTTAAATGGAAATAACCTTATTACCATTTAAACCAGTATACATTCATTTTTTTTTTAAATATATTATAGAACGCCAGAAAAAAATTTCTATTACCAAACGTGCACCTGCTGTTTTTTTCTTGGAATTATTACTACTACTATTATTGCGTCTTCTCCAGAAATTTCAAGTTTTGTTTTGATTGAAAAACGGATCCATTCATCACGCTTACGATTAGATTAACACGTGAAGTATTGTTCTTTTTTCTTAACTATCAAAACGGGCATATGCTTCTTTTTCAATAAAATTTTTAACAAAGGAAGCTCAGTATATCGTTTCTAAGAATGGCAACGAGAGGAGTGTTAACTGACGTATTTGCATTTTCTTGTCTTTTCCAAGAATAAGCTGTCTGAAATACTCCATACGAGACGCTTTGTTTCGGATATTTATTCACTAATGATCAACAAAATACAAAATAAAAATCAGCTGCAGTGTTTCACCGTTGTGCAAGGGTGCGTCTAGTGCTCAGTTATGAAAAATACAGTCAAGTGCCGAAAGAAAAATGTGTACAAGGTGCTGACAAAGTTATGTTGCTTTCCCATAAATTCTGTAAAATATCTTTAAACTCTTACTAAAATTGCAGGAAAGTATTTTAGATAGAATTTTTCGCAAGAATTCTATAAATATGAATTCGTAGAAACGATATATTTTTCAGCGCTCGCTGTAGAAAACAGGAAAATGTTCCTGTATCTAACGAAACTTTACGAAATTATAAGATAACCTCTTCCGAGTTATACATGATTACGAAAAAGCGTTCCTTTATGTACAAAACAATAGATTTCCGAGTTTTAAAGTAGCTTTTCCGAAACAGTAGTGCTGCCCGTTTCAAAAAAAAAAAAAAAAAAGTCCTTCTGGTCTGCATCGGAAAGAAACGATAACTTCCATATTCCATGTTTTTTTTTAAATTCTACTCATTTTACTCAAACACCCGAAGCTAAAATGCTTAGAACCCGATTATAGAAGATTCAATCCCGGTTTTCGTTAATACTGAATTTGAACGCGAATTTCAGCATGAGAGTTACAGCATGACAAAAATCAGACTGATACAAAATATCAGCCATCCTAGAATTTCAAACAGCTATATCTCAGTCATTTTTTAAGTTAAGCCAAAACTTAAAATGCTCCGAAAACCTTGTATCACGATCTAACACTTAAATGAAACAATCTTTCCATTTATAATTTTTTACATTTATTTTTTATTTTTTTAATTAAATTTTTTTTTAACTGGCCGCCATTTTGAAACAAGAGGGCGCATGAAGCTGGCCAACAAACTCAGTCGAGACCTTGGTAAGTCCTGTACACATTATCAGTCACATTCATATCGATTCATAAATACAAGAGTTACAGTATAACAAAAATCAGATTGTTTCAAAATGTCAGCCACAAACTGCCATATCTGAGCCATTTTTTAAGATAAAGCCAAAACAAAAAATGTTCCGGAATCCTTTTATCACGATCATCACAATCTAACACTTAACGGAAACAATTTTTTCAATTTATAGTTTATTGTACACCTTTTTTTGAATTTTTAAAAATGTAAAAATGTTTAACTGGCCGCCATTTTGAAACAAGATGGCCGATGAAGTTGACAAACGAACTCGGTCGAGACCGTGGTATGTCCCATAGCCATACCCATAGCCATTGTTGATTATATATATATATATATATATATATATATATATATATATATATATATATATATATATAAATCAACATTTGAACGGGGATTGATTTTGGAGTCTGGGCGTCATGATCGGTGAAAATATACTAAAATTTTCTGGAATTGTTTCCTCCAAACGGCTGCAATAGATAGCTTTTTACTTTTTGTAATAAAAGCTACCTAAAAAGAAAAAAAAAAGAAAAAAGAAAGAAAGAAGAAACGTTTCCGTGTTGTCTTTAGAATGTATTAATCAGTTTTTTTAACACAAAATGTCGTTCTTTCGGATGCTATCAAATTCTCAAGTAAATATTTTCATATTCAACAGACAAATGTGCTAAATTAACAGCATTGACATCAATATTAAAATAGACATTATTTTGTTACACTTGCATGTATAAATTATGTTACTTAGATGAAGATGTTTATTTGACAATTGATGACATCTGAAAAACAAATATTTCGTGTTAAGAAAACTGATTAATATACTGTAAAAAATACTCGCGCTTTTTTTTTTCTTAACAGGCAGAAAAAGAAACTTTTGTTACAGACATGCCACTTTATAACTCGAAAATCAATTGGTTTCAAATCAATTATATTTCTGAAGATAAGGAAACACTTTTCAAAATCGTAGATAACTCTAAAGACTTTATGTTACATTTTTTTTTTCTAGATCCTGAAATATTTTTTTTTTTTCAGCGATGCCTTGTAAATATATATACATATAAAAATAAGGCTAGTAATTTATATATATATATATATATATATATATATATTAAAAAAAGTAATTTATAATTAAAAAAAATCTTATTAAAATATCTCTGATTAGATATAAATACAGGATTGTCATAAAGCCTTTCCTTGATTACAATAATTTATTGTAGAGAAACTAATATAATTATGCATATGCTTGTTTCATTATATTGTAAAGACATTTATGAAGTTTTTAATACAAGTACTTACGACAATAAATTTTGATGTGAGCACCCTTGGTAGCTCGAAGAATGTCAAGGCGATTTTCCATTTCTCGCCACGTATTGCCCAACATTTGGGCTGTCATTGTTAAAAAAATCACTATACTAAAAAAAAATTACTATGACTGATTAGCTTTTAGGCTAACATATGCATATGAAATATTCCAGTATTTTATGTAAATATTTACTAAGAAAATATATAATTAAAAAATTTCAAGGTTTATTTTTATGTGCTATTTACGTATGGGCAAACATGAACAGTCACGCCAGCCAGACTGCGCTGGTATCGAAACTGCGAACATCGGTCTAAGCTTTGTGGCCAGCCTGCTAACCACTGGGCTGAATGCTCCCCCCCCCCCCCCCAATCCATGATAAAACAACTTTTCGCCGTCATTTCAAACCTTTATGGTCCTTTTAATTGGTAAAATGAAATATTGAGTTTTTGTAAATAATTTTAAACACTATAATGCGTTTTATTTATTTTTAAATCCTGATTTTGTAAATTTAAAAATAGTTCTTTTAATTATAATGATTCTTTTAAAGTGTACCACCGTTGATTTATTATGTTATGTTTATAAAATTTAACAATTTTTTTTCACTTTTTTTAAAATTTTTTACTCTTTGAATTTTTAAATTTCACTTTAATATTATTTGATGCTTTTTTCACATTAAATTACAATTATTTCTAAATATTATTGCAAGATTGAACAGGATTTTCTTAGTGAAAGATCAACATCAGATGAAAGATATTAGATCATTTATTGCAAAAATGCATTAATTAAAGAGTGTGACATTAAAACATATTAATACTTTCTATTTCACCTGCACGAGTTATTTTCTAAAATATATTGTAAAAATTAGATATTTTGTAAAATATTTTCTGTTACAAAAAAGAAAAAAAAAAGAAAAGAAACACTTATTCCTGCTTGCCCGCACACATTTTTTTTTTTTCGTTTTTACATTTAGTAATAAAAATCTAGAATCATCTACATTTTTGAAATATGTTTTTTAATAAATTTATTGTAAATAGCCCATAAAAAGAAACCTTTCAATTTTTTAATTCTGTATTTTCTTACTGAATATTTACATAAAATACTGGAATATTTCATATGTATGTTTGCCTGAAAGCTAATCAGTCATAGTAATTTTTTTTTTTAAGATAGTGATTTTTTTAACAGGAAACTTCTGCTTAAAAAATAATAATAATTTAATAATAAGATGGTGATTGTTGTAAAATCATCTATTTCGATAGATGAGTTATTAAAAAATCTCACAATCTCTGTATTATTTTATTTGCAAAAATTTTCACAAATATATAGTTATTTTGAGCAAATCTCTGTTTATATAGAAATTAATTATGTAGCATTTTTAATATAAAACTTATTCTCGTTTTTTACTTTAATAGTAATAATAATAATAATAAACTAGCAGCTATAGAGTCATTTATTTGTTTTGAAAACATTTTTCCTAAACAGATAAATTTCAATAAGAAACCTCACATCTTTGAATATGTTATCTATGATTTTAATAATTTAAAACACATTTGTATGGATTCAAAGATTAAATCTGTTTTGATGATATCACAAACAATACATTATTGTTCGTTTTATATTACTAAAAGAAAGACACAAAACAGACTAAAGTGTTTAAGAACATTTACTATCAAAATACATGAATTAATTTAAGAGTTTGACGTTAAGTTATGTTAACATTTGCAATCGTTGAGGTATAATCTACAATTCTTTCATAAATATTTTAGTTAAAAAGCTTACATTTTACAGTATATAAGATAAGTTTTTTAGGCAGGGGTATTTAGTTCTACCTTATATAATGATTTATTGTTCCGTTATTTTATTTTAGCTATTTTCACATATGTTTATATTTATTATTATCTATTTTATTTATCTTGGTCTTATTTCATTTTTATTAGAGAAATGTATACAGAAATCTTTTTTAAAACATCAAAATATATTAATTAAGAAGTCTTATATTAAAATTTATCATTATTTGCAATTCAAGATTCAACAATTTTTTTACACAAAAGCTTGAATAAGAAACCTTAAATTTTAAATTTATGATTTAAAATTTTAGACACACCTGCTTCGATGATTAAAACTTATTTTTATTCTAGTTTGAATAACAATTTATTGTTGACATTATTTTAGTTATATATTTTTTCTTTTATATTTATTATACCTATCATTTATTTTATTAACTTCTTATTATTTTATTATTTTTATAAATACTTACAGAAGACAATAAAATATTTCAAAACATTTGTTATCAAAATGCAATATTTAAGATAAGTGGCGTAAAAATATTTCAACAAGTGCAATTTTCCACAATACAGAAATTCTTACACAAATATTTTAATAAGAAATCTTGGATTATTCCATTTCTGAAGAAAATTTTAGGCCACATCTGCACGAACTTAATTATTAAAACTATTTCATTCTAGTTCAAATAACATTTCATTGTTCATTTCATTTTTTGTATATTATTATAGTTTTGGCGAAAACAGCCACCACATGCTAAACATCTGCTTCCCAGATGTTTACAGCTATCGAATTATGTATTCACAAAATTGTTGACTTGGGGAAAATCCATTGTTGAGAATTATATGTTCTTGATCTCCAAAACTCAATTTACCTTGAGGCAGAAACAGCTGGTGGCTGCAAAGGCTAACTTTGTTGAATTGTAGCGCAGGGTTTCTTCCGACACCTATAAAAAGTTTTATCACCTTCGAAAAATAACGTGTTTTCAACACCAATGCATTATGGCATATGTCGCTTGTCCTATTATAGCATAGAATTATTCTGTGTATTATAGGTAAGGTATGATTTCGAAATATTGTTATGGTCACATAAAAAATGAATTTCGCTAAGGCTGAATCCAATTATATTACACTGGTAGGTATATTGAAATTCTCACGTATGGAATAAAAGAATCTTTTATTTTGCTATTTGAAAAGTATAACCATAAAATACTGACGTAAATGTTTATGACTGAATGTTCTTCGTTTCCGGTCATTTTCAAACTGACATAGTCGACGTTAATCTGTTGATTTTTTGTTCTGAAGTTATTAGTTTGATAACATTTTATCACTTTTCATGCTAAGCAGTTTTTTTTTTTCTATCGAAAGATTCGAATTATGAAAACTTCATTCTAATGTAATGATTTTTTTCTAATGTAATAATGTGGAAATTCACCTAGAAATCTTTCAATCATTTAAGGTTAGTATTAAAAAAATATGGCTAAGTATGTTGCAGTATGTCAATATTTATGACTGAATGTTCTTCGTTTCTGGTCATTTTGAAACTGTCATAGTCGACGTTAATCTGCTCAATTTTTGTTCCGAAGTTATTCGTCTGATAACATTTTCTCACTTTTTCATGTTAAGCAGTTTATTTTATTTTTTTCTGCCTAAGGATTCGAATCGTGAAAGCTTCATTCTACCATAATGATTTTTTTCTAATGTAATAATGTAGTAATTCACCTAGAAATCTTTCAATAGTTTAAGGTTAAGTATTAAAAAAATATGGCTAAGTAGTTACAGTATGTTAATATTTTTGACTGAATGTTCTTCGTTTCTGGTCATTTTGAAACTGTCATAGTCGACGTTAATCTGTTGGATTTTTTTTTTTTTTTTTTTTTTTTTTTTTTTTAAGTTATTTGTTTGATAACATTTTCTTACATTTTCATGTTAAGCAGTTTATTTATTTTTTCTATCTAAAGATTCGAATTATGAAAACTTCATTCTAATATAATGATTTTATTCTAATGTAATAATGTGGAAATTCACCTAGAAATCTTTCAATCGTTTAGGGTTAGTATTAAAAAATATGGCTAAGTATTTTACAGAATAACAAATTAAGTTTCATCGCCGAGAAATACTTTGCCAGTTTAAATGTCGATATGTGCAGATGAATTTTCAATTAAGGTAGGATGATTGTGCTTAAATGAGACGCTATTCTTCATCGTTTGTTGCATTTAGAGTATATTTGACATTTTATTAAATATATATATATTTTATTAAGCAGAAAATGTTTAAATAATGTGCCTTTAATTCAAAACTAATAACTTGCTCTGTAGAAATTGAATCATTATCTGAAATATGAGCAAACAATATATGATTGTCGCATTTAGGTCTTTTTTATTGCATTTACAGTAGTTAAACCTAAACGAGACGTCGAAAGTACCTAAATGTGACGATGCATTTTATGCATGTGAGTTTCATATTAAAATAATCATTTAATTGCTATCAAATTTTGACTTACTTAATAAAGAGTTGAAATACGTAAAATTGAAAATTGAAACACTTATTATTGAATTACTTTATGTATAATAACTTAATTTTATAATAACTTAAATAATAAATAGAATAACTTTGAGATACATAATACTGAACATATTATAATTAAATAATGAATACTTCACATTCATATTTTAAACGCTTTTAACTTTTGGGATTGTTCGTCGTAATTAGGGAGTTATGGGGGCGCTAGATAATGAACAATATGTATTTTAATGGGAAATGTTTTTAAAGCAAACGTTTAAAATGAAGTGAAATGTTTCGCGTTTTGTTCCTGAAGTTCGGATGTTTCATTACATATGGATATGCGATTCTTGCGTTAAGATTTTAAATTTTAATACATTGACGCATTTATGGGTTGTCACATTTTGACACAATGACCTTATTATTTAATTTTCATTCAAAATTATTAAATGCTTCAAGCTTTGATTAAACATTAAACATTTCTGATTAAATTCTGATTAAATTCTGATAAAATTTAATGAATCGGTTCGATCTGCAATTAAACCTCCCTCTCTTTCTGAATAAGAATATAAGCAAATATGTAGCCATTATTTGATACACGTATTTAAGGAAAAACACTAGATATTAACTGTACTTGGTGTAGATGTATTTAATAATTACTATTCAAAATCTGAAAACTTTAGTAATCCAAATAATGAAAAATATTGTTTTCGGAAATGATAGTAAGGACAATGAAGTATTATAATATTGTTAGACCGGGAGGCGGCAGCACAGACAATCACCTCATCGAGTTCACGGCTGAAATTCCAGAATTAGTTAAAACTCGATTCGCATATTAAAACGCAATCGGTCTGCCAAGTCATATCTTGGTGGAAAACACTCGAAAACCCGATTTTAGCGGTTGGCTCGTAGGTTTACCATTGTGTTGTCCTGCACCCAAAACTATGAAAACATGGAGGACTGGGAGCAGGAACACACAATGGTAAACCTACGAGCCAACCGCTAAAATTGGGTTTTCGGGTGTTTTCCACCAAGATATGACTTGGCAGACCGATTGCGTTTTAATATGCGAATCGAGTTTTAACTAATTCTGGAATTTTAGCCGTGAACTCGATGAGGTGATTGTCTATGCTGCCACCTCCCGGTCTATGTGGAAAAGTATGCAATAATAACAATCATTAATTCTTTTCTTTCTACTAGTGAAATTTTTTTTTTTTCAAAATGTATTGTAAAAAAATAATTTAAACCCCATAAAACTCAGAACGAAATCTTTTTATTCTATAATAATAATGGGTAAAGAACACAACCATAATTTCGAGAGCAATTACTTGCTTCAGTGAACTTGGAATAATTCTTTCTCTGTTCAGATTTCATGAAGTGGTGCCTTCTTAATCGAAAGCTAACAAACACTATTATTAGGTAGATTTCGAAAGAAATACTACCTATTACATTCTCCCCTAAGTTGGAATTTTTGAAAAAATTTTGCAGATCTACGCCGATCATGACTCCCAGAACCCAAAACCACCCTCAGTTCAAATCTTTATCTATCTATCTATCTATCTATCTATCTATGTCACCTTTTTTATGGACACGATAACTCGAATAATTCTTCACAAATCTCTTCCAAACTGATACATAAAATCAAGGGGCATAAAATCTCAGTCAAGTTCGTTAATGGGCAAAATCGAACCAAAAGGGGGAAATGGGGGGGGGGCTTTTTGTGAAAACAGAAAAAACCCTATAACGTCTTAATTATGATACGTATCGAATCCATTTAAAGTTATTATTACTTCTAGGAAAAGGGCCGAAAATTTATGTATAACAGATTTTTGATATTATTAAAAATGGCCCCAAGGGGGGGGGGAAGGGGGGGGTTTTAAAAGAAAAAAAAATCATAACTTCGTCAATTTACAAGATATCAAATCTGCTTAAATTTATTATAAATTCTCTTACTATTATCTAAAACTTTTATATTGACAAGTTTTTTATAGAACCAACCCTTATAGAAAAAAAATTAAAAACAAAAAAATCCCTGCCGACTCCGCCTGCGAACAAGTTAGCTTTCGAAGTGGGCGGTCCCTTATGGAACCCAACTGCGGCATCATGGCAAAAAGGTCAATTCCCAACAAACAGGCGCCCCACGGTATGCGTCTTCGAAATCTACCTGTGCCTGTAGGCCGAGCCGTCAGGGATTTTTATTTATATAATTAAATTAAGTATAAAAGTAATAAGTATATAAGTATTAAGTATATAAGTATATTATCTTTTAAAGAAGTTATTTTCATTATTATCCCACTGTTTTATTTTCCTTAAAATTTCAACAATCCTCAACATATTTGTAAAGTGTTTATGACTTCGGTTCGTCTGTCTGCCGTTTATCCGTGCTCTAACTGCCGTAAATATACTTCAATTATCACGTGATTCGTATATGTTATTGAGGCTTACTATAGAACGTCCCCTATTTAAAATTGAGTGTGTGTAACATTTACAGTTCATTTACTAACGAATTCAGATACACTAAAGTTTATTGGCGTTAATTGTTTCATGTGCATTATAATTATATTGCATGCAGAAGAATTCCGTTACATACTGATCTAAACGGAGAAATTGTTTTCAGTGCATTTTAATGATGTTAGACTACCTCGAACATAATAGAATTGATATGCATTACTGAGATACACTGCAATATGTTTTCTGTAAAATAAAGAGTGAGTACTATTTATCGCTCATTTACAGGGACGCACAAAATAATTCAATTACAATACTGCTTATTACGATAATTGCTGGAAGTACATTTTCAGTTTTTTTATGGATTTCTAAGCTTAACTAAATTTCAGTTTATTACGTGATGTGCATAAATTCCATAGATCGTGCACCATAGATCATGCATGTATAAGCTCCATTAGATGATAGATCTTTACAAAAGAATTCTTAAGCATTAACATTTATGTGCGTTAGAGTTTGTTTTAGCAGTGTTATGCATTTTCCAGTTGAACTGTATTTTAATATATTAAGATATGTTTGTAGTTTATTTATATACAGGGCAACAGGGCTACGTAAATGAAATTAGATACATTGCCATCTATGGATGATAATTCTTGGAAGTTCGTTTTTAGTTGTACTATATGCACAAAATTGTGCATACTTTTACGTATAATAATTTTATTATACGCATTATTTTAGTTGTATTACTTTCTGTCTGGATTAAACCATGTGATTTTCCTTTCTTTTATTTCTTTCATTAAAATTGTGATAGAAATGTTGTGATTTTTATTTATATATATTTTTTTACGATTGTGTCAATAATGATAATAAAAAAGACAGAGAGAAAAATAAAAGGACGATAAATGTTAATTAGCTTTATAGCTTTAGAGTGTTTTTTTAGAGGGTGAGGAGAGGGTGGCACAAAATAGTGTTTGCTGCCTCTTTGCATTTCACACATTACCAATCTATAAATAAAAGTAGACAAACAAAACCGCAAAACTAATTTATGTTAAAAAAAAAACTTCTTTCGATATATTTAATTCCCATAACCAGGGGTGCAAAAATCTAGGCGCCAGCGGGCTGATTCCCACCACTAAATTTTATTAGTATTCTTCGTCAAATTTTATTGGTATATTTCGCCCAAACTTTATCAGTATTCTAATTAGGCGAAGAAAACTAAAAATTTAGTGGTGGGAGTCGGCCAATTGGCGCCTAGATTTTTGCACCCCTGCCCATAACCAGAGGTGGGCAAAATACATCGAAAAACCATTTTCAATACAAAATACAAAATACATTGGTTTTAGGGCCTAAAATACAAAATACAAAATATTTTTAAAATTTTAAAATTTAAAATTTTAAAATACAAAATACATGTATTTTTAAAATACATTCAAAATACAAAATACATTAATTTTAATTTTAATTATCTTGAACTTAAGCAAAACTGTTATAATTGCAATGCCATGTTATAAATTTTTATCTACTGTATGGACACGACAGGTCCGTAATTAAAAAAGAGGTCTGTACGGGCCGAAATTTTGCAGACCCGAACCCCTAGAAAAAAAATTTGGGACCCGACCAGGTATAAAACTTAAAAGTTCGGCCCGAGTCTGGACTAGCTCATACAAAAAATTTATTGTCCCGGTTTAAATGCTAAAATTTCGGTCCGAGCCTAGCCCTACAAAAACTTAATTGGCCCGAGTGAATTTCTACAAAAGATACATTTTTAAGCCGATGTTGTTAAAAATTCTCTTGTACGAGGTATTCTGACAGTTTTTAAAAATTTTTAGCTATTTTTCATGTTTATATTCTTCATTTTTAAGAAAGCGCCCTAGAGCTGCGAAGTAGAGGCAACCCGTTCCAAAATACTGCCCTCCCTAGATTTATTTCTGCCTGTGCCCATGTAAACTGTGTTTATTTTTTTTATGATTCTCTATTTGTACGCAAATATTTGAGTTATTATTAATGTCATTAAACCATATTCCATGGCTTAGAGACTTATAAAACTGAAAAATTCGATACAGAAAAATCTTCTAAGACGGAATCACGTAGAAGCTAAAAAAATCAGTTACAGACAAGTTCCCACCTTAGCTAGAACATCACCAATTTTAATTGCATTACACCCAGAAAAAAGTTTTGTTGAATTAAAAATTTGGTTGACCCAACAAAACTTTTTGTTTAAATTTAGGTCAATAAAAATTTTGTTTGAATCAACAAACATTTTTTTTTTTTTTTTTGCAATTCCCCAAAAAAAAAATTTGTATCGTCAGCAAAAAATGTTTTGTTAATTCAAGTAAAATGGTTCAATTTTACTTGAATTTTGCTAAAACAACCAAAATGTGCTCAACAAAACATGTTTTGTAGTTTTAATCAATTCCTTTTTCTGGGTGTATATTCTTTTCAACCGTATTATTATATTCATTTTGTATGAATTAACACATTTTTCCGTTTAAGACAGGATTCTATCATAGACATGTTTCTTTTCACATGTTTTCGTACACTTTAATTTTATTGCCCAGGAATATACGAGTATGTACTATTCTTCAAAAAGTATAAATTAAAATTTTTAATTGTAGAATAATAACGATTTAAAAATCTATACATTTTTTGCAAAAATTGTTAAACCAGGTCAAATTTTACTGATATTTGCACGGGCCGGGCCAGGCCAGGTCAATGACTTTATACGATCTGGGTCAAGACCGGGCCTGAAAATTTCTTCCCGTGACTATAGGAAGAATGTCCAGGTCCGGCTGGGTCCAGAAAAAAATAAATCTGCCCCTGCCCGGTTCGAGTCTGCAGGAAAAAGTAAAGTTCAAGCCCGGTCCGGTCCTAAAAGAGTGATGACCAGACTCAGTTGGTTTCGACCTGAAAATAGTGTTTTGGTCTTGCACTAACTGTGATAAAAAATACTTTGAAATATTTCGAGTATACTTATATCTATCGCGTAGCGTGATGCATCACAAATAATTAATTCCCGTTCATTAGGAATTCTCAGGTATGTATTATCAATCTTATCACGCGTCTATGCAACAACTAACTGCATTACACTGTTAACATAGTTAAAAAATGCAATACTCAGGAAAATTCTGGACGATTCTACTTGTATATCCACACGACATTTTTTTTTCGCATAGCAACATTAAGAATTAAAAAGCATTAGGAAAACCATTCAGCAAAAATGTTCCAGCCGAAGATAAAAATCCTTATTATGCCAAATTTGAAAAAAAAAATGTTCATATTAACTTCTAGAAACGAATTCAAAGACTATACAAAACAGACAAGCATGTATTTCTTGTTGTGAATCAGTAATTTATGGTTAAAACACAAGTTGTGGTTTAAACTTTATACCATACTTCAAGTCTGGTACGGAGTTTGAAAAATCGAGAAATGTATTTTGGGTATTTTGAAAATACAAAATACATGGAAAAATCATTTCAAAATACATTACCAAAATAGTTTTATCTGTTTAAAATACAAATTACAAAATACAAATGTATTTTGAAAATATATATCAAATACATGTATTTTCAATACTGCCCAGCTCTGCCCATAACTACCGTAAAACACATATCGAACTATAAAAATCATTAAACAATTTAAGATGTTGCAAGAATTTTGAAGGTTTCTGTAGATATTTTGAAGGAAAATGGAAACTGCAGGTATCCTTAAAAGAAACATGCATTTTTTTAAAACGTTTCCAAACACGTTTATTTCAGCAAGTTTAACGCCTCCAAATTACCTTCAATGACTTAGCAGATTTTCTTAAGATCATATCAGGTATTTGGAAAGAAAATGAAAACTGCTTCTCATGCAGGTAATATGAAGGTTTTACTTGAAGGTTTCATAGAATTTTACTATAGCACATTAAGATATCTAACTTAGAATTCAAATAGCTTTGTTGCAGGCAGGGCCATATAGAAGGGGAAGGGGGACAAGGAGCAATTTGCTTTTAGCTCCCAATCGCCTTGGGGACCCATCCTGGTTATTTTTAGAATAAGGCATGGAAGGGCTCACTGCAAAACAAAATCCAGAGAAGGACGAGACTTTTAAATATACGCCTGCGGTCCGCAAGGATTTTTTTTAAATAGTTTGAATATAAACGGGACATAAGCTAAACTAAGGATTTTTGTCAGAAATTCCCGTGCAAGATAATTTTAGACATATCAACAAAAAAGCAATACAGAAATTTAACAATTAATATATTCAAGAACAAAGGATCAGGGTCCACATAAGCCGTGTTTTTGGCCCATGAAATAAGACTAAAATTCGATTTTGTTATACTAACTTAATTATTTCACTTTTTAATATTATAAGGTTTATCCTGTACGATTTCAACAATATTTTTTGCATTATGTTCGGATTTATATAACTTACACAAGCTCAAATTTCGTATTATTCGTAGTTTTTGATGAAAAATATGCAATTTCTCCTAATTTTACCTCAATTTTTAATATATTTTTTAACATTTTACTATGAGCGCAGCTTTGCAACACTATTATTTTTACATATATTGTACATTTTGATGTATTTTATCATATATGTAAAGAAGAAAGTGTTGAACGATTGCGATCATATAAATAATTGAGGTAAAATTATGAGAAATTGCGTATTTTTCATCAAAAACTACGAATAATATGAACTTTGAGCTTGTGTAAGTTATATAAATCCGAACAAAATGCAAAAACTATTGTTGAAATCGTACAGGATACACCTTCTAATATTAAAAAGTGAAATAATTAACTCAGTATAACAAAATCGAATTTTAGTCTTATTTCATAGGCCAAAAACACGGCTTCTGGATCCTGATCCTTTCTACCAGCGGTTTTCAATGGAGAATTCAAGCAATAATTTATTTTTTCATCCAGGAGCTCTGCCCCCTCAACCAGCGTTGAATTCATACATTTTTCTCTGTGAGAAATTTCTGAAGTTCCTGGGAAGGGTATTTCGATGCTCCGGGGAGAGAGGGGAGGAAATGTCCCTCCCGGTCACTTTCCCAAATTCAAAACTTCACTGAAGCCAGCGTTTAAAATAAATTTTAAACACAAACATAAATTAAAAAAACAGAACAAAAAATTAACTGTCATGCGGGATTTAGAAAATTCTTACTTCTTCTTTCTCTTAGTGTCTTTTAGTCATTTTAAATTACTCGAAATTAATCAATTTTACTATGTCTTTGCAAATTGGAGAAAAGAAAATTATGTTAATTAAATTTAAAAATCCGGGCCCCCTGAATCCAACACTGTTCTTATAACCCTCCCGTTTAAGATAAAATTTAAACCCATAAACATAAAAAGAAAAACATAATTAAAAATTAACTGCAATGGAGGATTTATGGAGGCCAAGCCCCCCCCCCCCTCCCCCCATATTGGTGATGGAAATTCGAAAACATGTAATTAATTCTTAGAAGCAAAACTATATGAAAATACAGCGGGGATGAGCGAAAGAAAAATAGACTTCGTATTGATAACAGAAAACTTAATTCCCTAATTAACTAGTCGGATGTGTCAATCCCAAAACTTTCTTCTATCTCACACAGGTTTCGATTACACTAAAAAGAATCAGCACCAATTTATATCAAGGTCTAACTGAAACTCAAGTTTTATTAAATTCCGTGCATTATTTCTTGAGATATGACTATCGCTAAAATCGTGTAAATCCTGCAAAATGCTGCATAGCAGCGGCACCTGCTGGGCAATTTTTACCAAAAACTAATAAGCACATATTTATATCAGAGACTACCTGAATATAAAGTTTTATCAAATTCCGAGCATTAGTTCTTGAGTCAGAGTTATTGCAGAAATCGCGAAAAATGCTGCATAGCAGCGCCCCTGCTGGGCGAATTTTACCAAAAACTAATCATCACCA
This sequence comes from Maratus michaelseni, assembly GCA_963931845.1. Classification (NCBI taxonomy): domain Eukaryota; kingdom Metazoa; phylum Arthropoda; class Arachnida; order Araneae; family Salticidae; genus Maratus; species Maratus michaelseni. The sequence goes on from OZ007597.1 coordinate 127,052,291, forward strand.
ATTTATATCAGGGACTAACTGAATATAAAGTTTTATTAAATTCCAAGCATTAGTTCTTGAGATAGAGCTATTGCGAAAATCGCGAAAAATGCGGCATAGAAGCGCCACCTACAGGGCAATTTTTACCCATAACTAATCAGCACCAATTTATATCAGGACTAACTGAATATAAAGTTTTATCAAATTCCGAGCAATAGTTCTTGAGATAGAACTATTGCGGAAATCACGAAAACTGCGGCATAGCAGCGCAACCTGCTGGGCGATATTTACCAAAAACTAATCAGCACCAATTTATATCTGGGACTAACTGAATCTTAAGTTTTATTAAATTCCGAGCATTAGTTCTTGAGATAGAGCGCCCACAAAATTTGTGTCACATACAGACAGACAGAGTCATAGACAGACATTTTCTAAAATAGTCAAATCGTGTTCAGGACCTTCTAAAACGTATAAATCCGTCGAAAACCGGATGTCGAAAATTTCCATGATTCCAATACTTAATGACTTCCAATTTTCTTGTAAAGATAGAAGAAAGTAAAAATGATACTGAACCTTTGCCCAGAATTGAAAGTATCTGAGATAAATTAAGTGAAGCCAAATATTTTTCTACTCTAGATTTAGCTTCGGGATATTAGCATATCCCAATAAACCCGCAGGACTCTGAGAAATTAGCATTTGTAACTAATACTGGACTTTACGAGCGGGGTCGTCTACCTTTCGGGATTAAATTAGGACCGGCTATATTAAAAAAAATTGGGAAAAAAATTTTTAATACGCATAAAATCAAATTTGCATGTAGTTTTTTTGATGATTCAATAGTTTATTCTTCCTCAGAACAAGAGCACATGCAATATTTGAGAGAGATCTTTGAAGTCTGTAAACAAGAAAATATCAAGTTAAAATTATATAAATGTGTTTTTGCTTAAAACAAAATTAATTTTGCGGGTTATGAAACAGAAGATGGTAAAATTAGACCTGATGGTGTAAATATTGAATCGGTCAAAAATTTAAAGCCTGCCACTAATGTAAAAAAAAAATTAAAAAACTTTCTTGTCTCAATTAATGTATATTATTGATAAATACACCTACAACCTCTTAATCGGTTCTTAAAGAAAAACATACCATATGAATGGTCCGGAAATGATAAAAATCTTTTGAGCTTTCAAAGAATTGCTTAGTTTTCAAACTAATTTTATAACTCTTTAATCATAAATTGCGTGTACATATATTCGTTGATGCTTCTCAAATTGCTGTTGGTGCAGTTTTAAAACAATTTGAGGCATGCAACACTTTACATCAGTTGCTTATCATTCTAGAGACTTAGAACATTATGATAAAAGTTATACAGAAATAGAATTGGAATGTTTGACCATTATCAATGATCCAGATACATTTTATCACTGTCTCCACGGATCGAAATTCATCGTTCATACTAACCATTCAGCCTTAGTTTTGCCAAAAACTGTTAAAAATGTAAGAGGTAGATTATTTAAATAGTCTTTAAAACTAAGCATGTTCGATTATTACGTAAAATATCAAAAGGGACCAACGAATCGTATTTCTCATTATTTACAACCTACTATATTGTTGTTAGACTTACAAGGAGAGTGCCAATTTTCGTAATCACAGATTTTGATTATTTTTATATATGTTGTAGGGTAGAAGCCCCTTAGTCTCAGGTTCAATGGATTTTATACAACGCTCCTTAGTTTTCAAGAAATGGGGGGTCTAATATTATAACACAACTTAAATTCTTATTTTGTAACGAAATAACTGCGTTGGTCGTAGTTCAGTGGATATGGCGCCTGTCCGTTGTTCCGAGGTCCCGGGTTCGGGTCCGGAACGCGCGGCATTTGTTTTTCTCATTTTTTTTATAAATATACTTGCGATTATAATTTAATAATCTCAATTAAAAATTATAATATTTTGCATTAATTATAATGTCAACCTATTTATTTTTTTATCTGTAACCAAATCGTTGTATAAAACATCATTAAACGGTTAATTTTTTTAAAAATCACTTTTAAAATGTATTTCATATATGCTTTATCGATGCAATGATATTGAACAATTGTGCCAATTCGTGATTGTAAAAAAACATCATTTATAAATTGCCTTAACAAGGGAAGTCAATACGATGATAATACTACTCTGTTTTTAAAGTAAGAAGCATAATTATATTAAATTACAACATATTTATGTTTTATTTTATTGTAACTAGAGGGCGCCACAACAGACTTTGGTTATTTTCAGTTCGGTGCAGTTAGGTGATTCTTGTTTTCAATCTTTATCTCACAAGTGCGTATCATTCTATAACAGCTTATAATCGTATAAAAATGGAAGAAGAAAGCCGTAGTTCACAAGAACATCAATTTGAAGTGTCGAGATTCGATGAAAATCAGAAAAGTGATGTCACAAATGCGTTGAAGTACTGTAAAATTTTATTGCAAAATAATGGATTTTTAACAAATAATCCAGCATCTGAAATATCTTCGTTTTCTATTGCGATGAGAGAAGAATTCTATAATTCGATAGTAAATATGCTGACTTTGTAACGATTTTCGAATTTTTACTAGTCAATAATAGATCCAATTTTTTCAAATCTTTTTAAATGATGAGAAATGTTTAATAATGGTTTAAAAAAAAAATTGATTATGTTAACAAAATTTTTTATTTAGATAATAAATTATAATTACAAGTATATTTATAAAAAAAATAAATAAATAAATAAACGTAGTGCGTTCCAGCCTCGAACTCGGGCCCTTGGATCAACGGGCAGACGCCATATCCACTGAGCTACGAGCAACGCAGTTATTTCGTTACAAAGTAAGTATTTAAGTTGTGTTATAATATTAGACCCCCATTTCTCGAGAACTAAGGAGTGTTGTATAAAATCCATTGAACCTGAGACTAAGGGGCTTCTACCCTACAACATATATAAAAATTATCAAAATCTGTGATTACCAAGCTTGGCACTCTCCTTGTTAGATGAAATAAAAATGGAAGAAGGACGAGAAAATGTAGGTGACAAAAAATATCAAAAGTTAGAAGTTAGATGATACTATAATATTTTAAGAGAATAGTATTTCGTAAAATAGTAGTTCCTATATCATTAAGAAAAAATACTTTTCTCTGCTCATGAACAATTTAATCATCCTGGTATACAGAAAATGCTATATCTTATAACGCCTGCTTACTATTGGCCTCACATAACCCAAGATATTTCAAAAGTTGTAAAGCATTGTGAAGTATGTCAACTAAATAAAACACCCAGCAACGAAATTTTGGTACAAGCTATGCCTGCCACATATTAGACTTTTTAATGTCTTTCTTTTGATGCTGTTGGTGGATTTAATTATTATAACTCAACTCAAAAATATCCCCACCTTGTAATAGACCATGCTGCCAGATATTTTTGGGCATTACCCTCAGAAAATGTAACTTACGAAACATATTAAAATTGTCTTAAATAAGTTTATAATATTTATAAATATAGAAGTGCCTCAAAAATTACTTAGCGTTAGAAATGCTGCTTTTACCTCATCCAGATTTAGGAATTTCCTTAAAACTTATAAGATAAAACAGATCTTAAGTTTCTTTCATCACCCATAGGCGAATGGCAAAATTGAACGTGTAAATCAATCGATAGTAACCACACTTACGTGTAAAGTTAATGCATCATCCCATAAAATTCCCTGGGAAAGATTGTTTGAAATGTTGTTAGTGAATATAAAAATATACCTCATTCCGTGACACAATTTCCACCCACCTATTTATTATTTTGGTAATATATCATTCACCCCTCCAAGATAAATGTTATCATTCTGTGGATGAAGTACATAAAATAGCTAAAAACGTACAATTAAGTTTCACTATAAAAAAAGTAAAAAGCGGTATGATCAACATTTTAATGAAGCTAAATTTGAACTTGGTGACTTTATTGTTTATGAAGAATTTCAATGTGCCAATACCAGTAAACTATCTCAACTCTTTTCAGGTCTTTATACCGTCCTCGAAAAATGTTCGGATGTCACTTATTAAATAGATAAAATTAATTATCGTACTAAAAAAATTCGGAAATAATCCATTCCTCTAGATTAAGATTTTTCCACCCTTTTGAAAATTTTAAATTGTTCTATGAAGCAAAATAATAATAATTGCTGAAGTCACACTGTTATAAGTTTCAGATTTGGAGTATAACTGAAAAATACTCATTTTGAACATCCTATACAAATTCTATGCCATTATATAACATACATAGCCACTGTACCATATACTGAAGTAGAGTCCAACTATCCAAGATTTATTCTCGAGCATCAGTCTAAGATGAAAACGTATAAAGATATAAAATGTAATAAATCACTCCATTCAAGTGTCGGCTTGTAGAAAAATCTACAACTTATGAGTCGGTTTTCTAAAAAATGCCGTCATGAAATGACTATCGGGGTTGTCGCTTGTCGGGAACTCATCCTGGAGTATCGAACGACATTAAGATTACTGCGATCTCCTCTCTTTCCTAAATTAAATAAAGTACGCACTAATTGTTTTTTCTCTTTAGTAATACCATGACTTCAAGCAAATCTGCAGCATATATATATATTTATCACAGAACTAACAGGCAAGCAAGAAGACAGGCAGGCATTGACAATCTGGCAAGACACTTATATATCCTAACATCACCGACAGAAAATTTCTTTAAGCAAATAAATAAATAAATACAAGTACTTGCTGACTCGCCTGGCGTTGCCTGCTCCCGTGATTATAACTTAAACCCTTTGCGACGAGCGTCCTTTATAGAATTTTTAATCTTTTACCACCGGTTTTTCAAAACAGAAATTTCCGTGTAATTGAATCGCAGAAATGCTCAGATTTAATAAGGCAAAGCTTACAATAAAAAATAACAGGTGGGAATAATCGAGGATTCTGAGCATCTTATGCGTCACGTATACGTGTCGCTCGTCCCCAAGGGGTTAAATAAACAATTAAATTTGTATTATTTTATATCTTTAACCCGATTTTGTATGAATTTATATTTTTAAATGAAAAATTCACGAAAAAATATTTATATTTAGTGGTAAAAGTGCTTGTAAGAAGACATTTTCTTGTTTTTTCACGTACATTTGGTTACTTTTAGTATTAGGTTATAAATGGCAGCACTACCGACTCAATCAGAAGGTCTATTTCAAATTTCTCTCCCCTCCCCGTTTCAAATAATGATTTTCACTATCGTTATATTTTGTTTTAATGTTTCATAAACTACAAACTAAAAGTTTTTTCTAGTATTCCTTAAAGTTATAGATTATGAAGGCATTTTTTAAAAATGTAAATATATTTAATACAATTATTTTTTATTTGTACTATATTTTTAGTACAAATTTAATTTGTAAAAATATTGTTGGGTGTTAAACTTTACTTTATTCAAAAACATTCGAATTAAAAAAATATAAATTATATACGTAACTTCTTTTCCTGAAAATGTGGCAGTAATAGAAATGAATTACAGCCAAAAGTAATGAAGAAATCATTCTGTCGGAAACGGGATTCGAACCCACTTTCTTTGCAGAGAACTACAGCTTAAACTAACGCGTTAGACCACTCAGCTACGCGGATCACGCTCAAGTGTACCTTAAAACTAAACAGGTTATAGATTTAATCTTACGTATACGCAAAAACATCGAATTTGCGCTGAAAATTTTAGCTTGTAGCTTTAATATACAGAATAAATAATAAAAAATAGTATTACAAGCGTAGTAATTTTATTAATGTAATTTCATACGAATTTAGAATTTAATTATAAAACATACCCTTAATTTTTCTCAAGCCAAAAATCAGGAGGGAAAAAATCTCAATTTACGCATTAAAAATATGAAAATAAAAGTAAACAAACAAAACCACAAAAGTTGCTTACATATGTAACTCAATCCATTTAATCCCCATAACTACCATGTAAACACACATCGGCAGTCGTGTGCTTAAAACAGCTCACAAACACAATCCTCTGATCTCTTATCACATACCGTCTGCCTTCACACAATCCTCTGTTCGCTTATCACATATCGTCTGCCTTCCAAAACCACATCAACCTGAAACAAACACAAATAACCTAACAGAAAGAACGAGGGAAAAATTCCATGTCCAACAAGTTATAAGGCCGTTCTGTAGGCTTATTACTTCCCTTTCGAAATGTAAACAAAGCGATGACATATCATTCGTTTACTATGCCACAGTTTGTTTAACAGAGTAAGCTATATAGAAAGGGAAACCAATGTTTGCGCAATTCATGAAATAACCTAATGACCATCTTCAGAATGAAAAATATTGTGTACTACATGTACTTTTATATATCTTATGTTCTTTTATATCTTAAACATTAATCAAACTTAACATTTTTGTATGCAGAGAAAAATAGTAATACTACTTTCAATTTTTTATGTCCTTAAAAAAATGCATTGTACATTTCTAAAAGGTAAAATGTTGCAAACTACCTTAACAACATATTGAACGTTTGAGACATGTTTTTCTTTAAGTCAGAGTACAGACAGACAGGTAAATAGATAGACAGACAAGACATTTTTATATCTTAACACCATCGATAAAAGAATTCCTTACGAATGATTTTACGAATGAAAATTAAAAGATAAATAAAAGTAGTATTGTTACAATCCATAGTAAATCCCTAAATTATAATTTAAATTCATTTTCCAATTAATTTATAAAATGAATTATGCAACTATATTTTTACTTACCCATCATACGTAGTATAGGGTAAGTCTTGTAATCGTTTTGAAAATCGAAAAATTTTTTTTGACGGATTTACACGTTTCAGACACTGGAGATTCCGAAAAACATATTTTTAGAAAAAAAAAATTTGCCGTCCGTCTGTGTGTCTGTGTGTCTGTGTGTGTGTGTGTCTGTAAACGCTCTATCTCCCGAAAAAAATGAGATAGAGACTTGCAATTTGGTATGTACTTAGTATGTAATAATGGGAAGAAGCCTATTTTATTTCAATAACCTCGATTAACCGGAACAATTTTTTTCGGACTCTCGAAATATTCGTTCTGATGAAAGGTATATAAAAATTTTCGAAATTGTATATTTTAAGAAATGAATATAAAAGACAATAAAAAAACATAAATTTTGAATAAAGCATGAAGTCGATCGGATAATTAGTTGCCGAGATATTTGGAATCCTGTTTTCCACACTCTTCGATTTTTCATGACCCTGTATTTCATCCAAATTTCACTTCAAAGATATATTTTAATTAGAAATTTGACACTTAATCAGATGCAATAAACCGCTAGTTAATAGGATTATTATTTTTGGAGTTATAAGGAAAAATCTCTTTCAAGCAATTCAGTAATCGAGCCTTTAAAGTTTGTGACGTCATCAAGCCACGATTTTATTTGAATTGCAATGCTTTTTATAAGTAGTTTACACATTTTTATTTTAATATTTTACATTATGCATATCCATGATGGGTAAGTATTACGGTGGCCCCCAACGACTAGTTTCTCTAGCCCCAAATCAGAAGGAGGAAATCTAATTTCACTATATAGAAAGGGAAACCAATGTTTGCGCAATTCACGAAATAACCTAATGACCATCTTCAGAATGAAAAATATTGTGTACTACATGTGCTTTTATATATCTTATGTTCTTTTATATCTTAAACATTAATCAAACTTAACATTTTTGTATGCAGAGAAAAATAGTAATACTACTTTCAATTTTTTATGTCCTTAAAAAAATGCATTGTACATTTCTAAAAGGTAAAATGTTGCAAACTACCTTAACAACATATTGAACGTTTAAACGACAATTGAGACATGTTTTTCTTTAAGTCAGAGCACAGACAGACAGGTAAATAGATAGACAGATAAGACATTTTTATATCTTAACACCATCGATAAAGGAATTCCTTACGAATGTAAATAATTAAAATTAAAAGATAAATAAAAGTAGTGTTGTTAGAATCCATAGTAAATCCATAAACTATAATTTAAAATGATTTTCCAATTAATTTATAAAATGAATTATGCAACTTTATTTTTTCTCTAGCCACAAATCAGAGGGAAGGAATCTAATTTCACACATTAAAACTTTGACAACAAAAGTAAATATGCAAAAGCCACTTATGTTGGTGAGATTTGACATTTAACCCTTTCGCAACGAGCGTCTTTTACAGAATTTTTAATCTTTTACCACAGGTTTTTCAAAACAGAAATTTTCACCTCATTGAAACGCAGAAATGCTTTCATTAAATAAGGCAAAGCTTACAGTAAAAATTAACTGGTGGGAATAATCGAGGATTTTGAGCATCTTATGCGTCACGTATACGTGTCGCTCGTCCCCAAAGGGTTAAAGGTTGCTTTGAGACCTTTAACTAACAGGGCTAGTGTCTCGAACAATCATTATTTACATACTATTTAAACACATGCAAGTCTTATCACAAATTTCTTCCTTTATACATATATTTTTTATTCATATTTCCGAAATCCACACACAAATAAACTGTAACAGTAAATCTGTAATAGCCTAGTTACAGATGACCCACAGGGCGACACGAACACAGTCAAGAATTCCACACTATGCGTGTGTGCAATGGAATCACCGAGAGTTGAACCCGGTACTACTACCCTGAAATGGCCACGGGGAGCCCCTATAATAGTGAGTCATTTCGAAAACGAAAGTAAACAAGAACGAAAAATCATGCGTCAAGCATAGATTATGTAACACTTTCCAACGCTTCCAAAATAATTTTACAAATCATACCGTTTAATAAGCTAAAAGATAACATCTAAGTAATCCGAATACTTTTATTCAGCCCTGTATAGGATCTACAGATTTGTATATATACTACATAGGATGTTAAATTTTAGTTCAGTTAGGAAACGCGTAGCACAGTTTAAAATTCTCCGTCTGGAGTTAAATAATACGGTAATGTGTTCGCGAACTTTTGTGCTTCCCTGTATAGGATATACAGAATTTATACACACCACATAATAAACAAAAAGCGAGTTAAAATTAAAATCGCGATCAGTAACTTAAAACGCACTTCCAGGAATTATTGTTAACTTACAGTAGAGAATTCTTTTGTGTGTCCCTGTAAATGAACGATGACTGCTGTACACACACTATTCTGTAGTAAGCCTCTTGAAATACACCTTAGTGATATATATAAATTTCAATGCGTTTAAAATAGGGAAACATTATTTAAATAAACCGCAGACGATTTTTCTCCATAGACGTAATGTAACAGAATTCTTTTGACTGTCCCTGTAAAGTAACTATAAGTGCTATGCGCACCCTATTCCATATTAAGCTTCTTCTAATGCACCTTAGTGATATATATAAATTTCAATGCGTTTAAAATAGTGAAACATTATTTAAATAAACCGTGAATGATTTTTCCCCATAGACCGCAATGTAACGGAATTCTTTTGAGTGTCCCTGTAAAAAAACTATAAGTGCTACACACTTCCGTTGAAATAGGGAACATGCTATAGATAACGACAATAACATATAAAAATTGCAGAGCAATCCGACCATATTTACGGGAGTTAGAGCACGGACAGACGGCAGACGGCCAGACGGCAGACGGCCAGACGGCAGACGGCCATACGGCCAGACAAACCGAAGTCATAAACACTTTTCAACTAGGTTGGAAAGTGTTAAAAAGCAAAACTACAAAAGCCACTTATATTAGTGACTCATTTCGATCTATATTATCCCCGTTACCACGATGTAAACACACGTGTGTCTAATTCAGCTTCCAAAAACAATCGTCTGATCTTTTATGATATATCGTTTGCCAGACAAAAACCGCGTCGACCTGAAACAAAAAACAAATAACCTGCTAAAAACAGAAAGTTCGAGGGGGAAATCCCTTGTCCAACAAGTTTATAAGGCTGTTCTGTAGACTATTTTTTCCCTTTTGGAATGTATATAAAGCGACGGGGTTTCAATCGTTCACTATGCCACAGTTTGTTTGGCAGCGTAGATATAATATAATACTATAGTAAGTTTCAACAAAAGTTTACGCAGTTCATGGTTAGAAATAATATAATGACCACCTTCTAAAGAAAATTTTTGTACTTTGTCTGTACTATATATTATTTTATATCTTAAGAGCCTACACTAGTCACGCGAGGAAACGCTCACGCTAATGTTAAGTCTATGGGAAGGTTATCCCGCGATTTCTCGCTCGCATTTTAATATTTTTAAATGATTTTTTTTGCATAGGATAGCTGACGTCGATATCTATCGTTGTTAGTTTTTAGTTTTTTGATTTTGGCTCCAGTTATTTTATATAAGGGTACTTTCATTTTCAGAACCAACCGGTTCCAAAATTTAAAATGTTCGCTTATAAAAAAAGTTTAACCAAAATCAAAAAAGTAAAAACTAACAACGTTGAAGATGGACCTCAGCTATCCTACGCAAAAAAATCATTTAAAAATATTAAAATGCGTGCGAGAAATCGCAGGATAACCTTCTCATAGACTTAACATTAGCGTGAGCGTTTCTTCGCGTGACTAGTGTAGGCTCTTAACATTTAATCAAACTTAACATTTTTAGATGACAAATAGTAATACTATATTCGATTTTGTTTAATGTCCTTAAAAAAATGCAATGAACATTTATTCTAAAAGGTGAAATATTACGACTTCGTTTAACAACATATTTAAAGTTTGAAACAGTTTTTTTATATGTCAGAACATAGACAGAAAGCAAGCAGACAGTGAAGTAAATAGATAGACAAAATATTTTTATATCTAAACACCATTACGATTATAAATAAATTAGATTAAAAATAAATAAAAGTTATATTGTTATAATCATAGTAGATCCATAAATTATAATTTCAAATTAAATTATGAAATGATTTGTGTAACGTTACTCGTTCTCTACCTACAAATCTAATTTCATACCTGAAAACTCTGAAACCGAAAGTAAAGAAGCAAAACCACAAAAGTCACCTATGTTAGTGACTCATTCGATCTATATTATCACCGTAACCACGGTGTAAACACACGGCGGCGGTCGTGTGTCTAATGCAGCCGAAAACAATCGTCTGATCGCTTATCGTATATCGTCTGCCTGTCAAAACCGCGTCAACCTGAAACAAAAACAAATAACCTGATAAAAACAGAAAGTGCGAGGGAAAAACCCCATGTCCACCAAGCTATTACCGCTTATAAGGTCTGTTCTGTCAGACTATTTCCTCCCTTTCGGAATGTAAACAAAGCTACGTTTCACTCGTTTACTATGCCACGGTTTGTTTTGTAGCCAATAATAAAAGAAAACCAATGTTTACGTAATCTGTGGCTAGGAGAAAACGGAGATCTCACTCTTTTTCTTTTTTCTCGTTCTCAATTTTTTTCATTGTCAAGGTTGTTGTCAAAAAATAAATAGAATTATGTCTACTATCTAGCCGATGTTTGTTTATATGTTTTTCTTCTTCCCTTCAGTTGACTTCAGGGGAAATATTTAATCTGTTCTTCGGAAATGGAATTGGAAAAAATATATAAGAATCAATTTTAAATGTCAAGATGTCGGATTTTATTTGTTTGTTTACTTTGCTAGTAAATAATAAGTGTTGAAGGGGCGAGGCCAACGAGGTAAGCGCGTAACATCAGAATATTAAATTCTTCAAATTAAAATTAACTCTGGTCTTCAACATGCAGAAAGAAAAGGAATTGCTTACCTTTTCTAAGGTCTATCCAATTTATGAAATATCCACTGGTTTATATATTTCAACTATTTGAGAATTTATTATAAACACTTCTTGAATAATCGTGTAGATGTACCACTTCTGAAATAAGACTTGTAAAAAAAATTATATTAATGCACAATTCACATTGAATAAATAAGTTCACGTTTGGATTGATTTTAAAAATTATATTTTACATTACTTAAAATTTTAAAAGGTTTACATTTAGATTAATTTTAACATCAGGAAACATTTTTTCCTGTGACTTTACAGAATGAAGGATAGTAATACACTGACTCATTTTCACAAAGTCACAGGAAAAAATGTTTCCTGATGTTAAAATTAATCTAAATGTAAACCTTTTAAAATTTTAAGTAATGTAAAATATAATTTTTAAAATCAATCCAAACGTGAACTTATTTATTCAATGTGAATTGTGCATTAATATAATTTTTTTTACAAGTCTTATTTCAGAAGTGGTACATCTACACGATTATTCAAGAAGTGTTTATAATAAATTCTCAAATAGTTGAAATATATAAACCAGTGGATATTTCATAAATTGGATAGACCTTAGAAAAGGTAAGCAATTCCTTTTCTTTCTGCATGTTGAAGACCAGAGTTAATTTTAATTTGAAGAATTTAATATTCTGATGTTACGCGCTTACCTCGTTGGCCTCGCCCCTTCAACAGTGATCATGAGCCTGATGAATATATGAACTCAGAATTTATTCTTAAGGATTAATAATTGACTCTAATTAATAAAAATAATACTCAGCTCTTATGCTAGATTAAAAATTCAAGAAAACATAATTGAATTTAATAAACTATTTAAACTAATAAAACTTTAAAAACTGTATAAACAAGTTCTCCGAGATGGCGACAATAAAGGAAATGCAAATAGTAGATAAATTAAACAATAATAATTATTCTATATGGAAGTTTAAAATTAATATGTTGTTAATTAAGGAAGATTTGTACGAACTCGTAACTCAGGAACCCCCTACACCAATTAACGAAGATTGGAGAAAAAAGGATGCAAAAGCTCGCGCTTTAATAAACCTGAGTATAGACGATACGCAAATAGTTCATGTAAAACATTTAGAAACAGCAAAACAGACATGGGATAGTTTAAAAAATATTCATGAGAGAGCCAATTTGTCCAGTAAATTGTATTTGTTACGAAAATTGTATAGTGCAAAACTTCCCGAAAATGGGAACATGCACAAACACATTACTAATATACTGGAAATAAAAGATAAGCTCTCCGCAATAGGAGAGAACATAACCGACTCGCATTTATCTGCACTTCTATTGTGCTCTTTACCTGCGAGTTATAATACTCTAATAACAGCTCTCGAAGCCCGAAATGAAATTGAATTAACTCCCGAATTCATCAAGAGCAAACTTACTGATGAATTTAATAAACGGGTAGAAAATAGTGAGCAAGTTGAAAACTCACAAAAGGTGTTTAAAACACAAAAGAAATACACTCAAGATTATAAAGGGCAAAACAAATATTGTACCTACTGTAAACAATCAAATCACACTTACAAACAATGCTGGTATCTCAAGAACAGAAACACACAGACCACTACACCTAAAACACAATACAAATACAAAAAGTACACATCGTTGTGTTTTGAAAATACAAAAGGTGATAGTAAAAATAAAATGAATGAATCAAAAACAGATGAACAGGTACAAATAAATAAAAGTGAACATAAAGATGCAGCATTCATAATTGTCAATCCCGCTAATAAAACCTGGTTAATTGACTCAGGAGCGTCTTCGCATATAGCGAACGATAGGGATATATTTACAAAATTCAACGATACTGAAAAAACTACAGTAACAATTGCTAATGGGAATACATTAAATTCTTACGGAACCGGCGAAACACAAATAATGACAAAAACATCTGATGGATGTATAAATAGAATTACACTTAAAAATGTGTTATTTGTTCCACAATTGGAATCAAATTTAATTTCCGTAAGTAAAGCCACAGAACATGGATATAAAGTATTTTTCGAAAATGAAAAATGCATACTATCGTGCAATGAAAAAATATACTTAGAAGCATTTAAGAAACATAACTTATATCAAGTTGAAACACTAGAAGAAAGTTCTCAAAATAAAATAAACATTGCACATGATTGCAGAAATAAAGATTGCCTCGAAATTTGGCATAAACGCCTTGGCCACAGAAATAATGAAAGTATAAAAGAATTAGTCAAAAATGACTTGGCCAGTGGGATAAAAATAAATAACTGTAATCATAAAACAAACTGTGAAACGTGTATAAAAACAAAGTCAACAAATGCACCGTACTCTAAATCTATCGAAAATAAAACAACAAAAGTATTAGATTTAGTACATACTGATTTATGTGGGCCTTTTAAAACACCCACAATAGGAGGAAAAAATTACTTCCTTACATTCATAGATGACAGTTCTAGATTCACAGTTATTTACTTATTAAAAAGTAAAGATGAAGTTTATGAAAAAATAAAAGACTATGTACAAATGGTCAAAACCAGACAAGGAAAATATCCGACGGCGATTAGATCGGATAACGGTGGGGAATACATAGGAAATAAAACAGAAGCCTTTCTAAGGGAACATGGTATAAAACATGAATACACAGTTCCATTTTGTCCCAGCCAGAATGGCATTGCTGAGAGAAAAAACAGAAGTTTAATTGAAATGACACGAAGCCTATTATCCGAAGCAAATTTACCTCATAGGTTCTGGGGTGAAGCGATAAATACTGCTAATCACCTCCAAAATAGGCTCCCCACTAAATTGACAAATAAAACGCCATATGAGATTTGGTTCAAAAGAAAACCAAATCTCTATTATTTACGTGTATTTGGCTGTAAAGTATACACTTACATAAACAAACACAAAAGATCTAAACTAGATGACACAGCAGAAGAGGGTATCTTCATGGGCTATGATAATAATACAAAGGGATACCGCGTTTTCACTAAAAATGGTGAAATAATAATCTCCAGATCTGTAAAATTTCTGGAAGAAAAACTGAACAATTTAAACGAGAAAATTAATGATCACGAACAATTAATTAAAGATAAAAAATACATTGAAATAGAAATAGGTGACACACCCTGTACACCTGACGCGCCCAAACAATCAGAAACACATCAACCTCGTAGATCTGAAAGACAAAACAGAGGAGTACCACCTCAAAGATATACTTCCGACAATTTTATTGCTTTAGCAAATGATTGCGATACAACAGAACCTGAAAACTGGAAACAGCTTATCAAAATAAACAATCCACTAGAAAAGAAAAACTGGCTTAAAGCCACTGAAAACGAAATACAATCGTTAATGAAAAATAATACATGGGATCTAGTCGATCCTCCTCTTAATAAAAGAATCATAGGAAGTAGATGGATTTTCAAACGAAAAATTGATAGTTCAGGAAATACACAAAAATATAAAGCACGTTTTGTTGCCAAAGGTTTCAGTCAAAAATATGGGGAAGATTATCAAGAAACATTTTCACCAGTAGCACAACATTGTACCATCAAAACACTTCTTTTAGCAGCAGCTTATAATAATTTGAATGTGCGACATGTAGATATTGACACCGCTTTTCTTCATGGGAACTTAAATGAAGAAATATATATAAATCAACCTGAAGGCTATGTAAACGAACAATTTCCTGAAAAAGTTTGCAAGCTCAAAAAGGCGATCTATGGCCTCAAACAGGCCGCCAGAGCTTGGCATATTAAAATCGCTGAAACACTAGACAACTTGAACTTTATCCAAAGTACAGCAGACACATGTCTTTTCACTAGAAAAGAAAAAGATCATACATCATATATAATAATATATGTTGATGATATACTCATCGCCAGCAAAGATGAAATAATAGAAGAAATCGTAAATTCTCTAAAACAAGAATACGAATTAAAGGATCTAGGCAATATTAGTAACTATTTAGGTACTCAAATTCAGAAATTACCTAACGGTTATTCTCTTGATCAAAAAATTAAGATTGAAAATTTAGCGAAAAAGTTCAATCTTGAAAACTCCAAACCGTGCAAAACTCCAATGGAACCAGGATATAACAAATTAAATGATGATGATAATTTAATGCCAAATAATATTAAATATCGCCAGGCACTTGGTTCATTGCTTTATATAACAACAATAACTAGACCTGACATTTCAGTAGCAGTAAACATTTTAAGCAGAAGAAATGAGAATCCTCGCGAAAAAGACTGGCAAGCCGTAAAAAGAATAATAAGATATCTATATCATACTAAAGAACTAAAATTAATAATTAACACTAATGAAGAACCAATATTAAAGGTATTCGCTGATGCCGATTGGGCAGGTGATACCAAAACCCGCAGATCAACATCGGGAATATTATATATGTTGGGCAACAACCCAATTCAGTGGACGACGAAAAGGCAAAGTTGCATTGCCTTATCTTCAGCAGAGGCTGAATATGTGTCCGCAGCACATGCTAGCCAAGAAATAATTTGGTTATTGAAGTTACTTGACGATCTAGGCTTTCCACAGCAAAAACCAATCACTTTATATGAAGACAATCAAAGTACCATAAAAATGGTTGAATCAGAAAAATTCACGAAAAGATCAAAGCACATCGACGTCAAATTTAATGCCATTAAACAATATAGCGAAGAAGGCATAATTGAGTTAAGATATCTTCCAACAGAAAAAATGTTAGCTGATGCACTTACCAAACCTTTACCCAAGCCTCGATTCATCGAACACAGAAATTCAATGAAAATATTAGTTAATCCCCATGAACGGATTAAGGGGGAAATTGTAAAAAACTAATCCATTCATTTCAATCACTTAATATTTTCCACTCAAAGTAAAATAAATAAATAAAGAAAATGATGAAGCACGCAGATAAAAACCCAACGATAATTTTTCTCTCATCTCTTAAAACAAGTGACCTAATTTATGACTCTTAAGTTTCAAGTTTATCAAGCAATAGAGATTTATTACCTCGTTATAATCGTTCTCTTCTAATAATGTGAAATATGTTTATAATTTGTTATTTGTGATTATGCCATTATAAACTTATTACAGAACTAAAACATTTAAAAGGACAATTATTCAACGTCAATTTGTTTCAAAGAAATGATGCAACTTTACTCGTAACTTTCCAAACTTTGTGAAAATGAGTCAGTGTATTACTATCCTTCATTCTGTAAAGTCACAGGAAAAAATGTTTCCTGATGTTAAAATTAATCTAAATGTAAACCTTTTAAAATTTTAAGTAATGTAAAATATAATTTTTAAATCAATCCAAACGTGAACCTATTTATTCAATGTGAATTGTGCATTAATATAATTTTTTTACAAGTTTTATTTCAGCGGTGGTGCATCTAAGTAGAATTATTCAAGAAGTGATTATAATAAATTATCAATTATTTGAAGTATATAAATCAGTGGATACTACTAAAATTGGATAAACCATAGAGAAGGTAAGCAATTCCTTTTCTTTCTGCATGTTGAAGACCAGAGTTAATTTTAATTTGAAGAATTTAATATTCTGATGTTACGCGCTTACCTCGTTGGCCTCGCCCCTTCAACAATAAGTAGCTAAGATATAGAAATATGTATATAGCATTATTTATGATGATTTTGAACTACAATTTATGTTTATTTTTTCTCTGTAAACATCAAATAATTGTTAATGAAACGAAAAATTTTAGTTTTTGCGAACTTACTTATGCAGGAAGCTTTCACCTATTGGCCTTTTTACACTAACAATATGTTCAAATTAATTCATTTACTAATTTTGTGTTACTTAAAATTATTAACTTCGAAATAATATGATATTTTCAAATAATACAACATTTATTGACATCTCCCTAACGTCGAACACACATCAAACTTTCTTTTTAATAGCAGCTTTTGTTCTATTGCCAGATGCATAACTCTTTTTGTTTTGCCGATAGATTTCGATTACGATTATTTGCATTTACTTACATCTACATTTATTCACTTGAAATTAGTTTGCTTGATTTTGAACAAGTTTTAATGAGCATGCGATCTCAATAATTTAATATCAGAACAAATGATGAAAAATAATTTTTATTGAAAAATGTCAGCTCATGTAAATAAAGCTAAGTTTCACTCGTTTACTTAGTCACAGCTTATTCTTTTGAATAAGCAGGGCTTTAATGGACGGTATACTGTGTTATACTCTGCATAACCTTCTGTTTTTTTTTTTTTTTTTTTTTTTTTTTTTCACACGGTTTCTACAATAAAAGAAAAAAAAAGAAGACCACATATAAAATGTGTCATTCAGAAAGAAATGGTTGTCAGGAAGAGATTAAAATTTTCCAGGAAAACATGTACTGCAGATGATTTGCGCCAGTTGAATCTATGCATGAATGACAGTGTTGCTAACTTCTACTAAATATTTTTCCCTAGACACCAACGCAAATCCCCCTATATTTATTTGACACCTCCCCATAAAGAAAGGTATTGCGTATATTCACCTACGTAAGATGACTAACTTCTTTTTCCTATCAGACAATTTGCTTATATGTGTAAAACGCCAAATATAAAAAATAGTTTTTTTTTTTTTTTTTTTTTTTTTAAGATAAAATTTAATAAAAATAAAATAACTCGGAAAATATGTCTGAATGTCTACATAAAAATGTAATTTCATTATTTCCCAATAAAAAACCCTAAACGAAATTTACTCCTAAAAAACCCCTAGCCACAAAATGTACTCCGACATATAGGGGGGGGGGGGGAAATCCCCAAGTTGACAACACAGATGAAAAATTTAACTGTCGAAGAATACCCCCCGCTTTTAGCACCGTAGAAGGAAATGGGGGGGATGGGGGTCCCCGTCATATAATGTCCTGTGTTAAAAGATTTTTGAAAACAGATCCCTATACCTCAAAAAATTACTCCTTGTCGTAAACCATTCTTAATGTTTCCTATGTAAATTAAAAAGACGGAAACTTGGCCTTATAAAGTGCTTTGAGAGAGAACGTATTATAAGGTTGCGTATGTATACACCAAACAGTGCGACAAAAACACAAATTATTTCTCTTGGCTTTTTTAGGTGCGTTCGTAATTATATAAATACGTAGCACCTATAGTCGCCGTCTGGTCTGTCCGCATATAACAGCACAAAAACTACCCAACCGAATGGGTTGAAATTTAATATATATAATCGTTGCAGAGTTTTGCTGAGTCATTTCAATTTTTTGAAAATCGAATCAAAACTTAAAAAGATATTAATAAAAGTTTTCTTCATTCTATTAAATCCTATACGGAATCCTACGAACGGACGGGCGTATAGTATAGGATGACTATAGGTATTTATATAATGAGGAAATCACCTAAAAATGTTTCAAATGTTTGTTTTCATCATATGAAAATGTTTTACGTAAAAATATATTTAGTTTCGAAGTTTAAATTTTTATACGGTCACTCAGTCCTGTATTTAGAAAAACGTTATCCATGCTCTAACAAGCAAATCAGTGAATTCCATTTATGAACGACCAAAACTTACCTAGTTACAATACTTTGAATTTTATGAATTTTCAGCATTTGCTAGCTTTAAAAACGAGTTTTTCGGTTTTTCGTTTAGAAAGAAAAAAAAATGGGTCGGGGGGGATGTATGTTAAATTTGATTTAACCGAGCCCTATTGTAGTCAATAATGAAGATTATCCCAATCATCTACTATAATAATAAGGAAAGAAATTTTTGAGTGTGTATACTATGTTCTGAAGAGACCGCTGCACGCAGAGCAACAAGATTTGGCAGGAAGGTACCTCTATATCTTATCTTAATCTTAACATAGTATAAAACAAAGTCGCTTTTTCTGTCCCTATATCCCTATGTACGCTTAAATCTTTAAAACTACGCAACGGATTTTGATGCGGTTTTTTTTAATAGATAGAGTGATTCAAGAGGAAGGTTTATATGTATAATAACATCCATTAAATAGTGGAGAAATACTGTTATTTTTTAGGTTTAAGTCGCTTTTTCTGTCCCTATATCCCTATGTACGCTTAAATCTTTAAAACTACGTAACGGATTTTGATGCGGTTTTTTTTAATAGATAGAGTGATTCAAGAAGAAGGTTTATATGTATAATAACATCCATTAAATAGTGGAGAAATACTGTTATTTTTGAGGTTTTTAATCTGATGTCGTAAATAATTTCATTTTTTCCGCTTATACATTGCAAACGCAGGCTGAACCCTACAAGATTTATCAAAATAATGTACTAATTATTGTACACATTAAAAAGGTCTACAGAAAACACAAAGAGATGAAGGTTTTCAAGGTTAACCCGAAGCAAAGCGAGGGAGGGCCACTAGTCTAAAATAATGCACCTCAAAGCCCGATTTAGGATTTATTATTATTATATTTTTAATTTTTATGCAATTTTTAGGATTTTTTTTACCGTTTGCGGCGATTTTCCTATATTGGCAAAAATAATCCAGTTTCAATCTTTTAGTCCAATGTAGTAAATTTTGCTCGCTTTTCAATAAAATTAATTTGGAATTTGTAAAGCGATTTTTGAATTTTTTAATGGGATTTTTAGATATTTTTCGCATTTCGCGACGTTTTTTCGACATTGGCAAAATGAATTCGGTTTCAAACTTTTAAACTAATATAATAAACTTTGTCGACAATTAATTTTTAATTTTACCGATTTTTAATGCGATTCTCAATGCATTTTTTAACGATTTTTCTCGTTCCGCGGCGATTTTTTGACATTCGTGAAAGAATGCCGGTTACAATGTTTTAGCGCACTATAGGATATTTTGTCCTCTGCAATTTTTTAATTTTTAGCGATTTTCAATGCGATTTATAGCGTTTTTTCGCGTTCAGTGGCGATTTTTTGACATTCGGAAAACGAATTTGATTTCAAATTTTTACCTTTATATAGTGAATTTTGTCCTCCGCGATGTTTAATGCGATTTTCAATGAGATTTGTACAGGGTATTTTTGTGTTTTCGGCGTTTTGTGTTTTTTTTGACAATCGTAAAAGGAATCAACTATCTTCAACCTTTTAGCCTAAAATAGTAAATTTTGTCCTGTGCATTTTTTAAAATTTTTTTAGCGATGTTTAGCGTTTTTCGTGTTTCGCTGTAATTTTTTGCCATTCTCAAAACGGAATTCGGTTTCAAACTTTTAGCCTAATTTTGTAAATTTCGTCCAGCATGATTTTTGATGGATTTTTTTTTTTTTTTTTTTTTTTTTTTTTTTCAGTTTTAATTGCTATTTTCAATGTTATTTTTTAGTGTTTTTTCTGCGTTTGCGGCGACTTATTTTTTTACATTCGTAAAATGAATTATTTTTTTTAAACTTTTAGCCTAATGTAACAAACTTTGTCCCCGCGATTCTTGAAATTTTAGTGATTTTTAATACATTTTTCAATGCGATTTTTAGCGTTTCTTCGCGTTCCGCGGTGATATTTGACATTCGTAAAATAAATTCAGTTTCAAACTTTTAGCCTACTAAACTAAATTTTGTCCTGCAAATTTTGTCACAAAATACTGCAAAATTGCGTGATTTTTGATAATTTAACGATTTTTATTTCGATTTTTACCTTTTTTTTCACGTTAAGCTACGATTTTTTGACATTCGTAAAATGAATTCGGTTACAAACTTTTAGTCTAATATAGTAAATTTCCCCCACCGCAATTTTTTTAATTTTTGCGATTTTTAATACGCTTTTCAATGCAAATTTTAGCGTTGTTTCATATTCTGCGGCGATTTTTTGACATTTGTAAAAGGAATTCGGTTTCAAACTTTTAGCCAGTAAAGTTTATCCTGCACGATGTTTGAATTTTTAGCGATTTATTCAGCGATTTATATCGTTTTTTCGCGTTCCACGGTGATTTTTTGACATTCGTAAAAGGCATTCGGCTTCAACTTTTAGTCCAGTTTAGTAAATTTTTGACAGTCGGATACGGAATTTGGTTTCAAACTTTCAGACTTGTTTAGTAAATTTTGTCTTCCGCACTTCTTGCATTTTTAGCGATTTTTAATGCGATTTTCAATGCTATTTTTATCTTCTTTTTTTTTTTTTTTTTTTTTTTTTTTTTTGCAAGGAATCCGTTTTCAAAGTTTTAGCCAAGTATAGAAAAAAAATTTCCGCGACTTTTAGCGTTTTTTCGCGTTTTGCGGCGATTTTTTTACATTCGTAAAAGAATTCGGTTTCAAGCTTTTAGCCTAATATCGTAAATTCTGTCCTCTGCTAGTTTTGATATTTTGGTGATTTTTAATACAGTTTTTTGCGTTTTTTTTTACATTAAAAAAAAAGCCAATTCGTATTCTAACTTTTAGCCTAATATGGTAAATATTGTCCACCGCGATTTTAGAAGTTTTTGCGATTTTCAATTTGATTTGTACCATCTGTTAGCGTTCCGTGGGGATTATTTTGACATTCGTAAAATGAATTCGGTTTCAAATATTTAGCCTAATATAGTTGTCTTCCATGATTTTCGATGCGATTTTTAACGTTCTTTCGCGTTTCGCGCCTTTTTTTTTTTTTTTTACCTTTTTGAACGAATTCCGGTTACAATGTTTTAGACCATTGTAGTTAATTTCGCTCTCTGCGATTTTTTATGTGATTTTTATGCGATTTTGGTATTTTTTTAAACTTGCGGCGCGATTTATTCACATTAGTAAAAGGAATCCGGTTTTAATCTTTTAGCCCAATATAGTAAATTCTTTTTCTTTTCAATAAAGTTTATTCAGAATTCATACAGCAATTTTTGAATTTTTTGAAAAAATTTTGTATACGTTTTTTTTTTTTGTTTTTTCGCGTTTTGCGAAGATTTTTAGACAGTCATAAAAAAACAACAACTCTGGTTTAATCTTATAGCCCAATGTAGTAAATTTTGTTCTCGGCGTACTGTTAAGAATATTGCCGTTATTGGTTTTTCGTAACAACAATTGTACGCCTCGTGTCATATGATTTTATCTTAATTTTTTTTAAAACAAAAGCTGCACTTGAATTAGAAACAGAGATTGCGTATCGAAATTCAAATTCGTCTTAGACATAGGAAGTTTTGCAAGATTTACACATTATACAGTTTCGCAATTTAAACTATTCATGGAACGCTTTTGTCCTAGGCTGTAGGTCAAACTGAAACCGATTGCAAAAAAGGAAGGCGACAATATTTCCGGGCAAAGCACCAGACTTAAAAAGAAAAGAGAAAAAACAGGCTAAATTGATTAAATTAAAACAAAATAATTCGGAGAAGAAAGCTTTTGCCTCGTGCTTCTATGTAAAATTTCTGTTTCTTCCTTTTTTTTTTTCTATTTAATGAAATATTAGGTTCATGCTACTTAGCAGAAGTTATGGAGACCGTAAGCTGAAGTTTATAGGAGGGATAAATATATTCCCAGTCTCATAGTATCATATAAAATTTGGAGTCAATTTAAACTTTTTTGTTGTAAAGTAGAATTGAAAGTTTGCATGGTTTATTCATAACTTCGCAATTTTTGTGATAACAGGGATATTTTTATTTTTATTATTGTTCTAAATTGCTCTAACGAGTTTTCTACCGTTATTCTTTTCTGTAATACTTCCACAACAAATTCAAAATTTCTAGAATAATTACAACCCACCCGATTGCGATGATTTAGTTCAATCAGTATAAAGATTTATTTAAGCAAAGATATATCGATTGTCCCTTTTATATAAGAACTGGTAGGTTTGTGAAACAGATATATGCCATTACAATGTAACGACTGTTTGATCTATTATAATAATAAAGATAGATGTTTGTGTGTGTGTCTGTCTGTCCGTGTGCTGTGTTCTGAAGAGACCACTGCATGTATAGCTAAGTTACGAAGTTTCGCAGAAAAGTACCGATATATCTGTAGTTATGCATCTCAAAGCCGCATTTCGGATTTTTTTATTAGATTTTTTTTAGATTTAAATTTTTATGCGATTTTGAGCGTTTTTTCACGTTTTGTGGCGTTTTTACCATATTAATAAAAGGAATAAGGTTTCAATCTTTTAGCCCAATATAGTAAATTTTGTTATGTTACCGATAAAGTTTGTTCGGAATTCGTATAGCAATTTGTGAATTTTCCGCGAATTTTTCATGCAATTTGTTTGTATTTTTTTATTTAAAGTATTATTTAAAGTAAAAGAAATTCGGTTTCAAACTTTTAACCTAGCATAGTAAACTTTGCCCTTCGTGATTTTTGGAATTTTTAGCAATTTTTAATACGATTTTTCCGTTTTGCGGTGAATTTTTGGCACTTGTGAACGAATTCCGGTTAAAATGTTTTAGCCCACTATACTAAATTTTGTCTTCTGCTTTTAAAAAATTTTTAGCGATTTTTAATGCGATTTTCAATGCGAATGTTAGTGTTTTTTCGCGTTCCGCAGCCATTTTCTAACATTCGTTAAACGAACTCTGTTTCAAACTTTTAGCCTAATACAGCAAATTTTGTCTTCCGAGATTTTTGAATTTTTAGTGATCTCTAATGCAATTTTCAACTCGATTTTTAGCGTTTTTTCGTGACATGCAGTTAGTTTTTGACATTCGTAAAAGAAATTCGATTTCAAACATTTAGCCTAATGTAGTAAATTTTGTTCTCCGTTATTTTTGATTTTTAGCGATTTTTAATGTAATTATCAATGCGAATTTTAGCGTTTTTCCCCGTTCCGGGGTGATTTTCTGACATTCGTGGATGAATTCCGTTTACAATGTTTTAGCCCATTAAAGCAATTTTTGTTCTTTGCGAGTTTTGAACTTTTTGCGTATTTTTTCGCATTCCGCGGTGATTTTTTGACATTCGTAAAAAAATAATTCAGCTTTCAACTTTTAGCCTTATAGTAAATTTTGTTTTCTGCGACTTTTGATTATTTAAAGATTTTTAATGCAATTTTTGGCTTTTTAACACGTTTCCAGGCGAATTTTTGAAATTCGTGAAAAGAATTCGGTTTCCAACTTTTTTGCGTAATGTAGTACATTATCTTCGCGATTATTGAATTTTTTGTGATTTTAATTGCGATTTTTAGAGTTTTTTGGCGTTTCGCGCCGATTTTCGGAAATTTTGAAAAAATGTCGGTTATAATGTTATTACTATAGTAAATTTTATCCATTGCTATTTTAGATATTTAGCGATTTTTACTGGGATTTCCTTGCGTTTCGAAGTGATTTTTCAATATTTGTAAACGAAATCCGGTTTTAATATTGTTTAATGAGGTTTTTAATGCGATTTTCATGCGAATTTTAGCGTTTTTTCACATTTCGCAGCCATTTTTTAACATTCGTTAAAGGAATTCTGTTTCAAACTTTTAGCCTAATAGAGAATTTTGTCTTCTGAGATTTTTAAATTTTTAATTATCTCTAATGCGATTTTCAACTCGATTTTTAGCGTTCTTTCGTGAATCGCGGTTATTTTTTAACATTCGTAAAAGGAATTCGGTTTCACACTTTTAGCCTAATGTAGTAAATTTTTAGCGATTTTTAATACGATTTTTAGCTGGATCTTCTTGCGTTTCGCAGCGATTTTTCAACATTTTTAAAAGAAATCCGGTTTTAATATTTTAGCCCAATTTAGTATCTTTTAAATCTGATTTTTGAAATGCTTTAAAATTAAAATGAAATTTACGAAGTGGATGAAATTTTGATGCATGAAGAGCTAGATGCATTTAGATGCATTCAGATGTATTAGAGTTAATTTAGCTGCGCATTAAGATGAAATTTACTATAGTGGATTAAAACATTATAACCTACATTCTTTCAAAAATACCAAAAATTGGCGCGAAATGCGAAAAAACGCTAAAAATCATGCTAAAAATCGCAATTAAAATCGCTAAAACATCAATAGTCGCGGAAGACAAAATTTACAATAATACGCAAAAAGTTGGAAACCGAATTCCTTTCACGAATATCAAAAAATCGCCTCGAAACGTGTCGAAAAGCTAAATTTCATTAAAAATCTCTTTTTAAACTTTTCTTTTCAATAAAGTTTATTCAGAATTCGTACACCGATTTTTTAATTTTTCGCGAATTTTCTAATGCGATTTTTAGAGTTTTGTCACATTTTGTGGCGATTTTTCGACATTCGTAAAAGAAATCCTGTTTTAATTTTTTAACACAAATATAATATAACACAAATATAATATAATATACTTTTAACCAAAAAAGTTTGGGCTTTTGAACGATTTTTGAAATTTTAGCGAAGTTTTATGCGATTTTTAGCATTTTTTCGTGACGATTTTTGACATTTCGTGAAAGAATTCTGGTTACAATGTCTACAGTAGTAAATTTCGTCCTCTGCCATTTTTGAATTTTTAGCGATTTTTTATGCGAATTTTTGCGAGGTTTTCATGACTTTTGCAGTAATTTTTCCACATTAGTGAAATTAATCCGATTGCAATCTTCTAGATCAATGTAGTAAATTCTATTCTTTTTTCAATAAAATTTATTTGTAATTCATTCAACGATTTTTAAATTTTTCGCGTGCGATTTTTTGACGGACCGTATGGTAAAGATACCATATATATTCCTTTCAAAAAATTAAAGCAATCTATATTTTATGTATTTTATCAAATATATTTTCCCCTTTCTGCATAATCGTAATTCATATACATTCCCGGCTGTTAAAAAGCGCACCCTTTTTATCTTTCTCTTTCAACGAAAGACTTTTAGTCAAAATCATGCATATTGTTTTTAAATTATCATTAACGTACTTATTCGGGCTCCCACACATCAAAAGAAATGAAATTATACAAGGCATAAAATGTTTTCCTTTTCATGGTCAGCTTTGTCTTGCATATTGTATCCAGATGCTTAAAGCATTCCAATGGCGCCTTTGCAGCATTCCTTGAAAACCCTGTTCCCATAACAACAATTAACGGTAAAATTCTTAATCTCTCTTTTTAGCCAAAGTGCAATCTTCGCCAAAAGATTTTTCCCTTCCAATGACGTCAATTATGAAGTTGATATGTATATATGTAACGGTTACATTTCCCACGCAAAAAAATGCGATTCTCTTGGCTTGAAATGTATCTCGCTTGGCGTGTTTTTCCTTGCGCCCACTTTCATATCGGATAGAACACTTGCCCTCTGATCTTCATCTCATAAACATCTAAAAATGTCTTGGCCCCTTTGGCCACCCTTTGGTTTTATAACGAAAATATCACCTTGATGTTCTTAAAACCCTTTGGATTACGTGAACTTGATCGGACCTGTTCAACAGCATTTCTGGATTATTCTTTGGATCGCGATTGTGTTCTTCACCCCTAACTTTAAATTTAAAATGTCACCTCACCAATATTCATCAGATTCATTTAAAAAATCTGAAACTTCGATTGATCAAAATCTCACTATTGTGGAAGATAGTGAATTGTGACATGTTTCTCCAATTAAAGACTATTAACTCTAATGATGTGATTTTCGTCTTCTTTGCTTCATCATACAAAATAAAAGGAAAAACTACACTCCGGTTCCGTACTTCAGTACCCAGGAAACGCATTCTGCGGTTTGCTAAAACAACCAAGTGACACTATACCTTCTTGTTTTAACAAATTGTTTTTCTCCGTAAAGAAAATCCTTCAAGTTCTTTTTTTTTTAAAAAGGATTCGCCAACTTTGACAACATTTTCTCAATAATCAACCCCCTGAACTTACCTTCCCACGATAAATTCTTTCATATGCATTGGTGCCGGACTTTTGAACTGGATGTGATCGTTTTCGCACGACAATTTCTAAAGGGTGTGTCATTGGGGCCACAAAACGAAAAAACAAAACTTTTAATTTGCAACTTTTCTGACTATTTTTTCATTCTGAAAATGCTTGTGTTGGAGGCTGCTTGTGATTGTTCTTTTACTCATCATCAAAAGTTACTATCTTCAAACTTAACCATTTTCCGTGAGATATGCAAATGTGGATCATATAACTAAAGATATCCGAGCTCTTAGGATGAGAAACCTTTTTTTTTCCTGAATCATTTATTCCATAAGGTGTACGCAAAGTACTATTGTGAAATATATTCATCGTATAAGACGTGCATTTTTGTGCTTTTTTTTCTTCGGCAGTTCGAGAACCTGCAATCTAGGCCTTTCAACAAGTGCTTTTGAACATGTGGTTTTCTTCAATGAGTGATTTTTCATTCATAAAATCTGCGCCCACATCTACATTGAATATCCTATTTTATCGTGAACTTCTACTATGTTCTTTTTATTTATTCTTTCCACAATCATCGAAAAAACTTTTTCAAATTCCCGTGTAACTGTGAACTAAAAGAATACTGAATAATTCGATTCCCAATTACGCTGTGCTAGCTAGAATTATCATTATCTGGGAAGAACTTTGGTCTTCGACGCTTATTCATTCATCAAATGATTTCATGTGTTCCAAATACTACTTAACCACAATATATTTTTCATCGTAGTTTTTCTTATTGTTTCTGACTCAAAGAAAGAATACTGAAAGTGATTTGAGAATACGCGGTAATGAAAGATTAATATAAAAGATATCATTCTTTTATTTTTAAGGATTTTCAGTGTTTTTGTTAAGAATTTGCAGTGCTTTTTTTTATATTGATATTATTTGCAGAAAAGCGCATGGATATGTTCAGAGGTAAGAATTTTTCTTGTAAAAGGTTGATAAAAAAAAAGAAATTGAACTTTTAATTATTTAATAAAAATCTTATACTGTAAATATTTCAAAAAGGTTTTAGTAGATTATAATAAGTTTTATTAGGTACAGGTAAGATAAAAGTGCTCTTTTACACTCATAGAGACTTTATTTTGCATTTTATATGACAATTTTATGACGGAAAAATATGTTTTTCTCATATGCTCTATTTTACTATCTTATATTTTTTTCAGTATTTAAAACCAATCTTTTTAATAGTTAAATTTTCTTGAAGTTTTCTATGATTAAATATTTAATGATTTTTTAAATAAATTATCAAGTGTGGGTTGTTTAAATTGTTGCTTTTTTTATTTTGCTTATTTTATGATATTTTACCTGTGTCTAAAAAAAAAAAAAAAATAATAATAATAATAAAACTTTTAAGGTGATATCACTATGGCTTATTCTAAAAATTGTGATTATGTTGTTGATGACTATTACGGAGACTCAGATTTAGTTGACCATTTCTTTAACCAAATTTTAACTTATCAGAAAATTAAGGAAATAACTAATGAACAAACAGTTGATTATCTTAAAACTAAACTGAAAGGTCCCGCCAAAAAATATTATCTTGAAGACCCTGTACTATATAACGCACAAGACTTTGAATTTATTCGCGATCGCATTCAAAAATTCTTTTCACAGAATTCTTCGGCTGCAACTTTAAACGATTTGAATTGTTTAACTATGTTACCACAGGAGACAGTAAAAAATTTTGCTCATAGACTTAATGTGCTTGTAGCAAAGGTATACCCCGAAATTTTTGACAAAGACGCATTAAATAAAATAAAATACGTTAGATTAATATCTTGTTTACCGTCGCCCATTAAAATTAAGTTGCAAGAAGAAGGCATCAACACATATGATAAAGCAATTGACAGGGGACAATCTCTACAAGAGATTTTCATAAATAACAATGTTTTGTCTGCTAGCAGTTCGGCGCATGTAGAATGCAATCAATTAGAAAATAAAATTAAGGAATTAACGGAGAAAATTAATAACTTAAATTTTGCTCAAACATCAAGAAAATCGGAGTCTCCAAAACAATGTAAACATGTCAACAGACAAAACTTTCAGGCTCGTTATAAGTCAAAATTTCATAGAGCGCCACAAACTAGACAAAATAATTGGGTCAGAAATAATGATCGTTGCCAGTTATGTTTTCGTTTTGGGCATATAGCGCAGAAATGTTTCAGATGGCAAAGAGCGAACGCGCGTTATGATCAAAAATTTAGTAAATATAACAGTGATAGAAATGACAGGTTTCCACAAAACAAAAATTTAAACCCCTAGAGACGTATGCTAAGGCTGACCAGTGTATGTCTGCATGTGAAAATGAGTCAGCACACAGTGATAAATGTTTTTACATTGATAATTCTCTTCCAAAATTGTCGGCTGAGAGACTGGTTAATTCAACAGGTTCTCAAACTTCTCAGCATATTTCCATTGCAAATACAACAGCTGTACAAACTGATTTTCCCCAAAATTCTATTGATTCTCACAGTGTCACTGATACAACACCGACCGGTAATTTCTTTCATGAAATTCTTTTGAATGTCAATAAGTACTCTCCCACACTTCCCCTTATAAAGGCCTCCATCGCAAAACAAGATACCTTTTTACTTGTGGATACCGGAAGTACCACTAGCCTCTTATCTGTACAGTTATTTGATAAACTTAAACATGTGCTTAAGTATAAACGTTTAGGGACCAATGTGACTTTAACTACAGTTAATTCTAAGATAGATTTTACAGCATGTATTCGAATTTCATTCAAAATTGAACAAAAACACTTTTCGCATTACTTCTACATTGTTGACATTCCTAAAGAGTATAAATTTGATGGTATTTTGGGATTAAATTTTCTTGAGAAATTTAACATCACATTAGAT
Source organism: Maratus michaelseni (assembly GCA_963931845.1). Lineage (NCBI taxonomy): Eukaryota > Metazoa > Arthropoda > Arachnida > Araneae > Salticidae > Maratus > Maratus michaelseni. The sequence goes on from OZ007597.1 coordinate 127,082,567, forward strand.
CTAAGTAACAAAATAATGCAACTTGATAATCTGAGAATTCCCTTTATCTACATAGATGATAACTCAGAATCAGCGGAATGTCATAACGTAAATGTACAAACTGATATCTCTCATAATGTTTGTCTAGTAAACAAACTGGTTATTTCTCCAAATGAGGTAAAATGTATTTCTGTACGCGCAAAACAAATTTCTCATGATACCCCATATTTATTTCAGAATGACATGCTTGTAAAAGATATTCTTGCTTTTGATTCGATTATTCAGACTGATAAATCAAACCCACATGAATTTAAAATTTATGTAAAAAATATGACAACTAAAAATGTTCATGTAAATAAAAGAGCAAATATTGGTTTCTTAACGCCAGTTGACCAGATTGTGGAAGATGCCCAACAGCTAGAGGCTGTTAAAAGTAATTTCAAAGAAGAAACCAAACAATTTGTAAATTTCATTCAGGCTTCTACTGATATTTTGAATCAACGAAAACGTAATCTCTCACAAGATGACTTTAATTTACAACACTTACCGAATACTGAAGCTAAACTATTGAAAGAGTTATTATTGAATAATTCTGCTGTTTTCTCAAAATCTATGAAAACGTTAGGTCATACTGATAAATTTAAACCAAACATTAAATTTATTAACGATTTCCCAATTAAAACACTTCCTTTTCCAATTCCTCAAGCACTTCAAAAAGAAGCATTAACACAAATAAACCAATTAGTTGATGCAGGTATCATTGAACGCTCATGTTCGGAATGGTCTTGTCCAATCCTTCTTGTCAGAAAAAAACCTGATGGATCAGGTACACAAAAATTTCGTCTTGCCTTGGATTTACGGATGTTAAACACAGTTGTACAATCTTCTTCATACCCTCTCCCTAAAATACAAAATATTATTTCCAACTTATCTAAATATAAATTTTTCACGTCCCTTGATTTCCAACAGGCCTACCATCAAATTGACCTTCCTTCAGAATATCAGGATAAGGTCACTTTCACGTCTATGTTCGGTTCATTTAAATATAAAAGACTCTGTTTTGGATTAAAAAATGCAAGTGCATATTTTCAAGCCCTTATGGATAGTTTATTGGATGAAATGCAGTTAGAAGGAATTTATGCCTATCAAGATGATTTAATTTTTGGCTCTAACTCATTTCAGGAAACGTACGATAAACTAACAAAAATTCTTGAAATCTTAGGAAAATACAACTTGACTTTGTCACCTTCTAAATGTTCTTTTCACAAGAATAATATTGATTATCTTGGTTTTCATATTCATAACCACACTATTTCTCCAATTCAAGCTAATATTCTAAAAATTAAGTCATTTCCTGTTCCAAAAACAAAAAAGCAGGTAAGAAGTTTTGTAGGACTAGCTACTTTTTATAAGAGTTTAATTCCTGAATTTTCTAAACTTATACAGCCCCTCATAGACTTATCAAAACCATCCTCAACTTTTAAATGGACAGAGGTGCATCAAAATGTGTTTCATAATATTCAAAAAATCTTTTTTCAACCACCAATGGTACGTCTACGAGATTGGGACAAAGAATTTTACGTGAACACGGACGCTTCGGGTATCGCTATTTCTGGTGTATTATTACAAGAGCATAATAATCAGTTGCTTCCTGTCTCATACTTCTCAAAATCTCTCAAACCCTCCGAAAAGAAATATCCAGCTTTAAAGTTAGAACTTATGGCCATTGTAAAATCTGTAAATGCTTTCAATTACTATATCTATAATCGTCCTTTCATAATTTTATCGGACAGTAAACCTCTTGATAAATACAAAAAAACCACTAATCCGGCAGATATCACCACTCGCTGGCTCATGCAGCTATCAAAATTCACTTTTACTTTTAAACATATTCCAGGTGTTTCTAATGTTCTAGCAGATTATTTATCCCGATGCGAATTTACTGAAGAAAATATTGAAACTTTGAATTCTAATCCTAATCTCATTTCTGAAGATAAACAGGCATTACCTATTGTTGAAAATGATTTTGAGGAAAATAACAACAACAAAATTGTGAATTGCTTAGTCATTAATAGTAAAAATAAAAAAGATGCTTTGCTTGAAATTTCTAATGAAACTTTTGTCCAAGAACAATTAAAAGATTCACAATTAGCTCCAATATATGAAGAGATTTTAAAATCAGGTTCTTCAAAAAAATTTCCATCTTATTTCATTCATCCTGATTCTAAAGTTTTAATGTTAAAAAAAAGTAATGTTGCGGATAATACTTTCGTGTATGTAATTATGGTTCCCAATTCTTTAAAACCTAAAGTTTTAACAATATCCCATCTATCTCATTTTGGTTTAGCCAAAACATATGAATTCCTCTCTTCACGGTATTGTTGGAAAGGTATGTACACCGATACTTTAAATTATGTATCTTCTTGTTTATTATGTCTTCAGGCTAAACATCATCGTATACCTAATGCCCCACTTCAACCAACATATACCCCTAAACAACCAGGAAATACCATTTCAATTGATCTTGTTGGTCCTTTTAAAAACGGTCAAACTATTCTCACAGTTACGGATCATTTTTCTCGACATATTGAACTTTACCCTCTATACAATACAACTGCACCTAAAATTGTAAAGTGTTTATTTGCCTATATGACAACTTTCGGGCGTCCTGCCTGCGTATTATCAGACCTTGGGCCCCAATTTCGTTCTTATGTGTATAATACTTTAAATAATACTCTAGGTATTAAAATAAATCACTCTTCTGTCTCACACCCAGCTAGCAATTCTATAAGCGAGAGGATAAACACATCTCTTAAATACTCAATCAATACTTTAATGAAAGAAGGACATTCCTTTGAAAATGCCATTGCTATTCATAAAAATCTCTATAATGGTTCTAAACATTCTTCTACTTCTTTCTCTCCGAATCTTTTACATTTTGGACGCGAATTATCTCTAATATTTGATACATATGATTTAAATGCTAATCAACCCTTTCTAGACCAAAATGTAGACTTTTACAATCTCCTTCATGATTTAAATGGTATTTACAACAAAGCTTATGACAACATAAAAGCATCTCAAATTAAAAGAAACGAATATCATAAAAAAAAGGCAAAACTCAGGCCAATTACTGAGAAAGACATTGTATACCTAAAATCATCAGATAAATTTAAGCCAAGGTATACAGGACCTTATGTAGTTGTTAAGAAACACTCACCTGTTTCTTTTTCAATTCAACAACTGAATTCTCATATTAACAATTCAATTTTCAGAGTTCATATAGACAGACTTTTACTTGCACCTCCTAGAAATAACCATTTATTTGACTTAAATTATCATAATGTTCATAACAATACTCCTAGTAATAACAATATTGAACAAAGTGCTCATTCCTATAATTTACGTCCTCGAAAGGTGATAAAATATTAATATGAATATAAAATTTTCTGTTGCCAGATTCATAAATGCTCCTTATCCATGGTAACAGGTGTATTTATGCATGCATGTTATGTAGTATTATATTATTTGTTTTTATTGTGATATGGCTGGTCCATTGTTTATGTGTTATGTAGCAGTACTGCAGAACTTGTTTATTTGGCAAAAGATTTTTTTTCCACCCATATTCTTGTTTAGCAAGTTCGTATAATTTAAAATCCTGTTAAAAAAATAAATTAAAAATATAAATAAATAAATAAATGGATAAATAAATAAATAAATAAAATATATAGATAATATAAATTAAGAATAATAGGTATTGTTATAAATTTAAACATTTGATAATTCTATTAACACTCTCTGCATTTGTAAGTATACTTAGCATTTTGTAAAAAAAAAAAAAAAAAAAAAAAAAAAAAAAAAATCAAATTAATTATCTCATTTGAATTTAATACTCATTTTCCTTTTAATTTAATCTTTGAATTTTTAAATAACTTAAAATAAATGAATTATTTTGAGAATTTAATTTTCGAAACAATATATATTTATCCCGAATGTGACTTTATGCTCTCTTTACTCTAGAACGTGTCTATGGAAGGATTTTTAGGTTTTTGAACAAAAAAAACTTTGATTTATTTTGCATTTTTTTAGTTTTTATTCGCCCTTGCGGAATAAGCCCCGTTCAAAATTATTACCCATGTGGGGGTCTTTATTCCATTGTGTATGAGAGCAAAACTTTGTTAAAATTGGTATACCCAATTTTACTATTTTTTCAAACCCGTAGATGAACCCGAGTCGCTCCAATCATAGGCGGAGTTTCCAAATATGTGCGGAGCAAGGGGGGTTTACCAAAAATAAACCCTTCTCCCTAAATACGCCCTGTCCCGAATGTGACCAATGTCCTAAACTGCGGTCTCTTCCTTGTTATTACAACAAGTTTAAGGGGAGATATTTTTATCGATGCCCATGTCTTGCATCATTTTTATCGCTCCTGTGTCTTTACACGAAAACTTTTTTTACGTTTAATATTTTATATATGTATCTTTATAACCTTTATAATCTCTATATTATCATTGTATAATTGTAATTGTGTTTCTTTATTTTGAAATTTTTGTATTTACATTTCATTTAAGATTTTTAATAATCTAGTGCAAACTTGTGAACTTTTTAAGCAAATACAAAAAATTTTGTGCACTAAAGATTCATTTATCATGCTCATGTTTGTTGATAAATAAAATCACGTGAGAAAACCTTCAAAGAAAAATGCAGCTGTAATTTTTCATTCTTGAACTCTTTTTAAAGACTGTGTTAAAAAAAAAAAAAATGAACAATTAAGAGTTTATTTATATAGGTGCACCATCATATTGTAAAATGAATAAACTTGCAAGAAAACAAACAAAAAAAATATGTTTGCAGCTAACATTAGTTCTAATATGGATAAAAGACTTTTCAAAGACTTTAAAAGTATATTTTGCTGCAATTTGAAAAATGTATGGCCATTTATCATACTAATATGAAGATATTATTGTAGTACTACATATTATTATTTACATTATTGTATGCATACTTATTTTATTTTTATTATTATTTTCTGCTTTGATATTTTGTATTATATTTACAGCGTGACATTCTAAATTTTTCAAAATCTTGTGAAGGGGTGATATATATATGGTAAAGATACCATATATATTCCTTTCAAAAAATTAAAGCAATCTATATTTTATGTATTTTATCAAATATATTTTCCTCTTTCTGCATAATCGTAATTCATATACATTCCCGGCTGTTAAAAAGCGCACCCTTTTTATCTTTCTCTTTCAACGAAAGACTTTTAGTCAAAATCATGCATATTGTTTTTAAATTATCATTAACGTACTTATTCGGGCTCCCACACATCAAAAGAAATGAAATTATACAAGGCATAAAATGTTTTCCTTTTCATGGTCAGCTTTGTCTTGCATATTGTATCCAGATGCTTAAAGCATTCCAATGGCGCCTTTGCAGCATTCCTTGAAAACCCTGTTCCCATAACAACAATTAACGGTAAAATTCTTAATCTCTCTTTTTAGCCAAAGTGCAATCTTCGCCAAAAGATTTTTCCCTTCCAATGACGTCAATTATGAAGTTGATATGTATATATGTAACGGTTACATTTCCCACGCAAAAAAATGCGATTCTCTTGGCTTGAAATGTATCTCGCTTGGCGTGTTTTTCCTTGCGCCCACTTTCATATCGGATAGAACACTTGCCCTCTGATCTTCATCTCATAAACATCTAAAAATGTCTTGGCCCCTTTGGCCACCCTTTGGTTTTATAACGAAAATATCACCTTGATGTTCTTAAAACCCTTTGGATTACGTGAACTTGATCGGACCTGTTCAACAGCATTTCTGGATTATTCTTTGGATCGCGATTGTGTTCTTCACCCCTGACTTTAAATTTAAAATGTCTACTCACCAATATTCATCAGATTCATTTAAAAAATCTGAAACTTCGATTGATCAAAATCTCACTATTGTGGAAGATAGTGAATTGTGACATGTTTCTCCAATTAAAGACTATTAACTCTAATGATGTGATTTTCGTCTTCTTTGCTTCATCATACAAAATAAAAGGAAAAACTACACTCCGGTTCCGTACTTCAGTACCCAGGAAACGCATTCTGCGGTTTGCTAAAACAACCAAGTGCCACTATACCTTCTTGTTTTAACAAATTGTTTTTCTCCGTAAAGAAAATCCTTCAAGTTCTTATTTTTTAAAAAGGATTCGCCAACTTTGACAACATTTTCTCAATAATCAACTCCCTGAACTTACCTTCCCACGATAAATTCTTTCATATGCATAAAAAATTCTTTCATAGACCGGGCAACGCGGGCGCACCAGCTAGTATAGTAATAATTGATGATAATCATTTAATTAGATTTTATACTCAGATAGGAGTAATGTTTTTCGCTAAATTGTGATCTTGTTTGAAAGGGAATTTTCAATTGATATCTTGCAATTCCGTTTTAGCAGGTCTTACAGTATTTTATAATTTTATATAGATACTAATTTTTTCTTTCATGTGTTAGCTTTCAATAAATCACTACGAGTTAGAACACTACATATAGAATAATATTTTCCACTTTTAAAATTTAAGAAGAAAGGTTTCATTATAGTATGCTAATAAAATCACCAAAATAAATTTAATTTAACTACTAGGTCCCCAAGGCATTTCAACTAATTTTCTTTATGCAGCAAATGCAGTTCACCTTCTCCTTTTTTTCCAGAGTTCAACAACTTAGAACTAATTTCCCACTCCATTAACAAAGCTAATCTCTCCTTTTTTTCTTCTTCTTCTCTCTATCTTCTTCTATCCATGCATCATGAACTGGATGCAGTTCAAGATGCAGTTCGACCCGCGTCCATCCTTTTTCTGGGTTCAAAACGGACCTTGACGTTCGTTTGTGGGGTTGAGGGAGGTTTAAAGGGTTGGCCACAAAAGCCAGACATCGACTCATCCCATGTCCCAAGGACTTCTTTGTCTTCTTCCGGAATAGTCTCGATTTTTTCGTCTGCCAAACATCATCTGCGTCTGTTTAAATTTTTTTCTTTCTTTTTTGTTAGTTATTTTTGGCGTAACCTTGGTTAGGATATTCGTTGTGTTCGATGCATAATAGTTAAGAAGTGAATCAGAGGCAAATTAGAATTGAGTGATATGCTTGGGTGGCGAGATTTGCATTTAATTTCAGTTCTATAATGAGTAAAAATCGAAAGAAAAAAATTAGTAATGAAAATTTCTAGAATAAATTATTTTGGAGTGTATTTCGTTAATTAGATATTGGTAGCTTCAACAATAGAAAGCATTAAAATTTTTCGGATTTTTTTTTTTTTTTTTTTTTTTTTTTTTTTTTTTTAAGCACTGACAATAAAGAAGTATTTTATCGCTGTAGTACACAATCACGTATTTGAGACGTTCTTTAAAAAATGATACTTAAACATCCTTGAATTATTACACTTTTCTGTTCTCTTGTCATGTAGCCTCAATTAGCAATAATTTCGAAAACTCTTTAGAAATTACTTTTGATTTTTTTTCGTCTGCCAGTCATCACCTGCATCCGTTTAAAGTTTTTCCTTTCTTTTTTGTTAGTTATTTTTGGCAATAACTTGGTTAGGATATTCGCTGTGTTCGATGCATCGATGTTATAAGTTAATAAATCAGAGACTAATTAGAATGGAGTGATATGCTTGGGTTGGGTGGAGAGATTTGCATTTAATTTGAACTCTATGATGTGTAAAATTTCAAAGAAGAAATTAGTAATGAAAATTCTTGGAATAAATTATTTTTGAATTTATTTCGTTAATTAGATATTGATATTTTTAAAAATTGGAGAGCATTAAAATTATTTAGAATTTTTAAGCACTGATAAATAAATAATAAAATAACATTTGATATTTGTAGTACCCCATCACGTATTTGAGACGTTATTAAAAATGATATTTAAACATCCTTGAACTATTACACTTTTTTGTTCTCTTGTGATGTAGTCTCAATTAGCAATAATTTCGAATGCTCTTTAGAAATGCTGTTTTTGTTAGCTATTTTTGGCATAAGTTTGTTAGGATATTTGATGTGTTCAATGCATAATACAGGGTGGCCATAACTAAACTGCAAGTGTTCAAGGGCTGCTGGAAAGAAAACTACCGGGTATATTCCAGTGAAATTTGGTATCTACACGTTTCAGAACATGCGCAAGTCAAATATGCAAAAAAAATCGCTATTTTCACCCAATAGATGGCGCTGTACCGTATTTAAACGTTCACCGGTGGCATATACAACCTCCAAAATCGATAGACAGAGCATAATGACATTCTAAGAGGCATATAAACAATATAAAATATCATTTACAGTCTATCAAAATTCCGTACAATTCGCTTCAGTAATTATAATTTTTACAGTATCATGTAATAAAAATTAGCGTAAATAAAATCACCAATTAAACAATCCATAAAGACGCTTTGGAAAACAAGCCATTACTTATTCAATGAAATTATTACATGATGTGCTCAATATGTGAACCACCAGATGCAACCACATGCTGAAAACGTAAAACAGCATGGTCCACCGTCGCATTTAAAATCTGTGGTGTAACACACCTCACATGTCTCGTCATGCTAGATTTCAATTTAGCAACAGAAGCATGTCGTTCTCTATAAACCATATCTTTCAGATGTCCCCACAGATAAAAATCGCAAGGATTAAGGTCCGGTGAACGTGGGGACCAAGCGTTGTCGAAACCTCTGCTTATGACTTGGTCCGCACCAAAGGTATCATGCAGCAATTTTTTAACATCTTTAGCGATGTGAGGGGGTGCTCCGTCCTGCATAAATACCGTGGTTTCTAAACAATGTCTCTCTTGCAATGCTGGAATCAATTGTTGTCTCAACATCGCACCGTAGCTAGTCCCTGTAACACTACAGCGTTTGGGACCACTTGGAGTTGGGGTCTCAAAGAAATATGGGCCCACAAGAAAATCACAAGTCATTCCACACCATACAGTTACATAATCGGAATGGGGGAATTCTTCACGTTTAGCGTATTGTTTGTTCGTTCCCCATATCCCGCAGTTATGCGCATTTACACTACGGGATAGTGTAAAATGCGCCTCGTCTGTCCACAATATTCTCTGTATCCGTCATCTTCACTGATTTTCGACAGGACAAGGTTTGCAAACTCAAATCTTAGGGTGTCATCATGAGGTTTCAATTCTTGAAGAATTTAAATTTTATATGGATAACACCGAAGAATGTGGCGCAACACTTTATGCACAGTTGACCAGGGATGAGATAATGTCCGAGCCACACTTCTTGCGCTCACTTGTTGCAGGATACTGGCTCCTGAACTGCTACTCGTAGTCGCAATGGCGTCAACAATTTGTTGCACTCTTTCCGGGTTTACGGGACGTCGCCCTCTTGTGCCTGGAATAACGCCCAATTCTCCTGATTCTTCAACTTTTAAAATCATATTTTTCAATCCATTGACACTCATTGGACCTCTTCTTAATCGTTTCATACGCCGGTATTCTTTCAGAGTAGCTGAATAATTGCTACCATTCTGATAGAATATCTTTACAAACAATGCACGTTCCTTCTTATTCAGAGTCATGACTGGCCTTTACTCAATGTATTGATGTTTTTATACTGTTCGATGGGCTTAAAATTTGCATATATGCCGTCGATAAGCATTGAAACACGGTACAGCGCCATCTATCGGGTGAAAATAGCGATTTTTTTTTTTTTTTGCATATTTGACTTGCGCATGTTCTGAAACGTGTAGATACAAAATTTCACTGGAATATTCCCGGTAGTTTTCTCTCCAGCACCCCTTGAACACTTGCAGTTTAATTATGGCCACCCTGTAGATAAGAAATGAATCAGAGACAAATTAGAATTGAGTAATATGCTTGCGTTGTGTGGCAAGATTTGCATTTAATTTGAATTCTATGATGTGTAAAATTTCAAAGAAGAAATTAGTAATGAAAATTTTTGGAATAAGTTATTTTTGAATGTATTTCGTTAATTAGATATTGATATTTTTAAAAATTAGAGAGCATTAAAATTATTTTGATTTTTTAAGCGCTGACAATAAAGTAGTATTTGATCTTTGTAGTACCCCATCAAGTATTTGAGACGTTATTAAAAAAATGATATTTAAACATCCTTGAACTATTACACTTTTTTATTCTCTTGTCATGTAGTCTCAATTAGCAATAATTTCGAATGCTCTTTAGAAATGCTGTTTTTGTTAGCTATTTTTGGCATAAGTTTGGTTAGGATATCTGATGTGTTCAATGCATAATAGATAAGAAATGAATCAGAGACAAATTAGAATTGAGTAATATGCTTGCGTTGTGTGGCAAGATTTGACGGAAATTGCAATTAAAGGGTAATCTTCTATTCGGAATCAACTACTCTTCAATCGTCAGATAATAATAAAGTACTTTAAAATTGCAGTAAACAACTTTAATTATCTCGTCGGAAAAACCCATTCATAAACTGTTTTCAACTCAGCTAAGTACATGGAATAAATGCCCACGTGAAAGAATGATTATCACGTGCTATCATGTGTTTTTCCCAGTGACGTCATCCAAGGCTATCAAGAACTGAAAACTCTTTAGATTTTTAGTTAGTTGTTGTGTGAATTTCTTTATAAAATGTAGTGTGTGAAAATGTCAGAGCGATGTAAATGCTCTGTGTAATTATGTAATCAAAAAACGTATATTAAACCTAAATTTAATCGAAAGGAAATACTCTATTAATTCTACAGTGATTATTCAACGAAACTAATTTTATTATTTTGCAGAAGTGATCTTATAGATAATCCGGAATACTCTAACGGATAATAATATACGTGAGGAAGTTGCAACACGTCACCAATCTATTTATTGGATATACTAAATGCTTTCATCGCCCAATCAGGTAAGCGAATGCATGCTTACTTAACTCTATTTTTGAAGAAATGTTTTTATACAATTAAAGAAACTATTTTACACATTCAATTAACTGCGCCGCCGACAGATTATGAAAGACTGATAGTATGTATTAAATAAAAATTTTAAGCACATTAGCTATATGCTGAAAAAACTCGCTTTATAGAAAATAAAAACGAACGCAAAGAAAAGCGATTCGTATAAAATTAAATTAAATATCTTTAAAAATAATTAAAGATAGAAAATAAAAATGGCTACATTCAAAGAAAGCCAATTCATCGAGAAACTAAATTCGAGCAATTATTCCAACTGGAAATTTAAGCTCGAAATGCTTCTCATTAAAGAAGACTTATTCGAAGTAATAAGTGATCAACCGCCAACTCCTTTAAATGAGGATTGGAACAAAAAAGATAGAAAAGCAAGAGCTTTGATTAATCTAAGCATAGATGACGCACAAATTGTGCATGTAAAAAATTCTACCACAGCCAGGCAAACCTGGGAAGTTCTCAAACGTACGCATGAAAGAGCAAATCTGAGTAGCAAACTGTATTTATTGAGAAAACTGTACAGTACTAAACTGCCCGAAAACGGTAATATGATAAATCATATAACAAATATTCTACAAATAGTAGATAAATTATCCGCCATAGGCGAGAATATAAATGACTCACACATATCTGCACTATTTCTATGCTCATTACCGCCCAGCTACAACACGCTTATCACAGCATTAGAGGCAAGGCCCGAAGCCGAATTATCCCCAGATTTTATCAGAAGTAAACTCATAGATGAGTATAATCGCAGACAAGAAATGTCTGAACAAAACAACAGCTCTGAAAAGGGATTTAAAACACAAAGAAAACACACTTATAACGACTACAAAAGAAATTCAAAATATTGCAGTCACTGTAAAATGACGAATCATAATAATAGCGAGTGCTATCACCTCAAGAGCAGATACACACAGCACAACAAAAACAAACACACATATCAAAATGTGAATAACTTTAATAATAAAAATAAATCTAAACCTTTCTCATCATCACTATGCTATGAAAACACAGAGAATTATAAAGAGAATACTGACTGTCACGATAACGCGAATGATCAGAAAATAAGCTCAAAAACTAATCAATCAGAAGATCGCGTACTAATAACAGAAAAATTAGGAAAACAGAACTGGATACTCGACAGTGGCAGTACCTCACACATTGCAAATGATAAAAGGTTATTTGATAAATTTAACAATTTTGAAAAATCATCAGTCACCATCGCAAACGGCAACAAACTCGAAGCATTCGGTTCAGGCGACGTTTTAATAAAAACGAAATCCCCAAATGGAGAAATAAAACTCACAAGACTACAGGAAGTCCTATACGTCCCAGAACTAGAATCCAATTTAATATCCGTAAGCAAAGCAACTAAAAATGGATGCAAATTAATCTTTGAAAATGACAAGTGCGACTTAACGTTCGACGGTGAAATTTATATAAGAGCGAAGAACAAAAATAATTTATACATAATCGAACAAACAAACCACTCAGAAAATGCAGAAAACTATGCAAACGTCACACTAAGCTGTAATAATAACAAAGAATGTTTAGAAGTATGGCATCGAAGACTAGGACACCGTGATTATGAAGCAATCAAAACAATTGTTAACAAACAGCTAGCTACCGGAATAAAAATTAAAAACTGCAGACACAATAATAAATTATGCGAAACCTGCATTAAATCTAAATTAAACGACGCGCCATATCCAAAATCGGCTACAAATAGAGCAAACAAAGTTCTCGATTTAATACACAGCGACGTCTGTGGACCTATAAGTACACCAACACTAGGAGAAAAACAATACTTTCTCACATTCATCGACGATTACTCGAGATATACAACTATATACTTACTATCTAAGAAAAGCGAAGTAATTGATAAATTAAAAGAATACATTGCAATGGTAAATAATCAATTCGGTAGAAAACCAAAAGAAATAAGATCCGATAATGGAGGAGAATATAATAGCAACGAAATAGAGAATTATCTAAAGGAAAACGGGATATTACACCAATTCACAATTCCACACAACCCGAGCCAGAACGGCGTGGCAGAAAGGAAGAATAAAAGCCTACTCGATATGACACGTAGCATGCTTTTAGAAGCAAATTTAAATAAACAATTTTGGGGAGAGGCAATACACACAGCGACATATTTACAAAACAGATTACCAACAAGAGCGAACGACAAAACTCCATACGAACTATGGAAAGGTATCAAACCTGATCTCAAACACTTAAGAACCTTTGGATGTAAAGCATTTGTTTACATTAATAAAATACATCGAGGAAAACTAGATAATAGAGCGCAAGAAGGTATTTTTCTAGGTTACGACACACGTTCCAAAGGATATCGCATACACACAAAAGACAAACAAATAATAATTGCCAGGACTGTAAAATTCATAGAACATGAAATAAAACACTCAAACAACATTGAGGAAGATTCAAATCTCGAAGAAATCTCCACTGATGATAGAAATCAAGAAGAGAAGAATAAAAATTACATTGAAATTGACATTAATGATAAAGAAAAACAACCATGCGAGTCCAAACAAACACAAATAGAACCAAGAAGGTCAAATAGATCTAACAGAGGAGTACCACCAGATAGATTTGTCTGTTTAGTTAAAGACACACAATCAAATGAACCAAAAGAATTGGAACGATATCATGGAAATGAAAAATCCACACGATAAGGAAAATTGGCTCAAAGCCACCGAAAATGAAATCAAGTGCCTAGCTAAAAATAAAACTTGGACATTAGTCGATCCGCCACCAGGCAAGAAAGTGATAGGTTCAAAATGGACTTTTAAATTAAAACGCGACAACCTAAACCAAGTGCAAACCTATAAAGCACGACTCGTGGCACAGGGATACAGTCAGAAATTCGGAGTAGATTATGACGAGACCTTTGCTCCAGTTGTCTCTCATACCACAATCCGTGCATTTCTCATAGCAGCATTAAATCATAACCTTAAAGTTAATCATATCGACGTGAATACAGCGTTTTTACACGGAAACCTACAAGAAGAGGTATACATGAAACAGCCGGAAGGCTATATAGCTCCAAATCAACAAAACAAAGTATGTAAATTACAAAAAGCAATATACGGGCTCAAACAAGCCGCCAGAGCATGGCACACGAAAATCTCCGAGAGTCTTAAAGCATTAAATTTTGTACAAAGTACATCTGACTCATGTCTTTTTATACGCGAAAATGGTGAAAACTCGACATACATTATAGTATATGTGGATGATTTGTTAATCGCCGGAAAAAACGAAGATATAATTGAATTAATAAACAATCTCAAAAGGGAATATGAATTGAAAGATTTGGGAGAAGTCAATAACTATCTCGGAATAAATATAAAAAGAGACGATAAAAATTTCTACTTAAACCAAAATTCAAAAATTGAAGAATTGGTAGATAAACTCAATCTTCAAAACGCAAAACCTTACAGCACACCTATGGAAGCAGGTTACAATCGACTCAACGATGATGAAAATCTATTACCTAACAATATTAAATTCAGACAAGCAACGGGAACATTACTCTACATCTCAACATTAACCAGGCCCGATATTTCAGCAGCGGTCAACATACTCAGCCGTAGAAATAAAACCCCTCGAGAAAAAGACTGGAAAGCAGTCAAAAGAATCGTAACATACTTAAACAACACAAAACACCTCAACCTGACGCTAAGTTCGAAAAATAAGCCTATTCTCGAAGTTTACGCAGATGCAGATTGGGGAGGTGATCCAGAAACTAGACGATCCACCAGCGGAAATATATTTATGTTAGGAAAATGTCCCATACATTGGACAACGAAAAGACAGACGTGCGTTGCTCTGTCATCAGCAGAAGCTGAATACATTTCTGTAAGTAACGCAGCACAGGAAATACTATGGATGATAAAACTCCTGGAAGATTTAAAATTACCACAACAGAAACCCATAACAATATACGAGGACAATCAGCCATGTATAAAAATGGTTGAAAGTGAAAAACATACTCGAAAAAGTAAACATATAGATATCAGATTCCACGCGATAAGACAACTCAAGGAAGATGGAATAATAGATTTAAAGTATTGTCCCACAGAATTTATGACCGCAGATTCACTCACCAAGCCCAACCCCAAACCTGAATTCATTAAACACCGAAACAATCTGAACTTACTTCCTTATCCTACATAGAAGATTAAGGGGGAGTGACGGAAATTGCAATTAAAGGGTAATCTTCTATTCGGAATCAACTACTCTTCAATCGTCAGATAATAATAAAGTACTTTAAAATTGCAGTAAACAACTTTAATTATCTCGTCGGAAAAACCCATTCATAAACTGTTTTCAACTCAGCTAAGTACATGGAATAAATGCCCACGTGAAAGAATGATTATCACGTGCTATCATGTGTTTTTCCCAGTGACGTCATCCAAGGCTATCAAGAACTGAAAACTCTTTAGATTTTTAGTTAGTTGTTGTGTGAATTTCTTTATAAAATGTAGTGTGTGAAAATGTCAGAGCGATGTAAATGCTCTGTGTAATTATGTAATCAAAAAACGTATATTAAACCTAAATTTAATCGAAAGGAAATACTCTATTAATTCTACAGTGATTATTCAACGAAACTAATTTTATTATTTTGCAGAAGTGATCTTATAGATAATCCGGAATACTCTAACGGATAATAATATACGTGAGGAAGTTGCAACACGTCACCAATCTATTTATTGGATATACTAAATGCTTTCATCGCCCAATCAGGTAAGCGAATGCATGCTTACTTAACTCTATTTTTGAAGAAATGTTTTTATACAATTAAAGAAACTATTTTACACATTCAATTAACTGCGCCGCCGACAAGATTTGCATTTAATTTGAATTCTATAATGTGTAAAATTTCAAAGAAGAAATTAGTAATGAAAATTTTTGGAATAAGTTATTTTTGAATGTATTTCGTTAATTAGATATTGATATTTTTAAAAATTAGAGAGCATTAAAATTATTTTGATTTTTTAAGCGCTGACAATAAAGTAGTATTTGATCTTTGTAGTACCCCATCAACTATTTGAGACGTTCTTCAAAAAATGATATTTAAACATCCTTGAACTATTACACTTTTTTATTCTCTTGTCATGTAGTCTCAATTAGCAATAATTTCGAATACTCTTTAGAAATACTTTTTATTTTTCTCGTCTACCAGGCCAGTCATCATCTGCATCTGCTAAAAGTTTTTTTCCTTCTTCTTCTTCTTTTCTGTCTTTCTTTCTTTCTTTTTTTCTTTTTTTTTTTTTTTTTCTTGGCATAAATTTGGTTAGGATATTCGTTCTGTTCAATGCATAATAGTTTTCGAAACATCAGTGAAGGCTCACTGTGGACACGTGAATAGTTTTTGGTTTCTGTCTGTCTGTCTGTTCCGCGATAACTGCCTTAAAAAACGTCTCATTAGGTTGATTTTTGGTAGGTATGTTGGCGAGATATACGGAAGTAGCTGTATAGATTTTGGTTAAATTTGGTCCATTCTTTCGAAAAATATAGAACATTTTCTTTTTAGGTCATAATGCTTTCCTATGGGAATGCAGACGATTTTCAAATTTCATTTTTACATGAAATGAAAATCGCATACTTGAATAATGGATTTAAAAGCAAAATTATGGATGTTTAATTTTCGATATGGAGGTCTTAAATATATTCAATTTGAAATTTTGCCGATACATCTATTAGAATTTACAAATTGATTGTTTAAATTATTGGAAAAATTTTTGCAACTGTTCCGGAAATATAAAACACTAGGGGGGGGGGGGTCAGCCCCTAATCGCTAACGCTCGCCAACCTCCTTAAATTGCAAAGCAATTCACATTAAGACCGCTAGGCTGTCCCAGTTCAATTCGCTTGCTCGTCTTTTTCGTTTTGCAGCAATTCTAGCCGGAATGAGCACTAACATAAATCATTTTAACATATAAAATTGACTATTTTTTAATATAAAAAATGTAATTTAAAACTTCGTTGAAAACAGAATTAAAAATGCATTTAGTTGGTGCTACCAATGGGCATATATCATTTAAATACTATGAAAAAAGGATCTTGGAAATACAATTAGTTTAAAACTCATTGCACCTATAATATTGTACAGCACGGCTTAAATTCATTAAAAAAAACACTACTTCATAGGAAGATAGTTTATATATATTATCAATCAGTGCTTAAATTTCGTTCGAAATTTTACTGTTCTAATTGATTTTTATAGATAATTATTATTATAGCAAATAAATAATTTTTTACTTCATCAAGACAGTAACAGATGGCAGTAGGTGCAACCTAGACAGTTGATATTTTTAATTCTCTTCGATTTTCGTGTGAGTGAAATTCGTAAACAAATTCTAAATAATAGTTGAGAATTCATTTGAAATTAACGATATTACTCATAATTAAAATGAAGAATCATCTCAAACTCTTTGGATAAAATAAAATAACGCATGTTATTTTATTTTTAATAATTGCTAGTTTGAGTTTCACTGCCCTGACACTGTCCGCCATATCGGAGGAAGATCTTATCTTACCCAATCGCCAATATAGTCTATTCATTGGTCTCAGCTCTGGAGACTGCGGATGTTGCCAAACGATAAGCTAGAAATTCAGCCTTATTTCCGCGCCACGTAAGACAAATATATATATATATAGATTTTATTTTCCTATTTTTACAAATTTTAAAATGCATTTCTTTTTCTTTCTTCTTTATTTTATTAGTTTCCTAGCAACCAAATTTTAAAGAATATCAAAATAATAAAATTCAAGTAACTCGCACAATTTCGCTGCAATATTTTATTAGCAAAATAACTTATATTCGGATGATTAGTATTCTATAGACATAAATGAGAATTAATTTTGATACAAGTTACCTTTCAACTGCTATAGAATGATTACTGAAATATTTTTTTCAAACGAAAATTACAAAAATATTGAACGTGTAATTCCAGTCTCGTAGTTTACATTTGTACAAGTATATTTCTTACTTAAGAATTTATTCATTTTCTGGAACATATGTGGATGTTTCGTCGTTGAAAAGTTAATATTCTTTTTAAAATATTATAAAATCATTCGTACAACGAGGGGGTTAAACTAAAGAAATTAGAATAGTAACACGCATACATACATATCGTCAAATCCTGAAATATTACAATTACTGGAAATTGAGAACAAAGAAGCTATCACAAAAATACTTTATAGCGCCAAATCACGTTTGCTATTTAGTGAATTGGCAGTGGGCACGATTATGAAGGATTACCCAATAAGTTTAAAAGTTTAAAAATATGCCTATTTTGGGGAGATTTTAATATGCTATTGTCATCGAGTTAGATAAGGATGTACTTAGATAAGATAAATAGTATAGAATGACCACCAAAACTGTTTTTCCGAAACAAAAATTGTAATAACATTAGATTTCTAAAATAGATATAAATGAAATATAGTAGATTCAGTTCACATTTCCATACGTTGCTTTTGTACATGAGATATTATTCAACTTATTCATCAGATGCAGGTGTTTCGTGTTTGGCAGGTAAGTAAATATTGCTATTTGGGTATTAGAATAATATGAAATTATTTTCGACATTGTTGCTTATCCTAATAAAATCGATGTGTAGAACGAAATCCAAGATATACTAGAATCATTTAAACAATCAATAGGAAACCATGAATATAAATTTAATAAGATTACGGAGGGTTCAGGTGGGCAGAGAACCCCTGAAGAAATGTATTTTTTATCTAAAAAATTACAAGAATAAGAAAGTTCATAAGAATTTCAGAATATCATTGCATAAGCCGTGTTTAATTTAACGCTTCTAATTTCTGAAACCTCCGAAGTATTTTATATGCCTATAAATATGTATGTAATATACAAAAAAATAAATTGCGGATTGTAAGATGCTAAATAATATGGAAAATGAGATTAAAAAAACAATGACTTTCAGAGCTGACGTTGAGGCTCCTGATCTGCAGATTTACTAGTTAAGAAATGAACCAGAGACAAATTAGAATTGAGTAATATGGTTGGTTTGTGTGGCAAGATTTGCATTTAATTTGACTTCTATGATGTGTAAAATTTCAAAGAAGAAATTAGTAATGAAAATTTCTGAGATAGATTATTTTGCAATGTATTTCGTTAATTAGATCCCATCAAAAACATACATGTGAAAGAAGGCCAAGTTCGTTAACGGCTTCGCTAATAAAAGAAGTGAGATCTAACTGGAAACCAAGTTCTTTCGAAGCTCCTTAAATCATAGCTCCTGTCATGCATAATGTTCTTCAATTGATTAAAATGATTTGTTATGTTATTGGCTACTCAATAGAGCGACTTGGCAAGATTTTTCTTATTCAAATTTCTCTACTTGATTGATCTGAACTTAAAATTAATCACTTCCTTAACTTAGCAATACCTTAACTTTGACATACTTATTCGAATACTTGATTGACTAGATCTTTGCCAATGACATACTAGACTAAATTGTACTCAGACTCAAAGATTAAAGTTGGTGGGTGAAAACTTGCCAAGTCGCTCTATTGAGTAGCAAATAACATAACAAATCATTTTAAGCAATTGAAGAACGTTATGCATGACAGGAGCTATGATTTAAGGAGTTTCGAAAGAACTTGGTTTCCAGTTAGATCTCACTCCTTTTATTAGCGAAGCCGTTAACGAACTTGGCCTTCTTTCACATGTATATTTTTGATGGGATTTCATTACTTTTTGTACAGTTACAATATACTTAAACACTATACTTAATGGTTTTTAATGTGTTTACAAGTGACTATTTTATTTACCAGGCAACATTCAATTTAATTTAAATTTCCTACAACAAAATGTTTGCCTGTCAATTTGCGGCAGAAATTTGTATTTTAATAATGCTGTATTTAATATTTGTTTTGAAACGAAGTGTATTGATTCGAATTTTTTATTATTTCTGAAATAACAATAATCATATTGACATAATTTTATGTTTTACCATTATAGACTCATTAACATATAAATCAACAGTCCGATTCATATTTACAAATAAAATGACGAAGCTATCCAAATAATACCAAACAAATAATATAAAATTTACAGATAATTGAAAATTAAATCGACACTGTCTTCATAAATGAAATGAAATTTTCCTCAAAGTAGTGTTGACACAAAAATAAAATTCTGGAGTATATCATGCTCAACAATGCTTATAAGAAAATAAATAGCACAAAAGAGATAAAGTGTGACATCTCCGCACGTGTTTATTTTATATTTTATGATTAAAAAGCAAAATTGAAATTGCAATGTTTATGAGAGAAAGACACCATGGATTGTCCCATGTTTTTTTTCGATGCAATTAAAATACGACTAGATGGAACCCACCAAAACTTGACGGAAAAAAATTACTATAACAATATCAGTGACATAAGCTACTTTATTACATAAGAAGGGGTGCGTATGAAACAGTTTTTCAAATATTTTATTTTAAAAGTTTTTTTTCCCGGTGAAATACAGTACTATTTTCGATACAAACTCCGAACAAACAATCCGTAAACAATTGTGTAATGCAAATCAGTTTGACATAACCGCCATATTCCCCACGGCAAGAAAGAAAATTTCATGGACCTATGAAGTATCATACAAATAGTATATCCTTACTTTTATCTCATATTCAGTAAATAAAAAAACATAATAAATAGAGCACACATCCCATCCCCCTGTGATAATGCAACCGAATGAGGTCCTATGCGTATGTGCGTGCATTGCATCTGCCCAAAGGCACCGTCGAAATTCGGCGTTAGAAAAAGTTTTAAAATGTTTAAATTAAAGGCTTTAAAATGTCCTCTTTAATCATTGTTCGTTTCAAATTCATATCTTCTTAAACGCATGCATGCTTTAAGCTAATAAGTTTTTATGTAAAGAGGAAGAATGTTTTTTATAATAATAAATCAATCTGCAGATAAGGGAGATTTTTAATGTTTTCAAGTGTAATTTATTTGTATGGTTTCTTCGGTTCCTTTACATAATCAGGATTATTATTCCTTTTCCATCACAGTCGGGTATCTTTTCCCTCTTATATATACAGTTAAATACCCAATGGATCTTTAAAAATATAATAAAATACAGTTCCTAGATCATTCTGATGCAACATATACATCAACGAATTCAACATATTAATTTTATGTCAATCATAAATTGAAAATATTTTTTGACAGATTTTAGTTTAGCGCCAAAATGTTTCTATCTTATGGATAATCTGATCTTATGATTTATCGGGCTTTTTTATTATTATTTTTTCACTTTTTATGATGGTTAGGGATATCTGTTTTCAAATGTGGCAACTTTCCCAGGGGCTATTTTACATTATTAAAGAAAACTGATGGTCATTGTTGAGATAGAATTGAAAAATATTTCATGTTTGAAAATTATTTATTAAGTCGTTAAATTAAGCTGCAGTTTTCAAATAAATTTCAATCGAAAGCTAATTTTTTTCTAATTGGTGATGTAAGAATTAAAATTGTAAATTGTAGTAAAAAATTGAAATTTGTAGTATTTAGAAGTGATGTAAGCGCGATGAAAACTAAAGCGATAGCGCCGTTTGTTGTCACACCCGTTATAAATTAAAAAAATTGCCACTGTGTTTTGGCTTGCGTCCTAAAGTAGACTACCATTTTTTGACATCAAAAGAGAAATTCACAGTGAAAGAAATAGGACTTTGCCGCTAATAAGGAACTGTTAAATGAACTTATAACAAACCTACCAAAATAATTCCTATAAAATATTAGCCTTACATTGTTTATTCTAGCTAAAAAAACAATCATTATTTCAAGTTTTTTTTATATATACCATAACACTATTTTTAATAATTTTAATTTTCCAGAAATTCTTTACTTTTGTGATTTTTTTTTTAAATTAAAAAATGAAATCTTCTAACCTACAATTTAAAAAAAGTAATTGGAAGCATGTAATCAAGGTATGCAATCAAGATGAAGTACCCAATAAAAGCTCCAGTTCTAATCTTTAAAATTAAAAATTGAAAAATCAGTTAAAATTACGTCATGTTGACACAATCATATAATTTTTTTCTTTTTAGTTTTATCAATGTTAAAATGCATTTCAAGCTAAGCATAACGTTATTTTCACCGGCGCAAACTTTTCACACGTACTTTGTATACGTTAATTTTATGCTTAAACACCATGTATAAAAATTTAAATATATTTTGTATTTAATTATAATGAAAAAAATGGCATCAACAAAGTAATAATGCATAATGATAAAATAAACCCAATGGACAATATTCCCGTGACGTCACAATAAATATGAATTTTTATTCTCTTATAAAACACGCGGATAAATATTTTTACCGAAATTTAACTTGCAAATTAAAAAATTCGCCCTAAAAGCCACGTGCTTTTTATATTTGTTATCTCTTTTTTATCCTCGCAGCCACAGAGTTCAGAGAATAAACTATGTGCCTCGCAACAGTGGGCGTATTCAGATTGCTGACTTTATGACGTCATAAGCAGATGTAAAAGTTTAATTTGAAATTACGGCTAATTAATAAAATTTTCGAACAAACGAATGGACGATAACAAATCTGTGTCCAAATATCTTTCATTTAAAAAAAGAATGATGTAATTTGATGCAGTAGTTTGTTCTCTTGGATTGTCGAAAGAAAACGCTTAGCGTTTTAAATATATAGAATTGTTATTTTTTTTTTCTCGTGCGTGCCTTTTGGTAAGTTTGATGGAATAAATGAGCTGATATTTTGCCAGAGCTACACTGCTTAGACCCATGGTAGCTACACATCCATGATCAATATTTATTTGAATCATAGGAATGACTCTCTTTTGTTTACATTTTTAATTCTGGGATTAGACGAATTTCAACTGCGGATGTCTCGAAATATATGCGTATTTCGATATATATATTCTCTCAAGATGTTTTTGTTTTTTCACAATGTGTCTAAAAAGGTAAATTTTATGCACCATTACTCAAAAAATTAATTATCTGAAATTAGCCCAAAATGGCTGATAATCAAATATTTTGCTGCAAGGTCCGCCCGGATTCAACATTTGGCGCTTTTTTTGGCAAATTAGAATTTCGCCTAATAGACGTAACGTTAAAGTAAAAATGGACACCCCCAAGTGGGTAATTAATCGATTTTCAAAATTTTTGGATTTTTTTTCGATTTCTTATAATGTAAACGAACTTCTTACCAAATTTTAAGTCTGTAAGTGCAGTAGATATATGAAATCTTTTTGATGAGGGAGTGAGTCACTGATAAAATTATCGATTATCAGATATTTTCAAATATCATTATCTCGGAAACTAAGTATGCGTTATTTGTAAAATTTGGGATTCTGGATAATTAAGGGAGCCTTACTACACATCTAAAATGTCAAGTACGTAGGTCAAATAGATTTTCAGTAGTAGAGTGTTGAAATTTGGCGAAAACAGCTCGAAATGGTTCGTGTAAATATACTCACGGCCGGTGTATCGACTTTTTTTGCTTTGTGAACTTGGCTGACACACTGCCGTGTGTGTAGATATTATTTTTAAAATCAGGGAGCATTAGAATTATTTAGATTTTTTTAAGCACTGACAATAAAGCAGTATTTTATCGCTGTAGTACCCAATAACATATATAAGACTTTTTTTAAAAGATACTATTTAAACATCCTTGATGTGTTACAAGTTTGTATTTTCTTGTACTGTAGTCTCAGTTAGCAATAATTTTGAATGCTCTTGATGAATAGTATCGATTCTTCCGTCTGCCAGCGTAGCATACGATATAAAGAAGGCAGACTCATTTGAATATAATATGTGAAGTCACTTGAAGGCAATGACCAAAATTTTGACCAATTGTGTAATCCCTGAACCAAAACTCTGACCATCTGTGCAGGGAAGAAATCAGCTGATTCAATGATAATTTGGGCAAGGCTAAACCCCATCTAAACCCAGTTACGCTTTTAGCACGGTTTTCGGCGAAATGAATTCGCTTATCAATGGCGGATCTAAGGGGAGCAGGGGTGGGGAGATCGCTCCCCTTTGAGCTAAAAAAGAGTCGGTAAACCGATATTAGAGGTCTCCACGGGAAAAGGCCACTGGCGAAGCCCGGCCCAACCCGCTTGCTTTTTCTGGAAACTGGGGCCGGACCAGACTTCTTTCTTTTTCGAGTCAAGCCTGACTTATATTTCATTCTTTCTAGAGGTCTGCACAGGCCAAAATTTTCAAGCTTTGGCCCGGCATAAAAGCAGAAAATTTGGCCCGGTTGCGACCAATGGCGGAATCCGATAATGTAAGTCAACCCAACCCGCAGGAAAAATGTAGAAGTCAAACCGACCCGCAGCAAAAAAAGTAAAAATTAAGACAACCCGAACCCATCTTGTATCAAAAAACAAGTTAACCCGATCCAAAGTGAACAAGTGGGAGTCAACCGGCCCCAAACCCGACAAGTAGCAAAAAAGGTAGAAGTAAACCTGACCCGCAATTAAAAAAAAAATTCACCCGGCCTGACCAAGACTGCGGATCGGATATTAACCTCCAAATTTCTGATATTGCCCCCCCTCTTGAAGACTTTCTAGATCGCCCTTGTCGCTTATCCTCTTTAACTCTTTAATAAAAAGGTATGTATTGCTGACGACTGGGATTTTCGCGAATCGTTGCCACAGATTAATCTCGAAAAATAAAACATTTGAAGTTATTGAAAAAATTAATAGCTCGAAAAGTATTTGTCAGAAAATTGTTTGACAAACTGCGTTAGAAAGGTAAAAAATTGTAATTTTCTTGATATAAATTTCAAATCGAATGATTATGCCGTTTTTTAAATATTGAATTTCAAAAATTACCAAATTTTACAATGAAGTACCATAGCGAAATCTTCCCGCATAGAAAGATAATGATAACGGCATTGTGTCCTGACGTATATATACTGACTATAGCACGAGTCACAAATTATAGAAGCGTTATTATTCTGTTAAAATATAAAACTGAATTATGATGTCGCGAGTGCATGATTTTTATTTAATTCTCGACGAGTACCATATTTTTGTCCACCTCAGTAAGGCATATCAATTTCATTACATTTGAAGTATTGTAAATTGTAACTTCATTCAAACCCAATTTGAATCCAACGGAAATGATTTTTCCCTATAGACATCATAATTTAACACAATTACTCTTTTCTTTTTTTTATGCTTACCTGTTCCATAATAAAGTTTACAGATTATTGGCCTAATTTGTCTAATTTTGTTTGACACATTAAAAATGTAATAACGCAATAGCGTTCGTATCGTTTTCAGAAATGCAGAAGGACATTCCAAGTAAAGATCCATAGGGTTTTAAAATACAAGGTCAAATTCACTATTCACTATCAAAGTCAATATTTCACTTGATAAAGGTGCGTTAAGAGAAATTGACCAGCGTAGCGGGCGTAGCTTGCTGGTCTACTATAATTACGTACGCAACGTTGCCAGTAATAATCTGCATCTGTTTAAAGTTTTTTTCTTTCTTTTTGTTAGTTAATTTTGGCATAATCTTGATTAGGATATACATTGTGTTCGATGCATAATAGTTAAGAAATAAATTAGAGACAAGTTAGCATTGAATTATATGCTTGGGTGGCGAGATTTGCATTTTATTTGAGTTCTATGACTTGTAAAACTTATGTGTACGTATTAATAATGAGAAGGAAAATTTTCACAGAAAATGTTTTACTAATATATTCTAAAATTTAAAATTAAAGAAAGAAAAAGGGGTAAAAGAGACAGAGGGAAACACGAAAACATAACAAAGAAGTGAAATTCACGCTTCATGTATATAGTTTATGAAACACATTAACCCTTTCAGACGTTAAATATATTATGTTGCTAAAATTTTGAATTGGTTGAATGTGACCAGAATTTACAAACAAATGGATTTCAAAATAAATAAATAGTTTTCTTCACGTACAGTATAGAAGAAAAGTTTTATTCAAAAATTCTGGTGAAATGTGACTGATGGAGATTAAAATTAAGTGGTATAAATAATATATCGCCGCCCTTCAAAAGGTTAGAATTATTTTACGCAAACATTGCAATGTTCAACACAAAATAATTAGGTTAAAGTACTATCTAAGAGCAATAATTGCTGGAAGTGCGTTTTCAGTTGTGGTACCCGTTTTAAGGTGCAACTAATTTTTTGGCATATATTACTTGTTGAGTATAAATTCTATAGATCACATACAGGGCTGCAAAAAAGAAAGATAGTACATTTCCATTGGTTGACGGAATTTGTTGTAGGAAAATTTTCAACTGTAATGCAAATAAGTAAATTTTAGTATACTGTGTGGTATACATGCAAATCTATGGATCATATACAGGGCTGTACAAAATAAATCGGATATTTTCCTGACTACCCGCATAGCATGCACAGTCACAGTGACGTCATTGTGACGTCACTGTGAGTCACGTACGTCACGTCACATCTGTGACCAAAATGACACCACTTTGTAACGTCACACTGTGATCAAAATGTGAACGTCTTGAAGATCTAAAGAAAACTTAAAATAAACTTTAGAACATCTTATGGCATGAAGAAAATTACTTTTTGACAGCTTTAAAAATTTTTGTGACGTTGCAATGACGTCACTGCCAGTCACATAAGTCACGTAAAACCTATGACCAAAATGCCAACACTCTGTGACTTCACGGTGTGATCGGAGAAAGAATTTGGAAAAAAACTCATAAAATATAGAATTGAATTATGTCATGTACCCAAATCATTAATAAAAACATTGTCACACATTATTTAAATATATTGTATTTCCAAAATAAAATAATAAATAAATATTTGTCTACATATATGAGGCAGATATTTTTTTACAATTTTCATTGCCATTTTCATGAAATTTAACAAAATATACTATATAATACACAGGTAAAAATCCTTAAATAGAAATTTAGTAACGTAGGAAAGTTTTGGCGGAAAGTAATTCAGAAATAGATCTCCCATTCTAATAAAACTGTTAGCGATTTAGAGATTTGTTAGCATTTTAAATACAAACATTTAATTTTTTTTCCTACCACCGCATAGAACTCATTTGCTAATTTTGTGATACTAAAAATATTTTAAAAATCTCCAATCTCTTATTATTTTGAGGGGCCACTCAACCCAATCATCAGCTTTCTGTTTAAAAAGTGAGGACACCATTTTTGCGAGTTCGACATCGGGGGTGCTCGGGGTGACCGTTGAACGCGTTCAAGATTTTTCTTGTACTGAATATTTAAGGTGGTTCTCAACTGACCTGCTCCACAACGCGAAGCTTTCTGACATAATTTCTGACTCATTTTTAAACGCAAAGGCATAAAATGGGCAGGACTGACTATGGAAGCAATTTGGAATCGAAATGAGTTTTCCATTTTTTGATAAATATATTACTTATCGAGTTATAAGCAATTCGTGTCACGTGACGACTGGTTTTTCTCTTTTCTTTCCCTGTTACGTCGGGTATTTGGTTCAAAACGCTGACTTTGACATTCTTTTCTGAAAGATCTTCTGATTTTACTAAAAAATGGAAAACGTCTTTCAATTACAGAGTTTCTGAGTAAAAACAAAAGCCAATTTCATGCGTTTCCGAACAAAAACGAATTAAAAATATGTCATAAAGTATATGTCATTCCTATAGCAATTTATTCCAAAACTGGTCAGTGCTTAATAAGATATCACCTCTGTTAAATATATTGCTCTTTTCAATAGAGTGTAAAAAATGAAAAAATCGTATTTAGGAAATCTGATTGCAGAATAGTATTTATATTTATGCCGTAATTATTTTATAAAGACTATTAAATCCATTTTTATTTAAAATTTATGTTTACTTTGGACGCCTAAAACAAATGCAACTGATTAAAAAATATATAAAAATTTAAATTTTCACAGCTTATTTCCAAGAATACTAAACTCTCTCATATAAAAACAGAATATTATAGTTTTATTAGAAGTTATTTGTCAGCCATATAAACTATAAAACATTTAAAATGTCTTTATTTAACTGTTTTCTTTCTACTCTTTTTCTGGAAACACCTGCTAGATGTTACTTTGTGGTAAACATTACTGCGCAGATCATGATCGCAGATGTTGAGGGCAGACGATTAATTTCATCGGCGGATTAGAGTGTATGGTGTTCTTTTAGTTTGTGGAAGTATATTGTGGAATTTATACCGTGAAAGTAAATTAACGTTTTAAAGTGAATCATCCATTTTAACCTATCCTTATGTCTAGCTGGGTGCGTTATTAAGGTCTGCGTGCGATATTTGATATCTCAGATCTATGAACACACCTAAGCTGGACACTTTGAAAATTAAAGCAGTGGATTTGAGTCTCCTTTTCAATGAAAAGGAAGCAGTCAACGACCATTAAAACTTAATCCCTAGAACTGGTGGTTTTACTTATAGATTAGCAGGTAACTTTTAATGTCTTCGCAGTTTTGTTAATAGTGCATATTTAGTAATGGTACATTAATAGTGCATTATTTAAATGTTAAGATGTTTAAATCTATTTTTTTTTTTAATCACTTGTATAAAATTTTATCTTTAATGTTTTAAATCGTTTTAAATAGAGAGTTTCGAAAAAAGCTTAAAGTATTTACTAACAATATATATTCTAAATGTAAAGTGTTATTTATAACGAGGAATGTATTTATATTTTGCGTTTCTCAGTTCAATTTTCATAGTTATTCATTGTAATTAAAAACATTGCAATTTTTAAAACTATTAATATTTGATTTACAATTTGAAAATTTCTTAGCTAGTGGAGGTTTTGAGAAATAATTTTCTGGTATATTAGAAATAATTGCGACAATTTAACTCATTACAAATTTAGTTGTCAAGATATGTCAATATTAGGTGCAAAAAAATAATGAATATTGATGAAACAATAAAATAGCTATTCAGTTAAGGTAATTTTTCCAGTTATGTTATCGAATTTTTTCTATAGTAAAAATTGGTATTTAAGCTCTGCATTTAGTATTCTATCAAAAACTATAAATAAAATAATTTGTAAAGAAAAAAAAATATTTTTTTTTTCTTTGCGTTTATGATCCGAAGTTTTAAATTTCATTTGCTTCGAAAAATGTTTTATTGCTTGATACAATGTTTATTATTTAATAATATCGCACAATAGGTAGATCTATTATTTAAATGGATTCCTAATATAAATTTTTCACAATGCTTATTTAAAAATCTATACTTTTATTTTCATTAAATTTGTAATCAAATCCAAAATAACTAATTTCTGAATTCATTTTTATTCGGAAACACATGAAATTGGCAGGTGTTCTTATTCAGAATATATGTAATAGAATGGTATTTTCCATTTTTGACAAAAGATGTTTCAGAAAACACTATCAAAGTCGGTGTTTTGAACCGAATTTCCGATGCGCAGCGTCAGAAACGGAAAAAAGTGACCAAAATTGCTCTTAAGCATTTCATTTATCTAAAAATGGAAAACGCTATTCATTCCAAATCGCTTTAATAATCAGGCATGCAAGTGCCAAGCGTTTAAAAATTTGTTCATAAATTGTCAGAAAGTTTTGTAATACTGAACGAGGGGAAATATGGCAAAGTATACACATTTAAAAACTTCAATACTTAAAAGCAAAATAGGATAGTTTTAATTATTGTCAACATTTTTGGTGGTTACATAAAACAAATGGAAGTCGAAGTTATTTTTAAAAGTGGTTATTTGCACAATAGAATTTCATATTATTAAAATATTTAATTTTATTATAATTTTTAATGGATTCATCTATTATTTTTATATTAGTATGCGTTTTTTACATTTATAATTTTCTTGTTTAACGGCTACATTAGCCGGTTTCCCAATCAGATGCAAAGTTTTAATTTGAATACGAGTTGCATAAAAAAAATGATTGCCGATCCAATCCTTATCGTCGATCTTATCCGTATTTGGTGAAATCTTGTTATTCGAATCTATGCGAAATCATTTATCAGGTTCGGTCGGGTTGTGGGCCTACAGAATTTTTGTTGTTGTTGTTGTTGGGTTAGGGTAAGATTACGGGTTGAATGTAAATATAGTTTCAGTCAACCATCATTCATGTTCAAGTAGACATTCAATCATGTTCAAGAAGTATATAACCGGATTCGTGCATGACTCTAGATCCGAGCCGACATCAGAAATTGTATCGTAACACAATTTCTGATAAAATCTGGTTACTTGGTCGTATGCAAGATTCTATTCTGAACAAGACTTACAGTAAAAACATTATACCCGACTCGGGTCAGATCGAGTTCACGAAAATCAGGTAACACGACAACTAATCCAAATCTATTCTGTAGCCAAACAAATCCAAAAAGATCGATCCGAAGTTTCTGGATTGTATTCGGGTAAAATCTGGTCACCCGACCCGGTGCAGTGTCGTCACAAACGTCACAAACTTGAACCATAAAAAAATTTTGATCCGAACAATCCGTATAGGATTCGGGTAAAATCTGGTCACCCTATCCGATGCAGATTCGTCACATTTTTCACATTGAAGTCGCACGGTGACTTCACAAAGTAGTCACATTGTGAGGTCACAGAAAGCCTTGAAAACGGCCATAACGACCTCGCATTTACGTCACAGTGACTTCACATCGACGTCACGTGACGTCACGACGACTGTCACAAAGTCACAGTGTGACTTCACAGTGACGTCGCCGTGATGTCACCATGCCTTACGGGTATTTATGATAATTGCTGAAATTGGGTTTTCAAGTGATTCATGTGCTTTCCAAATTGTTTACTTAGCCATAATTAATACACAAATTAATACACAAATTGTTTACTTAGCCATTTGTTCACGGATTGTTCAAATGTGCTGATTGGTGGGGATTTCAACGTAAATCTCAAGGCCATGACTATGCTCGAGATGATGATAGAGCAGAAACTCTATTGGAATATTTAATTGCCAATAAGATTTCAATCATGAACGATTCGAATGCAGAACATTCTTTTGTGCAGGGTAATCTTCGAGGTCGCCCTGATTTAACTTTAGGTGGTGACAATATTGTGTGCCTTTTGAATTCATTGGGAAGTGGATTCTTTGAACTTTTCACATAGTGACCATAGGTATATTGTCTTTTCACTTGACTGCTCTCCTGTTATCAAGACTAGGTCTAGATATAAAACAAAAAATAAGATTTTTAATAAGTTTTAAAGGGTTTTTAGGCCATTTGCTGATACTCTGTTAGAACAGCTGTTTATGGTGAACAATTGTGATGCACTTGAAAATTGGATGGCAGAGTTTTATGAAAAACTTTCTTTTACCATGGAGAGATGCTTCGGAAAAGGCTATCTGAGCCATAAAGCAAAAGTTCATTGGTTCACCGAAGAACTTCGTGTTGAGAGAAACAGACTCCATGCTACTTACAGAAGACATGTTCGTAATCCAAACAATCAGGATTGTAGAGACGCTTTCACTACTTCAAGGAATCTCTATAAAAAACATGTAAGAGAGGCTAAAACGAATTCATGGTTCAGTTTTTGCGAAAAAACTTCTGATACATATGGAACGTTGTATAAGTATATAAGAGGGAAAAACCTTTAATTTTCTGATCTAATTTTCACCACACTTGAGAACGCTACTGTATTTGATTCATTTGATGATGTTGCCAATAGTCTAATGAATGAACATTTCAAGATAGATAGTCAACCGGATGTTATTCATGAATTTAATCCTAATACAGTATACGATAATGACCCTGAATTCTCGGCTGTTACACGTCGAGAATTGTTTCACGTCTTGTCTCAACAGTCAACTAGTAAGGCTCCCGGATACGATTTGATAGATGGCTTAGTGGTTAGAGAACTTTGCCGCGGCTTCACAGTCCTGATGTGCAGATTGTATTCTAGATGCTTAGCTCTAGGTTATTTCCCGAACTGCTGGAAAAAGGGAATAGTGTTATTTTTTCGTAAACGAAATAAACCGCCTCATTCACAGCGGGCCTACAGACCCATTACTTTGCTTCCGATTATGGGAAAAATTTTGGAAAGACTGATTAAGACGAGGATAATAACTAAGCTGGAGTCCTTGGGCTTTCTAGCACAGAATCAGTACGGATTTAGAGAAAGCAAAAGCACGGTGAGTGCAGTCATGCAGGTCAAGAAGTATGTCAAAGAAATACTGTTGGATTACAAATATTGTGCAATGGTGTCCCTAGATATCGAGGGCGCCTTTGATGCTATGCAATGGGCAGTTCTTGCCACACTGATCACTCAGTTACCTATAGTAAACTATTTGAAAGACATTTTAAAGAATTATTTAAGTCATCGCCTTATCGGTTTTGACTTTTCAAATGGTATACGATGGTTTATTGCCTTTCAAGGGTGGCCTCAGGGTTCGTGCCTCGGGCCCCTCCTCTGGTCTATTGTAGCTGATAATATAATCAAGACTTACAGGGTTCATCAACTTTACATTGTGTCATACGCGGATGATTTTGTGATCCTGGAGGGAGCAGATACGAGGGCTCAGCTAGAACATAGGATAAACAGCTGTCTTGAGAGATTCAGTGATGTGGCGGTAAGTTTACATTTAAATCTAAGTCCCCAAAAATCGAAAGCCATGCTTTTTGGAAGTTTTAATTTAGAAAATAGACGTCGAATCTTTAAATTGAATGGCGTTTCTGTCCCAGTGGAGGACTTGGTAATGTATCTTGGTTTGGTCCTTGATAGCAGATTTAATTGGTTATGTCACCTGGAATATGTTAGAGAAAGGATTCTAGAGTTTACTATTAACATGAAGAAAGTTGGCTGTCGTCATAGAGGTTTGGAAGCGCACTATCTAAAATTATGGTACATTGGAGTTATTGAAAAACAGATCTCATATGGTTACGAAGTATGGATTAATGATTTACATATCCCGGCTAAGAAAAGACTGAGTTCGTGCCAACGTATGGGCATACTGTCGATTTTAAAACCTTATAGATCAACATCAACTGAAGCGCTTTGTGTACTATCTGGTATACCTCCTATTTATTATAATTTGAAAAATAAGGCTGAGAAACTCGCATTTATGCAAGGCACGGGTAGTATTAAAATTGGTGACACTACGTTGAAGAATACGGATTTTATGCCACGAATGCATACCGTTGACTTTACTGAATATCTGAACATAAAGAACCAGCTGGATCCAGTAACTGATAAAGTTCCTTTTTCGTTTGATCCTATAATTTTCACAGATGGCTTGAAGATGAACAATGGCGTGGGCTCGGCCTTTACAGTCTTTTACAAGGGCGATTACATATATGATCATCAAGTGAAGTTAAGAAGTCTGAATTCTGTTTATCAGGCCGAGTTAACGGCCCTGGATAATGCATTACAATGGTTTGTAAATTCAGTTCATAACTCAGTTGGTATCTATTCGGATAGTAGTTCCTCTGTTAAATCAATATTTAGGGCTTTTCCCAACAATCAATTAGAACACTCTATTTATAAAAAGTTTCTGGCCGCTGGTAGCAGACAAATCTATATTGGATGGATAAAGGCCCACGCCGGGTTACATGGTAATGAAAGGGCAGATGATTTAGCAAAGCGGGCCACTTCTGCTGACTCTCATGCTCCGTTACTTGAAATTTTATATCCAGTCTCTTTGCTGAAACCGTATTATCGGGATAAGTTGATTGATTCCTGGCAGCAGTCCTGGATAGCTTCAGCGGATGGTAGGGATACCTATAATGTCTTAAAGAAGGTTAACACTGAATTTATCTGTAGAAAACAAATTTTAGTTTATTATCTTTCTAGTCATGGCAGTTTTCCAAGTTTCCTCTATAAAATAGGAAAACGTAGAAATGACCTCTGTGACTGTGGCAAGAAAGGAGATGTTTTTCATTTCATTTTTGGTAAATGCTCTTTAATGCCAGAACACTTCACTTTTGACAGAGATAAATCTGTAAGGTGGAACTTAAAAAATGTCATCTTAAATCCTCAATATTTTGCTCGTCTGACTTTAAACTATAATAAGTTGAATGATTTATATTCTTTTATTAGATATAAGTTTTAATTGAGTCATGGTGTAACTACTGTTTATGAACTATAAGTTAGTTGTGAATTGGGGCGTTGCCATTTCCAACATTTGCACGTTAATCATTATCGAGTTCATAGATTTAGTTTTATTTTGTTAAGGCTTTGCTAAAGCGGTGTTCAAGTATGACTTTCCTGTTTATCTTTATATCAATGTTCTTTCAGCTGGTTTTCTTCTTCAACAAGTTGCAGTGATGTTGCAGTATAAATCATTACATGTAGTATCCTTCATCATTTACACATGTTAATGCGACTAAGACTATGCGGTTAAGATTATGGACATGACGGACTTCACTCATATACTTCAGCCATTTGATAGAATGAGCTTTTGTAATGCGTTGGACTGTTCTCTTTTATGCACCTGCTCTTCAGTTTTCCAAGACTAATTAGTTGTTATAGCTTTTCAGTGGTACTTGTTTTAAATCCTTGCAAGTTGCAGTGATAATGTTTCTACTTAGTTAAAGTTGTGCGACTACTCTTTAGTTAAAGTATTGCTTTACTGAGTTGGCTCTTCTTCAGCTGTCACTGTTGCAGTCGGTTTGCTGATATATTCTGGAACGTTAACTGTGAATGATTCTTTTAATGCTTTTATTCCTGTTTCATACTTTTCAGTGCGATTTTAATGCTGGAATTAATTCCTGCAATTGACTTTTGTGGCATATCTGGACTTTACTTCTTAAATAACATTGACATTCAATTCTGGCTGCTACTTTAACTACAGTTGTGGACTATTGCTATCTTGTAAGCTGTGGTGATTTCATTGGATCTCGGTCAGTGAATGTATCGAAAAGAAAAAGGAGAGCTTCGGAGTAGAATCAAGAATGGTTCGGAGTATGGGAATGGTCGAAGAATTTGTAGGCATCTGAAATATAGGAAAATTGTTTTCGGTGGGACATAAGCATTTAGGTCCCGAGAGACGTATAGTGAATTCATATGTTGTTTCCCGCAATGACTCAAGTTGACGACATCCTGCTGAGAACTGGAAAAAGTTTTTGTTTCGACGAGGAAGAATCAAGAAGTATTTGACAAACATCTTTTCTTTATTTTAAAACGATGAAAAGAAGACATATCCATGTAGTTATTCCACAGTTAATAATCCACGGGTACAAGAAATCACATCTTGTATGATGGGGTGACAATCCAAATTTTTGACAGAGGAGCGAAGTAAGAATATCGAGAACTTAGGCTGCATATCCGAATTTTAAAAAGTGGGAAAGTGCTTTAGGAGGGTACCATAAGGGTGGCCAAGGGGCCAGAATATTTTTAGAGACGTTACATCGCGGAGATCAGAGAGGAAAGTGTCCTTTTGATAATGACAGCGTGCGTTGAAAATACGCCAAACCATTTACATTTTTAGAGCCAAGAGTATTGTATTTTTGCGTGGGAATTGTAACCGTTACATATACATCAGATCAACTTCATAATTGACGTCATTGGTAGGGAAGTCTTTATTGGCGAAGATTGCACTTTGGCAAAAAAAGAGAGTGAAATAGAATTTTAGTGGTTAGTTGTTTTGAGAAAATGCAGGAAAGATATTTCAGAAATATGTTATAAGGCGTCACTCAGACGGAATTAACATCTGGATTCAGTATGAAGTCAAAACTGACCATGAGAAAGGAAACATTTTATGCCTTGGATAATTTCATTTACTTTGATATGTGGGAGACCGAATAAAGTACGTTAATGATAATTTACAAACAATATGTATGATTTTGACTAAAAGTTATCGTTGAAAGAGAATGATCAAAAGGGTGCGCGTTTTAACAGCCGGGAATGTATATAAATTACGATAATACAGAAAGGGGAAAGTATATTTAATAAAATACTTAAAATATAGATTTCTTTAATTTTTGAAAAAGATATATATGGTATCTTTACCATAGAATGGCTGATGAGTGATTTTTAAAGAGACCTCATTTGATAGCTTGGTTTCTGCGGAGGTGAACTAAACTATATTAAACTGGATGTTGTAAAGTCTGCTGATCTACATTGACTTTTGCATTTTCAGTTGTGTATGTATATGGGTAGCAAGATATCTGCTCACATCTCATGTTTCATTTGTAATATACTGTAACTCTCCGTGGTGAGATGCTCGTAATTTTATTGTTTTTTTTTTATTGTTTTTTTTTTTTTGTTTTGCTGTAAATTTTGTGATTTCAGTAGCTATATAATTGGTAATTGTATTTTAGAGTAATTGCCTTGTATGGGAGGCTATGTATTTGTTTTTGGTTTATTTTAGCTTTAGAATTAGGTTTAGTGAGACAGATGTAACCAATCTATCTTTAGAGTCTCTTATAATTCTTAGTGTGTAAATTAGCTTTAGTAGTATTCTGTTTTCGGTTCGCTTCGTTTATTTTTTTTTTTTAGTTCCCTGCATGAAGCAGCGTTTTCTCACTAAGTTGGTGGGGTGTTGTTGTTTTGTTTTGATTTAATTCCAACAACCCTTGTTTCGGGTTTGTCTTTGAGCTGTGATATTGCTGGGTGGTGAAGGGGAATCTACCGCCGGAGGTTTTACGCCGCAAACCCTTACAGGTTGGTGCTCCGGCTGGGTGATCTTGTTTACTTAGCCATCATTTTTTCCCTTATTAAGCTGTGAAGTTTTGTTACAGTGTTCGAATGTGATGGAAAGTGTTTCATAATCTATTCTTGACGCATGATTTATTGCTCTTGTTAGTTTTGCTAAATGATCTATTAAAAGCTTTTTTTTTTTCATAATGCAGAAAAAGTCTTGCTTAAGAATAATCTGGAATAGTCCCGATTTCTCTATTATTTTTTCTTTTCTGCAGTATATAATCAACTACCCTTTGAAAGGTTTTCTACTTTTTTATTAGCAATCTGTTGCATAAACTTGATTAGATAGTGTGTTATGTTCAATTTATAATAGAACAGAAATGAATCAAAGACAAATTAGAGTAGAATGTAATGATTGCATAACGAAAATTGCATGTTATGTGAGACATTATGAGCATAAAATTTGAAAGATAAGAAATCAACTGCGACAATTTTCGGAATGAATAATTTTGAAATATATTTCGCTA
Organism: Maratus michaelseni; assembly: GCA_963931845.1. Lineage (NCBI taxonomy): Eukaryota > Metazoa > Arthropoda > Arachnida > Araneae > Salticidae > Maratus > Maratus michaelseni. The sequence continues at coordinate 127,119,613 of OZ007597.1, forward strand.
ATGAACTATTCAAAAATTTCAAAAGAGAACAAATCATTCTTCAGGCATGGATTATGTAACACTTTCCAACGCTCCAAAATAATTTTACAAATCTTTACCGTTTAATAAGGAGATGATATCTGAGTAAACAATTTGGAAAACGCATAACATATTTAAAAACTCAATTTCAGGAATTACCAACAATATTCGGAAAAATATCCGTATGCTTTTGTGCAGCCCTGCATATCATCTATAGACTTGTATATACATAAAAAAAGCTAATGGTTAGGATCAGTTAGGAAAAGCGTAGCACATAGTTTAAAATTCCCCTGATGGAATTTCTGAATAAACGGAAATGTACTCGAGGGCTTTTGTGCTGCCCCGTATATCATCTACAGAATTTATACACACCAAGTAATAAACAAAAAATGAGTTAAATTTAAAAACGCGTTGAGCAACTGAAAACGCACTTCCAGCAATTATTGTTAACAGACCGTACCGAATTCTTTTGTGTGTCCCTGTAAATGAACGATGATTTGCTATACACAAAATTTTCTATAGTAAGCCTCTTGTAACTGTGCACCTTAGTGATATACTATATCAATTTCAATATGTATGAAATAGTGAAACATTATTAAAATAAACCCGAAACGATTTTTCTCCATAGATCGTAATGTAACGGAATTCTTTTCAGTGTGCCTGTAAAGAAACTATTAAGTGCTATACACACCATATTCTAATAGTAAGCCTCTTGTAGTTCACTTCAGTGATATATATCAATTTCAATATTTTTGAAATTGTGCAGCAGAATTAAAATAGACTGCAAATGATTTTTCCCCATAGACCATAATGTAACGGAATTCTTTTGAGTGACCCTGTAAAAAAAACTATTAGTGCTAGACACTTCATTTTCAATACCGAACATGCCATAGTAAACCTCAATCACATTTATCAATTACATGGCAATCCGAATATATTTAGAAGAGTTAGGGCCCGGAAAGACAGACAGGCGGCAAACAGACAGTCAAACTGAATTCATAAACACTTTTAAACTATGTTGAAAAAATCATTTGCAGGCCCAGACATCTCGCAGATGACCAACTTACAGCTCCAATAAATCGTCTACATTTCCTTTCGTTTTCTTTTTTCATTTTTTTAACACTTTCCAACATAGTACAAAAGTGTTTATGAATGCAGTTGGTCTATCTGCACTCTAAATAAGAAAGAGTGACTATTCACTCCGGAGGAGTGGATATTCACTCTATCGCAGAGTCAAAATTTGCCCAACCTCTTTAGAGTGACTATTCACTCTAGGAAAAAGTGAAATTCTTGACTCCCTGAAAGAGTGAATACTCACTCTTTCAGGAGTGAGTTTTTTCACCCCTGATAGGAGTAAATAGTCACTCTTTCAGGAGTGACTAAAATTCTTGAATGAAAAAGAGAAACTCATTTTTTACACACACTTGTTCGTAGGCGGTCACCCTCCCAACTAGTAACCGAGCTCGCTGCTGCTTGACTTCTGCGCTCGGACGAGAACTGGTACCTACAGCTTGCTACAGTCGCTTACAATTTAAAAAGCTCTTATTACATTATTTTAGCTTTGTTTCTTTTGTGATATTCGAACACACTTATTAAATTTGTGTAGAAATCATAAATATCTACGGTGTTTCTCAACTGTGTAAATAAGAAACTGAAATCTTCTTTTTGTATCATATAATACAGAGACTGTTCGCACATTTTTTAGACAAATTTGATAAATTATTTAAAAAGATGGAATTCTTTTAGAGGAAAAAAATTCTGACAACAACTTATTATGTGTAATTTATATTATCGTCTGATACTTTCAAATTTATTCTTATTTCAAGATTGCGCATGCTAAAAAAGCTGTGAATGGGAAGATGCGTTTGCGTTTTTTTTTTTTTTTTCTTCTTCCGAACAGAAGTATGCTAATTCCACAGTTTAAAATGATTGCAAAGCGCATAATATAAAAACTTTTTAGTGCGAAATAAACATAACAATTGATGGGAAAGTGCTATTCAAAAAATCAGTACATATACATAGTAAAAAGTTATCAGATGAAAAAAAAAAAAAAAAAAAAAACAGTGAAAGAAAGAGCCCATTTCAAGGCGGAAAACGAAGTTTCAAGTAAGGATTTATGACTATCGCAAATTTATCTTACATCGAAAACATCCATCGATATCCATCGAAAGCATTATGCAGAATTAGAATCAAGAAACAAGATTATCATACAGATTATTTCAGAAAGCAATATTCATATTTTAAACGTTAAAAACAACAACGCCGAAATCGTCTAAAAAATGTGCGAACACCCGTTTGTACATTTCCGCTGACAAAAATTTCGTTACAACAAAGCAGTTATTTATTTATTCATTCATTTTTTTCTTGCTAATAATGTTTCCATAATTATTAGAGCCCGATTAAGATTGTCCGAGGCCCAGGGCCTGTTTACCAAATAGCCGAAGTTTACTCACTGAAATACAAAGGGGCCCCCAAATTTACTTTTCAAAACTAATTTTTAGGGGGGAAATTTTAGTCAGGGTAAAAAACGTTTTTTTTTCCTTAAATTATAGCTGTTAAATTTTTCCTAAGATTATTTCCGACACTTTTATACTCTTTTTTTTTTTTCTATAATAAATGTTATAAAATCAGTGATTAAATGCAACGTTTTTCATTTCTCTTATGTTTAATTTCAAACGTGCTAAAAATAACAGAAAATTTAATCTGTATAGTTATATTTTGTTTATATTCATAAAGAGGTTAGAAATGATATAAAATATGTAGAATAGGTTATTTAAATAAAGAGGAAAATAATTAGCATTCAGAGATAGTAAATTTCTGTTTATAAAATAGAAGCAAAATTGTGTTGCAGCTAAGCATAAATTTACTTCAAATATTTATTTTCCCTGCACTTTTCTTAGCATTGGCAAATCCTGCAATTTGTAAAGCATAAAATATATTTCCTGTCCATAATTCTATCGATTCATTTATTATTTCAATGCCTTTTTCAGTTTTTTTTTTAAAATCGTGCTACTATATATAAAGGGTTTCATTTTTGGTGTTTCGTTTCGATAACTGAGATTACTCGGATTCTCATCCGTCAGCTGGCGCCATCTTGTGATTTTATTGGAAAAAACTGTTTTTCCTCACTCTTCAACGGAGTGAAATATCTCACTCTTGTCAACGGAGTGAACAGTCACTCTCGACAACGGAGTGAGATATTTCACTTTTTTCTAGAGAGTGGAAAGTTCCACTCTTTAAAGAGTGCATATTTATAAAATTCACTCCTAAAAGAGTGAAAATGCCTCTCACTCTTCCAAAGAGTCAACTTCTCACTCCTTCCAATTTTAGAGTGTGCTTGTCCGTGCTCTAACTCGCTTAAATATACTCGGATTGTCATGCAATTGATATATGTTATTGAGGTTTACTATGGCATGTTCTGTAATGAAAATGAAGTTTGTAGCACTTATGGTTCTTTACACTTTATGGTTCCTTTACATGTCAAACTGGTTTACCGACGCGGGTCAAATTAAGCATTACATACAAAGCCGCGGGCCGCATGAAAAAGTAGATAATATTAGTACCATTGCACAGAATAAAATGTGTACATACAAAACACAGCCATGTTATAGAGACATATTTGCGCAAAGTTCCAAAGTTATTATTATACATATTTTATTTTATTTTTCAAAAAAAAAAATACTCTAAATTACTTTTATTAACCAGATGTATAAAATTTAATTGAATTTTCTAAATTGCATTTATTTTAAAAACTGATTGTAGACGCTGGTATGTTAATCTTGATCTAGCAAAGGCATAGCTGTCAATCTTCTGTGTTTTCTTCAAGTAAAAATAAAAATAGACATATTTTGAATTGGAAAATGTATTTAATAAAATGTGTCTTGTATCTGCGCGCTACTTATTTGATTATATTTATTAAATACATTTTATAGTTCAGCTATTTTTATTTGACTTGAAGAATAATAAAAGGTTGGCAGCTACGCAAAGATGTCGTATACAATTACGCTACCGAACATAGCTAAATGTATGCCTAATTGCACACTTTCTTTTAAAAATCTGTCGATTGATGAAAAATTACAAAAATTTGGAAACCCCATATCTATCTATATATTCGCTCTAATATGGAATGGACATTCTGAATTTTGATTAACCGCAGTAATAAATTCTGAAAACTAATGTCAATATCAACCATTAGAGGTGAAGTATATGGATTAAACTGATTTTCATATTTCTCGAAATTCAAAAATATTATTTTGAATTCATTTTTTAAAAAAATTAGTATATTCTAAAAATGTCCACCCCGATGATTTTTTTAATAATGTCTTGCAATATTTAAAAAGAAATACATTTATTTTTTCTTAAATTATTTTTTCAAAGTAATAAATTATATTTGAAAACGCTAACACTATCAAATAATAAGATAGCATTATGAAATTCGCCTTGACGTTAAAGTTTACTCAGGTGCTTTGTAATTTCAAATGAAAAGTGCAAGTACGTTTTCTATTGATAGTCTTTTAATAAACCAGATTCATAATTTGTCCATTTAAAATGAAAATTGTAACTTCGTTTAACAGTTCAAAATCTATATATTTAAAACGCTAAGCGTTTTCTTTTGACAATTCGTGAGAACAAACTACTGCATCAAATTACACCACTCTTTTTTTTAATGACAGATATTTGGACACAGATTTGTTATCGTGCATTCGTTTGTTCGAAAATTTAAATAATTAGCCGTAATTTTCAATTAAACTTTTACTCCTGATTATGACGTCATAAAGTCGGCAACTCCCTCTGTTGCAAGGCATAGAGTTTATTTTGTAAACTCTGTGGTTCGCCAATCTTTTGACATTAGCTAATATCAACTAGGTAATATTTTAACATCTATATATTTAAAACGCTAAGTGTTTTCTTTCCATAGTCCGTGAAAACAAACTGCTGCATCAAATGACATCATTCTTTTTTTTAAATGAAAGATATTTGGACACAAATTTGTTATCGTACATTCGTTTGATCGAAAATTTTATTAATTAGACGTAATTTTAAATTCAATTTTTACTTCTGCTATGACGTCATAAAGTCAATCGCCAGAGAATGCTGCAACTTTTCATAAAATTGAAGTCTGACTCTGACTGTAACTTCAAGCTATCTGGTCAAGGTAGAATTGTAAACAAAGGTCGAATACGTTATAAAAATATCAATGTCACCAATTTATTTACTTTTAACATTTGCAGAAACATTAAATCTAATACAAAAAGATTAAAACTTATTAAATTACTCATAAATTTGTTTTTAAACGTTAATAAATTTTATTTATTAAATAAAAAATACCCTTACATGGAACAGAAGCCGCAGACGCACAGAGATTGGCGCGATTTATTTTTTGCGCTATTTTGGCGAGAAAACCCAATTTTCACACATTATTTTTATTAAACACACGCAATTAATTGTATTAATTTTAAATTATTTTATTTTATTTATTTACACACGTATTTAATTTTACTAACACCAAGTTGCCATACAAAGCAAAAATCGCTATTTTGGCGCCAAAAAGAAACCACGATGCGTCTGCGACATCTGTGCCGATTTAATCATAATTGTTTGAGTGCACTGCATATTGCAAAATTAATTAAATCTATGATTATTGTTTCTTTCGGAGATTAAAAATAAGAAAATTTAATTCTTAACGAAATGCAATTATTTGGTCGGAAATTTTTTCTTAGTTCGGACTTAGTTAATATTCTGGTATTTTCATTCCATTATCCTATCGACCACTTCCATATAAAAAACTATCACCAAATTATTCGCCAAACTGTAGCGCCAAATAAACAAATGGAGGAAGGTTGCCATTAGAATTTCAGAAAAAAAGAAAAAATAAATAAATTTGGAAAAGCCCAATTCACTAAAGTAGCATTTATCAATAACTTTAAACAATAACATTTACAATATATTAATGAAAATAGAGAAACAAAAATAACCTTGGAAATTTATTTAATTAAATTATTTTTCTTTATTATCTCTCTCAACTGCTGGATGAATGTTTGTGACGTCAGTTAAAATTGATCTATTTTACGTAACTGCGCATCGCAACATTTTTTCAATGCTTTTTCGCTTTTAATAACATGTTGTCGAAGATGTAATTTATATTTTAATTAATGAATTAACTAATAAATCAGTAAAACATCATTAAAAAAACATTAAACGTCGAATTAAACATGACTTGATGAGATAAACAAGCACGTGTAACGCATTTGACGTAAAGTGAGCTTTACGCCCACGATAATACATTTTTGGCGTTAAAATCCTATAGTTTGGCGATAGTTATTTTCTTAATGGAAAGTGGTCGACCGGATAACGGAGAAGTATCAAAATTCTTATAAATCGTATGAAAATGAAGGGCATATGTATTTAATGTGTTTAAAAATACGATTAATGTTTCTCAAACGTTGAAGCTGAAAAACAAGCGAGTATACGAGGTATTATTATGTATTACGTAGGTCGCGGTACGAGCAACCATCTGGACAGGGTATATCCGGCAGATGCCATTTTTTCAGTACAATTAAATGCAAAATATATTTTTATTTGTATACATGTTGTTAAGCATAAAAACAACGTATATAAAGTACGTGTGAAGAGTTTGCGCCTGTGAAAGTGACGCTATCTAATTCTATCTATTCTAATCTTGAAATGCATTTTTACATTGATAAATCTAAAGAGAAAAATTTACAGGATTGTGTCAACATGACGTAATTTTAACCGATTTTTAAATTGTTCATTATAAAGAGTAGAATGTATACCGATTGTGACAACAAACGGCGCTATCGCTTTTGTTTTTATCGCGCTTGCACCACTTCTAAATAACATACAATTTCAATTTATACAACATCAATTATAAAAAGTCCTTCCGGCCTCTACCGGGAGGAAAAGGTAGCTTTCCTATATCTTCGTTTTAAAATTTTAGCTAATGTTACACGAAAACAGCAAGTTAAAATGCAAAGAAACGTTTACAAAAGATTCGTTAATACTGAATTTGAATAAGAAATTCGCCAACTTATTGAGCAATAGCCAAATTGGCTTCATTTATGAAGACTTATTTTGGTCGCCAAATTTGGCGACATTTCGCCAAATGTCGCCAATTTTATCGCCAATGTCGCCAATTTTGGCGCTAACGGATATGAATATATAGTTTTATGCGTAGGATTGGGAAAATTATTACAACAATGAAAGAAAATAATTTGCGAGTAATCGCGTTAATGTGCTGTTTTGTTTCAAAATGTCAGCCACCCTAGAATTTCAAACTGCTCTATCTGAGCCATTTTTTAAGATAGAGGTAAACCAAAAAATGCTCTGGAATCCTTGTATCAAGGCCTAACACGTAATTAAAAAATAAATTTGAATTTTTAACTTTTTTGTATATTTATTTTAGTTTTAAATTTTTAAATGGCCGCCACCTTGAAACAAAATGGCGGACCAAGCTGGCCAACGAATTCGGTCGAGACATTGGTTAGCTTAATACACACAATTAGTTTCATCAAAATTGATTTATAAATACGAGCGTTATCGTATGACATAGGTCATATATATATATATATATATATATATATATATATATATATATATATATATATATATATATATATATATATATATATATATATATATATATATATATATATATATATATGGATATATCTATATATATAAATCAACATTTGAACGGAGGGTGGTTTTGGGGTCTGGGGGTCATGATCGGTGAAAATATATCGAAATTTTCCGGAACTGCTTTCCTCCGAACGGCTGCAATAGGTAGCTTTATACTTTTTTGTATTGAAAGCTACCTAAAATGTTAACTTTCGAATGAAATTTATTTGAAAACTGCCACTTAATTTAACAACATTTTAAATAATTTTCAAGCATGAATAATTTTTCAAAGCTATCGCAACAATGGCCGCCAGGCATCAGTAATATAAAATAGCATCTGGGAAAGTTGCCACAATTGGAAATTGATTTCCCTAACCAACATAAAAAGTAAAGAAAATAATTAAAAAAACCCTCTGATAAATCATAAAATTAGATTAACCATAAGATAGAGAGAGCATTTTGGCGCTAGACTGAAATCTCTCAAACAAAAAAAAACGATTTTCAATTTATGTTCAACATAAAATTGATATCATGTTGAATTCGTGTTGATGTATGTGTTGCATCAGAATATGCTTGGAATTGTATTTTATTATTATTTTAAAGATCCATGGTGTATTTCACTGTATAAGAGGGAAAAGATCACGACTGTGGAAAAGGGATAATCATGATTATGGAAAGGGACCGAAAAAACCATACAAATAAATTATACTTGAAAACATCAAAAGTCTGCATCATCTGCAGATTGTACATTATTATTGTAAAAAAATTTCCCCATCTTTACATAAAAATTGATTAGCTTAAAACAATGGATGCATATTAGAAAATATGGATTTGAAATGAACAATGATTAAAGAGGACATTTTAAGGACATTATTTTAGAGGACTTTTTAATATTTAAACATTTTAAAACGTTTCTAACGTCGAATTTCGACGGTGCCTTTGAACAGATGCAATGCATATGCACATAGAAGTTCACTCGGTTGCATTATCACAGGGAGAGAGATGTGTGCTTTATTTACTGAATATGATATGGACGTAGGAATATACTATTTGTGTGATACTTCATAGGTCCATGAAATTTTTTCTTTACAGTGGTGAATATGGCGGTAATGTCGAACTTATTTGCATTAAACAGTTGTTTACGGATTGTTTGTTTGGAGTTTGCATCAGAAATGCTACTGTATTTCACTGGGGGAAAAAAACTTTTGAAATAAAATATTTAAAAGACTTTTTCATACGCACCCCTTCTTAAATAATAAAGAAGTTTATTTTACTGATATTGTTATAGTATTTTTTTCCGTCAAGTGTTGACGGGTTCCATCTAGTTAACAGTTAAAACATTATGATCGAAAGCCGTCAAATATCTGTAATAAAAAGGTAGATCTGTTTATTTTCACTGCCTATATTTCCACGATATTTTCTAAATTGCGACGATGTTCCTAATAATATAATATAAATTCATAAGCGCTATAAGTTTTTAAGCACATATCCGACTTTAATAAATCTATCCGCTATATATAAATCTTTCTAGCAGTGGTAATTGTGCTTAAAGTATTTCCAAATTTATTTAACTGCTCTAGACATCTTTTCTTACATTTCGCAGTGAAAGCACTTTGATTCTCTTTTAAGCAGTATCAGTTTCAATTCTGACAGTTTATCTTTCTGATGTTTAGTCAGATTTTTGTGAGTTTTCATTATACTTTGTGCTGCAGCACCTCTTAATGTTACATTTTATTTAAACTTCAACAGTGTCTAGATATCAAAAACAAAATTTCAGTTTTTCTTTGAATAAAATTGTATTGTAATTCACCTTTAAAAAAATCTGCGATGTTCATCTTAAATTTATTATATTTATTCATAGCGGTAAAGAACTTTAACGTATTTTTTTTATATAAATCCTGAGATGCATGAGAGTATGTCAATAAAATGTGTGTATATCAATAAAAAATGAAAGAAAAGAAAGAAAGTTCATGCAGGATTCATTAACATTGACACAATTACTAATCTAAGTAATGAAAATAAATACAGGGTTTAAATCTAAAATTTATATGTTCGACTACTGCAGAACCTGGATCACATATTCGGGGTTTTGTCTCAAGCACAAAAGTGATAATTAGTGTCACTTTCAAAGCAACTCATTTAAAACTATTTAATTATATATTTTGAATTTTTAAAATTTTAATTGTTCTTAATTAGCTCTGGATTTTATTAGTTTTACAATACATTTCTTAGTATTTAATAAATACAGCACATTACTTTCTAAAGTCGTGTAAAATCGAAAAGAGTAGTAAAATAAAGTATTAATTTCGACATAAAACAAATAAAAGTTATAAATAAAATAATGTACAAATTTTGCGAAATTTTAAATTTTCAGACTCAAGATCCAGCGCTTTTTTACGTTCTGATTCATTATCTTTGTATCCACAGATTTATTGCGTTAGAATGTAAAATTGAGTTATCAGAGTTAATTATGCTGCCACAGATCAGATGCTACCACATTCTGAAGAGAAATATTCTCCTTATTTAATGACAGAATAAATAAGACAAATATTACTATTAAAAGATAGTGGTAGTATTCCGCGTTAACTAACAACTCCAACAACTAAACTGAACGCAGGTAAAAAGCCAAAGGTCCGCGGGTCACGGATAAGAAGTAGGCGGGCCACGTGTTTGACATGCCTGGCTTTACAGGGACACTCAAAATAATTCAGTTACATTATGGTCTATAGAGAAAAACATTTGCGGTTTATTTTAGTGATGTTACACTATTTCAAACACATTGAAATTGATATATATATTATAAAAAAATATATATTTAGGACGTTATCAGTATGACCAAGCCATGAATTCTAATTTAAATGTAGCATTGTCTAAGAAGACAGATGTTAAAGTCGCCGAAGTCAATGAAAGTTTATTATATAACAAACGCATACTGTATCACAAAACTTTAATTAAATGGTGGATATAAATCACATTGTTAGTTTAATCAACCGGCGAGATATTTAGAGCAGTTGCAGTCGAACACTTGAGCGGAGTAGTGGCAAACAGTTCCAAAGGGTGTTTCTCCAAAGCATTTATGAGACTGGTTTTAAGATCAAATAGTTTATTTCATACTAATCATACTAATGCACAACTCCATTGAAACACAACTTCAGTAGAAGCTTGAGACCCGATTAGATCTATTAAATATTATTGAAGAAAAACTATCGACGCGTAGAATGGAATTCTCCAGTGATGGGGTTATTTGGACACTTCAAAATGCGTAAAAATCTGCCTTCCAAGCCAGTGTATGTGGTATAAATATCAAAAAGATTTAGCTTAAAGTTACATGGCGCGCTCTACGGAACCAACTAAATCCGTGTTAGGAGGGAAAAAGAGAGTATTAAGAGGAGGGGCATGCTCGCCAATGGTTGAAAAATTGGGCCAAAGGAGGTTTTATTTGACGTCAAGTCCTGACTCTTTCTTTTAGAGCGGAATTTTAAAAAGGCGAAAAGTTAGACGCGGGAAATACGCGCGATGGATGCTGGGATATCAAATGATAATTTTAATGAAAATAAAAATAGTATTATGAAATGTTCCTAAGAAATAAAATTCAATGTCTTAAAAGAAGGAAGAAATTAGAGGTTTTACAAATAAGTGTAGCTTTTAACAGTTTAAGATTTTTAGAATAAGAATTAAAAGAATATGTTGATTAAATGTATGGAATTAAAATATAATTTATTTTAAGATATTATTAAAAGACAGGGAAAAATGTAGAATTGTTAAGAATTTGGAATAAATAAATTAAGAAAAACGGCGGAATTTTTTTTATTATTACATATATATCACTGAAGTGCGCTAAAAGCGGTTTATTATACAATACTGTGTGTGTAAAATTCATCGTTCATTCCCAGGGACACACCCCCTTCCCTCCCACACAGGGTACCCACACAGGGACATCCCTGTTCGTTCACAGGGATTACATTCAGAGGAATGTAATAGGTAGTATTTCTTATGAAATCTACCTAAAAATCAGTTTTACTCGTATTTCCACAATAGGGCTGGCTTTAGACGAAAGCGAATTAGGGAGACCGCTTGAGTCGCTAAAATCAAACTGGCGGGAAACAGACAAAAAATTTGGTTAAAACTTAAATATATTTAAAAGATGTCATTTGTAGCAATGAATAAAAATTTCGCCTTATTCAAGGGACCCGAGCTAGTAAAACCGCATCTGGCACCAAACATGGAAATTTTAAATACTTCCATATTCCATTATTAAAACAATTGCTATGTATATAACATCTTTTAAAGAGCATCACTTGCATAAAAAAAAATCTATAAATAATATAAAATAAGTTTTACTAAATTATTCGCCAATTTGCGCTTTATGAAATTTTAGCTTCTTGTGAAATCTCTAACAAAGTAATGAGACTGATTATTACAACAAATCAAACAAATATTTTCGGTTTGCTCGTTGTAATTATTGGTTCGCTTCACACCCTCCTCCACTCAATTTATAATATAATAAATTTAACAGCATATATTACATTAAAACAATCAGCAATTTCCTGTACTGATACATTCAAAATCCCAAATAACTGAAATAAACACTTCAGAGAAACATTATCTATCATATAAAATATTTCAACAGAATTTGTTTTACTTTAACATCACAGTCAGTTAGAAATTCAGGGGGGACATTGAGCCCCTAGAATTTCCACATTTTCGGTTAATTAATGTCCCGAAAGTGCAAATCCCCCCCCCCTCCCTATACACACACGCTGAATACCATAATGCCATGGACGCCAACGAGACACAGGGAGGTGTAAAATATTGAAACAGTTACTGCTAGTCATCAACATGCAATAAAGAAATTTAACAAATAAAAAATATAATTTTTTTTACATCTCTTTTTCTACACATGAGATAATTTTTCAACACATAAACTCAGACAAAATTTTTAAAAATAATAAAAACTTTGTTCCATGAGAGTTTTAGCGGGCAGATCCCCAGTGACCAAAATTTCATAGTTCTTTCTTCTGTCAGTGCGTAATTAATCATCCTACTTGGGGATAAGTAAATTATATATATTTTTCAACATAAAAAAATACAGATTTAAATTTCAAAATTCAGGGAGGGGCAATTGTCCTCCCTTGCCGGCGCCCATGATAATCCTCTCCCTCCACATACACACCTACCCGCCATCCCGAACCTTCGAAATACCTCCCAGAGAAAAATGTCTGAATTCAAGACTGATTAGTTTATTAAATAGTCATCAAGAACATTTTTCATGATAATGGAAAAAAGCACGAAGAAAATGTAAAAAATGCATGGAAATATGAAAAATAATTAAAAAATGAATAATCTGCATGTTTGATTATTTTTTTATCAGATAGCACATTAATATTTTACAACTAAAATTCTGAAGAAATAAATAAATATTATCTTTTTCTTGTTTGCCACGCCATCGCGTAAACTGTTTTTTAATATCTCATTTGTGACGAAGGAGTGGGGGGGGGGGGGTAAATCGGATAAAAATAGGGAAGAAACATTTCAACATATTTTATTCTATTAAAATTGAACGCTTCGTATTAAAATTGCATGATATTCATTTCCACCGTTGCAAATAAAATATAATAATGGTTAATGGTTTTAAAAATTTAAATGCAAAATTACCACTAAACGATTTTAGGCAGTCACCAGTGGTCATATATACAGAGGCAGTCAAATACCAAATTCTCATATCTGTCACGCGAACGCCATTTTTAAAATAAATTCTGGGGAGAAAAAAACTCGCGGTATAGAAGTAAAAATATTTGCATTTAAAAAAATCCTTCTTTACCCTGGAATATGCATTAACAAATTCTACTAAGGAATTAATATTTTTTTCATAAAATAATAATTATAAAAAACAAATAAAAACATGTCTGAATTATTCTTTGCTCATTTGTCCCATTAAATCAACTGTTGCAAATAAAATACTTCCTTTCTTTATCGCCTTAATTCACACATTATTCAACAAGAGCGATATTCATCCACACCGGCAAAATCTGAATATCATAATGCAATGAAAGCATATGCGATATCCCACGCATGCGCTCAGAGTTTAATACCATAAAAACCGTCAATACCATAAAAACGATATATCATCCACTGTTAGTGGTCGCTGGCGAAATTCACCCTTCCTCTTTTCAAAATCCTTTTTAGCTGCGAGAATTCACACCGTTACTATTCATGAATACGGTGTATCATGGTTTAGGCTGGGGGAATTCACACCGTTCGTATTCATGAATACTCGGAGACGAGGGAGAGCTTTTAATATCGTGGTTTTCACGGTTTTCGTCAAATTTATGATATTTGCGATATACCATTGGGTAGGATTTTTGGCATCGGTATCACGATATGTATTTTATATCGGCTTTATCGATTTTATCGATATATCGCCGAGCTCTAGTACACAGGGTAGCAGAAAACATCTCGATTACATATGCGCATATTGGCGGAAATTGCTGAAGGGGAATTTTCAACTGCGCTATATGTGTTTCCTAACTGAACAAATTTTTAGCATTCGATGTATTATATATACAAATCTATGAATCATATACAGGGCTGCACAAAAGAGTTTTTTCCGAATATTGTTGGTAATTCCAGAAATTGGTGTTCTTCAAACTGTTTACTTAGACATCCGACATTAGACCTTATTAAACGGTAAATACTTCTGAAAAGTATTTTGGAAGTGTTGGAAAATGTTAAATAATCTGTTTGACGCATGATTTTTCTTTCTTTCTCTTATTTGTTTCGTAAGTGAAAATCAAAGAAAAAATATTTTCGTATAAAATTAAATTAGAAGCTATTTCTTTATTATAATTATATTTGATCATATTGAAAGTTTGAAAATCAGGGAAGCTATTTTCTTAGAAAAAAAAAAATATATAGATTTTTATTGATCATATTTTATAGTGTCGAAAAAGTTACTGATATGCATTATAGGTATTTTGATGCGCATGCTGCAATTTTATATTAGCATTCTCAGCCTTTCCAATCTTTTTTATTAACACTTTATAAAGTAGTTGAAAAGGATTTATGACTTCGGTTTGTCTGGCCATCTACCGTCTGTCTGTCTGTCCTTTTGTCTGTGCTCTAACTCGAGTAAATATACTCGGATTGCCCTGAAATATTTGTATGTTATTGTCGTGTACTATTGCATGATCCCTATAAAAAATGAAGTGTCCAAGGTGAATTTTAGAGTGCTGTCTGGTGTCGAAAAAAAAATCGCATCTGTAAACATGGCATACGTAATAAGAAAAAAGAGGCATCCTCATTTTGCTCATAGCCGACGATATAATTTATTTCAGTGAAATAATAACGATGATTTTTTTACATTGTAAAACTAGTTATAGCACGAAAAGAGCGAACCTCATTTGTCACGTTTAACGTACAATTTCCAACTAGTTAAATCTTGAAATAGCCTTCTTATCCATAGCATTCTATATTTTTCTTATATGTGAGCAATTTTCAGATGGTTAATCGAGTCACCTATTTACGAATATTGTTGCACAAAATTTATATTCATCTCATATTTGAACGTGCTTGAAATAATTTACTTTAGAGATGCTAAATACAGAAAACTTATCAGGAAAATACAGCGCTACAATCAAAAACACGTAAACTGAATATAACTAACTAAGATAAATGTAGGAATTATATAGTGTAAAAAATGACATTTGTTTCTTAATTTAGGAAAATATAGAATAACCACGAACGAAAACTAGTCTTTGGGGACACTGCAATACGTACCTATCATGTATATGCATAATATAAAATATGAAAATAAAACAAGCGTAAACTATTTATAAAATGCATTGCAACTCGAATAAAATCGTGGCTTGATGAAGTCATAAACTTTAAATCGAGGCTAACGAAAAAGACAGGCTACCGCGGTGCATTCCACTTATCTTTTTTGACTGACCGCTAGAGTGACGTGATGCTCTTTTCGTAACCTGCATTGGTGCATTCAAGCATCACATGACTCCGGCGGTCTGTAAAAAAAGATAACGCGTAAAGCACCGCGGTAACGTTTCTCCTCGCTTTAAATGCTCTATTACTGAATTGCGTAAAAGGAACATCCTTATAACTCCAAAAATGATAATCATATTAACTAACGGTATACTGCGTCGGATTAAGCGTCTCATTGCCAATTAAAATATATCTTTGAATTGAAATTTGAATGAAATACAGTATCATGAAAATTCGAAGAGTGTGGAACATAGGATTACAAATATCTAATCATCTAATTATCCGATCGGCTTTTTTATATTCAATCCTTAAAATAAACAATTTTTATATAACATTTATCAGAACAAAATTTCCTCCGAAAAAAAATAGTTTCGTATAACCGAGGTTACTGAAATTCAATAGGCTTCTTCTCGTTATTACATACGAGAAGTATATACCAAATTTCAAGTCTCTATCTCAATCTGTTTGAGAGATAGAGCGTTTACAGACACGCAGACAGACGGACGGCAAATTGTTTTTTCTAAAAATATGTTTGACGTAATCTCCAGTATCTAAAACGTGTAAATCCGTCAAATTTTTTTTTCGATTTTTAAAACGATTACAAGACATACCCTATACTAAGTATGATGGGTAATACATAGAAAGCCTCTTCCAAGTTACCAACGATTCCGAAAAGAGTTATTTACCTTTAGAAACCCCAGAAACCAATTGAGTAGAAAAATGTATATCTCTGGTTGCATCAAATCTGTGTTCGGGAACGAGACTATAGTTCGAGGAACAGCAAGATTTTTTTTTGTTTAAACAGGGTTCGGCACTTCAGTGAGAAAACAGCGTGATAATCCAAAAAAAGTTTATAGAGATTTTTTTTTTAAGTTTCTACTCTTTGTGTGTGTGTGTGTGAATGACTTTTTTTAAAAACCAGACTATTTTTGGTGGATCCCCTGGCGCACTTTTCTAGAGAAAAGAAGGTCCAGTTCAGAAAAATCAGGTCTAATTCATGTGGAGACGATGCTGTCCGGATGCATAGAAGGTGGTCGAAAATGCCGTCAAAGTTGGAGAACTCGTAAAATATTGCAGCGGACAATTTAGAATAAATCAGTATAGCTGGACAACGGGCACGTGAAACGAATTTAAAGGCACATTGTGTGTTTCCGCAATAAACAGGCGGTTCGTTATCCTGGAGTCTGAACTGGAGTTCGCGTATGAAGAAGAAGAGCGAAGCAGAATTGTTTACGACAGTCTTTTAATGAAAAACAAGCATCACAATGTCATATCTTGCACATTTCTTTCACAGTATTACATACCTCACTAACATTAGTTGTTCCAGAGCGTGCAATAATAGATTATCATTAAAAAGTGACATTCAAAACATATCATCAGGGGTGAATAGTGAAAGAGGATTTCATTTACTGTACGTAGAAGAATGCAAATTACTTCCAAAGGTGTCGAATGAGCATTGATGTCATCTTGTCGGTAGAAAGAAGAGATTGAAGTATTTCCACAAGAGTGGCACAGGGGTCCGGGTCATCTTAAGCTGCTATCAGATTCACCAACTTTTCAAGCAATTTTTGAGCCAACTCTTGATTTCCCCCAACTTTTCACGAAATATTGTTTCAACACCCAGTGTGATAGCAAACAGCAATATCTCCAACTTTTTATCACAGCTCTAAAAAAGTCTGCACTAGCCGCGACTTTTTCCCCTAACTATAACTTTTAACATTTCAGCCAGTCAGAGATAAGCGATTGATACGAATAGGCAATAAATATTAACGGCTGGTACTAGTAGTACTGGTTTTCCTCCAACTTTAGCAATGACAATTGTAACCTTTTTCTCCCTATGAAAAGGAAAAAGTTGAGTTAAAATCAGCTGAAAAGTTGGTTGCTCGAAAAGTTGGTGAATCTGATAGCAGCTTTAGAGGATGGTTTACGGTTGGTGACGAGAGGAAGGGTGCAGAACGATGATAGAAAAGCACGCGTTACGAATCTCGCCAAATGATTTGCATTTTTTGAGTGTAGATGCGTGAGTTTTTGAACGGGTTACCAGAACCGTTAAAACAAACACATGTTAAATTTATAATTGGCGACACGGAAGGGTAAATTTATTTGACTTACAGCACACTTTGGATAAAAATGGAAATGATTTTGAATTTTGACGGTTATGTGTTATGGGAACGACTGGAAAGGCATTTTGCAACTATTTTTATTTTATTGAATAACAAGCCTGAGAATGCATGTTATGGCGTTGCGGCATCTTTGAAAAAGTCATCTGGGACTTTTGAGGAAGCCAAAATTTGACCATGAGAGAAACATTTTATACATTGTGTTATTTATTTTAAAGTGATAACTGGCAGGGAAATTAAAATACGTTAACGATAAATTGATAAAGATATATATAATTTTGACTACATATATTTTCGTTAAGAGAGAAAGGGAACAGGCGCGTCTTTAAATGCCGGGAATATATATTAAATGCGATAATGCAGAAAAGGGAAAATATATTTACTAAAATAATTTAAATATAGATTTTCTTTAATTTGGAAAAGAATATATATGGTTTCTTTACCAATTTTTTTCGAGTAAAGAATCCTAATAATAAATTCACATATCAAAATGACACTTTTTGATAAAGTACTTGTATTATAAACTGAGCAAATGTTAACCGGCAAGAGAGATTAATTTTTTTAAACTTCAGATACAACTTTGGAAAATTGTATTTAATTTTTTTTTTTTTTTTTGCAGGTGCAAATTTTGAAGAGATTACACATATATTTAACACTAAATAGACCAAGAACCAATCATTTGACTGGTACCAAATGAAAATACTTCGACTGGAACCAGAAATTTCTTCATAAAATAAATAAAATATAAATGTAACAGAAATTAGTTAAATATGAAAGTTAAATAGTATTATATAAAAATTCTGGTGTGAAATGTTTTTTATAAAACTTTAGTGTAATTCTGGTATGTTTAGTGTTAAAAAATATTGCTGTTATTCTGTAAAATCTGCTTCTTAAAAATATGACGAAATATATTTTGTAAAGCTTGTGTAAAATTGCTTTCGCCCTCTACTTTTCGAATTATTGATTTTTTAAATTCATACTATTAGCTCACACTCTCTGTATATATATCTTGTTCAAATTTTTAATCGTTAATAAAATATTTTCTATTCATCCACTCAAGTTCAAATAATTTTTTTAAAACTTGTAGTGGATGACACTTTGTGTTAATACAGTTTTTTCAAATACTTATTCATTAATTAAATTTTATTAATTAATTTTAGTTTTAAATGGGAGAAAAAAATTCCTCCCATTGTTTTCATAAATGAAATGAAAGATTTATCTCAAATGAGTGATGCCACAGAAATAAAATACCGCAACGATGATTATAAAATAATGTTCAATAAAGATAACATGGGTCATTAATGCTGCACGGGTTTATTTTTTATATTTATGATTAAAAAGTAGGAATTGACTTAAAAAAATTATATTACTTGTTACGTGTTTGGTTATTTTTGAATAACCCGGCATAACCATAGAAATCTTTGGCAATTTGTCTAGAATTTAACGTTTCATTTAATCTCAAAATTTTTTTATTGAGCGCTGTAGGCAAGTTTGCATACATCTTCTGTGAGCGGTAATTCCTTGAACTGTAGTTTAATGACATTTATACTTGTTGAAATTCAACAAAATTCTTGCAAATTACCACAAAAGCTATTCCTTTATTCTATATTCTTAAGTTCGTGGCAAATCTGTCTCAAATCTAAAACAATTAAACAAGCTTACAAATCAATAAACTCGACTATATTACACACAGTACAATTTGAAACAATTCACATCTAATGATACTTTGATATTAACCAGGAAGAGATTCACCCTTTGAATGATTAACAAGTTAGTACAAATTTTCAGAACCAGGAAAATCATCCATTTTCTGACAGTGACCTAAATCAAGGGATAAGGGTCTTTACGGATTTAAATCGGTCTTTAGGATACTTTGGTATCCACTAGGAAGAGATTCCTCCTTTGAGTGATAACAAGTAGTACAAATGTTTGGAACCAGGAGATTATACCCTTTCAGAAAGTGATCATTAGAAGGATGAGGATATTTACGGATTTAAATCGGTCTTTGTGATACTTTGGCATCATCTAGGAAGAGATTCATCCTTTGATTGATTAATCCTTTGCAGGGCGGTAGAATTTTATATATCCCATTTAATTTATATCCCCAAATTCCACAATGACACCAGAATTTTGGAATAAAATTTTGATTTTATAATGTACGGGAAGGAAAGCTTTTACTTTTTTTTAAATAAAATTATTGGTAAATTTTGGTGTCATTCAATATTTCAACATTTTAGCAACTGAAGTACTTACTCCTCACAGGGTTAATAAGTAGTGTAAATTTTTGGAACCATCAGATTATCCCCTTTCTGACAGTGCTCGAAATTAGAGGGATTATTATGACTTTAAATTTACGACTTATTATTTACAACTAATTTACGACTATTATTTACGACTTTAAATCGATCTTTATGGTACTTTGGTATAAACTGGGACGAGATTCATCCTTTGAATGATTAACAAATAGTAAAAGTTTTTGGAACTGGGAGATCAACCGCTTTCTGACAGTGATCAAAATTAGAGGAATGAAAGTCTTAAAAAATTACCTTACAATTTACATTTTACAGAACTAATATATGTTAATTTTTTTACCTCATTTTACGTTTAATTTATTTAATTCACAGATCACCGGCTGCAAGACTAAAAAGTAATACAGAGTTGCAGATATTGAATCAATTCACTTCTTATCGCACGTCGATATCAAAGTTTATTTTGTTCTTTTTCAGCTTCATTAATTTAACTGATAGATTAACCATTGAATAGTAAATAAGTAGCTCAAAGTTGCCGAACCAAAAGATCGCCCATATCACAGACAACGATTAAAATTCAACAGATTTCTACCTCCGAGTGATGATGCACATTCCATTCCTATGTACGTTCAGGCTTATGGACTTGGTGTGCTTCTATAGATCCTATATCTTGACATAGATCTAGAGATATAAGATTTAAAAAAACCGCAACACTAATCATTGCTCACTTAGAATTATTCGAAATACAATCTTCATTAACCCTTTTTACGATTCGTTAATTGAACTCGAAGATTGATACATTAATTACTGATAAAATGGGTGCACTAGAAAAAACAAAACAAAATGCATCAGTCTAACTTATGTTTTTATGTATTCATAAATAGCCAATGGCTTCACTTTTTATGTGATATGAAAAAAAGTTAATTAAGATGAATTGACCATGAAACTATGAAACAAGATGACTTACTGAATAAATAGATCAATAGAAATGAAGAAATAACTAATACCTTTAAGATTCTTTTAAGAACGTGGGGTGATCTTATAGGTCAGTAGTTTAAAGATTATGCAAAATAACGTCCTCTGATTAATTAACAAACGTGCGTGATCGTCCTTCTAATCTTTATTTAACTACAACCGAAACTGACACCAAATATTTTGAATGTGCCTTAGGTGTGGGAAATCGGTTAATAAGAATGTTTAAAGTGGAATATTTATTTATTAATGGTTAAAAGTAAAAATCCCGAGGCAGCAATACTGAATATGTCGACAATTAAACAGGAAAACAAATATAAAAAATCGATACTCAATTAATATTCATGATATGATCTATGTATTTACATGTTTGGAAATATAGCAGAATCTCCTATCGTCGTTACAAGAATTTTTTATTTTCTGCATTGAGGGATTAATATAATTAGTGCGTCAAAAACTATTTTTGTACATTGTATATGGATTGGACTATTGCATAATAACTCCTATTTTGGGCTTTATTATTATTGTATACTGCTAAAACTTTTCAGTTTAATAACGGAGAATTTATTGGTAATAATTTATCTTAAATCTTGCGCAAATTTACAGAGAGATGTAAACCGTGATTACGTTAAAAAACAAAGAACTAATCTGTAAATTTATCGTAGTCTCTGTAAAATTATATTTATGAAAAATGTTCAAGATTCTGTAGAATTTACATGCATAAAAATACTGAAGACTATAATTTTACATGAAAAAAAACCCGTATAAGTCTGTTAGTTTTGTTGTTCATACAATTAGTAAATTAGTAAATTATAACACATTGTATACGAGAATTTTGTTCCGACGTATTATAACACAAGCGAGCCAATTTTTCGAAAAATATGCGAAAAATTTATTGTTACAAGAAATTGAAATCTCATCTGTTATACTATAACTATTAACTTGAAATAGATTGATGTCTTCCTCTGTCCAAAATTTCCGGTGCAAGCATTAATTTTTTCCACTATATATATATTTTTTTTAACGTGCACTAATCATTGAGAATCTTGATAGAATGCTTCTATTGAGAACTAGTGTAAATGAGCCAGGAATATCTTTTTTCTGTGTTTACAGAAAGCTTTAGTATTTTATACTATTCTTAAATCAATAAATAAATTAAGGCCTCAAATACAACTGGCTACTTTCTGACACATTTTTTATTATTTATTTATTTTTTTTGTTCACAAATGCATGCAATTGACAGGTGTTCTTATTCATAAACTTTGCAATTGAACAGATTTTTTTTTTTCGGTAAAAGCAGACCTTTCAAAAAATTCCACCAAAGTTTCTGCTATGAATCGAATTTCTGGACGCGACAACTCAAGAAAGAGGAATAACTGCCGCCCTGAGATGACAATAGTTTATAACTCAAGTAGTACTAATTAATTGATCGGAAAAAGAAAAAACTCTTCGATTACAATTTTTTTCAATAATCATGCCTGCAAGTATCATGCTTTTACGTTTAAAAAATATTATGTTTTTTTTTTTTTTTTTATGTTTAAAATATACACCAAGAGAACCGTCTATGGACGATTCTCAAAGAAATATTTTTCCCCACTCGACAATGCGAAACTTTCTGACACATTTTCTGACTCATTTTTTCAAATAAAAACATGATACTTGCAGGCATGACTATTGAAGTGACTTGTAATCGAACAATTTTTTTCACTTTCCGATAAAGGAATTATATCATGAGTTATAAGCGATTATTGTCTCAGGACGTCAGTTTTTTTCTTTCCTTCACTGTCAATTCGTAAATTCGGTTCACAAAGCCAACTTTGACAGCATTTTCTGAAAAAAAATTTGCATTTACCGAAAAAAAAAAGAAAAAATAGTTCGATTACAGAGTTTCTGAATATGTGCACCTGCCAATTGTTTGCGAAAAAAAATTAATTAAAAAGTTTGACAGAAAGTAGCCAGTTTGTATTTCAGATCAGGACGTCAGTTTTTTCTTTCCTGCACTGTCAATTCGTAAATTCGGTTCACAACGGCAACTTTGACAGCATTTTCTGAAAAAAATCTGCATTTACCGAAAAAAAAAAAGAAAAAATAGTTCGATTACAGAGTTTCTGAATATGTGCACCTGCCAATTGTTTGCGAACAAAAATTAATTAAAAAGTTTGTCAGAAAGTAGCCAGTTTGCATTTCAGATCAGCCTTAATGAAAAGGCTGTTGTACTTTTAATAGACATTAATAAAAAAAGAAAACCGCCCAGTTAAACTGAGAGCATTGAGCTCACAGGCTCACTCTAATTGAATATCATACTCTCATTTCAAAGAGTTTAAAATAAGACCCTCAAAAATAAAGATATCGACAATATATTAAGGGGGATCATCTCCCGTCCCCCAACCTTATAATTAACCAATGAACCCCCAAAACTAATCAGGGAAGCCCCTTAGTACAATGTACATATATACAAAATTTGAAGAAAATCGGATAATTCTGCATGAAAAAACATTTATCTAAATTGAGGTGGGTGAGCCTCCCGTTCCCCCCCTTTATATTTAACCAATGAACCCTCAAAACTAATCAGGGAAGCGCATTATCACAATGAACCTATATACAAAATTTGAAGAAAATTGGATAATTTTGAATGAAAAACCCATATATCTAAATTAAGAGGGGGGAGGGTAGCCCCCGCGTTCTCCCTTTATACTTAACCAATGAACCACCAAAACTAATCAGGAAAGCGCATTATCACAATGAACCTATAAACAAAATTTGAAGCAAAACAGTTATTTTTATCAAGAGTTATCACGTTACGTACATACATACATACGTACGTACATACAAAACCGGCGGGCACATTAGCTCTCAGGCAGGGCTCGGAAGTAGCGCGCTACAAGTAGCGAAACTACAGTAGCCACTACTTTTTTAGTAGTTTGTAGTGTAGCGCGCTACATTAAAAAAAGTGTGGTGTAGCGAGTAGCGCGATACAAAATATCAGTAGTTTGTAGCGATCATCGACGCTACTTTTGACGCTACTTTAGGAGGGAGGAAAAAAGTGTCAATCTTCAAATCACGTGATTATAACTTGTTTCTTTTGTGCGAACTTTTCTTTTGTGCCCGTTCCCCCCCTTTATATTTAACCAATGAACCCTCAAAACTAATCAGGGAAGCGCATTATCACAATGAACCTATATACAAAATTTGAAGAAAATTGGATAATTTTGAATGAAAAACCCATTTATCTAAATTATGGGGGGATTAGCCCCCCCCCATTCCCCCTTTATACTCAACCAATGAACGCCCAAAACTAATCAGGGGAGCGCCTTATCACAATGAACCTATAAACAAAATTTGAAGCAAAACGGTTATTTCTATTAAAAGTTATCGCGTTACGTTAATACGTACAGTCGTGGAAAAAAAAAACGGAACACCCCCCACTAACTCTGCAACAAATTATAGTAGAAGGAAGTGACTGGTACCAAACGATTGGAAATAAAGTCTACTTTTAAGTGATGTATATAAAATTTGCTTAGGGGGCCATATACATATAAAAACACACCCAAACTTTGTTTTTTTCAATAGCAAGACCCAAATTTGACAACATATTTGAAATCTGCAGTTCAAACTATGCCTAGATACCAAATTTCATTAAATTCCTACGATTAGTTTCTGAGAAATTAATTACTTTATAATGAGCATATTTAAGGGGCTGTATCCAAATTGAAGTTCGGTACTCGATTGCTGAAATGCTGCAGAATGTCACCTTTTAATGTATTATGTTTTACCGATATGACCATTTTACTCACTTAATAAGTTTCGGTTATTGTTATATGCTGTAAGATAATGTTTACAAGTGTTGAATTATCCGATTTTAACCCCTTGGGGACGAGCGACACGTATGCGTGACGCATAAGATGCTCAGAATCCTCGATTTTTCCCACCAGTTATTTTTTATTGCAAGCTTTGCCTTATTATATCTTAGCATTTCCACAATTCAATTAGACGAAAATTTCTGTTTTGAAAAACCGGTGGTAAATTATTAAAAATTCTGTAATAGACTCTCGTCACGAAGGGATTAAAAAACCATAAGATTATTTGTAATTAAAATAGTCTTAGACTATGTAAATGTTATTGGAATTTTACAGGTGCTTTTATAATGCTTTTTCTCAGATTTTGCATCTATTTAACTCGCCTTTTCTTTAGTTTATTGGCAGAAACGTGAATAATATTGACAGATACAAAATTTAGAATTAAAAAAAAATAGTATAAAGCAGCGTAATGAAACAAAGTAAAAATAACAACAAAAAAAAAAAACGCTGATAAATTGTTTTTTAGTCTGAAAATAAATCCAGACATTGCTTTTTTTTAGTAGCGAGAGGGGGGGTGGGTGTCTTGTTTTGAGATATGTTCGCAGAATTTACATTCCGATTTATTTGAAGACCTAAAACTAAATATATGTTATAAAGACATCTGAATAACTTTACATCCGTTATTCTCCTTCGGAATAGGGGTAATAATTCTATGATTAAACCTATTCTGGTAGTTCATTTGAAATTTTACAATTAACTCATTAATGCCTCCTGGCAAGAAAACTTGTCATATGACATTTATTATTATCCATATACTTAAAGCTAACCTGCTTTTTAGTTTTTCGTGCAAAAATGCTATTTATACGCATGCGCGAGCATTCAGCTAATCAGCTAGAGGCTTTTACTATCTTCAGACGCGATGTTCCAGCCAATGAGGTGAAGGCTTTTTCCTCTCTCTAGAAGCGTATGTGGTCCATTTGGTTGTTCGGTTGTTGAAACTTTATAGATTTCTTTTATTAAGGTATTTTTTCATTTTACCGTATTTATTTTCTTTTTAAGTCGTATGTATTTTAGTACTTTGAATTTTTTATAACTAACCCTTTTTTTGAGAGAGAGAGAGATTTCGTGGCACGAAATTCCGCGAATCGTTTCCGATGTAAACAAACTAATTTTAAACTTTTATTATGTAATTCTGTGTGATATGATAAAATTCAGGTTTTCTCAGCGACGATCACAGTATTTTTACCAAATAATTTTTGTATTAATCAAGCTTTTTTGGTTATTAAGCATAGCTAAACACGAAAGAAAACTTTGTTATTTTAAGATTTTGATGTGAATTATTTGCGTACATTTATAAGACGAGTTTCACTGAATAATTCAAGAAAAAAAAAATCTCATTATACATATTTAGTTTTGCATTATTAATTATTTACTTGGCCTTTACTTTTAATATTTCAAACTTACAGCTGAATGTAACTATTAAAACATTTGAAATACTGTATTCGTAAAATGAAATTAGTTTAAACACTCGACAATTACTTTTAGTTATGCATTATTAATTATTTACTTGGCCTTTACTTTTAATATTTCAAACTTACAGCTGAATGTAACTATTAAAACATTTGAAATACTGTATTCGTAAAATGAAATTTCAGCTTAAACACTCCACAATTACTTTTACTTATGCATTATTAATTATTTACTTGGCCTTTACTTTTAATATTTCAAACTTACAGCTGAATGTAACTATTAAAACATTTGAAATACTGTATTCGTAAAATGAAATTAGTTTAAACACTCGACAATTACTTTTAGTTATGCATTATTAATTATTTATTTGGCCTTTACTTTTAATATTTCAAACTTACAGCTAAATGTAATTATTAAAACATTTGAAATACTGTATTCGTAAAATGAAATTTCAGCTTAAACACTCGACAATTACTTTTAGGTTAAATTCAGGTTTTCTCAGTGACGATCACAGTATTTTTACCAAATAATTAAAAGTACTACATGCATGCATCTATCTATCTATATTAGAAATTGTGCAGGTTTCTGGTCACTGTTTTGTTTACATATTTTAAACAAAAATTTCAATTTAATAATGCACTGAAAATTATAATGAATGCTTACAATTAAACACAACAACACAAAACAAAAAATTTCACAAAAACACATTATTTCCCCGATATTTTCCCACAACTAATCAATAAATTTCATGATATTTTATTGCGATTTTAAACCATGAACTTTAGTACTTTTCTGTTATACGGACACTATGCCAAAATGTATGTATGTATGTAAATGTATGTATGTATGTTTGGCGACAATAGTGTACGTATAACGGAAAAGTGCCTGAATTATTATTTATATATATATATAAAATATAAACATAATTGGCGACACAGCAAGTTTTCTGGATTTCTCCCTGTCTCTCTAACCACATTGTTAACAAAACAAAAAATTCACGAAAAACACATTATTTCCCCGATATTTTCCCACAACTAATCAATAAATTTCATGATATTTTATTGTGATTTTAAACAATGAACTTTAGTACTTTTCTGTTATACGGATACTATGCCAAAATGTATGTATGTATGTTTGGCGACAATGGTGTCCGTATAACGGAAAAGTGCCTGAATTATTATTTTTTTATATATATATAAAATATAAACATAATTGGCGACACAGCAAGTTTTCTGGATGTGAAAGGCGGAGATGAATTTCATTCATTCAATGACTGTTTTAAAAGTTTCAAGTTTGGATTGAGTGCACCTGAACATAAAAACCAATACCTATTTCTATGTTCATGATTGAGTTATTTGGATATCTTTTCGTATAGCACAGAAAATCATTTCTCCCGCTTTCGTAATACAGATAAATTCTGGTGTATTTTTTTTTCTTCTTTTTATATCATAAGTACTTTTCTACTTTAAATTTTTTAATTGTCGAGTTTCTAAGCTGAAATTTCATTTTTCGAATGCAGTATTTCAAATGTTTTAATAATTACATTCAGCTGTAAGTTTGAAATATTTAAAATATTAAAAGTAAAGGTCAAGTAAATAATTAATAATGCATAACTAAATATGTATAATGATCAGAATGACATATTAAAATGTGTATAGAATGACATGAAAATTTTAAAAAACTGAAATTTTGCACTTGCAACTTAATTGTAAATTTCATTGTTTACATTGGAAACGATTTGTGGATTTTAAGAATTTGCTGAACTTCGTGTCCCAAATTACTAAATCTCTCTCTCTCACTCTCCAAAAAAAAAAAAAAAAAAAAAAAAGTGTTAGTTTAAAAAAATTCAAAGTAGCAAAATACATACAACACAAAAAGAAAATGAATACGGTAAAATGAAAAAATTACTTTAATAATAGAAATCCATAAATTTTCAACAACGACATCAAACGAACGTATCTCATCTTTCGTTTGTGATGAGGAACGCTCCTTTGGCCCCCTCCACTCATTGGCTGAATTGTAAAGGGCAAAATTGGGGGACAAAATGACTACAGCATTTCTGAGAAAAGAAAAAATCAGAAAATTCACAGCAAATAATTATTTTTGTTGCAAGTTGGGTTAACTGTCTTTATGGTTCGAGTCGATTTCAGACTGAGTGTAGATTTCTGCAAGTTGGATTTGGGTTAACCCGATTTTTCAAAAGTTAGTTCAAGTTCAGTATATTATTTCAGATTAAAACTATACCTATCAGGGCGGGATTCGCGCGGAAAATTTTGAAATCCCGCCCAAAAAAGATCATGAGCGGGAGCCTCCCGCCCAAAAAATTTCAGTATTTTTGGAGAAATTTGCATTATTTAATTTACCTGCAACTGAACGATAAATTTCGTGATTTTTTTCCCCCGCAACTGATTGACGGACTGTGTGTTTTTTCCGCGACTGATCGACGAACTTTGTGGTTTTTTCCGTGACAGATCAACGAACTTTGAGTTTTTTCTGCGACAGATTGACAAACATTGCGTTTTTTAAGCGACTGATCGACGAACTTTGCGTTTATTCCGCAATCGATCGACGAAATTTTTCTTTCTTCCCTGACTGATCGACGAACTTTGCATTTATTCCGCAAACGATCGACGAAATTTGCTTTTTTCCGCAACTGATCGACGAACTTTGCGTTTTTTCCGCGACAGATCAACGAACGTTGCATTTTTTTCTGCGACTGATCAACGAACTTTGCGTTTTTTCTGCGACAGATAGACGAACATTGCGTTTTTTAAACGACTGATCGACGAACCTTGCGTTTTTTGGGGACAGATCGACGAACTTTGTGTTTATTCTGCAATCGATCGACGAAATTTGCTTTTTTCCCACGACTGATTAACGAACTTTGCGTTTTTTGGTGACAGATCGACGAACTTAGCGTTTTTTCCGCGACAGATTGATGAACTTTGCGTCTTTTCCACGATCGATCGGTGAATCTCAATCAAGTAACATCTAAAGTCAGAAATTTATTTAACAACCTAATTGTTAAGGGTCCCTAACACATTTAATGGAACTTGAAAAATACACTGCATATATAAAACTTAACTTTCTTCCCTTTTTTATAATAAAAATAAACATTTTACATAATCATTCTCAGTTGACTTAATTTTTTCAATGGTATTTTGTCATGTCTGCATTAATGTAATTCTTTAAATAGCACGTAAAAGAATAGTGGGGTTTAAAGATTTTTTTTCTCCCTCCCAAACATTACAACTCCCCTCCATTTAAAAATGTTGGTAGGGAGACTCCCGTCTTTGGAAAAATTGAATTTCAAGCCCTGCCTATAATATGTTTGTGTGTATTGAGGTTTGTATAGATGTTTGTGTGTGTGCTGTTTTTAATACAGACAGTTTCATTTTTCACACGAACCTTTCAAAAAATTCACATTCTTTGCGCAATGCTTTAACAAAATTCGCATTTTTTTTCGCGATTCTTTAATGAAATTCGCATTTTTTTCTGTATCTTTATTTTGTCGAGATTCATAATTTTTTCAGCTATCCTATGACGTAATTCGTGTTTTTTTTTTCAGCGATAATTTGACGAAATTTGTGTTTTTTCTGCGATTTTTTTTTTTCACGAAATTTGCGTTATTTTCCACGATTCTTTTATGAAATTTACGTTTTTCTGTGATCCTTAGACGAAATTTTCTTTTTTCGCAATGCTTTGATAATAATCACATTTTCTCTGCTGCCTTTTGATAAGATTCATGAATTTTCAGCAATCCTTCGATGAAATTCGCGTTTTTTCAGCAATCATTGAATAAATTCGCATTTTTCTCGCGATACTTTAACGAAATGTACGTTTTCCAGCGATTTTTTGATAAAATACATTTTATTCCGCAATTTTTAGACGAAGTTTGGCAAGAAAGCGCTATCTTTGGGTGAAATTTCCTGTTTTGCGATTCTTTGACAAAATTTGCTCATCTTTTGTGTAAATCGCGTTTTTCTGTGGCCTTTTAACAAAATTCACGTTTTACATGATCCTTTGATGAAATTAGTGTTTTTCCCGTGATCATTTGACGAAATCTAGGATTTTTTTCCCGCGAAGATTGATTATATGTTTTTAGTCTGCAGGTGCCCTAAAAAGTTTGTGACGCCTGTCGCTGCATTGCACGCATTCTGCCACGGTGTATCAAACAAACAAAATTCATCCTAAAGAATTATTGTTTCGTTTCTGGAAATGAACAACCATCAACTCATTGGCTGAATTATAAAGGGTGAAATGTGTAGGCACTGAGTATCATCTATACTATTAATGTCGGTAAACGTCTGTCTGTGTGTGTGTTGTTGTGTCTGGCGTCTGTAAGCACAAAACTCTGCATGCAGACGACGGACATAAGTGCTTTTGGTATAAAAAAATTCGTAAGTGGAGTTTTTAAAATTCACAACATTTTGCGGGAGAAGAGGGGTGCGAACGAATTTAAAAAATGAGTCCGCATCAATAATTATGGCGGGGGGGGGGAGTATGTTTTGCCTACATGGGGCGGAGACTTTTCTTTGTTGACACAACTCATATGATATATCGTTCGAAAGGCCTGTGACTGCCTTTTCATGTTATGCATCTGTGTGGTCCATCCCCCCCCCCTGCCAATTGGGGCACTTTTCTAAATTTTGCACATACCACTCATGTTATATATCGTTAAAAAGGTCTGTGACCGCTTAATCATATTATGCATCTCCGGTGTCCATCCCCCCAATTTGCCCCCCCCAAGGGGTTACTTTTGTAAATTTTGCACAATCCCTTCATGTTACGTATTGTTGGAAAGGTCTTTGACTGCTTATTCATGTTATGCATCTCCGGGGTCCATCCCGCCACTTCCCCCCCCCCTTAAGGGGGGCAATTTTCTAAATTTTGTTGACACCCCTCATGTCATATATTGTTGGAAAGGTCTGTGACTGCTTAATGATATTATGCATCTCCAATGTCCATCTCCCCACTTTGCCCCCCCCCCTCCCCCAAGGGGGTACTTTTCTAAATTTTGCAGACAACCCTCATGTCATATATCGTTGGAAAGGTCTGTGACTGCTTAATCATATGCATATCTCCAATGTCCATTTCCCCACTTTGCCCCCCCCCCTCCCCCAAGGGGGTACTTTTCTAAATTTTGCAGACAACCCTCATGTCATATATCGTTGGAAAGGTCTGTGACTGCTTAATCATATGCATATCTCCAATGTCCATTTCCCCACTTTCCCCCCCCCCCTCCCCCAAGGGGGTACTTTTCTAAATTTTGAAGACAACCCTCATGTCATATATCGTTGGAAAGGTCTGTGACTGCTTAATCATATGCATATCTCTGATGTCCATCTCCCCGCTTTGCCCCCCCCCCCCCAAAGAGGTACTTTTCTAAATTTTGCACACAACCCTCATGTTATATATCGTTGGAAAGGTCTGTGACCACTTAATCATATTATGCATGTTCCGTGTCCATCCCCTACTTTACCCCCCCCCCCAAGGGGGTACTTTTTAAAATTTTGCACACACCCCTCATGTTACATATCGTTTGAAAGGTCTTTGACTGCTTATTCATGTTATGCATCTCCTTGGTCCATCCCGCCATTTCCCCCTCCGCAAGGGGGCACTTACCATTTACTTGCACAACAGCGCTAAATGTGTCCGATGAAAGAAATTCCGAGAGTACATGTGCCAGTGAAACTTAGCCAATTGCTGTTCTTCAACCTAGCTTTAATTCAAAGTGGGTTTTTTATTTATTTGAATTATTCTGCAAAAGTTTCAAACATTTTAAAGCAGCTATGAATTTTATTTTTATGGTACTATCAAGTTTTTTGCCGTCAAATTTTGACGGGTTCCATCTAGTTTATTATTATTATTATTATTAGATTTTTTTGCACAATGCTAGCGATTGGGAAATAATCTTGCCTATCAGAAAACTATAAAAATAACTTGTAATTTTTTTTCAATTAGCCTGTTTAATCGAATAGATTTAAATACGAAAGTTATAGAAGAAATATTATAATTTTTTCTTCGCAATAAACTACCAATATAAACCTTACCTATTAATCCATGCTGAAACAGTTTGAAGAGACACTTGAAAATGCCCAGCTATATAACGAAAACTTCTTCCAGCTTGCCACATGCCAATCATTTGGCCTTTCGTTGCTTCAGTTAATTGTGGGGCCATTTTGTTTCAGCAAATACTCTACACATATGCATTTATAATAAACTTCACTTCAAACATATATACTGCAGAAAAAACAATATAGCTTTATTAGAGTGGAAAAGAAGCTATAAATCCATTTAAAGGTAACAAAAATGATTAAGTTTTTTCTAAGGTAGAACTGATCATATTTTTCAAAAATGAGCTTTATTAATTTAAAAATAAAAGCGAAACTATTTTCCATAAATGACGTAAACATGCATCTCATGCAAATACGTTCTACGTAATTTTAATGAAAAATTTTAAAGCAGACATTGAAAAAGTAAAAGAAATATATATATATATATATATATATATATATATACTAATAAAGGCTGGGGTTCTGGTGCCTCGCTATCTTATATCTTATTACAATCGCAGGTCGTTGTCAGAGTTGTTTAACGTAAGATCACGAAGCATTGAAATACGGTTTACGCATTGTTTATAGTGTAAGACAGACTTAATCTCTAAGTTTATCAAGTCACTATAATCCCAGCCTATGAGTATAATATTTTCTCAAAGAGGAATGAGAGCTCTCCGACCCGAATATCGATTCTTACCACTAAATTTTAATAGTATTCTCCAAGGTAAAGAATTTCAGATATTTTGTCCTTGAATAAGGTAACAAATACTATTAAAATTTAGTGGTGTCAATCGGGATTTCGAGTCGGAGCGCTCCCGTCCCTATTCAAACTATGCTTTAATGCACATCATAGACGGCCCCTTAAAGCAGCATTTTGTCGTTTTTTAAGCATAATTTGAAAACTAATTGGAAGGAAAATTTGAAATTTTGAATACACATAAAGTAGGACATAATAAATATAAATCCATCAAAAAAATTGTAGGTTGCAATTCATAATTTTTTCGAATATTAATTTCATAATTCATAATTCATATTATAAAATTTTAAAAATTACAAATTTGACGTAGTTATGTTTGGGTTTTTGAGTTTTATAACCAAACAAAACGTTAGCACATTAGGATTATAATTTCAGGAGATATTAATAAAAATATGAAAATATAATTTAACATTAGAAGCTCTAAAATTTGAATGTTTATAACTCAAAAACTTATCATCCAAATGACTTACAATTTTGTATCTAGGCATAGTTTGAACCGAAGATTTAAAATATCATGTCAAAAGTGGGTGTTGCCATTGAAAAAATTAAAGTTTAGGCTGGTTTTAATATGTATATGGCCCCTTAAGCAAATTTTAGATACATCACTTAAAAGTAGACTTTATTTCCAATCGTTTGGTACCAGTCACGTCCTTCTACTATAATTTGCTGCAGAGTTAGTGGGGGGTGTTCCGTTTTTTTTTTCCACGACTGTACATACGTAGATACATACATACAGAACCGGCGGGCACATTAGCTCTCAGGCTTTGATAGCCTGTGAGCTAAAAACTAGACATTTACGCAGAGTCAAAATCGATTTCAATAATGTCGAAACATTAGCTAATTTCATGAAATTCCATCCATGCTTTGTTACGAGAAGTAATAGAAATAATTAACGAAGAAGAATTCGCATGTAATGACGTGTTACACAGCAAATTTTACAATAGATGGGCTCCCTCCATAAAAGAAAACACGAAGAAAGTAAAAACAGTGATGTTTGTTCCATTCGGTGTTTTACATTTGCTGAAAGTATCTCGTCACATGGAGAGAAAATATTTTTTAAAAGATCTTTTAACTATGTGTAAAAGTCTAATTTTTAGTTCACAGGCTATCAAAGCCTGAGAGCTAATGTGCCCGCCCGTTCTGTATGTATATGCATGTATGTACGTATGTATGTACGTAACGCGATAACTCTTGAAAAAAATAACCGTTTTGCTTAAAACTTTGTTTATAGGTTCATTGTGATAAGGCGCTTCCCTGATTAGTTTTGGGGGTTCATTGGTTATGTATAAAAGGGGGGAACGGGGGCTAACCCCTCTTAATTTAGATAAATGAGTTTTTCATATGCAGAATTATCCGATTTTCTTCAAATTTTATATATAGGTTCATTGTGATAATGCGCTCCTCTGAATAGTTTTGGGAGTTCATTGGCAAAGTATAAAGGGGGAAAGGGGGGGGCTAATCCCCCATTAATTTAGATAAATGGGTTTTTCATGCAGAATTATCCGATTTTCTTCAAATTTTGTATATATATTCATTGTAATTAGAGGCTTCCCTGATTAGTTTAAGGGGTTCATTAGTTAAATATGAGGGGGGGGGTTAACGGGGAGATACCCCCCCCCCATTATATATTGTCGATTTCTTTATTTTTCGAGGGGCTTATTTCAAATTCTTTGAAATAAGAGTATAATATACAATTAGCGTGAATAGCCTGTGAGCTCAATGCCCTCAGTTTAACTGGACAGTTTTCTTATTATTAATGTCTGTTAACAGCTATTGTCTTCTATTAATATATTTATATAGTCAATTATCATTATTGTAGTTTATAATAATTTATAGTAATATATTCCAAATTAATTTAGAAACTCCACTTAATTTTTTTTTAGATATTTTTTTTTTATATTACTTGCGTATTTATTAAAATATTACATTTCTCTTAAAAATTACTATTTCGTAAATTATTCCCAGTGAAAAATTAATTTATGACTAAAAGGAAGTGAGTTATATTTACTTGCTCAAAACGACCAGATAAATAATACAATTACTTTTCAATTATTCGTACAAAAAATATGTAAGCTGTGCTTACCTTGTTATAATGCATAATCCTTATTAATGATGCAGCGAGTGATGCTTGCTGTTGGAATCTTATAAATTCAATTTTATTAGACAGAAGCTGTAATCACAGAGCATCGTGACTTGTTGCGAAAGAAATTTTATAGATCTGAAAAACTACATAATATCTTGGTTAAAATAGGTTACACTTATACAATATATAAAAGAACGTTATTGAATCCGCAAAAAAAGTTATGCTTCGTCAAAGTTCCAGAGCGTATTGCTTCCAGAACGCAGTTTTTATTAATATTGGACGAGCGAATTGTTTATGTCTTTCTGACATGAAGTTTCAGCGTCAACTAACTAATAAAAGGGGCTCTTAAATGTTCTTTCACGGTATTAGTCCGTCGAACACATTTCACAAAGGGTTTATTGCTGACTAAACAGTTTTTACTTTCTTTAAAATGCACATTGTAGTGATTATCTCTCTGTAGATCTGTAGTGCTGCTATCTTGTGGGGTTTTGAGGAAGTTCCATTTCTGGTAGTGGCGACACCTGTTGGCAGTCCACGGAACGAATTGCATATATCACAAACGCGTTGCTTATATCACAAACGGCGGAACAGATGAAATCAATTTCTGAACTGTTTCCAACAATGACAAATTAATATTAAGTTTTGTTGATTCATCATTCATGGCGTTTTTGATTTAGCCACGTTTCTTCCAGTTTAAATATGGGGGAATTATCCTCACTTTTATATTTTATGCTTTTCATTTCTAATATCTTATTTCTGGTTTTTTTAATGTGTAATCGCCCAAATTTTGTACAATTTTAACTTTAATAGTTCGTACAAAGATGAAATCATACAATTTATTTTTTGTGTAATTTATAGTAATTTGGTCTTGATAATTCTGCCATGGTTCCACAATAATTTCAAATGTTTTCATCTAAATTTTTTTAATACTTGGAAATTTTTCTATAGAAAATTTCTCACGCCTTGTATTCATAGTATTTCAAATTTTAATTGCTTAAAAGGTGTATAGCTAATATAGTGAAAAAGTATTCAAGCCGGAACTCGAACCCAAGTCATCAGTATAGCGCACTGACGTTCTACCAACTGAACCACTTGAAACGACACCCAGCCTGGCACTTCTCACTATGACATGTTGGCAAGGCTACAAACGCAGCACAAGATGGAATATTATTATTGTGCTCATTCTAGTTTTTAGTACCAGATCTCCCTTCTAAAGGCATATATACAGGGTTACCAAAAAGTCTTTCCCTGATTACAAATATTTTTCATGCCCCGATTTTATTATACATGGTGTCCGAAAAATACATTTCCCACACTGATTACAAAATTTATTCATATCTACTAAATATGAGATAGACAAGTGAAACTGGCGTCAAAATGTTGGAATACAAACCAAGTTTTTTGTTGCAGGTGACTGTAGTGTACTGTGTCTGTAGTGTAGAAATGTCATTGTCCAGGAAATCGGAAATGTTCACAAATCAGGAAAAAGCTCAGTGTGCCCTCTGGTATTACGAGACGCTTTTGACATTTGTAATTTACGTGAGCCTGTATGCACTAATTTCTTGCACTGTAAAAATTTTACAGCAAAGTAACCGGTCATTCGACCGTTTTCAATAAAAACGGTTGAATGACCGTACTTAACAGTACATAACCGTAATTTAACGCTATTTTGGCTATAATATTGCTCATATTAGGGTAAGAATACTGTTAAATTACGGTTATAAAACCGTTTTTTATAAAAACGGTCGAATGACCGGTTACTCTGCTGCAAATTTTTTACAGTGTGGGACTTAGTACAAGAAACTGTCTCTCTTCTCGTGATACCAGAGGGCACACTGAGCTTTTTCCTGATTTGTGAATATTTCTGGTTTCCTGGATAGTGACACTGCTACACTAAAGCACCTTACAGAAACTTGCAAAAAAAACAACTTGGTTAGTTTTCCAACATTTTGGTAGCAATTTTACGTGTCTACCTCATATTTAGTAGATATGAATAAATTTTGTAATCAGAGTGGGGAATGTACGTTTCGGACACCATGTGTAATTTCAAACAAAATTTGATTTATTCATATGCTGTCTGAAAAAAAGGAAGAAAATATCCATCTGATTTTAATTATACAAGCAGATGCGTGAACAGCTGACCACGCCCTGCATCTGTCCATTCATCAGAAATTTCAGCACATGCTGCGCACTCTTTAAAAAAAGTGCAAAAATTTCTAAGATAATTTCTAAGAAAGCAGATCTCCACTTAAAGCAGTGTAATTATCACTGCAAGATTAGACAACACGTAATTTTCACTTAATAAGGATAATTTGCTCTCTTGCGGATAACAGGTGAACAGGCGTTACATTTTAAATTAGCACGTAAAATTGGATATGTCAAAATCCCAACTTGCCTCGAAGCTAGTATTAGGATCGGGTGAAAATCAACAAAGAGTCAGAAAGAGTAGAAATTATTTAACGTAAGTTTACCAAATGTTGTCACTTGATTAATTTCTATATATTTTATAGTTTTAGATGTTTAACTTAACTCTAGAATACTTCATATTGAAGAATTTTCTATACGTACAGTACCAGGAATGAGATTTCTCCGCTTTTTTACACACCAGTATAATCTTAGAGAAAACGTTGTTCGCTTAAATCGCAGAATGTTCCGATTTAATAAAATAACATTTTCTGTAAGATTATACTGGTATGCAAAAAAGCGGAGAATTCTCATCCCTGTACAGTACTCAAGAAAAAATTCCCCGACGGCTCGGCCTTACAGGCACAGGTTGATTTCGAAGACGCAGACCATGGAGCGGCTGTTTATTGGGAATTGCAGATGAAATTTTTGCCATGATGCGGCAGTTGGAACCACCCACTTCGAAATCTATCTGTGTCTGTAGGCGGAGCCAGCAGGAATTTTTTGTTTTTATTTTTATTTTATTTATTTATTTATTTATTTTGCTATGAGGGTTGGTCCTATAAAAAACTTGTCACTATAAAAGTTGTAGATAATATTGAGAGGATTTATACTGAATTTAAGCGGATTTGATATCTTGTGAATTGACGAAGTTATGCACAAGATATCAAATTGTGCATATCTTGAAGAAATTTAACACAAAATTTCTTCTTTTCGGGACTGTATCAATGTTGAGAAGAGGAATTTGAAGAATGACTGAAAATGCAGCTATAACTATTCAAATAAGGATAAGTTAGTTAGGACTGTCTTTTTAAAGAGATGAGCACCCATCTTTATAACCTGAACCCTGATTTATTCTAATGTAGATATGCATACTCTCATGGTTCAATCTAAAATCATTTCTAAAACTAGATGGAACCCGCCAAAATTTGACGGCAAACAACTTGATAGTATACCATAAAAATAAAATTCATAGTTCCATTTAGTATTTCTGATTTTTTTTTTTTTTTTAAACTACACGACCTTTAAAAACTTTCATTAAATTATTTTTTATCAATCTGATTATAAAACCCCGAATTTAAAATTTGCTGTTTGCAGCTAACGATTAAT
Source organism: Maratus michaelseni (assembly GCA_963931845.1). Taxonomy (NCBI): domain Eukaryota; kingdom Metazoa; phylum Arthropoda; class Arachnida; order Araneae; family Salticidae; genus Maratus; species Maratus michaelseni. The sequence continues at coordinate 127,158,284 of OZ007597.1, forward strand.
AATATATATTTTTTATTTAGTAATTAAAACAAAATATTCTTGAGTGTTAAATTTTACTTAATTATAAAGCATTTTAATTAAAAAAAATATACAAATTATATAACTTTTCCTCCTGAATTAAATGTGGCATTATTAAAATGAATTATAGCCATAAAGTAAGAAAAATCGTACTGTCCATAGCGGGGATCGAACCCACTCAACAATCGGAAGAGTGAAAAAACGCGCCTTTTACCACTGAACCACCGTTTACGAACCCAAGTATGCTCTAAAACTGGTTAGGTTCTAGATTTAAGTTTACATTTCAAATGAATCATTAAATTTCATTATCCCTCTTGTATGTGTATATTTTACTATACGTTGAACGATACTTATAATTACGATGCATATCTTCCCTCACAACCAGTGTTGGATTCGGACATTTTTCTCCGGGTGGCATTTGTAGGTCTCCGGGAGGGACGTTATACAGTTTCAGCAGGGAAATTGAACTTTTTGACCATTAAAAAGCATAAAATCTCATCGTCCGAGGGCGGGACATTTCAATGCTTCGGGGGGGGGGGGGGGGAATGTCACCCGGGCTACGCTCTGAATTCAACACTGCTCACAACATTAGGTTCATCGCATCGTCGATGATGAAAAAAAAAGACATATTAGATCATCAATGGCGGAATATAAAAGTTTCCGAAAATTGATGTTTTAACCTATATTTTTTATTATAAAATACTGAATCATCTGAAACCTACAAAAAACTTTATGCTGTCACAAACATGCTAATATATTTCACCAGAAAGCTTTAGAAAGAGTCTCAGATTTATAAATTATTTTTAAAAAATACTATAATTTAAATATTTTTAGTCCACCACATCTAGATAATTACTTAGTAATCTACAAAACCTTTAGAAAATAAGGTTTTTTTCAAGGATTTCTTCAAGTGATCCTTTTTTTTTCTAGGATTTTAATTTCAATTATGACCATAAGTGAAGCTCTGCAGATCAGTGGTCAGCGCGTCGCGATGCCACGTTACAGGTCGCCTCAGGATTTTGGGAAATGTCCATTCAAATTTTAATCTCTTTGCGGTTGATAGATTGAGAACCAAATTTTCTTCGTAATTAAACACTGGGGGTTCTGTGTTAAGCTGCTTACCTGAAATAGACATATATTATATTGCACCTCCGCCCATGCTCAAGGCAGGTATGATATTTAATGGGCTGTACCTAGTTTTATGACGTTCTTCCTTGTTTTATGTCTGTCTTATGAAGTTCTTCCTTTTTGCTATTTGTATTTTGTATTGTTTTTAGTTTCAGTTTTGTTTTTAGTTTTCTTGTTTGTATTTTTCTTTATTCTATGTACTTCATTATTATAACTATCATTTATATATGTATCATTGTAAAAATTTCATGAAAAAATATTGTTATCCAGTTCTAAAGAAATGTCTTCTTCTCGCTTTTTTGTTTGTTCGTTTTTTATTTGTTTCCGCGTCGGCTCCTTTAACATAGAAATATAAAAAAATAGTTCTTATCTTCCGAACTCTCTAACATTTCAATCGGTTATAAATATAACTGTATCGAATCTCTCTTTAAAATTTTGTATGAAATTATATTTTTAAATGGAAAATTCGTAATCAAATATTGATATTAAGTGATAAAAGTGCTTATTATCTTTTCGTTTTTTTTTTTTTTTTTTTTTTTTTTTTTTTTTTACGTTGGGTCGTTTTATAGTTTTAAAATAAAAAATTATTTCTGTCCGAACGCTTTGAAATCTTTATTGGTGATAAATAAAACGGTTTTGCAGCCCGTGTAAAAATTTTGTGAAAAAATATTGTTATCTAGTTGTAAAGTGAATGTTTTTTTCACTTTTTTTTTGTTTGTTTTCGCGTTGGCTCCTTTAACATAGCAATAAAAAATAATTCTCATCTTCCGAACTCTCTGACATTTCAATCGGTTATAAAAATAACTGTCTCCAAGCTCTCTATAAAATCTTGCGAAAAAATATGCATATTTAGTAGTGAAAAAATGAGTTCGTAAAAAAAAAAAGAAGCTTTAGCTTTCAACCCCAGAGCAAAAATATATTAGAAGGTCTTTCAATCAACTCTTTTCAACCACCCTAAATTAAACAGGCTAATCTATCAAGTTTCCCGTTTCGAGGGGAGAAGCCTTCCAAAAAACGTTGACGCATGCGTAAAGAGACGATATTCATGTGGAAATTTGACAGAATGTGCTTTTCGTTTTAAATATATAGATTATATTTGTTGAATTAATATTAATTTAAAAATTGCTTAGCAGGGAAACCTGGAGATTAGTGAACGTATTAACACGGGTTTGTCAGTGAGAGAGTTTAAACAATACAAATAATTATTTTGAAAAACTGTAATTTAAATATTCACTATTTTACTTCGCTAAAAGCGTCAGAAAATCACAGGAAGGCTATAAAAGTTTTAGAAAATCCCTTTTTTCTCAAACGTTTTAATTTAATTTAAAATGTTAATTCGCCGTACTATACCAATACCTTCATTTTGCATCAGTGAACCTGGACTAACGTTTTAAACAATATAAATTATTAAAAAATGATATAATTTAACATTTTACTATTTCACCACACTAAAAGGTTATTATTATTTTTTTTTTACGGTAAACTTCATTTAAGATAAATATGACATAATATTCATAGATATATTGCAAAAGTTAAACAATAGTGGTTTTTATACGCCCATATGAGCCCGTATTTTTTAACATGAGTCCATATATTTCATTAAGTTACCTATCTTTTTTTCTATATTTTATCTTTAAAAAATAATTGCTAAAATTTAAATGTACTAGGGGGCTCTGCCCCCTACGAGCTAAGCTCGCCAACCCCCGTTCTGAAACAGCATGATTTAAAAACACTCTGATTTGATCATCTCTAAAACGATTACGGAAGATTGTATTATAATTAAACAACCAGTGGCGATCTGCTGTAACAGGGTTTCCATTCATTTTCCTTTGACTGAGGGATTTTAAAGTCGAATCAACTGCTGTTGAAACAGATTACAACTGTAACTGTCACAAAAATATATGATTTAACGCCAAACGTGCATAATCGTGGCGTCGCGTCACATTCAGTTGACATCAGATGCGTTACACGTGTTAGTTTTTTCAATGAGGAATTTTTAATTTAACGCTTATTTGTCTTTTGATACTTCTCCATTACCCCGCCAATCAATTTTCATAAAAAAAAAAAAAAAAAAAACTATTGCTAAACTGTAACACCAAATAAACAAATAGAAGAATTTTGACATTGGAAAGGAAATATTATTATTTACGCTGTTTTAAAATTTGCAATAATAGGTAAAAGATTTGTCGAAATAAATTGATCTCTCATGAAAATATAATTATTAATTGAAATTGTTTGGAAATATTGTTATTTGATCATTTTAAATGTGACGTAAATTTCCCTAGTTACTCGTAGTTCTCTTTTTAATATTCACGCGCAAGTATATTTTTATTATGTAATTTTCTACATTTAATGCTTTTAACACGTGATCATTTAGTTATTATTTTAAAGTTTTATTTCTGTTCTTAATAGTCACGTGTAAACACATTTCTTAATTGAAAGGGAATATTATTTTGTGCGCTATTTTACAAATTGGCAACAATTCAAATAATGGATTTTATGAAATATGAAGTAAATCTTCTTCAAAATAATGAAAATTTTGAATAAAAAACTGAAATATAACCTAAAAAAAAAATGAGTCAAATTGAAAAAATAATTGCAGTCTGCACACCGCAACTTTATCAACTATATCCTTACAAATTATGGTTAAATTCCTGCGCATAATTTTCGTTTCTATAAAACTTTTATAAGAAAATTATTTTGACCAACTTTAATATTAAATATCTCTTAAAATAATTCTTCGATTTAAAAACTGTCTACTTCAGAGTGTTTATCGAAGATTTCTTTATAAAACCACCAATTTTTAAATTTTTATTTGCAATAGTTTTCTGGCTATTAGTCCAGAAAGACTTCAAGGCACAAAATCTTCATTGACAGTGGCTGCTGCTGCGGTGGTTACTTTTTTTTTTTAATATAGAGAGATAATATAAATTTTTCAACCTTGTAATAATTAAAGAAAAAAATTATAAAAATTTACTTAATTTTTTTTAATTAAACTGTAACCTATTTTTGAGTTTAATAACACCAACTAAATTATAACTTTTCTCGTTAGATTTAAATTGGTTACTTAGGCATTGCTACTTCTTATGGATTGTGTTCTTTTCTACTAGTATGTAAATGAATGCCTATTTTTTTTTTAATGTTAAAAGTGCTAGCAAACATGTTATTATAGCTTATTATAGCTTAATATAACTCGAGCAACAAGTTTTAGAAATTATTTTATAGAAACTGATGACAATGTCCTGAGATGTAATGTCTGTAAAGATACTATTAGTTAAAACAGAAGAAGAAAATAAAAACACCAGGTGAATGACAATGTGCAACATACAAAAGGAAGGTCAACACCAAAAGCAAGACATTTTATATTTTTGAAACTATTTTGAGAACCAAATAGACAAAATTTGCGAATACGGACCGTCATCCTATTTCACATTGCAGACAATCACACTCACGTACTTTATTATGTCTAAAATATCTCAATAATTTACTCAACTGTGTTATATTTTATTCAAAACTAAACTTAAAATGTTTTATTCATTGCAAATGAATCGTTAAATCAGTCCCCCAACCCTTTTGCATTCATATTTCGTTGTTTAACGACGCATATAATCAGATTTACTCTCACAACATTAGGTTCAGCGCATCTCCAACGATGCAAACACAAAGAAGAGAAAGAGAGAATCCTCCTCTTCTGCATCCCAATCCAGACAGCGTTCCAGACACCTCGCTCTGGATGGAGAATTCTCCCTCTCCCTGCGTCTGTTCTCTTTATTGTAGAGTCGGTCGACCCTCTGAACGAAATCAGAGGTGGGGGGTTTTTCATTGTCTGGTTTTGGGACGTTCACTGTCTGATTGTCTGGTGACCTGTTATTTCCATTTTTACCTAACAAACCAAAGGGGTGTATTTACCAACACAATGGGAGTTGCGCTCGCAATTACATGAAGATAATAAGGGGCTTGGATTTTGTTTAATTTCACGTTTCGACAACTCAGGTAGACAATTATTCAAATGAACGGATGTTTAAGGGATCATGCAACGTGTCCTTCCATGAACTTTTGACTTTACATAATCACTCATCTTCTTAATGTATGATTGACAGACAGTCTAAGAATAGTGACGCCTAAGTGTCAAGGGTATGACAAGAATTTACTAATAGGAAAATAGAAAAAAGTTTAATTATTGATAGAAATTAAATAAGCCTGTAATTATCAGATCTATTAGTATCTATTAGTATCTATTTCAGTTTTTAGAAGGGATTTTAATTTCTTCTGAAATTCTTTAGCGAAAAGAGAGGAATAATTTTATTTTCTCCGTACTTGCGTTTTTAAACAGTAATAATTATTATTAATTTATACTCAAATCAGCTTAATAAGTTACTGACTTATACTATAAAAATATCTATTAGTATCTATTTCAGTTTTTAGAAGGGATTTTAATTTCTTCTGAAAATGTTTAGCGAAAAGAGAGGAATAATTTTTTTTCTCCATACTTGAGTTTCAAAACCCTGATAATTAATATTAATTTTGGACTCAAAATCAGCTTAATAAGTTACTGTATTATACTATAAAAATATCTATTAGCATCTATTTCAGTTTTTAGAAGCGATTTTAATTTATTCTAAAAATGTTTAGAGAGGAAGAATTTTATTTCCTGCATACTTGAGTTTCAAACCTCTGATAATTATTGTTAATTTTGGACTCAAAATCAGCTTAATAAGTTACTGTATTATACTATAAAAATATCTATTAGTACCTATTTCAGTTTTTAGAAGGATTTTAATTTCTTCTGAAAATGTTTAGCGAAAAGAGAGGAATAATTTTTTTTTCTCCATACTTGAGTTTCTAAACAGTAATAATTATTATTAATTTATACTGAAATCAGCTTAATAAGTTACTGAATTATACTATAAAAATATCTATTAGTATCTATTTCAGTTTTTAGAAGCCATTTTAATTTATTCTAAAAATGTTTAGAGAGGAAGAATTTTATTTCCTGCATACTTGAATTTCAAAACCCTGATAATTATTATTAATTTTGGACTCAAAATCAGCTTAATAAGTTACTGTATTATACTATAATCTATTAGTATCTATTTCAGTTTTTAGAAGGGAGTTTAATTTCTTCTGAAAATGTTTAGCGAAAAGAGAGGAATAATTTTTTTCTCTCCATACTTGAGTTTCTAAACAGTAATAATTATTATTAATTTATACTCAAATCAGCTTAATAAGTTACTGAATTATACTATAAATATATATATTAGTATCTATTTCAGTTTTTAGAAGCTATTTTAATTTATTCTAAAAATGTTTAGAGAGGAAGAATTTTATTTCCTGCATACTTGAATTTCAAAACCCTAATAATTATTATTAATTTTGGACTCAAAATCAGCTTAATAAGTTACTGTATTATACTATAAAAATATCTATTAGTATCTATTTCAGTTTTTAGAAGGGAGTTTAATTTCTTCTGAAAATGTTTAGCGAAAAGAGAGGAATAATTTTATTTTCTCCAGACTTGAGTTTCTAAACAGTAATAATTATTATTAATTTATACTCAAATCAGCTTAATAAGTTACTGTATTAGTATACTATAAAAATATCTATTGGTATCTATTTCAGTTTTTAGAAGCAATTTTAATTTCTTCTGAAAATGTTTAGAGAGGAAGAATTTTATTTCCTCCATACTTGAGTTTCAAAACAGTAATAATTAATATTAATTTTGGACTCAAAATCAGCTTAATAAGCTACTGTATTATACTATAAAAATATCTATTAGTATCTATTTCAGTTTTTAGAAGGGATTTTAATTTCTTCTGAAAATGTTCAGCGAAAAGAGAGGAATAATTTTATTTTCTCCAGACTTGAGTTTGTAAACAGTAATAATTATTATTAATTTATACTCAAATCAGCTTAATAAGTTACTGTATTAGTATACTATAAAAATATCTATTGGTATCTATTTCAGTTTTTAGAAGCAATTTTAATTTCTTCTGAAAATGTTTAGAGAGGAAGAATTTTATTTCCTCCATACTTGAGTTTCAAAACATTAATAATTAATATTAATTTTGGACTCAAAATCAGCTTAATAAGTTACTGTATTATACTATAAAAATATCTATTAGTATCTATTTGAGTTTTTAGAAGGGAATTTAATTTCTTCTGAAAATGTTTAGCGAAAAGAGAGGAATATTTTTTTTTCTCCATACTTGAGTTTCTAAACAGTAATAATTATTATTAATTTATACTAAAATCAGCTTAATAAGTTACTGAATTATACTATAAAAATATCTATTAGTATCTATTTCAGTTTTTAGAAGCTATTTTAATTTATTCTAAAAATGTTTAGAGAGGAAGAATTTTATTTCCTCCATACTTGAGTTTCAAAACATTAATAATTAATATTAATTTTGGACTCAAAATCAGCTTAATAAGTTACTGTATTATACTATAAAAATATCTATTAGTATCTATTTCAGTTTTTAGAAGGGAGTTTAATTTCTTCTGAAAATGTTTAGCGAAAAGAGAGGAATAATTTTATTTTCTCCAGACTTGAGTTTCTAAACAGTAATAATTATTATTAATTTATACTCAAATCAGCTTAATAAGTTACTGTATTAGTATACTATAAAAATATCTATTGGTATCTATTTCAGTTTTTAGAAGCAATTTTAATTTCTTCTGAAAATGTTTAGAGAGGAAGAATTTTATTTCCTCCATACTTGAGTTTCAAAACATTAATAATTAATATTAATTTTGAACTCAAAATCAGCTTAATAAGTTACTGTATTATACTATAAAAATATCTATTAGTATCTATTTCAGTTTTTAGAAGGGAATTTAATTTCTTCTGAAAATGTTTAGCGAAAAGAGAGGAATATTTTTTTTTTCTCCATACTTGAGTTTCTAAACAGTAATAATTATTATTAATTTATACTCAAATCAGCTTAATAAGTTACTGAATTATACTATGAAAATAATCCATGAAAGATTGGTAAGATCTTTATCGATTAAAAGAGATAAATATTAATGAATTAATTTTACACTAAATGAAATCTTCTCAAATATAATCTTCAAATGTAGTGTAGCTTTGATATAACCCCACCTGGTATTTTAATTTCTTTTGTTTATTTTCTCTTTTTTTTTTTTTGTTTAATTTCATGTTTCGACAACTAAGATGGAAAATTATTCAAAAGAGTGAATAGAAGTAAGTGTTCTTCTTCGAAATTTTGACGTTATATAATCACTTATCTTCTTAATATGTGATTGAAAGACAATCTAAGAACATAGCCCCAAAGTTTCTAAGGCATGACCATAAAAATGGTGTAAGTAATTAGAATTATTAGTAAATTTCAGGATTTTTTCTTGAAGGAGTTTAAATTTCTTCCGAAATTTTTCAGAAAAAGAGGGAAGAAATTTTTTGTTCTTCTGTAGTTGAGTCTATATACAAGATATCACCAAATACTTCTAAAAATAAAACAAAGGTAATAGATAACACATGGAAATAGGAAAAATATTTACCATAGAAAATGAGTCACAATCCACTTACTTAGTCAAAATTGTAGGGTATTTCACTTCAATTTGAAATCAGATTTTCGTTTGCTATTTTAGCAATAATGGAGATATTCTAATGTTTCTTCTTAATGTATAATTGACAGACAGTCTAAGAATATTGACGCCTACGTGTCAAGGGTATGACAAGAATTTACTAACAGAAAAATAGAAAAAAGTATAATTTTGATAGAAAAGAAATTCTGCAATTATTAGTCTATTTAGTTCTTTAGTAATGATTTTAGTTTCTTTCGATAATATTAAGAGAAAAGAGAGGAAAAATATTATTTCCTCCATACTTCAATTTCTAAACAGTAATCCTAATAATATTATAAATCTGATTGTGCGCAAATGTTAGGCTGAAGCCAGCGTCAAAATGGAGTCTTTAATGATCCTGTATTTTTGCATACAGATTGATTATAACCCTCATTTGAACATAGGCTGGTTTTTGTTTATTTTATTCAAATATTTTTCTTAATAATTCAAAATTTCGTTTTTTCATAGAGAGTAAATGGACATTTTTTTCGTATAATATTTTAACATGGTTAAATTTACTTTACCGTTGCTAATACTTTATCGTTGCCAAAACTAATTCAAATTCCAGAATAATAATTTTTAGTCAACAATTTAGTTTCAATTGAAAAATGTTCACGTGAAAAATAAAAATGAAATAAAAAAATTAAAGAATTAAAAAGAAGATTAAATAATATTATTAGAAATAAAACGTACTTTTTTTTAGTTTTTGATAATAATACAAGGTTTCAATATGAGTAACCATAGAAAACAGGCGAATATGACGCCATACATCAAAAATAAAGCTGATATCTTTGATTGGTGAAATAAAATGATCTTGGGTTTTTTTTTCTTCGCTTTTTTCTTTTGTATGGTAACAATTCTTGGCGTTTTACCGTCTGCGCAGGGCTAATATAACTATACCGTATTTTTTATTTAAATTTTAAAAAAGTAAAAAGAAGTTTCAAAAGAAAATGGTCAGCAAATGTCAATAATATGCTCCGCAAAATTATCCATATCGAAAATGATGCCATGGATAGCGAGAAATATTTATTTTCATTCTTAAAACTAAAAGAAATAACTCGATTACATAAAAAAAAAAAAAAAAAATGACGAATGTTAATAGTTCCATTTTTGTTGATAAAAACTAAAGATTTAATATTATTTCGTTAAAGCAACATAATTTCCCCTATGCCAGTACTGAAATTAATTGCCTGGAAAAGAAAATTAACAAGAATTATGTCATTAAAAAGGGATTTCTCTGCGGGAAAAAGAGGCGTCATATTTGAAATAAAACGGGAATTTCTCAATGTGTTTTAAAATGAGTGTGAATCAATTCCTTACATTAATAATACAAGGATCAGTAAGTATAGAAAGTAGATGAGTTTCACGCCATATTTATAACGAAAAATTTAAATGTTTTTTTATCTATACTGATTATTAAGCATGAATATCCGTTATATACAGATGAGAATTTTCTGCTAAAAATCGCATCATAATTTTAAGAAAAGGAAAATGAACACGAATCTATGTTTGTATTTCGCAACTACTCCTCACTGTAAAAAATTACTGCAGCAGAGATTCCAGGCAATGTCCATAAGAAAACCGGTTTTGTGACTAGATAAACGAGCTTTGTTATTAGATAAACGGTTTTTGCCCGTAAAAACATGAAATTTACTGAAATGGACCGTTTACCTTAAAAAGGGGGCATTTCCCGTAAAATTACGGCAGCAATTCACGGAGAATGCCCGTGAATTTACAATTTTCATTTACAGTGCCAGAATATCGAACGCAACGTGATTTACTTTATACCGGTTATCATTGATCCGAGGATGTTACACAAACTGTCAGAATTTAAAAAATTAAATTAGATGCCAAGATTTTTTTTTCTTTTTTGTTAATTTTAACGAAGTTTCTCTAAAAACGGAAAGTAAATTACTCCATATTTGTGTATAAAAAAAGGAGAAATAAAATAGATCTGTATATTTTTTATACCATTTTCTTATTAAAACTGAAAAACAGAATTGATTTTCACTTTGAATAGATGGTGAAAACAAAATCTTGATTTCAGTAAATTATCCAAAAAATAAAAACATATTTTCACATAATTGCCTGTCAACATACTGTCATTTAGAAAATAAGATTTGTTTCAGCTATACATTAAACCATGGAGGCAGAACTGAATTTAAAGAAAAAGCATGTACTATTTCCAATTAATGTTTTTTTGAAGGATGGCTGTTAAAACGTTTCACAAAGGCGTTAACAGTAAAATTGTTTATCAGGTAAAATTGACATTTGTTTTTACCCAATTCGTCTATTTCCACGATTTTATTTGGCCCACCTTTTTGCATTGGTTGCAATTTCATTTTCGCGATTATTTGGCACAAAATTTCACTTTTTAAAGACTGAGTTATGTCAAGGTCCCTATAACAAAAAAATACCGTATTGTCGCCTATGAAATGTGATAAATAGTTAGTTAATTTTAACGTTTTTAATTATCGGGAGTGAAATATTTTCTTAATTAATGTATTTATTCTTCTTTTAATGTTGCGTGAACGAAGTCACGGGTAACAGCTAGTAATTATTATTAATTTCAGACTCAAATCAGCTTAATGAGTTACTGAGTTACACTAATAAATAATCCATAAAAGATCGATAAAGTCTTGTAACCCCACGTGATATTTTAATGTCTTTTGTTTATTTTCTCTTATTCTGTTTAATTTCACGTTTCGACAGTTGAGGTAGACAATTATTCAAATGAGTGGATGTTTAAGGGATCATGAACTCATCCTTCCATGAAATTTTTGACTTTACATAATCAGTCACTCATCCACTTAATGTATGATTGACAGACAGTCAAAGAAAAGTGACGCCTAAGTGTCAAAGGTATGACAAGACTTTACAAGCAGAAAAATAGAAGAAAAGTATCATTATTCATAGAAACGAAATAAAATCTGTAACTATTAGTCTATTTTAGATTTTAGAAGGGATTTTCATTTCTTCTGATAATGTTTAAAACCCCGTAACCGCGGAGCAATAGGGCAAATTTGTAATTTTGTTTTCTCTGTAATTTTCAGAAAATGCTAAAAAAAGATGAATTTTCAAACTTGATGAAAAAACTTAATAACGTATATCAGTATAACCCTTTAGAGTGTTAAACATTACTCAATGTTTTAAAATTGCTTTATATTTGTAGAAATATATTAATTTAAACAATGCTTCTATTGCAATGAAACCGGTAGCACAGTGAACGGATATATCAGTTCACGGCGGGCGGTGAGAAGATTAAGGAAAAGAGAGGAAGAGTTTTATTTCCTCTATAGTTGAGTTTGCAAAGAGTAATAATTATTATTAATTTTAGACTCAAACCAGCTTAATGAGTTACTGAGTTAATACACTATAAAAATAATCCATAAAGTCTTTATGTAACCCCACATGATACTTTAATTTATTTTTTTTATTTGATCTTATTTTGTTTAATTTCACGTTTAGACAACTGAGGTACAAAATTATTCAAATTTGGATGTATAAGGCTGCTCGTCAGTAAACTTCCCGATTCCCCTCGCTAATGTTAATCCTATGGGCGTAGGATGCACTCGTATTTTTAAAATATCTCCTCAGGAAATTAATATTTTTAACTTCTGTTTTCTTCGTACTGTTCTTAAAGTGATTTTCTTTTTTCCTTAGTTATCAAAATATTTCTAAAATATGTGTTTAATTTATAATTTTATGTGTTAATATCTTAGCGAAACTGAATAAGATTTTAACACTTCACATAAAATTAAGTATATATTTTAGAAAAACTTTGACAACAAAGAAAAAAAGAGACATCCTTTAAGAACAGTACACAGAAAACAGAAGTTAAAAATACTAATTTCTTGAGAAGAAATTTTAAAATACGAATGCATCCTACGCCCGTAGGGTTAACATTAGCGAAGGGAATCGGGAAATTTAGTGACGAGCAGCCTTAAGGGGTCGTGAACGAGTCCTTCCACGAACTTTTGACTTTACATAACCACTCATCTTCTTAATGTATGATTGACAGACAGTCTAAGAATAGTGATGCCTAAGTGTCAAGTGTATGACAAGAATTTAATAATAGAAAAATAGAAAAAAGTATATAAGAAACGAAATAAGTATGTAATTATTAGTCGATTTCAGTTTTTAAAGGGATTTTAATTTCTTCTGAAATTGTTAGGAAAAAGAAAAAAGAATTTTATTTCCTCCATACTTTAGTTTCTAAACAGTAATAATTATTAGACTCAAATCAGCTTAATGAGTTTCTGAATTACAAGATAAAAATAATCCATAAAAGACCGATAAAATCTTCATGTAACCCCCCGTGATATTGTAATTGATTTTGTTTATTTTCTCTTATTTTGTTTAATTTCACGTTTCGGCAACTGAGGTACAAAATTATTCAAATGAGTGGATGTATGAACGATTCCTTCCGTGAACTTTTGACTTAACGTAATCACTCATCTTCTAAATGTATGATAGACAAACAACCTAAGAACATAGGCGCCAAAGTTTCTAGGGAATGGCAAAAGTTTTTATTCTTAAAAATTGAGTAAATGTTTAGAATGATTAGTAAATTTCAGTTTTTTCTCAGGCGTTCCAATTTATTCTGACATTTTTCAATAGAAATAGAAGAAATTTTATATTTTTCCATAGTAGGATAAAATTTTTATTTATCCGGAGAATAATTATTAATTTATGCTTTAGCAATTCGAAATTTCGAAATAACGATTAATATCGTTATGACAACATAAATGATTTTTTTTTATATATTAACATAGTACAAAACAAAAATTTTTGAACTCAGTGACATAAGAGACTAATATCACTTAGTGTAAATCAGGGCCAAAACCAGATGGAGGCATTGCGGGCTGACCCCCTTTCCCAAGCAACTTCTTAGACTCTTTCTAACCCTCATAATATTTTTAAAAATTTAATTTTAAAATTTTTGATTGCAAACACACTTTAAAATTGTAAAAATACAGAAATACTCCAAAAATTCCCAAAACTAAGATAAACACAATTTAAGTGAAGTATTTTATTATCAAACATGGTGAAAGCTTCATATTTAGCTCCATCAAACATTTTCAGAGACCCCTGTGACTTCGCAAGCTGGTTACGCCTCTTGTATAAATGGGTGAAGCGATTAATACCTTAGAAACAAAAAAAAAGTGCACTGATGGTCTGAGTATTTTATTTATTAATCTTTAAAACATGCCAAATAAAATTTTCAATTTGTTATTTATATATATCTTTTTAAAAATGCTTAGATCTTCTTTGGTATTGTGACAACTCCTCATTAACAGGACTCTAATCAGTCCAATTAAAACAAGTCTCAGTCATAAATGGAAGTCTGGAGTGGTATACCATATGTTAAGCATTAATTCCTTCAGTGGAAGCCGCAAGATTGGTACCAGATGTATGTGCTAGAGATCACGAGAATAATTGCCTTCTCAAGGAGATATAACTTTTAGACGATTTCTTTGATCTGACGTTACACGGACATTAATGATCCAATAAATTCTAATTACTTGAGTCCAGAAGTTCTGTATCTTTCAACCACTTCACAAACTCGCCATCTGCCCATCCCCAGGATGCTAGGCTCTCAAAAACACTTGACATTCTCTCACTAGATATAACCAACTCGTGAGAGGCCATAGAGAGGATTCTGATTTCTGTTTCAGCAGAGCGAACAAGCTCTGGTACTTCTCCCTTGTGAGAAGGTGTCTTTCGGCCCTTGCGCCATGAACGTAAAGAACTTTACCCAGGAATGTTACGGGCGTCCTGACTAAACTAAACCCCACAATTAGCTTATGTGTGCAGCTTTTTCTGTAACTGTAATGTGTAAGTGTGGTGAGACGTAACTTAATTAAAGTCCATGTTGCTTCAGCTGTTTGTTGGATTAATTTTGTTACAGTATAAATAATAAATGACTGGCCCACATATAAATTTCATATGATTTTGAGACTCAATATATTTTCTTAGAAATTAATTGGAAGCCACAAAGAAAAAATGAAATCGTTGTTACCTGTTAATATTTGAATTAAAATTGTAAAAATTTACGTAACGATGTTATGAGAACAATTTTTTTCACAAAGCGTTAAAAAACATTCATCTCTGTAAGGCACTCTGTAGTGCCTGCTGTTCTTGATTAAATAAAGCCTGGAAATTAATAAAAAATCACATGTTTATGCACGAGTTGCGGCAGAGTGCTTAGTCGTGCTTTAATAAGGGTGCTCCAATGAACGAGTGAATTTTGAGATTTTGGGTATGATCTTTGAATTCTGACATTTGTGCGTGAATGAGACCTATTCTGTCGTTTCTTTAGATTTCTAAAATTACTCATGTATCCCCGGGAATCTGGTTGTCACGATAATTTTTGAAATGATATGTTTACAAGGTAACTGTGGTTGTGTAGTAGATATATATAGTGCGGTAGTAGACGGCTTTAGTAGATTTGGAACGCATCTCGCGCTCGAGATTGTTAGTTCTCTCGCGAAATTCAAGCCACGTGTTAACGTCAAGTGTAGTTTCCAACTTGTAGTATTGGTAGAGTCATCGCCTGTGAATTATCGCCAATTTGGTAAAAAGTTGACCTTTCTATTTCAAATAAAGCCCAACATCGGAATCCACGGGATTACATTTATACTAATATTGTCTGCGAAATTAACTTTCTTAGGTTCCTGCTTAACGAACGGTAAAGACATTTTGGAGCATAATTAAGTGAGTTAAATTTAATATGTTTTGGAAAAGGATTTTTTCCCCATCTCAGTTTTTCATAAAATTCAACTTATTTTTGATCGTCTTCATTTAAATCTACCAACACTACTGCTAATTCCCTGTTTACTGTTATAACTAAATTGTTGTGTTTGGTTAAATCTGTTCCATGTCTTCCTTTCCAGTGGACAGCTTTGCAGGGTTTGTCACAAAGTGTGCATAAAAGATCATTATATGATTTTAGGACTTAAGAGCCTGCACTAGTCACTGGAAGAAACACTCAAGCTAATGTTAAGTCTATGGGAAGGCGTCATGAAGGCGTTTTTAATCGGGCAATCACTGTTAAAATATACTTAAAACTTATCCGCTAGTGAAACCGTGTAAAATCAAATAACTTGAGCAACACGCAACTTGTATATATTACATAAGCTTATAGAAAAAAACAATAAACTATTTCCTCATTTAAGTTTAAATTCATAAAGTACTGCGCATTTAAACTCTCATTCATTTAACCAGGAATTTTCAAATGCATTAAAATCGTTTGCATTTGGCGAGAAAAAAGTATTGCCTGCCAAATCGTGTCTTTTTGCGCCAAATACTCGAATGGGTTTTATTTTTGTACCCATTTTCTACTGGAATTCCGCAGCTAAATTTGACTGATCCTTTGTAACGTACACGGGTAGTTTAATTAGCATTTTTTTTCAAAATATTCTGAGTATCCGCTTTAAAGAGACCTTCCTTATAAGTAAAAAATAACTGCCGGACAGAACAGGATACTAACAAAATGCCATCTACTGGTCAATGTCTACTAACCGAAATTTTTTTATTTTAATCTATCTTTACAATAAGAAATTTCATAAGCTTATAGAAAGAATAATAAACTATTTCAACGTTTAAGTTTAAATTTATAAAGTACTGCGCATTTAAACACTCATTCATTTAACCAGGAATTTTCAAATGCATTACAATCGTTTGCATTGGGGGAGAGAAAAGTGTTGCCTGCCAAATCGTGTCTTTTTGTGCCAAATACTCGAATGTATTTTATTTTTTTACACATTTTCTACTGGGATTCCGCAGCTAAATTTGACTGATCCTTTGTAACGTACACGGGTAGTTTAATAAGCATTTTTTTTCAAAATATTCTGAGTATCCGCTTTAAAGAGACCTTCCTTATAAGTAAAAAATAACTGCCGGACAGAACAGGATACTAACAAAATGCCATCTACTGGTCAATGTCTACTAACCGAATTTTTTTATTTTAATCTATCTTTACAATAAGAAATTTCATAAGCTTATAGAAAAAATAATAAACTATTTCAACGTTTAAGTTTAAATTTATAAAGTACTGCGCATTTAAACACTCATTCATTTAACCAGGAATTTTCAAATGCATTACAATCGTTTGCATTGGGCGAGAGAAAAGTGTTGGTAGCCAAATCGTGTCTTTTTGTGCCAAATACTCGAATGTGTTTTATTTTTGTACCCATTTTCTACTGGGATTCCGCAGCTAAATTTGACTGATCCTTTGTAACGTACACGAGTAGTTTAATTAGCATTATTTTTTTTTTTTTCAAAATATTCTGAGTAGATTGTCATTCAATTTTGGTTGCGGTCATCTAAGAGAGAGTGCCAAAATTCGAGGATTTGTACAAAATATGATATGCTTATAGCACCAGTTTAAACGCCCAGAATTCAACGAAACTTCATGCTTAACATTCTGAATATGGGAATGCAAGAAGGTCGTTCGCACTTTATGGAACCGATTTTCACAATTAATTTATGATCGTATATGCCATATTCTTTGCGACAATTTTTCTCTACTGTATAGCCCTGACTCTTGATTATAACTCTGGATCGAAATTTCCATCATAGGCAATTTTTAGTTAGTACAACCATATCAATTTTCTCCCACACTTCTTGGAAAACTTTCAATGTGTTCAGGATTAGGGTTGCACCGAATCGTGATTTTGGCCGAATACCGAATATTTGGCCCACAGGTAAACCGAATACCGAATATTCGGCCAACCGAATAGTAACTATTCGGCCGAATATTTTTATATTTTAGAATTTAAAAGTATTAAAAGTTAAATTATTAAACAATTTTACATAATATTTAACACAGATACTACCAGTTTATGAGCTAGACCTTTTTACAAAAAACCTGTACACTCACAAATAATAATAATAATAATAATAATAATAATAATAATAATAATAATAATAATAATAATCTGTGTTTTGAGTTATAACTTAAAAAGAGGATAGTCTTAAAACTTTAATTAATAAAGCTTTAAACTTCGTGGCTTGTTCTGTAAATTAAAATAAATTTATAAAATGTTCTTATATTCTAAAACAAATACTTTAAAATCAAAGAAAATTTTCAATGAATTAGAATAAATATTCTACAGTGATATAGCGTTTATTTGTCAGGAAGGGACTAAAGTAAAACAACACAATGTATTAAAATGGTGGCAAATCAGGAAGAATAACCATTTAGCCCCTTTTGATTTGGCAAGGGAGTTTTTAAATGAACCAGAGAGCCAGGTGTCTGGAATGGGCGATCATATTCAGAGGTTATAAACATACAGGGTGTTCATTCATCTTGGAACAAACTTTCTGTATAGATAATGTGATCAAGGCAAAAATTTTTGAGCAACAAACATTATTTCAATCCACTTATTCAATCAAAAATACAGGGTGTGCCACCACAAGCTGAATCAATTTGTATTCACAACTTTAACAATAATGAAGATATTTTATCAAGATTTGCATCATATTAATTTTGCTTGTAGGAAATATGATATAATTGAAGTGGCTGAATTTTGGCCAGTTACACAGTATAAGTAGTTCTGTCAGCTGCATTCTGAATAAAGAAATAATTAGCTCAATGTTGTGTAGATATGAAAGATGGCAACTTCCAGTACTTCTCGTGATTTGTAGAAATCAAAAGTAGCCATGTTGAAAATATAGTTACAATATTTTCAATATTATTAAAGTAACAAACAAAAATTCAAATCTGACCTGGAGTGAGATGCATTTTTGATTGAATAAGTGTATTGCGATCTTGGTTTCCTTGACAAAAATTGTCTGTCTTGATGTCTATTATTAACTATGAAAGTTTTTTTTTTCTGTTTTGTTTAGAAATATGATGTTTGCGGAAAAACAAGAAACTATTTATTAGACAATATTCAGGAACTTGCATTTATTTGTAAATCATTAATTCATATGTAAATCATCATTAATGGTTAATTTTCTTAAGTGATACTTTTCAAGCAAGGAATAAATATTGTAAACACATTCTCTTTCATTTAAATATGATTATATTTCTAATTATTTTGAATGTTTTTATTAATTGGCAGTTAAAAGTAGAAATTGTGGGTTTTTAAAAACATTAAAAAAAAGTTTTTATTTAACATTCAGTTTGGCCGAATATTTCGATATTCGGCCAAACCGAATATTCGGCAAGCCGAATAGTTTGATATTCGGCCTCACCGAATATTCGGTAATATGGCCGAATAGGCCGTATACCGAATACATACCGAATATTCGGTGCATCCCTATCAGGATAGCGCTTTCTAATGCACGCTTTAACAAACACATGTGATAAATAAAAATTTATCGAAACACTGGATGAAACATGGCTTTATTTAAGTGAGTGTATCAAAAGAAGTGCAATTTTTATCAATTAGTAGGAAAAAAAAAGAAATGGGCTTGTGAATGTAAAGAAAAATTTCCCAAAGTATTCATGATTGCTGCTGGATTTTGTTATAAAATTAAATTATAAGTAAAGAATGCAGTAAAGCTAAGGTGATTTCACTTTATTATCAGTAAAATATTTTAGAACCCATTTTTGAAGCAGAAATTCCAGCTATATATGAAAAATACATTAATTTAACTTCATATGAACAAAGTCTCCCAGCCGCCCTTCCATAACTCAACTGCTGCATATTTAGCAAAGGAAGAATCCAAAATGGAAATAAATTGTGTCTCAATTGAAGAAATGCATGTAAAATCACCTGACGCACCACCCACCCTCATCAATTGCCTTTTTAGGTGCGTTCGTAATTATATAAATACGTAACACCTATAGTCGTCGTCTGGTCCATCCGTCTGTCTGTCTGTCCGTCCGTCCGTCCGTCTGTCCATCCGCATATAACAACGCAAAAAATACCCAACCAAATGGCTTGAAATTTAAGATATATTATCTTTGCAGAATTTTGTCGAGACATTTCAAATTTTATGAAAATCGAATCAAAACTTTAGAAGATGTTAATAAAAATATTTATTAAGAAATTTGAATTAAAAAAAAAATCGGTGCTTTCTTGTTATAGGAGCTTCCGAGGTTTAATCGCCAAGCGGCCGAGAAACTTATTTTATGACAGAAATTAATCTGCAGACGATATAATTCATTTCACAGAATTAAAAATCATCAAGATCTGAATATTTATATAACTAGCTGTAGTACGAACGCACCTCGTTTGTCACGTTTGACGTACAATTTCCAACTTGTTTAAGACTGAGTTATGTCAAGGTCCACATAACAAAAAATACCGTATTGTCTCCTATGAAATGTGATAAATAGTTAGCTAATTATTAACGTTTTTAATTATCGGGAGTGAAATATTTTGCTTAATTAATGCATTTATTCTTCTTTTAATGTTGCGTGAACGAAGTCACGGGTAACAGCTAGTATGTATATAAAACAGTAAAGGCGGAAAAATGTCTGCTTATTCGAAGAGACATTTTTGCACGGGAATTTTTTCTAATAAATCGATCCACGATTACAAAGTCGCACATTTTTAGCTGTAATTGCACTTATTTAGCTCTAACTGCACTTTTTGTTATAGGAACTTCCTATGTTTAATCGTCAAGCGACCGAGATACTTATATTATTACAGAAATTAATCTGCAGACGATATAATTCATTTCACAAAATTAAAAATCATCAAGACCTGAATATTTATATAACTAGCTATAGTACGAACGCACCTCGTTTGTCACGTTTGACGTACAATTTCCAACTTGTTCTGCATTTGGATTGTTTAAATGAATTTGCGAACAGTGAAAAGACTTTGGAAAATTTTACAAGAGGCATCGGGAAAAATTGACATGACTGTAACAAGGAAATTCTGTTATCATAGAAATTTCGAGCCAGAGCTATAGTCAAAAGTCAAGGCTACCCAACAAAGTCAAATTGTTGCAAAGAACATGTCATGTATGCGTAGAAATTAACTTTTAAATTCGTTTCCATAAACTGCGAACGACGTACATTGTGTAAAAAACTTATTTTCTAAATCAATGTAGTTTCTTGTACTATTCAAATCACTTAATTGATTTGATTTATACAGAAGAAAGTTTTGTGATAGCCAAAACACACTAGTTTATTTTTAGTTTTTACTATAGCATAGTATATTCAATCTAGAGAATCTCTAAATTAAATAAAAATTAACATTTCCGTGAAAAAGTTGAAATAAAGGACTATTCAAAGAATTTAGGACACAAGAGAATTATCTAAAAGTTAATTGCAAGACTAAAATGTAAAATAATACATAAATTACTTTTGACAGCTTATAAATGCAAGTCATGCGGGATATCTATATTCAGAGACACGACTAAAAATTTTCAATGATACGCAAAAACGTACATGCTGTCTTATTTGCACACATGTAATCTTGGAAAGAACTTATTACTCATGGAAAGATTAAATGCAGATACACGTAATCTAAATAAAGGAAATTTATAAGGAGAAATTCCTTACTGCAAATAAAAAAAAGTTATAATGCAGCTGCAAAAATTTCCTAGGTAATTCACTCATGATTTACTTCCCAAAACATTTATCTCGTCCTTGAAACATTTTTATTTAGAAGTGAGACTGCTATTTTGATGCCGTTTAAAATGATTCACAGAATTAGAAATAGTAATTTATTATATACTTCAATTAAAACATTGTGTCATGTTTAGACAATGGCCCGATTTTTAGCTTTATACGTTTATTACAATTAATGATGCAGCTGTGATTTATTACTGAATGCTGCATATGAAATTGCATTGAATGACGAAGTTTTATTTTTCGAATAGCAGCGTCAATCTTTATAATTTTACCTCACTAAATCATTCAGTTTTAATTTACATGGTCGTCTCATAGAATTAAAGATTTATGAGAGCATTTCTGTTTCAAAAAGTGCCAGTATCGGTGAATATAATACCTAAATAAATTTCCAGCAAAACTTTAATTTGATATACAGGGGGGTTCAGAACTATATGTCAAAAATGTAAAGGCAGGTAGAAGAGACCAAAATAAGCAGATTTCGTATAGGAATGTGGGGGCGGAAATGCAGCGTTGAGGCAGTAGAGGGCGCTGTTGAATTCTGCGGATGAAAGCGTTTCGCTGACTTGAATCGTCATTCCCCGAACGGATTTCGAGCAACATGCATCTTTAAATCAATGTGGAACTTGTCGACATGCATTTCATGTATGGGGCTGCGTAAGGAAACGGAGCGGCTGCTCAAAGGATGTCCATGGAACGATTCCTGAGTAGGAATCTGCCGGATCGCCGAACATTTGAGCGCCTTCATCGGGAGCTGTACGCGATTGGATCGTTTTATGCTTCCAGGCGTGATATGGGCACTGGAAGATATCGCAGAATTCCAGCAGGGGAAATGCAGGCTCCGCATTGGTGTAACGATGCACATTGCTCGAAATCCGTGCGGGGAATGACGATTCAAGCCAGCGACACGCTTTCATCCGACAAACTCAACAGCGCCCTCTACTGCCTTAATGCTGCATTCCCGCACCCACATTCCTATACGAAATCTGCTTATTTAGGTCCCCTCTACTTGCCTTTACATTTCTGACATATAGTTCTGAACCAACCTGTATAAGTATTCACCGATACTGGGTTTAATTTGTCTCATGCATGCCACTGAAGTTGTGCTCATGATTGACGTTCCATCTTGTCCTGCAGAAGTTGCAGCTTTAACATATAAGAATGAAGGAATGCTAGACTGGATGTCGTCCTGGTGGCTTAAATGGTTAAGCACTTGGTGTGCTATACCAAGGTGTCCGGGTTCGATCCCCGGTCTGTACATTTTATCACTCTGTTGGTTGTACGCTGTGTGTAGTAAAGTGATAATTTTCATACTTTGTATTCATTAATTCCTTGCGTAATTTCAGTTCTGCTGAAAATTTAATTAGATATATGAAATTGAAATGTTTAGAAGAAAGAAACACCATCGATCGATCGAAGCATCACATGTAGCCTAAGAGTTATGCTTTGTTATACACTGGCCTGCAAAAGTTAAAGTACAACTAGTCTTTTGTGTATAATTTAAAAACAAATGTAGAGAAAAACTTGAAATTTAGAATTGTGCTTTAAACATTTATTTATTCAATTTTACTTAGTTTTAATATCAAACATGATTTACAAAAAAAAAATTTGCATTTTTTGCAAAAGTCCACTGTTGGATTAAAAAAAAAAAAATAACAAATAGCAGTTTTTTGTGAAAAAAAAATTAAATAAATGGAATTTAATAAGGCATATGTGTGCCGTGTGCGGCCCTACTTGTAATGCCTTTGTGGCATCGACTTTCCATACGGTCAAGTTTTCGGACACTGGAAAAGGAAACAACTACCATACATGGGACAACGCTTGTTCCAGCTCATTTAACGACTTTGAAGGAGGACTTATGGCAGCCACCTGTCTGCTGAGATAGTTCCAAAGATGCTGTATAGGATCAAGGTCCGAAAATTGTGCTGGCCATTCCATTCGCTTCAAACCTTGATGCTCTAGATATTCATCAACGACTCTAGCTCAATTCGATCGGGCATTACAAACTATTCAGATTAATTCATTACCAATAGCACCACCATACAGTGTGACAAACAGAGCAAGGATCTCGTACAGATATTTCACAGCAGTCAGAATATTTCCATGGCACACATGGAATTTATTGTGACCAAAAGAGTGATTCCAGCCCAAACCATGATTCCACCTCCTCTATAACTGTGTCTTTCAACAACGTTATATAGGTAGAATCTGATGCCTTGTTTTCTCCAGAACAGCACACGAACTGAGTCACTCTCCAAAGCAAACCGGGACTCATCTGTGAACAGTACGGGAGCCCATTGTTGTGTGTTCCAGATAACGTGCTCTCTTGGCCAATATAAACGGGCACTTATCTATTGTCGATTAAGAGAGCCACACACAACCGGTCGTCTTGCATAGATCCCTTAATTGTGAAGACGTCTATGCATCGTTATCGCAGGTATTTTCATCCCTGTTGCTTTACCCTGTTGCTGAGCCACAATAGTTTTGCTCCTCCTTCGGAGCAAAAGAGCTAGAAAACGATATTGTACAGGGCTTGTAACACATGAGCGACCGCTCTTGGAACAAGTCTTCTTGATACTGAATTTTTGGACTCAAATTGATCTCAGATTGACCACACTGCGAGACACATTAAGACGCCTAGGAGCACCAGCTTGTGATAACCCCATTTTCATCCACCAGATTGCCCGCCATCTTAACGAATCAAGTAAACGACATCTCCTAGACACACTATTTTAGTACCAACAATTCAAGATCATCAGCCATAAAAAAATATTCACACAAATTTCCAAAGTGGGATATTCGCAGTTCCTCCTGACAAACATATAAGTATCCAATACATTAAAATAATTGAGATGAGTATAATTTTTTCATAAGATTTTATTGAAATTACTTATGATCATTCATATAAACCATATTTTTTACCTTTATATTCATTCTTTTAATAATGAGCGTCATACAACTGGTTGTACCTTAACTTATTTGGAGGCCAGTGTATAATCTGAAACAGTATTTTATGCGTATTCAATTTATTTTTCTTTGTCCCATGTTTTGCCCTAAGCGGACGACGTCATCTTCTAATGCAGTTAAAATACAACTGTTAACCCCTTAGTCGTCGCGACCGATAAGCGTAGACTACTTTTTTAAAATTCAGATTGCTTGATTGCCACCAATTTTGTTAAGTAGAAGTATTCGGATTACTTAATGTCAGATAAAATAATGCGAGCATAAAGCCAATTACACTATTTTAGAAAACTCGTGGGAATCAAACAATCTGAATTTTAAACAAGTTGGAAATCGTATGTCAAACGTGACAAACGAGGTGCGTTCGTACTATAGCTTGTTATATAACTATTCAGATCTTGATGATTTTTAATTCTGTGAAATGAATTTTATCGTCTGAAGATTAATTTCTGTAATAAAATAAGTATCTCGGTCGCTTGACGATTAAACCTCGGAAGCTCCTATAACAAGAAAGCACCATTTTTTTTTATTATTCAAATTTCTTAATAAATATTTTTATTAATATCTGCTAAAGTTTTGATGCGATTTTCATAAAATTTGAAATGTCTCGACAAAATTCTGCAAAGATATTCTATCTTAACCATTCGGTTGGGTAGTTTTTGCGTTGTTATATGCGGACGGACGGACAGACAGACGGGCGGACCAGACGACGACAATAGGTGCTACGTATTTATATAATTACGAACGCACCTAAAAAGTAGCCTACATTGCCCGTGAATGTATCGGCCGCGACAATCAAGGAGTGAATTATTTTTCCTCGCACGTACCTTTTCAAATCTTCCATCAGTTTTTTTCATTTTTCCTGTAACATTGATGAAATAAATGAGATGATATTCTGGCTTGACTAATATTGTTTGCACATATTTTTATTCTTAATTTTTCTTTAAAAGTTTAAACCTGCAACTGAAAAGTATTAGATATTGCTAAAAAATATTAGACTGCAGTGCGAAATCTTTGCACGGGTCCACTGATTTAACTTAAACCTTTTACAATTAAAAAAAATACGGATTTGTATATCATTTACTTGTTTTAAACCCTTAAATTTGTTAAATTTAAGTTATTAATAATTAAATTGATATTTTAAGGGGTTATTATTTTTAGATCTGATTTTATGAACCTATTTTATCAGTCCCGCACAAAGTATCAATTTCAGAAAAGGGGCTGTTTCTGTGATCAATGGTGTCATTTGGTTCATGCAAAAGCAATGAATGTGTGTTTGTGTTATTTTAACTTCAGGTCTCAAGATGTTAAAAACATTTTTGTATGAATAATTTAAAAATAAAATGTATTTGTTGAAAAGTAATAAAATTATTTCCCAATTATTATAACAACTCTAGAAATATTTTTCAAATTTATGGCGAAATTCATGCTGAATGATTGAAGTTCATAGGAAATGAAAAATAATTATACGAATTCATATTAATATATTTTGAGATTATTTAAATTATCTCCCATTTCTGATAGACAATCAGAAAAAGAATAACATTAATTTATACATTGAACTAGTTTTTTATTGTCCAATTATTGAAACAGACAGTCACTTTTGTTTGCGATAAATAAAAATTGCATTGTTATATTAGCAATATTGCGTATAAATTAACATCTTTGTGTAAAATTATTTTCTAAAAGCAAGGAATTTGTACGAGAAACTTAAGAATAAAGTGTAATTGAAGAAGAGGGGGCGGGGGAGATTTTCGAAAAAGCAATCAGAAAAAGAATAACAATAGAACAATATATTGAACTATTTTTTTTTGTCCAATTATTGAAACCAACAGTTAGTTTTGCTTGCGATAAATAAAAAATGCATTATTATATTAGCACTATTGTGTATAAATTCACAATTTTGTGTAAAATTATTTTCTTAAAAGCAAGGCATTTGTATGAGAAACTTAAGAATAAGGTGCAATTGAAGAAATGGGGGTGGGGAGGGGAGAAATACTTTGCTAATATTATTATAACTCCAGGTTATTTTTTGAATTTACTAGGAAATTTATGCTAAATCATCCAACTGCACGGGAAATGTAAGAGGAAAATGTGAATTTTTGTTCATATATTTAAGAGGTTACTCAAATTAGCTACTACAGTCAGCAGTTTTGAAAACATTGCAAATAATGTACGGATTCAACTACAAGGCTGTTCTCAAATCCAAAAGAGCTACTTTCTGACGCATTTCTGAATTCATTTTTCTTCGGAAACGCATGGAATTGGCAGGTGTTCTTATTCAGAAACTGTGTAACCGAAAGACGGTTTTCATTTTTCTTCGAACACGCATGGGATTGGCAGGTGTTCTTATTCAGAAACTGTGTAACCGAAAGACGGTTTCAATTTTTCTTCGGAAATGCATGAAATTGACAGGTGTTCTTATTCAGAAACTGTGTAACCGAAAGACGGTTTCCATTTTTCTTCGGAAACGCATGGAATTGGCAGATGTTCTTCATCAGAAACTGTGTAACTGAAAGACGGTTTCCATTTTTCTTTGAAAACGTATGGAATTGGCAGGTGTTCTTATTCAGAAACTGTGTAACCGAAAGACGGTTTCCATTTTTCTTCGGAAACGGATGGAATTGGAAGGTGTTCTTATTCAGAAACCGTGTAACCGAAAGGCGGTTTCCATTTTTTGGTAAAGGCAGAAGATCTTTCAGAAAATACTGTCAAAGTTGGCGCTTTTAACCGAATTTCCGACGCGACAGCACGAGTAAAGGGAAAAACGTATCGTCACGTAACACGAATCGCTTATAACTCGATAAGTAATTTATTTATCAAAAAAATGCAAAACTCATTTCGATTCTAAATCGCTTCCATAGTCAGGCTTGCCAATTTGATGTCTTTTCATTTAAAAAAAGGGTTAAAAAAAATGTGTCAGAAAGCTTCCCGTTGTTGAGCATGTCATTTTAGAACCACATTAAGAGCATGGAAAAAAAAAAGTAATTGTGAAAAAATTCCAAATTTTACAGTTGCGGTAATGTTAAGTTCTTTCGCGTCTTCATATAAACAAATTATGAAGCTATTTCGTAAAGTGAAGTTATAACACCCCCTTCTACAAATTCAAAACCATTTCTTCTCAAATTTACATTTTTTGGATATTTTCATTGGATTGTGAAGTACATTCTTTATATTTTAATGGAAATAACTTAACTTACCATCCTGACTTACTGAAAACCAATTTGATATATCTAAGAATAAAATAATAAAAAGCAATTTCTTAAATTTTTGTGCAAAAATAAATTAATTTAAAAAGTATATTTAACAGTGGTAATGACTAAGAGTTCTTATTTTAGATAAAATGTTTATGAATTACATTCCTGTAGAAAAAATTATGATTTTATAAATTAGATGTAGGAAAGATTAGTTTATTATTAGCATCAAGGTGTTTTAAATATTACAAGAAATACATCAAGCTATTAAATATTTTAAGCACATAAATAGTGAATCATCAAATTGTGTTTAATTCATTTTCCATTTAAAAATGTTAAATATATATATAGAGACGGAGAGTCAAAAGTTATTTTCTTTTTTGGAAAAAAAAGTCGGTATTCGGCAAAATCCCTATTCATCATTTCCCTGGTTTTTTATATAAAAAACCTAAATCATTTTGGTATATATTTTTTCATAATTAATTACTCTTATGATTAAGGAAAACGATTAACGATAATTCTTGCTTTTTAATGGTTTAAATTTTTTAAAGATTTTCTAAAAAAAAAAAATATTAATAATGATTAGAGTGAAAAAAAAAAGTCCTTCCGGCCTGTACCGGGAGGAAAAGGTAGCTTTCCTATATCTTCGTTTTAAAATTTTAGCTAATGTTACACAAAAACAGCAAGTTAAAATGCAAAGAAACGTTTACAAAAGATTCGTTAATACTGAATTTGAATAAGAAATTCGCCAAATTATTGAGCAATAGCCAAATTGGCTTCATTTATCAAGACTTATTTTGGTCGTCAAATTTGGCGATATTTCGCCAAATGTCGCCAATTTTGTCGCCAATGTTGCCAATTTTGTCGCCAATGTCGACAATTTTGGCGCTAACGGATATGAGTATATAGTTTTATGCGTATGATTGGGAAAATTATTACAACAATGAAAGAAAATAATTTGCAAGTAATGGCGTTAATGTGCTGTTTTGTTTCAAAATGTCAGCCACCCTAAAATTTCAAACTGCTCTATCTCAGCCATTTTTTAAGATATAGGTAAACCAAAAAATGCTCTGGAATCCTTGTATCAAGGACTAACACGTAATTAAAAAATAAATTTGAATTTTTATTTTTTTGGTATATTTATTTTAGTTTTAAATTTTTAAATGGCCGCCATCTTGAAACAAAATGGCGGACCAAGCTGGCCAACGAACTCAGTCGAGACATTGGTGAGCTTAATGCACACAATTAGTTTCATCAAAATCGATTTATAAATACGAGCGTTATCGTATGACATATGTCAGATATATATATATATATATATATATATATATGGATATATCTATATATATAAATCAACATTTGAGCGGAGGGTGGTTTTGGGGTCTGGGGGTCATGATCGGTGAAAATATATCGAAATTTTCCGGAACTGCTTTCCTCCGAACGGCTGCAATAGGTAGCTTTATACTTTTTAGTATTGAAAGCTACCTAAAACAAGGATTAATTTAGTTTTTTGTATAATAATAAGTGAGCTATATATCGTATAATATTTCAACAAGTTTCAGTTTCAACTTAATCTTCTGACTGTCCAAAATTGTAATGTTGT
The DNA here is from genome assembly GCA_963931845.1 of Maratus michaelseni. NCBI lineage: Eukaryota > Metazoa > Arthropoda > Arachnida > Araneae > Salticidae > Maratus > Maratus michaelseni. The sequence continues at coordinate 127,187,310 of OZ007597.1, forward strand.
TGCTTTCTCTGTAAATGTTTTTTAATTAAAAAAAAAAACATAATTACTCCAACATGCTATAACAAGAAAGAAAAATCATGCGTCAAGCATAGATTACAAAACATCTTCTAACAATTCCAGAATACTTTTACAATAATTCACCGTTTAATAAGGGGAAATATGATATATAAGTTACCAAGATCAAACCGGGAAGGCAGACCTACATATCCGCTTAAGCTCAACTAGCCCTATATAAGTTACCAATTTGGAAAAAGCATAACACATTTAAAAACCCAATTTCAGCAGTTACCATCTGTAGTTGGAAAAATATCCGAATTCTTTTCTGCGGCCTTGTATATCATCTATAGAATTTATACACAATGTAACAAGTAACAGGCAAAATATTAGTTCAATTTAAAAAAGCCTCACATAACTTGAAACGCACTTCCAGCAATTATTTTTAATAGACAGTACGGTAAGCGAATTATTTTGTGTGCTCCTGTAAATAAATGCTATGCACACCGTATTCTATAGTAAACCTCTTGTAGTACACCTGAGTGATATATATCAATTTCAATATGTTTGAAATTATGTAACAACATTAAAATACAACGCAAACGATTTTTCCCCATAGACCGTAATGTAACGGAATCCTTTTGAATGTCCCTGTAAACGAACTATAAATACTACAGGCTTCATTTTCAATACTGAACATGCCATAGTAAATCTCAGTAACATATATCAATTGCATGGCCATCCGAGATCCGAGTATATTTACGCGAGTTAGAGTACGGGCAGACAGACATACGGCAGGCAAACAGACATACACTGTAAAAAATTATCAATGTTTCTTATTTTATGAAAATATACTATAATCACGAATGAAAATATAATATAACCTTCTGAGTTATCCGACATTCCGAAAAGCGGGTTCCATTGTCTTTTGAATGCCCAGAAAGCAATACATTTCCAAAATTTAAAGAATTATTTATAAAAACAAAATTTATGTAGCTGCCCGTATTTTTCAGAAACATTTCCGAATAGTTTTTATAATCTATTAATCAGTTTCTTTAGCCTGGAATAGATATTTATCGAATGTCATCCATTCTCAAGTAAACGTTTTTGCTGCATAAGTTAATTTATACGTGAAAGAGTAAATAAATAATCTTAATTTTAATGTTAATGTTAATGCTGTTAATTTTGCATGTTGTCTGTTAAACATATTTGTTGAACATGAAACTGTTTACTTGAGAATGAATAGCATCCGAAAAAACTATATTCCGGGCATAGAAAACTGATTAATATACTTTAAAAGCAACTCATAAACGTTTCCGAAAATTTCGGGCAGCTAGAAAAATTTTGTTTATTTTTAAATGATTCTTTAAATCTCGAAATGCCATTGATGTCTGAGGTTTCTAAAGATAAAGAAACACTGTTCAGAATCATGGTTAACAAGGATGAGATTATATTATAAATTTATTCGTCATTATATTATATTTTCGTACATTCAGAAACATTCGTCATTTTTTACAGTGTACGGCAGACAGACAGAAAGACAAACCGAATTCATAAACACTTTTCAACTATGTTGGAAAGTGTTGAAAAACTTTATTATGTATATGAAATTAAACATTGGGAGTATTATCTATTTCCGAATGGTTTAAAACTGCACTAAATATTATAGATATTTAAATAATGCATGTATTGCAGTGATAACTGCAGCTTTATTAACGAAATATCTCCAGCTCGACTATAAGAAAAAAGAAAATAAAGCTGATCAAACAAAGGATAAACATAATTTAAAACTATACAATCAATTTCGATTTTTCTAATTAATAATCTGGAACTTTCACGCATTAACATCATAAATTAGAAGTTTAAAGGGAAAGAAAGAAAGAATGCCCATTTAAAATTCCACGAACGCTTCGCAGAATATGCAAAGGGAGTTAAAAATAGCTTATTTATTCACTTGACTATACATCAAACAACAGGTGAAACGATTAACTCCGCGCATGCGTCCAACAAAGTCTTCTTATATTTGAGAACAAAGGGAAATAGTGCAGCTTTTTATTAGCTCACAGGCTATCAAAGCCCGAGAGCTTATGTGCCCGCCGGTTCTGTGTGTATGTATGTACGTACGGATGTACGTACGTAACGCGATAACTCTTGATAGAACTAACCGTTTTACTTTAAATTTTGTTTATAGGTTCCTTGTGATAAGGCGCTTCCCTGATTAGTTTTGGAGGTTCATTGGTTAAGCATAAAAGGGGGAAACGGTGGGCTAACCCCCCATAATTTAGATAAATGGGTTTTTCATGCAGAATTATCCTATTTTCTTCAAATTTTGTATATAGGTTCATTTTGATAATGCGCTTCTGTCAATAGTTTTGGGGGTTCATTGGTTAAGTATAAAGGGGGAAACGGGGGCTAATCCCCCCTTAATTTAGATAAATGGGTTTTTCATGCAGAATTATCCGATTTTCTTCAAATTTTGTATATATATTCATTGTAATTAGAGACTTCCCCGATTAGTTTAAGGGGTTCATTAGTTAACTATGAGGGGGTAACGGGGGGATGACCCCCTAAATATATTGTTGATTTCTTCATTTTTCGAGGGGCTTATTTCAAATTCTTTGAAATAAGAGTATAATATACAATTAGTGTGAATAGCCTGTGAGCTCAATGCCCTCAGTTTAACTGGGCAGTTTTCTTTTTATTTTAATTAAACCAGAATAGAGTCCTGCATCGGGTCCGGTAACCGGCTTTTACGGGCACTCTCCTCGACCTGGGTTCGGGTCGGGTTGGCGCTATATTTTTTCGTTGTGGGTTGGGTTCTGAGCCGAGTTTACTTCTATTTTTTGCTGCGGGTCGGATTCGAGTCGGGTTGACTTTCACTGTTTCGAGTTGGGTTTTGACTCGTGCGCGTCAGGTTTGGGTTAACCAGATTTTTCAAAATAATTTCCAAAATATGTTTCTGATGAAAAATCTATATACAATAAAAACTGCATAATGGACACTCTCGAAAAGCGGGTTCGGTTGGGTTGATTATTGACGGCCAATTATCTACATTTGGGATATAGGACCGGGGAGAGTGCCCTTCGCGTGGGGGTCTTTCTAAGGGAACCTAACCCGTATTTACGCATGGATAAATCCACGGCTCGAAGAAAACCACGAAAACTCCGAACGATTAGGCCGACGGGCGCGATTGGGATCGAACCCAGCACCTCCCGTCTACCAGCTTCGAGAGCAGAACCTCTCAGCCAGTCTCGAAAACCGGACATCTCCATTTAGTGAACACTTTTATAATTCCTAACTCTAATATATTTGTGCGTTTTTATCTCTGAATAGTGGACACCTGCCAATGTGCATGTGTGTGTATGGAGTATCACAAATACGATACATGTGTTTTTGTGTGTATCAAAAACAAAATGTTGATATTATTATTCATATTCCGAGAGAAGTAAAAAATGGTACTTAACTATACCGTGAAGCAAGAATAATCTATGATCACTTTTCTTATATACAATTTATTTTTCATGTAGTAAATTGAATATATATACTCATTCATATTTAAATACATATTCATTTTCATCTGAAACATGGTTCTGCTCAAACTTTTGGTAAAAATTCCACCAATAGTATTGGCAAAAAGCTTAATCTGTCTAGCAAGAAATATTCTAGTGTGAACCCGACCCACAGAAAGGAAATTAGAGTCACCCGACCTGAAAAAAGAAAATTATGGGCAACCCGATGCGATGCAAGTCTCAATTCAAAGATCCCGAGGTATCCGGTATTCAGAGGTTTTACTATATTTCAAAGTAAAGAATATAGATATATATCCATTTTCCAAGTTAAAGTTGGTATTTGAGATGTAATTGAAACGGTTAGAATGACTGTGGAGTAAGTCAAAATTTAGTGATTTGAAAAATGAAGGGTTTCGTGAAACTTGTTGTATTACCGTTGTATTGAGTGGTCTAACCTGTTTTGGTCTCTAGCGACTCCCTAAGTGAACTATGACTTTTTTTACTGGCACATTGAACAGAAATTAATATACGTTCATTGAAAATATGGTTATCTCGATTTTCAAAATTTTTGACTTACTCCACTGTCATTCTAACCCCCTCAATTGTAGATTACTTTTCATAATTGCAATAAAACATTAATTAATTTCCTTTCATTTCGGATTTGGGTCGGTTGCGAGGCAGCGAAATTTATTTTGTCGGGTTCGGGGTCGGGTTGCGGGTTGATTTCAAATGGAATTTTCGGGTTCGTGTCGGCTACAACCCGACCCGTGCAGGCCTCTAAGCCAGAATAAGTTTGTTTTCATTTTTCATCTGAGTCAAATCTCTGGATATAAGTTTATAATCCCGTGACATCATACGAAGTATTAAAGAAGTTATTATTTTGTAAAATTAATAACTAGGTTAGACATAACAAAACCACTATGTACGAGCGACGGAAAGAGGGGAGCAGAGGGCATCGTCTCTTATTGGATTTTGAAATTTAATTAACGAAATGTTCTTTATTTTTCATGATTTTGAAACAAAAAAAGAAATATTTATTTATCGCAAGTAACGTAAAATAAATCACTAAGAGAAAAAGGAGCTAACATTTTCGTCATGGGCATCTGCATCTCTGGATTTCCCATACAACAGCAGTTTTAACTGTATAGGGTATCCCAAAAGTCCTCGACACATTTTAAAATTCAATAAAAGATCAAGCAATTGCCGTACGAGAGTGCCGTTTGGACATAAATGCTTGTTATGATCTGAACTTTTGTTTAAGCAAATAAAAAAATTAGTTCCAAAAATTTCTCATAGATGGCGTTGCTTTTGGAATGTTATCGAATAGGTAGAATGCTTTTATACATAACAATAGCGAAAGACACACAATGCGTATTCATAGTTTTTATCCAAATTACGGCAACCCACGTTCCAGAACTTAACAATACTTGTCCTCCTAAGTTCGATTACACGAGTGAGGATGGATAGACGAGTAATTGTTAACTTCTGGAATGTGGATTGTCATAGTTTGGACAAAAACTCTGGATGTGTCTTAATGTGTCAGGCAGTGTGGTCCAAAGACTTTCGGATCAATTTGAATTCGAAAATTTAGTATCAAGAATACTTGTTCCAGAGTACTCACAGGATTACAACCTCTGCACAAGATCGCTTTCTAGCTCTTATGATATAAAGGAGGAGGAACATTACTGTGACTCAGCTCATTGCAGATCATCGTAACTCAACAGGGATGACAATAGCTGCTTCTACGGTGCACAGACGTCTTCATAGACGTCTGCACATCTCTTCACAGATAAAGTCTCTGTACGCACAGTAAAAAAGGAAACCTATTTTAGGATGCTACCCAAAATGAAATAACACCCATATTAGCTTTTCAAACTCCAATATGGGTTGTAATATACCTATTTCAGGGTATCAGACCCATAACGGGTCTCAATACTCCCCAAATTGGAAGAAAACGGTTACCTATTCATAGCCACATCTATACGATACCTAGTATGGGATAGGGTGAAACCCAAATTGGGTTACAGCCTAGCTCAAATCCGCCTGTCAAGTTCAGCAGCACAGCACACTGAAACACGCGCATGCGTAACAGCCGACTAACCGTCATGCATTGGGGCGAATGGATGTTTGTTTTGTTCCTCATGATTCGGCGCATGGACGTTAGATTTTATTTTTGTTTAAGTTTTCGTATTTTTAAAGCAGATTGATGTTCAGATTGTTACGATTTAAACGTAACCAGCCACCCAAACTTTGTATAAATTAATCTTTATTATCTTCTCAATGAAAAAGCCGAAGCGGAAAATATGGATACGGCCACAATAACAAGAATACTGACGACGATAACAAGATGAAGTGAACAATGAGTCTGGCCTCTGGAATAATAAGTAAGTAGTATATTTGATTTACTATTATTTTCTGAGAATGATAAAATAAAAATTAACTCTTAATACATAGAGACACGCAAAACTAGGGGAGGACAGCACTACAATGAACTCTCCTGCATACATCCATGTATATATATTTTATATATCTGTGTATTCTGTGTGTGCTGCTAAGTTTTTTTTTTAATACGCAATCTTAAAAGAGCGAAACCGCTAGGTTTTATCATATGTGAAATACAGTTTTGTATGTTTTTAAAAAACACCTTAAGTAAATGCTTTTATTAAATGATGCATACATGTTTTGTGACATTTTGTGTTGTTTTTAAATAATTATTAAAGTACAGAGGTGAATATTGATTCAATTGAGTGTTGCTTTTCATGACTCAAGTTTATTTTGCTTAAAAGAGTGCAATTAGTACATATTATATTGTAAATCATTCTGTACTAATCAATATTTATTTAGTATTTGCAAAAGCATAGCCAGAATTTTGTGTGTGTGTATGTGTGTGGGCAGTACCTTGTAAATTTTAAAGCTACAGTGCCTTTCTTTTTAAATAAAAATATAGCAATTTATCATATCCAACTGATTTTGAACTCTAAAAAATTATTTGCATATTTCAAGTAAAAGTTCCTTAAAACTGTATTGATTGTTTAAAAAATATGGTATATAATCTTTAGCAAAAATTTTTTTTCTCAAAGAAGTAGTAAAAGAAATGAAATTAATAATTAACTTTCTGTTAATTATGATAAAACAATACTTATCATTTTGTTATTGGTATTAGTCCTGTATGGGTCGGGTTGCACCCGACCCGCACCCACAATGAAAGAACAATAAATCATGTTTTATTGCTATAATGAAAAATAATGTATAATATCTCTAATACCAATTTTATATTTTATATAGAAAAATGGACAAATCTATATTCTTTAATATTCAAATATAGTGAAACCTCGCAATAGCGGACACCTCAAGATCGTTGAATAGAATCCTGCAGCGGATCTGGTTGCTTTTATTTATTTTTTCGGGTCTGTATGACTTATTTTCTTTCTGCGAGTCAAGTTCAACCTTGAATAATTATTATGGCTCATATTTAGGTTTTAGCATGTCCGATTGTTGGGATTTTCACAAAGAGTTTGAACAGAACTATGAAAATAAATTTGAATGCGAATAAGTTAGGGGTCTGAAAAACTACTTTATTTTAATAGCGAACTACAACTACTTTATCAAAAATGTAGTTAAACTACAAATATAACTACTTGTTTTAAAAAGTAGCGACTACAAACTACTTTTCAAAAGTTGTCCACTATTTCGCTACTTTTAGATTTTGTTGAAAGATTCAATCAACACTTGAAATTGAGGACAAGGAATTATAATTCTTCATGGGTCGGGTTGTGTTTCCGACCCGAACTTGAAAATTTTGCTTAAAGTCAACTCGAAACTGACCCGAACCCCAAAATATTAATACCCGAACTAACCTGAAACTGAAGGAACAGAAAATTAATGCATATTTCAATACAATTATGAAAAAGTAGTCCACAAAGAAGATACCCAGTATTAAAATATTAGATATAATAATACGATAGTATAACCGCAAGTAAATTAATTTTTTTCGTGAGTTAGCAATTTGTTTTGTTTTATCAGCAAGAGTCAATGAAAAAATCTGACACTGCAACTGAGATTTGTCGCTGACATTTGCAAATTATTGCACAGAACACAGTTTGTAAAAAAAAAAAAAAAAAAAAAAAAAAAAAAAAAACGAGTTATGATCAAGTGATCAGATGAATGGCATTTTTTATTCCTTTCCAAGTCACATAAAAGGTTGGTTTTCGAGTGTGTCCGTTATGGAGGTCTTATTGTATACATATTTTTAACCTGCAAAAATATTATGTACATTCTTTTGGAAAAGCGGGTCAATCCAAACCCGCAACCCGACCTGCAAAAAAAAAAATTAGAAGTCAAGCCGACCTGAACCATAGGTCGTGTCGGCACTATATTTTTCAAAATGAACCGTGAGTTGGGTGCGGGTAAAAGTGGGTAAACCGACCCGATGCAGGACTCTAATTGGTATTACCAACTCTAAAATATTTTTCAAAGTAATGATAATACACAAATATTTTTGACAAAAATTTAATTAGTTTTTTATTAAACTAAGCATTTTTGAATGAGACATTATAGTTTTTTCAAACAATGGTAAAAAACATCAAATAATAATACTATAATACCTGTGTTGCTGGCCTGGCTACAGATTGTCATTATTTCTTATGGTCACTGGTTGGGGAAAAAGTATATATTTTGTAGCAAACTACTACTACACATACCTTTCAGGTTCAGGATTCTGAATCTTTCTCATATCTACAGATGTCTGTTTTTTTAAAGAAAATCTAGCCCCCCCCCCCCCACCAGCACACAAAGTTTAAAATTCTTTAATTTTTTATTAAGTAATAATCAGTCATCTAAAAATGTAAAATCAGTAGTCGCCAACCTTTTGAAATCTCACAGACCAGTAAATTTGCAATTTTTAGTTCTGCGGATCACTATGATGATATTTTGCAGAACATAAAATAGTGCTTGTGAACTATAACGGTCAGAGAACTGCCATTTTTTAAGAAATAAAATGCATCTGTTTAATATCTAACAAAATTATAAATTCTTATTTAACCGCAACATAAATCTTTAAAGTTTATTTAATTGTAATAAAATTTGTTTACTTATTACAATTTAGGTAATTGAAGCTTATTTAAGTATTGCATATTTAGTGTAATATTTGCTCTGGCTTGTTTCAAATAATCTGATTGTTTTTGGCTCCCATGATGTTGCAGAAAAACAGAAAGTGGTCTTTATTTCAAGTTGTTATTATTATTATTATTATTTTTTATTTTTGCTGTAACAAATGAAAACATCTTGTTGCACAAATGTGTTTTTGAAAACTAAATTAAAATGTTCATTGCTTTTTTTCAGCAATGGGTGCTCATTTTTTATTTAGCATAATAAGAAACAAATAATATTTGTTAAACGTATTATTATAGCCTGTTATTATTTAAAATTTCAAAACTAAACATATCTTAAACTTCATAAATATAGGAATCTCTTGGAATAATATATTTGTTTTAATATAATTAAAATCAAAAAATCAAATGTATATTCAAATGTAAACAATAAAATTGAAAGTAAAGATATTGAAACAAAAAAGGCAGCAAGAAACTTTTTTAACCATTTTTTACAGAAAGTTACTGCTATTTCTTTAAACATTAATTCAGTGAAAATTTCAGTTTAATCCTTGCTTCTCCCTGAACCATAAATTAAAAGATAATTAAATCAACAGTTTAAAAATATATATATAGTAGAGTCCCTCAAATCTGCATAGCTTGAAACCAGACATTGTGCATATTTTAGAATTATGGATTTCTGGTCACTGTTTTGTTTACATTTTTTAAACAGTAATTTGAATGTAATAATGCACTGTAAATTGTAATGAATGCTTACAATAAAGTAAAATATTAAAATAATTAAGTAAAGTAAGAAAATTTAAAGCATGATTAAAATTTTTAAGGTAAAGGTCAAGTACACAATAATACATAACTAAAAATAGGCATAATAATGATGAGATTTTTTTTTTCTTTTAATTATTCTCTGAAACTTGCCTCATAAAGTTACACTAATAATTTACATAAAAATCATAAAACAAAAGTTTTATTTCATGCTTAGCCAAACTTAATATCCAAAAATGCTTGATTAATACATTAATTTATTTGGTAAAAAGATCACAATCAACACTGAGAACAGCACTGTCTTTTTTTCAGAAATAAAGTTATACTTCCTTGATGAGAAAGCATGTTCAGCCATATTAATAAGAATTACATATTAAAATGTACATGGAATGATATAATAATTTAAAAAATCCTGAATTTTTCCCCTACATCTCAACTGTAAGTTTCATTGTTTTCTTCTGTAATGATGTGCAGATTTTAGAAATTTGTGGATTTTAGGGAGTCTACTGTATTCAATTTTATCGAAGCAGTCTTTCATTTCTGAACATATTTTCATTACTTGCAAGATACAATTTCCAAACAGAAATCTAAAGTATTGAAATAAACAACAATTACATCAATGTTTCATAAAATAAAAACTAATCATTGGTCAATGTGTATTTTGATTTGTGTATTTAAATGTAACACATATGCTTATTTAAATGCTGTATATTTGATTATGCTTACATTGTTTATGTTTATTTGTATGAAATTGGTGAGCTTTTTTTATATTGAGTAGATATTTTATAGCAAAACATATTTGAAATATCTTATTGTCATTAAACATTCATTTATATATTAATAATCACTCATTTTGCATGTGCAAAAGAGAAATAATAACAAGTAATTAACAATAATCTTCAAAATTTTATAATTTACACGACTTTTGATTTGATTAAACTTTGGAGATTATAGGGGATTGGTTTATATAAATAGACCCTTTCTAACTACTATTAAATACTTTAATTTTTAAAAATGAAAGTACATTGTGAAAATATTTGTATGATTTATTGTATAAAATTACCCTATATAAATAATATACAGATTTTTATATTGTTTTAATGTTAGTCCCATTCTAAGTCTTTTTTTCCGTGGAACATGTAGCAAAACACTAGTTTGTATGCTTTCTGTTCTTCAAGTTTGTTTTGCAATTTGGAGTGGATAAGTCCAAAATTTGAAAATATCTGCACAATTGATGCTGAACTGTATGGACTGGAAACTGGAATGCAAACACTCCATGAGTTGTACGAATTAACTTGTTATATTGGTTTTTTAAGCCTTCCCACCTACCATTGCAGGTACAGCTTAATAGAATCCAAACAAAAAAAAATGGGTACTTTTCGGTTAGCCGGGTGCCAGTGATATAATGTACATATATAAATTTATATATATATATGTAAGTGTAGGTATATATATATATATATATATATATATATATAAATATTCATACATATAAGTGTATATATATATATATATATATATATATATATATGTGTATGTATTTATATACAATTTTAAAATCCGAGCCCCCCCCCCCCCCCCATTCCCCCAAGCCCGAAACATTTTGTGTCATCAGAGCCCGAACCCGATATTGAAAAAAATTCATAATATTTAAAAAATGTTTTAAAAGTAATATCTCATATTTAAAAAATGTCTTACATGAAAATAATTGTTAATCTCCAGCACTTAATTAAACTTTATGCGAATTTACATTAATTTTTTTCAAAAGAGAAGTTTTGTATGAAATAAAAATATACTTCACAATTGAATCCATTTGGACACTACACTGTTAACTAGTATTTTAAAAACACAAATTGCACAAATTGTGCTTATTAGTTGCTAAAATCAGTGTAAAAATTGTTTTAAACTCATAAAAGAGCTAAAATCCTACATGTTTCGGCTTCAAACTTAAAGCCATCATCGGGGAAGAGGAACAACATAAACGACTACTGATCTTTTAATTTTCGACACGAGAAGAATGAAATCAACAGTATGGAAAAATTTAAATAAAATAAGCGGGCACTCTTTGTTGCCAAAGAGCGAAAAACAAAACAATGAATTAACAAGGGGTTAAAAATGTATCCCATAAACCAGGTATGCTGAAAGAAAAGTTATCATTACAGAAAAGATTGTATTTGTAATGATAACTTTTCTTTCAGCATACCTGGTTTATGGGATACATTTTTAACCCCTTGTTAATTCATTGTTTTGTTTTTCGCTCTTTGGCAACAAAGAGTGCCCGCTTATTTTATTTAAATTTTTCCATACTGTTGATTTCATTCTTCTCGTGTCGAAAATTAAAAGATCAGTAGTCGTTTGTGTTGTTCCTCTTCCCCGATGATGGCTTTAAGTTTGAAGCCGAAACATGTAGGATTTTAGCTCTTTTATGAGTTTAAAACAATTTTTACACTGATTTTAGCAACTAATAAGCACAATTTGTGCAATTTGTGTTTTTAAAATAAAAATATACTTTCTTAAAAGATTCTCATAATTTTCTCACCCAACAAGCAAACCTGATGGACACATTAATGAAGTACATTTTATGAATAAATGCATGAAATTTACAGTAATTACTATTCCTAAGTCATTTTTCTATTTTGTATAATAGGTGAATTTCGTAAATTGTAATCGATTCCTTAATTAAAGCAATATTTCTTGTTCCTGAAAATCAGCTTAAGTTTAAAATTTGGCACCGTTATATGAAAGATCCTATGCTTTTATAGGCAAAGTGCGGAAACACTTTTCGATTGCCTTCTTATCAGAATAACAATGTATGACAATTATTATGACTTACGAATGGGACTGACTTTGTAAATGTTCAGAGCCATGAAAAATAGAATCACTAACATTATTTTCATATAAAGAGCCATTATGACTCGCACACAATAGAAGACTAAAAATTTCCAAATCTTAAGCTAATGCTGATTAACTACAAACAAAAAAAGTATTCACTTTGCTTTTGATATCTAAAAATAAATAAATAAATGTTCCTATTGAAAAATATCATACTTTTACAAACAAAAACCGAAATTATTCGCGCCATATCATCCGGTCGTCGTCGCATCAATGCCGCACATAAACTTGCAAATTTTCTTTTAAAGTAGTATTCTAGAACTGGAAAAGAAAAATGAGATTCCTGCTTCCCCTTTTATTCATTCTGATCAAAATAGCATTAAAATGGAATATGTAATTTTTTAGGGGGGAAAAAATATTTTTTTTTCTGTATGAGTATAAATAAAATTGTCAGTTTCAGAAAGAATGAGCCTGAGCCCGCCCGGGCCCGAAGACTGATATAAAAATTGAGCCCGAGTCCATGTCGGGCTTGGGCTCGGGCTGAGCCAGTCTCATCTCTAGTATATATATATATATATGTGTGTGTGTATTATATACATGTATATGTATCACTGGTACCCAGCTAACCCAAAAGTACCGTAAAAAGGCTACCTGTTCTTTGCTTGCAAATGCACATTCTACAAACTAAGGATTAAGGCTAGACTTAAGCTACAAACATGAAATAATATGCTAAAAAAAGAAGGGGTGCGGGGACTTTTTTATAATTTATAAAAATAAAATTTAACATAAGCATTGTTCTAAATGATTGAAATGAATTTAACATAATAAAATGAAGATATTAGATATGTAAATATTTAAAATAACAAACCATCTTCTTTTAAGTTATTGATTTAAAGAATGTTTAATTATATTGGTTTCATATTATAATTCATTTAATTACTCAGAGAACATTTGTGTTTCATATGTACAAAAACAAACATTTAGAATCATTAAAAATCTAGGTAACTTATGATCAGTCATTGAATAATGGCCACACAACCTCTTTTTTTTTTTTTACATAAATTAGATAAGGCATTAGATTTTAACATAAATTCGATTGCAGTGTTTTTTTTTTTTTCTGTGGCTTTATAGCTCAGCATGTGTCTTTACTATTTTATAAACTAATGATAAATTATCTAATCTTTTTCAGTTGGATATTATGAAAGTTAAAGTTACTCCAATGAGAAGGAAATTCTGCATATTTAGTTCTTCGTAACTAGAGAAACTGATGGAGCCAGAAAGAGCTACATGGAGTGCAATAACAATTGGTATTTTTAAATTGATTTGCATATCTGTGTTAAATATTTGTGTAGTGTTGCTATAATATTACATATTTCATGTTGTTACATTACATGGCACTACCTTCATAATTCTAATTAGGCACTATAATCACATTTTAATATTAATACTCATTAAATATTAATATTTTTATATATAGGGAAAGCAGTAAGCTGGTTTATCACAGCAATTTTTCAAAATGGAAAATTTCACGAAGATCAAAAGCATTATTTACTTATAGAAGTATCCCTTTCATACTGTGATAAAAATTTTTAGATGTTCCCTCAACTAGTGTGGGCAAAATTGAGATTCATGTACAAAGCACAAAATGGGTGAGGCTTTTTTTCCCAGCAAGATAGAGACAAATTTTTAAAAATGAGACTTGCAAAAAATGCTGAAAAAAGAAATAACATTGAATAATTGTAAGAAACTTTTCAAAAATTAGAATTCCTCAGACAGCTTTTGATAAATATAGACACAGACATCAGTGGAATTATGCAAGTGCACAGTGGATTGGAAAATAAAACTGTGTTACCTCATGATGTATTTCAAAATGAAGAAAACTGTGCGATTGGCAATTAATAACTTTTCACTTAAACTAAATTGCAACAAATAAAAGATCTCATTAAGCAATTAAAACCAGTCTCAACAGCTTTAGATATCTTGTAGGCTGATTCAACAACAATAGCAGATGCTTGCCATATATGGTGCAATTTGCTGAAAGATGATAATTTGAAACCCCATTTTGTAAAAGTTAAAAAAAGGTTTGAAAAAGCAATTTTGCCCTGGCATCTTCTTGCCTATTTGTTACACCCAAAATATAAGGGTGAGCACCTTAATTACGAACAAAAAGAACAGGCCAGAGAATGGCTACAAAAAATAAATCCATCTTTCCTATCATATGCCGTGAACTTTGAACTAAAAGAAAAACCTTTCCAAAGTACATTGTTTTCAGAACAAGTAATTATGACAGTTGATTCCAATAAGTGGTGAAGAAGTGTCGCAAAGTCATGTGAAATTTCCAAAGAATTTTGTAGGTTAATAGCACACCTGCAAGCACGCCCAGCCAGTAGTGCTGCAATCGAGAGAATAATTTCCAACTTCTCTTTTGTCCACTCAAAAATTCGAAATAGTTTGACAATAAGTAAATGTTTCCAAACTTGTTTTTTGTTATGGAATGCTGAAAAAAAAAAATTATTTTGCAATGATGATGGTGATGAAAGTGCCGCTTAATGTTGGATGTTTAATTTTTTATGTTATTGTTATTAAAATATTTAATTTTTTAAAAGAAATTTAAGATTTCACTTATTTGAACACAATATATTAATACATGTACTTACTACTATTGCTTATATTTTACATCTCTGAATTATTGCATTATGCTGATTGATAGGTTGATACATTTTATTTTAAAACTGGAAGTGTTTATAATTTCTGTAGATTTTGCAATATTGTTAATTTATTGCAGCATAAAAATCAGACTAACAATGGCTTTTTTTCAATTAATTTTTTTTTTATGATGAAATTAATAATTTCTCAGTAATTAAGATGAGTATATTAAGTTATCATCATAATGCATTGTACTACTATTCTGTGCTTGTTAATTTAAGATAAGTAAAAGAAATAAAATGTGCATTTATATGTAAAAATTCAGTTTTTGCCATTTTTGCCAGGACAGTTTTTACCGAGGTTTTTTCCACCTGCGGCAAAAACTTGCCGACCCTGAACTAAATAATTTCAAAAAAATTAAGTTTAAAGTAATCAAATTGTATTACAATAGCTTATATATCAAATTTATAAAGATTAAACTAATCTTAAATATGGTAACATACATAACGTAAAGAATTGTAGTATTGCAAAATTAAAATTGACTTTTTAACATTTCTCGATTGTGAGTACTTATTAAATTAGCTCACATGTTTATGTTAATGGAAGTTCATAGAAATTGGATACTTTTCTTAAAGGTTCGTTCAAATCAAGCTGTAATATGTATTTTCTAACAATAATACATCAAAAACTATAGCAGTACATTATTATGTATTATTATTTTTAACTCAAACTGGTTGATAAAAATATTATATATGAATTGACATTTTTCTAACTGAATGAAAATACGTCCAGGCCGAAAGTCGAAATCAAGACCTTTGGATAAATTGTCTGTCTGTTGAGCTACCTGGGCCGATAGCCAGCAGACACATTTCACTTAGATAACCTGATTGGCGATTATGTTAGCATCCATTTTTAATTAAGTTCCATTACTTGTGGTTTATTCTGTTGAGCTGTCTACATGACAGAACAGTTGTTATTGCCAACAGTTGTCTGTCCAGGTAGCTCAATAGGCAGAGCGTTGTCAATTTAAGTGAAAGGTTTCAAGTTTAACTCTCAACCTGAACACATTTTAGTCAGGAATCTACTGTAATATTAGAATTTTTTTTTAAAAACAGGTATTAGAATTTGTTTGAATTTGTAGATATGATCAAATATTAAATATTTAAATATTAATTATTTTCTTTTAAATTTCTCCCTAGGGTGAATATACTACTTCTCAACAGAAGAGACCTGTTCCAAGTTTTTTGAAATGGCAACTTCTGTTTTGACCAACTTGTATAATATAATTTTTAATTAGACTGTGCGACTATTTTATTAGATTTTATGTTACATTTAAAATTTTATTGCATCTACAGTAAATTTAATAAATAAAGTATATTTTATTTATATGTCATATTTTTGTTTTCCCATCTATTGTGTTTTATTTCTTTTAAAGCATTTAAGCTCTTAGGCATCAGTAATGACAAGAATTTTTATGTTCTCTCTTTTGATGTAATTTTTGAGGGATAAAAGAAAACATGGGAGAAAATGGTAAAATAAACATAATATGCTGGGAGTATATATATAAAAAAAAAACTATTTGACATCCAGCATAATTTGATCAAATGAGTAAATGTGACCTCTGATACACCAGTTCACTGTTCCCCCACCCCCTTTTTTTAGGTTAAATCAACCACAAAACATTTTTAATATATTGCAGAGTTGTTTTTATGCTTCTTAGCTTTAAAAATGATGTATAAAATAAACAAATCAAATCTTTAAATGTTATAATTTGACGGCGGGAGAAATAGTATTAAATACTGTAACCTCTCTTCTGTCTAATGTGAAATTGATTGGGTCGAAAAATTTCCGTCGTACTATTTTACCTTCAGCAAAGTTTACTCTATGTCTATAAATTCACTGGGACTTGAAAATCTTTCTGCGGTAGACAGAGTTTACTGTAAATGTATAAATATAAAATGTAATTATTTACACATATAATGAATATTTCCAACTGAAAGAGAGAGAGTTAATAAATGAGGTATGAAAATTATTTAATTTAAGTAGATGGTTGATATAAAGTGATTTTTTACGATAGAAGAGTAAAAATAAGATGTTAAGATATAAGCTCTTAAACTCATTTTTTGATTAAATCTTAAACTGGAAAACATTAATTTGTAAATTAAAGACTTTATATTTTTATGTAAAAGAAAAAAAGTTTTATAAATGTTAAGTTGTGAAAATAAACGTACATCATAAGATTTTTTACTTTTGTTATTTATGCATCTAATTTCTTTTATTTAAGCTGTTCCTCTTATTGTTGTCCCATACCAAGTTCCTAAGCAGCTTTATAAGTATTATATTTCTAATTGCAAAAATGTTTCAAAATGTTCTTTATCATATTAAAAACTGTTTACTTTTTTTTTTTTTTTTTTTTTTTTTTTGTAAACATTAAAAATTTAAATTATTTGTGTGTTCCCTGCATTTTAGAGTTATATGTAGAAAATTTTCCTGCATTTCCTTACAAGTACAAAAAAAAAAAAAAAAAAAAAGTCCTTTCCGTTACGGCAAAATCTTACTGACTTATTATACCTTGATTTCTTTTAATTTTCAATATTTTTCTGTACAAGAGTCTTTTTGTTTTTAGAACCTGAAAACACTGAATATTCATAAAATTCAAAGTATCCCAATTCTGTTAGTTTTGTCATAAAAAAAATAAATAAATAAATTAAAAAAAATAAGAGGGACACCCTGTATAAGTATTAATTTATTGACTTGGGTTATATTGGAAATGAGATGCACAAAAAAAACATGTACCAGTATCTTTAGAGGCACAGAATATATTTTTACGTAAGAAGCACTATCATATAAATTGAAAGGCACATTGTGCCTCTTAATCTCAAAGGCATTCTGTGCCTCTTAATTTCAAGGGCACCATGTGTCTCTGAATATTCAGGGACGCAAATATTCCAAATGTACCTTTTATATCAGAGATACAGTTTTAAGAGTATAATTTAGCTGTTAACAGCATTCCTACATTTGTGCGGCATAAAGCAAATTATGAACACCATATTTGCTTTTATGTTTTTTGTTTCGAACATTGTCTGTACTGCGCCAAGAACTACAAGTCAAGAAAATTGAAGTAAGTTTTAAAATATTTTTTTTTAATCAAATTTTTAATCATCATGTAGTTTTTAAACCTTATGTGTTAATTGTTGTATTATGTACTGCGGAGTTAAGCAGCTATTTACGATTTCATATTACTTTTTTTCATTGCCATTATCAAGTTAAATTTTTCTCCACTCCCTTTAAATAATTAAATGTAAAACACAACATTTTATATTTAAAAGTAACAGTTATAAAGCTGTGTTAATATTTGTTTGTCTTGAAAAATGTCCGATTAAGTGGCACCAAATTTAATATTGTATGACCATCCTAACTTCCATCATAACTTCCTAAGTTTAATTTAAGCATCATCACAGGTAAATTTAACAAAGTGGTGATCCATGGCAATCATATATATAATTTCTATTGTCAACATCCCTTTTTCTATGAATTTACGAAGCGCAGAATAACGAATGAAGTATCATTCAAAAGGTTTTTAAAGCGGCTTCTGACATATACACTTACATTTTCCTAAAACATCTTTCTTGATTAAAGATTGCTGTTAATTAAAAATTAAATTGGCATTGTTTTCATAAATGAAATGATATGTTTTCTTCAAATTGTCTTACCACAAAAATTAAATTCTGGATTATATCACGCTCACAATGATTATAAAAAAATAAATAGTACAAAAAAGATAAAGTGTGATATCTCTGCATGTGTTTATTTTATATTTATGATAAAAAAGCAAAATTCGAATTTCAATGTTTAGGAGAAAAAAATACAATAGGTTGTCCATGTTTCCCCCCCCCCCCCTTTCTTAAGGGAATGATGTCTTCCTCTAATGCAGTTAAAATACGATTGTTATTTTGGTTTTTTCTCGCGCGTGCCTTTTTGTAAGTTTGATGGGATGAATGAGTTGATATTCTGGCTTGACTAATCTTATGAAATAGATATCGCAGGGTTTGCCGATTTTTTTTTTTTTTTTTTTTTTTTGCTATTTTAGCGAGAAAATCTCATTTTCGAATACCTGTTAGGCGGCCTAGCTTGTACAAACATGTTAGTTTTATTTTATATTAAAATTGTGTTATAATTTTATTTTAAAAACACACACATTTAATTTTATAATTACACATAGTTTTATTTAAAACAAGCATTATTTTTAATACACATGTATTTAATTTTATTTAGTAATTATTTTTATATTATTTTATTTTTAATTTATTTACATACACATTTCATTTTGTTATAAAATACCAAGTTTCCATATGATGCAAAAGTCACCAGGTTACCACACCAAGCAAAAAATCACCATTTTGGTGCCAAAAAGAAACCCCGGTGCATCTGTGACATCTGTACCACTATGATTTTGTTTCATTAGAAGTTTAAATCTATAAATAAAAAATATTATATTGCTAAAAAATTTAGATTGCAGTGCAAAATTCTTGCATGAGTCCACCATTTTTTCATTTATTTATTTATTTATTTATTTATTTTTAAAGCTGTGCTAAATACACAATAGCTGAATATAAATGTCTGGACAATAAAATTTCCTAATGTACCTAATAATATATTTGACTGTATTTTTTTTCCATTTTTTAAGAATAATTATTACATTATTCAAAGCTGTTTTTTAAACAAAGATTTGAAGATTAAATGTGATCATCAGCAAGAATAAAACATATAATTATTTGAAAATAATATTAGAGTAAACGTGGGGTACTATAGTCTTTAAAAGTATGATCAACTCTAACTCAGTTCCATTTTAAACGTCGACACAAGGCCTGAATATTATATTCATATATAAAATATCACAAAACTATGTATTGTGATAAATAACAATTATGATTTCACTATTCGACAGTCAAAATAACCCCAATTGGTCTTTCTAATGTTAAAAGTAAATCTACTGCTTGTGGTGAGAATAATATTCTATCAATATTCTAAGAAATTTCAAAAATTAGTACAAATCAATATCTTAATTATCTTTTAATGTGACAAATGAAAGAAATCATATAAAAGCTGGTGGCATAACACATTTAATTTGATAGTGTATCCCATAAGAAAGTCATAATTTTGTTTCAAATCAAGATCCCGAGAAGAAGGATTCTAAATATTGAGAAAATTATTCAGCTATTCATTATTGGAATCTCATCAAAATTGAGCTAATTGCCTTATATTTCAAATATGAATAATTTTTGAAGGTACTATTTTAACTTTAAAATTTTACTGTAATGTTTTAATAAAAGCACTAAGTTATGAAGCTGTACACTAATAAACATTTAAAATAAATTCATAAATACTGTATCCAGCATTTGGGATGATTGTGCAATGTTAAAAATAATAGGTATTAAATGTGTCAAGAAAGGTATTTAAATTTATCTAAATTGGATGTTGAATTCATCCTAAAACAGGTATTTAAAGGCACCCAAATTGGGTATTCATGTATTCTAAAATAGATATTTAAGATTGTGCAAAATAGGTGTTAGCATGGCCAAAATGGGTACTAAATATTCTCCAAAATAGGTAATTAGTGGTATTCATATTGGGTGTATATCTAAATTAGATATTAAATACTGCCTAAAATGGATTCTCCAGTAGTGTCCAGAATGGGTCTTAAGATATCGAAAATGGGTATTAAATACTGCCTAATATGGATTCTCAGTGATGTCCAAAATGGGTATTAAATACTGCCTAAAATGGATTTTCAGTGAGGCCCAGAATGGGTCTTAAGATACCCAAAATGGGTACTTAACAGTGTCCAAAATGGGTATTAAATACTGCCTAAAATGGATTCTCAGTGATGCCCAAAATGGGTCTTAAGATACCCAAAATGGGTCCTTAACAGTGTCCAAAATGGATACACAGTAGCAACCAAAACAGGCATGTGTCATGACCCAATTTGGTATGGACCCAAAATGGGTTACCCCAGACCTAAGAATCTTTCAACCCAAATTGGGCTTTTTTTTTACCCATTTTAGGTTTTATTTTTTTCTGTGCGAGAAGACCCGTTGTGTTTGTCACTCTTAAAGAGTGTTTATATGGATGCTAAGCAAGTCTTCCTAATAGAGTCGTAAATCTTACGACTGCCTATTCTTTTCCAAAGGTTCTGTGGTCATCAACAAAAGAATAGGGAGTCTCAACAAAAGAAAGAAGCCTGTGAGCGACCTGTTATCAACGTTACCTACTGATCTCTGAGCTTTAGACATGCTAAGGAAGTCATAAAACATGAAATAAGCCACCTTACCGCAATAAAGAAACAGAGTTCAGAAAACGTAGTTTGGGACAATCTTTAATCGACAACAAGTGTCCGTTTATTCTGGCCACAGACGATTCCCTGTTGGCTTTGAATCGTGATTCAGTTCGTTTGCTGATCTAGAGGGAGAAGGCATCAGATACGGCCAATGTAACGTTGTTGAAAGACACGGTTATACAGGAGGTGGAATCATGGTTTGAGCAGGAATCTCTCTGGTGGTCACAGTAATCTCCATATGTGTCGCGATGGAACTCTGAGTACTGTGAGATAGTGGGACGAGATCTTTGCTCCGTATATCACACCATATGTTGATGCGTTTGGTGAAAATTTCATCTTGATGGATGATAATGCCCGATCGCACCGAGTAGGATCATTAATGAATATCTTGAGGATCAAGGTTTAGAGCAAATGGAGTGGACACTGTCAATGCTCATAGGCCGGGAGGCGGCAGCACAGACAATCACCTCATCGAGTTCACGGCTGAAATTCCAGAATTAGTTAAAACTCGATTCGCATATTGAAACGCAATCGATCTGCCAAGTCATATCTTGGTGGAAACCACGTGAAAACCCGATTTTAGCGGTTGACCCGTAGTTTTACCATTGTGTTTTCCTGCACCCAGTTCTCCATGTTTTCATACTTTTGGGTGCAGGAAAACACAATGGTAAACCTACGAGACAACCGCTAAAATCGGGTTTTAAGGTGTTTTCCACCAAGATATAACTTGGCAGACCGATTGCGTTTTAATATGCGAGTTTTAACTAATTTTGGAATTTCAGCCGTGAACTCGATGAGGTGATTGTCTGTGCTGCCGCCTCCCGGTCTATCAGTCTTCCTTCGAACCTAGTCCGATAGAGCATCTTTGTTACTACCTCAGCAGACAGGTGTCTACCGTAAGCCCTTCCAAAGTCGTTAAATGAAATGGGACAAGCGTTGCTCCATGTATGAGCGCAGTTTCCCATTCCAGTGTCCCTCAACTGAATTAAAAGCATAAGAAGTCGATAACACCAATGCATTACAAATAGGGCCAGACACATTCCTTATTACAACCCGCTTATGTAATTTTTTTCACAAAAATCTGTCATTTATTTTTTTTTATCAAAGAGCGAAGTTTTACAAAAATTGTATTTTTTTTCATTTGTAAATTATGTAAAATTCAATAAATAATTCTGTTTAAAGCACAATTCGTTCAAATTGCATGTTTTTCTGTTCATTTATTTTCGAATTAGACACAAAAGACTGGATGCATCTTAACTTTTTGAGGCCAGTGTAGTTTTCAAGATCAAACATAAAGAAAGTGAAAAAATTGAAAATAGAAAGATAGAACAGAGTAAAAAAAAATATATAATTATAATCGATTTTTTCTATCAAATATTTTTTTTTATTGAAAAAGATTGCAAATAAAATACAAAAATTTTCAAGTGAATTAGAAATATTTTCATATTTAAATCAAAAGACTTTTACATGAAAACAGTAAGATTTATTTTTTAATGAAAATATTTTTAAATGAAAATAGAAAGAATTGGTAACTGAAATTCATAAATTTTGAAATCTATATATCTAAAACACAAAGCTGATTTATTTTTTAGGGTATCGTTAATCTCACGAAACTTTATTACTCACGCTCCGTTGTCTGTCCGTCACAGAGCTATTCTCAGAAACTATGTAACTTACAGAGTTGAAACTTTGTATATATCTAGCTGAATACCAGCTATGAAGCTCAAAATATTAAAATTTGAAAAAATCGTATTATTTTAATAAATAGTGATAAAAAACCAAAATTCTAACAGCCTTTTCCTATTAAATTTAAACATTTTTCGTTAAAGAAGTTGCCAAAAATTAAAAAATCCACAATGAAATTCTTTCTACAATAATTAATTTTCTATTGAACGATTTTCCCGTGAAAAATGAAAATGAAATAAAAAGTTTCACCAATTGAAAAAAATATTAATATGAAATAAAAATTATTCACGTCATAGTGGTAATAAAACGGAAAATTTCAAGAATTTCTCAATAATACAAGGAGTATGAATATGTGCATGTACAAAAAGCAGATTAATATCACGTCATTAGACAATTAAAAAGAAAATCTGACGAAAGTTTAACGAATTTTTCAAATATTTGAGAATAATACAAAGCGAGTATCAATATGAGTAATAGAAAATAGGAAATATATGAGTTTGAGAAACATATTGAATCATGATAAAAATCCGATTATGAAAATATTCGCATATTTTAACATTTTAAAGGTGTACAACATGTTTAATTTTGAAATTATTTTTTTATATCGCCTTTAGTCCGCGTGACATATATATTATTATGACAGAATATAATAGCCGGCTTCGCCCGCTAGCGGGCTGGTTTGGGCACTGGAAAAAACGAAAAAATAGAACGGTAAATTTTTACTTTATAAAAACAAAAAACATAAGTTTTTTTTTTTTTTTTTTCTAAATGAAATTTATTTTGATTTATTAAAGAAAGGATAAAGTGTTTTGAAAGGAATATTAAATGAAACCCTTTGAGTGATCTTCGATCACACTTACCCACTTGTTTAATGAAAGCTGTTCATTTGTAGATTGCCCGCACTAGCTACTTTTTTAAACATTCACATTTTTATATTTTAATTTTAATTTCAAATGGTTTTTGAGGAAATTTCTTCACCGTGGTGGCAATTGGGTTACTTCCATAATTACAAAGAGAAAGGAAATACTGGGAATTACTAAATCTTTACTGGTGGCATTTCCTCGGTACAATTAAAAATATATAAATTTGTTTTATTGTGAACAGAAAATGACGTTACGTTTAAGAAAAAAACACACATTATCCCCCATAAAGTTGTTACATTTCAATAGTTTTTATTTTGCTGATAATGAGTTTGAGGCGCTAATCTCAGAGGTAGGGCAAATGCTTCAGTGAGTGAAAATGACGTCATCGTAAAAAAAGGAAAGGCTAGTTTATTTGATGAAACGGCACCCGTCCATTATGTCGTCGACTCGTTTTCATAACAAAAAAATATCGCCAAACTGTAACGACAAGTAAACAAATGAAAGAATGTTGTCATTGGAATCTTAATTACTAAATAAATAAATAAATAAATAAATAAGAAAATGGAAGAAATTCGGCAAAAAAACCCACACATCAATGTGTCAACATAGTAAACTTAAGCAATAAAATTTGCAATATATTAATGAAAACAAAAAACGAAATCTTGGATTTTTATTCATTTACACTATATTTACTAATTATCCCTCTCGGCTGGTGAATGAATGTTTATGACATCAGTTGAAACTGATCTATTGTACGCAACTATGCATCGCAACATTTTTTTTCAATGCTTTTTCTCTTTTAAAAGCATAGCACCGCTGTTTAAAAACGCATTTGTTATTTGTTTAATTAACGAAATAACTAATAAATCAGTAAAACATAATAAAAAAATACAGGTAAATGTCAAATTAAAAGCCACTTGGTGGCATAGCAGACACATGTAACGTTTCTGACGTCAAGTGAATGTGTTGCCACGATCATGCATTTTTGGCCTTAAATCCTATAATTTGGCGATAGTTTTTTCTTATGAAAAGTGGTTGACGGGATAATGGAGAAGCACCTCTGTATATTATATATCTGTATAATATATATCTAAATATTATACTACAAATGCGTCTAACCGAATAAATCTCACTACTGAGATTAAAACCTTAAAAGAATGTTCACATGCAAAGTTGTAGCTGGCAAACGTGACATCATGTTTTAAAATATATTTATTAATTATCTGTTCCACGTTAAAATATTTTTTAAGTAGTGGATATGAATATGAAAAGTAAACTACGTATGTAAATTTTGCGACGGTGAAAATGACGTCACGCTTTTTTTTCGTTGAAAAAAAAGGATTTTGTCAAAGGGAAGGAAGCTTTTTTAATTTTTCATTCCGTAATACCAAAGATCAAAGCCTTAATTGACAGCTACTTATCTTGATTGCACGTTACTGATTACTTATAGGATTAAACTTTAATTTTACAATAATGTCAAAAGTTGAAGTTAATGGAAACAGCAGTTTGGTAGCTTTAGTTTAAAATATTATTTATTTTTAGAGTTAGGCCAGTCAATGTATAAGATTGATTTTTTGTTGTAATCATTGTTGTAATATTTTTTATAAATCCATCTAACAGTCATTTTAAACATTTTCATTCGTCGACTTTGACGGGTTCCAACTCATCTTATAATAAAAATATTATTTATCCTAAACAATATTATTTTGAAATGAAATGAAATCAGTTTATGTTTGAAACAGTTGAATAGCTTGCTCAGTAGTGCATTTCAAATTTTCAAATTCACTTTCCTGGAATAAATGCATTATGCAAGTTCAAACTTTCAGATTCATTTATCTGGAATAGATAGATTAATATAAAAATAATTTTGACAGCTTTATTTTTTATTTCAATCAAAATTATTGTGTCAGAGAGAAATGATATTAACTAAACAAATTTTTAATTAACTTTTCAAATAAAATATTAAACGACTTCAAAAAAATTTTGAACTTATAATCAAAGATAAAATGAAGATTGATAGGAAATTTGTCACCGCACAGCCCCGAATCTGGCGATGGTGGAAAAGAAGCAAAAGCCCTTGTGAAAAAAAGAAATGGAACTCATTAGAACATAATGGGCCGTTGTTTACTCCCGAATATAAACCTCTTCCAAAGAGAGTTAAGTTTTACTATAATGGTATTCCAATGTCTCTGAGTAAAGCATCGGAAGAAGTCGCTGGATTTTATGGGAAAATGCTACACGACAATTTTACAAAAAAGAAAACATTCAACGAAAACTTTTTCCGGGACTGGAGAAATATTATGACTGAAAAAGAACGAGCCGTTATTGTCGATTTTAAAAAGTGCAACTTTCTAGATATGAACAGATTTTACAAAGAAGAAGCGGGTAAAGGTAGACAAACTAACAACAAAGAAAAAATGAAGAAAGAAAAAGAAAGACTTGCAGCAAAATATGGATTCTGCTTAGTAGACGGCAAAATACAGAAAGTGTTGAATTTTCGGATGGAGCCACCTGGCCTTTTTAGAGGACGTGGAAATCACCCAAAAATGGGGAAGATCAAGAAAAGGATATTGCCGGAAGACGTAACTATCAACGTCGGCAAAGGTTCACCAATTCCCAAACCACCCCCAGGTCACAAATGGAAGGAAATAGTCCGCAACAATACAGTTGAATGGCTAGCAAAATGGACGGACAATTTGTCCAACTCTACCAAATATATGATGCTCCATTCGAGCTCGAAACTGAAAGGTGAGAAGGAAATTCAGAAATACGAGTTAGCCCGAAATCTTAAACGTCATCTATGCAATATCAGGAAGAAATATATGAAGCATTTACAATCGCCGGACGAGTATGAAAGACAAAAAGCTGTTGTGGTTTATTTCATAGACAAATTGGCCTTAAGAGCTGGATACGAAAAAGACCTGGACACAGCTGATACTGTTGGATGTTGTTCGTTGAGAGTAGAACATATCAAATTGAGCCCAAGGTTTCAAAATCAGAAATACGTAATCCATGTAGATTTCCCAGGAAAAGACAACATTCGCTACCGTCGATCCGTTCCCGTAGATCCAGGAGTTTACAAAAATCTACAAGGATTTTTAAAATACAAGAATTTCCGAAGCTTGATATTTGACAAAGTAAACCCCATCTTTCTCAATAAGTATTTAAACGAGTTGATGAATAATTTAACAGCTAAAGTATTTCGAACATGCCATGCGTCAACTGAATTGGAAAACCAACTGAAGAAGATGACAAAGAAAAATTTGTCTTTAGAGGGAAAATTACAAGTTTATAGTATGGCGAACCGATGTGCAGCCATCTTATGTAATCATCAACGGGCAGTACCCAAGACTTATGACAAAAGTATTAAAAATATTGCAAAGAAGATTAAAACAAAAGTTCAAGAGGTGAACAAGATAGAAAAAGAAATTGGGAGTTACAAAAGAAGACCAGGTACAGAAAAAAATAAAGCAAATAAATTAAGAAAAATAAAGCTATTGCGTAAGCAGATTGAAAAGCTACAGTTGCAAGCAACTATTAAAATGCAAAACAGAGAAGTTTCTCTAAACACCACTAAGCTCAATTACCTTGATCCAAGAATAACTGTTGCATGGTGTAAGAAATGGGAAGTGCCGGTTCATAAAATATACAACAAGATTCAGTCTGAACGATTTATGTGGGCAATTGAAACAACAGATGAAAATTTCAAATTTTAATTTTTAAAAAAATAAAGAAATATTCATTAAATAAATTGTAAGAGAGTTATTACACCCTACTCTCTCTCTCTCTCTCTCTCTCTCTCTCTCTCTCTCTCTCTCTTCATTGTTAAACTGTGCCAAGATTATACCAACTTTTATTTGTGGGGGGAGATTGGTACCGGTGTATTATCTAGGCCAGGAGATAGATCGCCAAAAATAATTGACATTTGCCAATCTCGTTTACTGTAGCCACTCACGTTCAAAACAGTTTGACATATACTCATTAAATACATAACATTGTTCAAAATGGTAAATAACAATTATTTGGTAAAATTAATAAATTGTTAATATAAGAATTGGTAAATAATATAGAATTCATTCTAAAACATTAATTTAGTGCACACATTTACTAAATGCATGGAATCGGGATCGGCAGTTTATAGCGGTAAAAGATACCAATTTAATACGAATATATGGCATTTTAACATATAAATAATTACTAGGTGATAAAAGGATTTAAGGCGATATTTGCCTTTTCCTGCGGTAATGTTTCTCTACTAGCCTTTTATATGACATCAAAAGTATTGTTTCCTTGTTTACCATGCAGAAAGAAAAAAATGGTTACTGTAATTAGTATTCTTGGCGCGATGATTGCGCGATGTATCTGATCTGGCCCGGATAATGCGTAAGTACCAAACAAGGTTTACATCTTTTGTTTCTCAGCACACATGGGTACAGATGTCGCAAACGCACCGGGGTATCTTTTTGGGGCCAAAATGGCGATTTTATGCCTCAGCAACCCTTCAAAATTGGCGAGATTTTGCTTTGTCTGGCAACCCGGTAGAGCAGTCTGTGTATGTTTTATATTAAATTAAACATTGTGTATTTTATAATAAATTAATCCTTGTGTGTGTTTCATATTAAAATAATTTGTGGGTGTTTATAATAAAATTGTGTTTTTTATAATAAAATAAACTGTTTCATAATAAAATAAAACTAACATGCTGTTAAGCAAGCAAGGCCTAACAGGTACCCGAAAACAGAGTTTGGTACTTACGTATTATCCGTGCCAGGAGATTGATCGCCAAAAATGGTTGCCAAGTACCAATCTTGTTTATCTTTGCCAATCATGTTTTCATATGCAGTAATTTAACATTATCTAATAACATAGTTAAAAATGGTAATTAATATAAAATAAATAAAATGTAATATATGTTTATTAAATTTATGACATTGTTAAAAATAGTAAATAACATTATTTTAGTAAAATTAATAAATGATAAATAGCACAGCAAATAAGAAAGAATAATATTATAGATTATTCCTAGGCATGTACCATGCAACAAGAAAACAAAATATAAGGGTTAATATAATTAGTAATATTGGCTCCATGACTAGCGCAGTTGGCTTAAAACTGGCACGGATAATACGTAAGTACCCAGAGTTTTGTCGCCAAAATGACGCACAACAAAAAACCGACCCCGGTGCGTCTGCGACGGCTGTTCCCAAACATGTTTAAGTATACTTGCTACATATAGTTTCTGGTTTTCAATCAGCTCATTTATTAGAGATGATCACAATCATTTCTAACAAATGACAGTAGCTTTTGCTGTGGAAATTCGTGCATTATACCGTCCGATTATACTTATGTTATCCATCCCGGCCAAAACAGTACATAACATTATATAGAATGGTGAGTAATATTCCGTAATCTAGTTCATAGCCAAGGTTGGCGTCAACCATGAGCGATAAAAGGATCACGTAGGATGCCATTCAATATTTGCCATAAAAAAAAGCCTGGTTACAACAATGAAATTAAATTTGTGCCAAACTGTGTTAATTTAAATATGCCAATTAGCTGTAAAACCGATTACAAAGTATTTTCATTCATGCTAAGATCCAAACCTGTCTAAAACAGATTTCTTTTTATCAGGTGATATGCGATTTCGTCTTAGCATGTTTTATGGGAAAAGTCCCATAACCTATGCCGGAAGATTTGGCAATTTTTGGTAAGTTTTTTTTGGAACAGTTGTCCCAGATGCACCGAGGTTGGCGTGATTGTTATTTTTGCGCCATTTTGACGAGAAAATCCGGTTTTCGAATAAATGTTAGACCAAACCTGGGAAATCAGCATGTTAGTTTTATATTATTACTAGCAAGCTTCAAACAAATTTTGAATCAAACTAAATATACCGGTAAATTGTATTCATCCAACAATGTACGCTTTTGGTCAGAGCTACAGGAAAATATGAAAAGAGATCGCATATCAAATTATTGCCTTGGACTACTAAGTATTTGTCTGGCTTTAATTATGATCCTCATATTGATTATTTCAGGAATAAGACTGTTGATCTCGGATCTCAGTTACCCTGCACCTCGTGCCGTGCCTTGAAGTGGCAGGATGAGACTCCCTGGATATGTTGCAGTGGCGGTAGTAAAGAAGATTTAGTAATGGATGCATTTTTAGAAATTATAACTTGTAATGTTAGAAATATTGCTGAGTTGGCGCTAAAAGCATCACCAAAATTATAGAAAATGTGCAATATCGAAATCGTACAGACCCTCAAAACTTTACTTTAGGAAGCATATTTTATTTAAAAATCACAATTACATAAATAATAAGAATAATAGGTACTTTTATATTGCTGGGCGCCAGTAAAAACTCACCAAATCTTGTTTCAATTGGCATCATTTGAATTGGAACATTTTGCGTGACATTTTATTTGTAGTGATATGTTTGTGTTTATGTATTTTATTATGATTAGAATTTAGTTATTTTAAATAAGTTTTTTAAGATATTATATCGCAATGTTAAAATAATGGCTAATTGTTATTAGCTAACGTTAAAAGATTAGCAAAAAAGAAAAACAAGTGGGTAAGTGTGATCGAAGGTCGCACAAATGGTTTCGTTTAATATTCCTTTCAAAACACTTTATCCTTTCTTTAATAAATTCAAATAAATATAATTTAGCAACAACAACAAAAAAAAGTCATGTTTTTTATAAAGTAAAGATTTACCGGTCTATTTTTCCGTTTTTTCGAAAATCTAAACCAGCCAGATAGCGGGCGAAACCCGCTATTATATTCTGTCATAATAATATCCGTCATAAGGATTAAATGCGATATTTAACAAATATATAATTTCAAAATTAAACATGTTGGACGCCTTCAAAATGTTAAAATATGCGAATATTTCAATAATCGGGTTTTATCATGATTCAATACATTCCTCAAACTCATATATTTACTATTCTCTATTATTCATATTGATACTCGCTTTGTATTATTCTCAAACATCTGAAAAATTCGTTAAACTTCCAATAGGACGTCAGATTTTCTTTTTAATTCTCTAATGACGTGATATTAATCTGCTTTGTGTACATCCACATACTCATACTCCTTGTATTATTGAGAAATCTTAGACATTTTCCGTTTTATTTACCACTATGACGTCAATCAATTTTATTTCATATTTATCTTTTTTTCAATTGGTGAAACATTTTATTTCATTTTCATTTTTCACGTGAAAATCGTCTGATAGAAAATTAATTATTGTAGAAAGCATTTCATCGTGGATTTTAAATCTTTGGCATCTGCTATAACGAAAAATGTTTAAATTTAATAGAAAAAGGCTATTAGAATTTTGGTTTTTTTATCTCTATTTATTAAAATAATACGAATTTTCCAAATTTTAATATTTTCAGCTTTTTACAGCTGATATTCTCATTTATACACGAAGTTTCAACTCTGTAAGTTACATAGTTTTCGAGAATAGCTCTGTGACAGACAGACAACGGAGCGGGAGCAATAGGATTTCGTTCATCTCACAAAACCCTAAAAAAGGATTGGCGAGATTAAAAGAATTTTGCCGATCACTGGCACCCAGCTAACATAAAAATACCGAATAATATTCAATTCCAAATTCCCGAAGCAAACAAAAAAGTTAAAACAAAGAGCCCGAAAACTGACATTATTGAGATTTCATCTAATCAAAATATCAAGTGACTTTTTTCTTATTCAGTATCTTATAAATCGCCAAGTATTGTTTGATCTTTAACAATGACGAATGTATTTTAGAAAATATCACTTGGCGATCAATGTAATAAATTTTAAGGTTTTGTCGCCAAAGGCAACGCCAAATTCGAAAATGTGCAATATCTCACGAATAGTTGGAGTGAGAATATTTTTATTTGGTACCATTCGATTCAGCATGCAAAAATACATTGAAATATGTTATCATTTGACAAATAAATATAAAACCCGATTTTTAAGAAATTTTGTTATTGTTTGTTTCCATTTTAATCCCTTTAGGGATGGAATTTTAGCAAAACTTTCTTATTGCGCCTCTACATCCTAAGAAGTATTTTCCCCGCAATTTTCGTGTTTGTAGCTTCAGTAGTTTGGAATGTGCTTTGATGATCTCCCTCCCAAGTCAGGACTTTCTTTTACATAATATAGAATTTTATATGCAAATAAAATTAATCATTATTATTACCTAGCAGGCTTTGCTCGCTACGCTGATCGGTTTCTCCAAAAAAAACTTGAATCAAACGAAATATATAGGTGAATTTGATTGTGTGTTTTAAAGAAACATGAACCTTTACCTTCATGTCCTTCCGCATTGGTGTAAAACGATACGAAAGCCATTAAGCTGTTATAGTTTCTAATGTGTTACACGAAATTTAGGCTGTTAAGGACCAACTCGTTTATTTAATCATTTACAGTATGATTTTCTAAAGAACGATATAACGATATAACGATATGCAATATACTAAAACTATCCCTGGAAAATTAACAATGCAAGTTCCATAGAAATCCATTCAGCAGAATCTTTAAAAAAGTCTAATGTTTCATAATTGGGTTCAACTGATTATAGAAATGCACCCCATCTTCCTAATTCTTTAACTAAGCAACATAGAACGATATGTTATGCACCAAAACTTACCCTCAAAATTTAGCTAACTAACAGTGCAAGTTCCAGTAAAATCCATTCAGCAGAATTCAGGGTATAAGCGGCAGGATCGAAATTCCCTTTGCATTATACATATACACTAGACAGATAAATGTATCTTTCATAATCATTTTCACCTGTTGATAGAACTCTCAGGGATTTTGTAGAAGTATATGTTGGTATACGCCGTCAACCTTCTGGAATTTTTAAGACAAAATTCTGTACATCGTCCGTAGCTATAATATATACTCTCTAGTATATATCCTCTGTCTATAGAGTATATGCACTGTTTTGTTTTACGACTACACACCACTGACAACTTTCTCCCATAGTTCCATAACTAAACAATGTAGAAAATCAATTCCTGAAATATTATCACACTGCGAAACTCCCATCAAAATCCGTTCAGTAGAACTTTAAAAAAGGTAATCTTTCATAATCGGGTTCACCTAATTTTATCTATAACTCCCCCCCCCCCTTGGCTCTATAAATAAGCAATGTAGAACAATGTGCTTTATTTTAAAACCTTTCTAAAACAAATTACCTAACTAACAGTCAAATCATATAAAAATCTGTTCGGTAGAACCTGAGTTTTAACCGATCGGAATGGAATAAGAATTTGCGTTTTATAAATATTATAGATGATTATGATATGATTTTTGCAATCGGATTCGTTGTCAAACTTTCGCTTCAGGAAACACAACGCAGACGAAAACTTTGCTCCAGAGTAGTACCAACCAACCCCACAAAATTGTCTAACTAACAGTATAAATCTCACCAAAGTGCGTAGAGCAGAACTATAATTATAAACGATCGGAATGAAATACGAATTTGCATTTTAAGTACATGGTAGATATATCTTTCATAATTGCATTCACCTTTCCCAATCACTTTCCCATTAGCTCTATCACTAAGCAACATAGAATGATATAAATATTAATTTGGAGCTTGGTGCTGTATAATTAAAGTAAAAATAAAATACAACGTTAAAACACCAGTGTAATTGAATCTACAGCATACCGGTTTCGGTAGCATATAGCATACCCTCCTCAGTGCTGAAGAAAATGGAAATTTGCTCATATATATAGAAATGATAGAGGATTCAAGTGACAAGTTTATTAACCAATAGGAAAACAGAGGGTTCCAGGCAAACAGCCAATAGGAAAATAGAGGACTCAAGTGACAGATTTATTAGCCAATAGGAAAACGGAAGGTTCTAGGCAACATCCAATAGGAAATTCGATAGGAAATTGAAACGCTAAGGTGAGAAATAGTTTAAAGAGTTAAAAAAAATTGGTTTCAATGTAATATTTCCAGCAGTCTGATAATGGTGGAATAGCAAATTCACAATTAACAAGATTTCCAAGATTTTTATGAATATGGAATGCTTCAAGGAAATTAAGTTCGTGTACAGAAGTAGGTTTAGATATTATTTTAACCGAACTGAAGTCGAAAACGTGATTCATCTCCCAGCAATATTTTGCAATAGAGGATTTTTTGATTTCTTGTTTTTCAATATATTGTTTATGTTCTTTAATACGAAATTTAAGACTACGTTTGGTTTGTCCAATGTAAGAAAGACCGCACTGACAATTAATATTGTAGATACCCCATGAATTCGATAATTCAATAGGATTTTTGAGTTTGGAAAGGGTGAGTTGTCACTTGAATCCTCTATCATTTCTATATATATGAGCAAATTTCCATTTTCTTCAGCACTGAGGAGGGTATGCTATATGCTACCGAAACCGGTATGCTGTAGATTCAATTACACTGGTGTTTTAACGTTGTATTTTATTTTTACTTTAATAGAATGATATGTTATAGGGTCATTTTTAAGTAATCTTTAATAATCGGGTTGACATAATTTTAGAGCTTTCCTCTTCAGCTCTATAACAAAGCAACGTAGAATAGCTATACGCTAAAACCTTTCAAAAAACATTACCTGATTAAAATGTGAATATGCGGTTTATACTCATAGTAGATGATGATATGATTTTCTGTAACAGGATTCATCATGAAGATTTCGCTTCAAACATAAACGATGCTTTCAACATTGTGGCTAATTCGCCAATTGGCGAGGTATCCGATTGCAGAAAATTAGCCGGAAATCGTATGAATAACTACCCAAAGTAAAAGAGAAACATGGCTGAAGACTGAAAACAAATAAAGAAGTAATACATAATACTAATCAGACCTTCGACACTTTATTTGGTACTTCTCCATTATCCCGTCGACCACTTTTCATAAAAAAAACTATCGTCAAACTATAAGATTTAACGCCAAAAATGCAGTCCCATTCACTTGACGTCAGAAGTATTAAACGTGTTTGTTATGTCATGAAGCGGTTTTTAATTCGACATTTACCTGTATTTTTCATTTTGTTTTTCTGATATTTTAGTTATTTCGTTAATTAAAATAAAAATTGCGTCCTTAAACGGCTGTGCCATGATATTAAAAGAGAAAATACATTATAAATTTACTGGATACTTTGGTGAGTGGGGCTTTTCCGAATTTATTTTATTTTATTTACTAGGGGGCTCTGCCCCCTGCTCGCTACGCTCACCAACCCCCATTCTGATTTCGCAGCCTCTTAAAACCTGGTAATGTATCCAGTTTTAAAAAGATGATGATGATATCACAAACGGCGGCTATCTTCTGTAATCAGGTTATAATGTTTTTTCTTTTAAATGGGGGTATTTTTCGGTTACCATGGCCTTACCCACCTCTGTCGCGACAGCTTACGGTTGTTTTGGGGATTGATAAGTAAGATCAATTACTAATTTGGAAATATATAATTTGTATATATAGTGTTACGAATATTGTAAATAGTTAGAGTTTGTGCTTAAAAATAATGTAAATAGTTCAATTAAGCTCTATTCATAACCTAATATTAATTTTTGTTGCATTGCAATATCTCAATTTGTTGATTTGCAAGCGAGTAAACGCTATTGGATTTCAATGGAAGTCTATGGAAATTTGGCGAAATACTGGATATAGCGCCAAGTTGGCGCCACTTTTGGCAGCCAAATTTGGCTATATATCGCCAAACTTGGCGACAGACCCGAGTCCCTTCCCCTTG
Source organism: Maratus michaelseni (assembly GCA_963931845.1). Taxonomy (NCBI): domain Eukaryota; kingdom Metazoa; phylum Arthropoda; class Arachnida; order Araneae; family Salticidae; genus Maratus; species Maratus michaelseni. The sequence continues at coordinate 127,222,778 of OZ007597.1, forward strand.
GTAACCCCCCTAATAGCGTCCATCCTATCTAAATTTTCTTCTTTTATGTTAATTCCCCCTAAGAAAAGTCAGAAAGCTCTGACCAATCAGATACGTTTCGCGGTATCTACGCAGATTTTCATTGGTCCATTTCCAAACCATTACTTTTTTTATATATATAGAAGGAAACTTTAATAGCATTTCTCTAATATATAGGGAGCATTTTTTCCTTGCTGCCAATAAAAGAGAGAAAGGAGTAAATGTCATTTTACCATAATTGATGTCATATTCTCATTCAAATTGGAAAGAAAACTAAGCAGGATATTTTATTCTCCTTGCGTTCAGTTCGGCAATTATCATTTTATATATTCGTTTCAAATATCCGAATTAGTGATTTTATAAATTCGTTTAATTAAATTTTACAAAAAAGTAACAAAATGATATCAATAAATAATAATTACTATTAATTCCTTTCCCACCCTTTCTTTTGCGTTTACATAAATAACGTCATTTGGACGAATTTATTCAAAATATTTTCAGTTTATAAATTAAATTAAATGCTGACAGACGATTGAATCCTAACGATAGAAATGTGAGTTTTTTTTTTCAAATTTTCCTGAAAAACGTAATTTAATCACAATCTTGTCTTCATTATCGATTGAATAAAATATAAATTCAATTTAAATTTTAAAATGACGAATAAAAAGAAATCAATAATCCCTATCGGCATCCTTTTCGATTTTTTTCCCTTTTTTGTCACAAACAAAACTGAGTAATTAGTTGCCATCATTACAGAAATGTCATTAAAATTAGAAAAAAATTAATATCTCGAAAACTAATTCCAATTTCAAAATTCTATTACCAGTTTTGACATCCGCGGATTTTTATGGACAATTAATATTAATTTCACCATCAAGCGTTTAATATTTTATTAAAAATAGCCCTGAAACATAATCAGTCGTTTCATAAAATCGTTTCATAAATTCGTTTCATAAAATCGTTTCACAAATTCGTTTCATTAGGATTTTATATATATAGGGTAGATTTATTTTGATGTTCCAATGGCAACATTTTTTCATATTTTTTTTATTTGAAGTTCATGTTTAGCGATAATTTTTTTTTTTTTTTTTTTTTAAATGAAAAGTGGTTGACGGCATAATTGAGATGTAACCTTTATTTTAGCAATCACATTTTATTTTAAATAGTGGCGTTTGTAGAAATAATAATAATACACAATTACATGAATATCCGTAAGAATAATATTCAATTCCCAATTGAGCAGTTAATGTTTCTATCTGCAAAAATAAACAAAAAGAATTAATTTGAATTTCTTCCATTGCTATAGTAACGGACGTATTTTTAGAAATTCTCACTTGTATTGTTAGAATTGTTAGATTTTGACGTCAAAGACTTCGCCAAATTAGAGAAATGTGCAATATCTCACGAACTACTTGACTTATGAGTATTTAATTGATACCATTCGATTCAGCATACAAAAATACATTAAAATATGTTATCATTTGTCACATAACTATAATACCCGATTTTTAAGGATTTTTTTAAAAGTTTGTTCCCCTTTTTACCCCCCTTAGGGGTGGAGTTTTTGAAAATCCCGTCTTAGTGCGCCTCTACATACTAAGAAGTACTTTTCCTGCAAGTTTCGTCTTTGCAGGTTCAGTAGTTTTGGCTGTGCGTTGATCATCTAGCCAGAAATGACTTTCTTTTATATATATAGATGAAGCAATTTATTTTATTATAAAACACTCACAATTTTATTATAAAACACACACAATTTTATTATAAAACACATATTTCTTTATAAAAAACAAACCTTTTTTATAAAACATATACAGTTTTATTATAAAAACAGACATTTATTTTATTATGAAACACACACAATTTTTATTATAAACACACACAAATTATTTTATTATAAAACACACACAATGTTTATTTTATTATAAAACATACACAATGTTTAATTTATTATAAAACACACGCATTGTCAAGAGTACCGCTGACTTCTCTATTAATACTCACTATCAACTAACTCACGATTAATACTCACTATCTTTGCTCACCATACTCACCATTTTGGCACACAAAAGAAACCCCGGTGCGTCTATCACATGGGCATAGAGAAAATAGCCGTGGCGACAGTAGGAAATTTGACAGCATATTTTTTGGAAACCTATTCACGTTTCGTATAGACAGGCAATTTTTTCAATATTTATACAATTTATTTAATATAAAAAGAAGTCATTTATCTATTTTTATTTACAAACAGAAGAAAATTATATGTAAAAAAATATATAGCATGATCATAAAGTATTTACCTGATTATAAAAAAAATATTACGAAATAACCATTGAATCTAATACTGTAAAATTTGTATTATAAAAAATTATGTTCTTAATTTTTTTTTCTTCTCGATGGATGATCCCTTAGACATACGGCTTGGTCAATCCAAGACCACTTTGAAAAACAAACTGAACATAGTTTACACAAAAATCCTTCACCTGACACACTGTAATAAATCCAATTATTAAGTTTTTCATATTTTTATACATTCAGGGGATATTTACTTAAGGTCGGGATCATAGATGCTGTGTTTAGTGTGACAACCCAAAAGTTGGGCAATACGTGGCGAGAAATGGAATACCGCCTTGACATTCTTCGAGCTACCAAGGGTGCTCGCATCGAACTTTACTGACGTAAGTACTTGTATTAAACACTTCATATATGTCTTTACACTATATTGTAACAAGCATTTGCATAATTAAATTAGTTTTTCTGCAATAAATTATTGTAATAAGAGAAAGACTTTATGACAACCCTGTATATATATATATATATATATATATATATATCCCTGTATATAAATAAAATGGTTATATATATATTATATATATATATGAATACAGATATAAATAAGCACAATAAAAGGTCGTAGATTTGTTTTGATAGCTGTTTATATTATTTGGCAACAAACCTCACTTTCTGAAGCCCGAATTGCGCCAAGATTTATAAAAAACACCAAAGCCCCTATATTGTAAAAATGCCCAAAATTTATCTATTCGTAATTTGATTATACATGAATATGCATTATACACATTTTAACACTTGAGAAGGGTCGACAGCCGTTATGATATGATATTTGGGTACATTACCACATTTGGCTTGCCTCAAATTTTGCCAATCGATTTTTTTCATTTTGGTGAGGCGTAAGATGCAATTCTTGATGAAAGTATTGAAGCTCTAGACTCTAGAGTCTAGAGTCTAGATCAAGACTCCCTTACCATAATAACATATGTTAATATGATAACGGGCTCTTGTTTCTACATAAGTAAGGAAAATATTTATACATTTTTACATGCATATTTTTTTATATTTGTTCCTGGTACTTATGTATTATTCGTACCAGGAAGATAGAACGCAAAAAAATGGTTGTTAATTGTCAATCATATTTAAAATTAAAAACAGTTCTAATTTGAGGCTTATTACAGAATATTGTGTGTATAGCAGTCATCGTTCATTTACAGGGACACACGAAAAAATTCTCTACTGTCTGTTAACAATAATTCCTGGAAGTGCGTTTTAAGTTGCTGAACGCGATTTTAAATTTAACTCACTTTTTGTCTATTACTTGGAGTGTATAAATTCTGTAGATCATATACAGGGCAGCACAAAAGTTCGCGAACACATTTCCGTTTATAGACAGAAACTCCAGAAGGAGAATTTTAAACTGTGCTACGCGTTTTCTAACTAAACTAAAATTTAGCATCCTATGTAGTATATATACAAATCTATAGATCATATACAGGGCTGAATAAAAGTATTCGGATATTTTTCCGAATATTGTATATGTTGGAAATTCCTGAAATTACGTTTTTTTATATATTATGCGTTTTCCAAATTGTACATGTTATCTTTCACCTTATTAAACATTAATGATTTGCAAAATTATTTTGGAAGCGTTGGAAAGTGTTACATAATCCGTGCTTAACGCATGACTTTTTCGTTCTTGTTAAGATAAAAATAGCTTGACCCATAATGATCCATGACCAAAATAACCCACTAATTGAATTTTCTCGAGCATGTGACCTAGCCCAACAGTCTTTTCGTGCCGGAAAACCATAGGTTTCAAAATTTAGTCTAAATAGTCGAGCCGTTTTTTAGATAAATTTAGCTTGACCGCAGTGACCCAAAAATGACCCACTAATCAAATTTTTTCGGATATGTGACCTAGCCCAATGATTTTCTCATGCCCGACACTCGTAGGATACAAAATTTAATCAAAATCGTTAGAGTCGTTTTTTAGATAATATTAACTTGACCCGCGTTGACTCAAAAATGACCCACTTATCGAGGCCCAGTAGTCTTCTCATACCCGAAAATGGTAGGATATACAAAATTTAGTCAAAATCGTTTGAACCGTTTTTTAGATACAATTAGCTTGACCCTGACCCACGGTGGCCCAAAATGACCCGACCCACTAATCGAATTTTCTGTAACATGTGACCTAGCCCAGTGTTTTTTGGTGCCCCAAAACGGTAGGATACAAAATTTCGTCAAAATCGTTAGCGCCGTTTTTAAGATAAAGCTTGCATACGTATATAACCACACACACAAAATTTTCTCGTATTAGAATATATGTTTTGTAATCATTGCAAAACAGATTGGGTACTTTTTTAAACTTAACTCAAAACTACTTAGCGAAATGAGGTTACTTTTGGATTCGCTTATTCAAAAATTTAAAAATCAATTTCTGTTAAAAAAAAATGCATAGTTTACAATTCATATTTGTTTCGAAAATTAATTTTAAAAAAAAAATATTTTTTCGAGATACATTGATGAAAAAAAAAATGAACTATGAATTTTATAACACAAATTGATTTCTAGAAACTTTAAACATGCGAATCCAAAATTTCAGCTCATTCCGCTCATCCAGCTCATTGAGTTATGCTTAAAAAACTACCTGCGTTGCAAGCTGCCTCGCAACGATTGCAAATGAATTTAGGATTGTATTTAAGTCCAATATTATAAGTGTTAGAAATTGAAAAAGTGTTCGTTAAATAAAAGTGTCTGCTATTCAGGAGTATACATTAAGGAGGTTTTATTACACATAGATTTTCCGTTTGAAAAAATATTTTGGAAATTCTTTTGAAAAATCGGATCAACCCGAACCCGGTCATCAAGAGTCAAAACACAACCCGAACCCGAAATAGTGAAATTCAAACCGACCCGAAGCCAAAAGGGTTGCAAGAGCCGTAGGTCACACCAAACTTGACCCGCAACAAAACTAGTCGTTGGGGGCCACCGTAATACTTACCCATCATGGATATGCATAATGTAAAATATTAAAATAAAAATGTGTAAACTACTTATGAAATGCATTGCAATTCAAACAAGCTGGAAATTGTACGTCAAACGTGACAAATGAGGTGCGTTCGTACTGTAACTAGCTATATAAATATTTAGATCTTGATGATTTTTAATTCTATGAAATGAATGATATCGTCTGCAGATTAATTTCTGTAATAGAATAAGTATCTCGGTCGCTTGACTATTAAACTTCGGAAGCTCCTATAACAAGAAAGCACCGATTTAAAAAAAAAATCAAATTTCTTAATAAATATTTTTATTAATATCTCCTAAAGTTTTGATTCGATTTTAATAAAATTTGAAATGTCTCGACAAAATTCTGCAAAGATAATATATCTTAAATTTCAAACCATTCGGTTGGGTAGTTTTTGCGTTGTTATATGCGGACGGACGGACAGACAGACGGACGGACCAAGCGACGACAATAGGTGCTACGTATTTATATAATTACGAACGCACCTAATAAAATCGTGGCTTGATGACGTCACAAACTTTAAAGGCTCGATTACTGAATTGCTTGAAAGAAACCTCCTTATAACTCCAAAAATGATAATCCTATTAACTAGCGGTTTATTGCATCTGATTAAGCGTCAAATTTCCAATTAAAATATATCTTTGAAGTGAAATTTGAATGAAATACAGGGTCATGAAAAATCGAAGAGTGTGAAAAATAGGATTCCAAATATCTCGGCCACTCGTTATCCGATCGACTTCATGCTGTATGCAAAATTTATGTTTTTTCATTGTCTTTTATATTTATTTCTTAAAATAACCAATTTCGAAAATTTTTATATACCTTTTATCAGAACGAATATTTCGAGAGTCCGAAAAAAATAGTTCCGGTTAATCAAGGTTATTGAAAGGAAATAGGCTTTTTCCCATTATTACATACTAAGTACATACCAAATTGCAAGTCTCTATCTCAATTTGTTCGGGAGATAGAGCGTCTACAGACACACAGACAGACGGACGGCAAAATTTTTTTTCTAAAAATATATTTTTCGGAATCTTTAGTGTCTGAAACGTGTAAATCCATCAAAAATTTTTTTTCGATTTTCAAAACGATTACAAGACTTACCTTATACTACGTATGGGTAAGTAAAAATATAGCGCTTACCCTATACCTGATGCAGGACTTTGATTTCAATGTAAAGACGCTTAATCATTTTTTTTAATATAAATTGAAAGAATGCATAATTTTCAGTCAAATAGCTATTTTTTTTTCTATGACAATTTGGTGATCAAAATGTATGTAGTGTTCTCTTTTTCTTCTTTTTTCTTTTTTTTTCGCCAACTGTTCTCATTCTAGAAACCTTCCTTTATTTCACTGACTAAGCGTATTTCTTTCCTTCAAAAAAAAAAATTTTTTTGTTTTTCGAGATATGAAGGTGTTGTTCCTATTTTTTTCCATGCACGTGTCTTTAAAAGATCAAGTCGTGAATAATAATCATTTCCATTCTGATATAGGCATAAATTATGAACTATGCATGCTTCTGACACGAAGAAAAATCATTTTAAAATTTCATTTCTGATTGCAACATATACATTTCTAGTTAAATCAAAAATTCTTCTTTTTTTTTTTTTTTTTTTTTTTTTTGCATGATGTCTGCAATTTTATTCAAATTATTTGAATTAAAAAGTTTCGTAATAATGATAATAATAATTATAATAAGGAATTTTTTCGTTATACAATGTTGAGTTCAGACTTTTTTCTCTCCGGGAGGGGATTTCTGTGGCTCCGTGGCTCCAGGGGGCGGGGGACATTAAAGTTCCGGAGGAAAAATTGCACTTTTTGACAATTAAAAGCATAAAATATCAAATTTTCTGGAGGGGACATTTCAGTGCTCCAGGGGTGGGGGACCCCCTGAATTCAACACTGCCGTTATATCAACACCCCCGTCGCCAAGTGTAGTTATTGGCACCAAATGGAATATTTGAAGAAAATTTACATGCGAAATTGATCATTTAAAAAATGTAACAATGGAAAATTACAGACTTTCCCATACTATTTTATTATATTAATATAAATAAAGACTTAAGATAAAAGAACATATAAATATTATCAAATAAAATAATAAAAAAGTCCTTCCGGCCTGTACCGGGAGGAAAAGGTAGCGTTCCTATATCTTTGTTTTAAAATTTTAGCTAATGTTACTCGAAACAGCAAGCTAAAATGCAAAGAATTACAGAAGATTCGTTAATACTGAATTTGAATAAGAAATTTGCCAAATTAGTCAGTTATAGCCAAGTTGGCTGCATTTATGAAGACTTATTCATGGTCGCCAAATTTAGCGATATTTCGCCAAGTGTCGCCAAGTTTGGCGAGAATTTGGCGCTAAGGGATATGAATATGTAGTTTCATGCGTATGATTGGGAAAATGATTACAACAATGAAAGATAATAATTTGCGAGAAATCGCTTTCAATAAAATTCATAAATTAATCGTTGGTTTCTTTTAATGTGCTGTTTTGTTTCAAAATGTCAGCCACCCTAAAATTTCAAACTGCTCTATTTCAGCCATTTTTTAAAATAGAGGTAAAACAAAAAATACTCCGGAATACTTGTATCAAGACCTAACACTTAGATAAAAATAAATTTGAACTTTTAACTTTTTTGTATATTTATTTTAGTTTTAAATTTTTCAGAAGCCGCCATTTTGAAACAAAAAGGCGGACCAAGCTGGTCAACGAACTCGGTCGAAACATTGGTGAGCTTAATACACACAATTAGTTTCATCCAATTTGATTTATAAATACGAGTGTTATCGTATGACATAGATCAGATATATATATATATATATATATATATATATATATATATATGGATATATATATATATGTATATATATTTTCTTATGTTTCAATGGTTAAATTTTACTTAAAGTTTTATATATATATATATATATATATATATATATATATATATATATATATATATATGGATATATATATATATATATATATAAATCAACATTTGAACGGAGGGTGGTTTTGGGGTCTGGGGGTCATGATCGGTGAAAATATACCGAAATTTTCCGGAATTGCTTTCCTCCGAACGGCTGCAATAGGTAGCTTTATACTTTTAGGTAGCTTTCAATACAAAAAAGTATAAAGCTACCTATTGCAGCCGCTCGGAGGAAAGCAGTTCCGGAAAATTTCGATATATTTTCACCGATCATGACCCCCAGACCCCAAAACCACCCTCCGTTCAAATGTTGATTTATATATATATATATATATATATATATATATATATATATATATATATCTGACCTATGTCATACGATAACGCTCGTATTTATAAATCAATTTTGATGAAACTAATTGTGTGTATTAAACTCACCAATGTCTCGACCCAGTTCGTTGGACAGCTTGGTCCGCCATTTTGTTTCAAGATGGCGGCCACTTAAAAATTTAAAACTAAAATAAATATGTAAAAAAGTTAAAAATTCAAATTTATTTTTTAATTAAGTGTTAGTCCTTGATACGAGGATTCCAGAGCATTTTTTGTTTTACCTCTATCTTAAAAAACGGCTGAGATAGAGCAGTTTGAAATTCTAGGGTGGCTGACATTTTGAAACAAGACAGCACATTACAAAAATTTTCATTGTTGTAATAATTTTCCCAATCAAACGCATAAAACTATATATTCATATCCGTTAGCGCCAAATTCTCGCCAAACTTGGCGACATTTGGCGAAATATCGCCAAATTTGGCGACCAAAATAAGTCTTCATAAATGAAGCCAATTTGGCTATTGCTCAATAATTTGGCGAATTTCTTATTCAAATTCAGTATTAACGAATCTTTTGAAAACGTTTTATTTGCATTTTACGTTGCTGTTTTCGTGTAACATTAGCTAAAATTTTAAAACGAAGATATAGGAAAGCTACCTTTTCCTCCCGGTGCAGGCCGGAAGGACTTTTTTTGTATTGAAAGCTACCTAACAAAACTCAATTTAAACTTCAGGCATGAAATTAAATGTGTCTTAGCAATGCAGTAAACATTTCATTTTTCGATTAAAGAATCTCCCTGCCACATGTATATTATGAGATAGAATTAATTGTAAATAATGGCTAGCAGTGACTCACTGTCTTTTATTACGCCATTTTGAGATGCAGTGTTGCCAGATTGGAGAATTTGCCCCGATTTTGGGGGATTTTGAATCTCTGGGGGAATTTTTGGGGGACAAGGCATTGCTGGAGTAATATTTGGTGAATATCATCATATTGGGGGGAAAAGTTGGGGAATTTTTTCATTGTAAGTTCTCAGGTTAACGTTTACTTTTAGTCATCTGGCAACAGTGGATCTCGATTCGTCGCTTTGGCTCGTCGTTTGCGGTTTACGTTTACATGTGTTTTAAGCTCTAATTTATTATTTATCTAATTGTAATATATTTTTTATCTTTTCATAATTCGTGTTCATTTCTTGAAGAAAGGAATTGGAACGTAACTTCGTATATATTTTTTTGTAAATGGGGAATTTCTTCAAAAAAGGGCTTGATTTGGGGAAAATTTTTGAGTTTAAAAAAATAAATATTTTTTATAATGGTAAATTTAAAATTTAAAATTTACTTTTTTGAGTAGAAACTAAGTTGGAGACTTTTTCAGGGAAAAACACTGATTTGGGGAAAAATTCAGAACTAAGGGAAATTGACATTCGACTATCTGGCAACACTGTTGCGATGTAAGGTAAAGCTTAGGATAGTCTGCGCACAATTCAAAAGAATAGCAATAAAAAATCTAAATATTAATTTTTTGCTAAACTATCCATGAATAATTTTTACTTCATTTGTTTTTTATGCATTTCCATTGGTATTTTGTTGTTATGTTGCAATTTAATAGAACAGTTGTAATAAAACCAAGAAAGTTATTTTGCGCAATCTGTCCTTACAGGGTTGGTGTGATTGCGCACATGGGTAGGAGAGATTGTTACTAATAATAACTACAATTACATTGTTAACAATAATAATTGTACTTAAATGACATTGGTGTAAGATTTTTGCGAACAAATTTTATTGTATTGGGAGTGAATATTTCAACCTAATGCTTAAAGAATCAGAAAAAGGAAATAATTTTAAAAATGATTAAAAAATTTTAATTAGAGGGGAAAAAATAAAGAATCAGAAAAAGCAAGTCCAGATAAGATTACAAAATAAAATTATGTAACTTAATAACACATTTAACTTAAAATTAGTCCATTTTCATTTTTTATTTTTTATGCAAATTTACCAATTAGCTGAGTAATCTCTCCTAGCATAGAAATTATTGGGTACAATGCGCCATTTCTCCTAAGTAGCATATGCGCAAACTCTCCAATTTCGGTAGGAGAGATTGCATGGCCTTTTATTTAAACATGACCGCTTCTAAAACGAACCGTTGATGTTCACATTGTTAGTCTAGATTAGTAGCTTATGAGAAATCGTTTAAGTTTAAAATATTTTGTACTATTGACATTGTATAGAAATTCTGATGAATAGCTATGGAAATTCAAGCACTTACTTTGGGAAAACAAAACAAAATAGTAATACTTTATCTTAGATGCTCAAACAATCAACGTGCACTTTCAAGTAGACACTCCACTACTGTTGTTGTACAACTACCTGGAGTCGCTGCGCTCTCACCTACTCCTTCCCCGCCCGAACCTCTATGTGCGCAATCTCGCCGACTGCGCCATCTCTCCTGGCTTTACCTTACATAATTTCTCAACAGGTTGGGTATGGCATCCAGTGGAAAGGTTAAAAAAATATAACGATGATTTACTGGAAAATGTTCATTGCCAGCATCTCCGAAAAAACTTTCTTTATGTATAATTCCAAAACGCTGAAACTATTTTATTGCAGCTTCCTCATCATCATAGGTAACTGTCAAATAGTAAAATCCATCTCATCGTCAGTGAAAAATGTAAGTTATAACTTAATAAGAAGTATCTTCGATTCAAAAAATTGCAATTTAATATGTTTTGTGTTGTAGTTACTATTAAATAATTATAATAATAATAATAAATGATTTGCGATCAATAAATAGATAGATTCACAATGTTTGGCACGATTTGGAATAAAAAATCTTTTCACGGTGAGGAAATTTGGCATGTTGTTGGTATAACGGAAAAGTACCAATAATAATAACCAGTGGACCCGTGCAAGGATTTCGTACTGCAATCTAATATTTTCTACCAATATCTAAAAATTTTTAGATGTAGGTTTAAACTTTTAAAGAAAAATTAAGGATTAAAAATATCCGCAAACAACATTAGTCAAGACAGAATATCATCTCACTTAGATTTATTTCATCAAAGTTACAGTAAAAGCTGATCGAAGACAGCAAAAGGCAAGCACGAGGGTTTAAAAAAAAAAAAAAAAAAAAAAATAGCAATCGTATTTTAACTGTATTAGAAGATGGCGTCATCCGCTTCGGAAAAAATAACGAGACAAAGAAAAATAAATACATATAAAATAAAATGTAATTTAATATAACAAAGCATACATTTTAGACTACACGTTAAATACACTGTTAAAAATCTGCAGCAAACTGTCCAGTCATTTGACCGTTTTTGTAAAAAACGGTTACATAACCGTAATTTAACTGCATTCTAACCATAATATGGGGAATAATATTGGCAGAATAGCACTAAAATATGGTTATGTAACCGTTTTTTATAAAAACGGTCAAATGACTGGACAGTTTGCTGCAAAATTTTAACAGTGTAGCACTGATTCGGTCGATCAATGGTGGTGCCTTTTTCTTCTGAACATTTGAATTTGAAAATTTTTTAAAATCATAATTATAAAACAAACATGTGCAAAAACTGACGGAGAAACCTTTTTTATGCAGTGAATAATCTCCACGTGCAGCGAACGATTGAAATAAGAACATGTTAAAAACCAGACCCCAATTACCAATAAGTACTTCAAGTGCCGCAGCTGAAAAACATAGTGAACAAAACCAGAGACTGTCGAAACTAACTAATTGGAGAAACTCTGCAGACCTCCCTCCTTCAAACTACAGCTGTCTTATCCCGCGCGTGTGCACAGAACTCAAAAACATTCCCTTCAGTTTCCAAAATGTTTCTGAGCAGTTAAGACGCTCTTGTACATATATGATGTAAATATATTTAATATAATGTAAAATTGGAGCACTTATACGCAGCCTCCAAACGCGACTTAAAACATGTACATCTAGCCAAGAATTATATTATTTTCAAAGGAAAATGAATCTTCTGTTTATTTTACACAATTGTCACTTTCTACTAATACTATTTATTATTCTTCCAATATAAGTGAATCAATGGATCAGATAAATATCGCTACAACACTTTGGATTACTACTGTGGGTATATTCAGCGCAAAAAGGAAAATTTCAGGTAAGCTGAACAAACTTCTTTAACATATCAAAAGATGAAAATGTATATTAAATTTGAAGACTGATTTAACTATTTATAAAAATAAGAAAATTTATTACGCTACCGACGGTTCCCCTAACAAAGATTATGAGACTGATTCTGAAAAAAGAATATTATCCCAGTATCAAAAACGATAATTTAACAAATTTCTAAAAATATAATAATAAATAAAAGAACACTAAAAAAGAAAAAAATGAATGCGATAAAAGAAAATACTCAATTTATTGAAAAACTCAATTCTACAAATTATAGTACATGGAAGTTCAAGATGCAGATGTTCCTGATTAAAGAGGAACTCGACGATATTATAGTACAAGATCCACCAGCTCCACCCGATCCCGCATGGCACAAAAATTTGAACGTGAAACATATTGACATAACCACAGCATTCTTGCACGGTGAATTAACTGAAACTGTTTATATGAGTCAACCAGACGGGTATATTAAACCCGGCGATGAAAGAAAAGTTTGTAAACTTCAAAAAGCCATCTACGGTCTTAAGCAAGCCGCAAAGGCCTGGTACACCAAAATATCGGAAACACTCACAAACAATAATTTCATACAGAGCAAAAATGATCCATGTCTGTACTTTAAATCAAATCAAGAAAATCCGATATACATCATCATTTATGTAGATGATATCCTGATAGCAGGAAAGGACAGTGACATCGAAGAAACAATAAACCAACTTAAGAAAGAATATGAACTAAAAAACTTAGGAGAAGTGAATAATTACCTAGGAATAAACATTAATAAAATCAATGATACATATTACCTAAATCAAAACAATAAAATACAGGAACTAGTGAAAAAACTAAATTTAAACGACATGAAACCTCATTACACACCAATGATTGCTGGATTCAACAGACTTGAAGACGATGATAATCTTTTACCTAATAACACGAAATATCGACAAGCCACAGGCACATTACTTTACATATCAACAATCACGCGTCCTGACATATCCGCAGCAGTCAACATATTATGTCGTAGAAATGAAACACCACGCCAAAAGGACTGGACAGCAGTGAAAAGAATCATTTCATACCTCAAAACTACAGAAAATTTGAATTTAACTCTTAGCGCAAACAGCAAGCCCATCCTAACAGCATACGCCGATGCAGACTGGGCAGGTGACTTGAAAACACGTAAATCAACGTCAGGAAATCTATTCATGCTAGGAAAATCGCCGATTTACTGGATTACAAAAAGGCAAAATTGCATTGCACTTTCGTCAGCCGAAGCTGAATACGTTTCAGCTAGCAACGCAGCACAAGAATTAACTTGGATAACAAACTTGCTTAACGATCTCAACATTCCACAAAAATTACCCATCACGATTTTTGAGGATAATATGTCCTGTATAAAAATGACTGAAAACGATAAAGATACTAAGCGATCCAAACACATCGACATACGTTTCCACAACATCAAACTTATGAAAGAAGAAGGAAAAATTGATTTACAATACTGCCCCACTGAAGAAATGACAGCCGACACTCTCACGAAACCCACTCCCAAACCTGTGTACGAGAAACACCGTAAGAAACTGAACCTTCAACCATTCCCCACACAGGAGATTACGGGGGAGTGACGGAGAAACCTTTTTTATGCAGTGAATAATCTCCACGTGCAGCGAACGATTGAAATAAGAACATGTTAAAAACCAGACCCCAATTACCAATAAGTACTTCAAGTGCCGCAGCTGAAAAACATAGTGAACAAAACCAGAGACTGTCGAAACTAACTAATTGGAGAAACTCTGCAGACCTCCCTCCTTCAAACTACAGCTGTCTTATCCCGCGCGTGTGCACAGAACTCAAAAACATTCCCTTCAGTTTCCAAAATGTTTCTGAGCAGTTAAGACGCTCTTGTACATATATGATGTAAATATATTTAATATAATGTAAAATTGGAGCACTTATACGCAGCCTCCAAACGCGACTTAAAACATGTACATCTAGCCAAGAATTATATTATTTTCAAAGGAAAATGAATCTTCTGTTTATTTTACACAATTGTCACTTTCTACTAATACTATTTATTATTCTTCCAATATAAGTGAATCAATGGATCAGATAAATATCGCTACAACACTTTGGATTACTACTGTGGGTATATTCAGCGCAAAAAGGAAAATTTCAGGTAAGCTGAACAAACTTCTTTAACATATCAAAAGATGAAAATGTATATTAAATTTGAAGACTGATTTAACTATTTATAAAAATAAGAAAATTTATTACGCTACCGACGGTTTCCCTAACAAAAACATCTCAATTTCTTCTTCTTCTTCTGTTTTTATACATAATTATTATTGAGCATGATATAATGCGACATTTTATTTTTGTGGCAGATTTTTAGATTTGAGAAAACCATTCATATCATTTATGAAAACAAAGCTGACTTTAATTAACTGCAATTTTTAATGATTATATGAGCGTACTACGTCAAAAGCCTGTTATAAAATCCTTTCATATGGTATCTCATTCATCGTTCTGCGTTTTGTATTTGCTTTGTCAAGTTGTATTTTGTATTTGTCAAGTATTTGCTTAGAAAAAGAGATGTTGACATAAAAAATAATACATATGATAATAATAATAATAAAAATAATAATAATGCTTTTCAATACAATGCAAAAGTTTTCAGTTAAATGTTAGAGATTGCTTACTTTCGGATTAAAAGAAAAATATATTCTGATTTATATTTATGATGTTTGCATTTTTATTCAAATAATTGCGAGCGAAATGAAATAATTTGTATTGTTATACGAAATGTTTTTTTTTAGTACTATGAAAAAAACTTTCAGTTAGATTGCTAATTTTTAAATTTTCAAATGAAATGATAAGATTTTCAAATGAACGTAAACAATTTTCAAGAGAAAATAGGAAAAGTTTCAAAGAAAATTTCAAAGAAAGTATGGGAAACGTAAAAATGAAAATAATAAGATTTTAAAACAAAAACGGAAGGATTTTAAACTGAAATTTGAAAACTCTTCATGCAAAAATAAAAATAAAATAAAAATAAAAATGGAAAATGTTTCAAGTCTAATCGAAAGAGGCTTTCAAATTAAAATATATTTTGAAAGATTTTTAAATAAAAATGACAAACATTCAATTGAAAATTGAAAAAAGTTTCAGCTCTAAATAGAAATATTTTCAAGTGAAGAAAATAATTTTCAAATGAAAATAGAAATTTTTTCATATTAAATTTCTGATATTTTCATTTGAAAATGATAAGATTCTCACAGCTTTACTTCAAATCAGCGGATAAGACCGAGCTACGCTCCGTTAAAATTCGCTTGGTTGAATCATGTATATCTCGCGGCGACTATTGGGAATTATAAGAAAAATTCTTCAGCTTCTGAAAGCCATTTTTTTCGCTTAATGTCGCCAAAATTTGGCGAAAAGTCGCAGGCACGTATTTTGGCACTGATATTCTTAAAAGTCGATTTTCCTGCCAAATCAAGCCAATCTCGCCAATATTTCGCCAAATATCGACAAATTTGGCGAAATGTTGCCAACTTTGCTATTTCTTTTACTGCCAACTGCTCAACAGCTTAATGACCATTGAAATGCATTGACCCGTAGCGACCCCAAAATGGCACACTAATCGAATTTTCTCGAACATGTGACATAGCCAAATGGTCTTCTCGTCCCCCAAAATGGTACGATACAAAATTTAGTCAAACTCGTTAGAGCCGTTTTTTAGATAAAATTTGCATGTATACACTAGGGCGGGCCGAAAAATCGAGTTTTGGATTATGAAATTCTAATAGTGCGGGAAAGGTGTATTATCACGTCAATAGTAACTGTGCAAAATTTCATTTTCATTGATTAATATATTTTGCCTACTCAAGACGGCAAAAGTTTCGAAAAACTGCCAAAAATGGCCATTTTTTACCAAAAATAATAAAAGTCAGGAAAAAAGACAATCGTTTTTTAATAGCGGGCAAATGGTCTATCAGTCCATCATAATTAACTAGAAAAAATTTAACCAAGAAAAAAGAAAGAAAAAGAAATCATGGTGTTTATTGGTTATTACAAATTCGAATCTCGCCAGTATATTTAGATAGCAACATTCTTGACCTTGTTATTATTTTATGAATAATAATAATAAAAAATATTAATATTATCGAAACTAACTTAATAGAAAGGTACAGAATATAAAATAACAAACACTAGAAAATCTATTATTAATTAATAGATTAATCTATTATTAATTAATAGAGCAGATTCTTTTAAACACGCATGAAATATTTTTAGTAACGTTAATTCATATAATAATAACAACCAACTTTACGACATTCTTGAAGGTTCAAACAATATAAAAATATTATTAGAAAAAAAAACATTTCTTCATCATATCAAAATTTTCTAGTGCCTTTAATATGCAAGTACGTTTACAGTAAACGCACATGAAGCATTTTCAGTAACGTTAATTCACGTTTCTTAACTGTAATCGTTAACAGACATCGCAAAAGAAATCGTTCTGTTTATATATTTTTGAGTATTACAATTTCAAAACTCGCCAATATATACTTAAAAAACAACATTCTTGATCTTATTATCCCTTTCTGAATAATAATAATAATAATAATAATAATAATAATAATAATATTTTCGAAACTAATTTAATAGAAAGATATCCATCTATTAAAAGCAGTTTGGTAATTTTGTCAAATTTCCATCGAATTTCGACCGAGTACGCATGCGTCAAAAAAGGACCGGCCAATGAGGCGAAGGTCTATTCCTGTCTCCAAACGTATTTGGGATCAAGATGAAATCAACTCCTGTTGTTTTATGGCTTCTTCCACGTTGCGTTAAACCTAGGAAGATATTTATATAAAAATCTGTGGAGTGTTTAGAAGGTATTTATTTTATTTATTGTTGTATTTATTGTAATTTATATGAATACTTAGGTATCCATTTCGGATTTACTGTGTAACATGAATTTAGGTTCATTTAACGTTCGCGAAATCAAATCATTTTGTTTATATAGTACAGAAAATAATTATTCAATCGTAAATAAAAATATAGTAGAACATGTAATACAAAATTGGACCACTTATATTCCGTTTATGATCGGGTATGAATCTTATGGTGTTCCGATTGCTAATGAAAACTATTATGTAAATATAATGTCAAAAGACAGTACGCACGGTAGTAATATTTTTATTATTATGTGTTCGAAAAAAGCGAATCTGAGCGTCTGAATATAAATTATAAAATATTATTTCTGTATTTAGCAACTAAATATTTAATAAATATGCAGGAATGTGACTAGCTTTATGTGAATGTATAATATATATAAGTCTGAACTTTAGCATTATTTTTTAACAGAAATATATTATCTCTATTCGATTTAAAAGTTTTGTCATTACATCCATCTATTTAAAGCAGTTTGGTAATTTTGTCAAATTTCCATCGAATTTCGACCGAGTACGCATGCGTCAAAAAAGGACCGGCCAATGAGGCGAAGGTCTATTCCTGTCTCCAAACGTATTTGGGATCAAGATGAAATCAACTCCTGTTGTTTTATGGCTTCTTCCACGTTGCGTTAAACCTAGGAAGATATTTATATAAAAATCTGTGGAGTGTTTAGAAGGTATTTATTTTATTTATTGTTGTATTTATTGTAATTTATATGAATACTTAGGTATCCATTTCGGATTTACTGTGTAACATGAATTTAGGTTCATTTAACGTTCGCGAAATCAAATCATTTTGTTTATATAGTACAGAAAATAATTATTCAATCGTAAATAAAAATATAGTAGAACATGTAATACAAAATTGGACCACTTATATTCCGTTTATGATCGGGTATGAATCTTATGGTGTTCCGATTGCTAATGAAAACTATTATGTAAATATAATGTCAAAAGACAGTACGCACGGTAGTAATATTTTTATTATTATGTGTTCGAAAAAAGCGAATCTGAGCGTCTGAATATAAATTATAAAATATTATTTCTGTATTTAGCAACTAAATATTTAATAAATATGCAGGAATGTGACTAGCTTTATGTGAATGTATAATATATATAAGTCTGAACTTTAGCATTATTTTTTAACAGAAATATATTATCTCTATTCGATTTAAAAGTTTTGTCATTACATAAGTGTGCTATTTTATTTGTAAAGAGTATGTATGCATTATATTGGTTGTATGTATACAAATCTTTAGAATGTTTTGATTTGCAAACTCTTAATATTTGAATAATGTTTACATTATATTTGTTTGTATGTATACAAACAATATATGTATACAAAGAAGTATATATACAAACAATGTATCATGTAACAATATTAATATTTACATTGTATTGTTTGTATGTATACAAATCTTGAATGTTTTAATTTATTACATTCATTTTTTACCAGTTTGCATGTTCGTTCATGGGCGATTCATATGAAACTCATAATTTGTCACAAATTGGTGATTTTATTGATTTAGTGCTTTGCCCAGGAATGTGGAAAAAAAACTATTTTTGACATCGGGTGAAATGAATGAGGTTATTTCGGTTTTTATTTTGTATATAAAAAATGTTATATGTAAAAAAATCCTGGTCATTAATCACATTGTTTTTTGTATATTTAAAGACGATTACTTATTCTTTGTAATTCTTTTTTTGTTGGGGGTTTTTGAGCAAAATAATATTACTTCATAGCTAGAACCAGTTCCGCTTAATCATTAATATTTACTTAATCCTTTGACCGCTGAGCAAATGGGCAAATTTGTAATGTTTTTTCTGTTATTTTTTTTAAATGTCAAAAAAAGATAAATTTTCAAACTTGGTATAAAAAACTTAGATACTTCTCTATTATCCCATCGTCCACTTTTCATAACAAAATACTATCGCCAAACTGTATGATTAAATGCCAAAAATGCAGTTCCATTTACTTGATGTCGGAAGCATTATACGTGTTTGTTATGTCGTCAAGTGGTTTTTAATTCAACATTTGCGCATATTAATGACAACGTTCTCCCGTTTATTTGGCGTTACAGTTTGGCGATAGTTTTTTGTTATGAAAAGTGGTCGATGAGATAATAGAGAAGTACCAAAACGTAATTACGTATATGAGTAGATTCCTTGACAGTATTAATCATTACTCAATATTTTAAAACTGCATCATATTTGTAGAATTATATTAATTTAAACAATGCTTCTATTGAAGTGTGAAGAAGCACATACTTCTATGAAGAACCATATATTTACATAATCGTTTTCATTAGCAATCGGAACACCATAAGATTCATCCCCGATAATAAACGGACTATAAGTGGTCCAATTTTGTATTACGTGTTCTACGATATTTTTACGTACGTTTGAATAATTATTTTCTGTACTATATATACAAAATGATAGAGATCTAAAAACACAATTTCCATCGGATTGATTTCGCGAATGTTAAATGAATGCCTAAATTCATTTTTAAACAGTAAATCCGAAATGGACACCTAAGTATACATACAAATTATAATAAATAAAATAAATACCTTCTAAACACTCCACAGTGAGTTCTATATAAATACCTTCCTAGGTTTAATGCAATGTGCAAGAAAAAAAAAAAAAAACCAGGAGATGATCCCAAACACGTTTCTAGAGACAGTAATAGACCCTCACCTCATTGGCTGGTGATTTTTTTGATGCATGCGTATTGGGTCGAATATTGTTGAAAAATGATTTTGAAGAAAAAATCGGGAAATTCACAAAATGGTTTCGGGAAAAACTTCACCAAATGGTTTCAAAATTCTTTGAGTGACAGCGGGAAAAAAATTTCATTTTACATTCAATCATCGCAATTGGCGAGTGTGACTATTAAGTTTAGCCAGTACTGGCAATAACATCAATTACCAATTTTCAGTATTACTCGCCGATTGGTGAGTGTTAATTTTGTCTTATATCACAAACTGTATTTACATATACTACTAGATATAATGATTATGAACCATGATTTTTCTATTATTGGGTGAGATTCATGTTTTTTCAGCAATTCTTTGACGAAATTCGTGTTTTTTTCAGCGATCCTTTGAAGAATTTCGCATTTTTCTCGTGATCCTTAACGAAATTCGCATTTTCCAGCAATTCTTTGATAAAATACATTTTATTCCGCATTTTTTAGACGAAATTTAGTAAAAAAGCGTGATCTTTTGGTGAACTTTCCTTTTTTGCGATTCTTTGACAAAATTTGCTTATCTTTCACGATCCTTTTGCATAATTAATGTTTTTTCTGTTTGACAAAATTCGTGTTTTTTCAGCGATCCTTTGAAGAAATTCGCATTTTTCTCGTGATCCTTAACGAAACTCGCATTTTCCAGCGATTCTTTGATAAAATACATTTTATTTCGCAATTTTTAGACGAAATTTAGTAAAAAAGCGTGATCTTTTGGTGAACTTTCCTTTTTTGCGATTCTTTGACAAAATTTGCTTATCTTTCACGATCCTTTTGCATAATTAATGTTTTTTCTGTTGTCTTTTAACGAAAGTCATGTTTCCCCATGATCCTTTGATGAATTTAGTGTTTTTTCCTCAATCATTTGACGAAATCTGTGATTTCCTCCCCCCCCCCCCCCCGCGAAAATTGGTTAGATGTTTTTAGTCTGCAGGTGCCCTAAAAAGTCTGTGACGCCCGTTGCTGCATTGCACACGTTCTTCCATGTGGCATCGAACGAAGGAAATTCATCCTAAAGAATCATTGTTTCATTCTTGACATTTCTGGAAAGAAACAACGTTCAACTCATTGGCTGAATTGTAAAGGGCGAAATGTGTCAAACATTAGCGGAAAGAAAGTGCACAATTTGTTCGTTCATGGATAAAATCATGAAATTCATTAATCGATAGTTGATAAATTGCGAAATTCGTCAATCGATAGCGGAAAAATCGCAAAATTCATTAATCGACAGTGGAAAAATCGCAAAATTCATCAACTGGTTTCGGGGGGAAAAGTTTTCGAATATCGTCGAATGGCTTCGAGAAAAAAAATCACAATCCGTCAATTTCGGGGAAAAAATCGTGAAATTCGCCAAATGGTTTCGAAATTTGTCGAGCAACAGCAGAGAAGAAAATCTTTTTCCATTCAATCATCGCAATTGGTGAGTGTGACTATTATGTTTGACCAGTGGTGGCAATAAAGTCCATTGCCAAATTTTCAGCATTACTCGCTGTTTGGCAAGTGTTAATTTTGTCCTATACTTCAAAATCCTTTTGATCATATCATCAGTGTGCAGGACAATTTTTTTACGGGAGACCATTTGATGAATTTTGTGATTTTTCCACTATCGATTGACCAATTTTACTGCTATCGATTGTTGAATTTTATAATTTATCAACTATTGATTAGCGAATTTCATGATTTTTTCCATGAACATTTGACGAATTACGCAAAAAAATTAAGAAAATCGTTAAATTGTCTTGAGTAAAATAAATTTAATATTTTCAAATGCCTTCCAGAAAAAAGTTGCAAGTTGAAACGCCTGTGACCTCTTTTTCATGATATGCATCTCGGGTCTATCCCCCCACTCCCCCCCCCCAAGTGGGACACTTTTCTAAATTTTGCAGACACCTCTCATGTGATATATCGCTGGAAAAGTCTTTGACCGCTTATTCATGTTATGCATCTCCCGGGTCCATCCCGCCACCCCCCTCCCCCCCCCCCTAAGGGAGGCACTTTTATAAATTTTGTTGACACCCCTCATGTCATATATTGCTGGAAAGTTCTGTGACTGCTTAATCATATTATGCATCTCCGATGTCCATCTCCCCGCTTTGCCCCCCCCCCCCCCCAAAGGGTACTTTATAAATTTTGCACTTTTATAAATTTTGTTGACACCCCTCATGTCATATATTGTTGGAAAGGTCTGTGACCACTTAATCATATTATGCATCTCCAATGTCCATCTCCCCACTTTGCCCCCCCCCAAGGGATACTTTTCTAAATTTTGTTGACACCCCTCATGTCATATATTGTTTGAAAGGTCTGTGACTGCTTAATCATATTATGCATCTCCGATGCCCATCTCCCCACTTTGCCCCCCCCCCAAAGGGTACTTTATAAATTTTGCACACAACCCTCATGTTATATATCATTGGAAAGGTCTGACTGCATAATCATATTATGCATCTCTGATGTCCATCTCCCCACTTTGTCCCCCCCCCCAAAGGGTACTTTATAAATTTTGCACACAACCCTCATGTTATATATCATTGGAAAGGTCTGTGACCACTTAATCATATTATGCATCTCCAATGTCCATCTCCCCACTTTGCCCCCCCACCCCCCCAAAGGATACTTTTCTAAATTTTGTTCACACCCCTCATGTTATATATTGTTGGAAAGGTCTGTAACTGCTTAATCATATTATGCATCTCCGATGTCCATCTCCCCACTTTGCCCCCCCCCCCCCCAAGGGGTACTTTCTAAATTTTGCACACAACCCTTATGTTATATATCATTGGAAAGGTCTGTGACCACTTAATCATATTATGCATCTCCCATGTCCATCCCCCATTTTGACCCCCCAAGGGGGTACTTTTCTAAACTTTGCACACACCCCTCATGTGATATATCAATGGAAAGGTCAGTGACCGCTTAATCATATTATGCTCCCCACTATGAAATTTGTCAAGTTAAAGCAACTATAAATTTTATTTTTATGGTACTATCAAGTTGTTTGCCGTCAAATTTTGACGGGTTCCATCTAGTAGAATATAAAACAATAAAGCTATTAAACCGGAGTTTCTTTTAAACACACATGAAGCATTTTCAGTAACGTTAATTCATGTTTCTTAACAAAGATCGTTAACAGACATCGCAAAAGAAATCATAGAGTTTACATATTTTCGAATATTACAAATTCAAAACTCGTCAGTACAAGAAAAAGTAACATTCTTGATCTTCTTATTACTTTCTGAATAATACTTTTTAAAAAAGATCAATATTTTCGAAAGTAAAGTAATAGAAAGGTAATAATAAAGACTAGAAAATCTATTAATTAATGTGCATATTCTTTTAAAAACGTATGAAGCATTTTCAGTAATGTTAATTCATGTTTCTGAACTAAGATCGTTAACAGACATGCAAAAGAATTCATATAGTGTTCATATATTTTCGAATATTACACATTCAAAACTCGCCAGCATACTTACAACATAAAGCAATATTCCTGATCTTGTTACTCCTTTCTGAAAAATAATTATAATAATAATAAAAGGAAACTGCCCAGTTAAACTGAGGGCATTCAGCTCACAGGCTATTCACACGAATTGTATATTATACTCTTATTTCAAAGAATTTGAAATAACCCCCGCGAAAAATAAAGAAATCGGCAATATATTAAGGGGGGATCATACCCCCCATTACCCCTTATAATTAACCAATGACCCCAAAACTAATCTGGGAAGCGCCTTATTACAATGAACATATATATATATAAATTTGAAGCTAATCGGATAATTCTGCATGAAAAACCCATTTATCTAAATTAGGGGGATTATCCCGCCGTATCCCCCTTTACACTTAATAAGTGAACCCCCAAAACTAATCAGGGAAGCGCCTTACGACAATGAACTTATATATAAAATTTGAAGAAAATCGGATAATTCTGCTTGAAAAATACATTAATCTAAATTAAGGGAGGTGGATTAGACTACCGTTACCCCCCCCCCCCTTTATACTTAACCAATGAACCCCCAAAACTAATCAGGAAAGCGCCTTATCACAGTGAACATATATACAAATTTGAATAAAATCGGATAACTCTGCATGAAAAACCCATATATCTAAATTAAGAGGGGGGGAAGGGTAGCCCCCGCGTTCTCCCTTTATACTTAACCAATGAACCACCAAAACTAATCAGGGAAGCGCCTTATCACAATGAACCTATAAACAAAATTTGAAGCAAAACAGATATTTTTATCAAGAGTTATCGCGTTACGTACATACATACATACGTACGTACATACAAAACCGGCGGGCACATTAGCTCTCAGGCAGGGCTCGGAAGTAGCGCGCTACAAGTAGCGAAACTACAGTAGCCGCTACTTTTTTTAGTAGTTTGTAGTGTAGCGCGCTAAATTAAAAAAAGTGTAGTGTAGCGAGTAGCGCGATACAAAATATCAGTAGTTTGTAGCGATCATCGACGCTACTTTTGACGCTACTTTAGGAGGGAAGAAAAAAGTGTCAATCTTCAAATCACGTGATTATAACTTGTTTCTTTTGTGCGAACTATGTTCTCTACAACCATTTGCGAATGTCAGCGACAAATCTCAGTTGCAGTTTTCTCCATAGACGACGGGCACGGTCACAAATTAACTGTTTTTCACAGTTTGGATGTCAGAAACTTCGTGTATTATCAATTAAATCCATAGAAATCGTCTCAATATAATGTATTTTTATACGACTACGATTGTTTTTACCAAAATAGTCGTCTGCCTATGTTATGTCTTTATCTGACTAATTTCTTCTCCCTTTCCCACCCCCAGCAAGCAAAGAAATGTAAAATCTTTATTTTTAAAAAAAAGAAGAAAAAGAACGGATTCATCTAAACATAAATCATCTAAATTATCCCTAACCTCTCATATTCACGCTTCCAAAAAAAATATATATATTCGAAAAAGCACAGAAAAAGAACAAGTACACCATTTTATTATTAGAAAAAAGAGCAACTAGGAAGAAATGATTTCTGCCTTCAAACAAACTAGCAGCTGAAAAATAAAGCGTCAGCAATGCCCGTGATCATTATTCATTCATTTGCTGGATTTGCTGATAAAACCGCAAATTACTCACTTATCAAAAATGTTAATTTTCTTACTAGCAACCCTTTGTCTTCTTACTCATTATTAGATCGTATGTTTTAATGAGAGGATTCTTCTTTTGAGATTGATGTAATAGAATGACAACCAAAAATATTATAGAACTGCCCTGGTCAACATATAATGAATATTTTGAAGTTATAGAACAACAAGAAAGTGGTTATTATTCTGTAACATGTAAACTTTGTCCAATTAATAATAATAAGTTATCAGTATCAAAATCATCTGCTTACAACCTGAAGTTGCACATTGAGGTGAGTTAGTATTTTCCTTATTAATAATAATTACTGGATCGCATCTCGCACCGAATATCTAAATCATTATTCATTAAAATTCATAAATCATTAAAAAGAGTATTTTCGAATTAATATCCCTAGTTCAGAAAATATTCTTATCGAACTGTTTATTATCGCAAAAAATTATTTTATTAATACCTCTTTTGATCGTTGTGAAATATTTGTCCAATGTATGCATACAAATTAATTTACTGTACATTTCCTTTTGAAGATTCCAATAAGTAAAACAAAGATGGTTGGAAATAAAAATATATTATTTTTAAAAATGCCTAAGAATGCTTAGTTTTATTTTTATGGCTATTTATTTTTACTTTAGCTGCACATGTTTTTTATCGCTAAAATAATTGATTTGTAATGTTTTATATTTGATTTGATATTGATTAGTTTGGTGTTTTAATTAAATATCTTTATCTTTGTCTCCAGAATCTATCTAAACCCCAGTATGTTGAATATCGGGTTTTCAAAGGGAAACAAACAAAAAGAGATAGAAAGGGGGAAAAAAGCTAGGATTTAATTTATGCAAGTCTATATGATCTTGTTCAATTTTTAAATTGCTTTCAGGAACTATATTTAAATTTTAAAGAAATTGAACTATTTAACTCTATTTTTAAAAAATAATATATATTCAAATTTACCAAGGGCTATCCGCTCTTTAGATTGTTCTCAAATCCAAACTGGCTACTTTATGACATATTCTTTAATTCATTTTTGTTCGGAAACGCATGAAAATGCAGTTGTTCTTATTCAGAAACTTTGTAACCGAAAGACGTTTTCCATTATTCCTTATTTCATTTTATTTTATTTTATTTTTTGGTAAAGACAGAAGATTTTTCAGGAAACACTGTCAAAGTCGGCGTTTTCAACCGAATTTCCGACGCCGCAGCAGGGGAAAAGGAAAAAACGTGATACGAATCGCTTATAACACGAAAAGTAATTTATTTATCAAAAAATGGAAAACTCATTTCTATTCCAAATCGCTTCCATAGTCAGGCCTGCCAATTTTATGCCTTTGTGTTTAAAACTGAGTCAGATAATGTGTCAGAAAGTTTCGCGTTGTTGAACAAGGAATTAGGGAATTTCAGAACCACCTTAAGCGCTACTGTGCTATATCACTCTCATAAATTTGTAAGATTATTACAAATTTTGTTTTCAAATTTCCTCTTTTTAACACTTTCCAGCATAATTAAAAAGTGTCTATGAATTCGTTCTGTCTGTCCGTGCTCTAACTCTCTTAAATATACTCGGATTGCCATGAAAAGTTTTATATGTTATTGAAGTTTACCATAGAATGTTCAGCATTGAAAATGAAGTGTGTAGAATTTATATCTCCTTACAGGGACATTCAAAAGAATTCTGTTACATTATATGGTCTATGTGGAAAATCGTTTGCGGTGCATTTAATTAGCGATGATAACTAAAGTAGCCAAAAGTAGCGAAGTAGAGACTACTTTTGAAAAGTAGTTTGTAGTCGCTACTTTTTAAAACAAGTAGTTGTAGTTGTAGTTAACTACATTTTTCATAAAGTAGTTGTAGTTCGCTACAAACAAAAAGTAGTTTTTCCGACCCCTGCTCTCAGGCTTTGATAGCCTGTGAGCTAAAAAGTATTAATATTTTTTTCAACTAATTTAATAGAAAGATATAAAATATAAAATAATAAAGAGTAGAAAATTTATTAAGTAAAGTGCAGTTTATTTTAAACGCGCATGAAGTATTTTCAGTAGATTTAATTCGTGTTGTTTTAACTAAGATCGTTAACAGCCTTCGCAAAAGAAATCATAGTGTTATTTTTTATTATTACAAATTCAAAACTCGCCAGTATACTTAGAAAACTACATTCTTGATCTTATTATTCTTTTCTGAATAATGAAAAAAAAAAGGATCAATAATTTAGAAATTAATTTATTAGAAAGATATAGAAAATAATAGAAGACAGACTAGAAAAGTTATTAATTAAAGTTAAAACTTTTGTTTACAAGCTTTAAAGTATTAAAAAATAATATGGATGCTATTACTATTATTATGAAGAGATTATGAAGACTGCAGGAGGCGCAGTAAATTGATGGAGGAGGAGGGGGGGAGAGGGGATCTCAGCCCACCTTACCTCCAACCAGTTATGGCCCTGCTTTGTCACACAAATGGTATTGATAAATGTTCAGGTAATAATACAAATTCTAATCTCACATGTAAATACATATAGTATTTATATACCAATTTTATAAAATCTGGTAGGCTGCAAAAAATTCTAATCGCCAGTTATAAATATTTATATTTATTCCTTTCCCTCCCCTCATCATTGATTTTCAAAAAGCACAATTTTTTTTTATGAATTAATTGAGAAAAAATAAGAACAAGCAGAGTTTAGAATTAGTAGCGACATACTACTTCAGGGTATTATCGGATTTTGTTAATTAGTTTTTTTAATTTAATTTTTAAATTGTTTTTTAATGTTTTTTCGTGTTTCACTGCGATTTTTTTACAATGGTAAAAGGAATACGGTTTCAGTTTTTTAGCCCAATAAATTAAATTTTGTCCGCTGAGATTTTTGAATTTTAGCAATTTTTTATCCGATTTGTAGCTTTTTTTTTTTTACGTTCCACGGCAATTTTTTGACGTTTGTAAAAGGAATCCGGTTTACATTTTTTAACCCAGTATAGGAAATTTTTGTCTTCTGAGGTTGTTTTGCGTTTTTCATGTTTCGCAGCGATATTTTGACATTCGTAAAAATAATCTGTTTCGTTCTCTGCAATTTAAAAAAATTTTCAGAATTTTTTATGGGATTTTTAGTTTTTTTTTTCGAGTTTTGTGGCGATTTCTGGACAGTTTATTTTTGAAACATAAAGAACTCTTCGGTAACAAATGCTGCTTGCGTGCTCATTTCTTAGGTCAATTTTTGTACAAAAAAAAGAAAAGAAAAGAAAAAAAGAAGAAAGAAAGAAAGAAAAAGAGAAAAAGAAGAAAGAAAGAAAGAAAAGAAAAGAAAAAAAGAAGAAAGAAAAGAAAGAAAAGAAAAGAAAAAAAGAAGAAGGAAAAGAAAAGAAAAGAAGAGAAAAGAAAAACAAACCGTCAGATTAAATAACTTGGTCACAAGACAAAAAAAAAAAATTGGTCGCCAGTGGCGACCTGGCGACCGCATTTCTCAAGCCCTAGTATCTACACATTATTTTCGAATCAATATTTTTTAAAAGAAATTTCATAGAAATATATAATTAATTATAATACTAGAAAACCCCATAATTTAAACTACTACTATCTACCAAATAAAAATTAATGCCTTCAGAAAACCCAAAAAGATTTTTCTTTGATTTACCAATTGAAAATTAATGCCTTCAGAAAATCCAAAAAGATTTTTCTTTGATTTAGCATCCAACAAAACTGGCTGTGGCTAGGAAAAGGGAGCCGTCCGTCCAGTTTCGCTAGCACAATTTAACCTTGGCCTTGACATTGAAACAGAGCTCGGGCTGCGATTACGTCATCAAACATCAGCTGGGAAAGCGAATAGGATATGTTCCGCGGGAGAAAGAAAAAAGGGAGGAATATAATACATTTCGTGCATGTACTGTACATTCGGAATTTTCTAGTGATGGAATATTGTATTACGCATCACATAATGAGGCTGGGGATGAAAAGAATAAATTTGCATGTCAGATGCTTAAATAAGACTCTTCAGTTGAATGCAATTATACCGTATAGATTATATATACAATAATATACATATTAATCCTTAACTGATGTTAGCGGCCTCGCACATCGCTGCTTTTTAGGTGCGTTCGTAATTATATAAACTAGCTGACCCCCGCCCAGCGTTGAACGGGCCCGTGATAATAAATTTAAAAAGAAACATTAAGTTTCTATTATTTTATATCTTTAACCGGATTTTGTATGATATTACATTTTTAAATGAAAAATTCGCGAAAATATATTGATATTTAGTGATAAAAGCGCTCATTTTCTTGTTTGTTTTTTTTTACGTAGAGTCGTTTCATAGTTTTAAAATAAAAAGTTCTTTTTGCCCGAACTCTTTGAAATCTTTATTGGTGATAAATAAAACGGTTTTACAGCCCGTGTAAAAATTTCGGGGAAACATATTGTTATCTAGTTATAAAATAAATGTTTTCTTCTCGCTTTTTTGTTTGTTTGTTTGTTTTTGCGTCGGCTCCTTTAACATAGCAACACAAAAATTGTTCTCATCTTCCAAACTCTCTGACATTTCAATCCGTTATAAATATATAACTGTATCCAAGCTCTCTTTAAAATTTTGCGAAAAAATATGCATATTTAGTAGTGGAAACATGAGTTCTTTAAAAAAAAACTTTAGCTTTCAACCTCAGAGCAAAAATATATTAGATTTATATTAGAAATATATTATGCTTTCAATGCAATGGTACGGCTTCATCCGTTTTCAATCAACCCTTTTCAATCCCCCTAGGTTAAACAGGTGATGGCTAATCCATCAGGTTTCTCTTTTCTGAGGGGAGAAGCCTTCCAATAAACGTTGGCGCATGCGCAAAGAGACGATATTCGTGTGGAAAATTTGACAGAATACGCTTTTCGTTTTAAATACATAGATACGTAACACCTATAGTCGTCGTCTGGCCGACAGCGCAAAAATATAGATTATGAAACACTTTCCAACACTAACAGAAAATTATTAGGAAATTTAATTTTTCCATTACGATGGAATGAGATATCTAACAAAGCAATTTCAATTACCCAGTAAAAATCAATTTTCAGCAATTGTTGCCCATATTCGAAGTCTTTCGTGCAGCTCTGTATGTGATCTATAGAATTTGTAAACAATGCGTAACACACTAAAAATTAAATAAAATTGCATATCACAGAGGAAACAGCACTTCTAGCAATTATCAATCTTAGTCAGGCCTTTAATCGAGTTCTCTTGTGCGCCTCTGTATATGAACGATAATTCCTACGCACCCTATAATATATAGAAAATCAGTTGTATTAAACATTAGTGAACCTTTGAAATTTCATTATGTTTCAAGTAATCATAACATGTTCAAAATGCACCGCAAACGATTTTTCCTCATAATGGAAAGCAATTATTTTGTACGTCCCTGTAATTGAGCTATAAATGCTGCTAATTGTATACTCCGCTAAAAGCATGCTGTAGTCCACCTCAGTAATACATATTAATTTGATTATGTTTTAAATATCGTAACATCAATAAAATGCTCCGCAAATGATTTTTTGGTACTTACGTATTATCCGGGCCAGGTCAGAAACAACTGAGCCAAGCATGGCGCCAATTATACTAATTACAGTAACCCTTATTTTTTTTTACAAGTATATAGTTTATTTATTTATTATAATGTATAGTTTTTTAGTATAATTTATAGATTATTTTTTATTATAGTTTACATTTACAGTTCTTTGTTATTTATTTATTAATGATTATTTGATTTATTTATTTTATGTTATTTGCCATTTTAAGCAACTTTATGTATTTAACAATATTAAATTACTGTTTTGTACATTATTGGCAACGATAAACAAGATTGGCAATTGACAACCATTTTGGGCGATCTGTCTCCTGGGCCGGATAATACGTAAGTACCGATTTTCTTTTGCATAGACCATAATGTAATGGAATTCTTTTGTGTGTCCCTGTAAATAAACTATTAATGCTACACACTACTCAATACTGAAGATTCTATAGTAAAATTCAATAATGTATAAAAAAAATTTGACAATCCGAGTATATTTACGAGAGTTAGAGCACGGACAGACAGACAGACAGACAAACCGAATTTATAAACACTTTCAACTACATGGAAAGTGTTAAAAAAGAACGAAAATTGCTAAAAATGGGCTTTATCCATCTATTGATTTCCTATAGTTAAAACTTTCCAAACTCAGGGAGGGCCCATTACTACTATCTCCTCCCAGCGCCCATCTGTGTAACCTTGACCTTGACATTGAAATAAGTTTCTAGGTGCATTGCGTCATCAAGCATCAGATGGGGAGAGCGAATAAGATACGCTTTCCAAAAGATGATGAAAAGAATATTTTTTTATCTCGAGTATTAAAAAATGAATTTTTAATTGTATTGCTTATTCGAACTCTAAGCTTTCACATGGATAAAGAGAGATAGAAAAAAAAAGCTGAAAAATCAGAAAATAATTTTTGAAAAAAAAAGATTTTTTTTTTTTTTTTTGCAATGAATATTTGCCGAAACGTCAGAGAAGGCTCAGTGTGGAGTCGCGAAAAGTTTTTGTTTTCTGTCTGTTTGTCTGTCTGGTCCGCAATAACTGCCGCAAAAATCATCCGATTAGGCTAATTTTTGGTGAGTATGTTGGTGAGGTACCCGGAATTAGCTGTATAGTTTTTGGTTAAATTTGGAAAACAGAACTTTCATAATTGTCTTTCTGTCATAATTGTATACTGATATTTTAAAACAAGTAATATAAAATTTGTTTTTTAAGTCAATTCCTACTTTTTAATCATAAATATATAAAATAAACCCGCGCAGCATTAATGTCCCACGTTATCTTTATTGAACATTATTTTATAATCATCGTTACGGTATTTTATTTCTGTGGCATCACTAATTTGAGATAAACCTTTCATTTCATTTATGAAAACAATGGGAGGAATTTTTTTCTCCCATTTAAAACTAAAATTAATTAATTAAATTTAATTAATTAATTAATATTTGAAAAAAACTGTATTAACATAAACTGTCATCCACTACAAGTTAAAAAAAATTTATTTGAACTTGAGTGGATGAATAGAAATCATTTTATTAACGATTGAAAATTTGAACAAGATATATATAGAGAGAGTGTGAGCTAATAGTAGGAATTTAATAATAAGAATTGTGAGCTTTTTCAGATTTCTGCCAGTGGTTTTGGTATAAATAACAACGTTGCTATTTTAAACAAATTTTTCATGTTCACAAAAATCTCGGAACGTCGTCATGAGGGAATATTTAGAATCAATACTCATTTTCTATATAAGAAGAGATTTTTAAATGAGAAAATTAATCTTGGAACAATTTTTAAATGTTATTAACAAATTTCTGCTGCGTGCTTTCGGAATCCGGTTAGGGCTGTGATAATGCAAAAATATTTTGGCTCGAGCTCCGGAAAACGTGCCCGAGCTCAGCTCTACTACTTATCTCTAACAGGTATTTAAAGCGCTTCTCAACCTTCATGGTATACCCTAT
This sequence comes from Maratus michaelseni, assembly GCA_963931845.1. Lineage (NCBI taxonomy): Eukaryota > Metazoa > Arthropoda > Arachnida > Araneae > Salticidae > Maratus > Maratus michaelseni. Next base: position 127,255,837 of record OZ007597.1, read on the forward strand.
GTACCGGCCGATATATTATATATACATTATTCACAAATGTTTGTAAAATTAACTCTACAGCAACAATAAAATGTGAAAGAAAAGCATTTTAGCAATATTTTTTTTAATTATTATTTTTAATAAAATTGCGTTTAATTAAAGAACATATCAAGCAACAATTGCCTATAAATGGTAATGTATTAATTCGAATTCTTTTGAGTACCCATGTAAAGAAATTAATAATGATCATATGCGTATCATCACAATAAAATTTAAATCGGTTGCAAACCGCATTTCAAGCAACATCCGGCCATAGACGGTAGTGTATTTGGATTATTTTGTGTAGTTCTGTCTACGAATAGCATTTACGTACCACTCAGCTAACTATTTTATTCAGCTGAAAAATGCATAATATAATCGAAAACACGTTTCTAGCAACTGAATCCATAGATGACAATGTGTCCGTATTCCTTTGTGTGGCCTTTTAAAAACATTATAAATTTTCGTTATTGCAATTTCATTTCAAACAATTTCAACCCATAAACTGTAAAATAAAATAATTATTATTATTATTATTATTATTTGTTATTTCGTAAACAAAATATCAGGCGGTCCGACACCGTAAACACTTTTCAACTTTGTTGAAAAGCATTAAAAATCAATGCCTTATTTCTTACAATTGTTAATTTATTGGTGTGCTTATCTTTTTAAAATCAAGAACGAAAAATCATGCGTCAAGCATAGATTATGTAACACTTTCCAACGCTTCCAAAATAATTTTACAAATCATTACCGTTTAATAAGCTGAAAGATAACATCTAAGTAAACAATTTGAAAAACGCATAACTTATTTAAAAACGTAATTTCAGGAATTTCCAACATATATTTCCAGCATATACAATATTCGTAAAAATATCCGAATACTTTTATACAGCCCTGTATATGATCTATAGATTTGTGTGTATACTACATAGGATGCTAAATTTTAGTTTAGTTAGGAAACGCGTAGCACAGTTTAAAATTCTCCTTCTGGAGTTTCTGTCAATAAACGGAAATGTGTTCGCGAACTTTTGTGCTGCCCTGTATAGGATCTACAGAACGTATACACACTAAGTAATAGACAAAAAGTGAGTTAAATTTAAAATCGCGTTCAGCAACTGAAAACGCACTTCCAGGAATTACTGTTAACAGACAGTAGAGAATTCTTTTGTGTGTCCCTGTAAATGGACGATGACTGCTATACACACAAGATTCTGTAGTAAGCCTCTTGTAATGCACCTTAGTGATATATATAAATTTCAATGCGTTTAAAATAGTGAAACATTATTTAATTAAACCGCAAACGATTTTCCTCCATAGATGTAATGTAACGGAATTATTTTGACTGTCCCTGTAAAGTAACTATAAGTGCTATGCACACCCTATTCCATATTAAGCTTCTTGTAATGCACCTTAGTGATATATATCAATTACAATGTGTTTGAAATTGTGTAACATCATTAAAAAATGAACCGCAAATGATTTTTCCCCATGGACCGTAATGTAACGGAATTCTTTCGTGTGTCCCCGTAAAAAAACTATAAGTGCTACACACTTCAGTTGAAATAGGGAACATGCTATAGATAACGACAATAACATATAAAAATTGCAAGGCAATCCGAGCATATTTACGGGAGTTAGAGCACGGACAGACGGACAGACGGCCAGACAAACCGAAGTCATTAACACTTTTCAACTAGGTTGGAAAGTGTTAAAAAATTAATAAGTTTGGAAAGTTTGCGTTCTTCCGCGTCACTTAATAGAAAGTAAGGGGACGCTCAAGATAAAATAAAGAAGTGAGGGCACGCCGTCCCCTCGATTACACCACTATAATGTCACGTGATTTGAATCGCTTATAACTGACTCAATAAATAAATTATTTATCAAAAAATGGAAAGCTCATTTCGATTCCAAATTGCTTCCATAGTCAGGCCTGCCAATTTTATGCCTTTACGCTTAAAAATGAGTCAGAAAATGTGTCAGAAAGTTTCGCGTTATTGAGCACGAACTTTGAAAACCGCCTTTATGTTTGTTCTTCTAGGACCTAAGGAACTCTGTGGAATAAATGTAAATTTTAGCGTAGTGTTTTAACATTATACCATATCTTGTGTAACTTTAAGTAAAAAGAATGTGTCAGAAAGTTTCGCGTTGTTGAGCAGGAACTATGAGAATCTCCTTAATGTTCTTCTAAGGACCTAAGGAACTCTGTGGAATAAATATAAATTTAAGCGTAGTGTTTTAACATTATACCATATCTTGTGTAACTTTGAGTGAAAAAAAAAGTGTCAGAAAGTTTCGCATTGTTGAGCAGGTACTTGGAGAATATCCTTAATGTTCTTCTAAGGACCTAAGGAACTCTGTGCAATAAATATAAATTTAAGCGTAGTGTTTTAACATTATACCATATCTTGTGTAACTTTAACTTTCATTCTGAAATAGGGCTTTTGCTATGTTACGCCATCAAGCTCGATATAAGAAAAAAAAATTGGATATATTTCGCAAAAAAAGAAAAAAATCCGAAAAAAAAAAGCAGAAAAAGAATTAGTATGTTGTGGCTATCAGAAAACTTTCTTCTATATAAATCAAATTGTCTGCATCCAAAATTAAATAACGATCTATTCGTTCTGCAGACATAGCTACCGCGTAAATCACGAAAAACAGAGCACAGAATCGACACCTGGTGAGCGGTATACTCCTAAACCTAATAAAGATCGGTTTATGTCAAGGTCTAACAAAATATGAAGTTTGGTGAAATTCCGTGCATCAGTTCCTGAGATAATAGTTATCGCGGAAATCGTGCAAAATGCAGCATAGCAGCGCCACCTGCTGGGCGATTTACATCAAAACCTAATGGGCGTCTATTTATGTCATGGTCTAACAGAATATGAAGTTTGGTGGCATTCCGTGCATTAGTTCTTGAGATAGATCTATCGCGGAAATCGTACAAAATCCAGCATAGCAGCGCCACCTGTGGTGCGATTTACACCAAAACCAATTCAGCACCAATTTATGTTAGTGTCTAACTGAATCTGAAGTTTTATTAAATTGCATGCATTATTTCTTGACAAAGAGTGTCGAGATAATTTGTGTCACAGAGAGACAGACTCACAGACAGACATTTTCTGAAAACAGTCAAACCGTGTTCAGAACTTTCTAAATAAATCCGTCGAAAATCAGAAATCGAAAATTTTCACGAATCCAATACTTTTTTTTTTTTTTTTGTAAAGAAAATAAAAATGTAGGAAGACAGTTCGTTTCAAGCATATCTAGTAAAGTTGGAATTTTCCAGTAATAAGATATTCTATTATACATTATATAAGAAAGTCGGCGATATGAAAAGAGTTTAAATTTGCATCTCGAATGTTTGAATAAGCATTTCAGTTACATTCGTGCATACCTTTCGCTTTCACTTTCGAAATCATTTCATCATATTATTATATAACTAAATTCAGGTTAAGAAACAAAAAGATAGTAGAAGCATATATAATTTTCATTTTCATTCATTTTTTTCTTTGGCTGTTTTTTTCTCAACTTTCAGTAAAGACGTTCTAATTTAATATTCATAGATAGTGTTTCCAATTCCATTTTTAGAAAAAAAAAAAGGAACAGGGAGACAAAAAATCAGGACAAAAGCATCTCAGTTGAAACATAAACATATAGCAAATCCTTAAAAAACGGAACCTGTCTATAACGGAATCTTGATTTACAAGTAAAAAAAATCATAATCTTTGTGAAACAAATACCACACAACTATATCTGCTGAGACGAAAAAAAATTGCTTGATTCATTACACGATTTATGAAATGAAAAATACTTTAGAAAGTAACCATAAAACAAGTAATATAAAAAAAATTTTAAGTCAATTCCTACTTTTTAATCATAAATATATAAAATAAACCCGTGCAGCATTAATGTCCCACGTTATGTTTATTGAACATTATTTTATAATCATCGTTGCGGTATTTTATTTCTGTGGCATCACTCATTTGAGATGTCAAGTAGTAATGACGTAAGTAGTAATGACGTCATGTCGTAAGTAGTCGTAAGTAGTCGTAAGTAGTCGTAAGTAGTCAGTAGTAGTAATTATCGTATATAGTAATAATATAGTAATTATTGTAATAATATAGTAATAATATAGTATATAATAATATAGAGTAATATAGTATAATAATAGTAATAATATATAATAATAATATATAATAATAATAATATATAATAATAATAATATATAATAATATTATATAATAATATATAATATATAATATAATATATAATATATAATATATAATATATAATATATAATATATAATAATATATAATAATGGCGTCCCGAATAAGAATCTGCTGTATTTTATTTTAGGCACTTACTTTAGGTAGTTAATTTATCTTTTAATTTTGATTTTCCTAGAGTTCAAGTGGATTCAATAGTATCAGTAAAAAAGTATTATTATATAAGTGTTTGTGTACGTCCAATAAAAGTGTTTTGTTTCAAAATCCACCCGTCTGGCTGATTATAAAGGAAGCAAACCTTTTTATCATTGTGAATTGAATTGGGTCTTATGTATTCATCCACTGGCACATATACTATAAATTTACCATTTGTTTTTTTAGAAAAAGATCCCCCCCCCCCCAATCAGAAAAAAAATTAATGAATAATACATAAGGAAAATAATTAGTGATTCTTTTTTAATTTAAATTTCTCCTTTCATAGGCTGTATAATTATTTTCAAAATATTAAAAATGCTAACTAAAACTACTTTAAAACAAGTTGGAAATTGTACGTCAAACGTTACAAACGAGGTGCGTTCGTACGCACGTTTTAGAATTAAATTCATGATATCCCGTGCGTAGAACGGGTTAAACAGCTAGTTAAGTATATATTTTATGACACTGTTCATACAAATATCTTAACTAGTTATATAAATATTCAGATATATATGTATCAGCTAGTTATATAAATATTCAGATCTTGATGATTTTTAATTCTGTGAAATGAATTATATCGTCTGCAGATTCATTTCTGTCATAAAATAAGTATCTCGGTCGCTTGACGATTTAACATCCATCGGAAGCTCCTATAACAAAAATGCACCGATTTAAAAGAAAAAAATCAAATTTCTTAATAAATATTTTTATTAATATCTCCTAAAGTTTTGATTCGATTTTAATAAAATTTGAAATGTCTCGACAAAATTCTGCAAAGATACTATATTTTAAATTGCAAACCATTTGGTTGGGTAGTTTTTGCGTTGTTATATGCGGACAGACAGACAGACAGACAGACGGACAGACAGACGGACGGACGGACAGACGGACGGACCAAACGACGACTATAGGTGCTACGTATTTATATAATTACGAACGCACCTAAAAATGGTATAGTGAAAACTAAAACCAGGGCCAGCAGGTTAGCAAGAGAATACATTACATGGACATTTTTTTAATGATTCTTAGGTTGAACTATATAACCCTTAAATAACTTCAAGTACAACTAAAAATGTGTGACATTGTTATCATGGATAACACACCCTCCCGTGTATTAGAATAAATCCCCTTGCATAAATGTCTGTTCGAATAAGGAGACATTTTTCCGCCTTTACTGTTTGATATACCTATAATATTTCAGCAATAAAAATATGGCATTACATAACTGCCACTCCACAATTATACAATGATTACGATTTTACGCCCACTATTATTAAGGCAAAAGGAAAAGAAAAACGACATTTTTATATTTCACCTCTTTGACACTTTGCCGCACATATACAAAAGTGTGATATACAAAAGGCAACACTTTACTATACGTCACGTGCTATAGTAAAGAAACTTCCAGTCCCCGCTCTTATTATTATGCATCTTTGCCGCCGGCACGTGTGCTTGTGACGTAAAATGATGTTGTCAAGGGCAACGCGTGGTGTGAGAGGGAAAGAGAAGAACTTCAGGGATAAAAGAAGAAGAAAAAAAAGAATTAAATAAATGTGAATATTTATTTTATATCAGGCATTTTGAGTGAGTGGTAGTTATTGATGAATTTGTCTTTTAATTTGATTAATTTTGTATGATCAATGGGCTGTGTTGCAATAACGTGCACCTAAGATTTGCTATTGGATTTTTCTATTTTTTTATTAACCGACTCAAACAAGGAGGGGGTTATCAATTCGACGTGTATGTAATTTTTTTTTAAATGTATATTTACCGATTACTCCGAAACTATGCGTCCTGTTTATGTGATTTTTTTTTTTTTTTTTATTCGAAAGAGAATACTCTGGAATTGGTCCCATTTCAATTTTATGAAAATTGGTTCAGTACTTTTTCAGAAATTCAAAAAAAAAAAAAAAAAAAAAAAAAAAAAGCATTTTAAAAATAGTTAATTTGTTGGGTAGACGGCTTTCATTTAATATCCTAAAATATTCTATTACGAGCGTTTATTGGCGCATAACTAAATACATTGTTGTTTCAACTCCCATACAAATGTACGAGTTACAGAAAATATTTAACGATTTATTACCTGTGGCACACAAGTTGGAAACTGCCTTTAAAATACCCAATTATCTATGTTATATTATACAATACAGTTGTATATAAATACTTCTGCAATTGTCTTTTAATATTTCTACTACAGTAGAACTTCAATTATCCGAATCAATTGGGACCGGACCCCATTCGGATAATCAAAAATTCGGATAATTTGGGTTTTTCTGAAAAAAGGGTCTATTTTAATTAATTACTGTATGTATGTTGAAAATGGGAGAAACAACTATTTTTAAATAAAAAGACCTTTTAATTAATAAAATGAAAATGCAGCACTTTTACATGTTAAGCGTACTTACAAGTGCTATATATTAGTACATTATGCACGTACCGTACTGTAAATGAAAGTCATTGCTTGCTGAACATCTCTGTCATAGTTAAGCTGTTTGACAGTCTTCATCCGTTTTCGGGCAGCCAAGTAACGCATCCGCTTGACAGTGAGAAGTTGCATGTGGTCATACTCGGGCTGACGCTCCATCCACTTGAAGGCCGCAGTTTCAAGACCGTCAAATGCTTCACTAGCTGATGGTCCCATGTCTGCTTCAACTTCGATATTAAGATCATCTTCTTCCTCGACACTTTTTTCTCTCACACTTTCAATAAGTTCATCATCATTTAGAATTTAAAACCCAGGATCTGACAAATCACACACCATCCACTCTCCTATATCTTCAACTCTAACTTCTGAACATCCAGGAATTCCAGGAACATTCTGAAAATCCAGGTTTCTGAATTCCTCAAGTGGCACGTCATCCTCATCTTCTCCTGCCTCTTCCCAGGATGGAAGAGCAATAGCGCGAGTAGACAGAATCATTATTTTGCGAATCGCAGTACGTTTCAGTCTTAATTTTTTTTCTGAAATTCTGAAAGCGATTCAGATAGTCGGAGTTCGGATAATTGGAGTTCTACTGTACATAATATTACCAATAGAGTGACAATATAGAAAGAAAGAAAAAAAGGGTTACTCCGAATAGTATTATAGGCGACATTGTTAGAATGTACGAATCGTAAAAATCAATACACATTAAGCATAAGCACCGAAATCAGTGAGTTACGCAATTATCAAAACTGTAGTATACAGCCCGATTATGACACATTATCTAAGACGATTAGGTGAGAATATAATGATAATTTTTCTAATCATCCGTAATCGAGTCTACTGCCAAGGTTAGCGTGAAATAAAAAATATATTAGAAACAATATGGTTTTATGTACATATAGATATCATTAAAGGCTTTAAAGACATTAGATGAGAATAATGATAAATTTTCTAATCTTCCGTAATCAAGTCTACTGCCAAGATTAGCTTGAAATAAAAAATATATTAGGAACAATATGGTTTAATGTAAATATAGATATCATTAAAGGCTTTAAAGACATTTGATGAGAATAATGATAAATTTTCTAACCTTCGATCCTCGAGTCTATTGCCAAGGTTAGCGTGAAATAAAAAAAGATATTAGCAACAATGTGGTTTAGTGTAAATATCACTAAAGTAATAAATAAATAAATAAACTTTTTAATCAAAAAAAAGAACCAGCTTTAAAAACTACTAAAAAGCGAAAAATAAACTTTTTAACCAAAAGTTGAACCGACTTCAAAAACTACTAAAAAGCGAAAAATGAACTTTTTGACCAAAAATAGAACCGATTTCAAAAACTACTAAAAAGCGAAAAATAATTTTTTTAACCAAAAATAGAACCGACTTAAAAAACTACTACAAAGTAAAAAATATTTTTTTTAGATAATAGTTAAAAAGAAATTAAATTAAGAGCATTGTATTTACCATGCATATTATTATATTTATGTACATTAATTTGATATTTTGGAGTCTGTGCCAGCCAAGCCAAGTACAAAATTCAAAACAAAATATCCAATATAAATCGTAACACGCGTATAAAATATATCTACATAAATACGAGACAATAAAAAAAAATACATATAACTCTTCAAATGATAGAAAATACAATGATTTAAATGATTAACTAATTTCCAAAGCAATGTTTATCGACATATATAGTTGCTAATCTCATTTGAAAATACACATTTATAACATCAGATGAAATGTTTAAAAATGGTAACATGACTTTAATTTGGCTTGGCTGGCACCGACTCCAAAAAATCAAATTAATGTACATAAATATAATAAACACATGGGCTGATAAGTTCCCGGTCTGGCACACAGATGGCATTGTAATCGCCGAACCGATGCTTTTTTCAGTAAATACTAACTTTTAAAAGGTAGCAGAAAAAATACCATGACGATTCGCCGTGTGGATAAAACGTTAGAGTGGTTTTAGTTGAACGACTTTGTTGATAAACAAAAAAAAATGGATAAACAAGAATTTCAAGAATTGTTATTTGATGGGAAAAAACACCGTTCAAACAAAAGCTTGGCTTGATAAGCGTTATCCGGACACTGCACCAGATAAATCAACCATTATTGACAGGTTTGCTGAATTTAAACGTGGTCGTACGGACACCAGTGAGGCACCATATGGTAAAGATACCATATATATTCCTTTCAAAAAATTAAAGCAATCTATATTTTATGTATTTTATCAAATATATTTTCCCCTTTCTGCATAATCGTAATTCATATACATTCCCGGCTGTTAAAAAGCGCACCCTTTTTATCTTTCTCTTTCAACGAAAGACTTTTAGTCAAAATCATGCATATTGTTTTTAAATTATCATTAACGTACTTATTCGGTCTCCCACACATCAAAAGAAATGAAATTATACAAGGCATAAAATGTTTTCCTTTTCATGGTCAGCTTTGTCTTGCATATTGTATCCAGATGCTTAAAGCATTCCAATGGCGCCTTTGCTGCATTCCTCGAAAGCCCTGTTCCCAAAACAATAATTAACGGTAAAATTCTTAATCTCTCTTTTTAGCCAAAGTGCAATCTTCGCCAAAAGATTTTTCCCTTCCAATGACGTCAATTATGAAGTTGATATGTATATAAGTAACGGTTACATTTCCCACGCAAAAAAAATGCGATTCTCTTGGCTTGAAATGTATCTCGCTTGGCGTGTTTTTCCTTGCGCCCACTTTCATATCGGATAGAACACTTGCCCTCTGATCTTCATCTCATAAACATCTAAAAATGTCTTGGCCCCTTTGGCCACCCTTTGGTTTTACAACGAAAATATCACCTTGATGTTCTTAAAACTCTTTGGATTACGTGAACTTGATCGGACCCGTTCAACAGCATTTCTGGATTATTCTTTGGATTTTGTTTGTGTTCTTCACCCCTGACTTTAAATTTAAAATGTCACCTCACCAATATTCATCAGATTCATTTAAAAAATCTGAAACTTTGATTGATCAAAATCTCACTATTATGGAAAATTGTGAATTGTGACATGTTTCTCCAATTAAAGACTATTAACTCTAATGAAGTGATTTTCGTCTTCTTTGCTTCATCATACAAAATAAAAGGAAAAACTACACTCCGGTTCAGTACTTCAGTACCCAGGAAACGCACTCTGCGGATTGCCAAAACAACCAAGTGCCACTATACCTTCTTGTTTTAACAAATTGTTTCGCTCCGTAAAAGTAAATCCTTTAGGTCTTTTCAAAGGATTCGCCAACTTTGACATCTTCTCAATAATCACCCCCTGAACTTACTTCCCACGATAAACTCTTCTATATGCATAAATAACCAACGATAAATTCTTTCATATGCATTGGTGCCGGACTTTTGAACTGGATGTGATCGTTTTCGCACGACAATTTCTAAAGGGTGTGTCATTGGGGCCACGAAACGAAAAAAAAAAAATTCCTATTAATTTGCAACTTTTCTGACTATTTTTTTTCATTCTGAAAATGCTTGTGTTGGAGGCTGCTTGTGATTGTTCTTTTACTCATCATCAAAAGTTACTAAACTTAACCATTTTCCGTGAGATATGCAAATGTGGATCATATAACTAAAGATATCCGAGCTCTTAGGATGAGAAACCTTTTTTTTCCTGAATCATTTATTCCATAAGGTGTACGCAAAGTACTATTGTGAAATATATTCATCGTATAAGACGTGCATTTTTGTGCTTTTTTTTTTTCTTCGGCAGTTCGAGAATCTGCAATCGAGGCCTTTCAACAAGTGCTTTTGAACATGTGGTTTTCTTCAATGAGTGATTTTTCATTCATAAAATCTGCGCCCGCATCTACATTGAATATCCTATTTTATCGTGAACTTCTACTATGTTCTTTTTATTTATTCTTTCCACAATCATCGAAAAACTTTTTCAAATTGCCGTGTAACTGTGAACTAAAAGAATACTGAATAATTCGATTCCCAATTACGCTGTGCTAGCTAGAATTATCATTATCTGGGAAGAACTTTGGTCTTCGACGCTTATTCATTCATCAAATGATTTCATGTGTTCCAAATACTACTTAACCACAATATATTTTTCATCGTAGTTTTTCTTATTGTTTCTGACTCAAAGAAAGAATACTAAAAGTGATTTGAGAATACGCGGTAATGAAAGATTAATATAAAAGATATCATTCTTTTATTTTTAAGGATTTTCAGTGTTTTTGTTAAGAATTTGCAGTGCTTTTTTTTATATTGATATTATTTGCAGAAAAGCGCATGGATATGTTCAGAGGTAATCCCGGCTGTTAAAAAGCGCACCCTTTTTATCTTTCTCTTTCAACGAAAGACTTTTAGTCAAAATCATGCATATTGTTTTTAAATTATCATTAACGTACTTATTCGGTCTCCCACACATCAAAAGAAATGAAATTATACAAGGCATAAAATGTTTTCCTTTTCATGGTCAGCTTTGTCTTGCATATTGTATCCAGATGCTTAAAGCATTCCAATGGCGCCTTTGCTGCATTCCTCGAAAGCCCTGTTCCCAAAACAATAATTAACGGTAAAATTCTTAATCTCTCTTTTTAGCCAAAGTGCAATCTTCGCCAAAAGATTTTTCCCTTCCAATGACGTCAATTATGAAGTTGATATGTATATAAGTAACGGTTACATTTCCCACGCAAAAAAAATGCGATTCTCTTGGCTTGAAATGTATCTCGCTTGGCGTGTTTTTCCTTGCGCCCACTTTCATATCGGATAGAACACTTGCCCTCTGATCTTCATCTCATAAACATCTAAAAATGTCTTGGCCCCTTTGGCCACCCTTTGGTTTTACAACGAAAATATCACCTTGATGTTCTTAAAACTCTTTGGATTACGTGAACTTGATCGGACCCGTTCAACAGCATTTCTGGATTATTCTTTGGATTTTGTTTGTGTTCTTCACCCCTGACTTTAAATTTAAAATGTCACCTCACCAATATTCATCAGATTCATTTAAAAAATCTGAAACTTTGATTGATCAAAATCTCACTATTATGGAAAATTGTGAATTGTGACATGTTTCTCCAATTAAAGACTATTAACTCTAATGAAGTGATTTTCGTCTTCTTTGCTTCATCATACAAAATAAAAGGAAAAACTACACTCCGGTTCAGTACTTCAGTACCCAGGAAACGCACTCTGCGGATTGCCAAAACAACCAAGTGCCACTATACCTTCTTGTTTTAACAAATTGTTTCGCTCCGTAAAAGTAAATCCTTTAGGTCTTTTCAAAGGATTCGCCAACTTTGACATCTTCTCAATAATCACCCCCTGAACTTACTTCCCACGATAAACTCTTCTATATGCATAAATAACCAACGATAAATTCTTTCATACACCACGCAAAAGAGGTGGTTACTCCGGAAAACATAAAAATGTCCAAAAAATCATTTTGGGGAACCGTAAAGTGAAGTTGCAAGAGATAGCTCAGACTCTGAAGATATCCAAGCAACGTGTAGGTTTTATTTTGAATGAACTATGTCTATGAAAAAGCTGTTGTCAAAGTGGCTGCCGCGCGTGTTGACTTTTGACCAAAAACAACAACGAGTCGTTGATTCTGAGCACTGTTTGGAGCTTTTTCGTTATAAAATTATGTTATTTATTATTAAATTATTATTATTATTTATTTATTTATTATTATTATTTATTTATTAAATTATTATTATTAAATTATTATTATTATTATTAAATTATTATTATTTATTATTAAAGTTATGTTATTTATTAAAGTTATAAAGTTATAAAGTCATAAAGTTATAAAGATTTGTTAAAAAGTTGTGTTTTCTTTATTAGACCGGGAACTTATCAGCCCATGTGTTATGCATGGTAAATACAATGTTCTTAATTTAATTTCTTATTAACTATTTTTTAAAGAAAAAATATTTTTTACTTTGTAGTAGTTTTTAAGTCGGTTCTATTTTTGGTTTAAAAAAAAAATTAGATTATTCTATTACGTGCAGCCGCATCTTTGTGAAGAAACCTCCGTGAGATGCGTAAAACACCAAAGAACATTAGAAAAAAAAATGTTAGTACGAACATAAAGAAAAATATGCACAAACGAGAAGTGAGGACGGTGCCTGTTTAAAACATGTGCCAACAGGGCCGTGGCAGTGAGACCATGATTTTTGGGGCCCCAAACTTAATATGCAATTTTTGTAAATCTAATATTTTAAATCTGTTTTGACCTTGTACTGATTATAATCAATATTTTGTATTTTAAATCAGGATAAATTAAAAACAAAAAACATATATTTATCTGCATATGCATTTATACATTCACATATGTATTCTAACTGTCGAAAATGTTTAATTTTTTGTGACAGCATAGGAAGAAGAATCTCAAATAAATACGAGGACCAAGTCCTTTTTTTTTTTTTTTTTTGACGTGAACGGGATCTGAGCTAGAATATATGAAGCTGCTAAGCCTACTTATTAGTGCTTTCGACGCGATACGTATTTCTGTTGTACGTTTAACCGATATACGTATATACGTATAATACGTCGGTGTGAAATACGTAATACCTTAAATGATACGTTTAAACGTATCCGTTTATACGTATAAGCGTATATCGGTTAAACGTATAATTTATCTATACGTATTTACTTTTAAAAACGAATGGATTTCATCAGTCTTAGGTCATTTTACGGAGATCAAACTGGAAATCACTGGCAATCTCATAAAATGTTTCATACATAGGATCTTCTTATTTTTCCCTATAAACATTCTAATTAATGTGTGTTACTTCTAATTTTCATTGAATTAAGTGATAAAATTTTATATTAATTTGATGGAACAGTTTGAATTGTTTTACATTTCTTAAATTTGTCATTATAGTTGTTATACTATACCATTGTGAATGTAGGACTCTAGCGGGTGTTTCTTAATGTCTCTCATCCACAGACCACAGGAAAAAAGTATTTTTTTTTTCACGCAATGAACGAAAACCGTTTAAACGTTTATCCACTGGGGTAAGTTCCGTATATGCATTATACCGTATATAGATCTACTGTTTCGTCTAATACGTATTATACGCCTTGGCCGTATCATATGTATCTAAAATCTGTGTCCCGTATAATACGTATTATACGTACGTATATTCGTATAGATGTTTAATAGGTACTACTTACATACCTGAATCTCAACAAAGCGTTTGAAATCATTACTCTGGTTCATTTACTAGTTTCTCAGCTTCCTTGATTTTGTATGAAATGATGTCTTACATGTAAAAATAATTTTATTATAAGCTCTGAAATGTAATTTTTTATATCGAAACACCAAACTTAAGTTCGTCATTAATCGCATGCATATGAGGGGCATTATAACTTTTCTATCTGGCTGGATCACATTTCTTCGTATGCACATCGAAGGTAAAAAGAGTGTCGGAGAAAAATACGTATCTCAAAAATTAATGCAAATGAAATTTGACCCTTTTGGATTTGGTTGTATTTTTGTCAACAGAATAGTTATTATTATTATTATTATGTAGAAGAGCATTGTTAACAACATTTACCGCACACTTCGATACGCAACATTCCTTAAAAATATATTAATTAATTTTCCATTACATCGGGATTTCCAAATATACACAATTCCAATGAATGTTTTCGCTAAACAACGGTATGTACACACGTACTTTCTGTATTGTTCTTTGTGCCTAATGTGTTTACTTCTTCTTTATTGCCTAATTTGTCATTTTATAGTTTTTTTTTTGTTTGTTTGTTTTTGTTTGTAGCAATATTTGCACACTTTAGCATCTTTTCTTATTTATATTTCATGTTTATCCTTCCTCCATGTGTTCAGGTTTTTTACGTTTGTTCACAGGTTAGATTTGAAACAATAACACTTATATGCAAATGAATAATTTTTCATACTACTCTATATTATACACACTAGCCATCGTTTTCTAGTCTATTCACTTTTGGTAGGCTAGTCTAAATTTTATTGTAAAATTTCCTTGCATACACAACAATGCTTTCTTACATGCCAATGCAATTTCTTGGGAATCTTTGATTTCTTTGTTAGGTCAATGGTATGTTTTTTTACAGAAATTAAAAAAAAAAAAAAGAAAGTTTTTGTTACAATTAATAAACACACTCATTTGTGGCTTTGTGGAGTTGGATGGTTTTTGGTGTTATTCACATTTTTTTTTTTTTTTTTTCACATCCTTATTTTTAAAATTTCACCTGCAAGTCAAATATTTATCGAATATGAATCTATTTTATGTTTTATATTGTCAGTCGTAAAATAAAGGAGGATATGGCTTTGCAAATTATGTTGTTTATGTTACGAAAAGTATAAATAATTCTTACTTATTTACATTATTTGTTGTGTCTCTTGTGTGTTATAGTATTTGGTACAGTATTCAATATAGTATAGTACATTATACTGCTTGAGTGTTTTAATTTGATCGTATGCCCATAGTTGACATTTATTATGACATATACAATTTGAAATGAATGCCAGTTGGCAAAGATTTTAACTGTGAACGTAAGACTAACGTTCATTTTCCTCTTTTTCCTCTTAACGTTCATTTTCCTCTAGATAAAAATTTTTTGATACAGGTCCACGTCTGATAAAGACGAGGTGAACATTATTCCCCAATATTATGAATATTGCTGCTGCTATTTCTATATGAAAGAACATAAAATAATATCATCTTTATATGACTAATTTAATGGGATACAAATATAAATATTGTTAAGATATATATTTCATGATATACGTGTATGTTGAAAGTGGTCACCAAGGAGAAATCTGTAAGTAGTTTGTTTATTTTTTATATTTTCGTTCTTATTTCAGTTTACGTGTATATGGGTACCAAGCCATGGTTAGCTTTTTTTTTTTTGCCTCAGGGGGAAAATATATGATATAATCATATATTTATTATTATAAAAATTATTAAAACTATTTGTGTCCCCATATTATGCTTTTATGCTTTTTAAGTTGTGTTAATATTTAAAATCCCTTTCCTTCTAATAAAAAAATTTAATGTTTTTTCTTTTTTTCCTTTTTTTTTTTTTTTTTTTTTTTTTTGACAACAAATAAATTTTATTCAGGCAGATGTAATTTAACTTTTTTTCTTTCATGATCATTAATTTTTCAGTTTCTGCGGTTTCAATAAATAATAAGAAACATATTCAGCTAACATTTCGGTATATCTCTGGTTTCAATTTCAACGTAATTCCCACAACAAAGGTAAAATCCATTTTTATCATTCTTGTCAGACATCTGCATCTTTGGGCTTCTTGCCACATCTGCTTGTTTTAGGGTTGCCAGTAAAGTTATTAATTTATTAGATTGCCAAATCTGGTAATCTGCTTGGCAAATTTCGTTTTTAAAATTTAATGTACGCTGAAGCTAACGTAATTGTCTTTTGGCGGCATGACTCAATGCAGAATAAATACTGTTGGCAATGTTAAGTCGTCAGTTCTCATCTGTCTTTTCAACAAAACGGTTGCACTATTTTTCTGTGATGGGGGTACCACTTCGTATATATCTATCTTCTATCTATATTATAAAGGCCAAACGTGTCCGTGCGTAACGCATACGTCATTTTGCGAATGGCAACAGCTGACGATGAAATTTCGGTTTTGTGATTTTTGCCATTGCAATTTTTTTAATTTCTAAACATAGCACATTTTCAATTTTTACACCGTTATAGAGGAAAAAAAATTTACTTTCAAATGCAATTTGTTTGAAAACTATATCTTAATTGCCTGATATATTATGGCTTATAAAATAATTTTTAAGCATGAATTTTGAAACGCCCAATAAACAAATGGAAGAATGCTGCCATTATAAATTTTTAAATAGTTACAAGTAGTAAAATTAATGAATTTTGAAATAAAAACGTCACAAGAATAGGGTGCCTTTATATGAGAGTAGCGTTATACCGGATACAAAATTTGATTAGTTCATACGATTTTAGAGAAAAGGAAGCTTTGTAATAATTTAAAAATTTTAAAGAAAATTATTTGTTTACACCATAAACAAACATCGGATATTTTAACAGATAATATAAACAGAAGATATTGTTTTAGATATTGCATTTTTATGAATAAAATATAAAAAAATTATTTCACAAATTTAATAAAAATGCATATAAAAAGTTAATATGAGCAGTAAGAAACAACGTTTTAATTCATATTTCATCAGTATTACAAATAATGTTAACGGTCATTTCGAAGTTGGAAAAAACGAATATACATGAAATTGGTTAATATCGCGATCACTATATCGCATTCATAAGATGATGAATAATAAATTAACAAAGAAGCATCACTGGATGCAGCGAACTCCCTGTATTTATAATACCAAAAAAATAAAAAATAAACAAAACCCTTGAAATTCGTTAATGTCGCGATCACTATATCGCATGTATGAACGCTTAGTACAAAAAAAAAAAAAAAAAAAACTGGATGGATACCGCATGTATGAGCGCTTCACGCACAAGAAAAGCAAAGAAACCAGTAAAAAAAAAAAATCACTAAATGCAGCAACTTTGACAAACAAAAATATGAAAAATCTATTAGATTTAGGGAAAAAATGGTTTTCGCCTTCGTTCTGTAACCCGGGAAGCCCGGGTTCGATTCCCTAGTTTTTGTAATAACTAAACTTTCCTCATGGATATTGTTTTTACTGGCTTTTCTCAGGAATGAAACTATGGTTTATTGTGCGCTTCTGTAATGTATTACAGTACTTATTGTCATTTTAAGTAGAATTCACGATCTAAAAAAATATTTAACTACTCCAGCTTCCCAGCCACACCATATCCAACATTCTTTTTCTTAAGCTTATGGGAAATTAACTTTGAATATTCAACTTTCTATCACTAGCAGTCCATCGCCCTCTGAATATTAGGTGCACGTGCTAACACAAAAATGGCGGCTGTCGTAGGCGTATTTTTTTCAGCGTTTGTATGGTCCCTTGAATTTACAAAAAGTTGAATTTTATAAAAGTATTCTCCGCCTTCTTTTTTTCAGGTTAAATAAGGCGAAGAATACTTTTAGAAAATATTGGTATTAAAATTCAAGGGTCCGTATAAATGTTAAAAAAGTTCGCCTACGACAACTGCCATTTTTTGTCAGCGCGTAGGCTTAGTATTAAGAAGGCGGTGAGCAGTCGTTAAGTGATATGTCATACTTCACTAGTGCATAATAAAATATAAATCCGGAATAATAAGCTAAGCAAACTGGAAGTGTGACCAACAATTCCGGTGTAACATCGTGATGTTACTTGACAGTTAATATTAAACGTATAGAAAAAAGTTAGAAATCAGTGAAATACAATGTGCATGTTCTGATTTTGTGTGTATGGTATAAAATGTCAGACTTGTCAGCTTTTTAATGATACCAAATCGTTGTCTCACATCTGCTGGGAGTTTCGGTTTTCACTGGCAAAGTTACAGGGTTCAGGGTTACAGTTCGTTTACAGGGAGGCATAAAAAATTCCATTGCATTATGAACTATGGGGAGCAATCATTTGCGATGCATTTTAATGATGTTATGATATTTAAAACATAATTGAAATTAAAAAGGATCACTGAGGTGCACTACAACATGTTTATATACAAGGTGGGGTAAAAGTCCCGCATCATAGTTTTTATTTTTTTTTTCAATTTGTAGGTAAAAGTTTCCTATGAATTACTATGAATGTACTGTAATATTTAAATATTTATACATAAACATAACAGACTGGCAACATACGCACAGGGACAGGGCACATGCTGAAATTGAAGTTTTTGTCCAAAGTATGGAAACTCAAATTCCAAAATTTGATGATAATTGCCTTGATTAGCTTTTTAAACGAGTGAAACAAAGCCAACAGTGGTATTAATAGCAAGCTCACTAATATGCTGGCGATTTTTTTTGTCCAAACTCCTCTCGACGAATCAAATTTCATTGTCCGTATTTCGGCCTTTTAATGTAAAAGATAAAAATTCATAAAATTAAAAGTATCACAACTCGGTATATTTTTGTCGTAAAAGAATGAAGTGTTTCTTGTTTTGCATATAGTTAGGGAATGGAGAAATTTTTCTAAATATAACTAACTTTCTAAATATAATCCAACATAGTTGAAAAGTGTTTATGATATCGGCTTGTCCGTCTATCTGTCATCTGCTGTCTGTCCGTACTCTAACTCTCGTAAATATATTCGGATTGCCATCAAATAATTTTCTACTTGATTGATCTTTACTATGGAATGTTTGGTATTGAAAATTAAGTGTGTAGAATTTATATCATCGTTTACAGGGACACGCAAAATAATTCCATTGCATCATAATTCATGTTTAAAAATGATTTCTTATGCATTTTAATGATGTTACCATACTTGAAACATAATTAAACTGATATGCATCACT
Source organism: Maratus michaelseni (assembly GCA_963931845.1). NCBI lineage: Eukaryota > Metazoa > Arthropoda > Arachnida > Araneae > Salticidae > Maratus > Maratus michaelseni. The sequence continues at coordinate 127,275,116 of OZ007597.1, forward strand.
GAGGTGAAGTAAAACATGCTCTCTCAGGTGTATAGAATAAATAGCATTTACAGTTCGTTTACAGGGAGGCATAAAAAATTTCATTGCATTATGAGCTATAGGGAGCAATCATTTGCGATGCATTTTAATGATGTTATGATATTTAAAACATAATTGAAATTAAAAAGGATCACTGAGGTGCACTACAACATGTTTATATACAAGGTGGGGTAAAAGTCCCGCATCGTAGTTTTTATTTTTTTTCAATTTGTAGGTAAAAGTTTCCTATGAATTACTATGAATGTACTGTAATATTTAAATCATCTCTCTATAATTTAAAAAAAGTCCCGCATCATAGGAAATTTTCACCTACAAATTAAAAAATTAAAAAAACTCCTATGATGCTGGACTTTTGGCCCACCCTGTAGATTACGAAGTGTGTAGCATTTATTCTCATTTACAGAGACACACAAAAGTATTCAGGACAGACAATGATCGATTTCATTGCATTAAAAAAGGAAATTTCTAAATCATACTCGGTTAGTTTATGAAAGTGTTTCATAATCTATGCCTAATGCACAATTTTTCGTTCTAGTATCTGGAACCATACTGCTAAAAACTAACGGTTTAGGAATCAACTATTGGACAACAATAATATTGGACACAGTGTATAACGTAATAAATATTAGATGATTTGTACATTTTTTTCTACACCTTTCTAGTAGAAGCAGTGTTATATTTAAAGGTTTTTATCATTAAAGTTACGCAGACATATACATGCATACATTTACAGGACAGGTGCCATGACACAAAACTTCGTGAATTGAATTTTATGGTCTTTTCAAGGCTACAATCGATGAATTTATCCGAATAACTAATTTCCCAGGCTTCATCTCAAACGAAGTAAAAAGTTACTTCCGGGGTACTTCCGTATTTTCAGCACGTTCCCGTCATAATTAAAATGTGTTTGACTTCGGCCGTCAGGGTTGCCAGGTGCATAAATAGAAAATTGCGGGAAAGATCAGTAATATAGAAAATCAGAAATATAACAGTTTCAATTATTATAATGAATCTTTGGGAATTGAACAAAAGTTGAAGAAAACAATGTAAGTTATGAAAAAGTTACTGTTCATTGAAAAAAAAAAAAAAGAAAAAAAAATAATTTTTTGAATCATTATAGTTTGTAGAATAAGCCCCTTGGACGGTTAGGTGAAATTCGAAAGATTTAAGAAATTACAGTCAATTGAAAGCGAGCGCGGACCGTCTGAAAACCAGGAATCGAGAACTAACTGTACGTTGCAAAATATAACGATTAACTAAATAAAAAATTATATCCGTTTTCTTTTGCAAACCTTTAAGCACGTTTTTTTAAACGACATGTTTTAGCGCACCGTTTAAAGTAACATTTAAAAGGATCAACCAATCAACTTTTCTCGTTTTGGGAAATAAAGATTATTTATATTGTGCTGCCATGAGCCTTTTGTGTGTAAAATAATAATAATAATAATAATAATAATAATTTTTAGCGCGACTTTGAAATTAGTGACAAAAGGGCGAAAAAATGAGTTTTTTTCAAACGACTACCATTTTACCAATTTTCGTTCAATTTCACTAAATCTACGTTCATGTCCTCCAAATGCAATATTGTTTTCTAAAAATTTATATTTTGTTTATTTCTAATGACTTTGACAAGCTGTGCACTCGACGGCGCAGGGAGATACGCGAACAGCTTAGACACATGCAACTGAGAATATCTCCACCAATTTTAATAATTATCGTATAATAACATATATTTTTTTATAGTAAAAACTATGAATAATAAGTGGGTAAATTCAGATTTTGTGTTACTTTATATTCTTTCTATAAAAAAAATCCCGAAGTTGACCTACTTTTCTGGCCGATCAACGGTAAACCCCCCCCCTTTAATTATAGTATATAGTATTTGGAATAATTAGCATTCAAGAAGCAGTTTTGATACATCAATCAATATTTATAATATGCACTGTGGATTATATCTTGTCTCATTTCACAGATTTTGAACACTATTATTGTTAAAATAGATACGATTCTTGCAATATCAAGCGTAAGGTCGTTTAATTTACTGGCGTGTACGTAGGTTAATTATAAGTCTCATATTGTTTGCCCGCGCAGCAATATTACATTACTACCACATAATACCACAGTGACGTCAAGTTGATTTTGTGATTGAAGTGACGTGCTGCCACGTTACCGCGATATGACTGCAACGTCGTCTTGTTTACTTTTTAACTGATTTGTGACACTATACTCAAAAGCATATTCAACTCGCAAGAGTATTATATCTCATATTATATATGAGCGAAGACATTTCGATAGAAAAAATTTCATGAACTATACAGCGCTCCCCAAAACTATTTCCTAAACCATTAGTTTTGTAGGTATTTTGTAGTTCCCAATTGTAAAATGTTTCAAATTCTATTTGCTATCACATTAAAACCATATAACCGGCTGGCCCGTGTTTTTTCGTTCCCAGAAATCATATTAAAATGGTTCTAGACATTTTTTTTTTTATTGTGTATTGAAAAGTACATTGAATGAAGGGATATGAAAGATATTATAGCATCCAACCGCGATTAAAAGAAATATATATTCTGGGTTTTACAAGCATTCTTATGAAAATACAGAAAAATCCCCAACCGATCATAGGGTTAAAAGCCATTTACATCAATGAAGCCACTTTTGTAAAAGTTAGCAAATTAAGATTTTATATGTGGATCCCATAAGCTACATTTAGAAAAACTTACTTCGTGCTATAACAAGTAAAAGAAAAGTAAATTTCATTTTTGTATACGACCAAAACCTACCGAATTATAATATTTTACATTTTTCGCCGGAAAACGTTGAATCATAAAATTCAAAGTATCATAAATCGGTAAGTTTTTATAGTAAAATAATGGGGTTTTTTTCTGTTGCTGTTCTTATTGTTTTACTTGTTAAGAATGGATTATGTTTTATAAATATAACTTATAGGATGCAGTGGCCGGATAAACATTTTAATTTCGCAACCTGTGAAAAAAAAACTATTCTAACTTAAATGACTTTTAAGAGCCTACGCTATTCTAGTCACGAGGAAACACTCGCAAACTAATGTTAAACGTATGGGAGCGTCTCTTTCAAATTTCCCATTTGCATTTCAATATATATATATTTTTATTTATTTATTTATTTATTTATTTTGCAAAGAATAGCTGAGGTCAATCTCGAAAAGGTTCTTTTCATATTTTTTATATTTTGGTTGCAATATTTTTCTATGAGGACACTTTCACTTTCGGAGCCGGTTCCAAAAGTGAAATGTCCTCATAAAAAAAGAAAAACTGCAATCAAAATCGAAAAAGTATACACGTTAAACATTGACCTCAGATATCCAGCAAAAATAAATAAATAAATAAATAAATAAATAAAAAATAAATAAAATATTGAAATACAAGCGAGAAATTTGAAAATAATGCTCTATGACTAGTGTTAGGCTCTTAATACAACGAAAAGATACATTTGAAGCATTTTTGCAACAAGAAACATACCTCTAAAATCAACGTTTTAGGAATTAGCTATTGAGAAGCGATAAGCAGAGACACTCTGTATATTTTTCCTTTTATTGCTAATGAAATAAAAATTTTGATACAAACCGAAAACTCTAGCAAGATTGATGCTGAATAAAATATGAAAGTTTTAAACGAATAAAATATTTTCATATAGAATTTTTTTCAAAAGTACTTTTTCAAAACTCTTTTTAACGAATGATATATGTATTAGGACAATTTTAAAAATATTACTTTTGTTTTATACAGTTCATACACTGATCACAAATTTTAAATCACACCGTATTGACATATCCGTCAGAAACATTACAATTACATTCGTGACGCTGTATGACGTCACAGTAACATCCCACTTGACATTGGGACATTTGTGACTGGTGTAAAGTCATAGCAGCAATACTTTCTGTATGAGAACTTCCTGATTTGGAACAGGAGAACAAAAAATAATGTTTAAATCGAGAAGATTCTACCCATGTTTAAAACATTATAGATCAATTAATCATACTAATTTAAGAAAAGAAATCTTAAACACGAATTTGTAAAAATGAATTTGCATATTTAAGAACTCGTTTAATTGTATGATTTGAAATGTTACGAAAATTCTAATTAGTTCCTCAGAATATGGCCTTCTACACTAACCTTTATTTTATTTCATTCTCTATGGGTGTAGATATGTGTGTGTGTGTGTGTGTGTATGGAGAAGCGGGTGTGATATTCTCTATTCAAAACCCCTTCTATTAACCCATCTTCTAAATAATTGCTAAACCACCTCTTAAACCCTTTCCGGCACAGTGGTCCCACTCTGGGCACACCTAATTTTAATTCCAAACTTGCATTCGGCACCAAGAATATTTTAATAAAATTTTGTTTTTACATTGAAAGCTTAAAATAAGCAATTCTTATTTTCTAAAAAAGTGGTTTGTAAATTCCGGTGTCAGTCAGTAATTTCTCATTTTACGAACAGAAATTGTCTGTGCCGGAAAGGGTTAACCCCTTCGCGACGAGCGTCCTTTACAGAATCTTTAATCTTTTACCACCGGTTTTTCAAAACAGAAATTTTCGCCTAATTGAATCGCAGAAGTGCTAAGATTTAATGTGTCAAATCTTACAATAAAAAATAACTGGTGGGAAAAATCGAGGATTCTGAGCATCTTATACGTCACGCATACGTGTCGCTCATCCCCAAGGGGTTAAATGCTTGTAGAAGGTGAGATCATATAAATCCTTTTTACTTTCTTCTATCTTTACAAGAAGATAGTATTGGATTCGTGAAATTTTTCGAATTCCGGTTTTAGGCGAATTGACACATTTTAGGGGTCAGGGAACCCAAAAAACATGTTTTTACAAAATGTCTGTCTGTCTGTCCGTCCGTCCGTCTGTCTGTCTGTCTATATTCAGGTAGTCCTTGATATAAATTGGTGCTGATTAGGTTTTGGCGTAAACAAGTGGCGCTGCTGTGCAGCATTTTTCACGATTTCCGCAATAGCTCAATCTGGAGAATTAATGCACGGATTTTCATCAAACGTCAGATTCAGTTAGTCCTTGACATGAATTGACTTTTTATACATTTTGGTGTAAATCGCTCAACAGGTGGCGCTGCTATACTTAATTGTGTGCGATTTCTGCAAAAGCTCTATCTCCGGAACTAATGTACGGATTTTCATCAAACTTCAGATTCCATTAGTACTTGACGTGAATTGACGTTTTTTATATTTTGGTGTAAATCGCTCAACAGGTGGCGCTGCTATGCTGCATTTTGTGCGATTTCTGTAATAGCTCTATCTCCAGAATTAATGCACGGAATTTCATCAAACTTCAGGTTCAGTTAGTCCTTGACATGAATTGACGTTTTTTGCGTTTTGGTGTAAATAGATCAATAGGTGGCGCTGTAATACTTCATTTGTTACGATTACTGCAAGAGCTCTATCTCAAGAACTATTGCTCAGATTTCCATCAAAATTCAGATTCAGGTAATCATTGACATGAATTGGTTTTGTTTACGTTTTGGTGTCAATCGCCCTACAGGTAGCGCTGCTATGCTTAATTTTGTAGGATTTACACGATTTTAGCGATAATCATATCTCAAGAACTTATGCATGGAATTTCATATGTTTAGAATCTCCATGATGGACATAGATTGCCATCTACGGTTTTGGCACTGTGATAGCAAATTTCGAAATTTTAACATGTATGAGATCGAAGAAAGTTTGGGATTGCTACATCCGACTAGTTTATGGATGTCGACTGTATGGGCCTTCTGTTTAAAATGGGTCCAGATGCAAGAAATTTTCTGGGACGCAATTTGATTTTTTTCAATGGTAAAATAAACAAGAAAGAAATATCACGTGTCAAGCAAAGATTATGAAATACTTTCAAACAATTCCAGAAAACTTTAAAAACCTTCGCTGTTTAATAAGGTAAGTAAGAATGGACATATCAGAAAATGTAATGTCATGATGTCTAATTTGAAAACCATGATTCAGCAATTACCGTCCGTAGCAGGAAAAATACTCTTATTCTTTTGTGCAGCACTGTATTTGATCTACAGATTTATACGTGTTCTACATAGTATGCTAAAATTCAGTTTAATAAGAAAACGAAAACAGGTTGAAAACTCACCGTCAACAGTTTCTACAAATAGACTGAAACATGAATTCTTTTGTACAGGATTGCATATTATCTACTCGCCACATATTAAGCTAAATTTTAATTCAGGCTAAAACACGGGCTTCTTTGTGTGACCTTGTATATGATTCTTATTTATATTCTACAATCATCTCTTTGTATACTAAATATAATTCAGCTTGAAAATGCCTAATGCAGGGGTGCAAAAATCTAGGCGCCAATGGGCCGATTCCCACCACTAAATTTTTAGTATTATTCTCCATAAGAAAACTGATAAAATTTAGCCAAAGTATACTAATAAAATTTGACGAAGAATACTAATAAATTTTAGTGGTGGGAATCAGTCCATTAGCGCCTAGATTTCTGCACCCCTGGCCTAATGGGCTATCACAGCTTAAATATTTTTCTTGATATTTTAGGTAGATTTCGTAAGAAATACTATCTATTGCGTTCTCCCTTAAGTTGGAATTTCTGAAAAAATTTTGCAGATCTACACCGATCATGACTCTCAGAACTCAAAATCACCTCCAGTTCAAAACTTTATCCATCTATCTATCTATTAATCTATCTGTCTATGTCACTTTTTTTATGGACACGATAACTTCAATAATTCTGCACAAATCTCTTCCAAACTCATACATAAAATCAAGGGGGTATAAAATCTCGGTCAAGTTCGTTAATGGGCAAAATCGAACCAGAGGGGAGGGGGCTTTTTGTGATAACAAAAAAAAACCACCATAACTTCTTAATTATGATACGTATCGAATCCGTTTAAAGTTATTATTACTTATAGGAAAAAGGCCGAAAATTTATGTATGACATATTTTTTATATCATTGAAAATAGTCCCAAGGGGCGGACAGGGGTTTCAGCAGAAAAAAAAAAACATTATTTCATCAATACACAAGATATCGGATCCGCTTAAATTTATTATAAAGCCTCTTAATATTATATAGAACTTTTATATTGACATGTTTTTTATAAGACCAACCCTTATAGCAAAAAAAACCAAGAAAATCCCTGCCGGTTCCGCCTACAAACAAGGTAAATTTCGAAGTGGGCAGTCCCAACTGCCGCATCATGACAAAAAGATCATTTCTTCTGCAATTCCCAACAAACAGGCGCCCCACGGTCAAAGTCTTCGAAATCTATCTGTTCCTGTAGGCCGGGCTATCAGGAGTTTTTAGCTCACAGGCTATCAAAGCCTGAGAGCTTATGTGCCCGCCGGATCTGTATGTACGTACGTACGTATGTATGTATGTATGTATGTATGTACGTAACGCGATAACTCTTGATAGAACTAACCGTTTTACTTTAAATTTTGTTTATACGTTCCTTGCGATAAGGCGCTTCCCTGATTAGTTTTGGAGGTTCATTGGTTAAGCATAAAGAGGGGAAACGGGGGGCTAACCCCTCATAATTTAGATAAATGGGTTTTTCATGCAGAATTATCCCATTTTCTTCAAATTTTGTATATAGGTTCATTTTGATAATGTGCTTCTGTCAATAGTTTTGGGGGCTTCATTGGTTTAGTATAAAGGGGGAAAGGGGGGATACCCCCCCCTAATTTAGATAAATCAGTTTTTCATGCAGAATTATCCGATTTTCTTCAAATTTTGTATATAGGTTCATTTTGATAATGTGCTTCTGTCAATAGTTTTGGGGGTTCATTGGTTAAGTATAAAGGGGGAAAGGGGGGCTAATCCCCCTTAATTTAGATAAATGGGTTTTTCATGCCGAATTATCCCATTTTCTTTAAATTTTGTATATAGGCTCATTTTTATAATGCGCTTCTGTCAATAGTTTTGGGGATTCATTGGTTAAGTATAAAGGGGGAAAGGGGGGATAACACCCCCCCTAATTTAGATAAATGGGTTTTTCATGCAGAATTATCCGATTCTCTTCAAATTTTGTATATAGGTTCATTGTGATAATGCGCTTCTCTGAAAAGTTTTGGGGGTTCATTGGTTAAGTATAAAGGGGGAAAGGGGGGCTAATCCCCCCTTAATTTAGATAAATGAGTTTTTCATGCAGAATTATCCGATTTTCTTCAAATTTTGTATGTATATTCATTGTAATTAGACACTTCCCTGATTAGTTTAAAAAGTTCATTAGTTAACTATGAGGGGGTAACAGGGGGATGTCCCCCCACTTAATATATTGTTGATTTCTTTATTTTTCGAGGGCATATTTCAAATTCTTTGAAATAAGAGTACAATATACAATGAGTGTCAATAGCCTGTGAGCTCAATGCCCTCAGTTTAACTGGGCAGTTTTCTTTTAATTTTTTACTTTATCCTCTGAACAACATGAATCTTTCTGACACAATCATGACTCCATTTTATGCAAAAAAAAATTATAAGTAAATGCATGAAATTTTTAGATATTATTTAAATGTTACAGAATAGGAAAACGTTTTTTATTTTCTTGTAACTGTGAAACACAGTAAATTATAGATGTATACTTCCGCATGTTAAGCATTATCCCGAGCTGTCGTATGCCGGAAATCGGTTCAAAACGCCAACTTTGACAGAACAAATTTTTCTGAACAATCCTTTGCCTTTAGGAAAATGTGAAACGCTGACAAATTTCTCGGTATCTGAATAGGTATTTCGATAAATATTAAGTATACATTTAAGAATGGAAAAGATATCGTGAATATGCCACAAATTAGGAATTTTACATTTGAAAACATCTCTAAATGAGAAATTTGAAGAAACTCCAATCAGCTTTAGAAAGATTATAGGTATCTATAATATTTTGACCAACTGTCGTGTCCCGGAAATCAGTTCAAAACGCCAACTTTGACAGAACAAATTTTTCTGAACAATCCTTTGCCTTTAGGAAAATGTGAAACGCTGACAAATTTCTCGGTATCTGAATAGGAACCGTACCTGTAAATGTTACATATACCTGTAAATGTTACATATACATTTAAGAATGGAAACGATATCGTGAATATGCTAAATATTAGGAATTTTACATTTGAAAACATCTCTAAATGAAAAATTTAAAGAAACTCCAGTCAGCATTAAAAAGATTATAGATATCTATAATATTTTAACGAAATGTCGTGTCCCGGAAATCAGTTCAAAACGCAAACTTTGACAAAGCCAATGTTTCTGAACGGTTCTTTGCCTTTAGGAAAATGTGAAACGCTGACTAATTTCTCGGTATCTGAATAGAAATACCTGTAAATCTTGCATACATTTAACCCTATCACTATGTCCTGGCGTCCACGCGGACCCCAAGCACTTTCAACAAGCTGTCAAAAAATCTATCATTCACTGGGTAGTTTCAGCCGGTGACAACTCATATCATAATGTTTGTAACACACTGTAAAAATTAAACTGTACAAATATAAGTGGTACTTGTTTTTTTTTTTTAATTTTAAAAATAGATAGCATATTTGTCCTGGGCAACAACAGAGCATGTTTTGATAGGACATAGTGATAGTGTTAAGAAAAGATAAGACACCATGAATATGCTAAAAATTAGGAAGTTCAGATTTGAAAACAGACTTAATGAGAAATTTGAAAAAACTCCTGTCATCTTTAAAAAGGTTATAGATATTTTCAGGAAGCTCATACCCTAATCCTTCTACCACCGATGAAAAGTGATGTGGTTTCGAGTTCTCATAGATTTTAAATACTTATTGAAATTACACAAACCTCTGTGGTATTATTTAAGCCATATTTTAGGCTTTATAATATAATACTATAAAAAATATAGTTCAGTTAATATTGCAAATTTTTTCACATGCTGGTATGTCACTATCCGCACGATAACTTAGAATAGATATATGTACATAAAAGTTATGTTAAAATGACCTTTAAACTTAATTTTATAGAATAAATTAATGTTATATAAATTCTTTGACAGAAGCAATTGGGTTGTCCAGAAAATTCGTGCCGTTTGGGAAAATTAATTCGTACCGGAAAATTCCAACATTTAATTGTTAGACACTAATTCCGATAGAATTGCCTAATAACTAACGGGCAGAATTTTCCGGTACGAATTAATTTCCCAAACAGCACGGATTTTCCGTGCACCTCAATTTTTAAAAAATTCAATTAAATTTGAAAAATAGAAAAAAAAATTAATCAGTAAAAAATAATGAAAATATTTAACTATCTCAATAATATTAATTCATTTTATAAAATATAGTTTAGAGGTCATGTGATGTTCATATATCCAGTTCTAAGTTGAGTTATCGTGCGGATTGTGACATATCACGAAAAAAAAAAGGGGGGGGGGGAATATTAACTGAACTGTACTTTTTTTTTATTATATTACATTATTAAGTGTTAATTTTTACATTTTATAAAGCCTGAAATATACTTAAATATATTACAGGGATTTATGTAATTTCAATAAGTTTTTAAAAATTTATGAAGAGCTCGAAACCACATCACTTTTTACTGGCGGTGGAAATATTTCAAAAGCCCCCTCAAGTATGCTAGTTATATAAAAAAAAAATCTTAAAGACTAATTAGTAAAAATGAATTTGCATATTTAAGAACTCGTTTAAATACATGCTAGGGAAGGTTACGAAAATTCTAACTAACTCAACGGAATGTGTCCTTCAGCGCTAGCCTTCATTTTATTTGATAGAGCTCACCTGAGTATATTATTCAAATCATTGTCTGCAGGGGGTGACAAAATCCCCTGCTGACAACCCCTTCTTTGACCTTGTCTACATTTACAAGGCGGAAGTTATACACTGGATGCGAAACCAACTGGCGCGTAAATTCTGGGAACAAATTATCCGATAAAACACACTTGATGGTGGATCAGGCTGAAAAATTATGGTGGTAGAATGAAGTTATATAGCCTTGTCAGTTTGCAAGTTTTAACGTTATTTATGCCAAGGTTTCAAGCTAAAATAAGAATAACGATAATTTACCGTGGTGCCGTGGAAAATCAAGCATATATTTATATTCTGCAAATATGCTTAAGTCCCTTTAGACACATTTTTCAGGACTCGGCACGATGTAAATTCTATTCCTAACAAAATAGTTTCTTTTTTTGTCAACCACTCCACAAAAACCGTTTAAGATATTTTTCACAGATGTTTTACCTTTTTATTTTATCTTCTTCCTTTGTTTTTAAATAATGATAGGGAAGATTAGTTATATCAACAATAAAAAATACATTTTGATTTTTTTAAATTTATTTATTTATTAATTTATTTATTTGTATTATTAACCCATAATTTTTTCTATCAAGGTTGAGTAAAATTTCCGGTAGTACTATCGTTAAGCATATCAAGAATTTTAGTCAAATTTTATAAAAATATTTCAAACCATAATTTTTATTTAAAACTAGTTAACTTTTTTTTATTTAACTTAACCGTGTGATTTATATTTTATTTATTGTATGAAAACATTTTTGGTTCGAATCGAAATGTTTCCATTTGGTACCGGTCAAATGACCTGTTGTTGGTGTATTTAGTAATAATAAATAAACAATTTTTATGATATAAATCAAAAATAATATGTTGAATCCAAATTCACCTATTATATGCAATAACTCCCAATTCTTTACTAAAAAGGTGTTTAATACGTACATTAAAATAAAATAAAATATAAAACAAAATGTAAAATAAAATATCTAAAAACCTAGCACTTTCAAGCACAAGCGTGCTTGTCTTCAGGTTTGAAAACAGACAATCAGTAAATTTCAAAGGTGTTCACCAATTGGTGAACAATTTCAATCAAGTGAATTTGAAAGGTGTTACCATTTCAAAATTTACTTTTTTTTTGTCTGTTTTTCAACCCTGAAGACGAGCACGATTGTGCTTGAAAGTGCTAGTTTTTTAGATATTTTATTTTATATTTTATTTTATTTTAATGGACATATTAAACACCTTTTTAGTAAAGAATTGTCAATAAATTAATTGTGAGTTATTGATATACTTAATGTTATGCAGTTGAAAAAAAATGTAAACTAAAATTTCCATTTAATTCTTCTGACCACATTTAGAAGATTACTTTTTTTTAATCTGATATTTTAAAGATTTATTTCAGGGAAACATATATTATAACATTGGCATCTTAAAATTTTGACCGCTTCTAATGCTATGCAGTTTTAACAAAAATACATAAACTATATACTTATCGGGGTAATTTTATTCAAGGAACTCAAATAAAGTGTCAAAAGTGTGTGTTACCATTTGAAAATTTACTTTTTAAAGATATAGTGGGATCATATTCTGGTACCGTTCAATCATATGTAAAAAAAAAAAAATAAATAAATAAATAAATAAAAATAATAAAAATAAACGAGATGAAACCCGTCAAAGCTTGACGAAAAAATTTCTATAACAATATCAGAAAAATAAGCTTCTTTGTTACATAAGAAGGTGTGCGTATGAAACAGTCTTTCAAATATTTTACTTTAAAAGTTTTTTCTCCTAGTGGAATACAATACTATTCCCGATGCAAACTCCAAACAAACAATCCGTAAACAACTGTGTAATTCAAATCAGTTTGACATTACCACCATATTCCCAATGCCAAGAAAGAAAATTTCATGGACCTATGAAGTATCATACAAATAGTATATCCCTACTTTCATCTCATACTTAGTAAATAAAAGAATATAGTATATAAAACACACATCCCCCTCCTGTGATAATGCAACCGAATGAGCTCCTATGCACATGTGCATTGCATCTGCCAAAAGGCACCGTCGAAATTCGACGTTAAGAAAAAGTTTTAAAATGTTTAAATTAAAAATTTTAAAATGTCCTCTTTAATCATAGTTCGTTTAAATTCCATATCTTCTAAAACGCATCCATTGTTTCAAGTTAAACAATTTTTATGTAAAGATGAAGAATTTTTTTTACAATAATAAATCAATCTACAAATGAGGGAGATTTTTAATGTTTTCAAGTGTAATTTATTTGTATGGTTTCTTCGGTTCCTTTACATAATCAATATGATTATTCCTTTTCCATCCCAGTCGGGGATCTTTTCCCTCTTATATAGTTAAATATCCAATAGTTCTTTAAAAAAAATAATAAAATACAAATCCTAGCATATTCTGATGCAACATATACATCAACGAATTCAACATATCAATTTTATGTTAATAATAAACAGGTTTTTGTTTATTTTATTTATTTTTTTTTTTTGGGTGGGGGACAGATTTTAGTTTAGCGTCGAAATGCTCTATCTTATATATAATCTGATCTTATGCTTTATCAGGTTTTTTATTATTTTTTTTTTCACTTTCCATGATGGTTAGGGAAATCTACTTTCAATTGTAGCAACTTTCCCAGGGGCTATTTTACATTATTAAAGCAAACTGGTGGTCATTGTTGATATAGAATTGAAAAATATTTCATGCTTGAAAATTATTTACAAAGTCGTTACATTAGGCGGCAGTTTTCAAATAAATTTCCATCGAAAGCTAATTTTTTTCTAATTGATGATGTAAGATTTAAAATTGTAAAATGTAGTACAATGTAGTAAAAAATTGAAATTTGTAGTATTTAGAAGTAATGTAAGCGCGATGAAAGCTAAGGCGATAGCGCCGTTTGTTGTCTCAACCGTTATACATTTCTAAAAATTGCCACTGTGTTTTGGCTAGCGACCGAAAGTATAGACTACCATTTTTTGACAGAGAAAGAGAAATTCACAGTGAAGGAAATAGGACTCTACTGCTAATATAGAACTGTTAAATGAACTTATAACAAACCTGCCAAAATAATTCCTATAAAATATTAGCCTTACATTGTTTATTCTAGCTAAAAATACAATCATTATTTATAATAATTTTAATTTTCCTTAAAACTCTTTTTGTGAATTTTTTTCTTAAAAAATTAAATCTTCTAACCTATAACTTAAAAAAAGTAATTGGTAACATGTAATCAAGGTATGCAATCAAGATGAAGCAACCAATAAAGGCTCCAGTTCTAATCTTTAAAATTAAAAATTGAAAAATCAATTAAAATTACGCCATGTTGACGCAATCATATATTTTTGTCTTTTTCGTTTTATCAATGTTAAAATGCATTTCAAGCTAAGCATAACGTCATTTTCACCAGCGCAAACTTTTCACATGTACTTTGTATACGTTACGCATGCTTAAACACCATGCATACAAATAAAAATATACAGTGAACTCTCTCTATTCCGAACACTCGTGGGACCGACCAAAAATTTTCAGATTATGGGGGTGTTCATTATAGAGGGAGATTGGAAATGCATTACTTACTATTACTATGTATTGAGTTTATAGACTGTATAGAATACATAGCCTTCTTAACCATGCAAGTTACCGAGATGGAGGTGCTGAATTTAGAAACTTTAAAAAAAGTTAATTAAGAAAGTTATATTAAAATAATTTTACAAAACATACAATTACATACATACAATACATCACTTGAAAACATAATAGGTACATTACTTGAAAAAGTGAATAAATTTAGTCTGTTTTCGTATTGTGTATGCTCGTGCAGTGTACATGTTATCTAGCTGTTTAAGAAGTGGAAAGGTTTCCGGGTGATGTTCAACCGCGTAGTTCAACAGGTCTTGAATCCCTTGGCCATATTGCTTGAAGGTAGTCGTAATTCTTGTTTCATCGGTCTCTTCTGGTTCTGCTTCGTCTTCACTACTCTCTTCTTCTTCAACGATGTCATCATAAACAGGAAGGCTTCCGTTGGCTTCGAGATAAGCTCCAGATTCAATTTCAGTATGAAACTCCTGAAGAATTAACCCCAAGTTACTCACAGCTGTTGCTTCTTGGTCCACTGCCGTTGATTGCTCATTCTTACACGGAAATGCAGCTTTGTAGAAGCATTTTTGGATGGTGTAGGGAATTACTTCATTCCAAGCCATTGATATCCAATGGACAACATCCATCACATTGACCTTCTTCGTTAGTTCGGTTGCCAAATTTGCCTCCTCCATAACCACGGACATTTTCTTCAAAAAATGAATTCGGTATTGAGCTTTAAAGGTCTTGATTACTCCTTGATCCAGTGGTTGGATTATAGAAGTACATTTCGGTGGCAGGAACTTCAGGCTCACGTTGCTCAGCTGCACATTTGTATGTGATCTGGCATTATCCACAAAAAGAAGAATTTTTCTTTTTTCTCTCTTCATCACCTTGTTAATGCTCTCCAACCATTGTGAGAAAATTGTGAATGTCATCCAGGCTTTTCGATTTGATTTATAGTGCACAGGCAATGATGCTATCTTCACATTTTTTTAAGCATCGTGGTTTTTCACTTTTTTTTATCACAAATGGTTCGAGCTTCTCACCCGTAAACCTGGCACAGAGAATGACGGTAAGTCTTTCTTTTGACATTTTTCTGCCCACGCATTTCTCGCTTCTTTCTGCTAGGGATTTATTTGGAAGAGCTCTGAAAAACAGGCCGGATTCCTCGGCATTGAAAATGTCAGCTGCATCGAAATCTTACGTTATATCCGGAAGCTTTCTGTTCCATTCCTCCACAGTGTCAATATTTAGATCTGCAGCTTCACCATTGATTATTTAGAATTCGATGTTATGCCTACTCCTGACGCGAGTCAGCCATCCTTCTGATGCCTTGAATCCCGTGATTTTTCCGTTTCTGCAAAAACCAGAGCAATGTACTATAGCAAGGGTCCTGTGACAGGAAGATTCTTCGTTCTCATTTGGCAAAAAACTTCCAGACGTGATTGTTTATGTTCTCATTTCCAGTTTTCTTTTCGAAAATTCTACACTTTGAGGAAGGTTTATTTGCTTCAAAAGTGGCTGTAATTTCTTTCCCTTTCTTGCTAATGGCGTTGACTTGACCTACTGAAATTTCAAATTCAGATGCAATTTCCCTTTGACTTACTTTTGATTTTAATTTTTGAACAACTTTGTACTTTTTCTTAGGCTTCAGTGCTTTCCGTTGTTTCGTTTGCTTACTTATTTCTGAGATATCTGCGTAAGTGTTGTGCTTCTTTCTCTACAGCGATAGTGAAATGGCGAAATCCTTTGCCGAGCAAAAATGAAGAAAGAAACAGAAGCGATAAAGCTGCCAACCAGGTGTGCAGAAAATAAACCATAATCCTTTTTTGACCACTCCCTCTAACACCTGTTGTCTCTTATCTGTCAATGGGAGTGGGCATTTCTGTTGCACAATCTTTCTATTTTAATCGCAGCTCGGGAGGGGGACAATCACGTGACTTTTTTACATTATTTTTTCTTGTATTTCTTTGCATAAAAATTTATTGTTTCGATCATTTAATTTAATTTAATTCTCATGATTTACTTTTTCTGAAATGGCAACTATTTCATATCTGCACTGTTTTGTTTATTAAAAATATAAAAATGTTCTAGTTAGTTGAGAACATGTACGGTAAAGACAAAAATATTCTTTCGATTTTTTTTTTTGTTATAATAAATGTTTTGTTTGTTTTGTTAACTGAAGATTTTATCTGAATTATTTAATTATTCAAACAAATTTCAGCATCGGGTAGATCTTAAAATCTAGAAATGATTTTGTCTGTATCTTTTTAAATCGAGTTTATTGAACCCTTTTATTCTTCTGAAACAATTTTTCCAAATTTCCATGATGCGGTAATTCCTCATATTCCGACTGCACACACACGTTCAGTTTACAGAGAGGCGGGTTAGTATGGGGATCAAAAGTAGCGTTCATAATAGTGGGGTGTTCAGATTAGAGAGTGTTCAGAATACAGAGAGTTCAGCTTTTGCTAAGTCTATGGAGTTTCGCCGGGACCGTCAGAAAGTGTTCATAATACCGGGGTGTTCACATTAGAGAGTGTTCAGATAGAGAGAGTCCACTGTATTTTGTATTTAATTGCAATGAAAAAATGGCATCAACAAAGTTATAATGCATAATAATAAAACAAATACAATGGACAATATTCCCGTGACGTCACAATAAATATGAATTTTTATTCGCTTATAAAACACCCGGATAAATATTTTTACCGAAATTTAACTTGCAAATTAAAAAATTCGGCCTAAAAGCCACGTGCTTTTAATATTTATTATTCCTCTTTTATCAACGCAACCATAGAGTTTCTTGTTCTTCTGTGCCTCGCAACAGTCGGCGTTATCCGATTGTCGACTTTATGACGTCATACGCAGAAGTAAAAGTTTAATTTAAAATTACGGCTAATTAATTAAATTTTCGAACAAACGAATCTACGATAACAAATCTGTGTTCAAATATCTTTCCTTTAAAAAAAATGATGTAATTTGATGTAGTAGTTTGTTCTCACGGATTGTCCAAACAAAACTCTTAGCGTTTTAAATATATAGATAATAAAACAGAAAGCAGAAAATGCATGTGAAATTTTTTTAAAACAAAACTTGGGAATTTATCTTTTCCTTTGTTTATTTTATACATCAATTGCCTCTACAATTTTACTGGTGTAATTCTGGAAATTTATCCTTTGAGATCTTAATTTATTTTTTCTAAATTTATAGATATACCCTTAATTTATTTTCTTTTATGAAAAAAATTAATAAAACGATATGAACTATCATCTTTTCTACCCTGCCGTAAACCAAGGAATTCAAACATAGTGTTGGGGAGCATTAGCGAGCAGGGGGTAGAACCCCCTAATATATATATATATATATATATAAAGGTACAATATTAATGAAAAGCAGTTGAAACAATAACTTCTCATGCATCGTAATGCATTACTTTTGTGTGGTCTTGCATGAGAAAGACATTTTATTTATGACATGGCAGTGTCGTACAGTAGGTCACCCAGGGTACGGTTGTCCCAGGTGCAAAAATCTTAGTGACGCCAAAAAATGATTGCACCAAAAACCGCGCTAAAGTTACCACTAAAGATGGAGGGCATTACTTAAAATTGACCTGGAGTCTCATCAGAACCAACCTTACTTCACTGCTTTATGATATACTAAAGTTTATTTTAGCTAGAAAACGCATAACACAAGAGAAAAACATCCTCATGCAGTAAAATGCTTTTCCATTTACCGACATAACACCGATAAATCGTACACGATTGTCGTTATCTGACATCGATTGCACGCAAAGTATGCATTAACCCTTCTTTGCATGAGTTTTTCTTTTACAATTGTGTTTTTTTTATACATATAATAAATATTAGACACCAGAAATTTTAAGACAGATTTTTAACTTTGTTCAGCAACATAGTTCACGGGAAATTTACACGATTAATATTTCTATATAAATATAGTGGTGGCGAAGAAGTTGATTTATTTATTAAAAGTTAAATAAACAGTGATGGTAATTTTCATCACTATGCAATTAAGGGTTAATATACACTAGGGCTACTATAATACCGTCAACAAATCTGTAAGTAGAAAAGCGCGCAGTGTATACGAATGCATTTTGCATGCACTGATGTCCGATAACGACAGTACGATTTATCGGTGTCATGTCGGTAAGTGGAAAAGCGCACTCATCCAAAACATCAATCAGTCATTGTAAGAGATCGAAAAATATTTCGAAAAGTTTTACCATTTCCTAAAAAGTTTTCTAATTTTTTGAATCACGTTGTATGAAAGTTTACAATGTGGTGTACAGAGCCAAGTAAACGCTAATAGCTAATAACCTTTTTATCAATTTCATGTGACGAATTTCGTATTTTAGAGATGGAAAAAAAATCTCCATACTAACAATGCTTTTACTTTACGTTGTGCCAGTGAAAGCAACAATAAATCGTCTGCCGTCTAAATTATCATTTTCTGTTACACAAAAACGTCAATGTTCTGGAGCATTTCTGAAATTTATGGTTAACGGATGTTTAGGAGAAATTCTTTTTCAGATTTCGTTCTGGATTTAGCGCTATATCCATGACCCATTTTTCTTCTCCTAGGGGGTGTATTTCATCTCAAAATGCCGCAATAAATTCTCCTGGCAACGCTCCCACCTGTTACATTAATCAAGTTGGAAAATATCGCGATGTTTCGAACATGTCAACGTATTTCTTGTATAAATTACAATCTTTATGTTCATAATTTATTCGAATGTGGATTTTCGGCTAAACATTTTATCAGAAATTATGTTAAAGCTATTTTTCGTGAAGGGATGGAGCTCAAGGTTTTATTTTCGTTTTTATTATTACTGCAGAGTGCTATTGTTTTTAGTTATACAATAAAGAGTTATCCATCAATTATCTTAAGCAAATTTCGTGGGGTTTTTTACCCCTCCCTTTTTGTGTCACACGTCGCGTCGCCACACTCGAGTGGTGTCAATTCCCTTGTTCTGACGTTAAATTTTTTGGCGATTGTTAATTTACAGTTAATATTGATTAAAATAACTTTTGATTATTAATCGCGTGTCCAGCGTTTACTGGAGTTCCCATTAACTGCGATATATTCTATTGAGCTGATTCAGATATTAGACCAGGTTAACTGGGTGAAATAGATCCATCATATTCGTCCGGGATTGCTCAGTTGGTAGAGCATTGGCAGCTTCAGACAAAAGATCCCTGGTTCGAATCCTGGCCCGGACTTTTTCACATAGTTGGGAACATTGCATCTTATCTAAAATAACATTGTCGTTAAGCTGGTGTCCCGCGAAGGCGCGGACGAATAAGCTCGGTTGTCGTAAGATCACCGAAAGTGAAGCAGCATCGACCGTGGTCAGTGTTTGGGAGGGTGACAACCTCTCTCGACTACGGCTGCTGTGGGACCGTGTACATTAATGGGAACTGTGCACGTAAAATCTATTCGTGGCTCCAATGTCCTCCAACTTTAGAATAATGGTGCCAATCCAGGTGCAGGTCTCTCATCTGGAATTGGTTCAAAATTAAGAGACCAGCTCTTCTGGATAGGGCTTGTGAGTGCTTAAGCCATTTGGTAGGCCTCACCATCAGGCTGACTCTTGTTGTTAAGCTAGTTAAGCCCTCAACTCTAGATTCGGTTTGACAGGTTTTCATTAAAAAAATTAAATCATTCAAATTTGAGGGTACACGCTGCCAAAGGCGGTGAGGCACCGACATTAGCTTTGTTCGGACAGATTTTCATTTAAAAATATAAAATCATTCAACACTGATTTTAAGAATATTTAAGGTTACTATCACGGGTCCTGGGCAACGCCGGGCGGAACAGCGAGTTAAAATAAAGGAACAATGAGATTGGTCAAATCTCAAATGATATTAATACAAAACTCGTATTGTTTTTTGAACAGAATGATAGTACAAATGCTGACACTTGAAAAGTAGGTAATAAAGGAAAGAAAATCGTGTGCTAAGCACAGATTATGGAGTAGGAGCATTTCGTTTCATTTGTTTCTCACATAAAAGGCAAAATTGGCTAAAAAAAATAAAATGTTTTAAACTTTTAAATTTATAGAATATGTTTTTCTGAAAGCTAATGCGCATCAAGATTTCATTACTTTTCATACTTCCTTTTGTATCTGATACCTCCTTATACGGAACACAATGTTTAATAAATGACCCTTAAACTAGACGATATCACTAAAATTGGATATGCCAATTCCACGGAGGAGACAAAAATTAAGTTTTCAATTTTTAACCACTTTGGTTTTCAGTTTTCTAAAGTGGTACATTTATTTTTATTAAATGCAATGTTAAAGCTGTCTAAAATTTGTGTTATAATTGTGAATTAGCTTTTCCTTACCTTATTTATAATGAGAGTGGAGAACTTTGCCAAACTCGAAATGGAACAAATAAATTGGAAAAGATCTAAGAATTTCACAACAGGACAAAGAGAGTTATATCTAATAACAAAAAAAGTTGTGATTAAAAAATTACCGATAGAGGGCACTGGCATGCATAATAACAAGCATGTGATAAGGAGGGCCTTGCATTTCATGAACGATCCTTCAAACGAGCCAGTCCTGGGAAGCGGAAGCGTCTGATAAACTTCAGTATCCCAGCACATGAAACAAGTCTTTTTCTCGTCTTGAGTCCTTTTGCCGTGCGGAATTTTCGCATTGCGCCGGTTACTGATTGCCCGTTTTTATAAAATAGCTTAACCAACAACGTTTGATCTCGCAACGATAGCATATTGCTGGCATCGAATGAAGAATCTACGTGCATCGAGCTGTTTTATTGACAGCCTGATTTGCATAAATCTGCTTCATATTATTCATGCCAACGCATAAAAAATGCTTTCTTTCTCGCAAACCACCTAATGATAATTTGGCATGTATTCTCATCTATGGCACTTTTTTATTATTATTTATTTTCTAGTGTCTACTAAGAAAGACTATTTTGGCTAAGGACAAGGTTTATAAGTTAACTCCTTAGTAAAAATAAAACCATTTTTTAAAAATATTAAGTTCTGACTAATTAAATATAAGGGTCACCCAAATGGAAGTGGCATTGCTGTAAACTCCACCATTTGAAGAGAAATATGACTGTGCATGCTCCTATAGACGGCGCTGGTTGCTGAGAATGCATGCGATATCGTCAGATCCCACCAGATACGTGTGTGATAGCGTGGGAGCACGTTAAAAGGCATCGTTCGCATCATGGATGCCTCCAAACGGTGTCAAAATGCAAGCGTGCAATTTTTAATAGCGGAAAATGTGAGTGCTAGTGAAATCTGTCGTCGAACGCAAAATGTGTATGGCACGGAGTGTATGTCACGCAGATCGGTATTCCGATGGTGTAGGGATTTTCGTAGTGGAAGAAGCAGTACTGACGACAGGTCACGACCTGGTCAAGCATGTGTGGTTATCACCAAGGACCTACAAGGTGACAAACTACAAGGTGACTCTGTCTAGTCTATCTGCTACGTCTGTATTACTTCTTTCTTTTGTGTACTAATTTATATTAATACCAATAAACCATTTCTCAAACCGACTGTAGTGCCACTTTCATTGGGGCGACCCATATACTTATTGAAATTAGGGTACTTTTCTATTATCCCGTCGACCACTTTTCATTACAAAAAACTATCGCCAAACTGTAAGATTAAATGCCAAAAATACAGTCCCATTTACTTGATGTCAGAAGCATTATACGCGTTTGTTATGTCATCAAATGTTTTTTAATTCGACATTTGCGTATATTTTTCCTTATGTTTTACTGATTTATTTGTTATTTCATTAATTAAAATAACAATTGTGTCCTTAAATTCTTATATTTTATTTATTTATTTATTTTGATATTCCAATGGCAACTCTCCCGTTTATTTGGCGTTACAGTTTGGCGATGATTTTTTGTTATGAAAAGTGGTCGACGGGATAATAGAGAAATACCGAAATTAGTTATTACTGAGAAAAAAAATTGTAAAAAAAAACCAATTAAATTGTTTAAATGCAAGTGAAATGAACGTTGTGTTTTAGATGCAGGGACGTCCACGGAGGGGATTTTTGACTTAGATTCATTAGCAGATTAAAGTTAAATATTAAAATTATTTTGACCTAAATTCATTTAATATCTCACTTAAATCTGAAATATTTACATATGAATGAAAATATTTGGGAATTTGCTACATTTCCTAATATTTATCTCTTCGGAACCGTAAAATGTACCTTTTGGTAAAAATGATGCTTTTAGGTTGCAAGCACCGAATATGATGATACAAAAATAGTTTTTGGAATAACAGAAAAACTTACACAGTATATAAAGAGCACTAATTTTTAAAATTGTAATTGTTTGCAAATAGATTTTTACTTCTCTAATGTATGGATTTTTACATACAAAGTATGGGACAATTGTCTTTCAAAATCGTATATGAATACCACTCTCTCCTTTTGAGTTATAATCTGTCAAAAGTGCTGATTTTTGAAAATTTTGAAAATTCAAAAAAATATAATTTAGGAGGGAAAAGATGTAAAAGCCTGCTTATTTTCTGGACATATTTGGAAGTAGAAATAACACATATAAAAGAAAGCATACTGCTATTTCTTTTTCTTTCACAAGTTATAATTTTCAAAAAATGACATTTTGACTATTATTTCAGTATAATTTAAAGTACTCAGTTAAAAAAAAAAAGAAAAAGACGCAAAAATAAATCCACAACAATTGTATGATCTAATTAAAACAATTCATAGATCTTTATGAGCTTTTTTTAAAATCTTTATTAGTTTAAAAAATATGCAATATTTTGAGATGCAAGGAAAAATATTAGAAGATTACTTTTTTTTTAATCTGATATTTTAAAGATTTATTTCAGGGAAACATATATTATAACATTGGCATCTTAAAATTTTGACCGCTTCTAACGCTATGCAGTTTTAACAAAAATACATAAACTATATACTTATCGGGGTAATTTTATTCAAGGAATTCAAATAAAGTGTCAAAAGTGTGTGTTACCATTTGAAAATTTACTTTTTAAAGATATAGTGGGATCATATTCTGCTACCGTTCAATCATATGTAAAAATAAATAAATAAATAAATAAATAAATAAAAATAATAAAAATAAACGAGATGAAACCCGTCAAAGCTTGACGAAAAAATTTCTATAACAATATCAGCAAAATAAGCTTCTTTGTTACATAAGAAGGTGTGCGTATGAAACAGTCTTTCAAATATTTTACTTTAAAAGTTTTTTCTCCTAGTGGAATACAATACTATTCCCGATGCAAACTCCAAACAAACAATCCGTAAACAACTGTGTAATTCAAATCAGTTTGACATTACCACCATATTCCCAATGCCAAGAAAGAAAATTTCATGGACCTATGAAGTATCATACAAATAGTATATCCCTACTTTCATCTCATACTTAGTAAATAACAGAATATAGTATATAAAACACACATCCCCCTCCTGTGATAATGCAACCGAATGAGCTCCTATGCACATGTGCATTGCATCTGCCAAAAGGAACCGTCGAAATTCGACGTTAAGAAAAAGTTTTAAAATGTTTAAATTAAAAATTTTAAAATGTCCTCTTTAATCATAGTTCATTTAAATTCCATATCTTCTAAAACGCATCCATTGTTTCAAGTTAAACAATTTTTATGTAAAGATGAAGAATTTTTTTTACAATAATAAATCAATCTACAAATGAGGGAGATTTTTAATGTTTTCAAGTGTAATTTATTTGTATGGTTTCTTCGGTTCCTTTACATAATCAATATGATTATTCCTTTTCCATCCCAGTCGGGGATCTTTTCCCTCTTATATAGTTAAATATCCAATAGTTCTTTAAAAAAAATAATAAAATACAAATCCTAGCATATTCTGATGCAACATATACATCAACGAATTCAACATATCAATTTAATGTTAATAATAAACAGGTTTTTGTTTATTTTATTTATTTTTTTTTGGGGGGGGGGGGGACAGATTTTAGTTTAGCGTCGAAATGCTCTATCTTATATATAATCTGATCTTATGCTTTATCAGGTTTTTTATTATTTTTTTTTCACTTTCCATGATGGTTAGGGAAATCTACTTTCAATTGTAGCAACTTTCCCAGGGGCTATTTTACATTATTAAAGCAAACTGGTGGTCATTGTTGAGAGAGAATTGAAAAATATTTCATGCTTGAAAATTATTTACAAAGTCGTTACATTAGGCGGCAGTTTTCAAATAAATTTCCATCGAAAGCTAATTTTTTTCTAATTGATGATGTAAGATTTAAAATTGTAAAATGTAGTACATTGTAGTAAAAAATTGAAATTTGTAGTATTTAGAAGTAATGTAAGCGCGATGAAAGCTAAGGCGATAGCGCCGTTTGTTGTCTCAACCGTTATACATTTCTAAAAATTGCCACTGTGTTTTGGCTAGCGACCGAAAGTAGACTACCATTTTTTGACAGAGAAAGAGAAATTCACAGTGAAAGAAATAGGACTCTACTGCTAATATAGAACTGTTAAATGAACTTATAACAAACCTACCAAAATAATTCCTATAAAATATTAGCCTTACATTGTTTATTCTAGCTAAAAATACAATCATTATTTATAATAATTTTAATTTTCCTTAAAACTCTTTTTGTGAATTTTTTTTTAAAAAAATTAAATCTTCTAACCTATAACTTAAAAAAAGTAATTGGTAACATGTAATCAAGGTATGCAATCAAGATGAAGCAAACAATAAAGGCTCCAGTTCTAATCTTTAAAATTAAAAATTGAAAAATCAATTAAAATTACGCCATGTTGACACAATCATATATTTTTGTCTTTTTCGTTTTATCAATGTTAAAATGCATTTCAAGCTAAGCATAACGTCATTTTCACCAGCGCAAACTTTTCACATGTACTTTGTATACGTTACGCATGCTTAAACACCATGCATACAAATAAAAATATACAGTGGACTCTCTCTATTCCGAACACTCGTGGGACCGACCAAAAATTTTCAGATTATGGGGGTGTTCATTATAGAGGGAGATTGGAAATGCATTACTTACTATTACTATGTATTGAGTTTATAGACTGTATAGAATACATAGCCTTCTTAACCATGCAAGTTACCGAGATGGAGGTGCTGAATTTAGAAACTTTAAAAAAAGTTAATTAAGAAAGTTATATTAAAATAATTTTACAAAACATACAATTACATACATACAATACATCACTTGAAAACATAATAGGTACATTACTTGAAAAAGTGAATAAATTTAGTCTGTTTTCGTATTGTGTATGCTCGTGCAGTGTACATGTTATCTAGCTGTTTAAGAAGTGGAAAGGTTTCCGGGTGATGTTCAACCGCGTAGTTCAACAGGTCTTGAATCCCTTGGCCATATTGCTTGAAGGTAGTCGTAATTCTTGTTTCATCGGTCTCTTCTGGTTCTGCTTCGTCTTCACTACTCTCTTCTTCTTCAACGATGTCATCATAAACAGGAAGGCTTCCGTTGGCTTCGAGATAAGCTCCAGATTCAATTTCAGTATGAAACTCCTGAAGAATTAACCCCAAGTTACTCACAGCTGTTGCTTCTTGGTCCACTGCCGTTGATTGCTCATTCTTACACGGAAATGCAGCTTTGTAGAAGCATTTTTGGATGGTGTAGGGAATTACTTCATTCCAAGCCATTGATATCCAATGGACAACATCCATCACATTGACCTTCTTCGTTAGTTCGGTTGCCAAATTTGCCTCCTCCATAACCACGGTCATTTTCTTCAAAAAATGAATTCGGTATTGAGCTTTAAAGGTCTTGATTACTCCTTGATCCAGTGGTTGGATTATAGAAGTACAGTTCGATGGCAGGAACTTCAGGCTCACGTTGCTCAGCTGCACATTTGTATGTGATCTGGCATTATCCACAAAAAGAAGAATTTTTCTTTTTTCTCTCTTCATCACCTTGTTAATGCTCTCCAACCATTATGAGAAAATTGTGAATGTCATCCAGGCTTTTCGATTTGATTTATAGTGCACAGGCAATGATGCTACCTTCACATTTTTTTAAGCATCGTGGTTTTTCACTTTTTTTTATCACAAATGGTTCGAGCTTCTCACCCGTAAACCTGGCACAGAGAATGACGGTAAGTCTTTCTTTTGACATTTTTCTGCCCACGCATTTCTCGCTTCTTTCTGCTAGGGATTTATTTGGAAGAGCTCTGAAAAACAGGCCGGATTCCTCGGCATTGAAAATGTCAGCTGCATCGAAATCTTACGTTATATCCGGAAGCTTTCTGTTCCATTCCTCCACAGTGTCAATATTTAGATCTGCAGCGTCACCATTGATTATTTTGAATTCGATGTTATGCCTACTCCTGACGCGAGTCAGCCCTCCTTCTGATGCCTTGAATCCCGTGATTTTTTCCGTTTCTGCAAAAACCAGAGCAATGTACTATAGCAAGGGTCCTGTGACAGGAAGATTCTTCGTTCTCATTTGGCAAAAAACTTCCAGACGTGATTGTTTATGTTCTCATTTCCAGTTTTCTTTTCGAAAATTCTACACTTTGAGCAAGGTTTATTTGCTTCAAAAGTGGCTGTAATTTCTTTCCCTTTCTTGCTAATGGCGTTGACTTGACCTACTGAAATTTCAAATTCAGATGCAATTTCCCTTTGACTTACTTTTGATTTTAATTTTTGAACAACTTTGTACTTTTTCTTAGGCTTCAGTGCTTTCCGTTGTTTCGTTTGCTTACTTATTTCTGAGATATCTGCGTAAGTGTTGTGCTTCTTTCTCTACAGCGATAGTGAAATGGCGAAATCCTTTGCCGAGCAAAAATGAAGAAAGAAACAGAAGCGATAAAGCTGCCAACCAGGTGTGCAGAAAATAAACCATAATCCTTTTTTGACCACTCCCTCTAACACCTGTTGTCTCTTATCTGTCAATGGGGGTGGGCATTTCTGTTGCACAATCTTTCTATTTTAATCGCAGCTCGGGAGGGGGACAATCACGTGACTTTTTTACATTATTTTTTCTTGTATTTCTTTGCATAAAAATTTATTGTTTCGATCATTTAATTTAATTTAATTCTCATGATTTACTTTTTCTGAAATGGCAACTATTTCATATCTGCACTGTTTTGTTTATTAAAAATATAAAAATGTTCTAGTTAGTTGAGAACATGTACGGTAAAGACAAAAATATTCTTTCGATTTTTTTTTGTTATAATAAATGTTTTGTTTGTTTTGTTAACTGAAGATTTTATCTGAATTATTTAATTATTCAAACAAATTTCAGCATCGGGTAGATCTTAAAATCTAGAAATGATTTTGTCTGTATCTTTTTAAATCGAGTTCATTGAACCCTTTTATTCTTCTGAAACAATTTTTCCAAATTTCCATGATGCGGTAATTCCTCATATTCCGACTGCACACACACGTTCA
This sequence comes from Maratus michaelseni, assembly GCA_963931845.1. NCBI lineage: Eukaryota > Metazoa > Arthropoda > Arachnida > Araneae > Salticidae > Maratus > Maratus michaelseni. Next base: position 127,302,964 of record OZ007597.1, read on the forward strand.
GTTTACAGAGAGGCGGGTTAGTATGGGGAGCGTTCATAATAGTGGGGTGTTCAGATTAGAGAGTGTTCAGAATACAGAGAGTTCAGCTTTTGCTAAGTCTATGGAGTTTCGCCGGGACCGTCAGAAAGTGTTCATAATACCGGGGTGTTCACATTAGAGAGTGTTCAGATAGAGAGAGTCCACTGTATTTTGTATTTAATTGCAATGAAAAAATGGCATCAACAAAGTTATAATGCATAATAATAAAACAAATACAATGGACAATATTCCCGTGACGTCACAATAAATATGAATTTTTATTCGCTTATAAAACACCCGGATAAATATTTTTACCGAAATTTAACTTGCAAATTAAAAAATTCGGCTTAAAAGCCACGTGCTTTTAATATTTATTATTCCTCTTTTATCAACGCAACCATAGAGTTTCTTGTTCTTCTGTGCCTCGCAACAGTCGGCGTTATCCGATTGTCGACTTTATGACGTCATACGCAGAAGTAAAAGTTTAATTTAAAATTACGGCTAATTAATTAAATTTTCGAACAAACGAATCTACGATAACAAATCTGTGTTCAAATATCTTTCCTTTAAAAAAAATCTTTAATTTATTTTTTCTAAATTTATAGATATACCCTTAATTTATTTTCTTTTATGAAAAAAATAATAAAACGATATGAACTATCATCTTTTCTACCCTGCCGTAAACCAAGGAATTCAAACATAGTGTTGGGGAGCATTAGCGAGCAGGGGGTAGAACCCCCTAATATATATATATATATATATATATATATATATATATATATATATATATATAAAGGTACAATATTAATGAAAAGCAGTTGAAACAATAACTTCTCATGCATCGTAATGCATTACTTTTGTGTGGTCTTGCATGAGAAAGACATTTTATTTATGACATGGCAGTGTCGTACAGTAGGTCACCCAGGGTACGGTTGTCCCAGGTGCAAAAATCTTAGTGACGCCAAAAAATGATTGCACCAAAAACCGCGCTAAAGTTACCACTAAAGATGGAGGGCATTACTTAAAATTGACCTGGAGTCTCATCAGAACCAACCTTACTTCACTGCTTTATGATATACTAAAGTTTATTTTAGCTAGAAAACGCATAACACAAGAGAAAAACATCCTCATGCAGTAAAATGCTTTTCCATTTACTGACATAACACCGATAAATCGTACACGATTGTCGTTATCTGACATCGATTGCACGCAAAGTATGCATTAACCCTTCTTTGCATGAGTTTTTCTTTTACAATTGTGTTTTTTTTATACATATAATAAATATTAGACACCAGAAATTTTAAGACAGATTTTTAACTTTGTTCAGCAACATAGTTCACGGGAAATTTACACGATTAATATTTCTATATAAATATAGTGGTGGCGAAGAAGTTGATTTATTTATTAAAAGTTAAATAAACAGTGATGGTAATTTTCATCACTATGCAATTAAGGGTTAATATACACTAGGGCTACTATAATACCGTCAACAAATCTGTAAGTAGAAAAGCGCGCAGTGTATACGAATGCATTTTGCATGCACTGATGTCCGATAACGACAGTACGATTTATCGGTGTCATGTCGGTAAGTGGAAAAGCGCACTCATCCAAAACATCAATCAGTCATTGTAAGAGATCGAAAAATATTTCGAAAAGTTTTACCATTTCCTAAAAAGTTTTCTAATTTTTTGAATCACGTTGTATGAAAGTTTACAATGTGGTGTACAGAGCCAAGTAAACGCTAATAGCTAATAACCTTTTTATCAATTTCATGTGACGAATTTCGTATTTTAGAGATGGAAAAAAAATCTCCATACTAACAATGCTTTTACTTTACGTTGTGCCAGTGAAAGCAACAATAAATCGTCTGCCGTCTAAATTATCATTTTCTGTTACACAAAAACGTCAATGTTCTGGAGCATTTCTGAAATTTATGGTTAACGGATGTTTAGGAGAAATTCTTTTTCAGATTTCGTTCTGGATTTAGCGCTATATCCATGACCCATTTTTCTTCTCCTAGGGGGTGTATTTCATCTCAAAATGCCGCAATAAATTCTCCTGGCAACGCTCCCACCTGTTACATTAATCAAGTTGGAAAATATCGCGATGTTTCGAACATGTCAACGTATTTCTTGTATAAATTACAATCTTTAGGTTCATAATTTATTCGAATGTGGATTTTCGGCTAAACATTTTATCAGAAATTATGTTAAAGCTATTTTTCGTGAAGGGATGGAGCTCAAGGTTTTATTTTCGTTTTTATTATTACTGCAGAGTGCTACTGTTTTTAGTTATACAATAAAGAGTTATCCATCAATTATCTTAAGCAAATTTCGTGGGGTTTTTTACCCCTCCCTTTTTGTGTCACACGTCGCGTCGCCACACTTGAGTGGTGTCAATTCCCTTGTTCTGACGTTAAATTTTTTGGCGATTGTTAATTTACAGTTAATATTGATTAAAATAACTTTTGATTATTAATCGCGTGTCCAGCGTTTACTGGAGTTCCCATTAACTGCGATATATTCTATTGAGCTGATTCAGATATTAGACCAGGTTAACTGGGTGAAATAGATCCATCATATTCGTCCGGGATTGCTCAGTTGGTAGAGCATTGGCAGCTTCAGACAAAAGATCCCTGGTTCGAATCCTGGCCCGGACTTTTTCACATAGTTGGGAACATTGCATCTTATCTAAAATAACATTGTCGTTAAGCTGGTGTCCCGCGGTAGCGCGGACGAATAAGCTCGGTTGTCGTAAGATCACCGAAAGTGAAGCAGCATCGACCGTGGTCAGTGTTTGGGAGGGTGACAACCTCTCTCGACTACGGCTGCTGTGGGACCGTGTACATTAATGGGAACTGTGCACGTAAAATCTATTCGTGGCTCCAATGTCCTCCAACTTTAGAATAATGGTGCCAATCCAGGTGCAGGTCTCTCATCTGGAATTGGTTCAAAATTAAGAGACCAGCTCTTCTGGATAGGGCTTGTGAGTGCTTAAGCCATTTGGTAGGCCTCACCATCAGGCTGACTCTTGTTGTTAAGCTAGTTAAGCCCTCAGCTCTAGATTCGGTTTGACAGGTTTTCATTAAAAAAATTAAATCATTCAAATTTGAGGGTACACGCTGCCAAAGGCGGTGAGGCACCGACATTAGCTTTGTTCGGACAGATTTTCATTTAAAAATATAAAATAATTCAACACTGATTTTAAGAATATTTAAGGTTACTATCACGGGTCCTGGGCAACGCCGGGCGGAACAGCGAGTTAAAATAAAGGAACAATGAGATTGGTCAAATCTCAAATGATATTAATACAAAACTCGTATTGTTTTTTGAACAGAATGATAGTACAAATGCTGACACTTGAAAAGTAGGTAATAAAGGAAAGAAAATCGTGTGCTAAGCACAGATTATGGAGTAGGAGCATTTCGTTTCATTTGTTTCTCACATAAAAGGCAAAATTGGCTAAAAAAATAAAATGTTTTAAACTTTTAAATTTATAGAATATGTTTTTCTGAAAGCTAATGCGCATCAAGATTTCATTACTTTTCATACTTCCTTTTGTATCTGATACCTCCTTATACGGAACACAATGTTTAATAAATGACCCTTAAACTAGACGATATCACTAAAATTGGATATGCCAATTCCACGGAGGAGACAAAAATTAAGTTTTCAATTTTTAACCACTTTGGTTTTCAGTTTTCTAAAGTGGTACATTTATTTTTATTAAATGCAATGTTAAAGCTGTCTAAAATTTGTGTTATAATTGTGAATTAGCTTTTCCTTACCTTATTTATAATGAGAGTGGAGAACTTTGCCAAACTCGAAATGAAACAAATAAATTGGGAAAGATCTAAGAATTTCACAACAGGACAAAGAGAGTTATATCTAATAACAAAAAAAGTTGTGATTAAAAAATTACCGATAGAGGGCACTGGCATGCATAATAACAAGCATGTGATAAGGAGGGCCTTGCATTTCATGAACGATCCTTCAAACGAGCCAGTCCTGGGAAGCGGAAGCGTCTGATAAACTTCAGTATCCCAGCACATGAAACAAGTCTTTTTCTCGTCTTGAGTCCTTTTGCCGTGCGGAATTTTCGCATTGCGCCGGTTACTGATTGCCCGTTTTTATAAAATAGCTTAACCAACAACGTTTGATCTCGCAACGATAGCATATTGCTGGCATCGAATGAAGAATCTACGTGCATCGAGCTGTTTTATTGACAGCCTGATTTGCATAAATCTGCTTCATATTATTCATGCCAACGCATAAAAAATGCTTTCTTTCTCGCAAACCACCTAATGATAATTTGGCATGTATTCTCATCTATGGCACTTTTTTATTATTATTTATTTTCTAGTGTCTACTAAGAAAGACTATTTTGGCTAAGGACAAGGTTTATAAGTTAACTCCTTACTAAAAATAAAACCATTTTTTAAAAATATTAAGTTCTGACTAATTAAATATAAGGGTCACCCAAATGGAAGTGGCATTGCTGTAAACTCCACCATTTGAAGAGAAATATGACTGTGCATGCTCCTATAGACGGCGCTGGTTGCTGAGAATGCATGAAATATCGTCAGATCCCACCACATGCGTGTGTGATAGCGTGGGAGCACGTTAAAAGGCATCGTTCGCATCATGGATGCCTCCAAACGGTGTCAAAATGCAAGCGTGCAATTTTTAATAGCGGAAAATGTGAGTGCTAGTGAAATCTGTCGTCGAACGCAAAATGTGTATGGCACGGAGTGTATGTCACGCAGATCGGTATTCCGATGGTGTAGGGATTTTCGTAGTGGAAGAAGCAGTACTGACGACAGGTCACGACCTGGTCAAGCATGTGTGGTTATCACCAAGGACCTACAAGGTGACAAACTACAAGGTGACTCTGTCTAGTCTATCTGCTACGTCTGTATTACTTCTTTCTTTTGTGTACTAATTTATATTAATACCAATAAACCATTTCTCAAACCGACTGTAGTGCCACTTTCATTGGGGCGACCCATATACTTATTGAAATTAGGGTACTTTTCTATTATCCCGTCGACCACTTTTCATTACAAAAAACTATCGCCAAACTGTAAGATTAAATGCCAAAAATACAGTCCCATTTACTTGATGTCAGAAGCATTATACGCGTTTGTTATGTCATCAAATGTTTTTTAATTCGACATTTGCGTATATTTTTCCTTATGTTTTACTGATTTATTTGTTATTTCATTAATTAAAATAACAATTGTGTCCTTAAATTCTTATATTTTATTTATTTATTTATTTTGATATTCCAATGGCAACTCTCCCGTTTATTTGGCGTTACAGTTTGGCGATGATTTTTTGTTATGAAAAGTGGTCGACGGGATAATAGAGAAATACCGAAATTAGTTATTACTGAGAAAAAAAATTGTAAAAAAAAACCAATTAAATTGTTTAAATGCAAGTGAAATGAACGTTGTGTTTTAGATGCAGGGACGTCCACGGAGGGGATTTTTGACTTAGATTCATTAGCAGATTAAAGTTAAATATTAAAATTATTTTGACCTAAATTCATTTAATATCTCACTTAAATCTGAAATATTTACATATGAATGAAAATATTAGGGAATTTGCTACATTTCCTAATATTTATCTCTTCGGAACCGTAAAATGTACCTTTTGGTAAAAATGATGCTTTTAGGTTGCAAGCACCGAATATGATGATACAAAAATAGTTTTTGGAATAACAGAAAAACTTACACAGTATATAAAGAGCACTAATTTTTAAAATTGTAATTTTTTGCAAATAGATTTTTACTTCTCTAATGTATGGATTTTTACATACAAAGTATGGGACAATTGTCTTTCAAAATCGTATATGAATACCACTCTCTCCTTTTGAGTTATAATCTGTCAAAAGTGCTGATTTTTGAAAATTTTGAAAATTCAAAAAAATATAATTTAGGAGGGAAAAGATGTAAAAGCCTGCTTATTTTCTGGACATATTTGGAAGTAGAAATAACACATATAAAAGAAAGCATACTGCTATTTCTTTTTCTTTCACAAGTTATAATTTTCAAAAAATGACATTTTGACTATTATTTCAGTATAATTTAAAGTACTCAGTTAAAAAAAAAAAAGAAAAAGACGCAAAAATAAATCCACAACAATTGTATGATCTAATTAAAACAATTCATAGATCTTTATGAGCTTTTTTTTAAATCTTTATTAGTTTAAAAAATATGCAATATTTTGAGATGCAAGGAAAAATATGCAAAATTTTTCTACCTTTGAATTTTGTAAAAAACGCGAAAAATCGCAGTTTTGTACCCCTTTAATGAAAAATATTTTTAATGTAGTATTTTTTTGCAGATGAATTTTAACTAATTTTCTGTATATAGGTTTCCACATACAAAGTATGGTAAAAATTCAAAAATGCTCCGGCGACCCATGGAAATTATTCGGTTAAGTTATTGAAGAAAGTTACTGAAAAGACAAAAGTTTTTTTCCCACTTTTTTACTTTCTACTATCTATAATAGAAGGAAGTATTGTAATCGAAATTTTTTTCGACTTCCAGTTTTCGACGGATTTACACGTTTTAGGGGTCAGAGATACCGAAAAACATCTTTTTACAAAATGTCTGTCTGTCCGTCTGTCCGTCTGTCTGTCCTCATTGTATCATCGGCAAGTGTATAAAGGTATGCTTCAAATTGAACCATTTTTTTTTTCAATGTTTTTGCCTTTGGCCAGCAGGTCCCAGTTGAATTTGGGGATATTTCAACGAAAGGGTACGCTGCGATCGTGATTTTTTTTCCATTTTCACTGTTGTATCATCGAAAAGTGTATGAAGTTATGCAAATAATTTAACCAAATTTTTTGTATATATTTTTTACTATAGCCTGTAGGTCTCAGTTAAATTTGGGGTTATTTCGACGAAAGGGGGCGCTGCTATCGCTATTTTTGTTCCATTTCCACTATTGTATCATCGGAAAGTATATGCGGTTATGCAGATAATTGAACCACTTGTTTTGTATATGTTTTTGACTATAGCCTGCAGGCCGCAGTTGAATTTGGGGATATTGCGCCTGGTGGAGGCGCTGTGATAGCCATTTAAAGATTTTAATTTCAAAAAGTTGTAAAAAAAAATTAGAAATCCTAAAAACTCTTTGCGTTAAATGTTCGGCCTTGATCCAAGAACTCCAGAACATTTTTTGCTTTGTCTCTATTTTAAAAATGGCTGAGATACAGAAGTTTAAAATTATAGGGCGGCGGAAAGTTTGAAATAATACAGCAGGATTCCTCCATAAACGGGTTTAATTTATGAGTTTTAGTGAACATGGTTTCGCCAAATTTTATTTTATTGTTGTAACCATCATTTCAACACTTACATGCAACATAGATTATTTTTTATTTATATTTTTCACATTTTAATGTTTAAAATATTTCGTTGTTGAACTTTCCCAGCCAGCTGGAATATTTTGGTGAACTTGGTTTGGCGCATAATTAACTCCATTAATGCACCTTAAGGATTTCCAAAAAAACAGCGAGTGAATTGAAAAATATATGTTGCAGTTTTGACACTTAGGACAAAACTACGAAACTGTCATACTGTTCCAAAAGATACTCCTTGGAAATTCCAAAGAAACCTTGTAAATGAAACAAGACAGCAGATAGATTTTTTTTTTCATAATCGGGTTTAATTTATGAGCTTTAAAAAACGTGATATTTATCATCATATCATCATCATCATAATCATCATCATATATATATTATTTCTCCTGTCAACATCCCTTTTTCTAAGAAAATACGAAACGCAGAACGACGAATGAGATAGCATATGAAAGGATTTGGAACAGGCTTCTGACACAGCACACTTAACTTTACGTTAAAACATGTTTTTGGTTAAAATTTGCTGAAAATTAAAAATTAAATCGGCATTTTTTTCATAAAAGAAATGAAAGGTTTTCCTCAAAATATTGTTGCCACAAAAATAAAATACCACATTATATGATACAAGACTCCCTTATCATAATATATTACATAATTATATATTATAATCTTATATTATATTATATATTATATTATATTATATTATATTATATTATATTATATTATATTATATTATATTATATTATATTATATATAATATAATTATATATTATATTAATCTTATTTTATATTATAATATCATCATAATATATTATATAATTATAGTACTATGATAAGGGGGCCTTGATATGATACTCAGCAATTATTATAAAAGACACCGCACGGGTTTATTTTATATTTATGATTAAAAAGCAAAATTGAAATTGAAATGTTTAGATTTATATTTCTATGTCCCATGTTTTCCCGAAGCGGATGATGGCATCCTCTAATGCAGTTAAAATACGATTGTTATTTTTTTTTTCTCGCGCGTGCATTTTGAAATCTTGGATTAGTTTTTACTCTAACTTTGATGGAATAAATTAGATGATATTCTGGCTTGACTAAAAACTAAATGTTGTTCGCAGATATTTTTATCCTTGCTTTTTTTTATAGTTTAAACCTGCATCTAATAAATATTACATATTGATAAAAAATGGTACTTCTCTATTATCCCGTTGACCACTTTTCATAACAAAAACCTATCGCCAAATAAACGGGAGAACATTGCCGTTGGAATATCAAAATAAATAAAATATAAGAACTTAAGGACAAAATTGTTATTTTAATTAATAAAATAACGGTACTTCTCTATTATCCTGTGGACCACTTTTCATAACAAAAAACTATCGCCAAACTGTAAGATTAAACGCCAAAAATGCAGTCCCATTTACTTGATGTCAGAAGTATCATACATGTTTGTTATGTCATCAAATAGTTTTTAATTCGACATTTACGTGTATTTTTCATTATGTTTTACTTATTTAGTTACTTCTCTATTATCCCGTTGACCACTTTTCATAACAAAAAACTATCGCCAAACTGTAGGATTAAACGCCAAAAATGCAGTCCCATTTACTTGATGTCAGAAGCATCATACATGTTTGTTATGTCATCAAATAGTTTTTAATTCGACATTTACGTGTATTTTTCATTATGTTTTACTGATTTATGAGTTATTTCATTAATTAAAATAACAATTGTGTCCTTAAATTCTTATACTTTATTTATTTATTTATTTTGATATTTCAATGGCAACATTCTCCCGTTTATTTGGCGTTGCAATTTGGCGATAGTTTTTTGTTATGAAAAGTGGTCGACGGGATAATAGAGAAGTGTTTGTCGTATTTGCGTGGGTATAAACACATCTAATGGAAACCGAAATCGGACACGATGCACATACTTTACTATAACAACACAAACATTTACATACACAAAAGGTATAACATTTTCTATCTATGCTCAATCGGCATACAGTTACTCATAGCCATCTTAAACACAACTCATATTCCCTAATCTCGTTCACAGTATCTTATAATTTAGTTCATTCAACCTATCGATATAAACCATGGAGTCAATGTCACTATTCAGACACCACATCTCCTCCCCCTTTACAGGTCAAGCTTCTTGGGTGGTCGGCGAACTCTCTGAGATTGTCTGGGTATTACAGTCGGGCTTGCTTGAACCGGTGGAGTATCTCTCGTAGCGGGTACTGTTGACAAACTATTTGGCTGGTGAGTTGGCGAAGTCAAGTCCGGAGTCGGATCATCTGTTGAAGCTGATGCGACTGGTTCCTCATTGGAGATCTGGGGAATAATACCTTCGGCATTGGAGTGTTCCGGCTCTGAAGGAGTCTCTTTAACCCTTGTTGTTGAAAATCTTCGATATTCATGTGGCTTTGAAGGAGTCTCTTTAACCCTTGTTGTTGAAAATCTTCGATATTCATGTGATATAGAATCATTCTCTTGTACTTGTTCACCCACTGAACGGATTTAATCAACATGACATCTTACTAGTGCACCTTGAACATTGATAGTGTAATGTAGAGCACCATCTTTATTAATGATTTTTCCAAACTTCCATTTTGAATTGGCTGATCTATAATCTCTCACTGCTACAGAATCACCGATGTCAAATTTTCTGTCTCCGAATCCAAATATCCCCTTTCGTATTTTTTCTTGAATCCTCGATTTCAGCTGAGATACTAGTAAATCAATTCTGGTTCGGACATCTCTTTTTAAGAATAACATCGCTGGGCTATAACTTGTTGTTGCATTGGGTGCCTTTCTGTATTGTAGCAAAAATGTACTCAATTTTTGTTGTATGCTTCCTTCATAAGTCTGCATAGCTCGCAACAACTGTTTTACTGTATGCACATAACGTTCAGCTTGTCCATTACTTGATGGTTTAAATGGTGCGCTAGTTTTGTGCTTGATACCGTTCCTTCGCATGAATCTCCGAAATTCATCAGATGAGAATTGTGGCCCGTTGTCACTGACCAGGACTAATGGCGATCCAAATCGCGCAAAACTGTCTCGTAGACATTCAATTGTTTTCTTCGCTGTGGTCACCTTCATTGGATAAACTTCTAACCATTTCGAGTGAGCATCAACTATCACCAAAAACATATATTCAAATATAGGACCGGCAAAATCAACATGTATACGTTCCCAAGGCATGCTGGGATATTCCCAATAATGAACTTTTGAATTTGTTGGATCTGATTTGTGTCTGGCACAATCAGCGCAATTTCTGGCTGCTTCTTCTATATCATTATCAATCCCTTTCCAATAGACGAATGATCTTGCGATTGCTTTCATTTTAACCATACCCAAGTGCCCTTCATGCAATTCTTCCAGAAAACTTTTTTGATATTTCTTCGGAATACACACTCTTTGTCCGTTCATAATGCATCCATCCTCAATAGTATATTGTGCTTCTCTTCCATGCAAATTCTGACCTTTTCGTAAGGCTTCTAAAAGTGGACCTAATTCTTCATCTCTCCACCTTTCTTGCCGTAATTTCTTTGAAGTAACTGGTAGAGTTTCAATTTGTGACATCTGGAATATTGTAATGTCATCTTTTACTTCCAATTCTTCAGAAGTTTTAGGCAATCTTGACAAAAAGTCTGCATTTCCATGATCATTAGTTTTTCGGAACACTATGTCAAATTGGAATGATTGTAAAATCAATGCATAATGTAGTAATCTTGTAGCTGCTAATACTGGTAACCCTCGTTTTGATCCAAAAATCGCTACTAGAGGTTTGTGGTCAGTTATTAAAGTGAACCTTCTTCCCTTTAGGTATAAGTAAAACTTTTTTACTGCCCATACTATTGCTAAGGCCTCTTTGTCGATTTGAGAATATTTCTGCTCAGTCTTGGTTAAGGTTTTGGATGCAAAAGCTATTGGCCGTTCAGAACCATCTGGATATCGATGAGTTAAGACACAACCAATACCAACTGGAGATGCATCACTTGTCAAGATTAACGGAAGTTTCGGATCATAATGAACTAAGACTTTCTCTGAACAAATTTCTTGTTTTATTTTCTCAAAGGCAACTTGACAATTCTTCGACCATTGAAATTTCACATTTTTTCTTGTAAAACTATTAAGAGGATTTGCAATAGTTGCTAAATTTTTACAAAATTTACCGTAAAACGTTACTAATCCACGGAAACTCTTTATTTCTTGTACACTTTTAGGTACAGGAGAATTTAAAATTGCTGAAACCTTCTCGTCAGTTTTATGTATTCCATTTGCATCAATTTTATGCCCTAGAAAATGTATTTCATTTTGAAAAAATTGACTCTTACTTAGATTAAGTTTCAGACCATGCTCTTTACACGTTTTGAAAAACTGCTCTAAAGCTTTAAGATGTGACATTTCGTCATTTCCTGTTATTCTAGCATCATCCATAAACACTTTTACCCATTCCATACCTTGAAATAATCCATCAACGTACCGCTGCCAAATTGCAGGTGCTCCGTTTAACCCAAACATAAGCCTCTTGCAAATATAGAGTCTTTTATGAGTATTTATTGTCATCAGTTTTTGACTTTCAGGATGTACCTACCTTCATTTGTAAATACGTATGTTTGAAATACGTATGTTTTGCTTAACTGATCTAGCATTTCCTTTTCTGGCTGCTTCTTCTATATCAATATCAATACCTTTCCAATAGACGAATGATCTTGCGATTGCTTTCACTTTAACCATACCCAAGTGCCCTTCATGCAATTCTTCCAGAACACTTTTTTGATATTTCTTCGGAATACACACTCTTTGTCCGTACATAATGCATCCATCTTCAGTAGTATATTGTGCTTCTCTTCCGTGCAAATTCTGACCTTTTCGTAAGGCTTCTCAATGTGGACCTAATTCTTCATCTCTCCACGTTTCTTGCCAGTTCTTGATTCTGCTTCAATAACTCTTGAATTTGTTTCTCCATAATTCAAGCTAGTAATTAAAAGATGAAAAAAAAAATCTTTTACCTTGAGCCGTCTTCAAACAGTTCAAATTTTAAATCCTCGTCGCCAGCTGTTTGTCGTGTTTGCGTGGGTATAAACACATCTAATTAATGGAAACCAAAATCGGACACGATGCACATACTTTACTATAACAACACAAACATTTACATACACAAAAGATATAACATTTTCTATCTATGCGCAATCGGCATACAGCTACTCATAGCCATCTTAAACACAACTCATATTCCATAATCTCGTTCACAGTATCTTATAAATTTAGTTCATTCAATCTATCGATATAAACCATGGAGTCAATGTCACTATTCAGACACCACAAGAAGTACCCTTATTTATTAGTCATTTCATTAATTAAAATAACAATTGTGTCCTTAAATTCTTATATTTTATTTATTTATTTATTTTGATATTCCAATGGCAACGTTCTTCCGTTTATTTGGCGTCACAGTTTGGCGATAGTTTTTTGTTATGAAAACTGGTCGACGGGAAATAGAGAAGTACCGAAATAACTAATAAATCAGTAAAACATAATGAAAAATACACGCAAATGTCGAATTAAAAACCACCTGATGACATAACAAACACGTATAATGCTTCTGACATTAAGTAAATGGGATTGCATTTTTGGCGTTTAATCTTAAAATTTGGCGATAGTTTTTTGTTATGAAAAGTGGTCGACGGGATAATAGAAAAGTACCTAAAAAATATTAGATTTCGGTGAGAACTATATATTATATTACATACACTATTATACATTATTATACTATATATTATTTGCACTATATATTTATATTTGCCGAAGTCAAATTCTCGCCAAGGTTGGCGACAAAAATATGTTGCCATATATGAAACCAACTTGGCTATGTCTGTCTAATTTGGCGATATTCTTATCCAAATTCAATATTGACGAGAACTGGGAATGACTCTTCTGTAATCGGGTTAAGCGCATTTTAGTTTCGTGTATTTTCAGTAGAATTAACTAAAATCTCAAAACCAAGCAACAGGGAGGCTATCTTTTCCTGCCGATACAGGCCAGAAGGACTTTTCGTAGTTTAGTATAATACATCGGCTGCTCGCATTCAGGTAACCTAAAGATTCGCAAACAGCCTACGTACGACAGAATGACGAAAAATTTATTTTTTTTGGTGGTCAATAGCGAATTTTGAAGCATTACCATGTATGAAATAGAAGAAAGTTTTGGAATTGGCATATTCGACTAGTTATATAACGCGTCTGAATCAATCTATAAAAATTGTAGCTTGCATCTTCGTGATAAAAATGATCGTTTATTGATTTCTTTTAGATTACACAGAAGCTTTTGGATAATTCTTAATCTTTCGTATGTATTTCGGATTCATAAAACAGCAGAAAAATTATCAAATGTGGATTATTCAGGGAATCAGATAACCTTGAGCGAATTGCACCTGCCTTCAGTGTAAATGCACCAGGATAAAACGTTTTTCTAATTTCAGGAACACGTGCTTTTCTCCTTAGAGATTAATTAGTGTTAAAAGTTTTTAAAAAATGGTGTAAATCTTAAATTGTAAAGATAAAAATTCCATCTTTTAAAGGAAACTGTGTAAATATTTATTGACCTTTCAGTAGCATAAAAATTTCATTGAAAACTTAGTAAATATATATTTGGATTGAAGAAACTTTTAATTCCGAATTTTGCTCGCTTAATAAAATTTTAAAACGGACAAATATTTATGTTATCTTTTTAATGACAACAAAGTGATAATATATTAACAGGGAAAAACCAGTAGAATCAATCAATTAATCATCTTTCAATACTCAAGAACTAATTGACCAATTTTAAGAAATCTTACGGTGATTGAATAGTCTAATTAAGATTTATAAATGACAATGATTACATTTTCAGCTTATAGCTTATACATTTTAATTTTAAAATTGGATTGGTAAGTATTCCCCCCTTCCCCCACCTAAAAAAATAAAAACTCAAAAAATCTTATAAAATACAAATGCAACACAAAGAATTGCTACTTGAAATGAGATAAGCTCAGCCCGAGCCCGAGATGGGCTTGGACTCAAAGTGAACGTTTTATTTATTCGCAAATTGAAAAAAGGGAAAACAAATTGCTATTTGAGAATAAAAAGAATGTAGTATGAGTTTCTTACAGCCTTTCGCAATTCTTCAAAATCGGTTTGAAATAGATTTGAACTGTCATTGATAGGATATAAGGAGAAATATTCTATCTATTTCTGAAGCCTTTGCAAAGTCAGTGTTGGTAACATAAAGCAGCCGTGGGATATCCCTTGTCCATCCTCGCTTTCTTTTTGAAGCCTTTTTACAGAATTAATGAAAGACAGTGCTCTCGTGTCTTTCTGCCATAGTTGTACAATGATATTTTAAAAGAATAAAAATTGAAACTTTTGCATATTTCTGCCAGTGGTTGGTTTTAAATAACAAATTTGCTATTTTAAACAGATTTTCGAGGACATGGGTATCATGAAACGTTGTCACGAAAGAGTATTTAAGATTTCATTATTACTTTAGGACTCATTACTTATGTAAGAAGATATTTTTTTAATGAAAAAAATTATCTTGAAATTTTTAAAAAATATTATTAACAATTTTCTATTGTATATTTCTGCCATCCGGCTCAAGCTGTAATGACATAATTATGTTTCGGGCTCTGCCGGGCTCTCGGATTTCAAAATCGTTGGCCTCGAGCTCCGAAAAAAAGAGCGCGAACTCATATCTTGTTGCTACGCAGTTAGTAATAAATAAAATTACTTTCAGACTACTCGGATGTGCCAATCCCAAAACTTTCTTCTATCTCATACAGATTTCACATACACCCAAAACAAATCAGCACAAATTTATATCAAGGTCTAACTGAATCTAAAGATTTATTAAATTCTGTGCATTAGTTCTTGAAATATGATTGTCGCTAAAATCATGTAAATCCTAAAATATTGCTGCGTTAGCATCGCCACCTGTTGGGCGATTTGCAACAAAACCTAATCAGCTTCTATTTATGTCAAGGTCTAACATAATCTGAAGTTTGACGAAATTCTATGCAGTAGTTCTTGAGATATAGCTATCGTGAAAATCATGAAAAATGTAGCATAGCAGCACTACCTGTTGGGCGACATGCACCAAAAACTAATCAACACCCATTTATATCAAAGTCTAACTGAATCTAAAGTTTTATGAAATTCCGTACATTAGTTCTTGAGATATAGCACTCGCAAAATTTTTGTCACATACAGACAGACACACAGAGTCACAGACAGACATTTTCTAAAAACAGACGAAGACCGGAAGTCGAAAACTTTCCTGAATCCAATACTTTCTTCTTTTCAAGATAAAAGAAAGTAATACAAATGCGATTTTCAGTACTGACATTGAGGCACTTAATCTACATGCTTACGTGTTGAAAATATAATCAATATTTGTAGATTTTATTTATTTTATATTTTTCATTTTTAAATGTATAGGGTTATTTTTTTTCCACAAATGAATTTTATGAAGCATTGCAGACAGAAAATAAAAGTCTTTAGAGTAGCTGTAATTAATACCAAAAAAAATATTTAATTTAATTGGAGTATGTTTTAATCTTATGAGCCCTTCGGGATATGTTGGTATCTTGATTTTAAAAATGTATGATTGCAATATGTTATTTTGTTTAATAAATCTTTTTTTTTTTCAGTAAATAATAAAAACAAATAAGATTTCAGATACATAAATTATTAAGCGATATGTTTTTCGGCTTGCATAATGAAATATATAAATGTATAAATATCTTTATTACGCATCAATATAAATACCAATATCGGTATTATTTAATACAAATGATTTATAAAGAATATCAAATATTATTATTATTTGCATTAAATATAAAGCTGTATAAGCCGCAATATAAGTTATGATTTAGTGAAATAGATGTTGGATTTTATGTGCTTTTAATGTTTACAACTATATAATTTGTTTATATATATATATATATATATATATTTTATATCAGGTGTAACTAGCCCACAAAAGTGGGGTAAGGAGGGGGTATCCTAATAATATTATAAATCTGATTGTGTGCAAATGTTAGGCTGAAGCCAGCGTCAAAATGAAGCACTTAATTATCCTGTATCTTTGCATATAAGTTGATTATAACCCTCAAATGAATATAGGCTGGTTTTTGTTTATTTTATATCAATATTTTTCTTAAAAATTAAAAATTTCATTATTTTCATACAGAATAAATGGACATTTTTTCGTATATTTTAAAATGGTTGGTTGGTTTGGTTGGTTTGGTTGGTTTGGCCCAAAGGGCCCGGTTTTGCAGCTTTTTTTAAAATGGTTAAATTTATTTTACCGTTGCTAATACCTTTATCGTTGCCAATATAAAATAAACACCTAAGTAATAATTTTTAATCAACAATTTATTTTCAAGTGAAAATTTTCCACGTGAAAAATGAAAAGGAAATGAATTATTTAAGAATTAAACAGAATATGAAATGATGTCATATTAGACATAAAACGTGTGTTTTCAAATATTTGATAATAATACAAAGGGCATAAATACGAGTAAGTATGGAAAGCAAGCGAATATGATGGATATTCATATATAGAAAAATAAAACAGATTTGTTTTGATGTTGAAATAAAATAATCTTGGGTTATCAAATTATTTGTGATTAATTTCTCTTTTTTTTTTTTTTTCTTTTTCACTTCACATGAAAGGAATTATTTTAAATGTACGTAATATATGTATTTTAAATGTATGTGTTGTAAATTAAAGTTCTGTGTTTTAAATGAAATGAGTAAAATATTTATATTTTTAATGAATTCAATACGAATGATGGGATAGGTTGGCGATTTATCGTCTGCACACGGCTAACATAAAGATACCATATTTTTAATTTAAATTTTAAATTATCCGTATCGAAAATCAGAAAATCTTAATAAAAATAACTATATTTTTTAAAAGAAAATTGCTTTTCTCATAAAAGCTAAAGATTTAATATGATTGTGTCGAAGTAACAGCATTTTTCCTCTATCATTTTCCCACAATCGAAACACATTTGTAAATCGTCGTTTCGAAACGGAATTTAATTTTACATTTCTTTTAGTTTTAAAATAGGAAAAACTTTGTTTTCTTTTTTAAATATAGCTTTTTTTAAAGTTGTTTCATAATAGATTTTTGTAAAGTCTTGTAGGATAAGAAAAATTGCATAGATTTTAAACCAATGTTTAAGTAAAATTACAATATTTTTTAAACTTAAAAAAAAACAATGTTATCGAAAAGAAAATCGATTTTACCAACAAATTCGCGTAATGCAAAAGCAAAGAAGAAATCAAAAAGTAATGAATATTTTCTTCCAGCCGAATTGTGTAAGCTTGAACAAGCCAATCGTGCCAATTCATAACATTATAAACGTGGAAGGGCGTTCTATATAGTAGATTTTTTTTTACATATAGGTAGAACATTTCCGAGAATAGGAAGGTTAGGGGTCTGTAATTAGGTCCATAGTCAATTTGCTTCTTCTTCGTTTTTTTTTTTTTTTTTTTTTTTTTTTTTTTTTTTTTTTATCAAGTGGAATTTAGCGCAAAATTAAATACATTGTTGTAACCAGATTTGTTTTTTGCGTGGTAAACAATTAATGGTATTTTAGATGATCATTTCCCCGCTCACCTTTGATGCCAACTATGACTGTAAAACATATTAAAAAATATCAGATGCTAATTTTCTAATTTTCTTATTGCTTCATGTTGTAAATAGACTTCTTGGTTCATACTTTAAACCTGAATTGGTCATGCCATTGTCGTTCAATTTTTATTCCTAATCGTAACCCTAATCGGATCCTATCCTAATCCTGATAATAACTTTAAAGAATATTCTTTGACACGAATATGTAAATTAAATCAGTATCCATAAATGGAATGAATGGAAAATAGAATAAATAGAAATGGCAAAATAAAATAACAAGAAAGTACATTTATTCGACACCTAACCCTAGATAAAGCATAAAAAATTTCAAGCGCATGAAATAAATCAAAATAATCCTATATATACTAACAAAAATATGTAAATTTAGATCATCAGATTTGTGTCGTCGGTATTTATTTGCTTATAGTGTTCTTGACGCGATAGAGAAAATATCGAGGTTAAATTGGGCAGAATTTAAAATACTTTCTAGCAACCTTTATTTACATTTTAGAATCGCCTCAGATTGTTATATCTTTGTGAAATATCTATCAATGTATAAAATCCACAAGCAGTTTGTTCACTATTTACACCACTTAGCGTGAAGCACTTAATTTAATATATACATAAACAAGATAATGTAGCAAGAAATATATAACATATGTCTATGCAAATAAACAATATAATAATGCCCATTTAGCAATGCACATATATACAAATTGCACACCAAATACCACCTAAAATGCACTGTTGTATAGAAGTATTCTGCCAGTGTTGTTTTTCGTTTTACGAAGAGGATTTCCTCGATTTTCACGATTTTACTTGGTCCTCCTTTTTCATTAGTTGCAGTTTCATTTTCGCGATTGTATATATTATTTGGCATGAAATTTCACTTTTTTAAGACTGGGTTATGTCAAGGCCCCTATAGCAAAGAAATACCGTATGGTCTCCTATAAAATGTGATAAAGCTTTGTTTAATTATATATATGTTGTTAATTATCAAGTGAAATGTTTTACTAAATTAATGCATTTATTCTTTTTTTAATGTTACGTGAACGAAGTCACGGGTAACAGCTAGTATATTCATAAAAAAAATCGAAGAACAAAATATATGATAGTAGTAATATGCTATTTTGTCTAATAATTATTTTTTTTCACTAATTAATAAAACCACGTTTGATTTCTGAAATATCATCATTACTCGATACACTGTAAAAAAATCTGTTAATTTTACAGAAAAAAACTGTCCACCAGGTCGCCAGAAAAAAAAATAATGTTTATTTTACGGATATAATCAGTATTTATTAAGAACTTTCTGTTATTTTAACAGATTTTGCCCGTAAGGGCGTAATAAGTGCAGATTATTTCCGTAAAATAGACAGTTTTTACTGGTCTCATGGCTGATAATTTTTTTTTATTTTGTAAAATCAACAGATTTATTTTTATTTCACAGTATATATTTTACAGGTTGTTTAACTTCCTTCAAATATCTATATTAGAATGCAAAAATTTGTCCACGAGTAACGCTGATGTTATATCGACAGTACCAACCATGAAAAAAATTCATTTCCGTTTTTTTATCGCAAATTTTATTGCTTCTAAACTTCGCACATATTTAACACTTTCCAATAGTTGACAAGTGTTTATGAATTCGGTTTGTCTGTCTGTCCGTGCTCTAACTCGCGTAAATATAGTCTGATTTTTATGCAAGTGATATATGCTATTGAGGCATGTTCGTATTGAAAATGAAGTGTGTAGCACTGATAGTTTTTTTACAGGGATACTCAAAAGAATTCCGTTACATTACGGAAAAAATCATTCGCGGTGTATTTTAATGTTGCTACACAAATTGAAACATATTGAAATTGATAAATATCACTGAAGTGCATTAAAAGAGGTTCACTATGGAATATGGTTTGCAAAACACTTATAATTCCTTTACAGGGTCACTCAAAATAATTCTGTTACACTATGGTCTATAGAGAAAAATCGTTTGAGGATTATTTTAATAATGTTTCACTATTCCAAACATATTGAAATTTATATAGTACTAGCTGTTACCCGTGACTTCGTTCACGTAACATTAAAAAAAGAATAAATGCATTAATTTAGTAAAACATTTCACTTGATAATTAACAACATATATATAATTAACCAAAGCTTTATCACATTTTATAGGAGACCATACGGTATTTCTTTGCTATAGGGGCCTTGACATAACCCAGTCTTAAAAAAGTGAAATTTCATGCCAAATAATATATACAATCGCGAAAATGAAACTGCAACTAATGAAAAAAGGAAGACCAAGTAAAATCGTGAAAATCGAGGAAATCCTCTTCGTAAAACGAAAAACAACACTGGCAGAATACTTCTATACAACAGTGCATTTTAGGTGGTATTTGGTGTGCAATTTGTATATATGTGCATTGCTAAATGGGCATTATTATATTGTTTATTTGCATAGACATATGTTATATATTTCTTGCTACATTATCTTGTTTATGTATATATTAAATTAAGTGCTTCACGCTAAGTGGTGTAAATAGTGAACAAACTGCTTGTGGATTTTATACATTGATAGATATTTCACAAAGATATAACAATCTGAGGCGATTCTAAAATGTAAATAAAGGTTGCTAGAAAGTATTTTAAATTCTGCCCAATTTAACCTCGATATTTTCTCTATCGCGTCAAGAACACTATAAGCAAATAAATACCGACAACACAAATCTGATGATCTAAATTTACATATTTTTGTTGGTATATATAGGATTATTTTGATTTATTTCATGCGCTTGAAATTTTTTATGCTTTATCTAGGGTTAGGTGTCGAATAAATGTACTTTCTTGTTATTTTATTTTGCCATTTCTATTTATTCTATTTTCCATTCATTCCATTTATGGATACTGATTTAATTTACATATTCGTGTCAAAGAATATTCTTTAAAGTTATTATCAGGATTAGGATAGGATCCGATTAGGGTTACGATTAGGAATAAAAATTGAACGACAATGGCATGACCAATTCAGGTTTAAAGTATGAACCAAGAAGTCTATTTACATCATGAAGCAATAAGAAAATTAGAAAATTAGCATCTGATATTTTTTAATATGTTTTACAGTCATAGTTGGCATCAAAGGTGAGCGGGGAAATGATCATCTAAAATACCATTAAATGTTTACCACGCAAAAAACAAATCTGGTTACAACAATGTATTTAATTTTGCGCTAAATTTCACTTGATAAAAAAAAAAAAAAAAAAAAAAAAAAAAAAAAAAAAAAAAAAGAAGCAAATTGACTATGGACCTAATTACAGACCCCTAACCTTCCTATTCTCGGAAATGTTCTACCTATATGTAAAAAAAAATCTACTATATAGAACGCCCTTTCACGTTTATAATGTTATGAATTGGCACGATTGGCTTGTTCAAGCTTACACAATTCGGCTGGAAGAAAATATTCATTACTTTTTGATTTCTTCTTTGCTTTTGCATTACGCGAATTTGTTGGTAAAAGTGATTTTCTTTTCGATAACATTGTTTTTTTTTTAAGTTTAAAAAGTATTGTAATTTTACTTAAACATTGGTTTAAAATCTATGCAATTTTTCTTATCCTACAAGACTTTACAAAAATCTATTATGAAACAACTTTAAAAAAAGCTATATTTAAAAAAGAAAACAAAGTTTTTCCTATTTTAAAACTAAAAGAAATGTAAAATTAAATTCCGTTTCGAAACGACGATTTACAAATGTGTTTCGATTGTGGGAAAATGATAGAGGAAAAATGCTGTTACTTCGACACAATCATATTAAATCTTTAGCTTTTATGAGAAAAGCAATTTTCTTTTAAAAAATATAGTTATTTTTATTAAGATTTTCTGATTTTCGATACGGATAATTTAAAATTTAAATTAAAAATATGGTATCTTTATGTTAGCCGTGTGCAGACGATAAATCGCCAACCTATCCCATCATTCGTATTGAATTCATTAAAAATATAAATCTTTTACTCATTTCATTTAAAACACAGAACTTTAATTTACAACACATACATTTAAAATACATATATTACGTACATTTAAAATAATTCCTTTCATGTGAAAAAGAAAAAGAAAAAAAAAGAGAAATTAATCACAAATAATTTGATAACCCAAGATTATTTTATTTCAACATCAAAACAAATCTGTTTTATTTTTCTATATATGAATATCCATCATATTCGCTTGCTTTCCATACTTACTCGTATTTATGCACTTTGTATTATTATCAAATATTTGAAAACACACGTTTTATGTCTAATATGACATCATTTCATATTCTGTTTAATTCTTAAATAATTCATTTCCTTTTCATTTTTCACGTGGAAAATTTTCACTTGAAAATAAATTGTTGATTAAAAATTATTACTCAGGTGTTTATTTTATATTGGCAACGATAAAGGTATTAGCAACGGTAAAATAAATTTAACCATTTTAAAAAAAGCTGCAAAACCGGGCCCTTTGGGCCAAACCAACCAAACCAACCAACCATTTTAAAATATACGAAAAAATGTCCATTTATTCTGTATGAAAATAATGAAATTTTTAATTTTTAAGAAAAATATTGATATAAAATAAACAAAAACCAGCCTATATTCATTTGAGGGTTATAATCAACTTATATGCAAAGATACAGGATAATTAAGTGCTTCATTTTGACGCTGGCTTCAGCCTAACATTTGCACACAATCAGATTTATAATATTATTAGGATATATCACTATAGTGTATTACAAGAAGCTTACTATAAGAATATTGTGTGTATAGCATTCATCGGTCATTTATACAGTGACACACAAAAGTATGCTACGCTTTTCCTAATTGAACTAAAATTTAGCATTCTTCTAAGTAGTGTATATACAAATCTATTGATGTTATAAAGGGCTACATAAAAGTGCACAGTATTTCATAAAACTTCATATTATGTTAGACTTTGACATAAATAGACGCTGATTAGATTTTGGTGTAAATCGTTCAGCGGGTGGCGCTGCTATTCTGAATTTTTCACAATTTTCGCTATCGCTGTGTCTCAAGAACTAAATGCATGTAATTTCACCAAACTTCATATTCTGTTAGGCCTTGACAAAAATAGATCCTTAATAGATTTGAGTGTATACTGCTCAACAGATGTCGCTGCTATGCTCTGTTTTTTGCGGTTTCTTCGATAGCTATATCTCGAAAATTTATAGATTGTTATTTACTTTTTGTTGCAGACGATTTGATTTATATAGAAGAAAGTTTGCGATAGCTATATCTGAAAAACGTATAGATTGTCATTTACTTTTTGTTGTAGACGATTTGATTTATATACAAGGAAGTTTGCGATAGCTATATCTGAAAAACGTATAGATTGTCATTTACTTTTTGTTTCAGACGATTTGATTTATATAGAAAAAAGTTTGCGATAGCTATATCTGAAAAACGTATAGATTGTCATTTACCTTTTGTTGCAGACGATTTCATTTATATAGAAAAAAGTTTGCGATAGCTATATCTGAAAAACGTATAGATTGTCATTTACCTTTTGTTGCAGGCAATTTGATTTATATAGAAGAAAGTTTTGTGTTTGAAAGCTGTATTTCAATTTATTTATTTATCCATATATTATTTTTTTTATGGTTTTTAAAATAATTTTCATTGATATTAATCTTTCGAGTATGACCACCTGTGGCAGAGGAAAGGATAGGGGAAAACCCTTGAAATATGCATGACGTCATTAATCAATGACCCCTAATACGTTGAAGTTCAAAAAGAATAAATTTGTTACAAAAGCTATGATTTTTTTTTTTTCAATTGAAAATAAATAAATAAAAAACTCTTCATGAATAAAATAAAGATCTATTACAGAATTCCGAACGACAGTTTAATTTATCCAGGTAAATCTCATCTTTGTTACCTAAGCTGGTATAAAAAGTCACATGCCTCGCTCTCCTGCATCGCGCTTCGTTTCCCAAGGTCACTACTGACTATAACTTTCTTTTTCCTTGATTTCTGACATACCGGTTTATCTTTCGACTTCTCTTTTTATTAGCTTTAGCTTTATTTAGAAGAAATAGCGGATGCATTTTTCTGACAAAATGGTATTCGTGATAAATTTAGACATATTGTCACGAAATAATTTCGTATTACAACATTTCTATATCATCGTAATTAATAAGTCATGCACGAGAGATATAGTATTAGATTTTTTGCTTAAAGGAACACACAAAATGATCTGGCACAGTCACTTTTATCTGGTGATATAAAGGTTTTGCAGATTTGACATTCTAAATTTTGTTCATTATATCATCAGAGTTGACGATGTTAAACTTTATATTGACTAGACCAGTCGTTCACAACGTGGAATGTATGCCTTAAAGGGGAGGGGCGGGGGGTGCAATTTGAGTTTTCAGTTGGGGAGGGCACTTCCAGATTAGCTATTAACTTATTTCTTGTCAGTTCTTATCTGCACAGACATTTTTATCTGGTGATATAAAGGTTTTGCAGATTTGACATCGTAAATTTTGTTCATTATACCATTAGAGTTGACGATGTTAAACTTTATATTGACTAGACCAGTCGTTCACAACGTGGAGTGTATGCCCTAAAAGGAGGGTAATTTGAGTTTTCAGGGAGGGCGGGGGCGCTTCCAGATTAGCTATTAACTTATTTCTTGTCAATTATTTTTATCGTTTTTGGAAGACTAGTTGCTTGCCCTTCCATGCATGTCAACGTTCGGACTCCGTGAGAAAATAAGAGCCGTCGTGGTAGCCCGGCATATGACCTAGGGACCGATTCCCCCTTATGGGGTTTCGCGAACGAAGTCGCCGGGTGTCCCTCGGAGGTTCATCAGGAGTCTGTCCCATGCGGAGGTTTCCCCAGAGTGGGGTTGCTGTCGTAACGACCTATGTCTTCGACTCTTGGTAAAGTGGCTTGGGGGTGCGCTACGGTAAAATTTCGTAAATTTTAATAAAAATTATGGTTGCAAATTTCAAAACTAAAATAAAAAATACCTTTTTATTTAATTTTTAAATTGTTTCATTCACAAGTGCAAAATATTACTGTTACCGGAAAAAAACATACAAAAACTTTTATAAAATAAAAATAAATAAATAAATAAATAAAATAGATAAGAATTGATTATATACTGTATTAATTCTATCATATTTCACACCAAATATTGAATATTTTCTAGACTTTTTAAAAAATAAAACTGCAGGATAAAAATTATAGAAAAACTTTTATAAAAATAAATAAATAAATAAAATAAATAAATAAAATAGATAAGAATTAATTATATAATGTATTAATGCTATCATATTTCACACCAAATATGGAATATTTTCCAGATTTTTTAAGATATAAAACTGCAGGTGATATAAAACATTTTTTTTTCATACTCAGATGAGTTGGCAGAGAGCAAGAAACTCATCTAGATATGAAAGTGAAGATGTATTGCTTATTGGCTAATTCCATGCGTGGATGTAGTGTCAGTCACAAAGATGTAAATGGACTACCAGTATTATAGTAAAGGAAAATTTTACTTATTCAATCCCATATACCTACAATTAAATACAGTGAAGATTTTTTTTTTTTAAATACTGGTGGCCAAGAACAATAAACTTTGGCGGATGTGTGACTTACACTACATTCCTGCATGGAATTAGCCGTATTGTAATTTATAGAAATATGCTAAAAATATATTTGCGACAAATTTTTTATTGTTTAATAAGCTAAAAAAAAGTTGAAGTATGACATTCATATTGTTAACCACTTTGCGATTAGCGGCACGTGTACGTGACTCATAGGATGCACATTTTTTTTTTTTTAATAACACTAATTCTGTGCAACAATTTCCTCCATATCTAATCATCGACTTTCAGCGATTAAATAAAGCGAAAATTACTATTTGGTGGTGACTAAAAATTAAAAGAAGCATACATGGTATCGTTGGGAAGGAGTTAATGTCCTTTTAAGGCTTCACCCGCGTTGCTTTATATAATAAGAATCATATGTTGCAGGGAGGGGTGGAGGGGCATCATGAATTTAAGAATGCTTAGGTGGGGCGTGGCCAAAATAAGGTTGGGTATCACTGGACTTGACTGCTTCAAGGTTTGAAAAGAATTAAGAAAATAGGATAGGGACAAGAGCAAGTCCTTGAATTTTCAGAGAAGTTACCAGTATTTTCTTATAGAAAAACTCGTCTTATATAATGTGAGTATTCTATAAGAAAATACTGGTAATTTCAATCAAAATTCCAGGACTCCGTACGAACTCTGGGCAAGAGTAACTTTTACAAAAGATAGTGCACAAGTAATATGCTCTTACTAGCAGACTATGCCCGCTGCGCTGGTCGGTTTCTCCAAAAGAACTAATAAGGCTACTATAATTTGTGACTCGTGCTGACACATTGCTGTTATCATTACTGTGAAGTTTTCGCTATGGTACTCCATTGTGAAATTTGGTAATTTTTGAAATTCAATATTTGAAAAATGGCATAATCAGTGGACTTGAAATTTATATGAAGAAAAATAATTTTTTTTTTACCTTTCTAACGCAGTTTGTCTAACAATTTTCTGACAAATACTTTTCGAGCAATCAATTTTTTCTGTAACTTCAAATGTTTCATTTTCCGAGATTAATCTGTGGCAACGATTCGCGAAAATCCCAGTCGTCAGCAACGTATAGCTTTTTATTAAAGAGGAATAAAAGACCATGTGCAATGACATACACAACATTTCTTTTACAAGAGTCTCCAAATTGCATGAAAATTACTTTCCTTTGATAATGATGAGGAATGTTACAAAAATTTATTTTAGCTGGACAAGCTAAAACGACTATTAGCGAAAAAAAAATTTTTTTGGTAAAACTAATTTTTGGAAATCCCGTTGGATTATATTGGATTTTAATCCCCAATTTGTCAATTAGCTCACTGTATTGCTGGTATCTTTCTGCGTTTTCACGATATTTGACTGGAATTTTTATAAGCGTTACTCTATAGAATTGATTACCAAATCATGAAAAAAAAAATCTTTGGTATAGTTTGCGCAAGCGCAGGTATAATTTCATACAAATGCCCATATCTCATCAAATATTCAATATATTAATTTTTTAATTGCAGTATACTGTTTCTACTGTTCTTAAGTCAAACGTGTGCTTTATGCATCCTCAAATTTCACGAACAATTTGTCAAAAATGTCAGTAGGTATTCGACAAACCGTGTAAAAAGCGACAGCGTCCGGTGACTACCCCTTAATTTTTGGACAGCAGTGTATATTAATTATTGCTACTAACTATTAATTTCTTTTTCCATATTTTGACACGCCATTTTACATATCCTTTTATTATTTTTAGCTTGATTTAAAAAAATAGTGGAGATAGACTTTTTCTTACAAATTTTGTAGAAACCCCCCCGGAAGATTATTTTTGTTCTAATTCTTGTAAAATCTCTCTCTAACATGAAAAATTTTCTTCAAATATACTAGTGTTCAAATAACCAACCAGTGGGAGCCCTGGATTGATACAATATATCACGATCAGGAAGGGCGAAAAGGCTCTTTTTATTTTTATCTGATTAATAATTGAACATAAATTTTTCGTTAATTCCTTCATTTTCCATGCGTCAGGGCAGGAATATTCTGAAAGGACACGCTTTCTGTGTCCGATATATTTAGTTTACGCAGAATTTAATAGTGACGTCACACGGAAACCTTGAATTTTTCTCGTCTGCCTTATGAAAAAAAAAAAAGATGGCTCTGCACGTGCTAGAGACTAATGCCGTGGATGACATTTCACTTTCATTCGTCATCATTTCCTCAATGAACTGTCCATTGTTTCTTTATTGAAAAAAGATAATAAATCTATTTCTTTTTTATTTATATATCAATTTGTGACACATAAGGACATTAGAAAGGATAAGTGACATTAATAAATCACATTAAAAGGCTGTGGTTGCATAATTCTGCATTCTAATTTGCGTTAATTGATTAAGAATCAAATTAAATAAATCGCGTAAAATAGTAGAAGAATTAACAATTGCATGAAATAAAAAACTATTTGCATAAAATTGGTTTAAATAAATGCACCATGTATGTCTCTACCATTTTCAAAATATATTAGGTTGATGCAAAAGTTCTGTCGTACTTTATTCTTCACATTAGCAATTTTACTACACTTAAAAAAAAAAAAAAAAAAAAAAAAATGTTGATTTTATGGTATAATACTGGCACCCCATCTGCCAGAATTTATACCGCAAAATTAACAGTAATAAACAGTAAAATAAGCAGTCATACGCTACCGTGCATGCGCGGATTTGTAATTTTGTATTTGATAAGAGTGCTAAATATCTAAAACTGTAAAAGAGATCGCCCCCGGGCTTGATGTCAGCTTTACTGGAGGGGATGGAAATATCGGGGGAAAAGAAAGGGGAATCTATACAGTCAAAAGTACTCGTTGACACACCCTTTCGCACTAATGATTGAAATACTAGTAACCGTGACCCATCCCCCGGAGAAAAAGTCTGAATCCTACACTGCCCCCCACGGAGTCGCAAAAGACCCGCCCGGAGAAAAATGCCTGAAGTGAACAGTGGATGGTACAAACCACACTCTGATGCAATTTGTTATTTTTTTTAATGATTTTTTAAAAATGTGAACAGATTTATAAAACACCTTGCGTAGTAAATTTTAACATGATTTTAATTGTATATATTTATTATGATTTTCTTTTGCCACTTTATGACGCTTAGTTAGGAACATTAGAATGATAAAGTGACATGGATAAGTCACATTGCAAGGCTGTGGTTGCATGTTGAATGTGTTTTCCAATTGGTGATAATGAAAGAAAAATTGAATTACACCTAGTACTTTGAGTAACAGAAGAATTAATAGCTAAATATAATTTAAAATTATGTAAAGTATAGTTGCCAACTTTTACGCTTTTTTTTCCACTGAAATTTAATAGAATTTTTTAGCCTACTTATCACATATTTCGGTGATTAAATAAGACAAAATTAACTATTAAATTTTAATGGTAAGAGAAAACGTAAAAGTTGGTAGCTATGTGTACAGGCCTGGGAAAAAAGTGATCACCCCTACTAATTCTCCTACAAATAACTGTATAAAAAAGATTGTATAATAAATCCAATCGACTGAGAAGAAGTCTATTATTAAATGCAAATCGTACATTTTGCTTCGGGATATTAAGAAGATATTCGGGATATTCTACGTATTAAGAATTTCCCAAACTTTGAATTTTCAAATCGTAACATCCACTTTTGATACCATATTTGAGTTCCTTGGATCAAGACAGCCCAGAAAATGGTATAGGTCATATGCTTTCTCGCAAATCTCGCAAGTAGCTTTTGGGTTACCGCGATGTAAAAAAATATAAAATTACAAGGCATTAAACTTGGGTGGGATAAATATTTTTTTGCTGGCAACTAGTATTTTTTACTGGTTACCAGATGTTTTGCAATTTGTTGAACCCTGCTTTTGACTGATCCTATATGGATGACGTTTCACATTCTTACGTCATTAGTTCTCAATGAACTATCCATTGTTTCTTTATTGAAAAATATTATTTTTATTTTAAACCAAATTATGACACTTAAGGACATTAAAAAAGATAAAAGTGACACCGATAAATTACCAGATTCTTTTAAGAAATCCTTCCTTATGGGTAATTTTATTGTAAAATATGCGTTTTACAACTCACCTGTTTCCCAGCAATTATGTCACGAGAAATCTCTAGACAAGAAAGTTACATAACAGACATTATTTCCTTCCTGTATCCTATCAAAGAAAAATCGAACAAAAGAGAATGTCATAATCTATAATAAAATCATACATTATTTTACTTAAAATTTGAAAGGAAAGTCTGATCCTCTTAATTTCAGAAACGTTAACTAAAACGTTTCTCAATTATTCGACTTTTTAAATTTTTACTTCGTTTTATTATGGTCTTGATTTATCCTTAATAATTTTAATGGGAAACAATTCCGTTCACACGGCGCATATTTTTTCTAATATGAGAGACCCTTTGACTACGGTCGGGATGTATAGGTCCCAGTTAGTGTTGCCAGGTAAACTATCGCAAAAAGCGGACTTATACTGAAAAAGATTATATTTATTTTAAAAAAAAATATGACATTTAAGGACGTTAGAAAAGATAAGTTCCACCGCTAAATTACCATATTCTTCTAAGAAATCCTTCCTTATAGATAATTTTACTGTAAAATATAATTTTTGAAATTCAACTATTTCCTCATAACTATATCACGAGAAATCTTTGGACAAGAAAATTACATAACAGGCATTCTTTCCTTCCTTTATCCTATCAAATAAAAACAGAACAAAAGAGAGTGTCATAATCTATAATAAAATCATACATTTTCTTACCGAAATTTTGAGAGGAAAATCTGGTCTTCATAATTGCATAAAATTAACTAAAACGTTTCTCAGTTATTCGACTTTTAAATTTATACGTCGTTTTAGCAGGGTCTTGATTTATTCTTTAAAATTTTAATGGGAAACTATTCCGTTCACATGGCGCACAATTGTTGAATAAGAGATATTTAACCTTTGACAACGAGTCAGGATAGAAAGGCAGATTCACAGACAGATATTTTTTAAAAACATTCAAACCGTGTTCAGGACCTTCTAAAACGTATAAATCCGTCGATAACCGGAAGTCGAAATTCACGAATCCAATACTTTCTTCTATAAATAGAAGAAAGTAAAAAACAAATGATTGGTTAAAAGGTGTATAATATTAAAATATTTAACGTTAAAATATATATAATAAATTCAATATTTTTATAAATAGAGTAAAAAAAAAAAAAAAAAAACGCTAAAAATATGTTGACACAGCTAAATTTGTAGAACAGATGCGTTAATTTTTTTTTCATAGTGAAAGTTTATTATGTCTTTAAGTTAACATTTCGGTTATACACCTTTTCTTTTACACGTCGTTATTTTAATATTTTCTTGAGGAATGTACAGACGGTACTTTTCTGTATTTTTTTGCAATATTTGAAAAAAAAAAAAAAAAAAAGATACGCGTAATACCAGATTTTTTTTAACAGCTTCTATATTAATAGTTTTAT
Organism: Maratus michaelseni; assembly: GCA_963931845.1. Taxonomy (NCBI): domain Eukaryota; kingdom Metazoa; phylum Arthropoda; class Arachnida; order Araneae; family Salticidae; genus Maratus; species Maratus michaelseni. The sequence goes on from OZ007597.1 coordinate 127,334,162, forward strand.
CGCAAAAATTACTTTATCTAGCATACCTGCTTCCATGAAATTAAATCTTGGAAAGTCTTTCGCCGGGAAAACTACATAATACATATTACTTTTCTTCTTCTGTCCTATTAAAAAACAGCAAGTAAAAAAGATATTGTGAGGATATGTAATAAAATCATATAGGGTTTACGGGGTAACTAGGTACTAGTATTTCATTTTTTTTTCTAGCATTATCTTTTTGGTTCAGAACAAATACAAACTAGTCGAATGTGCCAATTTCAAAACTTTCTTCTATCTCGTACATGTTCATATTTCAAAATAACGGAATATGAAGTTTGATGAAATTCCGTGAATTAATTCTTGAGATATGACTATCGCTTAACCCCTTGGGGACGAGCGACACGTATACGTGACACATGAGATGCTCAGAATCCTCGATTATTCCCACCAGTTATTTTTGATTATAAGCTTTGCCTTACTTAATCCTAGCATTTCTGCGATTCAAGTAGGCAAAAATTTCTGTTTTGAAAAGCCGGTGGTAAAAAATTAAAAATTCTGTAAAGGACGCTGGTCGCGAAGGGGTTAAGGTGGTTCTCGAATAATCTGCTGAACAACGCGAAACTTTGTGACACAATTTTTGACTCATTTTTAAACGCAAAGACATAAAATTGACAGGTCTGACTATTGAAGCAATTTGGAATCGAAATGAGTTTTCTATTTTTTGATAAATAAATAACTTATCGAGTTATAAGCGATTCGTGTCACGTGACAACACGTTTTTCTCAATTCTGTGGCTGAAGCATCCGAAATTCGGTTTAAAACTCCAACTTTGACAGTATTTTCTGAAAGATCTCCTGCCTTTACCAAAAAATGGAAAACGAAAGAGATTACAAAGTTTCGATTACAAAGTTTCTGAACAACAACAGCTGTCCATTTCATGCGTTTCTAAGCAAAAATGGTTTAAAAAATGTGTTCGAAAGTAGCCCTTTTGGATTTGAGAACAGCCTTAAATCGTGTAAATCCGGAAAAATTCAGCATAGAAGCGCCACCTGTTGGACTATTTACACCAAAAACGAATCAGCACCAATTTAGTTCAAGGTCTAACTGAATCTAAAATTTTAATAAATTCCACGGATTAGTCTTTGAGATATGACTATCATTAAAATCGTGTAAATACTGAAAAATGCAGCATAGAGCGCCATCTGTTGTAAGACTTCTACAAAGTTTATTAAGCAAGAACGCATATCAACGTATGATCTGATGTTTGATGAAAATCCTTGCATTAGTTCTTGAGATATATCTATCTTGAAAATCGCGAATAATGCAGCAAAGCAGCGTCACCTGTTGAGCAGTATACACCTAAACCTAATCAACAATAACTTAAGTCAGCATCTAATTGAATCTGAAGTTTTATGAAAATCCGCGCATTAGTTCTTGAGACAGAGCTACTGCAGACATCGGGGAAAATTGCATCATAGCAGCGCTACTTAAAGGGCGATTTACAGCCAAAACTAATCAGCACCAATTTATGTCAAGGTGTAACTGAATTAGTGATGGGAGTATTCGAATTCAAAATGTCTGAGGTCTCGATTCAGCCAAGTTCTCGAGTGATCTCGATTCGGACAAAAGTATTCGAATACAAGCCACCTGGCATTTGTGTCGCAGACGAAAACGAAAACTGCGGTTTTCGACTGTATTCAGTTCTCATAGCTCGAGTTTTCTGTTTTCATAAACTGCGTCAGTGAATGTTTGTATTCAAATTAGTGAGGGGAGTATTCGAATACAAAATGTCTGTATTCGCAAGTGGTCTCGGTTTCAGACAGGAGTATTCGAATACAAGTCACCTGGCATCTGTATCGGTGACGAAATCTGCGGTTTTCGACTGTATTCAGTATTTAGTCCTCATATCAGGAGTTTTCTGTGGTTTCATAAAGTGCGCCAGCGAATGCTAGTATTCAAATACTCGGCGCTGTTTGAGACTTTTTTTCTCCGGAATTTTGCGGCGGTTAACAGGATGATCAGCGCTCTTTTAGTTTTGATATTTAGTTTTATTTTTTCAAGCGTACAATCAATTCAACTAATATACATATATATTTTTAGTTAAATCAATCATATGGATTTTAATTTAAGAAAACGATTATAATGAATAACATTCTGTGAATTTGTATTTAAGAAACGTAAATATAATTTTTTAAATTCATTTTTTAAAAATTTTACGATTAAAATAATTACTCATAGTGGAAAATAAAATTGTACGTTCGTAAAATAAGAAAAAAAATCTTGATTTCGCTAATTAAAGACAAATTGCTTAATTTTACGGGCGTATGCAGGGGAGGGCCGGTTCTTCGCCTTCTAAATCTTAGAAAATAATAAGATATAACTTGCAATACTGAGAGACATGGACGTCGGCATAATTATATTTTGGGACGGGCAAGATTTTGGAACACGTGTGGCAATTGCCCACAATCTAGTCTGCTTTTAAAATTGCAGAATATAAACAGGAAATAATCTAAACTAAGATTTTTTTTGTCAGAGTTATCATGCAAAACAATTTTTAAACATATCAACATATAAAGCAATACAAGAATTTATGAATTAAGAAATACTAAATATAAGTTTTTTTTTTTTTTTTTTTTTTACCAACATGTTTTTAAAAAAGGAATTGGAGCAGTTTTTTTTCCGTCAAAGGGCTTTGCCACCCTCAATCCTTTTTTAAAGATAAGTTTGAAACACATGAACATTAACAGGAAAACAAAATTAAAAAATCCCTGACGGCTCGGCCTACAGGCACAGGTAGATTTCGAAGACGCATACCGTGGGGCGCCTGTTTGTCGGGAATTGCGGAAGAAATGACCTTTTTGCCATGATGCGGCATTTAGAAACGCCCACTTCGAAACCTAACTTGTTTGCAGGCGGAGCCGGCAGGGATTGTTTTTGTTTTAATTTTTTTTTTTTTTTTGCTATAAGGGTTGGTTCTATAAAAAACTTGTCAATATAAAAGTTTTAGATAATATTAAGAGGTTTTATAATAAATTTAAGCGGATTTGATATCTTCAGAATTGACGAAGTTATGAATTTGTTTTAAAACCCCTCTTCCCCCCCCCCTTCTTGGGACCATTTTTAATGATATCAAAATCTGTCATACATAAATTTTCGGCCCTTTTCCTAGAAGTAATAATAACTTTAAACGGATTCGATACGTATCATAATTAAGAAATTATGAGGGGGTTTCTGTTTTCACAAAAAGCCCCCTCACCCCTTTCCTTGGATCGATTTTGCCCATTACCGAACTTGACCGAGATTTTATGCCCTTGATTTTATGTATTAGTTTGGAAGAGATTTGTGCAGAATTATGAGAGTTATCGTGTTCATAAAAAAGTGACATAGATAGATAAAGTTTTGAACTGGGGGTGATTTTGTGTTCTGGGAGTCATGATCGGCGTAGATCTGCAAAAAATTTTCAAAAACTCCAACTTAGGGGAGAATGTAATAGGTAGTATTTCTTTCGAAATCTACCTAAAATTATCTTACCCTGGGAGGAGGTGGTGTAGGGTTCAATGGGATAGAGTCATCCAGACAAAAAATTCTTGTTTTTTTTTTCTCTAATAACAATCGTATTATTTATATCAAAACTCAAAAACATTAAAAAGAAAAGAAAGTGTTCTGTAGCTGTAAATTATAAAACGTTACCATAAACAAAAGAGTTGCGTTTGTACGAAAATTAAACATTTCATTTGCTGAAAGAGGCGCTACTCATACTTTTCTAATAGACTGATGTGAATCTGACACGTGATCATAAAAAAAGGCAAACGATTTTACGTAGAATAAACATTCGAAGAGTGAAACAGGCGAAATGTCGTTCCTCGTTGTTTGAAGGAAGTCTGGAGTAGTTTTTAGTGCTACTACATTTGAATACAAAGAATCGATTCTGATTTCGATTCTGAAAAGTTTTCGAAAACTAAGGTATCGATTCTTAAAAGATCTCGAATCGGCTCATCACTAAACTGAATCTACCGTTTTATCAAATTATGTGCATTAGTTCTTGAGATAGAGCGCCCACAAATTTTTTATCAAATACACACAAGGACTGACAGATTTACAGAGAGACATTTTCTAAAAATTGTCAAATCGTGTTCAGGACCTTCTGATACGTACAAAACCGACGAAAATAGGAAGTCGAAATTTTTCATGAATCCAATACTTTCTTATTGTAAAGATAGAAGAAAGTAGAAATAGGACTGATAGCTATAATGAGCGTAGCTACACATACAAGTGTTTGTAATTAAGTGGGTAGAGTTATAAAAAAGTAAATAAACATCAGTAGCCAATTACCCCCGTGTACTCTATTTTATTTTTATTTTAAACTGACAGAAAACCACCTGTATGATCACACAATTATTTGATGGACACTGTTCGCACTTTCTCATTTATACGACTTTTAACTGTGGTCCAAATCATATTTCTAACCATTTAACATTTTGGGCCAGGATTAGCGACTATTTTTATATTCTAGAAAAATTTTCTGTGTGGTAAATATTGCTTGAAAATATCATAGTGTATGAGTATGACAGAGATTTTTTTTTTTCAAAAGTGGTACGAATAGAATAAAAAATAACCGCTCGACGTACGGTGTCTCAACCCCGTAATCAAAAGATTAATGTAAAGTTTTCAGTTTGCATGACGTATAATTTTTTTTATGCATCGCTTTTCTTTTGTTTTAAAAATGATAAACAGACAATTTTCTTTTCCTATTTCTTTTTTTTTTTCAAGTATGAATGGAACAAGAATTTCCCAATAATACTTTATTTATAATCTGTATTCTATACTATAATATAATGAGAGAAAGACTCATTTACGCCCAGCCTGAAACGACAAAAGTCAGGATCTTGAAATTTGAAGATTGCTGTTATGACTTAGGCAAGCAATAAGAAAGGATTTTTGAAAATTCCCCCCGAAGGTGGTTAAAGGGAGAAGGATCGAACGTTTTAGGTCATTTCGCCATACCTCTGCAGCAGTTTTAGGTAAGAGCGTGAGATTCAGGAAAAAAAAAAAAAAAAAAAAAAAAAAAATTAAACATGTATTTCAGCGATTTTAGAAATTCACCTCCTAAGGGGGTTAAATGGGGGGGGGGGGTATGTAAAACAAAGAATGAATCTTACAACATTACAGTTACATAAATAAAGCCGCAACAATAGTTACAACAATGAAATTATGAAATGAAATACAGGGTGATTTTTTTTAAAGTTGTGAAAGTAAAACCCTATAACAAAAGAACCACTGATACAAAGGACCTGAAATTTCACCAGTATGCTCAGAAGGCAATGGAAATTTTTTAGGCGTGGTTAAAAAAAAACTTAAAATTGAACCGACAGATGGCGCTGTAAGTTAACAGAAACAAAGAATGTCGTCAGTGGTAGGAAAACAATGGACAGTACTTTGAGAAACCATCTTCCGCAGGCCTTCTGTCATCATTGGGCTTTTCTTAAATTCTTAAGCGTCCTAAATCCCCTAAGAGCAGTTGCTGCGCTGTCATTATTCTGATAATGAAGTTTCAGTAACAACGCATGGTCCGTCAATGGCACAGTAATTGCAAGGATATCCGTAGAATAATGAACACGAGGTGCGCGTACTTCACGTTTTTACCGCCACTGTTCGTGTGTCGTGTGGAAACTCGTCTCAAGACTTTACCGCATATACAGCGTCATCTGTCGGTGCGATTTTAAGTTTTTTTTTAACCACCCGTAACAAGTTCCCATTGCTTTGGGAGCATACTGGTGAAATTTCAGCTCATTTGGATCAGTGGTTCTTTTGTTATAGGGTTTTACTTTCACAACTTTAAAAAAAGTCACCCTGTACATAACACACACAATACATAACAACAATGAAATACATAAAATACAGCTAAAGCAATCTGTTAGAAAAATAGTTAAACACGTATTTTAGCTATTTTAGCGATTTCGTCGCCAACATCGGCAATGAACCTGAGTATGGAAGATTAGACGAATAAGAATTGCTGATTTTTGATTAGATATTTTGCGTAAGATATTTTTCCAAGGAGGTCGGTCGACACATTGTCCATCCGAACGAAGCCGAGACTTTTCCGCTGGTGTACTGTACTTTGATATGTGAAAGCAGCAAAATAAGAAATAGATAGATAAATTGGTCAATGTCTCCTTTGATGTCAATTTTACAGCACCGTTCATAGGGGTAAAGTTTATCAGTCTGTCTAGGATATCAAGTAAAATTACTTCTTTTCCATCCAAAAAAATATTATTATTACTAATTGCCATTCTCATGTTCGTCTTTGTTAAAATTTCACACTTTCTTAAACTTATTTCATTTGATTTGAACTAGAAATTTCTTCATAACGTAAGTTAAATAAAACCCAAAGAGAATTAAGTTAATATGTTAAATAGTTTTAAATAAAAATTCTTGTATGAAGTGTTTTTTTTAATAGGGTACGAAGAATCAAACCAAAAAAAATTAAAAAGAAATATTGAAATTTGAAAAATTTATAATATGTTTAATATTTTCATTAAAAACTAGACGGATGTGCCAATCTCAAAATTTTCTTCTATCTCATGCAAGATTCACATACACCAAAACCGAATCAGCACCAATTTATTTCAAGGTCTAGCTTTTCTCTTAAGTTTTATTAAATTTTTGTATTAGTTCTTGAGATATGACTATCACTAAAATCATGTAAATCCTGCATAGCTGCACCACCTGTTGCGACATTTACACCAAAACCTAATCAACAACTTATGTCAACGTCTAACTGAATCTGAAGTTTGGTGAAATTCTGTGTATTAGTTCTTGAGATACAGATATCGTGAAAATCATGAAAAAGTAGCATAGCAGCGCCACCGGTTGGGCTATTTACACCAAAATGTAATAATGTCATGGTCAAACAGAATCTGAAGTTTGATGAAATTCTTTGCATTAGTTCTTGAGATATAGCTATCATGAAAATCGTGAAAAATGTAGCATAGCAGAAGTCACCTGATGGATGATTTACACCAAAAACTAATCAGCACCAATTTATATCAGGGACTAACTGAATCTGAAGTTTTATTAACTTCCGTGCATTAGTTCTTGAGATAGAGCGCCCACAAAATTTTTGTCACATACAGACAGACAGACTCTCAGTCTCAAGTATGGTGATGATTATTGTTGGGCTGAAATATTTTAATGCATAACGCATGAATTGAGATAGTTTTTGGGCCGTTCGTTCGTACCATTTGCGTTGTAAACAATTACCCAAAGGTTCTACATCCAGGAAGGCAGACATGAAATATCCAATGAACGAAGACATCTCAGCTGAAAGTTTTTTATTGATATATAGCAAGTATAAGATGGTAAGAATGGGGTGGTCTCGGATGTTAGAGGCTTAGAACAGTTGTTGACAGACCAAGAGCTAGGAGTGATCTGTATTTTGGGCAGTAGATTGTCTCGCCACGATTCGATAATACATTGAGCCAACAAACCGCAGACGCGCAGAAGAATTTATGTATGTTAAGGATAATTAATATAAATGTTTTGGGAGGATGTAATGAAAAAGCTACCACATTTGGCGAACCCGTAATTTTTGTGAATTTTAGAGGACACAGGCGGGCAACCCGGTGGGAAAGGAATTTTAGTCAAAGGAAAGAGCTAAACATTGTATCTGGGAAATTACATTACTTGCACAATTTGTTTATGAACAGAAAAAGGTTGGGCGCCCAAGCAGCTGTCAATGAATGTCCGGAACACATATAATTACATCTGTTATAACCGCATTGGAATTAAAATAGATCTCTAACGTACATGCTGCATTTAATAAAGATAGTCTTTCATATGAGAAAAGGAAGTAACACTTGAGGTTTTAGAATAAGAGATATTTGAGCGAAGAGAATATTAATTAATATATTAAAAATTAAGTTAGGAAGATAATAATTTAGAATAAAGATATGTATAAATGATTCTATATCATATCAAGGAAAGACATTACCTATATATAACTAAATCAATCATGTTCGGGACCCTCTAAAACGTATAAATCCGCCGAAAACCGGAAGCCGAATTTTTTCACGAATCGAATACTTTCTTCTTGTAAAGATAGAATAAAGTAAAAAAAGACGCTAAAAAAGATGCTAACATTTCTGAATTTATAAATTTTATAATGAAAGTATATTATGCTTTGAAGATAATATTAAGTTTACGTAACATTTCTGAATTTATAAATTTTATAGTGAAAGTATATTATGCTTTGCCGCACTCATTTTTATTGGAGAATTAATAGTGAAGAAATATCCTAGGCTTTTGACGGGAAAAGAATTTGTTAGAACATTATCGAAATTAAAAAACGTGGGAAACTGAGGATATAAAGTGTCGGTTTTTGCATATTGAAAATAATTTAAAAGAATGATTTTTTAGACTATTAGGAAAGGTAAATGGGGAATTTACACAGATTAAAAGAAATAAAAGATATTTAAATGCGGGAATAAATAAGAAATATTTAATATAAGAAAAAATTTGGGAAAATAGGTTTTTTAAGAAGAAAATATTCTTATGAAATATGATTTTTACATTCTCTTTATTGGGAAATAAAAAGTGAATATAAGTAGATTAAAATAAAAAAATGTTTTAAATATAGACAGTAATGGAATATTTCAATAAACTAGGATTGTAAATAGAATATTAATAAAAGGAATTTTTTATACAATAAATTTAATAAGGTATAGAATTTTAAATTTTGTAATATAATACTTTTATTTAAAACTTGTAGAAGAAAGACTTTTATATTTATTCAGAATATTATCTGAACAATAAAACAATTAAAACACTAACTTAATAATAATCAAAATCATCCAAATCAACCATGGCCATAAAAAAAAATAATAATAATTATAAAATAAATAATAATAATGTGGAGATCACAATTTTTCTTCGTTAAAATTTACATGCTTTTTGCGTAGTTATTGATTATTGATTGTTGTTATATATGTTATAAATTACCACTTGGTGCAGTTTAATGAATAATATGGTACAAGTAAAAATTTAATAATGCATCACAAAAAAACTGAACTTGTGATCCGCAGGCTGTCTCTTGCAACGACTGATAATCAATAACGAAACAAGTCACATTTTAGTCGCGTTGTGACTGCGGCGCTTGTAACTATTTATAACATCAGTGTAACTTCACGGTAATTGGCTGTAATATGAAGGTATTTATTACAAAAATTTAAATGCATTATACTGCTAACCTTGGACATATATTATCTATCATATAATAAGCACAGATAGCTTAATGACATCTTTTAAATACGTCATAAGGATCAAATTACTAATAGAGAAAAAGATTTGCTCCTCATTGTATATATTAAGTTCTTTCACATCAAGCTACACATCTGGACGTCATCTGCTATAAAAAGATGAAGTGTTGAACTTTTTACAGGGTGCAAAAAATTGCCATCGTAAATAACATTTTCTAAATAAGCATGTCCACAAACAATCTTTTATTTATCTTTATGACATTGTGACATGATTTAAGATAACACGGCGCATCAACGGGTGATTCTTTGAGTTTTTACGAGTGATAATATGTCTTTTTTTTTTTTTTTTTTTTACAAGACGTTACTTGTTAAATTTGTCACCCTTTTAATGAGCATATTTACATTGCTTATTTTTTTTTAAATAATACTTTTGATTTGTAAAGGAAATAATATCTGTGTACTAGTGAATATCAGTAAAATTTACTACACTGGTATCTAAAATTAAAGCTAGAAAAATAATTTTTTTGCAATAATAAACTAGTCGTTGGGGGCCACCGTAATACTCAAACATGTGTAAACTATTTTTAAAATGCATTGCCAATCGAATAAAATCGTGGCTTGATGACGTCATAAACTTTAAATGCTCTATTACTGAATTGCGTAAAAGAAATATCCTTATAACTCCAAAATTGGTAATCATATTAACTAACGGTTTACTGAATCGGATGAAGCGTCTCATTTCCAATTAAAATACATCTTTGAATTGAAATTTGAATGAAATACAGGGTCATGAAAAATCAAAGAGTGTGGAAAATATAATTACAACTATCTCGGTAACTCACTATCCGATCGACTTCATTTTTTATGCAAAATTTATGCTTTTTTATTGTCTTTTCTATTCACTCCTTAAAATAAACAATTTCGAAAATTTTTATATACCTATTATCAGAACGAATATTTCGAGAGTCCGAAAAAAATAGTTCCGGATAACGAGGTTACTGAAATTCATTAAGCTTCTTCCCATTATTACATACTAAGTACATACCAAATTTCAAGTCTCTATCTCAATTTGTTCGGGAGATAGAGCGTTTACAGACACACACACACACAGACAGATTAACGGCAATTTTTTTTCTCTAAAAATATGTGTTTCGGAATCTCCAGTGTCTGAAACGTGTAAATACGTCAAAAAAATTTTTTTTTAGATTTTCAAATCGATTACAAGACTTACCCTATACTACGTATGATGGGTAAGTAATATCCATTTCAAAAGAAGGTGAACATTTTACTAACAGGCCATTTTGGCAAATTTCTAAGTGTAATACAATTAAAATAAGGTGATTCAGGGAACATTCTTTCGATAATAATAAAAATCATGTTCTATTATTATTGTCATTATTAGTAACGGTTAAACAAAGAAAAATTCCAGAATTATGTAAAGTATTATATTTTCATATGACATACCAAAAATTTATGTAGTTAGTGACAATTACAATACAAGTCAATAAGAGCAATAAAGTCAATAGTTCAACAACCAGGCACCGAGCATTGCATGGTTTATGGCTTAGAAACCAGCGCAGTCAATCTTTATTATTAGGTGTATAAACAATTCCTACGCAGCCTTGTATACATTGTCGCTACCATGTCAAACTATCGAATGTGAAAAAATGCATTTTTCATTACTTCTAAAAATAGGCCGATAAAGTAAATAATGGGCCACTAAAGTTTAATAGTATTCCTCACCAGGGATGCCAGTTTGGCCTCTTTTTTTATTCAGAAATTTCGAATCCATACCAGACATTTCAAGCAGAAAGTTTTGCTTTCTATAATGATATTCAATTCATGATTACTTAAAGAAAAATTTGTTTCTCAAAATTTTCGGTATAAATTTGAATAAAAAATAAGGCCAAACTGGCCACCCTGTTCTTCAAAGAAATATTATTAGTACTTTTAATAGACGAAGAATTCTAATAAAATTTAGTGGTGGCAATTGACCCATTTTTAAAAGTAGTGAAAAATGCAATTTTTTTTTATATTCGATTGTTTCACATGGTAGTGACTATATGCAGCTTAAATAATTACAATGTATAAAATCTGAAAAATATATACATATTACTAGGTCTGCTAATGTAGGCTTTACAGGGCTTTACAGATTGTGAACAACTACCAATTTTATTGACAAGAAAAAATTTGCTAATGATGCATGAAGTCCAAGAACTATCTAATGTATTAAATGGTTTACGAATATGAAAATGAAATGTTAGGGGACACGATGTAAAGTAATTAATGGATGTCTCTAAAGCATCACAGACACATAGAGAAACGATGGACATCAGCAAATTCCATTTTATTACCATTAAATAGTTAACAGTGATGGAGTGATTGCCAGGCATCAAAAGGGGCTCATGCACATCTACAATTAATTGAATTTTAAATAAGGTGGATGTATAGTATACTGTCATTTTGGAACTACTCAAACTATTGTGTTTTCAAATATCTAGATTTATACTTTTTCTATCTATGCTAGTAGTGTTATCGTTTCTGAAACCAGAAGTTAACACTTAGTTAAAAATATTCATCTAACAGCAGAAATTCTTCCTCGTTTATGCAGTGTGCATATTAGGAAAGACGTTAATATTTCATATATCAGCTATGTCATACCAACAAACACTATCGGGTTCTGTTGTAAATGTTGTAAGGGCCAGGGTTGAATTTTATTCTATATCTCTCTCTCTCTCAGGCGCACAAACTGGAGTCCATATTCATCAGGTAAGTGGGACAAGTTAACAACCTGGCCAATAGAATAATAAAAGCCAATTTATTTCCAATAGACCCGTTTTATTCCAAAATTATATGGTTTTATTCCAAAAATATGTGGTTTTATTTCCAAAAAACTCGGTTTATTCCCAGTTTTAAATTGGGTTTATTCTAGTATTTGCAACACTACTGGGCACTCTGCTACTGAGAGTTACATATTTTCCTATCTAAACATTTTATAAAAATAAATAAAAACCTGGCCAGTAAAGTAATAAAAGCCAGTTTATTTCAAATAGACCCGGTTTATTCCCAAAAACTTAGTTTATTCCTCTAAAACTCTGTTTATTCCCAGGTTTAAATTGGTTTTTTTTTTTTGTCTTTGCAACACTACTGGACACTCTGCTACTGAGAGTTACATCTTTTCCTATCTAAACATTTTATAAAAATAAATAAATGAATACAGGGTTAATTTTCTAAACTGCCCTCCCAAATCAATCGCGCCAAGGCTGCCGTAGCTGCATTTAGAAATACCTAGCCTCGCAAGTCGCCCAGACCCATCCCCTATTAACCCATTCAGGGACAAGGTACTGCTGTTGCTAAAATGTTCAAATGATTGATTGACACCAGGATATACAGACAATCTTATTTCAAAATAAGTAACAGCTTTTTTTCACATAAGATATAAAAGCAAAATTTTCTTTCAAAATTCTGGTGCCGATGTAGGATTTGGAAATTAAAATTAAGTGGGATATATATGTCCCGCAGCCCTTCGAGAAGTTAAAACCGTCTTTGGATACACTGCTTGTTTAGTCTTTCTGCAGCCTAGAATCGTCTCTGGATAAGTACCGGGTACGTCATAAATTTGTGAAAACTTTAAGAATTCATTTAAAAGGTACAAATGATGCTAACAAATTGCGTTTTGCACAAATGAGATTAGTGGGAGATTGGATTTGTTTAATAACAAAAAACGTTGTGCTTCAAAAAAATACCGATAGATGGCGCTGACATGCATAATGAAGCAGGTGTATGCAAATTAGTGTTATAGTTAAAAAACCGTGCTAGAGTATTTTGTTAAAGACTGTGCTAGAGTATAGTTAAAGACGCGTGTTATAGTTAAAGAAAAGCGTGTGACCACCTTCCGTATCCCATTGCATGAAACGGGCCTTTTCTTGTCTTGACACCTTTAGTCATACGGAAATGCGCCATTTGCTAATTCCTCGCTCTTGTAAAAGAGCTTAACACGTTCACTGCCGGGTTAAAATTACCGGAATTTTATTTTATTTAGAAAATTCGAATTCATACCAGAAAATTCTAATAGCAATATTTACTTTATTTAATTACACACATTTCGTGATTACATTTATGTAATCACGAAAATTTCTTCTTTCGAAATTCCCGGTACAAATTCGTAATTTTAGATTGAAAAACCACGAGTATACTCGTAGTGTAAGCGAATGGGTAAACAAACAATGCTTGACCTGATAACTATTAGCAAAATGCTGGCATCGAATGAAGAATCTATATGCATCGAGGTGTTTTATTGACAGTCTGATTTGCATAAATCTGCTTCATGCTATGCATGCCAGCGGCATCTATCGATAATCTCTTAAACCACAACGGGGTTATTTTTATTATTAAAGAAATTCTATCTCTTTCTAACCCCATTCTTGCAAAGCGCAATTTTTAAGCATCATTTGTACCTTTTTAATGAATTTTTAAAGTTTTACCGAATTTATGGCGCACTCGCTGTATGAAAGAACAATGTATCATAACAGTCATACATTTTGAACATACATTAATTACATATCAATGGAAATTACCGAAGCCATCATAGATGTGGAAAGAAATAAGTACAATAAAACGAAGAAAAAACAAATTAGAAATTGTACGTCATACGTCACAAGTATAAGGTGCTTTCCTACTATAACTAGTTTTATAAATATTCAGATCTTGGTGCAATAGCTGTTGCACTCTCATGCAAAAATGCATGAATGCAAAATTTATTCTATGTGCAGGTTTTCATATTATAGATATTAATTTTATTTTATGAAATTAAGTTTCAATACACTTTTACAAACAATTAATTACAATTATGTGACATTAAAATTATACTATGCGCAAATATCCAATACAAGACAATGTAAAAAAAAAAATCATCGTTATTATTTCACTGAAAAAATGAACTATGTCGTCTGTTATTATGATATGACTTTTGTAATAAAATAAATACATTTTAAATTGGCAACATTTTATCTCTTGTTGACATTTACCGAAAATTCCAATGGAAAACTTAAGCCTAGCTTTGAAAATTTCAGAACTTGAAATCTATATTTAGACTCTTCTTCCGTTTCATATCTATTTCTCCGGAAACAACTATCCAAAAAACTCTCAGTAGATTATAGGATTGCTATAATTAAACAATTTTAGTATACAAATTCGGTTTTTAAATTCAGTAATACGGAAATAATTTGACTTCATTTTAAATATGAGTACACTCTAAAAACGACATTTACAGAACTGAGCAAAAAATGCTCAAATCTGAGTATGAACAAATGACACCATAATACTCATGTAATACAATTTAGCGAGGAAACAAAAATAACAAATGAGCCTCTTTGTTTCATTAGGGGAAAAAATTGCAGAGTAGGTTTAAGGGATATGGATCAAATGGCACCACGCATGTAATTCAATTTAGAGAGCGAACACATTTATCAAAATGATATCTTGTGGTTCATTGGGGGGAAAATTGCATGGGAGGGGGGATTATGAGATGTTAAACAAAAGGCACTCTAAAAATGACATTTTAAAAACTGAGAAAAAAATACTCAAATCTGAGTATGTCGAATAATCAAAATGGCTCTGAATCAAAATGACTCAAGTTTGAAACATGGATATACTTATTTCTGAAAACATGCACACACTCAAGAATAAAACATCATGTGCTCATATTTGTGTATGTCCATGTTTCAAAAATCAGTATGAACTGACTCCCATGTGCTCATTTTTGAGTATGTCCATGTTTCAAAAATGAGTATGAACTAACCTCTATGAGCTCAGTTTTGAATATGCCCATACTTCAATATTCTGAGTATTTCTGGTATTTCGGAATTGAAATAAGCATTGAGTCGTTATATTTGAAACAAAAAGTTTCATAACAAATTGAGAACATCGATTTACTCAGATTTGAAAGTGTCATTTTTCTCAGTGTGATAACCATGGCAACCTAGAATTAATTACGATCATAAGGATTTATTAGAATGAAGAAAACTTTTATTAACCCATTAAGGACCGAATTATTTTTCTCAATACGATAAAAATATTGCGTTTCACACCACTTTTATATACTAGCAATCTAAGTGTTACTTTATCCCGGTGTTTCTTGCATCAAACAAAGCAAATATTTATCTTAAAAACAAACTGGTGTTATCTTAAAAACTGGTGTAATCTTGAAAAGAAACATAATGTTGCGAAAACGCAACGTCAGACTTTATTGGGTTAATATCTTTTTAATTTTTGATTCGATTGTCATAAAATTTGAAATGACTCGACAGCATTCTGCAACGATTGTATATATTAAATTTCAAACCATTCGGTTGGGTAGTTTTTGCGCTGTTATATGCGGACAGACGGACGGACCAGACGACGACTATAAGTGTTAAGTATTATAATTACGAACGCACCTAAAAAGTTTAAAAATTCTCACTCGCCCTGAACCCTTTCTCGACAGCATTCTGCAACGATTGTATATATTAAATTTCAAACCATTCGGTTGGGTAGTTTTTGCGCTGTTATATGCGGACAGACGGACGGGCCAGACGACGACTATAAGTGTTAAGTATTATAATTACGAACGCACCTAAAAAGCTTAAAAATTCTCACTCGCCCTGAACCCTTTCTCGACAGCATTCTGAAACGATTGTATATATTAAATTTCAAACCATTCGGTTGGGTAGTTTTTGCGCTGTTATATGCGGACAGACGGACGGGCCAGACGACGACTATAAGTGTTAAGTATTATAATTACGAACGCACCTAAAAAGCTTAAAAATTCTCACTCGCCCTGAACCCTTTCTCGACAGCATTCTGCAACGATTGTATATATTAAATTTCAAACCATTCGGTTGGGTAGTTTTTGCGCTGTTATATGCGGACAGACGGACGGGCCAGACGACGACTATAAGTGTTAAGTATTATAATTACGAACGCACCTAAAAAGCTTAAAAATTCTCACTCGCCCTGAACCCTTTCTCGACAGCATTCTGCAACGATTGTATATATTAAATTTCAAACCATTCGGTTGGGTAGTTTTTGCGCTGTTATATGCGGACAGACGGACGGGCCAGACGACGACTATAAGTGTTAAGTATTATAATTACGAACGCACCTAAAAAGCTTAAAAATTCTCACTCGCCCTGAACCCTTTCTTTCCATTTATTTTAACAGTGAGTGCTCTTAGTGTCCTTGGCGAAATGTTTCCTCGTCCGAATTCGAAGGCTAAGCTGTATCCTGTAGCCGGAAATCTATCTCCCGGAAGTGATCGGAAAACCTCGCATGAGAGCACACACAATGGGACAATCCGGACGTGCAAACAACAGAAATAAAAATATTATGCTCAGATAATTTTTTTTTGTAAAGAGAAGAAACTCTTCAAGCATGGCAAGTACACTAGAGAAGATTTTGGGCTCCGAAAAAAGAGCCCGATACCGAAAGTACACAGTAGAAAATTGTTACTACGAGGGATAGTCATTAAGTAAGTCACAAAAGATAATTAAATAGTAACTTACAATGATATTCACTTAAAAACTATTTTTTATTTCTCAACATATCCTCCACCAATATTTATGCATTTATATCACCGTTTTATCAGTGCCCCAACACCAGCTGCATAGCATTCTTTGGGTTGCTGTCTCAGCCACATTAGGACTTTAAGTTGAACTTTTTCATCATCTGTGAACATCATCTTGCATCTTCTTCAACAACCAGCATACAGCTTCGACTTAGCTCCAAGCGATTTTCATCTGTGTAGTCCACTAAAAAACCATCTTGGAAGCAAGATGATGTTCACAGATGATGAAAAGGTTCAACTTGTAGTCCTAATGTGGCTGAGACAGCAACCCAAAGAATGCTATGCAGCTGGTGTTGGGGCACTGATAAAACGGTGATAAAAGGGCATAAATATTGGTGGAGAATATGTTGAGAAATAAAAATAGTTTTGAAGGTAATATCATTGTAAGTTATTATTTAATTATATTTTGTGACTTACTTAATGACTTTCCTTCGTATTTTAATACAGTTTCATAATTAATTTTCTCATTTATAAATCTCTTCTTACATAGAAAGAAGTATATTAAACACAAATACTCCCTCATGACAACGTTTCGTGCTTTTCATGTCAATGAAAATGTGTTTAAAACACCAAATTTGTTATTTATACCCAGCCATTGGCAGAAATCGTCAAAACTCACAATTCTTCTTTAAAAATACCATTGTACAATTACGGTTGAAAGACGAGTTCTGTTTTCTGTTTTCCAGAAATCCAGGAAAAGGTCTTCGTACCGACAGCGACGATAGACAAGGGAGATTCCACGGCTTTTTTATGTTACTAACACTGATCATGATTATCATTCATTCTGACTCAACGTTCTCAGATCTAGGAAAAAATTAAATAAATCTAGGGTTAAGAAGCCGCGGAATCTCCCTTGTCTATCTTTGCTGTCGGTTCGAAATCCTTTTCCAGGATTTCTAGAAAACAGAACTCAAGTCTTTCGACCGTAGTTGTACAATGGTATTTTAACCCTTTATATCCTTAATTAATTTTCCAGCTACTTTTTAATTGTATTTTTGCATCATTGGATAAGTTTTGGTGGAGAATCAACATAAGAAAAAGGAAAATAATTTTTATAGTGTTTTAGTGGTTAATTATCCAACTGTAACCACCATAAATTTTTTACCCTATGATATAAAATAAAATAGTAAATTTCAAATAGTAAACTTCAAATAAAATATAGGAAATGTTCACCTGTAGAGTACAGAAAACAATAGAAAATAATAGTACTAAATAACCGGTAATAAACCACTAAGATTACTCAAATGAAGAACAACATGCATGTCAATTCTATTGCAAAATAGATTTCGAATGTAGCGTGGCAAATGTAAAATCCCTACAATGCAAAGATAGAGGATATGTGCTTGAATTTGCCATCTCCTGCCTGCTATCAGAAATACACTTCTTGTGGCATTGTGAATGCCGTTAGGAAAAACGGTCATATTACGAATATATAGGTGTTTTATTAAAGTGGTACTTATAAGTACCGTCCGGATAAAAAGGGTTAAAGAAGAATAATTGTGAGTTTTGAAGATTTCTGCTAGTGGTTGGGTATAAATAACAAATTTGGGTGTTTTAAACACATTTTCATTGACATGAAGGGAGATTCAAAAATCTTTAGGGAATTAGGGAACATTTCCTTAAATCTAGAGAAATTTTAGAAAAGTGAAATAACTCTCCTAAAATTATGGAAAAAAGAGCATTTTATGCCATTTTTAATCATAGGCACCGATTTGACGGGGGTGACATGGGCAAACTACCACCACTTCAGGCGAATTTCCACTACTAAATTTAAAATGATATGTTTGTCTTAATAAATCACAATGTTTAATTAACACAAAAAACTTTTAAAAATTAGTGTTTTTAGTATGCCTTTTCATGCGCGTGAAGTCGACGGCTATGCTTTTAACTGGTATTTCTAGAGTAATACGTAGAAGGACTTTGAGTAATACCAGAAAATCAAATATTTTGAAAAATTGAATCTCGTTCACCATAATATTTACATATCTGAAGTTCTTCAAACACATTCTAAGAATTTCAACCCGCATTGACTTAACTCAAATTGCTTCAACGACTTTAATTATTCCTCTTTGAAATGAATTTTCAGGAATTATTTCTTATGCCATTTGGGATCTCTTTGATTACAATTTAAATAAATAGATCTATGAATATTCGTAGATAGAAAGTCTAACTGTGCAAGACATGATGATTTACAGAAATAAATAAATAAAATAAAATAAATTAGAAATAAGCTTCTGTGGTTTGTAGAAAAAGATTAGAACTTTGAAAATTTTCTCTAAAATAAAGTTGTTAATTAGAAAATTTTTATAGTTATTTAGAGGGTTTTTTCAGTGTTATTTTTCTTCAAAATGTAGTTTTAAAAATATTGTATAAGAGAATTTCGTAAAGTAGAAGTTCGCTAAACCGAAGTTCAATTTTAAAAACACAAATTGCACAAATTGTGCTTATTAGTTGCTAAAATCAGTGTAAAAATTGTTTTAAACTCATAAAAGAGCTAAAATCCTACATGTTTCGGCTTTAAACTTAAAGCCATCATCGGAGAAGAGGAACAACACAAACGACTACTGATCTTTTAATTTTCGACACGAGAAAATTGAAATCAACAGTATGGAAAAATTTAAATAAAATAGCTTATTTTATTTAAATTTTTCCATACTGTTGATTTCCTATACAAAAATTGTTTGTTACAGTGTCCAGTACCAACCCTTAAATATTGTACCATGAATTCGGGATCACCCTATATAGAGTTTTTACAAATATAAAAGTTTATATCTCTGCAAAGAAGTGTCAGAATTGAAAAATTATTTTTGCATCAGATAAATTTGAGCATCTAGTTTCATAATTAACAAAAAATGATATTTTAGTCGAATTTTGCGATTTTGAAAGTGGACTGTCTACATAACTATCGTAAAAAAAGTTATTATTGCAATCGTTTTAAAAATCAGAAAAAATAATTGACAGATTTACACGTTTCAGACACTGGAGATTCCGAAAAACATATTTTTAGAAAAAAAAATTGCCGTCCGTCTGTCTGTGTGTGTGCCTCTGTGTCTTTAAACGCTCTACCTCCCGAACAAATTGAGATAGAGACTTGAAATTTGGTATGTACTTATTATATAATAATGAGAAGAAGCTTATTGAATTTCAGTAACCTCGATTATCCGGAACTATTTTTTTCGGACTCTCGAAATATTCGTTCTGATAAAAGGTATATAAAAATTTTCGAAATTGTTTATTTTAAGGAGTGAATATAAAACACAATAAAAAAACGTAAATTTTGCATAAAGAATGAAGTCGGTCGGATAATGAGTTGAGATATTTGGAATCCTATTTTCCACACTCTTCGATTTTTCTTGACCCTGTATTTCATCCAAATTTCAATTCAAAGATAAATTTTAATTGGAAATAAGACGCTTAATCCGACGAAGTAAACTGTTAATTAATAGGATTATCAATTTTGGAGTTATAAGGATGTTTCTTTTACGCAATACAGTAATAGAGCATTTAAAGTTTATGACGTCATCAAGCAACGATTTTATTCGAATTGCAATGAATTTTATAAAATAGAATAGTTTATACATATTTTATTTTCATATTTTATATTATGCATACCCATGATGGGCAAGTATTATGGTGGCTCCCAACGACTAGTTTTTTAAATGTGTCTAGTTACTTTAAATGCATGTTTTCATGTAGTATCACCAACGTTTGCATCAAATTGTAAATGAGCATTGAAATATACACATAGGCAAATCCAGCCCACACATGTTGCTATGAAATTCCAATCACATCCTCACATACTCATCTTCAGTGCACGTGCATCCATCCGATCATCCTATTTTTCTATCACCATTCCCAGAGATCACTCGGTGAGAAAGTGATCAGGGCGAGGTGAGAAAAGGAACTGAAACTCAAGAAACAATATCCGGAAACGAGAAACACGCTGTGCTGTGCTTTAGATATCTTTTGATATTTTCTAGCGGTAAATAATTGTGCTGTGAAACAAAGTTTTTTAGCTGTGTCCGTTATTACATCATGTGCCAAGCCTTTAAATAAATATGAATTTGTGAGAACTGTTTTCTTGGTGAATTATGAGAAGAATCAGTGAAAAAATAAATGTGTTACAATGCGTACTTGGAAAATGAATATAAATATTTAACAATAAAAGACTTGCAATCGTTCACGGTATTTTTAATGAGTAGAGGCTTCTTATTATATATATATATATATATATATATATATATATATATATATATATATATATATATATATATATTTCTTTAATGAGCGGAAGTTATGTTTAGTGTTTTTTAGCCTTAAAGTGTTTCTCCTTTTACCTTCGCCTTAAGAAATGAGTTTGGCTGAAAGAAAAAGCATGATATAAGAAGAACATAGTTCGAATGAAACTCCCGGCCATATATGGGTTTGAGTTCTGAATACAGAAGTGCCATAGAATTGAAAATTAGCTGTGCCGCATGAAACATTTCATTTTAGCCTGAAAATTGGGAATTCCCGCGAAAATCGAGACGCTGGCATACTTATGTATATCATATATATGTATATGTACATATTTGTTAAATACGGCTGTAACCCGTTCGCGATGAGAGACCTGCACATAATTTTTAATCTTTCATAATCAGTATTTCAAATCAGAAATCTTTGCCAAATATAATCTCTGAAATTTTGTGTTTAAATAAGGCGAAATTTACTGGTCATGGGCATGGATTTGTATGGGCTCATGGTGCCCACCAATAATTTCTAAAATGGACACCTTTTTTTTCACTTTTAATGTAATTTTTTTTTTTTTTACTTATTTTTCTTTTGTTATAGGGATAAACGACATTAGGAAAACTTTTTCACTTTATGTTCTGATTTTTTATTATTATTACAATAAAATGCTTAACGTTTGAACGTTTTATATTAAAAATAGAAATAGAAAAAAATCCATATTCCGAAAAAAACAAGACGTTATTCAAAGTCAAGTTTCGTTGTGATTTTATTATAAACGATTCACGAATATCAGCGAGAATCATCATTTTACAAACGGGTCCATACATTGGAATTTTTACTGGTCTTAATGTTTTATTTAACTTGTGATTTTTTATCAGTATACGATTCTGTTTAATTTCTTTAAAAGGGAGTTAGAAAAGCAACATTAAATTGGTAATCGATCTTTTTATTACACTCACATGCACATATTTGTGTAAAAAAGTGTTGAATCCCACCAATAATTTTCAAAACTGTACAACTGTACTTTTCAAATATTAGTGGGAGACAAATTCAAGGATTCTGAACACTCTTATACGTCACGTTTATACGCGACGCTCCTCGCGAATGGGTTAAGACAAATGTTTTTAATCACGTGTAGAAGATTTGGGGACATTCTACAGATAGAGGTTTTTTTTTATGTTATGGTAAAGATACCATATATATTCCTTTCAAAAAATTAAAGCAATCTATATTTTATGTATTTTATCAAATATATTTTCCCCTTTCTGCATAATCGTAATTCATATACATTCCCGGCTGTTAAAAAGCGCACCCTTTTTATCTTTCTCTTTCAACGAAAGACTTTTAGTCAAAATCATGCATATTGTTTTTAAATTATCATTAACGTACTTATTCGGTCTCCCACATATCAAAAGAAATGAAATTATACAAGGCATAAAATGTTTCCTTTCTCATGGTCAGTTGTGGCTTGCATATATATATATATATATGGTAAAGATACCATATATATTCCTTTCAAAAAATTAAAGCAATCTATATTTTATGTATTTTATCAAATATATTTTCCCCTTTCTGCATAATCGTAATTCATATACATTCCCGGCTGTTAAAAAGCTTTGGATTATGTTTGTGTTCTTCACCCCTGACTTTAAATTTAAAATGTGACCTCACCAATATTCATCAGATTCATTTAAAAAAATCTGAAACTTTGATTGATCAAAATATTACTATTATGGAAGATTGTGAAGTGTGACATCTTTCTCCAATTAAAGAACATTAACTCTAGTGATGTGATTTTCGTCTTCCTTGCTTCACCATACAAAATATAAGGGAAAACTACACTCCAGTTTAGTACTTCAGTACCCAGGAAACGCACTCTGCGGATTGCCAAAACAACCAAGTGCCACTATACCTTCTTGTTTTAACAAATTGTTTCGCTCCGTAAAAGTAAATCCTTTAGGTCTTTTCAAAGGATTCGCCAACTTTGACATCTTCTCAATAATCACCCCCTGAACTTACTGACCACGATAAATTCTTTCATATGCATTGGTGCCGGACTTTTGAACTGGATGTGATCGTTTTCGCACGACAATTTCTAAAGGGTGTGTCATTGGGGCCACAAAACGAAAAAACAAAACTTTTAATTTGCAACTTTTCTGACTATTTTTTTCATTCTGAAAATGCTTGTGTTGGAGGCTGCTTGTGATTGTTCTTTTACTCATCATCAAAAGTTACTATCTTCAAACTTAACCATTTTCCGTGAGATATGCAAATGTGGATCATATAACTAAAGATATCCGAGCTCTTAGGATGAGAAACCTTTTTTTTCCTGAATCATTTATTCCATAAGGTGTACGCAAAGTACTATTGTGAAATATATTCATCGTATAAGACGTGCATTTTTGTGCCTATTTTTTTTCTTCGGCAGTTCGAGAATCTGCAATCTAGGCCTTTCAACAAGTGCTTTTGAACATGTGGTTTTCTTCAATTAGTGATGTTTTCATTCATAAAATCTGCGCCCGCATCTACATTGAATATCCTATTTTATCGTGAACTTCTACTATGTTCTTTTTATTTATTCTTTCCTCAATCATCGAAAAACTTTTTCAAATTGCCGTGTAACTGTGAACTAAAAGAATACTGAATAATTCGATTCCCAATTACGCTGTGCTAGCTAGAATTATCATTATCTGGGAAGAACTTTGGTCTTCGACGCTTATTCATTCATCAAATGATTTCATGTGTTCCAAATACTACTTAACCACAATATATTTTTCATCGTAGTTTTTCTTATTGTTTCTGACTCAAAGAAAGAATACTAAAAGTGATTTGAGAATACGCGGTAATGAAAGATTAATATAAAAGATATCATTCTTTTATTTTTAAGGATTTTCAGTGTTTTTTTGTTAAGAATTTGCAGTGCTTTTTTTTATATTGATATTATTTGCAGAAAAGCGCATGGATATGTTCAGAGGTAAGAATTTTTCTTGTAAAAGGTTGATAAAAAAAAAGAAATTGAACTTTTAATTATTTAATAAAAATCTTATACTGTAAATATTTTAAAAAGATTTTAATAGATTATAATAAGTTTTATTAGGTACAGGTAAGATAAAAGTGCTCTTTTACACTCATAGAGACTTTATTTTGCATTTTATATGACAATTTTATGACGGAAAAATATGTTTTTCTCATATGCTCTATTTTACTATCTCATATTTTTTTCAGTATTTAAAACCAATCTTTTTAATAGTTAAATTTTCTTGAAGTTTTCTATGATTAAATATTTAATGATTTTTTAAATAAATTATCAAGTGTGGGTTGTTTAAATTGTTGCTTTTTTTATTTTGCTTATTTTATGATATTTTACCTGTGTCTAAAAAAAAAAAATAATAATAATAATAATAAAACTTTTAAGGTGATATCACTATGGCTTATTCTAAAAATTGTGATTATGTTGTTGATGACTATTACGGAGACTCAGATTTAGTTGACCATTTCTTTAACCAAATTTTAACTTATCAGAAAATTAAGGAAATAACTAATGAACAAACAGTTGATTATCTTAAAACTAAACTGAAAGGTCCCGCCAAAAAATATTATCTTGAAGACCCTGTACTATATAACGCACAAGACTTTGAATTTATTCGCGATCGCATTCAAAAATTCTTTTCACAGAATTCTTCGGCTGCAACTTTAAACGATTTGAATTGTTTAACTATGTTACCACAGGAGACAGTAAAAAATTTTGCTCATAGACTTAATGTGCTTGTAGCAAAGGTATACCCCGAAATTTTTGACAAAGACGCATTAAATAAAATAAAATACGTTAGATTAATATCTTGTTTACCTTCGGACATTAAAATTAAATTGCAAGAAGAAGGCATCAACACATATGATAAAGCAATTGACAGGGGACAATCTCTACAAGAGATTTTCATAAATAACAATGTTTTGTCTGCTAGCAGTTCGGCGCATGTAGAATGCAATCAATTAGAAAGTAAAATTAAGGAATTAACGGAGAAAATTAATAACTTAAATTTTGCTCAAACATCAAGAAAATCGGAGTCTCCAAAACAATGTAAACATGTCAACAGACAAAACTTTCAGGCTCGTTATAAGTCAAAATTTCATAGAGCGCCACAAACTAGACAAAATAATTGGGCCAGAAATAATGATTGTTGCCAGTTATGTTTTCGTTTTGGGCATATAGCGCAGAAATGTTTCAGATGGCAAAGAGCGAACGCGCGTTATGATCAAAAATTTAGTAAATATGACAGTAAAAGAAATGACAGGTTTCCACAAAATAAAAATTTAAACCCCTAGAGACGTATGCTAAGGCTGACCAGTGTATGTCTGCATGTGAAAATGAGTCAGCACACAGTGATAAATGTTTTTACATTGATAATTCTCTTCCAAAATTGTCGGCTGAGAGACTGGTTAATTCAACAGGTTCTCAAACTTCTCAGCATATTTCCATTGCAAATACAACAGCTGTACAAACTGATTTTCCCCAAAATTCTATTGATTCTCACAGTGTCACTGATACAACACCGACCGATAATTCCTTTCATGAAATTCTTTTGAATGTCAATAAGTACTCTCCCACACTTCCCCTTATAAAGGCCTCCATCGCAAAACAAGATACCTTTTTACTTGTGGATACTGGAAGTACAACTAGCCTCTTATCTGTACAGTTATTTGATAAACTTAAACATGTGCTTAAGTATAAACGTTTAGGGACTGATGTGACTTTAACTACAGTTAATTCTAAGATAGATTTTACAGCATGTATTCGAATTTCATTCAAAATTGAACAAAAACACTTTTCGCATTACTTCTACATTGTTGACATTCCTAAAGAGTATAAATTTGATGGTATTTTGGGATTAAATTTTCTTGAGAAATTTAACATCACATTAGATCTAGGTAACAAAATAATGCAACTTGATAATCTGAGAATTCCCTTTATCTACATAGATGATAACTCAGAATCAGCGGAATGTCATAACGTAAATGTACAAACTGATATCTCTCATAATGTTTGTCTAGTAAACAAACTGGTTATTTCTCCAAATGAGGTAAAATGTATTTCTGTACGCGCAAAACAAATTTCTCATAATACCCCATATTTATTTCAGAATGACATGCTTGTAAAAGACATTCTTGCTTTTGATTCGATTATTCAAACTGATAAATCAAACCCACATGAATTTAAAATTTATGTAAAAAATATGACAACTAAAAATGTTCATGTAAATAAAAGAGCAAATATTGGTTTCTTAACGCCAATTGACCAGATTGTGGAAGATGCCCAACAGCTAGAGGCTGTTAAAAGTAATTTCAAAGAAGAAACCAAACAATTTGTAAATTTCATTCAGGCTTCTACTGATATTTTGAATCAACGAAAACGTGATCTCTCACAAGATGACTTTAATTTACAACACTTACCGAATACTGAAGCTAAACTATTGAAAGAGTTATTATTGAATAATTCTGCTGTTTTCTCAAAATCTATGAAAACGTTAGGTCATACTGATAAATTTAAACCAAACATTAAATTTATTAACGATTTCCCAATTAAAACACTTCCTTTTCCAATTCCTCAAGCACTTCAAAAAGAAGCATTAACACAAATAAACCAATTAGTTGATGCAGGTATCATTGAACGCTCATGTTCGGAATGGTCTTGTCCAATCCTTCTTGTCAGAAAAAAACCTGATGGATCAGGTACACAAAAATTTCGTCTTGCCTTGGATTTACGGATGTTAAACACAGTTGTACAATCTTCTTCATACCCTCTCCCTAAAATACAAAATATTATTTCCAACTTATCTAAATATAAATTTTTCACGTCCCTTGATTTCCAACAGGCCTACCATCAAATTGACCTTCCTTCAGAATATCAGGATAAGGTCACTTTCACGTCTATGTTCGGTTCATTTAAATATAAAAGACTCTGTTTTGGATTAAAAAATGCAAGTGCATATTTTCAAGCCCTTATGTATAGTTTATTGGATGAAATGCAGTTAGAAGGAATTTATGCCTATCAAGATGATTTAATTTTTGGCTCTAACTCATTTCAGGAAACGTACGATAAACTAACAAAAATTCTTGAAATCTTAGGAAAATACAACTTGACTTTGTCACCTTCTAAATGTTCTTTTCACAAGAATAATATTGATTATCTTGGTTTTCATATTCATAACCACACTATTTCTCCAATTCAAGCTAATATTCTAAAAATTAAGTCATTTCCTGTTCCAAAAACAAAAAAGCAGGTAAGAAGTTTTGTAGGACTAGCTACTTTTTATAAGAGTTTAATTCCAGAATTTTCTAAACTTATTCAGCCCCTCATAGACTTATCAAAACCATCCTCAACTTTTAAATGGACAGAGGTGCATCAAAATGTGTTTCATAATATTCAAAAAATCTTTTTTCAACCACCAATGGTACGTCTACCAGATTGGGACAAAGAATTTTACGTGAACACGGACGCTTCGGGTATCGCTATTTCTGGTGTATTATTACAAGAGCATAATAATCAGTTGCTTCCTGTCTCATACTTCTCAAAATCTCTCAAACCCTCCGAAAAGAAATATCCAGCTTTAAAATTAGAACTTATGGCCATTGTAAAATCTGTAAATGCTTTCAATTACTATATCTATAATCGTCCTTTCATAATTTTATCGGACAGTAAACCTCTTGATAAATACAAAAAAACCACTAATCCGGCAGATATCACCACTCGCTGGCTCATGCAGCTATCAAAATTCACTTTTACTTTTAAACATATTCCAGGTGTTTCTAATGTTCTAGCAGATTATTTATCCCGATGCGAATTTACTGAAGAAAATATTGAAACTTTGAATTCTAATCCTAATCTCATTTCTGAAGATAAACAGGCATTACCTATTGTTGAAAATGATTTTGAGGAAAATAACAACAACAAAATTGTGAATTGCTTAGTCATTAATAGTAAAAATGAAAAAGATGCTTTGCTTGAAATTTCTAATGAAACTTTTGTCCAAGAACAATTAAAAGATTCACAATTAGCTCCAATATATGAAGAGATTTTAAAATCAGGTTCTTCAAAAAAATTTCCATCTTATTTCATTCATCCTGATTCTAAAGTTTTAATGTTAAAAAAAAGTAATGTTGCGGAT
The DNA here is from genome assembly GCA_963931845.1 of Maratus michaelseni. Classification (NCBI taxonomy): domain Eukaryota; kingdom Metazoa; phylum Arthropoda; class Arachnida; order Araneae; family Salticidae; genus Maratus; species Maratus michaelseni. Next base: position 127,362,391 of record OZ007597.1, read on the forward strand.
AATACTTTCGTGTATGTAATTATGGTTCCCAATTCTTTAAAACCTAAAGTTTTAACAATATCCCATCTATCTCATTTTGGTTTAGCTAAAACATATGAATTCCTCTCTTCACGGTATTGTTGGAAAGGTATGTACACCGATACTTTAAATTATGTATCTTCTTGTTTATTATGTCTTCAGGCTAAACATCATCGTATACCTAATGTACCACTTCAACCAACATATACCCCTAAACAACCAGGAAATACCATTTCAATTGATCTTGTTGGTCCTTTTAAAAACGGTCAAACTATTCTCACAGTTACGGATCATTTTTCTCGACATATTGAACTGTACCCTCTCTACAATACAACTGCACCTAAAATTGTAAAGTGTTTATTTGCCTATATGACAACTTTCGGGCGCCCTGCCTGCGTATTATCAGACCTTGGGCCCCAATTTCGTTCTTATGTGTATAATACTTTAAATAATACTCTAGGTATTAAAATAAATCACTCTTCTGTCTCACACCCAGCTAGCAATTCTATAAGCGAGAGGATAAACACATCTCTTAAATACTCAATCAATACTTTAATGAAAGAAGGACATTCCTTTGAAAATGCCATTGCTATTCATAAAAATCTCTATAATGGTTCTAAACATTCTTCTACTTCTTTCTCTCCGAATCTTTTACATTTTGGACGCGAATTATCTCTAATATTTGATACATATGATTTAAATGCTAATCAACCCTTTCTAGACCAAAATGTAGACTTTTACAATCTCCTTCATGATTTAAATGGTATTTACAACAAAGCTTATGATAACATAAAAGCATCTCAAATTAAAAGAAACGAATATCATAAAAAAAAGGCAAAACTCAGGCCAATTACTGAGAAAGACATTGTATACCTAAAATCATCAGATAAATTTAAGCCAAGGTATACAGGACCTTATGTAGTTGTTAAGAAACACTCACCTGTTTCTTTTTCAATTCAACAACTGAATTCTCATATTAACAATTCAATTTTCAGAGTTCATATTGACAGACTTTTACTTGCACCTCCTAGAAATAACCATTTATTTGACTTAAATTATCATAATGTCATAACAATACTCCTAGTAATAACAATATTGAACAAAGTGCTCATTCCTATAATTTACGTCCTCGAAAGGTGATAAAATATTAATATGAATATAAAATTTTCTGTTGCCAGATTCATAAATGCTCCTTATCCATGGTAACAGGTGTATTTATGCATGCATGTTATGTAGTATTGTAGTATTTGTTTTTATTGTGATATGGCTGGTCCATTGTTTATGTGTTATGTAGCAGTACTGCAGAACTTGTTTATTTGGCAAAATATTTTTTTTTCCCACCCATATTCTTGTTTAGCAAGTTCGTATAATTTAAAATCCTGTTAAAAAAATAAAATAAAAATAAAAATAAATAAATAGATAGATAAATAAATAAATAAATAAAAATATATAGATAATATAAATTAAGAATAATAGGTATTGTTATAAATTTAAACATTTGATAATTCTATTAACACTCTCTGCATTTGTAAGTATACTTAGCATTTTGTTAAAAAAAAAAAAAAAAATTAATTATCTCATTTGAATTTAATACTCATTTTCCTTTTAATTTAATCTTTGAATTTTTAAATAACTTAAAATAAATGAATTATTTTGAGAATTTAATTTTCGAAACAATATATATTTATCCCGAATGTGACTTTATGCTCTCTTCACTCTAGAACGTGTCTATGGAAGGATTTTTAGGTTTTTGAACAAAAAAAACTTTGATTTATTTTGCATTTTTTTTTAGTTTTTATTCGCCCTTGCGGAATAAGCCCCGTTCAAAATTATTACCCATGTGGGGGTCTTTATTCCATTGTGTATGAGAGCAAAACTTTGTTAAAATTGGTATACCCAATTTTACTATTTTTTCAAACCGTAGATGAACCCGAGTCGCTCCAATCATAGGCGGAGTTTCCAAATATGTGCGGAGCAAGGGGGGGGGGTTACCAAAAATAAACCCCTCTCCCTAAATATGCCCTGTCCCGAATATGACCAATGTCCTAAACTGCGGTCTCTTCCTTGTTATTACAACAAGTTTAAGGGGAGATATTTTTATCGATGCCCATGTCTTGCATCATTATTATCTCTCCTGTGTCTTTACACGAAAACTTTTTTTACGTTTAATATTTTATATATGTATCTTTATAATCTTTATAATCTCTATATTATCATTGTATAATTGTAATTGTGTTTCTTTATTTTGAAATTTTTGTATTTACATTTCATTTAAGATTTTTAATAATCTAGTGCAAACTTGTGAACTTTTTAAGCAAATACAAAAAATTTTGTGCACTAAAGACTCATTTATCATGCTCATGTTTGTTGATAAATAAAATCACGTGAGAAAACCTTCAAAGAAAAATGCAGCTGTAATTTTTCATTCTTGAACTCTTTTTAAAGACTGTGTTAAAAAAAAATGAACAATTAAGAGTTTATTTATATAGGTGCACCATCATATTGTAAAATGAATAAACTTGCAAGAAAACAAACAAAAAAAAATATGTTTGCAGCTAACATTAGTTCTAATATGGATAAAAGACTTTTCAAAGACTTTAAAAGTATATTTTGCTGCAATTTGAAAAATGTATGGCCATTTATCATACTAATATGAAGATATTATTGTAGTACTACATATTATTATTTACATTATTGTATGCATACTTATTTTATTTTTATTATTATTTTCTGCTTTGATATTTTGTATTATATTTACAGGGTGACATTCTAAATTTTTCAAAATCTTGTGAAGGGGTGATATATATATGGTAAAGATACCATATATATTCCTTTCAAAAAATTAAAGCAATCTATATTTTATGTATTTTATCAAATATATTTTCCCCTTTCTGCATAATCGTAATTCATATACATTCCCGGCTGTTAAAAAGCGCACCCTTTTTATCTTTCTCTTTCAACGAAAGACTTTTAGTCAAAATCATGCATATTGTTTTTAAATTATCATTAACGTACTTATTCGGTCTCCCACATATCAAAAGAAATGAAATTATACAAGGCATAAAATGTTTCCTTTCTCATGGTCAGTTGTGGCTTGCATATTGAATCCAGATGTCTATAGCATTTCTATGGCGCCTTTGAGGCATTTCTCGAAAGCCCTGTTCCCAAAACAATAATTAACGGTAAAATTCTTAATCTCTCTTTTTAGCCAAAGTGCAATCTTCGCCAAAAGATTTTTCCCTTCCAATGACGTCAATTATGAAGTTGATATGTGTATAAGTAACGGTTACATTTCCCACGAAAAAAAATACGATTCTCTTGGCTTGAAATGTATCTCGCTTGGCGTGTTTTTCCTTGCGCCCACTTTCATATCGGATAGTAACACTTGCCCTCTGATCTTCATCTCATAAACATCTAAAAATGTCTTGGCCCCTTTGGCCACCCTTTGGTTTTATAACGAAAAATCACCTTGATGTTCTTAAAACTCTTTGGATTACGTGAACTTGATCGGACCCGTTCAACAGCATTTCTGGATTATTCTTTGGATTATGTTTGTGTTCTTCACCCCTGACTTTAAATTTAAAATGTCACCTCACCAATATTCATCAGATTCATTTAAAAAAATCTGAAACTTTGATTGATCAAAATATTACTATTATGGAAGATTGTGAAGTGTGACATCTTTCTCCAATTAAAGAACATTAACTCTAGTGATGTGATTTTCGTCTTCCTTGCTTCACCATACAAAATATAAGGGAAAACTACACTCCAGTTTAGTACTTCAGTACCCAGGAAACGCACTCTGCGGATTGCCAAAACAACCAAGTGCCACTATACCTTCTTGTTTTAACAAATTGTTTCGCTCCGTAAAAGTAAATCCTTTAGGTCTTTTCAAAGGATTCGCCAACTTTGACATCTTCTCAATAATCACCCCCTGAACTTACTGACCACGATAAATTCTTTCATATATGTCCTTAACATTTAGAGTATATATATATATATATACATATATAAACATTCATTTAAACAGATGTAACGGAATATTTAAGTAATTGTTGTAAAAATAATAGTTGGAGTGCTACAGCAATAAAAAAAATTTTCCCTGTAATTCTTCTTTCTGAAATATTTGTTGTTTATTGCATTAATGTTAGTGATATCTATATTAATAAAAGAAACATGTTTGTTTGTGCGTCTGTCTGTTGGCAAGGGAAATCTATCGCACGCAGAGAGCAGCAAATTTGGTTCCGGTTAGATGAAAACAGGTCTGAATGCGCCTGAGGTGCAGATTTTCGATTTGTGGATTGCAATTTTTGCATTCGGCGGTACGATTTGTATATTTCATCGATTTTCCAAGTTCACCAGCGGTTTTTAATTACTCATAAAAGCAATCCAAATTCAATCTTTTAGTCCACTATTGTAAACTTTGTGTGCTCTTTCCGAAAAGGTTTATTAGGAATTCGTAGAGCGATTTAATTTTTTACGAATTTTTGTACTCATTTTGCAGAAAACGAGAAGTTTGTCTTTTATCAATCAATATCTATTTGGTACGTTATTCGTCCAATCTTATATTTAATATACCTGTATGGAGCAGACTTTAGGAAATCCATTAAAATTTTATCAAAAAATATGAAATGCCTTTTTAAATTAATTATTATTAAAGAAAGTAAGGTTATCGATTTTTCCTCTGAAATGTGAGGTAGAAAAGAACAATTCAAGCGTGGGTTTCCTACGTAACCCTTTTAATCGTCAAAAATCGTTACAATGACGACACAGTGACCTCGCGGCCGGGAGCAATTGTTTTTTCATTTGAGGCATGAAAAAATATGAGCTAAGTTTTTATTCTTATTAATGATCTAGAAAGGCATATGTTTTATCCCACATAATTTTAATCAAATTTATACCAGAATTTTAAACAGCATTTTACTTTTATAACCTTGGTTTAATAATAATAATAATAATAGGCTGTAAAACTGCATTTTCTTATTTTCAAACAAATATTTTCGAAAATTTTGGTGTAAATTCAATATTACAGAAACGCGATTACTTGTTACTTAAATAGATAACCTTTTGATTATAGGCCAGAAATGACGACTATTTGTATATGCAGTCGCACCACAATTTACAATAAAATATCTTTATGGTATTTATCTTGAAAACATCCTAGTATAACTGTATATCAGAGACTTTTAGGTAGCTTTCAATACAAAAAAGTATAAAGCTACCTATTGCAGCCGTTCGGAGGAAAGCAGTTCCGGAAAATTTCGATATATTTTCATCGATCATGACCCCCAGACCCCAAAACCACCCTCCGTTCAAATGTTGATTTATATATATATGACTTATGTCATACGATAACGCTCGTGTTTATAAATCAATTTCGATGAAACCAATTGTGTGTATTAAGGTCACTAATGTCTCGACCGAGTTCGTTGGCCAACTTGGTCCGCCATTTATTTTCAAGATGGCGGCCCTTTAAAAATTTAAAACTAAAATAAATATACAAAAACGTTAAAAATTCAAATTTATTTTTTGCTTACGTGTTAGGCCTTGGTACAAGGATTCCGGAGCATTTTTTGTTTTACCTCTATCTTAAAAAATGGCTGAGATGGAGCAGTTTGAAATTCTAGGGTGGCTGACATTTTGAAACAAGACAGCACATTACAAAATACCAACGATTATTGTATGAGTTTTAGTGAACGCGATTTCTCGCAAATTATTTTCTTTCATTGTTGTAATCATTTTCCCAATCATACGCATAAAACTATATATTCATATCCGTTAGCGCCAAATTCTCGCCAAACTTGGCGACATTTGGCGAAATATCACCAAATTTGGCGACCAAAATAAGTCTTCATAAATGAAGCCAATTTGGCTATAGCTCAATAATTTGGCGAATTTCTTATTCAAATTCAGTATTAACGAATCTTTTGTAAACGGTTTCTTTGCATTTTAGCTTGCTGTTTTCGTGTTTCATTAGCTAAAATTCTAAAACGAAGATATAGGAAAGCTACCTTTTCCTCCCGGTACAGGCCGGAAGGACTTTTTTTAAATAAATAGTATGAATAAAAAAAAAAATAGTCGCTGGTACGACATATGCCCCAGCCCAGTAATCAAAGGGTTAATAGATCTCAGTTTTTTTTTTCTTGTATCGTATAATTTACCCTTTAACTTTTAGTTACAACATTTTCATAAAAATTTACATTCGTAAGGAAAAGTAAAAACCGTACACATCCTGAGTATGTCACATTCTAACCATATGTTTCCGGGTTAAGTGTTTAATAATATTTTATTTGGGTACAAATGAAAGGTTATATATAATCCTTATTTCATACTTTGTAAATTTGTTTTTTCGCAAAAACTGTCGAAATAAGAGGAAAATTAAGGAGTTTAAGGAATGATTTTATAGTCATTGTTTCACGACGAATCTATTGCTAACATTATTTGAATTTGGCTATAGATTTTCTTTAATGATTAGCTAAATTTCTAAGATTAGTCAAAAACTATTCAGAACACTGGTGGTGGGAAAAGTAAAAACCGTACACACCATGAGTAGTCACATTCTGACCATCTGTTTCCGAGTTAAGTGTTTAATTATATTTAATTTCGGTACAATTCAGAGATTATATATACTTTTTATTTCCTACTTTGTAAATTTGTTTTTTTGCAAAAACTGTCGAAATAAGAAAAAAAATTAAGGAGTTTAAGGAATGATTTTAGAGTCAGAGTTTCACGACGAATCTATTGCTAACATTATTTGAATTCGGCTATAGTTTTTCTTTAATGAATAGCCAATTTTCTAAGATTAGTCAAAAACTATTGAGAACACTGGTGGTGAGAAAAGTAAAAACCGTACACACCCTGACTATATGTCACATTCTGGCCATCTCTTTCCGGGTAAAGTGTTTAACCCTTTCAGGGGCAAGTAATTTCCTTCCTGTAACGTCGAACTGACACCGATATTTACGAAGGAATTTAGTTCAAAATAAGGAAAAGCAAATTTTCAACTTTTCCCGTCAAAGTTAAAAAAGTAAAATTTAATTAAAAGTTTCTGGTTCGAATCGGGTGAAAAATTAGGTGGGATATAATATATCCCACCGCCCCGCCCCTCAAAGGGTTAACAGGCTCCCAAATGGTCCGCCAACTGAATACCAATATTTTATAAGAAAAAATTTTATGTTAAATTTCTACAACATTTCCGCAAAAATTTACCTCCGTAGGTGGTTTCTGCAAAATTTGCATGAAAAATCTAAAAGTAAAACTTTTCAAAGAAAATACCGGTATTCAAAAAGCGGATCATTTGGAAGACCTGGTTTATTTATATTTAATTTCGGTACAATTGAGAGATTACACATAATTTTTATTTCATACTTTGTAAATATTTTTTTAGGAAAATTGTCGAAACAAGCCGGAAATTAGTTCATATTGTGTAGTGATATTTATGGTAAATACTTTTGCAATTCTGTTGATAACTCAGACCTGAAAACACACAAAGCTTTTCCGAACAACTTGAATTACAAATTTTTCTAAAAGCAAATCCGTGTAGACTAAGAATCTCAATCTTCATCAAACATTTCTGACAGTCAATCTTTCATCTTTCCCTGAAAAATCTTTTAGATTTTTTTAGAGTTTTGATGAACATAAAATTAATTTACTGTAACATGCTTAATTAAGTCTGAATAAATGTGACCTGCATTGGGTTTTCCAAGACGTAATACTAACTTAATACATCTCAGGAACAGGTTTCTAACTCTTTTGGGTCCATTGACAAAGACAAATTATGAAATTAGTGTCTGTATAGCTAGGGGGGCCTTTAAAAAATCGTGCTTCAAATAATGAAGAGGAGATATGACCTTGGTAATCCCTGGTATATCATTGCAACATAAGGGTGCAAAGGGTTTCTTTTTTATATTTATCAATATATATATACGTATGTGTATTTTAATCATTCCTATGAGTTGAAATAGATTATTTAAGTAATGTATTGGTATCTAATTTAATCGATTTAAACTTTTGATTACGGGTCAGGGATAGGCGACTATTTTTATATTCAATCGTACCACAATTTGCAAAGGAAATGCTTTGTGGTAGATATCTCTTGAAAATATCCAAGTATAAGTGATTGGAAGAGATTATTTTTCAAAAAGTGGTACAAATAGAAAAAGAAACATTCGATGGGACATACGTTGCCTCAACCCTGTAATCAAAGGGCTGACTGGGATATCAGTAAAGAGGACACTCATGTATTATTGTTTGGAAATAGTGGTAGACAAAACAATAAATAAAATATTCACCTGTGGCAACCCTTTGTTTGCAATTTTCAAGTGAGCTGTAATACCAGATGGACTTGATATGCCCTGCGAAAATCGCGCGGGCGATATGTGGAGGGTGAGGGTTAAACAAGATTTGTTCGTAACAAAAGACTCTGAAAATGAAATTTGAGGCTACAATATGCATCCCTATAACAAATAATAATGCTACGCTAACAAATAACAATGTTAAGTTCATATTGGCAATCTAATGGAAATTCTATAAACGGTGGTATACAAGCGCAAACGATTTTTCAGTTTTGGAAAAATTGTAATGTGCTATAATATTTTTTATTCTTGATGACAAATGGGATTATTACTACTTCTCTCATTTACAGGTTACATTGCACAAGAAAATAAAGAAAGAAAGAAACGAAAATGCACCATTTTCGTAAACTGCACTTAAGGCGGTATTCAAAAAAATATTTTTCCACGCTCAACAACTCAAAATTTTGAGACACATTCTCAGACTCATTTTTAAAAGTAACAACAGGAAACTTGGCGGCGTGATTTATAAAGACATTTCTAAAGGCCCCATGTTTTTACTTTTCGTTCAATTAATTAGAAATTGATTTACAGGCAATTATTTTCACAGTACGATATTTTTTTTTGCTTCCAGCGCTGTCGCTTTGGGAAATTCGGTTCAAAATGTCCACTTTGACAGCATTTTTTGAAATATATTCTGCCTTTATCAAAAAATCGAGACAATAAGGACATTATAAAGTTTCTGAAAAAGAGAACCTGCCAATTGAATGCATTTTAGGGCAAAAATGAATGTACAAATGTGTCTCAAAATAAGCAGTTTGGATTTGAATACACCCTTAAAATAGAGATAATGACATGATTGTTTCGAATTTAAACCAGTGGCGCAGCCAGAATTCGGTTCTAGGGGGGGGTTTTGAGTTTATAATAAAGATGGTCGCCGGTTATATGAATCATTGGTTAATGGAATCAGTCTTTTAAATGAATGAAATCATAATGCTTTTCTCCGCAATTACGTTGGTTATGATTCATTTAAACAGCGTTTACAATATTAGAGTTACAAACTATAAAATGCACCAATGAAATAACGCAAAACTAGGTTAGATTTATAAAGTGTTTAAAAATGATGAGAGGAAAACTTAAAGATGGAATAGCACAGTACAGCAAATAATTTTTACATACAAAATAACAGAGTTGGAATCCATTTGTTCAATCAAAAATACACAAGGTTTCATTACAAGAGAATCACGAATTCTTATTCCTAACTTTAATAATAATGAAACAATTTTAACAAAATGTTCAATAGACTTACTTACCTTGCTTTTTGCCAAATGTAACAAGTCATTTAGAACTTTTAGGGCTAGAGTCTTGAAATTTTATATGGATGTTACTTAAAAGACGTAAATGCTCCCCAGAATTAATTTTTTCAATTCGAAATTTAAAAGAATGCAAGAGTAAGAAGCATTCTAAAACTGCGATTTATGTGACACAATTGGTATGAAAACTTGGAATTTGGCATGATGATTACTTTTATGTAGTAAATGCTTCCTTATAACATTTTTAAAAACATTTTAAAAATTAAAAGGACGAAATGAGCTGAAAACTTTCTAAAGGTGTTCTAAATTATGATTTAGTTGAAACTCTAACAGTTTCAGTGTTAAAACTTGAAATTTAGTATAGAGATTACTTTTAAGATAGAAATGCTTGGCATAAAGAATTTATTATAAATGGGAAATTTAAAGGTGTGAAACAGCTGAAAGCATTCTAAATTACGATTTATTTAGAACCTCACATCATATTGGGCCTTTCGAAGACGATCTTTTTTCTATGCTAAAAGTAACTAAACGTCTGTATTTCGACACAATCCATTAAAAGAATCTTGGAAGATCAAAATTACAGCGCCTACAAAAATTTGGAAACGCTCTGATGAATAAAAGTAATTTAAAAAAAATCTGAGAATTTTTCGATGACAATGCAAAAAGAAAGTTGGGTATTTTGGCGTGGGTTTGCTCGGCATCGGCTCATGTTTTCAGTATTAAATGGGACTTAGTCTTTTTTGACGTGACTCTGTGACTCTGTTCTCTTCGACTTTAGTCAAAGACTTAGACTTTTTTCACGGAATTTTAAAGAGGGGTGGATAGAGTTATATTTACAATCGAATAAAATTTCAGACAGTTCGGACAGTAACTTTTTTGTGTTGTTATTTTAAAGGACACGTCGCAAAAAAAAAAAAAAAAAAAAAAAAAAAAAAGAGAGAGAGAGAGAGAGAGACGCGAGAAGAAAGCATTTCTTTTACAGCAGATATCAATATTTTTCCATGGTCTGTAAAACCATTATATTTATAACCATGGCTTAACAAATTTGATAAAATCTGGTAGCCAGTAAAAAATTCTAGTTACCAGTAAAAAAATATAACCTGCTCCCCTCCGAAGCCACTAATTTTCAAAAGCACAAAAGTTTTTTATCAATTAATTGAGAAAAATAATAAGCCTATTGTAGGATTATTAGTTACATAGTTTAGAACAGTTACATCATTTAAAAAGATGGTATAAACAAAGTTTTCTAATGAAATTTATCAAAATTATTTATCAATGAAAAAAAAATTTAAAGGCTGCATTAACCGGTATGTTCAGGAAATGCTGATTGCCGAAGGTTTCAAATGTCTGGACAATTGAGTGCTGCAAAATCTATATCTGATGAGGGGGGCATGGATGAAACAGTGAAGCAGGAAAACAATTTCTGCCTATTTTCGTGTCGAAGTTAGTCAAATAATTATTTTTTATTAATTTAAAATTTGCATTTGTTAAACTTATTTTTACCTAATTAAAAATGCCGAAAATGAGAAAAAATGACATTTATGGTCATTTCTTAGGTCAATTTTTGTACAAAAAATTATAATAATAATAAAAAAAAAAATCGGGTTAAATAACTTGGTGGCTAGATAGAAAAACTAGGTCACCAGTGGCGACCTGGCGACTGCATTTGTCAAGACCTGTTTATAACTGATGAAAAATTTATAGAATTCAGACAAATGGGATTATTTTTTTTAACTATGAAACGAGAGACCCTTACGAGGAAAACAAAACAAAACAAAAAAAAAAAAAAAACAAGAAGGTGTCTTTTAAAAATGCTTTTCTGTCTAATAATCAATATTTTTTAGTGAAAATTTCATTTTAAAATATAAAATTGATATAAGATATATAATCATACAAATTTGAGGTAATTATCATGAGCCCAGGCACCGCCGGACGGATCAGCTAGTATAATTTTAATGACATGCAGATAGCATTCGTTAAAATGTAATAAATGTAAATCAATGCATAATTAATATATTGCTGATCAGTTTAAATTAATGCATGGTTAGCGTAAAATCGTGTGTAATTATATATAGTATTTTTCTAAAAAAATGCGTTTAACGCCTTTTTTTTTTTTTTCAAAATCCATACTCACAGGCAGGGCTTAAATTCTAGGAAAAAAGAGTACCGGAGCTCATACATATACGCTATAAGCTAGAACCCGAAGGCTCTCATCCTATGAAGAAACATATCGGAGACTTGAGGATTCCATGAAAAAAAAAATATATTTTATTTGAAGAAAGATAATTGAAAAAATGAGGCGGTCCCCCAGCACTCAGAACGTCTATATCTTCACATCATGAAAACTCAAAATCGAATGCCTTTTTTTGAGATGCCACAAATTTATTCGCGTCGACCCATAGGGTACAGAAGAAAATTTGTTAGGAAGAAACACATTCTAATTTTTTTTTAACGCAAACCTACAAACCATATTACCATATCAGCATTTTTATAACAACAGAAAACTAACTGTCCGAACTTAACATCTGCAGGAATTTTAGCATGCAGATGTATCGAGAAATAGACGTTGCATTTTATCTTTCTTTATTTATTCTGTGATCCAAAATGTATGCATTAGGAAGGAACGCAGATGCCAAACTGAAAATGAGTTCATTTCTCATATGAAAACCGCAAGCACATACAAAGAAAGTATTTAGACATGTACATTAATTGAAAAAGGATAACTTCAAGCTGCGATAAAAGAGTTTAAGAATTATTGAATTTTAAATAGAAAGGAAAGAGATTTTCTTTTCACAGAAGCGCGATAGAATTAAAAATAGCTAAAAGAGGAACCACAACTAATTTATAAAATTTTAACGATACATATATGAATCGCCATCATAAGCAAGACGTCGTTGCTACATTACCAACAAATGAAATATAGTCTTTAAATTTGTGTACAGACCCCCTACGAAACAAATGATTCGAGAAAAACGCTGATTACGGAAATCTGTTCAATCACAATTAAAAAAATAGCTTTTTATAACTTTAAAGTACTTTTTTAAAATTCTTCCTTTTGCAAATATTTTTTTCCTGGGTACGCACATAGCTTGGTCTTAGATATAACTGAGAGCAAAAAACGCAAAAAAAGCCGCTTGAAACTGAGAGAGACTTACAAATTGTATGTTTTTTTTTCTCTGGAATTCGATGATCCGTTATTGTTTCGAACGTGGAACAAAGACAGAAATGCAATTAAGAAACAGACCACCGTATACTATATAACTCAAAGCGTCTATGTGAGAGTATATGAACCATCTTTTACTATAAGACGTCTCGACAAAGTGACGCAGTCCAAAAATCAAGTTTTGACATAACCTATGCGTGTAATATGCGCTTTCACAGTTTTAAGTAGAATTTTCGCCGTTTAATTGAATCACATTGTTGAATATAATTTGATTTAAGAAAGCGGTGGATTCTGCCAAGGCGGAAAGGCAAAAAAAAACTTAATTTTAACTTTAGTAGTTTTGATTCATATAAGCGGCAATTATAGTAATTTTTTTAGCTCTGGGGGGGGGTTAACCCCTAACCCCCCCCCCCCTTGGCTGCGCCACTGATTTAAACCCACGGACCCCTTGAAATCTCTCTACGAATTCCTTAGATGTGTGTTCTTGTAGTCTGTGGAAGACCTTAGAGATTCGTGGATTCAAAATTAAGAATCTCTTTATTAAATAATCTAGGGTATAGTTAAAATCTGGAAGAGTATTCTTAGATTTAAGGTTTTAATTATTTTAAATAATACATCATTAAATCTCCAATTTCTATGTATAATTATTCCAAATTTTCCTACATATATTAACCAACCATTAACTTCTGTTCACCGTCTGAAATTTAAAATTAATTAACTGATGCTTCATTTAAAATTGAATGCGAAGAAGTTATAATTGTTAAAATATTTCCCTCCATTTATAAACCTACAACTAATTTTTTCTCACCGTTAGAGCACAGTTAAATGCAGAAAATATCCGAGTTATCACGATTGACAGGAAAATACTAAAATTTTATTTTGAAAACGACTATTTTCATATAGAATTATTCTTCTGATTTAATCGCATAATTTCTGTAATTAAATAAGGCGACTATTTCAATATGTAAATAGTGGTAATAAAATTTAAGTATTTAGTAGTGTTAAGTATTTAGTGGTAGTAAAATTTAAGTATTAGCATAATAAAATTTTAGTATTTTCCTGGCAACCGTGCGAGCAATTGCCAGTTTTCTGAAGAAAAAGCCGATAATGAGACAATCTAACTTTAATATAGCTTTGTTCTGATTCTTGATCTTAATAAATTCTCCAAAAGGAAAAAAAAAGTATTGGATCGCAAACGCAAGTAAAATTACGGTCTCCTTTTGTAGTATCAATCATCAACTTCAATTTCTAACTCTTTTGGTACAGGTCATATGCTGCATTATTCATTGAAGGAACTTTTTCTAGCCGAAGGGGTGATTTTTTACGGATTTTCTTTTCTTTTATCATTGAATCTTTTCTTTTATTGAGTACTTGTCAGCCTTTTATTACCTTTCCTGCTTCTACAAGTGTCCCAAATTAATGTGGTTTGAGGTATTTTCTATGAAATGCTTTGACATTATGACCTGTTGATAGCTGTTTAAAAACCACAGCATGTTACGCGTTGGCGTCAGTTTTCTCTGCTAAGGAACTTCTGGCACTAGGAAGCGACAAAAATCATTGGGTGCACAGTAGACCTGATTATCTAACATTCAAATACGCGACAAAGTTGGTTATCCGATACCCCTACTACATACCAACCCCCTCCTCACGCTGGCTTATTGTTACCTGTAGTGCCGAAAAAATTAAAATGTAATTGCAGATTTTGCCCATTAAATTTCTCTTGTTTTCATATTTTTTTCATATTCTTTCTATGGCAGTTATTTATTGTAGTGAGTAGTTCGTTTTTACATTTGTAAAATGACGCTTATAATAAGTCTTCCTGATTATCTAGTGATATTTATTATCCGACATAATCCTAGCCCCTCCAGTGTCGGATAATTAGGAGACCATCTATAATTTATTTCACCGCTGTACTAAAATTAAATTTAGCAAATCTACAGATTAACAAATTTTTAATTATCTAAAGAAAATGTTAATTACGAAAAAATATATTATAATTTTAGCTCTGCAGAGTTTTATTCTAATTTTTGATGAATTCCGAAAAAAAAAAATTTTAAGCTCAAGTAAAATTACATTACATTTATTAATAATCAACGCGTATCATTTGAAATTCTAACTTTTTTAACATACACTGTTAAAAATTTTGTTCTCTGTTGAACCAACTTTTGGTGCTGCAGTAGCTGAAACCATAAAATGGTGAAATCTCATTCCAACATTTGGATTTTTTGAATTAATTGGAGCTCTAAATGTTGGAAGAAGATTTCACCATTTTATGGTTGTTTTCTATAGAAAATGTTAATAACGAAAAAATATAAATTTATCTCTGCAGAGCTTTATTCTGATTCTTGATGAATTCTGAAAAACAAAATTATTAAACTCAAGTAAAATTACATTACATTTATGAATCATCAACGAGTATCATTTAAAATTCTAATTTTTTTAACATACACTGTTAAAAATTTTGTTTTCTGTTTAACCAATTTTTGGTGCTGCAGTAGCTGCAAACATAAAACGGTGAAATCTCGTTCCAACATTTGGAATTCGGATCAATTGGAGCTCTAAATGTTGGAATGAGATTTCACATTTCATAGTTGTTTTCAAAATAAAATGTTAATAACGAAAAAATATATTATAATTTTAGCTCTGCAGAGCTTTATTCTGATTCTGGATGTATTCTGAAAAAAAAATTATTAAACTCAAGTAAAATTACATTACATTTATGAATCATCAACGTTTATCATCTGAAATTCTAACTTTTTTAGCATACACTGTGAAACATTTTGTTCTCTGTTGAACCAACTTTTGGTGCTGCAGTAAGCTGGAACCATAAAATGGTGAAATCTCGTTCCAACATTTGGATTTTTTGGATCAATTAGAGCTCTAAATGTCGGAACGAGATTTCACCATTTAAGGTTGTTTTCTAAAGAAAATGTTAATAACGAAAAAATATATCATAATTTTAGCTCTGCAGAGCTTTATTCTGATTCTTGATGAATTCCGAAAAAAAAAATTCTTAAACTCAAGTAAAATTACATTACATTTATTAATCATCAACGAGTATCATTTAAAATTCTAATTTTTTTATCATACACTGTTAAACATTTTGTTCTCTGTTTAACCAATTTTTGGTGCTGCAGTAAGCTGGAACCATAAAATGGTGAAATCTCGTTCCAACATTTGGATTTTTTGGATCAATTAGAGCTCTAAATGTCGGAACGAGATTTCACCATTTAAGGTTGTTTTCTAAAGAAAATGTTAATAACGAAAAAATATATCACAATTTTAGCTCTGCAGAGCTTTATTCTGATTCTTGATGAATTCCGAAAAAAAAAATTCTTAAACTCAAGTAAAATTACATTACATTTATTAATCATCAACGAGTATCATTTAAAATTCTAATTTTTTTAACATACACTGTTAAACATTTTGTTCTCTGTTTAACCAACTTTTGGTGCTGCAGTAAGCTGGAACCATAAAATGGTGAAATCTCGTTCCAACATTTGGATTTTTTGGATCAATTAGAGCTCTAAATGTCGGAACGAGATTTCACCATTTAAGGTTGTTTTCTAAAGAAAATGTTAATAACGAAAAAATATATCATAATTTTAGCTCTGCAGAGCTTTATTCTGATTCTTGATGAATTCCGAAAAAAAAAATTATTAAACTCAAGTCAAATTACATTACATTTATGAATCATCAACGAGTATCATTTAAAATTCTAATTTTTTTAACATACACTGTTAAACATTTTGTTCTCTGTTTAACCAATTTTTGGTGCTGCAGTAGCTGCAAACATAAAATGGTGAAATCTCGTTCCAACATTTGGAATTCGGATCAATTGGAGCTCTAAATGTTGGAATGAGATTTCACATTTCATAGTTGTTTTCAAAATAAAATGTTAATAACGAAAAAATATATTATAATTTTAGCTCTGCAGAGCTTTATTCTGATTCTTGATGAATTCTGAAAAAAAAATTATTAAACTCAAGTAAAATTACATTACATTTATGAATCATCAACGTTTATCATCTGAAATTCTAACTTTTTTAACATACACTGTGAAACATTTTGTTCTCTGTTGAACCAACTTTTGGTGCTGCAGTAAGCTGGAACCATAAAATGGTGAAATCTCGTTCCAACATTTGGATTTTTTGGATCAATTAGAGCTCTAAATGTCGGAACGAAATTTCACCATTTAAGGTTGTTTTCTAAAGAAAATGTTAATAACGAAAAAATATATCATAATTTTAGCTCTGCAGAGCTTTATTCTGATTCTTGATGAAATCCGAAAAAAAAAATTCTTAAACTCAAGTAAAATTACATTACATTTATTAATCATCAACGCTTATCATTTGAAATTCTAACTTTTTTAACATACACTGCTAAACATTTTGTTCTCTGTTGAACCAACTTTTGGTGCTGCAGTAGCTGAAACCATAAAATGGTGAAATCTCATTCCAACATTTGGATTTTTTGGATTAATTGGAGCTCTAAATGTTGGAACGAGATTTCACCATTTTATAGTTGCAGTTACTGCACCAAAATTTGGTTCAACAGAGAACAACATTTTTAACAGTGTATGTTAAAAAAATTAGAATTTCAAATGATACGCGTATCATTTAAAATTCCAACTGTTTTTACATACACTGTTAAAAGCGTTGTTCTCTGTTGAACCAACTTTTGGTGCTGCAGTAACTGCAACCATAAAATGGTGAAATCTTGTTCCAACATTTGGAATTTTGGATCAGTTGGAGCTCTAAATGTTGGAACGATATTTCACCATCGTATGGTTGCAGCTACTGCAGCACCAAAAGTAGGTTCAACAGAGAACAAAATTTCAGCCACCAAAAGTTGTTCAACCCAACACAAAAGTTTTAACAGTGTTGCATTTCGCATTGAAAAAGAATTTCCTATCCAAAAAGGTTACTTTTTTTAGGACTTTCTTCCCTTTTAGCATAGAAGCTATTCTTTTATTAAATGCTTGCCGATCCTTTATTGCCTTACTTGCTTCGACGGGTATAAGACGCCAAGTCATATATCATTTCAATGAAAATTTTTGACATGATAGCCTATTGATGGCTGTTTAAAACTAACGGCATATTACGTGTTGGTGTCGAATTTCTAAGAAGAAAAGTTTTTGTCAATAGGAAAGGTCAAGAAGTCATTCAATATAGACGCAAAGGCGAAAAATGTGAGTTTGAAGCTATACACCTCAAATTATTTTTCAGAAAATTATATATTAATTGGTTTTTAAAGAAGGTGGATATTTTTTTTTATTATTTAGACATAATATCCAGACAATATTTATTTTGTAATGTTTGAACCATCTGTATATCACTTGGAGCACATTCTGGCTGTTCGAATTTTTTGATGCGCCCAACAATTTTTGTTGATTTCTGTCACTAAATTCAGCAAAGTATAGTTTCCATGCAAAACTGGGCACGGGACTTTTGTTAGAAAATTTAAAATCAGGAGAGCACAATTGTGCTGGTTGAGAAGTTGGTTTAAGGCGGTATTAAAAAAAATATTTTTCCACGCTCAACAACTCAAATTTTGAGACAGATTTACAGACTCTAAAAATAAAAACATGAAACTTGGCGTCGTGATTTATGAAGATATTTATAAGGGCCCCATGTTTTCATTTTTTTTTCAGTTAATTAGAAATTGATTTACAAACAATTATTTTCACAGTACGATATTTTTTTTTTTGTTTCCAGCGCTACCGCTTCGGGAAATTCGGTTCAAAATGTCCACTTTGACAGCATTTGAAATATATTCTACCTTTATAAAAAAAATCGAGACAATACGGACATTATAAAGTTTCTGAATAAGAGAACCTGCCAATTGGGTGCATTTTAGTGCAAAAATTAATTTATAAATGTGTCTCAAAATAAGCAGTTTGGATTTGAATACACCCTTAAAACTGGAAAAACACTAGAGAGAAAAATGATTAACCACCTAACATTTTGGCTCAAACACCGCTCGCGCAAGAGGATTATGCTTGCTTTGTTAGTAAAATCCTTAGGTTACCACTAATTTTTAACTGCAATCTTCAGTCTAATTATTGACAGACATATTTCGATTATATAAGACAGATATTTTAGTACTAAAGAAAAAAGAAATCTTTTGTGAACACACAGACGAAGATAGAAATAGCAAAATTTTGAAAACAACCGGGCAGTTATGAATGATTTGTTTCAGCTAAAACCAAGACCTATTTTCGCATTAATTATATCAAAAATATTACAACTGAGAATAAGAAATTTCAATGCAACAGTTTGTTGATCGAATCATTGACGTGCTCATGGCAATTAATATTTAAGAAATTGAAAAACGACTCTACTATTCGAAGATAAATGTGCAAATAATAGGAAAAAAATATATTTAGAAAATTGTGAAAAATAAAAAGCTGCCGATGATGACAAGAATGCGTGATATAAGGCACAAAAGATGTCTGCAATGCACAAAAATCAATAAATCATTGGATATAAAAATTCTACGTATCCAAATTTTACAGCATTATAACATTTATGGAAAATTATCAAATCATCAAGTATTCAACCGGTCGTTGGCTTTAAAATTCTGTTTTTTTTTTTTTTTTTTTTTTTTTTTTCGACATATATATAAAATTAAGGAACAGGAAAAGAAAAATGTCAAGAAAAGGGGGGAAAAAATCGTGCATTCAAGACCTTTATACCTCCAACCTGTGGCATGCTTACGGCAGTTAAAAAGCAATTACCCTCAAACCTGCTCTGCTCTAACTCAAGAAGTTTGGGTGTCAAAAAATGACTGATCTTTTTTTAAAAGCTATCTTTAGGTAGACCCAAATACGAAACATTGTATTACATTGTATAACAATGTAGTATTCATATCCTGGGTTTGGCCACGATTTATTTTATTTTTATTTTTTATTTTTTAGCTCAAATCCATCCATAAGTTGATATCTGCATCTGATGTAAGATGCAGATACAAAGTATCCATTCTATGTTACAAAGTTTAGTGTTTTTTTTTTTCATTTGTTTATTAATTTTCGACATTCGGTAGAGTTTTCGGAATAGATTTCTGTAATGAGTTTTTAATAACTGTGGTCGTTAGATTCCGACTTGCCCATTTTTTTTCTCTCTCGTCCAATGGGAGTCGTTTTCACACCCATTCATCATCTACCTCGTCTATATTTATAATTTGGAGTGGATAAGTTTAAAGGGTTAAAGTTCTGGGAAAAGTTGCGATAATGGAGGGTTTAGTTGTAGATGCATTGCAATAAGACGGATGCGTATAATTTGGATGGAAATTGTATAAGGGATAAGGCAAGAAGATTATTGAAAAAAAAATGTAAAAGCAAGAGAAACGCCCTTTCAAGTAATTTTTACAGCAGTAAAAGAATTTCTTGAGACATTAACTAAATTGAATGGGTTTTTAATTACAGACATACCACAGAAAAATTATACTTTGAATGTGAAATAATGACTTTTGTCGAAATATCATCATGTATTTAAACATGAAATAGCGATTCGTAGATTGAATAGAGTTAAAAACTTTTTTTGTTGAGTATACCTGTCAAATGAAAATTATTTTTCTGAATGGTCATCTAAGACGCCTAAATATTTTAATTTATTTTTGTAATCATTTGCGTTTTCATAAATTTTTAGTAGGTGTTCGTAAATATATAAATACGTAGTATATAATACGTATATAAATTTGTGTCATTTATAAACAAACAGACTAACACAGAATTAAAAAAAAACAGTCAAATCGCGTTCAAAACCTACTAAAACGTATTAATCTATCGAAAACCGGAAGTGGAGATTTTTCACGCATCCAATAATTTCTTCTTAAAAAGATATATAAAAGAAGGTATAAAGATTAATTCTTATGCAAATAATTAATTATTTGTATTCTATAATAAGCATTCGTTAATACAGTTCTCTTTTTTAAAAAGTTATAAATCATGAAAACTATTTTATAAATGTATTCTCCTCGTTTGATTTGTGGTTGGTATATCTTTCTAAATCGCTGGTAGAAAATCACACTTTCCAGTCACATTTACTAATAGAATATTGTCACTTCTGCTAAACCTGACCTGAATAGCATATCTATTTTTTCTGGCAGCTGGACTATTTTCAAAAAAGTTCTGAAAAAAAAGTCTTTCGCAGAAGCAGTATTAATTTAAAATATAGACCTTTTTAAACAAATGACAAATTTATGGGAAGCAGGCTGCATAAAATCTTGAATATCAGATTTTTGCGTCCAAAAAAATTACGATTCCGGGACATTATGTGCAGTTTATATTTCATTCTAACCAAAGAAAAAAGAAAAGAAAAGAAGGAAAGAAAAAGAGATGTAAACGACTTTTGAGAACCAAGAAGAACTCTGATGACAAATTGACCTTTGACTTAAATGTTCACGAAATATTTCTGAGCTTTAGCGGTCCAGTTTTTAAATCTGTCACCATGAATTATTGCTTAGGCATATTTCTTTTTCATTTCTGGCATCAGTTGAAGACCGTAATGACCCAGTTAGATGTCAGTAAGGAAAAAAATACGCAGTTTTGAATTTCTGCACATTCTTTTCGTAGATTTATAGTTCTGTGGATCAGTACGAAATAGCACATGAGCTGACAAGTTAAAATCTAAATTTTCACATAATTTTAACCTAGTATGCATCGAATAAAAACTTGCACGTTGAGTTTGAGACAATATAGTAAAAATAGCTAGATATTGTTTTAAATTATTTTATTGCAAAGTTTTCTGATACTGCACACAAATGTATATTTTTTATATTGGCTATATAGAAAAAATATACCAAAAGTTTCAACCCATAATTTTGTATAATTGTAGATTAATGATAGATAAATTAGTAGTGATAATGAGTGTTTTTTAATGTTATAAAAAATTAGATGAAGAACTACATTTGTTAAAATATTTCTTCTTTTCTTCCAGCATATCTTACACTGCAAATTTAAACATCCCGAAACAAAATACCAAAACATGACAATATTAGAATTTTTTTATTTTCTTACATATTTTTTAAACAATTTTAGGTCAAATTACATCAACTAATAAAAAGAAATATGCCCAGTTAAACTGAGGGCATTGAACTCACAGGCTATTCACACTAATTGTATATTATATTCTTATTTCAAAGAATTTCAAATAAGCCCATCGAAAAATAAAGAAATCGACAATATATTAGGGGGGTCATCCCCCGTTCCCCCCTTATAATTAACCAATAAACTCCCAAAACTAATCAGGGAAGCCCCTTATTACAATGAACATATATACAAAATTTGAAGCAAATCGGATAATTCTGCATAAAAAACACATTTATCTAAATTAAGGGGGGATTAGCCCCCTTACCCCTCTTTATACTTAACCAATGAACCCCCAAAACTAATCAGCGAAGCACCTTACCACAATGAACCTATATAAAATTTTTAAGAAAATCGGATAATTCTGCATGAAAAACCTATCTAAATTAAGGGAGGAGGATGACCCCCCTCCCCGTTTCCCCCCCCCTTTATATTTAACAAATGAACCCCTAAACTAATCAGGAAAGCGCCTTATCACAAGGAACCTATATACAAATTTTGAAGAAAAATCGCTTAATTCTGCATGAAAAACCCATGTATTTAAATTAAGGGGGGTTAGTCCCCTTCCTCCCTTTATACTTAACCAATGAACCCCCAAAACTAATAAGGGACGCGCCTTATCACAATGAACCTATAAACAAAATGTGAAGCAAAACGGTTATTTCTATCAAGAGTTATCGCGTTACGTACATAACATACAGAACCGGCGGGCACATTGACTCTCAGGCTTTGATAGCCTGTGAGTTAAAAATTATAACTTAGTATTTATATTATTAGTAATTATAACTTAGTAAAATTTATATTTCTAATACCGTTAAATTGAAATGGCTGTACACTGTAAACAAGAAACTAATATCATGCATCAAGGATAGATTATGAAACACTTTCCAACACGTCCAGAATACTTTAAACAAATATTCACTGTTTAATAAGGTAAATAATATACCTAAGTAAACATTTTTGAAAACGCAAAACACATTTGAAAACCAGATTTCAGCAATTACAGACCACAGCCAGAAAAGTACTCCAATTCTTTTGTGGAGCCCTCTATATAATCTATAGATTTGTATATATTCTATATGGTATGCTACAATTTAGTTTATTAAGAAAACACACAACACAGTTGAAAATTCACATTCAGCAGTTTCTGCCAATAGACGAACATATATTTGAATTCTTTTGTACAGCCCTGTATATTACCTTAAGATTTTTATCCAGGCCACATATTAGCTAAAGTTTATTTCTGGAAAAACTGTAACTGTACTGTTAAGTACTAGTAACTAAAACTGTACTGTTCGCACTATGCAAACTGCTGAAATCATACTTCCTGAAATCATCATACATAAGCGGCCATGTATCCAGTCCTTTATGTGGCCCTGTATACATTTTTACTTATATTCTACAAAAATCATTATTATACTAAATATAGTTCAGCTTGAAAACGAATAGCTGAATTTCAAAAAACCTTTAAGAAATTCACATTCATAGATTTTAATGTTTACGAATTTTTTGTGTAGCCCTGTATAAGATCTACAGCATTTATACATACCGCATATTATGCAAAAATTTAGTTAAACGCATACCTAATTGAAGTGCACTTCCAGAAATTACCGCTAATAAACTTCGGATACAGTACTGTATCCAACAAAATCTTTTGTGTCCCCGTAAATGAATGATAAATGCACATCACATTATACAACAAGTATCTTGTAGTAAACCTCACTAATGTATATCAATTTCATCATATATTTGAAATAGTGTAACGTTATTAAAATACGCTACAAACAGTTTTTCTCTGTGGACCATTATGTAACCAAATACTGTTGTGTGGCCCTGTTAAATGAATGATAAATGTTTTATACTCCATATTCTACAGAAAGCATGTTTTAGTACACCTCCCAAATTGATATCAATTTCATTATGTTTCTAATAGTGTAACATGACAAACGATTTTTCCCCATAGACCATAATATAATGGAATTCTTTTGAATTTCCATGTAAACTAATTATAAGTGCTACACATACCATAATTGATATTAAGCATCTTGTAATGTAGTTCACTAGCGTGTATCAATTGAAACAGTTTATCATCATTAAAATGCGCTGCAAAGGATTTTTCCCCATAGACCATAATATAATGGCATTCTTTTGAATTTCCTTGTAAACTAATTATAAGTGCTGCACATGCCATATTTGATAGTAAGCATCTTGTAGTGCACTTCACTATCGTATATCAATTGAAATAGTTTAACATAATTAAAATGCGCTGCAAAGGATTTTTCCCCTTAGACCATAGTATAAGCGCATTCTTTTGAGTGCCCCTGTTAACGAAGTATAAGTGCAACATACTTCATTTTCAATACCGAACATGTCATTACATTTATCACTAAACATATATCAATTGCAGGGCAATCCAAGTATATTTACGTGAATTAGAGCACGGAAAGACAAACCGAATTCATAAACACTTTTCAACTATGTTACAAAGTGTTAAAACAGACAAATGTTATTTTTTAAATTCATTATTTCAGCAGTGAATTACTCCTGTAATCCTTGACAAATAACTAGTGAATTTTTATCATTCTTTTCAAAGCGTAAATCGACATAGTGAGAAATGTCCAAGCCGGGAATCGAACTCGGACTTTTGAAATAGCGCTCCAATGCTCCACCTTTGAGCTACGAGGACGATACCCAGCCTGACATCTCTCACTTTATATAGTACGAGCAGGGAAGACCGAACTATGCTCTGTCAAAATTAAATTTGAGTTCAGATATCATGACCCATGACCAAAATGACCCACTAATTGAATTTTCTCGAACATGTGACTTAGCCCAACAGTCTTCTCGTGCCCGAAAACCATAGGATGCAAAATTTAGTGTAAATTGAGCCGCTTTTTAGATCTTGACCCACAATGACCCAGAAATGACCCACTAATCGAATTTTCTCGAACATGTGACCTAGCCCAATGATTTTCGCGTGCCCGAAACTCGTAGGATACAAAATTTAATAAAAATCGTCAGAGCCGTTTTTTAGATAAAATTAATTTGACCCGCTTTGACCCACTAATCGAAAGTTCTCGAACATGTGACCCAGCCCAATAGTCTTCTCGTGCCCGAAAATAGTTGGATACAAAATTTCGTCAAAATCGTTTGAACCGTTTTTTACATACAATTTGCTTGACCATGACCCAAAATGACCCAAAATGACCAAATAATTGAATTTTCTCGAACATGTGACATAGCCCAACAGTCTTCTCGTGCCCGAAAACCATTGGATGCAAAATTTAGTGTAAATTGAGCCGCTTTTTAGATCTTGACCCACAATGACCCAGAAATGACCCACTAATCGAATTTTCTCGGACATGTGACCTAGCCCAATGATTTTATCGTGCTCGAAACTCGTAGGACACAAAATTTAATCAAAATCGTTAGAGCCGTTTTTAAGATAAAATAATTTGACCCGCGTTGACCCAAAAATGACCCGCTAATCGAAAGTTCTCGAACATGTGACCCAGCCCAATAGTCTTCTCGTGTTCGAAAATGGTCGGGTACAAAATTTCGTCAAAATCGTTTGAACCGTTTTTTAGATACAATTAGCTAGACCATGACCCAAAATGACCCAAAATGACCCACTAATCGAATTTTCTCCAACATGTGACCCAGCCCAATGGTTTTCTAGTGCCCCAAAACGGTAGGATACGAAATTTCGTCAAAATCGTTAGAGCCGTTTTTAAGATAAAATTTGCATATATATACATAACCACACACAAGATTTGCTCGTATTAGAATATATGATATGATTTGTCGGTAAGGAATGTCATCATGAGCACGCAAACTTCTGCGGCAAACATGAGACGACATACAAAGCCCAGCATAAGACACCACATAGTTATTTTTTTAAGTTCATTATTTCAGCAGTGAATTACGCCTGTAATCCTTGAATAATATATACCAGTACCATACTATATACCAGTGAATTTTTATCCCGCTTTTCAAGGCGTAAACCGACATTATATACAGTGAGAGATGCCAGGATTGGTGTCGTCCTCGTAGCTCAAAGATAGAGAATTGGAACGCTATTCTAGGGGTCGGGGTTCGATCCCGGGCTTGAACATTTTTTTACTATGTCGGTTTACGCTTTAAAAAGCAGCATAAAAATTCATTCTCTGGTTATTATTCAAAGACAAATGTTTCTTAATCTACGAAAATATAATGTAACCACCAGCTAAACAGTACAGCAACCTCTTCTGAGTTACCCATTATCACTCAAAGCGTTCTTCATCATTAGAAACCTCAGAAACCAATATATTTTCCGAGGTTTAAAGAATCATTTATAAAAACAAAGTTCTTTTGCTACCACTGATTTCCATAAACGTTTCCGAGTAGTTTTTAATCAGTTTTCTCAAACCGGAATATCATTTTTAGGGTTTCGTTCATCTCACGAAACCCTATTACTCCCGCTCCGTTGTCTGTCCGTCACAGAGCCATTCTCAAAAACTATATAACTTACAGAGTTGAAACTTTGTGTATATAGCCGAATGCCAGCTATAAAGAGCTCAAAATATTAAAATTTGAAAAATTCGTATTATTTTAATAAATACAGATAAAAAACCAAAATTCTAACAGCCTTTTCCTATTAAATTTAAACATTTTTCGTTATAGCAGATGCCAAAAAATAAAAATCCACGATGAAATTCTTTCCACAATAATTAATTTTCTATCAGACGATTTCCACATGAAAAATGAAAATGAAATAAAAAGTTTCATTAATTGAAAAAAAGATAAATATGAAATAAAATTGATTGACGTCATAGTGGTAATAAAACGGAAAATGTCTTAAGATTTCTCAATAATACAAGGAGTATGAGTATGTACACAAAGCATATTAATATCACGTCATTAGAGAATTAAAAAGAAAATCTGACGTCCTATTGGAAGTTTAACGAATTTTTCAGATGTTTGAGAATAATACAAAGCGAGTATCAATATGAGTAATAGAGAATAGTAAATATATGAGTTTGAGAAACATATTGAATCGTGATAAAAATCCGATTATGGAAATATTCGCATATTTTAACATTTTGAAGGTGTACAATTTGTGTAATTTTGAAATTATTTTTTTAAATATCACATTTAGTCCGCATGACGGATATTATTATGACAGAATATAATAGCTTGCTGGTTTAGATATTCGAAAAAATAGACCGGTAAATTTTTACATTATAAAAAACATGACTTTTTGTTGCTAAATGAAATTTTTAAAGAATTAATAATTTATTAAAGACAGGATAAAGTGTTTTGAAAGTAATATTAAACGAAACCCTTTGAGCGATCTTCGATCACACTTACCCACTTGTTTAGAATGCTATTAATTCTCAATTAAACATTTTCAGCTACGTAATTGAATTTATGGATGCAAGCGTAACAAAACAATATTAATTTTAATGTTAAGGTTAATGCTGTTAATTTATCCTGTTTGTCTGTAAAACATGTCTTTTGAGAATGAAAATGTTTATTTGAGAATTATAGCATCCAAAACAAATTATCCGGGTACAGAAAAATGATTAATAGACTATAAAGACTACTCGGAAACGTTTACGAAAATCAGTGGCAGCAAAAAGAAACTTTGTTTATATAAATATTGTAAACCATTTTTTCTAAACAATCCTCAAATTTGCGTGATTATACATTTTTAAAGAAAAATCCTTCCAAACGAACGTTTGGTTTGAGTCTCCAATGCTTTCGGCAGCGTACACTTGGCATTGCCACTGACACTCCGACAGTTTTTGCTAACGAACCTCGAATTTGTATGATTAGAACATAGCTACTGAGTAAATCTTCCATTATCGAAGGATCCAAACCAGAACACATGGCTGTTTTAATGTTATTCTTATGAAACTTTTTTTTTTTTTCAAACTGATTTTTTACCCCAAAATCTCATTATTTCTAAAACAAAATTTTATCAGAAGGTTAGTTTAATGATTGCAGAAGTATTAGATAATGCAACTTTTCATGTTTGAGAAATAAGCTTGTAAACAAATATCTCATGCGGTATGTAAATTGTTTTCAGCTATGCTGAATTGTAAACTTTGTAAACTTTTCAAAAATTAAAAGGTTTAAAAAATTCATGAAGGAAATTGAAGGAAATAATGAAATAAATGTATACTTCTGGAAATGTAAAATATACTTTTTACTTTGGAGAAAAATTTAAATAAAATGGAAATGTCGATTTTCTCTCTTTCTTTCTTTCTTTTTTCTTCTTCTTTTTTTCTGTAATTAGAGATACTTTTTCAAAAGCTTTCTAAAATTTCGGGAGGGACTTCAGCCTCCCGAGAACTCCCCTGGTGACGTGTCTGCATTAAGCAGACACTACTTATATCAAATTTTACATTTACAGCTTGGATTTATTTTATTATCTTATAAATACTTTATTCGTGACCTACTTTTCAAAAATTTCATCGAAAAATCTTTCCATTTGGAACTGTGCTTTTGCGAAAAACAGTCTTAAACACACATTCCGATTTTATAGACTTCATCTTTTAGCATTTTTATGTCTCACTTTTAATACAGTTTCAAATCAGGAAAGTATATTTTTAGATGATAGCTTTAATTAGCTGGAGGTGGTGGTGGGGGGGGGGGGGGGGATGAGGCAGATAAACAAAGGAATTCGAATTGGTTTTTCTTAACAATATAATAAATTATAACACCTTATAATAATATATTTCTTTTAAATGCTAAAAGGTGTAAATTAACAACATAATACAAATTAAAATAACTTTTATAAGGTTGTTTTACATGTTTCGACTCACTCAGAGTCATTTTCAAAAACAAATGAGAATATTCAGTAATTGCACGGGCTTTGAAGTTATTATTTTCTTGTACTTTTTTTACGCACGTTATCTTTTATTTTTACTTGGTTGTTTATTTTCATATCTATGACCATGGAGTAACTCGAACCACAGTTTCGGTAAATTAAATAACGTGCGTAATTTAAAACAAGTTGGAAATTGTACGTCAAACGTTACAAACGAGGTGCGTTCGTACGCACGTTTCAGAATTAAATTCATGATATCCCGTGCGTAGAACGGGTTAAACAGCTAGTTAAGTATATATTTTATGACACTGTTCATACAAAT
The DNA here is from genome assembly GCA_963931845.1 of Maratus michaelseni. Classification (NCBI taxonomy): domain Eukaryota; kingdom Metazoa; phylum Arthropoda; class Arachnida; order Araneae; family Salticidae; genus Maratus; species Maratus michaelseni. The sequence continues at coordinate 127,391,400 of OZ007597.1, forward strand.
ATCTTAACTAGTTATATAAATATTCAGATATATATGTATCAGCTAGTTATATAAATATTCAGATCTTGATGATTTTTAATTCTGTGAAATGAATTATATCGTCTGCAGATTAATTTCTGTCATAAAATAAGTATCTCGGTCGCTTGACGATTTAACATCCATCGGAAGCTCCTATAACAAAAAAGCAAAGATTTAAAAAAAAAATCAAATTTCTTAATAAATATTTTTATTAATATCTCCTAAAGTTTTGATTCGATTTTAATAAAATTTGAAATGTCTCGACAAAATTCTGCAAAGATAATATATTTTAAATTGCAAACCATTTGGTTGGGTAGTTTTTGCGTTGTTATATGCGGACAGACAGACAGACAGACGGACGGACAGACGGACGGACCAAACGACTACTATAGGTGCTACGTATTTATATAATTACGAACGCACCTAAAAAAAGTACAAGAAAATAATAACTTCAAAGCCCGTGCAATTACGGAATATTCTCATTTGTTTTTGAAAATGACTCGGAGTGAGTCGAATCATGTAAAACAACCTAAGAAAAGTTATTATAATCTATATATTTAAAACGCTAAGCGATTTCTTTCGACAATCCGTGAGAACAAACTACTGCATCAAATTACATCATTCTTTTTTTAAATGAAAGATATTTGGACACAGATTTGTTATCGTGCATTCGTTTGTTCGAAAATTTAATTAATTAGCCGTAATTTTCAATTAAACTTTTACTTCTGCTAATGACGTCATAATCGGATAACGCCCACAGTTGCAAGGCATAGAGTTTATTCTCTGAACTCTGTGGTTTGCGAGGATATTAAGAGAAACTAGCCGCCACTGGCGACCAGTTTGGTCGCCCTTAAATGTATGTTAAGCATTGTAACAAATTATTTTTATTCATAATTTATTTTTTTCCTTAATCCTTCGCCAAACCGGAAAAATCTAATAGACAAATCAAGAACTTTTGCGATCGTGGTAGCATTTCGCATATTTTTTGTTGTTATGTATTTCATCTTTCTTGACAAAAACCGCTTAACCCACTTTATAATAAATTAATCATTGTGTGTGTGTTTTTAATATAAAATAAACTATTTCATAATAAAATAAAAGTATATGCTGTTTTAGTAATCTCTAATAGGTACCTGAAAATGGGATTTTCTCGCCAAAATGGCGCAAAACAAAAATTCCGCCAACCCTGGTGCGTCCGTGACAGCTGTTCCAATTTAAAATACATGACGTTCACATTTTTCTTTAAAATAGAAAATAGATAAATAAGAAATATTATCATAAATCAAAACATTTGATTTCAAAATTAAAATATCGTTTCTAATTAATACACACGAAAAATAAAAGCTGACAATTTGTTTCGAAATTTGATCCATTAAATATTATTACATGAGTTCAACCACGGAGTTCAACTTACATCAAGAAAAGATCCGAAGGAAGTTGAGTTGTATGGAACAGAATTATGGTAAACTTTGACTGTCTCACTGGTGCTGATTATTTTTTTTTACACCAGGCAGCGGCCAAAAAATTCATGGTTTAATATTTTAAACGTTCACAACGAATGAATCTTTTTTTTTTGTTGTTGTTTACTTTCATGGATAGAGAATTTGAACAGCGAACCTAATTGAAACTGAAGTTATTGCAGAATGTATACATAATTGAACGTAAGTCATCTCTCAAATATTAATTTATTTTGAACGATCTTTCTAAAAATGTAACTTTTATGCAGTTTTATTAGAAAAAATAATTTTGATAAAAATGGCTGCCTGGCATATGAAAAAGTGAAGCGGCATCCCGGAACTGTTGAGGACAGTCACATGACATACGGTTTTATTATATAGATAATGAATATTAAAAGCACGCGGCTTTTAGACCGAATTTTTTAATTTGCAAGTTAAGTTGCCGTAAAAATATTTATCCGCGTGTTTTAAAAGCGAATAAAAATTCATATTTATTGTGACGTCGCGGGAATATTGTCCATTGGGTTTATTTTATTATTATGCATTATAACTTTGTTGATGCCATTTTTTCATTCCAATTAAATGCAAAATATATTTTTATTTGTATGCATAGTGTTTAAGCATTAAAGTAACGGATATAAAGTAAGTGTAAAAAGTTTGCGAAAGTTTGCGCCGGTGAAAATCACGTTATGCTTACTTTGAAATTCATTTTAACATTGATAAAACTAAAGAGAAAAATGTATATGATTATGATTGTGTCAACATGACTTAATTTTAACTGATTTTTCCACTCATAATTATAAAAATTAGAATTGGAGCCGTCATTGATTTCTTCATCTTGATTGCATACCTTGATTACATGTTACCAATTACTTTTTTAAATTATAGGTTAGAAGATCTCCTTTTTTAATTAAAAAAATCACAAAATTAAAGCATTTCCGGAATTTTAAAATTATTAAAAAATAGAGTTAGGGTAGAAAAACATCTTGAAATAATGATTGTATTTTTAGCTAGAATAAACAATGTTAAGTCTAATATATTTCATAAGAATTATTTTGGTAGGTTTATTCTAAGTTCATTTAACAGTTCCTTATTAGCGCAAAGTCCTATTTCTTTCACTGTGAATTTCTCTTTCGATGTCAAAAAATGGTTTTCGACTTTTGGACGCCAGCCAAAATGCAGTGGCAATTTTTAGAAATCTACAACGGTTGTGACAACAAACGGCGGTATCGCTTTTGCTTTCATCGCGGTTACATCACTTCTAAATACTAAAAATTTCTATTTTTTACTACATTTTACAATTTCAATTCTTACATCATCAATTAGAAAAAAAATTAGCTTTCGATTGAAATTTATTTGAAAACTGCCGCTTAATTTAACGACTTTTTAAATAATTTTCAAGCATGAAGAGTTTTTCAATTCTATGTTATCAATGACCACCAGTTTGCTTCAGTAATGTAAAATAGCCCTTGGGAAAGTTGCCACAATTGAATTTCCAAACCATCATAAAAAGTGAATAATAATAATAATAATAATAAAAACAGTGATAAATCATAAGATCAGATTATCCATAAGATAGAGCATTTTAGCGCTAAACGAAAATCTGTCAAAAAAAAAAAAAAAAAAAACTATTTTTAGTTTATGAATAGCATAAAATTGATATGTTGAATTCGTTGATGTATATGTTCCATCAGATATCAGAATATGCTAGGAATTGTATTTTTATATTTTATTACATTTGCCAACTGTATATAAGAGGGAAAATATCCCCGACTCTGATGGAAAAGAGATAATCATTCTGATTATGTAAAGGAACCGAAGAAAAAATACAAATAAATTACACTTGAAAACATTAAAAATCTCCCTCATCGGCCGATTGATTTATTACTGTAAAAAAATTACATAAAAACTGATTAGCTTAAAACAATGGATGCGTTTTAAAAGATATGGATTTGAAACGAACAATGATTAAAGAGGACATTTTAAAACTTTTAATTTAAACATTTTAAAACTTTTTTAACGTCGAATTTCGACGGTGCTTTTGCGCAAATGCAATGCACATGCTCATAGAGGCTCATTCGGTTGCATTATCACAGGTGTGGGGGGAGGGAGATGTGTGCTTTATTTACTATGTTCTTTTATTTACTGAATATGAGATGACCGTAGGAATATACTATTTGTATATACTTCATAGGTCCATGAAATTTTTTTCTTGCCGTGGGGAGTATGGCGGTTTTGTCAAACTGATTTGCATTACACAGTTGTTTACGGATTGTTTGTTTGGAGTTTGCATCGGAAATAGTACTATATTTGACTGGGGAAAAAAACTTTTAAAATAAAATATTTGAAAGACTGTTTCATACGCACCCCTTTTTTTAATAATAAAGAAGCTTATTTTACTGATATTGTTATAGTATTTTTTTCCGTCAAATTCTGACGGGTTCCATCTAGTTTGTATTATGTTGTTAATTTACACCTTTTAGCATTTAAAAGAACTATATTAGTTTTTCTTACAAAATAATTGACGCGTCCGGTGTTGCAATATTTTAAAGGCTAAAAAGCAGAAAATAAAGTATAAGATAAAGAATAAAGAATGTAAAATTTATTTTAAAAAATGCAAATTTTTAATAGTTTAATATCAGTTAATTTACGATTATGCGTTAATAAATCAATTAAGAAACGCTAAAGAGATAGTTTATATACTGTAGCATTTTTTTCTTTCCTGTCGCCTTATTTTAAATAAATAGGTCAAGTACGAGTATAACTCGCGCTCAAAAAGGGTTCCGTACATTACATTTATTAATTAATAAACTCCTACTACCGCTAATTTTTTCATAATTTTTTGGAAATAGGAGGGGTGAGGGGGGGGGACACATTTTTCCCGTATACTTTCGACGATATCTCTGAAAATGTAACACCTAAAATTAAAACAAATATATTTTTGAGTTCAATGTTATGAGATCTTCCGAACGATACCCTAAACGATATATAAAAAGAAAGTTCTTTTTTTTTTTTCAAGTAACTTAATTAATATTTCGGCTAATTACCGACAACTGTTTTCGAAAATCATTATCAAATATCCTTGGATGATTTTGCATCGATAGATATCTCGAGCGCCCGTCAACCCCCCCCCCCCCCCCCCCCCTGCTGACCGCCCGAAAAATAACATTTATGTGTGACGAAAAAAATGCGTTTTTCTCAAAAACTATGTTACCTAGGAAAATCGCTATAGTTTTCCTGCAAGGTTTAAATAAACTCCTACTACCCCTATTTTTTTCATAAATTTAGTTTCAGTAGGTTCGGAAATAGAGGGGGGGATATTATTAAAAGAACAGTCATATATTTTTGCAGTGCATTTTCGACTATATCTCTGAAAATATAATACCTAAAATTTAAACAAATATATTTTTGAGTTCGATATTACGAGATCTTTCACACGATACCCCACATGATATTCAAAAAAGAAAACTTTTTTTTCAAGTAACTTAGTTAGCCCCTAAATTTTTCCTAAATATATTTGTGAATGACTAATAATCGAAAAATATGTGGTTAAAAAGGCTTTATAACTCTCCCAAGTTTGAACTTTCCACATCCCATCGTTTACGAGAAAAAGGGCTATGGCAGACAGACGGACAGATACAGGAAGGATCTTATAATTTTTTTTTTTTTTACTTTTTAAGTACGGAACCCTAAAAAGAAACAGGGCAAAAATAATATATATTTTAATAAATTCACTTGCTTGCGCTGTCTACCAAGCGTAAGAAAAACAGTGAATTTTTCGTAATCGAGTTAGGTGTCAAACCCAAATTAATATATTATAACGGAAATTTTAAGGGGGGGGGGGACCATGAATTGTAGTTTAAAAACTAGGCGTGATTTTCCAGACGAATATTGAATGCTTATAACAGAGAGTTAAAAAAAAATATTTTTACTCATAATTAATTCATTAACAATTTTTACTAAAAAGAGGTTTAACACGTACATTAAAATAAACCAAAATATAAAATATAAAATATCTAAAACCTAGCACTTTCAAGCACAATCGTGCTCGTTCTCAGGGTTGAAAAACAGACATCACAAAGCCCGAGTACCAACCAACCCACCATCTACTCTGGGGTTTAATTTGGAACGGTCCAGCAAGCTTTAGTTTTGGAAAAGGAACAGTCTTTCGGGTTTCGCATGTCTGTTTTTCAACGCTGAGGAGGAGCACGATTGTGCTTGAAAGTGCTTGGTTTTAGATATTTTATATTTTATAGTTTATATTTTGGTTTATTTTAAATGTACGTGTTAAACACCTTTTTAGTAAAAATTGTCAATGAATTATTTATGAGTTATTGCATATAATAGGTGAATTAGGATTCAACATATATTTTTTGATTTCTATCATAAATATTGTTTATTAACTATTTTTAATTTTATACTTATTAATTCTGCAACCGATAATTGCCGAAACGTCAGTGAAGGCTCACTATGGAGACGCGAAAAGTTTTTGGTTTCTGTCTGTCTGTCTGTCTGTCTGTCTGTCTGTTCCGCGATAACTGCCGTAAAAAACTTTGATTGGTGAGGTACCTGGAATTAGCTGTATAGTTTTTAGTTACTTTAGTTCATTCGTTCGGAAAATATAGAACATTTCTTTTTAGATCATAATGCTTTCCTATGGGGATGCAGACGATTTTTCAAATTTCATTTTTATCTGAAATGAAAATGGAATATTTGCATAATGGATTTAGACGTGAAATTATGAATGCTAAATTTTCGATATGGATTTCCAATAGTTTTAAAATTTTGCCGATAAATTTAATAGAATTTAGAAATGAATTGCTTAAAATATTTGAAAATGTTTTTGCGTCTGTTCGGGAAATATAAACATCTTATTTTCATATTTTTAAAAATTTTTAAAAGCGTTTATTTTTACTTACCACTTTAATTTATTCGTTGCTTAGCAACCGTATTTCAAGGAGTATAAAATAATAAAATTCAAGAAACTCGCACTGTTTTAGTGATTTTTTTAAATCAAAACTAGTGTACATTTAATAAGACTACGGGGGCATGAATATCTATTTATTTTTAAAAAATAAAAGAATAAACAATTCATCAGAATTTCAGAATATCATTGTATAACACCGTGTTTAATTTAATGATTCTAATTTCTGGAACATTCGAAGAATTTTATATGCTTATAAATATTCATGCAATTGAAAAAATAATAATTGCGGATTGTACGATGTTAAATGATATCAAAAATGAGATTTAAAAAAAATGACTTGCAGAGCTGACATTGATGCTCCTGATCTGCAGATTTACTAGTTTAAAAAATAGGATCCTATTCAAAAGTTTCATAAGAAAGCGCAGACTTACAATAGAAACATGAAGCGAGCGTTTTCTATATTTTTAAAAAATATATAGCAACAAACTTATAACAGTTATAAAAAGAGTGCATATTTACAGGGTGGCTAGTGGTCAGGGAAAAATACAGTAAAAAAAAAAGTGATAAACACCAGTATATTCTTATAGAAAAATTCATGCTGATTATTTGATCTAATAATCGACATGAATTTTTCTATAAGAATATACTGGTGTTTCACACTTTTTTTTACTGTATTTTTCCCTGACCACTAGTCACCCTGATTTATACCAAATTAAAAGAAATGAAAGGAAAAATATGAAAGGAAAAAGAAAAAGAAAAGAAAAGAAAGATAATGAAGGTCAGAAAAAGGCAAAAAATTTGATAATGCCATAAATAAAAAATTTCTAAATTTGGTTTAGTTAAAAAAATGTATTATATTAAACGAATATTTTTAGCATCGAAGCTAATTTGAGTGTGCCGGATATTGAAAATGCATGATTAGGCAGGATTGTCCTTTAATTAATATTATGGGGTCAACAAATATCCAAAATTTGCACTTACAGTATGGATATTTTTAACTATCCTATCCTATAAATACTTTATGTGTGACCTACTTTTCAAAGATTCTATCGAAGACTCATTGAGAACTGTTTTTACGAAAACAGCCTTGAAGCTACTTTAACTGCAAATTTATTGACTCCATTTGCAATCTTTTAGCAGTTTTATGACTCGCTTTTAGTACCCGTTCAGATCAGGAAAAGTATTTTTCTCAGTTAATAGCTTTGATTAAGTTGGGAAAAAAAGAAAGAGAAAGAAAATCATGCATCAAGCATAGATTATGAAACACTTTCCAACACTAACAGAATACTTAAACATAACTTCGCTGTTTTGTAAGGTAAATAAGATACCTAAGTAAACATTTTAGAAAATGCATAGCATATTTAACAAATTGGGAACTATACGTCAAACGTGACAAATGAGGTGCATTCGTACTATAGCTAGTTATATAAATATTCAGATCTTGATGATTTTTAATTCTGTGAAATGAATTATATCGTCTGCAGATTCATTTCTGTCATAAAATAAGTATCTCGGTCGCTTGACGATTAAACCTCGGAAGCTCCTATAACAAGAAAGCACCGAATTTTTTTTAATTCAAATTTCTTAATAAATGTTTTTATTCATATTTTCTAAAATTTTGATTCGATTTTTATGAAATTTGAAATGTCACGACAAAATTCTGCAAAAATAATGTACCTTAAATTTCAAACCATTCGGCTGGGTAGTTTTTGCGTTGTTATATGCAGACGGACGGACCAGACGACGACAATAGGTGCTACGTATTTATATAAATACGAACGCACCTAAAAACCAGATTTAAGCAATTACAGCCCATAGGCAAAAAGGACTCCCATTCTTTTGTACAACCCTGTATTTGATTAATAGATTTGTATGTACTCTGTATGGTATGTTAAAATTTATTTTAGTAAGAAAACGATAATAGATTGAAAATTCACCTTCAGCAATTTCTTACTAATAGACGAAAACGCATTTGAATTCATTTGTATAGACGTGCATATTACCTATAGATATTTATACACGTCACATATTAAGCTAAAATTTAAGGGGTCTCAGGAGTCTTACTTTTTCAATGAAGGTGCAATTTAGCATAATGTCACAGTTAATTTTATTTCTGATTCCCTATATAACACAAATGCATAAAACTTTTATTACTGGCTGCTTAATATCTGTTCTATGTAGCATATTTATTTCAATGTTATACAACAGATATTTTCATGTTTTTTAAAAGTTTAACTTTGTTTAAATTTTTTTTTTTTTTTTTTTTTTTTACTTGTGCGCAACATTTCTGAAAAACTTAGTAGGTAATTTGTATGAAACTTGGCAGATACTTTCATTTTGATGCAGGGAATAATTTATACTTCAAATTTAGCATTATAATTGCATTGATTATTTAAACTTAGCATTTTTTCAACAAAAAAAAAGGAATTTTTTTTCAACATTTTATAATTTAAATTTAAATTTAAAAACTATTCTGTTTTTCAATTCCTACTATTAGCTCACACCCTCTATATATTTATATATCTTGTTCAAATTTTCAATCGTTAATAAAATACTTTTTATTCATCCACTCAAGTTCAAGTACATTTTTTAAACTTGTAGTGGATGACACTTGATGTTAATACAGTTTTTTCAAATATTAATTCATTATTTAAATTAAATTAATTAATTTTAGTTTTATATTTCATTTCTGCTTAAAAGTATAGACTCACTCCATTTCATTTCTGTTCAAAAGTATAGACTCACTCCATATTTTAGTCTCCTTCGCCCGCGCGCCGCCTGATCTTCGTCCGTGAACAGCCCCATTACCTTTTTACGCGTGAAGGTTTCGCTATGGTACTTCATTGTAAAGTTTGGTAATTTTTGAAATTCAATATTTGAAAACAGGCATAATCATTAGATTTGAAATTTATATCAAGAAAAATACAATTTTTTACCTTTCTAACGCAGTTTCTCTAACAATTTTGTGAGAAATACTTTTCGAGCTATTAATTTTTGGTATTTTAGCTATTTATTTTTTTTTATTTAATTATTAATACGTTAAAAATTTTTCTGTTATATAAGATATTTAGCAGGATATAAATTTAGGAATAAATACCGTCAGTGGCGAAGCGTGTAGATCGCTGGAAAAAAAATTTCTTTTTGACCTAAGTAGGAATTGACTTATTTTTTTTTTTATATTGCTTGTTAATTGCTTAAAAATAAAGTATACGTCCAAGGTACATTAGTTTTGCATCATTATAAATATTATTTCGGGCTTTAGAATCAATAGATTTCATACAGTCTTGCGCGTCGTGGATGCAAGGCAAAAAATAATTTTTTTTTTTTTAAATCAAAATTACAGATTTTTTAAAAAAAAGTAAAATATTAGTTATAGAATGTTGAAATAATTATGGTGTATAAAACTTATATTAAGCTATTAGTTGTAAAACTTTTATGTATTTGTGTTTTAAGGGGAATGAGAAATAAAATTAAATGTGACATGACGTTAAATTTCACCTTTAGTGAAAAAGTTTGACTACTCAGACCCCTTAAATCAGGCTAAAGCAGACTTAAAACTACTAAAATCGCACTTCCAAGAATTATCATCCATAGGAAACCATGTATCTAGTTCTTTTCATATCATTGTGTATGTTTTTATTTTTTTTTATTTCTATTAACATCTCTTTGTATACTATAGTTCAGCTTGAAAATGAACTCAATTAAAAACACCTTTAAGCAATTCCCGCTTATACCCAGTGATTCTTACGAATTCTTTTGCGTAGCCCTGTTCATGATCGATAGCATTTATACACACCATGTAGTATGCAAACATTTAGTTAAACTTAAAAATTCATACTAGAACTGAAAACGCACTTAAAGCAATTATCTCTAATACACTGAATCTTTTTTTTTTTTTTTTTTTTTTTTTTTTTACAGTATAATAATACAGTATAGTAATTTTACGAAAAAGTAAACTAATGCATACCAAACCTAGAATTCTTTTGTATTAGTAAATTTTAGCAATAAGAGTACTAAAATGTGAACAGAATGTGTATTATAAAAACAAAATGTATACCCTCTAATTTTTTTCCCTTGGACGAATGAAATATTTATCTTGGTTTCATTTATCCTCTGACGTCATTGCAACCTGCTGACTATTTTTACAACTGCAAAAGCAACCTTTTTTCCTTATATATTTGTAATATGTATTTCCCTTTTGGGTTTTAGGAGCGGCGTGGGGGATTATATTATATGTCTGTTGCAACTGGCCTTTTCAAATCCAGCTGCAGCTGGTGACGTTTCTTGCCACGGTATCTTGTTATAAAATCCCAAATTTTGAATCAATTGCTGTTAAAAGCAGAAGCAGAATTTTTTTATCATTGAACTTACCAATGGTGTTAAATAAACCGTGTGAAACATTTACATTTTTTTATATTTTCTTACAGCTTTGTGAAAAATTTTCTTAAATATATATTTTGGACGTAACAGTATTACTCTATTAAAAGAAAAAAAATAACGCTGATGCTGTCATAATTGAATTTATTGTGATCATTCCACTTTTTTGGCTTAAAATGCAAAACCTATTGTATATGAAAATATGACCAACGGTAGTTTTATAGAGAAATATATGATAAACACGTTGAAGTAGACAGTTTTTAAATCGACGAATTATTTTAAGCACTATTTAATATTGAAATCGGTCAAAATAGTTCAGTTATATAAGTTTTATAGGATCAAAAACTATGCATAGCAATGCTTAATTTAATATTTTATGTGTTAAAAACAGACAAGCTGTGAGTAAGATTTTTACACTTCAAATAAAATTAAGTATATATTTTAGAAATATTTTGACGACTATGTGAAAAGATGAGACATCCTTTAAGAAAAATATACAGGAAAAAGAAGTTAAAAATATTAATTTCCTGAGGAGATATTTTAGACATACAAATGCATTCCACATCCATAGCTTTAACGTTAACGAAGAGAATTGGGGAGCTGACTGACTAACAATCTTAAGTGGCTATAACAATTGCTTTCGTATGCTTCCAATTCATTTTCCTCCCGGTACAGGTCGAAAGGACTTTTTTTATATTTTATTGCCACAACTATTTTCAAAAAATAAATTTTGTAGAATATTTCTCTTGCAAATGTAGTCAAAGTGTATCTTACAGATTTTTGCTTTGAAAAGTGGTGCGACATAAAATTTAAAAACAGCCCTGAAATGGGATCTTCTTTTTCGTGCTCTAAAATTTCGCATCAGACTAATCTTTTTAAAAATTCGTCAAACATCAGAATATTAATATTTAACGATTGATTGAGGTTCTCTCCGTACAACGATATAAAATATAAAACTGGATAGTTAAGATTTCAAATAGAAATGGTTTAATAAAAAACAGTCTCGACATTTTCGCTGGAAATAATATATATATATTTTTTAATTCACAAAAAATAAAAAAATACTGTACGAATAAACTTTAATGAAAAGAGGATAAAATTTCCTATATTGGGATAAAAAATTTAATTTAGATTGCTTATATGACAGGCTCAAAAACACGGTCTAATTTGGAAAATCTGAAAGGTTCACAAAATTACATCTTTTAATATAAAATAGCAAAATAAATAAATAATCTAATATAAAAAGTCGAAAATCTGAGACCAGGTACATTGGGTCGGTTTAGATCAGCCATACTCAACCTTTTTTCCGCGCGGCCGCAAACATAAGTTTGTTTCGTTAGGCGGGCCGCAGCACACTATACTTATATAATAATGTAAAAAAAAAAAAAAATGTAGTTAAAATAGAAACATTACAAAGTAACATAACAAAGCAGTGTAACGGAATATAATTAGCTTACTATACTATACATTTATTGTATGACAAGTATAAAACAAGATAATAAAATACTGCAAAATTTCTAAATTCTAAATATTACCAAAAGAAAAAAAAATCAGATTTTATTTAATAAATCCGACTTTGCTCAATACAAAAGCTTCATATATTTTTAAAATGTGAAAATGTATAGTTGATATGGGGGAGTTATCATGTTCATTTATGTATATAGAAGAGTTATCGTGGGAAGTAAGTTGAGGGGGTTGATTATTGAGAAGATGTTGTCAAAGTTGGCGAATCCTTTAAAAACCTGAAGGGTTTTTTTTACGGAGTAAAACAATTTGGTATAGTGGCACTTGGTTGTTTTGGCAAACCGCAGATGCGTTTCCTGGGTACTGAAGTACTGAACCGGAGTGTAGGTCCCCTTTTTATTCTGTATGATGAAGCAAAGAAGACGAAAATCACATCAGTAGAGTTAATGGTTTTTAATTGTAGAAACATGTCACAATTCACAATCTTCCACAATAGTGAGATTTTGATCAATCAAAGTTTCAGATTTTTAAATGAATCTGATGAATATTGGTGAGGTGACATTTTAAATTTAAAGTCAGGGGTGAAGAACACAAACTTGATCCAAAGAATAATCCAAAAATGCTGTTGAACGAGTCCGACCAATTTCACGTAATCCAAAGAGTTTTAAGCATCAAGAGGATTTTTCGTTATAAAACTAAAGGGTGGCCAAAGGGGCCAAGACATTTTAAGATGTTTAGGAGATGAAGATCAGAAGGCAAGTGTTGTATCCGATATGAAAGTGGGTGCGAGGAAACACGCCAAGCGAGTTACATTTCAAGCCAAGAGAATCGCATTTTTTTGCGTGGGAATTGTAACCGTTACATATACAGCATATCAACCTCATAATTGACGTCATTGGAAGGGGAAAATCTTTTGGCGAAGATTGCACTTTGGCTAAAAAGAGAGATTAAGAATCTTACCGTTAATTGTTGTTATGGGAACAGGGTTTTCAAGGAATGCTGCAAAGGCGCCATTGGAATGCTTTAAGCATCTGGATACAATATGCAAGACAAAGCTGACCATGAAAAGGAAAACATTTTATGCCTTGTATAATTTCATTTCTTTTGATGTGTGGGAGCCCGAATAAGTACGTTAAAGATAATTTAAAAACAATATGCATGATTTTGACTAAAAGTCTTTCGTTGAAAGAGAGAGATAAAAGGATGCGCGTTTTTAACAGCTGGGAATGTATATGAACTACGATAAAGCAGAAAGGGGAAAATATATTTGATAAAATACATAAAATATAGATTTCTTTAATCTTTTGAAATGAATATATATGGTATCTTTACCATATATATATCACCCCTTCTCAAGATTTTGAAAAATTTAGAATGTCACCCTGTAAATATGATACAAAATATCAAAGCAGAAAAATAATAATAAAAATAAAATAAGTATGCATACAATAATGTAAATAATAATATGTAGTACTACAATAATATCTTCTTATTAGTTATGGCCAGACATTTTCAAATTGCAGCAAAATATATCTTCAAAGTCTATGAAAAGTCTTTTATCCATATTAGAACTAATGTTAGCTGCAAACATATTTTTTTTGTTTGTTTTCTTGCAAGTTTATTCATTTTACAATATGATGGTGCACCTATATAAATAAATCCTTATTGTTCATTTTTTTTTTTTTTAACACAGTCTTTAAAAAGAGTTCAAGAATGAAAAATTACAGCTGCATTTTTCTTTGAAGGTTTGCTTACATGATTTTATTTATCCATAGACATGATAAATAAGTACTTAGTGCACATTTTTTTTTGTGTGTGTTTGTTTAAAAGTTCACAAGTTGCACTATATTATTAAAAATCTTAAATGAAATGTAAATACAAATATTTCAAAAATAAAGAAACACAATTACAACTATGCAATTACTATAAAATGATAATATGGATATTACAAAGATATATATATAAAATGTAAAACGTAAAAAAGTTTTCGTGTAAAGACACAGGAGAGATAAAAATGATGCAACACATGGGCATCGATAAAAAAAATATCTCCCCTTAAACTTGTTGTAACAACAAGGAAGAGACCGCAGTTTAGAACATTGGTCATAATCGGGACAGGGCGTATTTAGGGAGAGGGGTTTATTTTTGGTAAACCCCCCTTGCTCCGCACATATTTGGAAACTCCGCCTATGATTGGAGCGACTCGGATTCATCTACGGGTTTGAAAAATAGTAAAATTGGGTATACCAATTTTAACAAAGTTTTGCTCTCATACACAATGGAATAAAGACCCCCACATGGGTAATAATTTTGAACGGGGCTTATTCCGCAAGGGAGAATAAAAACTAAAAAAATGAAAAAATAAATCAAAGTTTTTTTGTTCAAAAATCTAAAAATCCTTCAATAGACACGTTCTAGAGTGTAGAGAGCATAAAGTCATAATCGGGATATTTATATATTATTTAGAAAATTAAATTCTCAAAATAACAATTCCTTTATTTTAAGTTATATAAAAATTAAAAGTCTAGATTAGAAGAAAAATGAATGTTAAATTCAGATGAGGTAATTAATTTGAAATTTTAACAAAATGATAAGTATCTTTAAAAATGCAGAAAGTTTTAATGGATTTGTCAAATGTTTAAATTTATAACACTATCTAATATTCTTTTATTTTTTTTATTTTTATTTTTTTTTTTTTTTACAAATAAAAGCAAACAAGATTGCAAGGAATATGGGAAAAATACCTTTTGTCAAATAAACAAGTTCTGCAGTACTGCAACATAACACATAAACAATAGACCAGCCATATCAAAAATAAAAACAAATACTACAATACATGCATGCATAAATACACCTATATCTAGAATAAGGAGCACTCATGAATTCGACAAATAGAAAATTTTACCTACACATTAATATTTTATTGCTTTTCGAGGACGTAAATTATAAGAATGGGTCTTTTGTTCAGTATTGTTATTGCTAGGAGGATTGTTATGAACATTATGATAATTTAAGTCAAATAAATGGTTATTTCTAGGAGGTGCAAGTAAAAGTCTGTCAATATGAACTCTGAAAATTGAATTGTTAATATGAGAATTCAGTTGTTGAATTGAAAAAGAAACAGGTGAGTGTCTCTTTACAACTACATAAGGTCCTGTATACCTTGGCTTAAATTTATCTGATGATTTTAGGTATACAATGTCTTTCTCAGCAATTGGCCTGAGTTTTGCCTTTCTTTGATGATATTCGTTTCTCTTAATTTGAGATGCTTTTATATTTTCATAAGCTTTGTTGTAAATACCATTTAAATCATGAAGGAGATTGTAAAAGTCTACATTTTGGTCTAGAAAGGGTTGATTAGCATTTAAATCATATGTATCAAATATTAGAGATAGTTCGCGTCCAAAATGTAAAAGATTCGGAGAGAAAGAAGTAGTAGAATGTTTAGAACCATTATAGAGATTTTTATGAATAGCAATGGCATTTTCAAAGGAATGTCCTTCTTTCATTAAAGTATTGATTGAGTATTTAAGAGATGTGTTTATCCTCTCGCTTATAGAATTGCTAGCTGGGTGTGAGACAGAAGAGTGATTTATTTTAATACCTAGAGTATTATTTAAAGTATTATACACATAAGAACGAAATTGGGGCCCAAGGTCTGATAATACGCAGGCAGGGCGCCCGAAAGTTGTCATATAGGCAAATAAACACTTTACAATTTTAGGTGCAGTTGCATTGTAGAGAGGGTATAGTTCAATATGTCGAGAAAAATGATCCGTAACTGTGAGAATAGTTTGACCGTTTTTAAAAGGACCAACAAGATCAATTGAAATGGTATTTCCTGGTTGTTTAGGGGTATATGTTGGTTGCAGTGGGGCATTAGGTACACGATGATGTTTAGCCTGAAGACATAATAAACAAGAAGATACATAATTTAAAGTATCGGTGTACATACCTTTCCAACAATACCGTGAAGAGAGAAATTCATATGTTTTAGCTAAACCAAAATGAGATAAATGGGATATTGTTAAAACTTTAGGTTTTAAAGAATTGGGAACCATAATTACATACACAAAAGTATTATCCGCAACATTACTTTTTTTTAACATTAAAACCTTAGAATCGGGATGAATGAAATAAGATGGGAATTTTTTTGAAGAACCTGTTTTTAAAATCTCTTCATATATTGGAGCTAATTGTGGATCTTTTAATTGTTCTTGAACAAAAGTTTCATTAGAAATTTCAAGCAAAGCATCCTTTTTATTTTTACTATTAATGACTAAGCAATTCACAATTTTTTTGTTGTTATTTTCCTCAAAATCATTTTCAATAATCGGTAATGCCTGTTTATCTTCAGAAATGAGATTAGGATTAGAATTCAAAGTTTCAATATTTTCTTCAGTAAATTCGCATCTGGATAAATAATCTGCTAGAACATTAGAAACACCTGGAATATGTTTAAAAGTAAAAGTGAATTTTGATAGTTGCATCAGCCAGCGAGTGGTGATATCTGCCGGATTAGTGGTTTTTTTGTATTTATCAAGAGGTTTACTGTCCGATAAAATTATGAAAGGACGATTATAGATATAGTAATTATTAGATTACAGATTTTACAATGGCCATAAGTTCTAACTTTAAAGCCAGATATTTCTTTTCGGAGGGTTTGAGAGATTTTGAGAAGTATGAAACAGGAAGTAACTGATTATTATGCTCTTGTAATAATACACCAGAAATAGCGATACCTGAAGCATCCGTGTTCACGTAAAATTCTTTGTCCCAATCTGGTAGACGTACCATTGGTGGTTGAAAAAAGATTTTTTGAATATTATGAAACACATTTTGATGCACCTCTGTCCATTTAAAATTTGAGGATGGTTTTGATAAGTCTATGAGGGGCTGAATAAGTTTAGAAAAATCAGGAATTAAACTCTTATAAAAAGTAGCTAGTCCTACAAAACTTCTTACCTGCTTTTTTGTTTTTGGAACAGGAAATGACTTAATTTTTAGAATATTAGCATGAATGGGAGAGATAGTGTGGTTATGAATATGAAAACCAAGATAATCAATATTATTCTTATGAAAAGAACATTTAGAAGGTGACAAAGTCAAGTTGTATTTACCTAAGATTTCAAGAATTTTTGTTAGTTTATCGTACGTTTCCTGAAATGAGTTAAAGCCAAAAATTAAATCATCTTGATAGGCATAAATTCCTTCTAACTGCATTTCATCCAATAAACTATCCATAAGGGCTTGAAAATATGCACTTGCATTTTTTAATCCAAAACAGAGTCTTTTATATTTAAATGAACCGAACATAGACGTGAAAGTGACCTTATCCTGATATTCTGAAGGAAGGTCAATTTGATGGTAAGCCTGTTGGAAATCAAGGGATGTGAAAAATTTATATTTAGATAAATTCGAAATAATATTTTGTATTTTAGGGAGAGGGTATGAAGAAGATTGTACAACTGTGTTTAACATCCGTAAATCCAAGGCAAGACGAAATTTTTGTGTACCTGATCCATCAGGTTTTTTTTTTTGACAAGAAGGATTGGACAAGACCATTCCGAACATGAGCGTTCAATGATACCTGCATCAACTAATTGGTTTATTTGTGTTAATGCTTCTTTTTGAAGTGCTTGAGGAATGGGAAAAGGAAGTGTTTTAATTGGGAAATCGTTAATAAATTTAATGTTTGGTTTAAATTTATCAGTGTGACCTAATGTTTTCATAGATTTTGAGAAAACAGCAGAATTATTTAGTAATAAATCTTTCAATATTTTAGCTTCTGTATTCGGTAAGTGTTGTAAATTAAAGTCATCTTGTGAGAGATCAAGTTTTCGTTGATTCAAAATATCCGTAGATGCCTGAATGAAATTTACAAATTGTTTGGTTTCTTCTTTGAAATTACTTTTAACAGCCTCTAGCTGTTGGCCATCTTCCACAATCTGGTCAATTGGCGTTAAGAAACCAATATTTGCTCTTTTATTTACATGAACATTTTTAGTTGTCATATTTTTTACATAAATTTTAAATTCATGTGGGTTTGATTTATCAGTTTGAATAATCGAATCAAAAGCAAGAATGTCTTTTAGAAGCATGTCATTCTGAAACAGATATGGGGTATCATGAGAAATTTGTTTTGCGCGTACTGAAATACGTTTTACCTCATTTGGAGAAATAACCAGTTTGTTTACTAGACAAACTTTATGAGAGATATCAGTTTGTACATTTACGTTATGACATTCCGCTGATTCTGAGTTATCATCTATGTAGATAAAGGGAATTCTCAGATTATCAAGTTGCATTATTTTGTTACCTAAATCTAATGTGATGTTAAATTTCTCAAGAAAATTTAATCCCAAAATACCATCAAATTTATACTCTTTAGGAATGTCAACAATGTAGAAGTAATGCGAAAAGTGTTTTTGTTCAATTTTGAATGAAATTCGAATACATGCAGTAAAATCTATCTTAGAATTAACTGTAGTTAAAGTTACATTAGTCCCTAAACGTTTATACTTAAGAACATGTTTAAGTTTATCAAATAACTGTACAGATAAGAGGCTAGTTGTACTTCCAGTATCCACGAGTAAAAAGGTATCTTGTTTTGCGATGGAGGCCTTTATAAGGGGAAGTGTAGGAGAGTACTTATTGACATTCAAAAGAATTTCATGAAAAGAATTATCGGTCGGTGCTGTATCAGTGACACTGTGAGAATCAATAGAATTTTGGGGAAAATCAGTTTGTACAGCTGTCGAATTTGCAATGGAAATATGCTGAGAAGTTTGAGAACCTGTTGAATTAACCAGTCTCTCAGCCGACAATTTTGGAAGAGAATCATCAATGTAAAAACAATCATTGTTGTGTGCTGACTCATTTTCACATGCAGACATACACTGGTTAGCCTTAGCATACGTCTTTAGGGGTTTAAATTTTTATTTTGTGGAAACCTGTCATTTCTATCATTGTCGTATTTTCTAAATTTTTGTTCATAACGCGCGTTTGCTCTTTGCCATCTGAAACATTTCTGCGCTGTGTGCCCAAAACGAAAGCATAGCTGGCAACGATCATTATTTCTGGCCCAATTATTTTGTCTAGTTTGTGGAGCTCTATGAAATTTTGACTTATAACGAGACTGAAAATTTTTTCTATTGTCATGCTTATTTTGTTTTGGCGATTCCGGCTTCCTTGGCACTTGAGTGAAATTTAAGTTATTAATTTTCTCCGTTAATTCCTTAATTTTACTTTCTAATTGATTGCATTCTACATGCGCCGAACTGCTAGCAGACAAAACATTGTTATTTATGAAAATCTCTTGTAGAGATTGTTCCCTGTCAATTGCTTTATCATATGTGTTGATGCCTTCTTCTTGCAATTTAATTTTAATGTCCGCAGGTAAACAATGCATTAATTTAACGTATTTAATCTTATTTAGTGCATCTTTGTCATGAATGTCGGGATATACCTTTGATACGAGGACATTGAGTCTATGAGCACAATTTTTTACTGTCTCCTGTGGTAACATTGCAAAACAATTCAAATCGTTTAAAGTTGCGGCCGAAGAATTCTGTGAAAAGAATTTTTGAATGCGATCGCGAATGAACTCAAAGTCTTGTGCGTTATATAGTACAGGGTCTTCAAGATAATATTTTTTGGCGGGACCTTTCAGTTTAGTTTAAAGATAATCAACTGTTTGTTCATTAGTTATTTCCTTAATTTTCTGATAAGTTAAAATTTGGTTAAAGAAATGGTTAAGTAATTCGGGGTCGCCGTAAAAATCATCAACAACGTACTCAAAATTCTTAGAATTAGCCATGATGATATCACCTTAAAAGTTTAACTATTATTATTATTATTATTATTATTATTTTTTTTTTTTTTTTTTTTTTTAGACACAGGTAAAATATCATAAAACAAGAAAAATAAAAAGAGCAACAATTTAAACAAGCCAACTTGATAATTTATTTTTTTTTTTTAAATCATTAAATATTTAATCATAGAAAACTTCAAGAAAATTTAACTATTATAAAGATTGGTTTTAAATACTGAAAAAAATACAAGATAGTAAAATAGAGCATATGAGAAAAACATATTTTTCCGTCATAAAATTGTCATATAAAATGCAAAATAAAGTCTCTATGAGTGTAAAAGAACACTTTTATCTTACCTGTACCTAATAAAACTTATTATAATCTATTAAAACCTTTTTAAAATATTTACAGTATAAGATTTTTATTAAATAATATTTCTTTGCGGGACCTTTCAGTTTAGTTTTAAGATAATCCACTGTTTGTTCATTAGTTATTTCCTTAATTTTCTGATACGTTAAAATTTGGTTAAAGAAATGGTCAACTAAATCTGAGTCTCCGTAATAGTCATCAACAACATAATCACAATTTTTAGAATTAGCCATGATGATATCACCTTAAAAGTTTATTTTTTTATTTATTTTTTTTTATTTTTTTTAGACACAGGTAAAATATCATAAAACAAGAAAAATAAAAAGAGCAACAATTTAAACAAACCAACTTGATAGTTTATTTTTTAAAAAAATCATTAAATATTTAATCATAGAAGTGTTAAAGAAAAATTAAGTATCTATCATAGTGATTTCAAATACCAGAAATAAATAAAATAAACCAAAATGGAGTATATAAGAAAAATATAATTTTTTTTGTCATAAAAATTTTATATAAAATGCAATATTAAATTTTATGAGTGTTAAAAGCACTTCTGTCTTACCTGTACACCATAAAACCTATTATAATCTATTAAAACCTTTTTGAAATATTTACAGTATAATTATTTTTATTTTATTAAATAAAATTCGATAAGTGCTTTTTCTTTTTAAATCATTTAAAGATATACTACACTCTTATTATATACGAAGAATCTCTTAAACTATAAATATTGCATGAAACTACGAAAATAATATTTAATCAATGTAAAAGATCTAGCAACATTGAAAATTTCCTTTTTATCAACCCTTTACAAAAATAAAGACTTACCTCTATAAAAATATATCCACAGGGCTTTTTTTTTTTTTTTTTTTTTTTGCACAAATATATCAATAGAAAAAAAAGCACAAAATACTATTTTTAAATTAATATATTGGATCCTATTCGATAAACTTTGAGTCACTGGAAGAACTAACAAAAACGAAAACAAAAATTTTCTATGTGGTCGCTCATTGAGAAATATGTTACTTTCCTAACGTGAATTTTATCTTGTAGCTGAATTAATTAGGATTGTCTAAAAACAAAGTTCACAAGAGTTCGCTAAATTGTGGCACTCAGCTAAACACTAAAGGTCAGAAAGCAGCATTGAATTAGATGCAGAGATTATTTATTTCTTGTGTTTTAATTGTTGCACGGCGATGAAAATCAGTTTTTTCGATGACTGAGAAGAAAATAAATAAAGGAACACAGTAGAAGTTCACGATAAAATAGGATATTGAATGTAGGTGCGGGCGCAGATTTTATGAATGAAAACATCACTCATTGAAGAAAAACCACATGTTGAAAATCACAGATTGCATTAGGGCTTTTTGAATATCATTTTTCAGAGAACACGATGCAGCCTAAAACACAGAGATGAAATAATTCGATGGTGCTCCGACGCTGAATAATTTGCGACGAATAATTAAATTAATTTACTTCGATGAAAATCACATCGCACATCTCACACAAAAATGGTTAAGTTTGAAGTCAGCAACTTTCGATGATGAGTAAAAGGACAATCACAGGCAGGCTCCAACAAAGCATTCTCAGAATGAAAAAATATATGTAATCAGAAAAGTTGCAAATAAATAGGAAAGTTTTTTTTTTTTTTTTTTTTTTTTTCGTTTCGTGGCCCCAATGACACACCCTTTAGAAATTGTCATGCGAAAAAGATCACATCCAGTTCAAAAGTCAGGCACCATTATTCAATATGGGGGAGTTATCATGTTCATTTATGTATATAGAAGAGTTATCGTGGGAAGTAAGTTGAGGGGGTTGATTATTGAGAAGATGTTGTCAAAGTTGGCGAATCCTTTAAAAACCTGAAGGGTTTTTTTTACGGAGTAAAACAATTTGGTATAGTGGCACTTGGTTGTTTTGGCAAACCGCAGATGCGTTTCCTGGGTACTGAAGTACTGAACCGGAGTGTAGGTCCCCTTTTTATTCTGTATGATGAAGCAAAGAAGACGAAAATCACATCAGTAGAGTTAATGGTTTTTAATTGTAGAAACATGTCACAATTCACAATCTTCCACAATAGTGAGATTTTGATCAATCAAAGTTTCAGATTTTTAAATGAATCTGATGAATATTGGTGAGGTGACATTTTAAATTTAAAGTCAGGGGTGAAGAACACAAACTTGATCCAAAGAATAATCCAAAAATGCTGTTGAACGAGTCCGACCAATTTCACGTAATCCAAAGAGTTTTAAGCCATCAAGAGGATTTTTCGTTATAAAACTAAAGGGTGGCCAAAGGGGCCAAGACATTTTAAGATGTTTAGGAGATGAAGATCAGAAGGCAAGTGTTGTATCCGATATGAAAGTGGGTGCGAGGAAACACGCCAAGCGAGTTACATTTCAAGCCAAGAGAATCGCATTTTTTTGCGTGGGAATTGTAACCGTTACATATACAGCATATCAACCTCATAATTGACGTCATTGGAAGGGGAAAATCTTTTGGCGAAGATTGCACTTTGGCTAAAAAGAGAGATTAAGAATCTTACCGTTAATTGTTGTTATGGGAACAGGGCTTTCAAGGAATGCTGCAAAGGCGCCATTGGAATGCTTTAAGCATCTGGATACAATATGCAAGACAAAGCTGACCATGAAAAGGAAAACATTTTATGCCTTGTATAATTTCATTTCTTTTGATGTGTGGGAGCCCGAATAAGTACGTTAAAGATAATTTAAAAACAATATGCATGATTTTGACTAAAAGTCTTTCGTTGAAAGAGAGAGATAAAAGGATGCGCGTTTTTAACAGCTGGGAATGTATATGAACTACGATAAAGCAGAAAGGGGAAAATATATTTGATAAAATACATAAAATATAGATTTCTTTAATCTTTTGAAATGAATATATATGGTATCTTTACCATAGTTGAAATTTAATTAATTTGAAATAACATTTAATTAGTGATGGAAATTAAAAAATGTATACATCTCTGTCATGCAAATATGACTACCTAAGAAGGCTTTCACTAAACAAATGACGTACTTTTAAATTATAAATGACTGGGAAGATTTTGTCTTCTCATTAAAATATATAAAATAAAGATGAATCTCTTAAATACCTTTCTTCTCTTTTATAAATATGGATTAATGATTGCGTGTCTCGAGCCGCACATGAAAGGTCGCCAGACCACAAGAGGCCCGCGGGCCGCAGATTGAGTATGGATGGTTTAGATGCATTAGGTGCATCTGTCTTTCTCTATCTGAAACCAATTTGCAGACATCTACGAGCAATAGATTTCTCTAGACATCGCCCAACAGGCAGACCCTATAACACAGACAAGCAGACAATTACTTCTTTTTATTAATATAGACATATAGATTTAATCCTAGATTAGCAAACCATGATTTCGAAAAACGAATTTCATAAAACCAGAAACCAGAAATAGAAAAATACGCCACACACACATATATACCAACTAGCTGTTACCCGTGACTTCGTTCACGTAACATTAAAAAAAGAGAAGAAATGCATTAATCAAGCAAAATATTTCACCCCCGATAATTAAAAACGTAAATAATTAATCAACTCTTTATCATATTTCATAGGAGAAAATACGGTATTTCTTTGTTATAGGGGCCTTGACATAGCTCAGTTTAAAAAAAGTACAATTTGTCAAAAAACAAATATCAGTTTTACCTGATGAACCATTTTACTTTTAACGACTTTGAAAAACGTTTTAACAACCATCATTTAAAAATAATTCATTGGAAATAGTATTATGCTTTTTGTTTAAATTCAATTCTTGTGAATATGGAGGAATAATTCTACACCTAAATGCAAGGAACTTCAATTGCAGAGCTTTTTGCAACCCAAAATTACATGCAAACGTAACATTTACATGTGTTACGTTTGCATGTAACAGTAACAGTTACATGCAAACGTAACACTTGCAATTGCAAAGCTTTTTGCAACCCAAAATTATATGTAAACATTACTTTTGCATGTAATTTTCAGTGCAAATTAACATTTATAAGGGTTCAAATTAAAATTAATTTGGGTGCAAATTACATGTAAATGTTACGTTTGCATGTAATGTGGGGTTGCGAAAAGCTTTGCAATTGCAAGTGTTACGTTTGCATGTAACAGAAAATTTGCCTCCTTGGTTTAATCTATAGCTGAAACAACTCTTGATTTCTTGACAATATGCTGACAGACGATTTTTGTTTGTTTGAATATGTAGAAATATGTTTTAATTTTCGGAAATTCAGCTGTAATGAAGTTTTTTTTTTTTTCACCAACTATTCAAATTGAAAATAAATTCTTTTTTCAGTTTTAATGAGAAAATGGCATAAAAATGTATTAATCCGTTTTATTTCTTCTTTTTTTATCCACAAAAATGGAGTCATTTAATTACCGTTTTTAGAAAAATTTCCTTAAAATTTACAATAAATAAATAAATAAATAAATAAGTAATATATCGGAATCTAATTCAAAATTTTAAATTCTCAGAGTTTATATGACATCCTTAGATCAATGATGGTGTTAAGTAAATCGCATTGCATTAAGAGTAGTAGTTGCGAAATACAAACAGGCAGTCAGATTTTAAAATAATAGACTTTTGTTCAATTTTCTTTTCCTAATAATCTTACTGATGCTTGTATTATTAATCGCAGAGTTCAGAGAATAAATATATATGAAATGTTTATGTTTGGCGTGATGCTGAAAATGCAACCCTACAGTTGGCCTAAACAACTGGCGGCTTGCTTTGAAAACCTCTCCCCGTCCAATGAAGTCAGCCCTTGGGCCTAACGATTTGAGCGATAACCGGCTTCATATTGCAAGCCGATTTGACGATTCACTGCCTCTCTATTATTTCACTGTTCTCTGTAATTGGGGCCTCCGGGGCCGAGTGGTTAAGACACCATTCCGCTAATCGCTTGTGACCGTAGGAGTCAGGTCGGCGGGTTCGACTCCCGCCAGCTTCATTGCACACACTTTGTGGAGCTTACGGATGTAACTCTCTGGTGTTGTAAATTTCCTTGTGGCTATCTCGTCCCTGTATATTGACGATGACTTATAAGCGGGCACTTGATGTCAAGCACACAAGTCTGATGTATGTTCTCAATAAACAAACAAACATACTCTGTAATTATTAATGTTTGAAATTGATTCACGCACCATTTGAAACATATTTGAAAAATCCCGTTTTATTTGAAATATGACGTCACTTTGATTCCAAAGAAATCTCTTTTCAATGATATAATTCTTGTTAATTTTCTTTTCCTGGCAATCATGACAGGAATTTTATCAGAAAACTCACATCTGTATGTAACTGATTTTCAAGCTTATTATTAATCAGTATCAAAAAACATATTTCAGTTATTCATCTTAAATCTGACGTCCATTGTGTATATACTTTTATATTATACACTGATATTCATGCTCCTTGTAATGTTACGGATATTTGAAAATACATGTTTTATTTATGACGTCATATTTGTTCAAGCCAAGGAGGTTCCTTTTCATAGTTCCATGGTCCAAGCGAAATCTTTTCTTAATAATATGATTATTGTTCAGTTTTCCTTCTAATTATAACGCAGTTTTTGACAGAAAATATCTTCTCAACGTAACCAATATTCATACTTCATGTATAATAACAAATAATCCATATTTTTGTTTCAAATATCACGGAAATTCCTCTTCTTTTAAATTCTTTTGAATTTTCATTTTTCACGTGAAAATCTTTCAATTGAAAATTAATTGTTGAGTAAAAATTATTATTCCGGCTTTGATTTAGTTTTGGCAACGATAAAGTATTAGCAACGGTAAAGTAAATTTAACCATTTTAAAATATTATACAAAAAAAATGTCCATTTATTCTCTATGAAAATAACGAAATTTTGAATTATTAAGAAAAATATTTGAATAAAATAAACAAAAACCAGTCTATGTTCATATGAGGGTTACAATCAACTTATGTGCAAAGGTACAGGATCATTAAATGCTCCATTTTGACGCTGGCTTCAGCCTAACATTTGCACACAATCAGATTTATAATATTACTAGCTGTTACCCGTGACTTCGTTCACGTAACATTAAAAAAAGAATAAATGCATTAATGTAGTAAAACATTTCACTTGATAATTAATAACATATATAATCAACCAAAGCTTTATCACATTTTATAGGAGACCATATGGTATTTCTTTGCTATAGGGGCCTTGACATAACCAAGTCTTAAAAAAGTGAAATTTCATGCCAAATAATATATACAATCGCGAAAATGAAACTGCAACTAATGAAAAAAGCACTGTTAAAAATTTGCAGCAAACTGTCCAGTCATTTGACCGTTTTTATAGCAAACTATTACATAACCGTAATTTAACACTATTCTGACCAGAATATCGGCAATAATATGGTCAGAATAGTGTTAAATTACGGTTATGTAACCATTTTCTATAAAAACGGTCAAATGACTGGACAGTTTGTTGCAAAGTTTTAACAGTGAGGAGGACCCAGTAAAATCGTGAAAATCGAGGAATTCCTCTTCGTAAAACGAAAAACAACACTGGCAGAATTCTTCTATACAACAGTGCATTTTAGGTGATATTTGGTGTACAATTTGTATATGTGTGCATTGCTAAATGAAAATTATTATATTGTTTATTTGCATAGACATATGTTATATATTTCTTGCTACATTATCTTGTTTATGTATATATTAAATTAAGTGCTTCAAGCTAAGTGGTGTAAATAGTGAAAAAACTGCTTGTGGATTTTATACATTGATAGATATTTCACAAATATATAACAATGTGATGCGATTCTAAAATGTAAATAAAGGTTACTAGAAAGTACTTTAAATTCTGCCCAATTTAACCTCGATATTTTCTCTATCGTGTCAAGAACACTATAAGCAAATAAATACCGACGACACAAATCTGATCTAAATTTACATATTTTTGTTAGTATATATAGGATTATTTTGATTTATTTCATGCGCTTGAAATTTTTTACGCTTTCTCTAGGGTTGGGTGTCGAATAAATGTACTTTCTTGTTATTTTATTTTGCCATTTCTATTTATTCTATTTTCCATTTATTCCATTTATGGATACTGATTTAATTTACATTTTCGTATCAAAGAATATTCTTTAAAGTTATTATCAGGATTAGGATAGGATACGATTAGGGTTAGGATTAGGAATAAAAATTGAACGACAATGGCATGACCAATTCTGGTTTAAAGTATGAACTGGGAAGTCTATTTACATCATGAAGCAATAAGAAAATTAGAAAATTATCGGCTAATATTTTTTAATATGTTTTACAGTCATAGTTGGCATGAAAGGTGAGTGGGGAAATGATCATCTAAAATACCATTAAGTGTTTACCACGCAAAAAACAAATCTCGTTACAACAATGTATTTAATTTTATATGTAAAAAAAAAATTCTACTATATAGAACGCGCTTTCACGTTTATAATATTATGAATTGGCACGATCGGCTTGTTCAAGTTTACACAATTCGGCTGGAAGGAAAGATTCATTACTTTTTGATTTCTTCTTTGCTTTTGCATTACGCGAATTTGTTGGTAAAATTGATTTTCTTTTCGATAACATTGTTGTTTTTTAAGTTTAAAAAATATTGTAATTTTACTTAAACATTGCTTTAAAATCCATGCAATTTTTCTTATCCTACAAGACTTTACAAAAATCTATTATGAAACAACTTTAAAAAAGCTATATTTAAAAAATACAACAAAGTTTTTTCTATTTTAAAACTAAAAGAAATGTAAAATTAAATTCCGTTCGAAACGACTATTTACAAATGTGTTTCGATTGTGGGAAAATGATAGAGGAAAAATGCTGTTACTTCGACACAATCATATTAAATCTTTAGCTTTTATGAGAAAAGCAACTTTCTTTTAAAAAATATAGTTATTTTTATTAAGATTTTCTGATTTTCGATACGGATAATTTTGCGATGCATATCATTGACATTTGCCATCCAATATTTATTTTATTTATTATTATTATTTTTTTTTTTACTTTTTAAAATTTAAATTAAAAATATGGTATCTTTATGTTAGCCATGTGCAGACGATAAATCTCCAACCTATCCCATCATTCGTATTTAATTCATTCAAAATATAAATCTTTCACTCATTTCATTTAAAACACAGAACTTTAATTTACAACACATACATTTAAAATACATATATTACGTACATTTAAAATAATTCCTTTCATGTGAAAAAAAAAAAAAAGAAAGAAAAAAGAGAAATTAATCACAAATAATTTGATAACCCAAGATCATTTTATTTCAACATCAAAACGAATCTGTTTTACTTTTCCATATATGACATCATATTCGCTTGCTTTCCATACTTACTCGTATTTATGCACTTTGTATTATTATCAAATATTTGAAAACGCACGTTTTATTTCTAATATGACATCATTTCATATTCTGTTTAATTCTTAAATAATTCATTTCCTTTTCATTTTTCACGTGGAAAATTTTCACTTGAAAATAAATTGTTGATTAAAAATTATTACTCAGGGGTTTTATTTTATATTGGCAACGATAAAGTATTAGCAACGGTAAAATAAATTTAACTATTCTAAAAAAAGCTGCAAAACTGGACCCTTTGGGCCAAACCAACCAAACCAACCAACCATTTTAAAATATACGAAAAAATGTCCATTTATTCTGTATGAAAATAATGAAATGTTTAATTTCAAAGAAAAATATTGAAATAAAATAAACAAAAACCAGCCTATATTCATTTGAGGGTTATAATAAACTTATATGCAAAGATACAGGATAATTAAATGCTTCATTTTGACGCTGGCTTCAGCCTAACATTTGCACACAATCAGATTTATAGTATTATTAGGATTAGGATAGGATTAATAATATTATTAAAACTAGTCATTTTCTTTATATGATTTGTACCTCATATACACATTTTATAGTTAAATATGTTAAGAAATAAAAATCAGAATATACACGGGTATAATATTTAGCCTTTATGGTATTTAGGCTCTTTCAAGCCTATGGTTTGTTTTTACATATTTTATAACGCTAAATTCCCGCATTCAAAATAAGTCACGGAGTATTTTTATGCCTTCAGAGCCTACATCAGTCACGCGAAAAAACGCTCCAGCTAATGTTAAGTCTATGGGAAGGTTATCGCGCGATTTCTCGCTCGCATTTTAATATTTTAATTTTTTTTTTTTTTTTTTTTTTTTTTGCATAGGATAGCTGATGTCGATCTCTAACGTTGTTAGTTTTTACTTTTTCGATTTTGGTTCCATTTTTTTTATATAAGGGTAATTTGACTTTCAGAACCGGTTCCAACCGGTTCCAAAATTGAAAATGTTCGCTTATAAAAAAAAAACCGTAACCAAAATTGAAAAAGTAAAAACTGACAACGTTAGAGATCAACCTCAGCTATCCTATGCAAAAAAAGTCATTTAAAAATATTAAAATGCGAGCGAGAAATCGCGCGAGAACCTTCCCATAGACTTAGCATTAGCTGGAACGTTTCTTCGCGTGACTAGCGTAGGCTTTTGAAGGAAATCCTACCAATAACTGTGAGTCACACATTTTCATATTCGAAACGTAAATTACAGCACCGCCCCCTGAATACTAGGCATGAGCGCTGACACAAAAATGGCTGCTGTCGTAGATGGATTTTTTTTAAATTTTTGCACAGTCCCCTGAATTTACACATCAGTAATTTCTAAAAGATTCCTTTGACTTATTTGATCTCAGAAAAATAAGGTGAAGAAAACTTTTTGAAATTATTGGTGTTCACAATTCGAGGGACCGTACAAATCCTGAAACATATCCGCCTACAACATTATTATACAGGGTGTTTCTAAATGAATATCGGGGTTTTAACGCTTTGTAGTATCTATTATATAAAACTTAAAATTATACTTAATACATAAAATGAAAGAGCAACTCAAACAGTTTGTTGGTACCTGTGCATGTGCATGCACATGCGTAGGCAATGTTTCTTCCGTGATTCGTTAGAAAGCGCTAGTACCGAAAATGGCGACTAGTGAGAAAGCATTTTGTGTTCTGCAGTTTGCAAAGACCAAATCTGTAGTTACCGTACAACGTGCGTTCTGGATAAAGTTCAGATGTGATCCCCCAGCCAGCTGTTGCAACAATTATCCCACAAACACTATTTAACGTTTGGGAAGACCTGAGCTATCGACTTGATGTGTGCCGTGTGACGAAAGCTATTGGAGTGCAGGGCCGTAGCTAGGGGGGTGCCAGGGGGGGCTCAGCACCCCCTGAATATTTTTCAGCCCCCCCCCCCCCCCCCCCCGAGGAAAGTTGCCAAGGCCACCAAATGAAATTCTGTTTCAAAAATCCAAATGAAACTTAGTTTTGGGGCTTTTTACAGTTTTGCATTAATACTAAATTGTAGTATTTGTTTAAAAACTGCAAATAAGTGCTTCAATAGACGTGCATCCTAACTGCACATACTCAGAAAAGCAATCTTTTGCTGATGCAAACATTGAGTTTTGCATTAGTTATATACGGAAATTTTTCATTTTGCAGAGTTTTCCATTATTAGCGTAAAACAAAGGTATTCTAAGGAGTTATAGCCAATTTAAATACAAGTGGTTTTAGCTTTTGACTAGACACAAAAATAATTTTAAAATGCAAAATACACCCTTGATTTTTCTAACGTTTTTTATCATATAAAAACATAACTTTAGAATCCTAAAGGGCAGGGAATAGTCAGAAAAAAATTAAAGGTTGCAACTCTTTTGAAACAGGTGAAATGTCAACTTTTTATTTACTTATTGACATCATCACTTATTATTTCACTAGTGTAATTATACACTGAAAATTTTCATTCAGCAGCTAGTAGTGTAGTAGTAAAAAAACCAGAGGGCATACGCTTTAGGCAGAGGGTATACCCTAAAGAGTATATGCTATAGTGTTTTTGAGAAGAGGGTATACGGTATTCCTTAAAATAATCCAGAAGGTATATGGCGTATCCACAGTATATCTTCCATTACATCCCTATCTGCAGCCTTTACTTTTCTTAGCATCAAATAAAGTTATTATAAACAATTTAATAAGAAACATAGTGCCTACAATATGAATATGCACTTATTTACCTATCTATATAATACTTTGATCATATATATCTGTGTTTGTGCGTGCATATATCAGAGAGAGAGAGAGAGAGAAAAATAGTATGAGCTCCCCCCCCCCCTACATTTTCTTGAGCACCCCCTATTGTTTACTTCTTGCTACAGCCCTGTTGGGGTGTTTCTATATTAAGCTGCATTAAGTTGTTCACATTGAACACTTGTAAGCTTGTAGGTAAAACTGTTTGAGTTGCTCTTTCATTTTTTGTATTAATTATAATTTTAAGTTGTATGTAATAAATACTACCAAGCGTTAAACCTCCGATATTCATTTAGAAACACCCTGTATTATATGCACTATTTCAAACATATTGAAATGGATATATATCACTGACGTTCAATACAAGAGGCTTACTGCAGAATATGGTGCGCATAGCATTCATCGTTCATTTACAGGGACACACAAAAGAATTCGGTTACAGTACTGTCTATGAACAATAATTGCTGGAAGTGCGTTTTCAATTTTGGTATGCATTTTTAAATTTAACTAATTTTTTGAATATTACTCGGTGTGCATAAATTGTATAGATTATATACAGGGCTGCAGAAAAGATCTCGAGTAAATTACCGTTTATTGTCGGACATTACTGAAGGGAAATTGTCAACTGCGCTATACATTTCTTAACTGAACTAAATTTCAGCATACCTTGTAGTATATTATACAGTTCTATAGATCATATACAAGACTGCTCAAAACAATTCGGATATTTTTCAGACTCTTGATGGTAACTCCTGAAATTGAGTTTCCAAATAATTATTGCTCAATATCATAAAGTATTATTTAGTATTGTTCAGTATAAATAGTAAATTGTTTTCTCAGTTTTGGTATAATCGAAATTTGAATTGTTGAAATTTGTGTTTCAGTACTAGTTCAGTACTCAAATCTCATAGTGGTATTTGATTTGTGTTGATTGTTTTCACTACATGTACATATTCCTATATAATATGTTATTCCCTATAATTCTTAGTACTCGTACACAGTACTTGTATTCCCAGATTTGTTTTCTGTCATTATTGCTGTACTTAAATTGTGTTAACTGTTTACTGTAAATACTCTTTATAATTATTCAAGTTTTTTTTCCCATATAAGTCTATTTATATACTCGATGCTACTATTCAAACTATGGTTACTTTCGTCGTCAATATCGTATTTATTAATTGTTTATCGTTCAATAAGTGAGCTATTAATATTGTTTTGTATTTATAGTTTTCTCTCAACTCTAATTATTATCTTGTAAAAGCTCTACATCTCCTTATATTTATTTACAATCACAATTGTTCATTCAGCCCATTATTGTACCTAACTTGCCTCGTCCAATCGGATAGTCCTCGGATAGCATTGTGATTGGCATTGTAATCTTTGTCAGTTAATTTTCATTAGTGAGGAGTCCACTTCATGGGTGGTTCTTCCGGGCATCGCTGCCTGGGCTGGAGCCTTGTCGCATAATAAACAAACCTGCTGGGCGTGGCGAGTTGAGCTTAAGCCGAAGGGTTTCTCTCCGTCCGGTTTGACCTTGACCTTGTTTACTTAGACATCACCTTTCACCTTATTAAACGATGAAGTTATGTTAAATTATTCTGGAAGTGCTGGAAAGTGTTTCATAATCCATGCTGGACGCATGATTTTTCGTTACTGTCTCTTTGGTAAATGAACTATCGGAAATTCAACATGAAAAATTTTCACGGTCAAAAACGCACGGTCGCACACTGCCCATGAAAAACAAACTGCAAAACGAAAAAAGTAAAGAAATAAACTGTATTGAAAGTGAATATAATATACATGGGAGAAAATAAAATAAATTTAAAATAAAGTCAGAAACAGTATATGTTCGGTTTTACATAACGGTTTTGCATAACCAAATTAGCGAATTCTGGAGCGAAATAAATAAAGAAAAGGTCGAAGTATCAAAAAACATTGATCACTGATTATGTATGCATTTTAGCGCCATTTGCATGGACGAGAATGGAGTGTCTGTTTCTCCTACGTCATCGCGTGTTCTAAAACGAGCCGGAAATTAGCCGCATTTTGGTATATGATACATACAGCACGTGCCACCCTTTTTAACTTAACGCCTGATGACCTTCCAGCATTTAGCAGGTGACGATTCTGGTGTGTTTTACATTTATAGTCATGTGTTAACAGCTGGCCTTTTGGGAACACTGCCTGGGTTTCTATTCCTGTCGTCTGTTTTACTTATGCTGATGTGATAACGTTTAATTCATAAATCGGTAATATATAGCCTGTAAGAGAAAACAAATAATTACCATTTTAAAGGGTAATTATACACTTCAAGAGAAATAATTTTTGTACAGGACACAACGATTGCAATCCACCTATTCAGTCATAAATACAGTGCGTCTCATTTCAAACAGAACTCGGTTTTGAAAAACATTTTAGTTAATAATACACTTCAAGAGAAAAAAAAATCAGGACACCAGGATTGCAATCCATTTATTCAGTCATAAAAACAGGGTGTCTCCTTTCAATTAGCGAATACTTCAAGAGAAACAATTTTTGTACAGACACCAGGATTGCAACCCATTTATTCACTCAAAATTACAGGGTGCCGCACTCTAAGCCGAAACCGATTGGTCTTTCATCAAACGCAAAACATTTTTGTTAATAATACACTTCAAGAGAAAAAAAATTTGTACAGACACCAGGATTGCAATCCATTTATTCAGTCATAAATACAAGGTGTCTCATTTCAAACAGAACTCGGTTTTGAAAAACATTTTAGCTAATAATACACTTCAAGAAAAGAAAAATTGTACAGACACCAGGATTGTACACCAGCATTTATTCAGTCAAAATTACAGGGTGCCGCACTCCAAGCCGAAATCTATTGGTCTTTCATCAAACGAACAGTGTTGCCAGTGGGCTACTTTTTTAAAATTCAGATTGCTTCATTGGCACAACTTTTTTGAAATAATTTAATTCCCTTTGTTTTCGCCTTATTTAATCTGTCATTAAATAAGGCGAATTTTACTTTCTTAAAAGACTGGTGGGAATCAAGAAAAACTGAATTAAAAAAAGTAGCAAACTGGCAACACTGCAAACGAAAAACATTTTAGTCAATAATACACTTCAAGTGAAACAATTTTTGTACAGGAAACTAGGATTGCAATCCGTTTATTCAGTCAAAAATACAAGGTATCTCACTCCAAGTCGAACACGGTTTGTCATTCATCAAATGGAAACCATTCTAGATAATACACTTCAATCGAAACATTTTTTTGTACAGGAAACCAGGCTTGCAATCCATTTATTCAGTCAAATGCCAAGCCGAACTCGGTTCGTCATTCATCAAATGAAAGTCATTATAGTTAATAGTATACTTCAAGAGCAGCGATTTTTGCACAGGAAATCGAGATTGCAATCCATCTATTTAGTTAAACATACAGGATGTTTCTCTTCAAACTGAATTCGTTTTTCATTCATCAGATGAAAACCATTTTTAGTTAATACACTTCAAGAAGAACAATTTTTGTACAGGAAAGCAGTATTGCAATCCTTTTATTCAGTCAAAATACAGGATTCTCATTCCAAGCCGAAGCGGTTTGTCTTTCATCAAATGAAAACCGCATTTAGTTAATAATATACTTCAAGAGAAACAATATTTGTACAGGAAACCAGTATTGCAATCCTTTTATTCAGTCAAAATACAGGATCCTCATTCCAAGCCGAAGCGGTTTGTCTTTCATCAAATGAAAACCATTTAGTTAATAATATACTTCAAGAGAAACAATTTTTGTACAGGAAACCAGTATTGAAATTCATTTATTGAGTCAAAAATACAGGGTGTCTCACTTCAAGCCAAACTCGGTTTGTCATTCCTCAAATAAAAACCATTTTAGTTCTGAATATTTTAATACCAAATTTGTGATTCAAAATCATCATACAATGTCAAAAAATGCCAATATCAACAAAATGCCAATGTTTAAAATTATCACAAAAATTCGTTTCAAAAGTATTACGAATGAACATATTTCTTTATAATTTTCTCTAATTAAAAAAAATAATAATTAAACGTTTTTATCTCGGAACATTGCTTTATTTGCTCCGGATTACAACTCCTGTATTTCTTTTGTTTTTGGAAATAATTAAATATTAATCGGAACCCACCGGAGCTTTTAAACACTGGAAAAGGATTCAATTGAAAATAGGCTGCTTTCTGTTCATTCAAAAAATATTGGAACAGTTTATATGGAATTTATAAATGAAATCTCAGTTCTTAATCCAAAAGTTTGGCCTAATACAGAATCAACAGATGTCACATATGGAAATGATGATGTCATGGAACTATTCAAAAGGTTGCAAATCAATGAGAGAACAATTTTAATGAACTTTAGAAAGTTTATACATTTTTCTGGGGGAAAAAATGAAAAGTGAACTAAAAAAATTGGTTTCAATAATCAATTATATGCCTGGTTCAAGTGCCCAATGTCAACGAGGGTTTTCAGCTTTAAACGTTATTTGTATTCGACAGCGTGTTTCACTTAGCATCAAAACCTCATCAAATTTATTATTTATTAGACAAGTTTGTCGGAACCAGTTCGAAAGTGAAGGTACCTTTATTAAAAAATCTGCAATCAAAATTGAAAAAGTAAAAAGTGGGCACATTAGAGAACAACCTCAGCTATCCTATGCAAGAGAAAAAAAATCGTTTAAAAATATTCAAATTCAAACGAGAAATTCGAAAAGAACCTACCCATAGGTTTAACATTAGCGAGCGAGCGTCTTCGCGTGACTGAAGAGTATCAATCATAAGATAGTCAAAATTCAAAAATCAGCTACAATCAAAATTCTTAAATGAAACTTTTATACGACAGTATCTCTTCTTTTCTTTGATTATATCAGCATGGTTAACACATTCGCTGCCAAGCTAAAAATACCGGAATTTTTATTTTATTTAGAAAATTCAAATTCATCCCAGAAAATATTAATAGTAATACAGTAAACTTTCTGTAAGGCGGACTCTGTGTAAGACGGAAATCTGTCTAACTCGGAAATATTTTCAAGTCCCTGCGAATCTATAGACATAGAGTAAAATTTGTCTAAGGCGGAATATGGTCTACTGCGGAAAATTTTTTCGGTCCCGATCGATTACGCCTTAGACATATTTTACTGTGTTTACTTTGTTTTATTACAGACATTTCGAGATTACATAAAATAAAAATTATTCTTTTGAAATTTCCGGTGCGAATAACTAATTTTAGATTGAAGAAACGTTAATAGCACTACGAGTATACTCGTAGTTGGCAGCGAACGTGTTAAAAAATGAATGCAATTTCTAGAAAATATTTTAAATTCATAAATTTTTTTGGAACGGGATTCAGTAAAAGTGGGATTTCTATGCTATCAAATAAAACGGCTAGAATGTTCTAATATATATTCTCCAACTTTTTAACTGAAACTTTTGAAGAATACGGCGAGGGTCCGATTTCAAATATCCACAAATTGGTGAATTTGACAAACGTAACCGCTTTGACAGATGCTCCTGGGAAAAAAATTTAACAAAAAAATTTGAAAATATTTGTAAAAATCTTCAGAAATTTTTAATTTTGGTTGACATTTAATGCTCATATTTCGCGAAGTACTAGAATCAACATTAACACAACAAGATTTTAAGTTTCTCTGCAATGAAAAAAAGCTTCAATTTTCTTTTGTAATGAGTATGAGTTATTCCAATTCAAAAGAACTAACTTTTAATCAACTTCGCCTCGATCAAATTAATAAAAAAACACATCTAAAATAAGATAATAAGAAAAATTTTGAATCTATATACAAATCCCCTTCTGAAATACTTTTCTGGGTGCTTTGGACATACGTCAGATGGATTTGTTCACTCAAGAACTGATTGCTAAACGCCCACTATCTTGAAAATCTCACCTTAAATAGCAACCAAATAACCAGCCACGTGCCATACTTGCATAAGCATACCAAGCAATCTTCTTAAAAACCCCACATTCTGCCGAGTCTCCAGAAACTTAGATATCTTGTTAGGACAATACATTTACGAACACAGGTTACTTTCAAAGACAAGAGGTTTATGTTCAAGAAGATGGTTCTAACAAAATCTAAAATAAGATAATAAGAAAATTTGGAATCTATATACGAATCCCCTTCCGAAATACGTTTCTGTGTACGACCTTCGACACACATCAGATGGATTTGTTCACTCAAGAACTGAAGGTAAATTGCTAGACACCCACTTATCTTACTGAAAATCTCACCTTTCACCTTACATAGAAACCAAATAACCACGGACCATACTTGCATAAGCATACCAAGTAATCTTCTTTAAAAACTCACATTCTGCCGAGTTCGATCGCAAACTCCAGAAACTTAGATATTTTGTTAGGACAATACATTTACGAACACAGGTTACTTTCAAAGACAACAAGAGGTTTATGTTCAAGAAGATGGTTTTAACAAAATCTAAAATAAGATAATAGGAAAATTTGGAATCTATATACGAATCCCCTTACGAAATACGTTTCTGTGTACGACCTTCGACACACATCAGATGGATTTGTTCACTCAAGAACTGAAGGTAATTTTCTAAACACCCACTTATCTTACTGAAAATCTCACCTTTCACCTTACATAGAAACCAAATAACCACGGACCATACTTGCATAAGCATACCAAGTAATCTTCTTAAAAAACTCACATTCTGCCGAGTTCGATCGCAAACTCCAGAAACTTAGATATTTTGTTAGGACAATACATTTACGAACACAGGTTACTTTCAAAGACAACAAGAGGTTTATGTTCAAGAAGATGGTTCTAACAAAATCTAAAATAAGATAATAGGAAAATTTGGAATCTATATACGAATCCCCTTCCGAAATACGTTTCTGTGTACGACCTTCGACACACATCAGATGGATTTGTTCACTCAAGGACTGAAGGTAAATTGCTAAACACCCACTTATCTTACTGAAAATCTCACCTTTCACCTTACATAGCAACCAAATAACCACGGACCATACTTGCATAAGCATACAAAGTAATCTTCTTAAAAAACTCACATTCTGCCGAGTTCAATCGCAAACTCCACAAACTTAGATATTTTGTTAGGACAATACATTTACGAACACAGGTTACTTTCAAAGACAGAGGTTTATGTTCAAGAAGATGAATCTAACAAAATCTAAAATAAGATAATAAGAAAATTTGGAATCTATATACGAATCCCCTTCCGAAATACGTTTCTGTGTACGACCTTCGACACACATCAGATGGATTTGTTCACTCAAGAACTGAAGGTAAATTGCTAAACACACACTTATCTTACTGAAAATCTCACCTTTTACCTTACATAGCAACCAAATAACCACGGACCATACTTGCATAAGCATACCAAGTAATCTTCTTAAAAAACTCACATTCTGCCGAGTTCATTTGCAAACTCCAGAAACTTACATATTTTGTTAGGACAATACATTTACGAACACAGGTTACTTTCAAAGACAAGAGGTTTATGTTCAAGAAGATGGTTCTAACAAAATCTAAAATAAGATAATAAGAAAATTTGGAATCTATATACGAATCCCCTTCCAAAATACGTTTCTGTGTACGACCTTCGGCACACATCAGATGGATTTGTTCACTCAAGAACTGAAGGTAAATTGCTAAACACCCACTTATCTTACTGAAAATCTCACCTTTCACCTTACATAGCAACCAAATAACCACGGACCATACTTGCATAAGCATACCAAGTAATCTTCTTAAAAACCTCACATTCTGCGGAGCTCAATCGCAACTCCAGTAACTTAGAGATTTTGGTAAGACAATACAAATCATTTACGAACACATGTTACTTGCGAAGACAAGAGGTTTATGTTCAAGAAGGTGGTTCGCTGAGTATGTTTGTAATTTAAAGTAAGAACGCCTTCTTCACAGTTGTTTCGAATGAATGAAAAACACTAATTCAAAAATAACTTTAACACTTTCAAAGGTGGTGATATATTGTTTATTCTACCGTAATTTCCGATGTATAAACCGCGGCACAAATAAATCAGTTTCCGACCAGAAATTTTATTTAATAAAATATAACCTATTTGTGCATGGATCTTATTTGACCTTTTTACATAAATAAAATTTCTGGTTCATAACAGAATTTTCTTAGCCGCGGATTATACACCGGAAATTACGATACTTAATTCTTATCCCAAATTGACAGAGTTTGACCAGAATTCTTGGTATAGAATTTTACCTTTATAATGTATAAATAAATACCTTTTTTTTCTCGTAAATTTTGGTGATAATTAATCATTTCTACATTTTAGAAACAGAAGTTCTTTGCCCCTGAAAGGGTTAACTTTTTCAACATTGCAAATTTCTGTAGCAAGTCCGTAAACTAGCATGTAGTCAAACGGTAAATGCATATGTCAAAACTTTATACAAATGTTATTACTAAAATAAAATCCATGGTGAAAGTTTCGCATGTAATCAAACGGTATATGCCTTAATTTTATGCAAAAGGTTATAAAATCCACAGTGAAAGTAACGAACATTTTTATAAGTTTATCCTAGTCATATACCCAATACGAGGAAATTCTGTGATTGATTATCATGACATTCTGGCCATGAGACTTCAACCTTGATCATGACCATGAACCGGCAATTATACATCTAATGAGGAAAAATGGAAAAAAAGATACTTCAGTTTATGATTTTAGAATTATTATACTGCATTAGAAATTGATTTTGATTAAACGCACGTGTTAAGCTATCATTAAGCATAATTTTCGAAGACCTATAGATAATCTTTCTGAAAGTAAAGACCGGGCGTTCCAAGTGAGGAACAACTTTAAAAATTAATAATTCGAAAGCAAATAAAGATAAGATGTGGTTTGCATCGAACGGATGAAAAAAATCCCGGATTTTTTTTTATGCCGAAAGCAAAAACGAATGCTTGAATAGTTCTTTTTTTGACCAACCAATGGCTTACAAGTGACAAGTTGCTTAGAAGTTACAAGTAGGCTTACAACTATAAATATTTTAACACAATCAACTAATTAGCAAATAATAATTCATTCGAATAGTAATTTTCTAATCTGAACGAAAATGTGTCCAGGCTTTGACTCGAACAGAAAACCTTTGATTTCAATTGCCAATGCTCTTCTAATTGAGCTATCTGAACGACATCCCAGCCATCACAATATTCACACAAAACAAACATTTAGTCATGACATCTGGACGGTTATTTGAAACAGCACAACAGAATAAACCACAGGTAAAGGAACTCCAACAAACTATGGAGGAGTAATTATATTATAATAACTTTAACACAATCAACTGAATGGTAAATAATTTATACGAGTAGTAATTTTTCTCATCTGAGCGAAAATGTGCCCAGGCTGGGACTCGAACAGAGAACTTTTGGCTTCAATTGCCAATGCTCTTCCAATTCAGCTATTTGAACGACATCTCAGTCATCACAATATTCGCCCAAAACAACCGTTTAGTCATGACAACTGGATTGTTATTTGAAACAGCACAACAGAATAAACCACAGGTAAAGGAACTCCAACAAACTATGGAAGAGTAATTACATTATAATTACTTTCACCACAATCAACTGAATGGTAAATAATTTATACGAGTAGTAATTTTCTCATCTGAGCGAAATGTGCCCAGGCTGTGACTCCAACAGAGAACCTTTGGCTTCAATTGCAAATGCTCTTCTAATTGAGCTATCTGGACAACATCCCAGCCATCACAATATTCGCTCAAAACAACCGTTTGGTTATGACATCTGGACTGTTATTTGAAACAGCTCAACAGAGTAAAGCTCAGGAAAAGGAACTCCAACAACCCATAGATGAGATTTACACTATATTTTTTTTTCATCTAGTTCAATTGGAAGAACATTGGTAATTGAAGCCAAATGTTCTAGGTTCGAGTCCCAGCCTGGACACATTTTCGCTCAGATGGGCGCATTTTCGCTTCAGTGTACTGTCCCTGATTCAGCAGCACAGCTGTCACACGAAGCGCAACACCGTTCACAATATTAAGAAATATTTCTTGTGGTATGGCCATCATTATTGGCGGATGGTATCTTCCAGTGTTGGCAATGATGGCGGTTCCAAGTATTATTTTTTTTCCTCAAGCATTTTGCATTTATTAAAGCATTCTTTTTTGCTTTCGTCATAATTGAGCTTAAGCTGAAAGGTAGGCCTCCCACCTGGTTTGACCTTGACCTTGCTTTCGTCATAAAAAATCCGTTTTCTTTTTCCTCCGTTCGGTGCACACCACATCGTTTTATCTTTATTTATTTACAAATTATTAATTTTTAAATTTTTTCCTCAGTTTTGATCACCTGGTAATGGTTTAAATGAGAACGAAAAAAAAAAAAAAAGCTTTCCCGGAAGCTTTTACTTACGCATCTGAGTTTTTAATATTTTTAATTTCTAAATTGTCTTCATACTAAATATCCCTTACTTACATCATAGCCACGTCTTCCAATTACGGATACTACTAGTACGGGAATAAAAAATTTAGTTTTGCTTCATGACAGACATTTACCATTACATAAGACGAAGATTACTTTTCGGAAGTAATGGTACTCAATAATCGGAATGTTTGGCAACTATGTTACATGCATCGTACATGTTACATGCAACAATTTTCAATGCGTAGAATAGATATAGCTAGCATGGTCCTATCATCACAATTTTGGCCCTGAAAGATGAAATTTTGAACGCTAATCGATTATCACTTTTTTTATAAAAAAAATCATACGGGAACTGTGTAAATACAGAATTGTACATACTAAATCCACAAAGGAAAATTAAAAAATAGGATTCAATATATACATCAAAATTTCTGTATAAATGATGAATTTAACAGAATCAAATATGATGCATAACAAGCATGAGTTAATAACGCACAATCTTTAAAAAAATCTACAGATTAGATAATCATACATTAGATCATAAGAAGGTAATCATAACTATAAAATACTCATGCGAAATTTTTGTTACATGAACATTATTTGCATTTCCAACGACAGCTAAATATGCTATTAAAACTAACTGCAATTCTCCGATTAATTTTGATTCTTAACCCTTTCCGGCACAGTGGTCCCACTCCGGGCACACCTAATTTTAATTCCAAACTTGCATACGGCACCAAGAATATTTTAATAAAAAAAAATTTCTATAATGAAAGCTTAAAATAAGGAGTTCTTATTTTCTAAAAAAGTCGTTTGTAAATTCCGGTGTCAGTCAGAAATTTCTCATTTTACGAACAGACTTTGTCTGTGCCGGAAAGGGTTAAAACGTAGTTTTGATAACTATTATTGTACTATGTATGTAAAATTGTTTTCTAAAGAAATAGAAAAAAAAATTTGAAAAGCCATTTGACTAGTTGTCAAAAATATTGCATGTTTTATTATCTCAAAAACTGCTTAGACTTTAAAAAAAAAGAAGAAGCTTTAAAATTGAAATAAATTAAATTTTAGAGTGTTTGGTATAAATCCTCACTGAGTGCAGCTCCACCCTCGCTCTCGAATGTCCCAATAGTCGAAAAATTAGGCTCTTGAATAAGAAATTCGAGCAAAATTTGTTTCAGTTCTCTAACAGTGGGGGTGTCGTCGTCAAATCGACCGAATTAAAAACACAATAAAAGTGACCGAATTGATAAGAGGGGAGAGGGCACTTGACGCACATACATTAGGTATACTAGTGATTGCAGCGTTTAAAAATTCGCGAATTTTGCGATTCCTGTACAGCGAGGTTACTGAATCTACTGATTTTTTCTTCTTTGAGCACGTAGCACATATACATACGATATAGTGATACTTAGTGCTAACGAATTTCCTGCATCATTCTGAGATTCAAAACTAGTTAATTAACTTAATGACCATAATGTTCTATAACAGTAAGAATGAAACCTACTGCCTTTTCCTTAATCTGTAGTCCTCCAAAGTTTCACCAAAAATATATGCACTGTTTTTGTTAAACTTTTATAAAAATGTTATAAAATTTTCATTGGTTTATGTACAGTAATGCGTTAAATAATGCGTTATAATAATGCGTTAATAATTACGGTACTGTAATGCGTTATTTTTTAATTTAAATGTATTGTACTATACAGTGTATTGTTTGAAAACGATAAATACAGAGAGTTTCTTTTCGGGGTGGGAACTAATAACCGTAATTTCCGGCATATAATCCGCGGATCGAACAATCAATCATGTTTCAACCCAGAAATTTTACTTTATAAAATGTAACTTTCTAGATCTCTGTAAATATTTCTCTTCAATTATTGAATAAAATTTCTGGGTTGAAACAGAATTGTTTGATCCGCGGTTTATACGCCGGAAATTAAGGTAATCATATTTTTATCATTACTTATGATAAAAATTCAATTTTGTTCTCAAACGATTCTTTGAAACTAATTGTGTACGAGATCTAG
Source organism: Maratus michaelseni (assembly GCA_963931845.1). NCBI lineage: Eukaryota > Metazoa > Arthropoda > Arachnida > Araneae > Salticidae > Maratus > Maratus michaelseni. Next base: position 127,435,444 of record OZ007597.1, read on the forward strand.
AAGTGAGGTACCACTGTAGTTCTGGTTCCTAGTATTCCAAAAATGAAAAGGAAAATCCCATATTTATTAAAATAAAGCTTGAATGATAACAAACAACTCCATCCAATATACTTTATAAAATGTAACTTACCAGATCATTGTAAATATTTATGTTCAATTATTGAATAAAATTTCTGGGTTGAAACAGAATTATTTGATCCGCGGATTATACGCAGGAAATTACGGTAGTCATATTTTTATCATTATTTATGATAAAATTTAATTTTGTTCTCAAACGATTCTTTGAAACTAATTGTGTACGAGATCTAGAAGTGAAATACCACTGTAGTTCTGGTTGCTAGTATTCCAAAAATGATGAAGTAAATCCCATATTTTCTAAAATAAAGCTTCAATCAGAACAAGTAATTCCATCCATTATACTATATTATTAAGTTATATTATACCAAGCAGTGTTGTCAGCCCGCAGTTTCTTTTAAAAAAGTAATTCACATTGCTTAATTGCAACCACTCTCTTAAACAGGTATAATTTGCTTTTTTTTGCCATATCTAATTTCTCATTAAATAAGGCGAATATTATAATTTTTAAAAAGTAGTAGAAATCTGCAAAAAAGTAGCGGACTGGTAATACTGGCACTAAGCTAATAGATAAATTCTCCCGAAATTTTTCCGGAGTAGAGTATATTTATCTTTTTCTGTGATAATCTGACCTTGACTATCTTCCTGCGGTGTTACACTGTAGCGATTACACTAACGGATGTTCGAATTCGGTTAAGAAAAAAAAAACTACTCATCATCTTTCACGTTCAGAAAAGTGACTAAGATTAATTAATCTTTCGCACTCGAAAACAGAGGCAGTCTGTCTTTATACTGGTTATGCCGGAAACTGCAGTAAAAGATATGAAATTTGAAAAGAATGTCATATCTTTCAGGAAAGTCGTGTGCTTTTTTTTCTTTCGACAATAGATGTTACTTACAGCAAAATAAAAAAAAAAATAAATAAATAGATAAAATAATGGTTCTTTTTAATACTTTCCAACATAGAGTTAATAAGTGTTTACAAATTCTGTTTGTCTGTCAATATGTCTTTATATATACTGGTACTGGTTGTGCCAGAAACTGCAGTAAAATATATGAAATTTGAAAAGAATGTCGTATCTTTCAGGAAAGTCGTATGCTTTTTCTTTTCGACAATAATTGTTACTTACAGCACACACAAAAAAAAAAAAGAATGGTTCTTTTTAATACTTTTCAACATAGTTAAAAAGTGTTTATAAATTCGGTTTGTCTGTCAATCTGTCTTTATATATACCGGTACTGGTTGTGCCAGGAATAAACACCAGAAATTTTAAGATATATTTTAAACTTTATTTAGTAGCATATTTATGTGATTTTTACAGGATTAATATTTCGATATAAATATAGTGGATGCGAAGAACATGATTTATTTATTAAAAGTTAAATAAAAAGTGTTGCAAATTTGATACACTAGGCATTAAAGGGTTAAGAGGACATTTTTTCATTGGAAAAATGTCACTATCCTCTGAGTAATTACTGCCAACATTTGAAAACTCACGACCTCTACAAGAATAATCTGATTTCCAATCAGTGTTGCCAAATCTGATGGATTTTGCATCCAGTAGTTCCGAATTCTCACCAGAAAGTTTTAATAGTTATGTTTACTTTATATAAGAATTTTTATAGACATTCCAGTGTTGCCATATACTAGATTATGTTTCCATTTTGGGGTATTTTTAAACTTCAAGTGATATATATTTTCTTTTGGACAAAATCAGTTTACGCAACTGAGATTACATTCTGCCACTTTCAACGTTTGTTCTGTTCAGGACTGTAATCACATTATCCCGTCTATAAAGTGGTAAACTTAAAATCGAATCACCGCACAACATTGCTTGAAAACTAATTGCCAGATTGGAGATTTTGTCCCCATTTTGAGGGATTTGAACCTTAATGGGAAATTTTTGGGGATTATCACCATTTTTAGGGGAAAACTTGGTGAATTCTTACATTATTTCATGTTTTCAGATTAAAGTTTACTTAAAAGTTTACCTCCTTAGTCAACTGACGATACAGCATGTCGATTCGGAAATATAATTTTTTCAACATGAACATAGAGTAGATTCATTTCAATCATTACCAATCATATCATTCGGTATCAATCAGTGCTTGTCGCGAGAGTTACGTTCGAGGAAAACCTCGCGAATATCAAATCCGCGAATGTTGAGTCTATCTATCAACACTAAAAAGGAGTTATGTTCTATAAACTGCCTAAGTTTCTATATGTCTATAAACTACGTTCTATGTTCTATAAACTGCCTAAACTGTTTCTAAGTGACCCAACATTTCAAAGAACAAAAGAATATATGTATTAACAATACTTTATACATAACATATATGTAGAATGTGAATGTCCACACCTATTCAAAAATATGAAATTTATTTATTGAAGATAATTCACAGTAACTGACTGAAGAAACAACTAAAAATGCATAGGTTTTTGTATAAAATAATTTCGACTCTCTGTATTCGCAAAGAGATGATAATGTATTAGTGGGTCAGTATACGATACAATACTAAAACACGATGTTTAAATACAGCTAAAGGCTTCAAAATTTTTTTTATTTTGTATCTAAGTGCAGCTTCACCTCCATCTCTACGAGAACCTGCACCTGTTACTTTACCACTTCTAATATGCCCATTGCAATGACTATTCTGCTGCTGTTATTATATTGCTTTCCTAAAACATTCGCTCCTTTTTCAGTTCACAACTGAATGTTGATTTTTAATTAGATACTAAGAAAACACAGGGAAAATAATCTTTAACCACTATAAATTCTGAAAACGAAAGAGACAAAAAATAATCGCGAATAATCAAGTCAGATTCTCGCGAATGTTAAGTTTTTCCGCATTTTCATATTCGCGAATAATCAAAACTCGCGAATGTTAAGGGATTACTGTATTTCAAGTTCTAATTTATTATTTATCTAATTCTAATATCTATTTATCTTTTCGTAATTCGTGTTATCTTCTTCAAGAAAGTAATCGAAAGTAATTGCCGGTTCGCAAGTTCCTTTTTGTAAATGAGGAATGTTTTATAGTGGTAAATTTCAAATTTCAAATTTACTTTTTCTCGTAGGAATATAGTTGGAAACTTTGTAGGAAAAACAAACCACTGATTTCGGAAAATTTTCAGAACTTTTGGCAAAATTGACTTTGGACTATCTGGCAACACTGGGACAAATATTTCCGTTTTCAGATTAAAGTTTACTTTTATTCACCTAGCAACACTGAATTTTGATTCTTTGATTCGACATTATTCATCATTATCTTCGTGCTCGTCTTTTACAGTATACACGTGTTTTAAGTTCTATTATTTATCTATTTTTAATACAAATATATATCTTTTCGCAATTCGTGTTATTTTCTACAAGAAAGTAATCGATCACAATAAAAATTTTGTTTCGCAAGTTTGTTATTTATTTATGTATTTATTTTTTTTCGTAAATGGGTTTAAAGAAAAAAAAAAAAAAAAAAAAGCTTGATTTGGGAAAAAAATTTGAGCTTAAATTAGTTAAATATTTTTTATAATGGAAACTTAAAAATTTATTTTATTTTATTTTATTTATTTATTTATTCTTTCAGTTGAAACTGAGTTGCGGACTTTTTTGGAAAAAACTACTAATTTGGGTAAAATTTCAGAATTTTGTGGGAAAGTGACATTCAGACATCTGTGACATCAGTGACAAGTGACATCTGGCAACATTAAGACATTCTTTGAATGAACCAAAAATATATTTGGAGGCCCAGCAGTGCCTGCGAAAAGTTGAGAAAGCACAGTCCTAAACCCCCTTTTCTGGAAGTAACTCAGGTCACTTTTGACCCCCCCCCCCCCCATAACTTTGGGCTGGAGTTTCCCAAAAACACGAAACTTCGCTTATCTAGAGTATGTGGCACACAGAACCAAAATAAAAAATTTAACGTTTCTGTCTTTTCTAGTTCAGACGATATATGAACTCAAAATTTCGATTTTTTGTCACTCACTCACTCACTCGTCATCAAAAAGATAAGGTAGATACCATACCACTAGAAACTTGAAATTTGGAATAAAGGTTGTGTTTAAGATACCAGGAAAGGAAAGAAAGAAAAAAAACAGGAAAATACGAAAAAAAAAGTTCGAAAATTCCAAAAATCCTCAAAAAGTTTTTAATTTAAAATAAACAATTTTATTATATATAAAATTTATAATATTTCGTTTATCGTCGTCAAAATTATATAAAATTTTGTTTGAAGGTATTGTTTTGGATTCAGAAAAAGAAATAATTAAAAACACAATAAAAATCGAAAATTAAATTAAAAAATAAAAACAAATCGAAAATTTGAAAATAATTTGTTTTTGTAGCGCTAGAAATTTGAAATTTGGAATAATAGTATTTGGGATACAAAAAAAGAAAAATTACAAAATCTGGAAATTCGAAAATAAAATTCGAAAATTCAAAAAAAAAATTTTTTTTAATAAAAAATCTGGAAAATTCGAAAATTCAAAAAAAAAAAAAATTAAAAAAAAAATTAAAAATAAAAATTAAAAATTAAAAAATTAAAAAAAAATTGATCTCGTGTTCTTAGAAACTTAAAATTTGGTGTGAAGATACTGTTTAGGATTCAGAAAAAGAAATAATTATAAACACAGTAAAATTCGAAAAAAAAAAAAAAAAAAAAAAAAAAAAATCAAAAAAATCGTAAAATATCGAAAATATGAAAATATTCGATTTTATAGCGTTAGAAACTTCAGATTTGGAATAAAGGTAGTATTTAGGATACAAAATAAGAAAAAGTTAAAAAATATGGAAAAGTCGAAAAAAAATCGAAAATTCGAAAAAAAATTTGAAAATAATTCGTTCTTGTAGTCTTACAAACTTAAAATTTGGTTTAATGGTAGTGTTGATAATTCAATAAAAGGATAAATTAAAAAAATCGGAGAATTCGAAAATGAAATCGAAAAAATTAAATATTTGTAATAAATCGAAAAAAAATTCGATTTTGTCGTCCTAGAAATTTGAAATTTCGCATAAAGGTAGGTTTTAGGATACAAAGAAATAAACAATATAAAAATCTGGAAAATTCGAAAAAAAAGTTTGAGTTGTTGGAATTTTCTGTAATTTTTAATTTTCTTTTTCTTTTTATCTTTAAATAGTACTTTTATGCCAAGTATCAAGTATTGCTGCGAGTAATACCTCAGTTTGATAGCACATTTCCTGGTTCAAAATATCAGGGTACTTTTGATCCCCCCCCCCTTCCATATCTTTGTGCTGGAGTCGCTCAGAAACTTGAAACATTTTCTAATTCATAAACTATATGAATTTAGTTAAATCAGATGTATCAATCAAGTTACCCGCGTCAGCGAAACGTATACACATATAAATAAACAAAATAAATACACTTAGCAAAGGACAAACACTCTAAATTTCTCAGGTAATATCTTCTTATGTCTTTAATGTAAGCATTTAGATATGTGGTTATTGAATGTAGTATAATTAAACAAAGAAAAGTAATAATTTTATTCATTTTCTGGAACAGATGTGGATGTTTCGTCGTTGAAGAGTTAATATAATTTTAAAAACAGGATAAAATCACTCGTACAACGAGCTGAATAATCTAAAGAAATTAGATTAGTAAAACGATCCTTAAATATTAAAATTACTGGAAATTGAGAACATAAAAAGCTATCACAAAAAATACTCTATATAGCGCCAAATCACGATTGCTATTTAGTGAATTGGCAGTGTGCATGATTATGAATGATTACCCAATGTGTCTAAAAGTTTCCAAATAAGCCTATTTTGGGGAGATTTTAGTAGCTATTGCCATCGAGTTAGATCAGAATGTACCTAGAAAAAATAAATATTATTGAATGACCATCAAAACTGATTTTCCGAAACAAAAATTGTAATAACACTAGATTTGTAAAATAGATATAGGTGAAATATAGTAGAGTCGGTTTACATTTCCATAAGTTGCTTTTGTACGTTTTTGTACTTACAGTTCAACCACGCTTCTAAGAACTCCGGTTGGCAGAATGCCAAGCCGATTCCATTCACACTGTAGGGAGAATAGCCCCAGCAAAAGAAGCTGAAATAACCGCTCTTTATCTTAGACAGCGTACTTACGGCTTACGGACTTCCCCATTTTCGACATGGACTAGCCATTTTCGCACATGCGCAGTTCGCTCCAGGTTTTTATCAAGCGTGGTGCATCAGTATCTATCAGATGCAGGTGTTTCGTGGTTGGCAGGTAAGTAAATATTGCTATTTAGATATTAGGATAACATGAAATTATTTTCGAAATTGTTGTTTATCCTAATAAAACGCCCGTGTAGAACGAACTCCAAAATGTACTAGAATCATTCACACAATCAATAGTATGATATAGAATCATATATATTTTATGTTTTATTCTAAAATTTAATTTTCCTATCTTAAAGTTTCTCTACGTGAATTAATTTCTGTATTCAAAATCTTTTTATTCTTTAATCCGAAAAGCAATCATTTCTTCCTAGCTAAAGAATGTTTCTAGATATTTCTTCGTAACATTAAATGTACGTTACTCTCCTGTGATTTCAATTCGAATATTAATGTACTGCAGATGACCTTAACATATGCTGTTTGTCTTTCTTTTTTCATAATTTGACTGCTGCAAAAATATGCACTATGAACTCTTTTCGTTAGATTCTAATCAGGAATATAAATTTAATATGATTACGGGGGTTCAGGGGGGCCCAGCCCCCACTAAAAAAATGTATTTTTTTATCTAAAAAATTGCAAGAGTAAGAAGTTCATAAGAATGTCAGAATATTATTGCATAAACCGTGTTAAATTTAACGTTTCTAATTTCTGAAACTCTCGAATTATTTTATATGCCTATATGTGGCATATATATGTAATTTAAAAAATTTAATTTTGCAGATTGTAAGATGTTAAACATTATGAAAAGTGAGATTAAAAAACAATCACTTTCAAAGATGACGTTGAGGCTCCCTGATCTGAAGATTTATTAGTTATTCATTAAATTAGTTGTATATTGATTTACACATATTACATCTTAATTTACGCTACTTGCATGTTATCAAAATATCCGTAACGTACGACCAATTGTTACTCCAGAGAAGAAAACTACTGTTTTATAGGTATATAAAATAACTTTTTAAGCACCAGAAATTTTTAACTAATCGCAGACTAGTTTCGGTAGTATTCAGTGTACATCAGAGCGATTATACTTAAGAGCGTACGCAGTATGTGTTAAATTTGTTAGCACACACTAGCGCCACTTTTCTCTTGTACGACCGATTGCTAAAACAAAAGTTCGTTGCAGGGAAAACAGTTATTAGTATTTCATACGTTTTTATCGTTTGAAGAAGCGTTTTACCTGGGCTACACTAGATACCGGGCTTGCTCATTCATTATCATGACGCCACAAATGGTGGCTGGCTGCGACCAAAGACATATAGCGATTCGTACAAAACTATGGTCGCGCCGCTTTGTACCAATCGCTGGTCGCGGCCAGCCATTATTTGTGACGTCATGAGAATGAATGAGCAAGCCCGGTATCTAGTGTTGCCCTGGTTTTACTTTCTTATTACTGAAGCCTTTTTGTATCGGGTTGTCCGGAAAGTTCGTGCCGGTTGTTAAAATCAATTCGTACGGGAAAATTCTATCAATTAATGTTTAGGCATAGATTACGATATCTAACTTATAATAATTAACGGGCAGAATTTTCCGGTACGAATTGATTTTCCCAACCGGCAACACAATACCAATACTAAAATTCTAACGAAAATAAAAAATATAAATTAAAATTTTTAAAAGAGTAAAAGGGGGCTGTATTAATATTTTTCATAGATTTTAACTTTGGGTTAAAAAGAATTGATATTTTACTGGTACGGATTAATATTTTACAATAGCTATCTGGCCATCATCAGTAACGCTATATTCAGGCACCGATAGTTGTATGCCGAATCTAGTCTCCAATTAGTTAAAAAGTTCTGGGGCTTAAACGTTGTTTTATCTGACTATGTTCTATTGCGCCAAGTATCATCTGAATTGTCAAAACTACAGTTACCTTTTGTATCCACAGTTATTTTTTGTATGCACAGTTACCTTTTGTATCCTGATCCTGATAAGAAGTAAAACTCGCTCAAATTATTATACGTCAGATAGTTCCTCCAAATAAATGAATTATATGAAAGTAAGAGTTAACTTTTCTTTGAAAACTCACCTATGCAAACAACAAAGGGATTTTATGATTGTTAGACCTTCTTAAATTAGTAAAACAAAAATAAAATTAATACATGTTCAAAAAAATTCAACCAAAAATAAATATTTACCAAATACACAAAAATACATTTAATTGCTTTAACAATTTTTTTTTTTATGTCAAGTTCGGTCAGGCTCAAATTATTCTAGATGTTGAAAATTGTATTATAAAATTTAAAAAAGAAAAAAAGAAAGAAAGAAACCAAATGGGAAGGGTTGAGCCACCAACCGCCCCCCCCCCCTTTTGCACGGTCTTGGTATAAACATTTGTTGAACTGGAGTTAAAAATTCGTCGATCTGTCCAAAAGATAAGTCCTAGGAAGTTGTCGAGTTTTTAGTGGATGCCATCAATTTCCACGAATATCTTTATACCACTTGAAAAATGTCTTATTTTATTATTTCTATGGAATTTAATTTGTGTAGAAAGAAATAAATTTTCTTTTAAGTTCAATGTTTCAAGGAATATAATTTTATAAGGATTACATTTGCTTACTTTCTCCTCCTTAATATTTAGGTGTTTTGTCTAGTGATTAGGTTACTGACTTTTAGTTAGGAGGTATAATGAATCCAAATTCTGATTAGGTCACTGGATACAGGTTCAGAATTCATCTTAAACTAGAGGTCTTGATCTCATTTGCATCTGTAAAATGCATATTCTCATCTGTAAAATGCATATCGTATGTAAAACATTGCCGTGTGTATAAAATCATTGTATGCATAAAATGACCATTACTTAAAATCTTCGTATGCATAAAATGACCATATACATAAAATCTTCGTATGCATAAAATCATTGCATACATAAAATGACCATATGCATAAAATCTTCGTATATAATAATTGCATGCATAAAATATTCGTATATAATCATTAGAGATCGACCGAAATTTCGGTTTCGGTTTCGGTTTCGGCACAAAATCGGAGTTTCGCCGAATATTCGTTTTCGGCGAAACTGCTGCCAAAATTTCGGCCTGACCGAAACTACAGTGCCTAGAAGTAAGTAGTGTGCTTATCGCCAATACAACCGCAATAAAAAAAATGTCCCTAACAGGAGGAAAACCAGATTCTCCGCGAGAGGGCGTCGAGTTCCCACCGCCGTTATTAACGTTTGAAGTTTCATTTAACAGGCGTGATCCTAATGTTAGTTTCAATGTAATTAACGCTGTATTTTCAAACAAACTATACGAATGTTTCTATTTCTATAATATTTTAAAGTAAACATATATTATGCCTGTTTAATGATAAATCAGTATGGATAAATCTGCAAATACTAAGAAAAGAAAAGCTGATCGAACATGCTCCGGGCTTAATTTCTAAGAAAAATGTGCCGAAGCCCTAACATTCTGCGGTACTAACACGCAACCCCCCCCCCCCCACCGTCACTCCAGTCTGCCTATTTATATTTCATACATTATCTTCAAAATTTAAAACACTTTTTTTTTAGCAAAATAAAAATAATTAAATACATCTATCTGCGTATACTTAGATATCAACTGTTCCATTTTTTTGTTATTACTACTTCCAAATAGAAACCTTTGCTTTACCTAATCTTAATGTTAATTAATCGCAGAATTCTGCGATTAAATAAGCTCAGGATTATGATTCGGAAATAGTGTTAACACAAAAAATTAATAGTTCGCAGCTATGCGGAATAGAAAAAAGACTATTTCTGTTTACTCGTTATTCTGATCAAAATAGCATTAAAATGATTTGAAATGGAAATAAATAAAATTTGAATTTAAGACAGATTGAGTTCAAGCCTCCCAAGACTGATATAAAAACCGAGCCCGTTTTATCTCAATCTCTTACGTGAGCGACACATTACCTCACTTATAAGTGTTTTGATACAAAAGCAGGCAAAAAATTGGGGATGGGAGGGAAAGGAACGGGTAATTTAGAATTCGTTTTTCGGAAGCGTTATTGCACTGGGCTCCGGAGCGCAGTGTTTATGAGCTCCGGTGAATTCTGGCCAATATTTAAACATTTACTAAAAATAGAGAAGTACCGGAGCTGAGGTCTGGTGGGCTCCGGCGCAAATTAAGCCCTGAACATGCTTCGTTCCCGGATATACTAGTGGATATAAAAGCAACAAAACTAACATAACTCTATCCCCCCCCCCCCCCAAAGACTAAAACTAATTTGAAAAATGGTTAAAAGTCATTCCTCGTGCCGACAAAGATCTGAACCAACATTCAGTTGCATGTGAATTAGAGTCCTGCACGGGTCGGGTTGTACCCGACCCGAACCTGCAAATTTCATTTGAAGTCAACTAGCAACCCGACCCGAACCCAACAAAAAATTTACCTCGATTTCCTTAATCTGAAAAAATATTGGACATTCTTTTGAAAAAGCGGGTCATCCCGAACCCGACCCGCAAGAGTAAAAACCCAACCCGAACCCGAAAAAGTTAATGTCAACCGGACCCGCAGCAAAAAGTAGAAGTCAACCCGACCCGAACCTCAACAAAAAAAGAGCGCCAAACCGACCCGAACCGCGGGACGGGTCGGGTGCGGGTAACCCGACCCGATGCAGGACTCTAATGTGAATCGCATTTTCATGAGCGATTTATTGAGAGGAATTACAAATACACTATTGAAGGGAAAGAAGATTTGCTCAATTATTTTTAATTTAGTATTTTAATTTTTCTATCTAAAATAATTAAAATATTTATCTTGTGATAATGACAATAAATAATTTAAACAATGAACATTATCATAAATATTTTATTAATTATTGATATCCTAACTTTAAAATTTATTTTAACATGACTATTTTGTTTCATTAGTATGCTTTCATTCAATCATGGTTTTAAATACATTCACAAAATCAATGTATTACTTTTTGTAGGGTGTCTATTACTCGAAAAAAACTGGAAAGTGTTTGATTTATTTCTGTTATTAAAATTTTGCTTCACATTTGAGAAATGTGAGTATGAGAATGGTTAAATATTGTTGATAACTTAATGTAATAATAATAATAATATATATATAATAATAACTATTAATCAAAAATAATTTTTAAATAATTTTTTAAGGATGATTGGCGCATCTACCCTAATTTAAAGAAAATGCATTCTTGTCGTACTTTCAGGAGAGTAATTTTTTTTTCTAGATTTGAAATTATCATTAATTTAATGTTTGATGTTTGCTAGTATACCTTAAATTATTTTACTCAAAACTAAAGCTCCGAAATGTCAGAAATTTTTAACAACTCAATTTACTCTTAGTTTGTTAACAGGATGTAAACAAGTTATGTAATAATGAATACCGATTAAAAAGTTGTCAAAATAGGGACATGTTTTTGCAAGAATTCATCATAGTATAATGTATTTATCCAATATATTGTATTTATCCAATTTTAGAAATAACTAAATATTGTAGGAAGAAAAACATTGTCCTATGATAAAGTTTGTAGCTGTTTGAGTTCATTACAATTAGTTGTTATGAAATCAATTACATTTCTCTTCAACTGTATTTTCATTATTAGAATTTTTTTCCTTCTTTATTTTTTATCTAGAGCATTTTAAAGTACTGATTTATACAGAAAAAAAATAGATTTAAAATGAGGTGTACGTAAAAACGAAAGTTACCATAGCCGCGGCGAGAACACTGGCGCCATCCATCGGCTTCCTCTATTTCTGAAGTATAATATTGACGCCGATAACAACACTATATACTTCTAGGCACTGTACCGAAACTATCTGTATTTCAAAATATCATTCCTTCTTTCGGAAATTTTCAACTTTACTCATTGATATGAGTTGTATCGGCTCAAATGAGACACTGTTTATTGCTGTGAACTCCACTGTTAATCATTATCCGTTATGACTGATTCATGATGCGCGTATAAATTATAAAGCATGCAATGCATATATGACTAAATTTAAAAGTCGCTTATCACGTGATATTTAAAAGCTACAAACTTAACAGTAATAGAAAATTTTTACTTTGAAACTCCAGATAGTTTCAAATGCTTTATGAGAAAGATGTTGTTAAAACAAATGGAAATTTATGAAATTTATTACAAAATATATATTGAAGTATGTATATTTAAAATATTTTTTATTTGACGAAATTCGTATAATTGGAAACTATTTCTGTCTTATTCGTGAATTAATTACGCTTTATTTTATATGAAAATAAATAGTTTTGGATAGAGGCACAGAGTCAACTTGGCACTGGAGATAAAATTTTCAAATAGGGTGCCATTTCAACACTTTCTTAGAGAGGCAGGGAGTGGAAAAGCTTTTTTTAAGTAAACATGTTATTTAAATAAATGTACCATAAAAATGTTTGTACAAAATTTTAAATAATTAATAATAATATTCAGCAATATATATTAAATATATATCTATATTTAAACGTCTATTAAATTAATAATATTTATAATTATAAAATGGTTAAAACATATTCAATGTTAATTCCCTAAAAAACAAACTTTTAAGTACTTTATTTCAATCAATTTAAATACAAAATATTAACGAACTGAAAATATGAATATATATTTAAAAATAAAATATTCATTATTGAATTTTTTTTACACTATTTAACTACATTGTTAATTAATTTTTGATAAATGCCTATAATTATTGGTTGTTATAAAATAGTAAAATAAAAAAGTTGTATTATTTATGTTTAATTTTTGTTTGAAACTTATACACACACATATATATGTACGAGTGTTTGTTAGAAATGTGGTTCAATACACGTATAATTAATAAATTAAATAGTAACGTAATTAGTTATTATTAAGTAATTATTAATTATTTGTTATTAATTAATTAATTAATTAATAATTATACGCAGTTATGTATGTATTAATCAGTTTTTAATTTTTTTTACACTTTCGGTTTCGGCCGAAAGTGGGAAGATCACCGAAATCTGGTTTCGGTTTCTGTTTCGGTCTTAAAACCTGTTTCGGTCGATCTCTAATAATCATTGTATGCATAAAATCTTCGTATGCGCCCGATCGTATGCGTAAAATTCTCGAACGCAAAAAATGGCCGTAAAGAATCATTATACGCACAAAATGACTGCATGTATAAAAATCTCGTATATACGGGACAATATGCTTAAAATCCTCGTACACTAAAAAGTGACTATATACATAGAAGTGGCATATAGATGTAGAAGTAGTATGCATAAAAGGAGTACATTCATAGAAATTGCCTTCGTGTATACAAAATGATCGAATGCATATAATCGTCATATGATTGAAATGACCGTAGAGTCACTAAACTAGCAAAAACCAATATGACCTTAACTAAAGGCACCTTGAATTCTTCCTTTCCTTATGAAGAAGTACTAAATGACTTTTCCTGCGATTTGCATCTTTGAGTATGATGTCATTACGTTGGTTAATTTGCCAAATGGCAATTTTAATATTCCATATATTAATACATTCTCATCTGCATTTATAACAATAGCTCTTTCACTAAGCGTCAAATTTAAATATACGACTTCAGCAGATGCTATCTGGCCTGGTATGAGATTCAACATCCTCTACTTGGACTGACTATAAAAATCCATTTTCCGTCTAGACGAGTATATCAGACAAAGTCTAGAAATTTGCCCCTGAAGCATCCATAAAAGCAATCGCGGACCCAAGAGGGAGATCATGGGTGTCGTGACCACCTCTAAACGAAAGAAATTCCTATAGAACAAAACATTTTTTAAATATAAATATGCATTAAATCTGTTTTCATTTTTTCCCACTTATAAATGTTATACTTATTTTACAGTTGCAAAAAAAAACCCACAGATTTTCAGGAACGGGAATGAACCCGGGAATTTCGGGGAATAAACCCGAAATTTGGAGGAATATTGAAAATTTTGAAAGAGTTTTGAAAGTAAACTTCCCTCTGCCCCGCTGCCTACGGCAATGTGAAGAAGGCGTGCTATGCACTCTTTGCAATATCGTTTAGTTTCATGCCAGTGATTTTTAAATTTGAAATCTTTATTTTTTTAAAATTTCAGGCACTGTTCAAAAAGGTTTAAGATAGATTTTTCATTATGAATTCACAAAACTTATGATTTTATGAATTTGTAATTTGTTAAAACTTATTAGTTTTACAACAATGTCGGCTGTGAATTGGTGAGGGTTTAAATGTTTTTTGTTTTTTAAATAACAATTATTGTTTAATTTCAGTTAGCTTGCATATCTACTATTCAAGCATACTCTACATTAATTTTCTTGTGAGTTGCATTGATTTCTTTTAGTTTTATTCATTTTCATTTTGTTTATTGGTTGATTCAGAGAACATGGGTGATGTTTACATTTAAGTCAGGCAAGTTGAATCTGTCACCTGATTTTCTCACTCTTTACTTATCGGCGATAAAATATCAAATTACTTATATTTTAGTTTCTATATATATATTTCTAATTATATATTTAGTATTTTTTAACTTAAGCGTATACTTCGTTAGTTTCCATGTAAACTGCGCTATTTTTTCTAAATTTATGTTATTGGTTTTGTTTACATTTGTAAAAAAAAAAAAAAAACATTCTGCTTACATTGACAAAAATTAAAATATATATATATATATATATATATATATATATAAACAAAATTAATTTTAATTTCCCTGCCTAAAACTTTCGGTAAACTCCAGAGAATTTTCAAAATTTCCCTCCGAAAAAACCCGGTTTATACCGGAGAATAAACCCGGTTTTTTGTACACGTTGCAACTCTAACTTTTTTATATATTCGAGGAGTTTTTTTAATTTATTTTTATACAGAAATGAATAAAAATTGCAGACATTACTATTGTTTAAGCAACAAAGAATCGAACAACATTTTTAATGTTCTATAAATATGATATATCTTGAATTAGACTTCAACTCCAATTTTCCCTGAAGATGATATTTCTCCGAAAATCGGCTTAAAATGCAAAATCTGCGAACATTTCATGTAAGACTAGCTGATCCGTTCAGTGTTACCTGAAAATCAGAAATTTTCTTTTGCGGCTTCGATAAAAAGGGTTATTTTTTGTTCTAAACAAATCCTTTTTCCGAACGACACTCCAGCACTCGTCCCCGCTGCCTACGGCAATGTGAAGAAGGCGTGCTATGCACTCTTTGCAATATCGTTTAGTTTCAATTTCCACCGGTAGGGGGTGCGAAATCATCTTACTTAGTTATATATATCTTAATTAGTTCATGCTAAGTTGAATGAACCAATTCCCGTTGAGGAAGATCCCAAGCATTTTGTAGAACACTTTGGTTGAAATATGAAAATGCTCTAGATCGACCACTTTCAACCACCCTATCTCCTCCACAGCTACTGACATGCAACCACCATAGTGCACGATAGGACACTCAAAGCCACTACCATACACAAACACCAGTGGTCTGCTCTGGGTAGTTGTGGCTGCAAAGTGGGGACACATACGCAGAGCCCGATTAAGGTTGTCTGGGGTTCAAGGAGCAGTACCTTTTATGGGTACTCCTCACGCCAAAAAGCTAGAATTATTTTTCGGGGGTTAGCATTAGATATTAGGATACAGTTGCCAAGTTAACAAAACCTTTTTTGGTTTTTGTGAAAATAATTACAGAAAACTGCAATTTTAAGAATTTTCTTCTAAATCCTTTTATTCCTTTGGGACCCCCCATCAGCATTGGAACCAAGGCCGTGGTCTAGTTAGCCTGTGCGATAATCAGGCCCTGCAACCACGTCTATTGGAAAATACCCTAGGTTGACCACTTTCAACCACTATATTTCCCACACACCCCCACAGCTACCGACATGCAACCACCGTAGTGGAAGACTCGAGGCTACTACCACACAAAAATACCAGTGGTCTTCGCTGGGTAGTTGTGGCTGCAAAGTGAAATATAGGGACACACACGTCTATATATAGATAGATAGACAGATTGTTTGCTGTTAAAAGAAAATGAGAAATTCTGATTTCTTGGTACCTGAATAGAACGTTCAAATTTCATGCATTTACGAATGAAAAGGAATTCAGGTATATGTCAGAAAATAACCAATTTAGATTTAAGATATAAAAATTGCTAATCCAGGCATGTGACTACCTCCCTCTCACTAAAAAAAAAATAAAAATAAAAATAAAATAAATAAATAAAAAAGAGACATCACCCCTTTCTAAATGGAGGGCTGTATCAGCATTTGCATAAATATCTATCGCAGTACAACTCCCAAAGGACTGAAAAAAATTGATACAATACATAAATCTTTCGATGAGAAAAAGGCACGATTTGTTTCTCTAAATTAGTTTCGTGTTGTTATCACTTTATATAAGCGTAACTATAAGAAGTTATTCCCAGAATTATTTCAAGCTTAGAACTTTCCTATCGCCAGTGTTGCCAGGATTGTGGAAATTTTTTATTAAAAAAATTTACCCGAATTTCAGAATCTTCGTCTCATCTAATGACATACATTCCGTGATTACAGAAAGCGAAGATTACTAGTAAGAAAAAGTAGTAGGTTTTTGAAAAAAATAAAAAATAAACATTCTGTTAACACTGTCTATCGCATATCAACATCAAATAAAATTTATGCATTTAGCGATAAATTTACTATAGATCAACAAGAAGATAATATCAACATCCGTATCAACGTATACCACATTGTAACCACAATTTAGATATACTTTTCAACAACTGGAACATTAAAAAAAATAATTAATGAAAATAGGGGCCGAAAACTAATCAATCCTACAGCACCCGAATCAATGCATAATTACGGTTCTTACACTGCTCTTAAATCCAGTTTCATAAAAATTCAATATTTTTATGCTCTTCCATTTCCTTTTATGATTCTATTTCTTTCACCAGTGTGGGCATCCGTACTGAGCAGATACTAAATGCTGTCTGACCTGATATTTAATTCACCATCATTTACTTGGATGGAGTGTAGAGGTCAAGTAGTACCTTTGGAATGTCAGGTTCTAAAACTTATTGTCTACCACAGACTCACTCAGAGCCGCAGTAAGGGTGGTGCGGGCTGTCCCCTGACACCAGGCATGAAACCGAATAGACTCTATATCGGTACTGTCAGTTATCAGTACCGTTACTTGTAGGACCGATAGAAAAACCAAGCAAATCATTTCGCCACAACCTGCAAATAGATTTGCTGGATTCACTTGTACAAAACTTCAAATGGGTATTTAAACAACTCTATTCTTTTGAAATTTGTTAAACATAGTTTAACATACAAGTTAAACATATTAAACGGAGTTAAACATATTTTATTTTTAATAATTTATGCATATTTTTCAAAGAATTTATGCATATTTTCCCAATAATTGATGCATATTTTCCCAATAATTGATGCAGTGCACGAAAGATAACTCTCATATAACTTAGCCGTATGAAATTATTTTTTTTATCCTTAGACAAACAATATATGATTAAAATGACCTGTTATTGGAAAAAAAAAGCTTGTCTTCTTTCAGTAATAAAAAAGAAAACATATTTGAAAATTTCCGAAGCGTTTAAAAATCAAACAGTATATATTACAAGCAGTAAATTTCTTTAAACAATATTAACTGAAGGATCAAATTTTAGTCCGTTTAATGTACACCGAAGCTTTAATTGTCTAGAGTCTAGACTAATTTATTCTAGACGGATATTCAGATATCCGGATAAATAGTGCTATAGTGTGTCTCAAAAGTATATGGACAGGCGATTTTTTGAAATAACAGTTCAAAAAAGGAAGCAATAATCACGAAAAAAATAATATGCATATAATATCATAACATAAATTTATTACAGAAATGAAATAAAGTATAAGTTTTACAGATTTTTTGTAAAAAAAAAATAAATAAAAATAGGTTGTCCCAAAAACATATGGACTTTTCGAATATTTTGCATTTAAATTCAAATTTTGTATCCATTCCTTTGAATTATCTTGAAAACCCTATCAGGCATGCTTCCAACTAGTGTTTGGAGTATGTGCGGCTGTAAAGAGACCAACTCTGCTCTACTTGTTCATGTAATTCCTGAATATTAGAAAACTGCCGACCATGGGCATACACATCTCGTGCAAGTACTCCCCAAAGGTTTTCAATTGGATTCAAGTCTGGGCTGATGGCTGGTCAGTCTATAACAGTCACTTGATTCTGTTTAAACCAAGCTGTTGTTGAGTGGGAGGTGTGAATCAACGCATTGTCCAGTTGGAATTTCCAGTTTTTTCCCCCTAAGATGTTTTCGATTGGAAGTAGATTGCTTTTAAGGACATTTTGATAATCCTCAGAGCACTGTCGACCATTAACCCTTTCGCGACGAGCGTCCTTTACAGAATTTTTAATCTTTTACCACCGGTTTTTCAAAACAGAAATTTTCGCCTAATTGAATCGCAGAAATGCTAGGATTACATAAGACAAAGCTTACAATAAAAAATAACTGGTGGGAATAATCAAGGATTCTGAGCAACTTATGCGTCGCTCGTCCCCAAGGGGTTAAGAAAAGCAATATCCGTTGTGCCGTTGAAACAGAATGCGCCCCACACCATTAGTGAACTCCCTCCTTTTTTGTCGACTAAAGAACTCGCGAGGTTCTTTTCGTAAGTCATGCCAATAGTAGGCCCAGCTATCAGGGCCATCCAAATTGAATTTTTTTTCGTCACTGAAGAAAACACTTAACCATTCATCCGTCCAATACATGTGTTTTTTAGCTCAAAGAACTCGAGCCTTTCTATGGGGCACTTTAAGCATAGGTGTCCTACACATTCTGCTATATTTATGATTTTCGCTTACCTGTATGCGACGGTGAACAGTAGATCTGGAAATAGGAAACGCCAAAGTCCTCGCAGTTTCACAAACAGACTTTTTATGGGTTGAAACTGCTCGTAAAATTTTTCTAGCTTCTCTTACAGATGTTTTTTTTTTTGGTCGACCTGAACGCTTTTTTGCAATCTTATTGTAACTTTTTGATAAAATTGCATAAATTCCAGATCTGCTACGCTTCACTTGTTTTGCAATATCAGAAACTTTAACATTTGGAGCCTTTAAACGCCAAATTTTAGCAACATCAGCAGAAGAGAATTCAACGTTGCGAGGCATTTTCCAACTATTCGACAATTGAAGAAAGAGCAGTGATTTTATATTTCGAAGTAGTTACGTCACAAGTACAGAACGCAGGAAATGCAAATTTTTCCGATACGGTGGTAATAAAAGCAATTCGTTTCATTGTCCATATATTATAGAGACATCTTATTTTGAATTTTATTTTTTTACAGACAATCTGTGATATAAACATAACATTTCTGTATCGTAATACACTTATGATTCCATATGCTAATTATTTTTTTCGTGATTATTGCTTTATTTTCTTAGCTGTTATTTCGAAAAATCGCCTGTCCATATAATTTTGAGACGCACCTTATTATAACAAGAAAGAATAATCATGCCTATTAATAGATTATGCACACTCTCCAACACATTCACAGTACTATAACATAACTTCACCGTTTAATAAGTTGAAAGATGATAATCTACCTAAACAATATACAAATTTCTCAAAAACTGGACGAAATAGAGAAAACGGAATGTATATTCGGAATCAGCGCAAGAAACTGATCTAGGATCAAATATTTTCATCTAAAGGACATTTTTCATGTTGTACAGTGATTAATATGGATTCCAATGTGACTGTCTATAATATTGAATTCAGACACCATACTAAGTAATTTAGGAGTCGAATTTGGGACAAGTAAGAACCATTTTAATAAAAGTTTTGTAAAATTTCTTTCTGTATTAAATTATATTTTTAATTAGAATGTTCTTGGCACATTATAGAATGTCGGTAAACAATTTTTTTTGAGATTTTTGGCAAGCACATGCAAAATAATTCGCCGTTTTTGCTCCAGGTTTTCACAGATTAAAATGACAAGTGCAACTGATTTTGCAATCTGAAACACAAATAATACTAAGAAAATCAGAGGAGAAATTCTGTAGACGAATTCAATGGTGATTATAATGTGATTACATACAATGATGATTTTATACAATGATGAGTGGTGATTATATACGATGGTGAAGCCCTATAACCTCAATATTTTGTTTTAAAGGAAAACAGAAATGGAGTGTTGTACTTTTTACATGTGATGGACTTCGAGGGTCCTGCGGGGGGGGGGGGGCTTGATAGATTTCCTGGAATGCCCTCCCCGGAAGATTTAAGATTTCATATTAATGGTGAAAAAGTGCAGTTTCCCACTCGGGAACCGCAGAAATACTTCCAGGGGAAAAGTGCCTAAATTCAACACTGCTTTTTACAAAAGCGTGCACGGGAAAAGTTAACTAAATATAAATGAATTTTAAAAAAATCTATTTTTTGGTCGATTCAAAGGTATCTGATCCCTTGAAAAAATTCATTGTCCGTCTAGACTGGTAAATCAGACTAAGTCTAGAAATATACCCCCGAAGCTTACATAAAGGTCCACGGAATTTGCTCTTCATACAATGTATGAAACTTTAGATGAGAAAACGGCACGATTACAGGTTAAGGGGAGGTGCACGAAACCTGTTGACCCTTTGTTCACCGCCCATCATTTCTTCGAAATAATTTATTAAAATTTTTCGCCTCCAGCGAACCCAATATTGCAATATTAGTGATAACAATATAAAAAGATGATAAAGGTAATTAAGGAAAAGGCAAGACTTATATTTGATTTATAAGGTAATTGAGTATGGTGATAGGATGCAAGCGTAATGACAGGCGTGAGAGTAAAAAATGTAAAATTACCGTGGAAATGTACCAGGGGAAAATACCTGTGTTGATGTTTCTTAAATATTCAGCACATTACACGTGTATAGTCAGTTTAAAGAGATGTAATTTCGTTTCATAACTGGTCATGAATAAGAAGACGGAAGTGATATATGATGCATGAAATCGTATGCATCAGGATCAGTTTGAAATTGAAGTTATATCCGTGACGTTTTAAGATTAAGAAAATGTAATAAAATAAATAATAAAATATAAAAGTAAAAGTAGCTTAAAAAAAGACACTTTTTCATAAACATTCAATGTTTATCTTGAAAAACATGCCTAATTTCTTGACTGCAATTCATGATTTTTCCAAAAAATTTCCGCTAAAATACGTGAATATGACGCAGGCCCTTAACTCGAAGATTCATCGCTTTGATTTATGCTTGATAGAAAGCGCGACATCGAGAATTTATTTTTGAAAAGCTATGATATTTGATCTGTTTCATTTTTTTGTAAGATATGACTAACAGAGGGAAAAAAAAGCAAGCATTAATTAAAGTACCATTTTAGCATTTCTAAACTGATTTTTCAACCTTTAATCATAATTTAATTAATATAAAATTGTTAATTGATAAGCCTAATGACTGGCGTGAGGGCAAAAATGTTGTAAAATTATTGTGGAATTGCACCAAGGAAAATAGCTGTGTTGATACTTTTAAATATTCAGCACATTACATGTGTATAGTCAGTTTAAAGAGATGTAATTTCGTTTCGTAACTGGTCATTAATAAGAAGATGAAAGTGATTTATGATGCATGAAATCGTTATGCATGAAAACCCTTATGATGCATGAAAACCCTTAACCTGTGGCATGTGGCTACTATCAAAGTGTCACTTTTAATAAATTTGAAAACTTTATTTGAATACATAATCGATATTTTTCATATAAAAATGCCTTTTGGTGTTGTTAGTGAGCTAATAAAAAAATACATTAAATAATGTAATGTAATAATAGAAATATAGTAGTTTAAGGAAAATAAATGAAACATTAAATATGTATTATGCAGTAGAATGTCTTTAATCTTGACGCAAAATGCCTATTTTAGTATATATTTTTTTTAAATGCCATTTTTGTCGTTATCATTCAATTAATTAATATTGCTAAATATATATAATTTGAATTGTCTTTTTAAACTACAAGAATGTGTGAAATTATAGAAAAACAAATTGTTGTATTTCATTTATTGGTTTTGAAACTGCAGAGTTTCCGTACTGGTTTAATTATTGTCATTTTCAGGCTGCTCAACGTGTACCAATTAACATGTGGCATGTGGCTACTATCAAAGTGTCACTTTTAATAAATTTGAAAACTTTATTTGAATACATAATCGATATTTTTCATATAAAAATGCCTTTTGGTGTTGTTAGTGAGCTAATAAAAAAATACATTAAATAATGTAATGTAATAATGTAAAATATAGTAGTTTAAGGAAAATAAATGAAATATTAAATATGTATTATGCAGTAGAATGTCTTTAATCTTGACGCAAAATGCCTATTTTAGTATATATTTTTTCTAAATGCCATTTTTGTCGTTATCATTCAATTAATTAATATTGCTACATATATATAATTTGAATTGTCTTTTTAAACTACAAGAATGTGTGAAATTATAGAAAAACAAATTGTTGTATTTCATTTATTGGTTTTGAAACTGCAGAGTTTCCGTACCGGTTTAATTATTGTCATTTTCAGGCTGCTCAACGTGTACCAATTAACATGTGGCATGTGGCTACTATCAAAGTGTCACTTTTAATAAATTTGAAAACTTTATTTGAATACATAATCGATATTTTTCATATAAAAATGCCTTTTGGTGTTGTTAGTGAGCTAATAAAAAAATACATTAAATAATGTAATGTAATAATGTAAAATATAGTAGTTTAAGGAAAATAAATGAAATATTAAATATGTATTATGCAGTAGAATGTCTTTAATCTTGACGCAAAATGCCTATTTTAGTATATATTTTTTCTAAATGCCATTTTTGTCGTTATCATTCAATTAATTAATATTGCTAAATATATATAATTTGAATTGTCTTTTTAAACTACAAGAATGTGTGAAATTATAGAAAAACAAATTGTTGTATTTCATTTATTGGTTTTGAAACTGCAGAGTTTCCGTACTGGTTTAATTATTGTCATTTTCAGGCTGCTCAACGTGTACCAATTAACATGTGGCATGTGGCTACTATCAAAGTGTCACTTTTAATAAATTTGAAAACTTTATTTGAATACATAATCGATATTTTTCATATAAAAATGCCTTTTGGTGTTGTTAGTGAGCTAATAAAAAAATACATTAAATAATGTAATGTAATAATGTAAAATATAGTAGTTTAAGGAAAATAAATGAAATATTAAATATGTATTATGCAGTAGAATGTCTTTAATCTTGACGCAAAATGCCTATTTTAGTATATATTTTTTCTAAATGCCATTTTTGTCGTTATCATTCAATTAATTAATATTGCTAAATATATATAATTTGAATTGTCTTTTTAAACTACAAGAATGTGTGAAATTATAGAAAAACAAATTGTTGTATTTCATTTATTGGTTTTGAAACTGCAGAGTTTCCGTACTGGTTTAATTATTGTCATTTTCAGGCTGCTCTACGTGTACCAATTAACATGTGGCATGTGGCTACTATCAAAGTGTCACTTTTAATAAATTTGAAAACTTTATTTGAATACATAATCGATATTTTTCATATAAAAATGCCTTTTGGTGTTGTTAGTGAGCTAATAAAAAAATACATTAAATAATGTAATGTAATAATGTAAAATATAGTAGTTTAAGGAAAATAAATGAAATATTAAATATGTATTATGCAGTAGAATGTCTTTAATCTTGACGCAAAATGCCTATTTTAGTATATATTTTTTCTAAATGCCATTTTTGTCGTTATCATTCAATTAATTAATATTGCTAAATATATATAATTTGAATTGTCTTTTTAAACTACAAGAATGTGTGAAATTATAGAAAAACAAATTGTTGTATTTCATTTATTGGTTTTGAAACTGCAGAGTTTCCGTACTGGTTTAATTATTGTCATTTTCAGGCTGCTCAACGTGTACCAATTAACATGTGGCATGTGGCTACTATCAAAGTGTCACTTTTAATAAATTTGAAAACTTTATTTGAATACATAATCGATATTTTTCATATAAAAATGCCTTTTGGTGTTGTTAGTGAGCTAATAAAAAAATACATTAAATAATGTAATGTAATAATGTAAAATATAGTAGTTTAAGGAAAATAAATGAAATATTAAATATGTATTATGCAGTAGAATGTCTTTAATCTTGACGCAAAATGCCTATTTTAGTATATATTTTTTCTAAATGCCATTTTTGTCGTTATCATTCAATTAATTAATATTGCTAAATATATATAATTTGAATTGTCTTTTTAAACTACAAGAATGTGTGAAATTATAGAAAAACAAATTGTTGTATTTCATTTATTGGTTTTGAAACTGCAGAGTTTCCGTACCGGTTTAATTATTGTCATTTTCAGGCTGCTCAACGTGTACCAATTAACATGTGGCATGTGGCTACTATCAAAGTGTCACTTTTAATAAATTTGAAAACTTTATTTGAATACATAATCGATATTTTTCATATAAAAATGCCTTTTGGTGTTGTTAGTGAGCTAATAAAAAAATACATTAAATAATGTAATGTAATAATGTAAAATATAGTAGTTTAAGGAAAATAAATGAAATATTAAATATGTATTATGCAGTAGAATGTCTTTAATCTTGACGCAAAATGCCTATTTTAGTATATATTTTTTCTAAATGCCATTTTCGTCGTTATCATTCAATTAATTAATATTGCTAAATATATATAATTTGAATTGTCTTTTTAAACTACAAGAATGTGTGAAATTATAGAAAAACAAATTGTTGTATTTCATTTATTGGTTTTGAAACTGCAGAGTTTCCGTACTGGTTTAATTATTGTCATTTTCAGGCTGCTCAACGTGTACCAATTAACATGTGGCATGTGGCTACTATCAAAGTGTCACTTTTAATAAATTTGAAAACTTTATTTGAATACATAATCGATATTTTTCATATAAAAATGCCTTTTGGTGTTGTTAGTGAGCTAATAAAAAAATACATTAAATAATGTAATGTAATAATGTAAAATATAGTAGTTTAAGGAAAATAAATGAAATATTAAATATGTATTATGCAGTAGAATGTCTTTAATCTTGACGCAAAATGCCTATTTTAGTATATATTTTTTCTAAATGCCATTTTTGTCGTTATCATTCAATTAATTAATATTGCTAAATATATATAATTTGAATTGTCTTTTTAAACTACAAGAATGTGTGAAATTATAGAAAAACAAATTGTTGTATTTCATTTATTGGTTTTGAAACTGCAGAGTTTCCGTACTGGTTTAATTATTGTCATTTTCAGGCTGCTCAACGTGTACCAATTAACATGTGGCATGTGGCTACTATCAAAGTGTCACTTTTAATAAATTTGAAAACTTTATTTGAATACATAATCGATATTTTTCATATAAAAATGCCTTTTGGTGTTGTTAGTGAGCTAATAAAAAAATACATTAAATAATGTAATGTAATAATGTAAAATATAGTAGTTTAAGGAAAATAAATGAAATATTAAATATGTATTATGCAGTAGAATGTCTTTAATCTTGACGCAAAATGCCTATTTTAGTATATATTTTTTCTAAATGCCATTTTTGTCGTTATCATTCAATTAATTAATATTGCTAAATATATATAATTTGAATTGTCTTTTTAAACTACAAGAATGTGTGAAATTATAGAAAAACAAATTGTTGTATTTCATTTATTGGTTTTGAAACTGCAGAGTTTCCGTACTGGTTTAATTATTGTCATTTTCAGGCTGCTCAACGTGTACCAATTAACATGTGGCATGTGGCTACTATCAAAGTGTCACTTTTAATAAATTTGAAAACTTTATTTGAATACATAATCGATATTTTTCATATAAAAATGCCTTTTGGTGTTGTTAGTGAGCTAATAAAAAAATACATTAAATAATGTAATGTAATAATGTAAAATATAGTAGTTTAAGGAAAATAAATGAAATATTAAATATGTATTATGCAGTAGAATGTCTTTAATCTTGACGCAAAATGCCTATTTTAGTATATATTTTTTCTAAATGCCATTTTTGTCGTTATCATTCAATTAATTAATATTGCTAAATATATATAATTTGAATTGTCTTTTTAAACTACAAGAATGTGTGAAATTATAAAAAAACAAATTGTTGTATTTCATTTATTGGTTTTGAAACTGCAGAGTTTCCGTACTGGTTTAATTATTGTCATTTTCAGGCTGCTCAACGTGTACCAATTAACATGTGGCATGTGGCTACTATCAAAGTGTCACTTTTAATAAATTTGAAAACTTTATTTGAATACATAATTGATATTTTTCATATAAAAATGCCTTTTGGTGTTGTTAGTGAGCTAATAAAAAAATACATTAAATGTAAGAATTCTATTAGAGTTTTAAAATGACTTTCACTAAATTAATATGTTTGTCTGAATACACATATCTTTGAATATATCTGGTGATATATCTTTGAAGAAATATTTTTATGTGACAGATATACTGAATATATTATTGTAATATTTTAGAAATCATTTCTAATGTATCTGGCAAGATTGCAAAAATATTCCTACATTAAGCTAGTCTTTTTATTTAACAAAATATTTATTATTTATACTAAATGTCCAACACATGTCAACTCCCATATTTGATAATATGGTAAAATATATTGCAACACTCTATTATCATAAAGTATATAAACTTAGCGGAAGAAAAAATAAAGTATATAGCTTTTCCATATGTAAACTATTTATTACAAACATAATTTATTTAATGCAGATGGGCTTTTTTAGAGTTTATCATTTGCATAGATATATAAGAAAATAAATAATCATACTATTATATAAAGCTACAGAAATATAATTTACTTAATGATGTTAAAAAATATAATTTTATATAAATATACAAAAAGTAATAAATTAAACACATAACAATGAAACGTAATAAAATTTATTTATATAGTTAACGAAATGTTTTTTAACAAGTATAAGCTAATTGAGATACCAATCATGTACCAAAATCAAAATGGTGTCTTCATTTGCTCTGTGTAATAAATCGATAAAATATAAAATAAATAAATAAATAAATATCAATTTGTAATAATAATAATAATAATATATTTATTCTCCTAAATGTTTTTCTCCCCTAAGTAAGAGCGAATTATTTTGATGCTTTTTAAATCTTTACGTAGGGTGGCCACCGGTCAGGAAAGTTTTCAGCGAAAATACCAGTAGTTTCTTATAGAAAAATCATCTTATTTAATGGTGCGATTTAATAAGGAGAATTTTTCTATAAGAAAATACTGATATTTTCCTTGAAAAATTCTTTGACCGGTGGTAAACCTGTTACCCCATAGCTGCCAACTATTAAGATTTTTCTTACCACTATTTCGGAACAGAAAAAATTACCTTATGTATTTCTAAGTTTTCGATGATTACTTGACAAATGTTTAATCATAAAACTTTCTGTTCAAAAACAGTGGTAAACAAGTGGGTAAGTGTGATCCAAGTTCGCACAAAGGGTTTCGTTTAATATTCCTTTCAAAACACTTTATCCGTTCTATAATGGAAACTACTTTCTTCTGTCATTTATTTTAATATTTAGTTTTGTTTACACACCTGTGTGTACAGATGGTTCATTTCTTTTCATTTGGCTATTTAGCGATCGGAAATGGTGAAATGATAAGAAATTTTTCTCATTTGGAATAATTTTAACTTGATCTTTACACACAGCTTCAGTTGTCTTTAACTTTTTGGTTCATTTTATATGTAAAAAAAAATTTTACGTCGGTATCACTTTGTTCAGTTAAAAAAAAAAAAAAAAAAAAAAAAAAAAAGTCAGCGTCACACCTTTTTTTTTTTTTTGGTACATTCTTGCATATAAAATCACATCAAACGTACTTTTTAATTTTTCTTGTAGAAATATTGACGGTATATTTTTTTTTACATTCCATTTTGTTCATTGGATTCTGTGCTCTCTTGTAGCCAGATATTTTGTTCATTGGATTCTGTGCTCCTCTTGTAGCCAGATATTTTGTTCATTGGATTCTGTGCTCCTCTTGTAGCCAGATAATTCGTTCATTGGTTTCTGTGCTCCTCTTGTAGCCAGATATTTCGTTCATTGTGTTCTGTCTCCTTTTGTAGCCAGAAAATTGGTTCAATGTGTTTTGGTTCTTGTAACCAAATTTTTCGTTCATGGTTCCTGGTCTCCTCTGTAGCCAGAAGATGTGATCATAGAGTCTGGTTCCCTGTAGCCAGAATTTTGTTCACAGTTTTTCTTACATCTCATGGGGTCTGATTCCTTCATAATCAGAATTTTTTTCTTTTTGTTTTTTGTTCATCGTTTCCACATTTTTTGTACTCATGATTCTTATTCACAGATAGGTATTGTTGGGTATCTACACATACCGTTAAGTTTTTCTCACTCTACACTTTGTTTTTATTCTATACATTAATTTTCTATTGCACTTTACATATATACACTACTTCATCGTTATATTTTTATTTCAAATTTTACCACGTACATGCTACCATCACTTTGTCAATGACAAAGAAATTTTCTTTACATATTTGTCATAATATTATTCCTTCGTATTGTAGTTAACATTTTTGACGCATTTTTACCTGTTAGAATTTTAGGCTTCCCTTGTCGAGATTCTTGTTTCAATAGCATACATTTATTTATTCAAAATATTTATCACATGTAACCTCTTCACATACATCTCTCTTCACGAACATTCATAACATCCTACACTTTCACTTCACTTTAAGCAGAAGTTATTCTTTCAAACAATTACAATAAATTGCTTAGTCACTTGTAGTAGCAACTCACTTATAGTATTTTTCTTCACAATGGTTTTACATTGATTCAGTGGACAGATTTTTAAATATCATAGAGTTTCTTTTAAATTATCTATTCCTTTGATATTGTTAATAATAATAGTAAATAGATAAATGAAACCAATATAAATGTATTTTTCTTCTTTAAATAATATCAACTATTTTTAGGGATTATTTCAACATTTTTATATTTACTTTCAATGTGAATAATCAGTAAAGATAATCTCTTCTAGGTAACTTAATAATTTAGTTATTTTGGAAATTTAAACAAAAAGTTAAAATATCAAATTGTTCATTTGGGAAGTGGTTTTGTAAACTATAGATATGTCCCTATTATGACTTTACGCTCTGTGCACTCTAGATTTTTTCCACAATATTACTATACTTTAAAAAAAAAAAAAAAAAAAAAAAACTTTGATTTATATTTTTACCACAATTTTTACTTTTTCATTCAGTTATTACAATTTAATAGTGTCTTTTACATGTATGTTTATTTTTACTTTTGTAGCTTTTGTATTGTATTGTAGTGTTTTGCTTTATACCTATAGTATGTTTATACTTCTTGCATCACTATTAAAAGATTTAAACTGCATCAAAAAGTTTTTGAGAAGAATTGATAATGTTTATATTTTTATCTTCTCTATTCTTATGGCCATTCTTGATATTTATGAGAAATTATGAAAAAGGTTTACCTTTGTTCCTGGCGCCAGATGATAAATTTTAGGATATCCATTTTATATGAATAGAAATAAATAAATAAATATACCTCTATAAAAAAAAAATGAAAAAGGATTGAAAGTTGCAACTATATATATGAATAAAGAAATTTAGAGGTTAAATTATGGATATGAATATGTGAAGCTATATTATTCAAATATTTGTGATGCTTATATTATTCAAATATTTGTGATGCTTATATTATTAAAATATTGGATGTTTATTTTATTTTTCCTTGGAGTTCAGGTCATTGCAACATGCTATGTAAATGCAGAGAGACACAGTAAGTTGTTCGCAAGCCTTATGGTATCATTTTTTTTTCTTTTCTTGTTCGGGGGGTGATATATATAATGGAGTTTCCATTATATATGCTTTTCTTAATAGTTAACCCTCTCTTCGTATTCTATATGCATTTAATTTAATTATTTTAAATTTATATTCTAAATTTAATTTGTCTGTGCATGCCATTCCCTGCATTTAAATATATCTCTTTTTATTATTAAAGATATCGCTTTCATTTCAAAATCATCCTCCCACACTCTATTTCGTGCAGATGTATTTTTGCTCAATTAAAAAAATAAAGAAGAAAGAATAATTCCTTCTCATGTCTGCACTTCTGCATTTACACTTAAAAATGTAGCCGTTAGATATGTCTATTATTAATTCATAGATTCTACAATCAGCGGATGTATTGTCTAAATCCTTGAGATAATTTTCTGTTCCCAGTAAGACTAACTTTTGCCCTGTCGCAACCCTATAACGCTATGCTTTGAGGATGCAATTTTTCATAGATATCTCATTTGGTTATTTTTAACATCGATGTGCTCTGTATCTCTCTGCATATTTTATCGCCAACTCGGTAATTCTTCAAAGGAATTTGGCATAAACCACACGCCAAATATGTACCAGCTGTCAAGGACTTTGAAATAATTTTTGGCAATTCTGTTCCTGATCTCGTTGGATAATGTAGCCTCTAAAGGCGCTCTGTGCTTGGTCGGGTCACTCCCGATGTGCCATGTAATCGCCCTTCAATAACTGCTATTAAACATCCTGCAAAAAAGCCACTTTCTGAATGATGCTTGTCTCTTCGCTTATCTGTGTTCTTGTGGTATCACTTCTATTCGCAAATGTACTCCAGATATACGACCGAAGTATCATATTTGATATAAAACTTAAATTCGTTTTTCTTCTTCCAATGTGTGCCGAAAACAACACTATACTTTCTTTAAAAAATCCAAATAAATTTCATTTTCTAAAAAAAAAACTGTCTATTTTTCTCGGTTTTTCGAATATCTAAACCGGCCCGATAGCGGGTGAAGCCCACTATTATATTCTGTCATAATAATATCTGTCATGTGGACTAAATGCGATATTTAAAAAAAATTAATTTCAAAATTAAACATGTTGTACTCAACAGACATGTTTTACAGACAAACAGGATAAATTAACAGCATTAACCTTAACATTAAAATTAATATTGTTTTGTTACTCTTGCATCCAAAAATTCAATTACGTAGCTGAAAATGTTTCATTGAGAATTAATAGCATTCTAAACAAGTGGGTAAGTGTGATCGAAGATCGCTCAAAGGGTTTCGTTTAATATTACTTTCAAAACACTTTATCCTTTCTTTAATAAATTATTAATTCTTTAAAAATTTCATTTAGCAACAAAAAGTCATGTTTTTTATAATGTAAAAATTTACCGGTCTATTTTTTCGAATATCTAAACCAGCCCGCTATTATATTCTGTCATAATAATATCTGTCATGTGGACTAAATGCGATATTTAAAAAAAATTAATTTCAAAATTAAACATGTTGTACACCTTCAAAATGTTAAAATATGCGAATATTCCATAATCGGGTTTTTATCATCATTCAATACGTTCCTCAAACTCATATATTTACTATTCTCTATTACTCATATTCATACTCGTTTTGTATTATACTGAAACATTTGAAAAATCCGTTAAACTTGCGATATGACGTCATATTTTCTTTTTAATTCTCTAATGACGTGTAATTAATCTGCTTTGTGTACATGCACACATACTCATACTCCTTGTATTATTGAGAAATCTTTCTGTTTTATTACCACTATGACGTCAATCTTTTTTATTTCATATTAATCTTTTTATTTTCTTCTATCTTTACAAGAAGAAAGTATTGGATTCATGAAAATTTTCGACTTCCGGTTTTCGACGGATTTATACGTTTTAGAAGGTCCTGAACACGATTTGACTATTTTTAGAAAATGTCTGTCTGTGACTCTGTCTGTCTGTCTGTATGTGACAAAAATTTTGTGGGCGCTCTATCTCAAGAACTAATGCTCAGGATTTAATAAAACTTTAGATTCAGTTAGTCCCTGATATAAATTGGTGCTGATTAGTTTTTGGTAACAATCGCCCGGCAGGTGGCGCTGCTATGCAGCATTTTTCACGATTTCCGCAATAGCTCTATCTCAAGAACTAATGCTCGGAATTTAATAAAACTTTAGATTCAGTTAGTCCCTGATATAAATTGGTACTGATTAGTTTTTGGTAAAAATCGCCCGGCAGGTGGCGCTGCTATGCAGCATTTTTCGCGATTTCCGTAATAGCTCTATCTCAAGAAATAATGCTCGGAATTTAATAAAACTTTATATTCAGATAGTTTCTGATATAAATTGGTGCTGATTAGTTTTTTGTAAAAATCGCCCAGCAAGTGGCGCTGCTATGCAGCATTTTGCAGGATTTACACGATTTTAGCGATAGTCATATCTCAAGAAATATTGCACGAAATTTAATAAAACTTGAGTTTCAGTTAGACCTTGATATAAATGGGTGATGATTCTTTTTAGTGTATGCGAAACCTGTGTGAGATAGAAGAAGGTTTTGGGATTGACACATCCGACTAGTTTTTCAATTGGTGAAACTTTTTATTTCATTTTTTTTTTTCACGTGGAAATCGTCTGATAGAAAATTAATTATTGTAGATAGAATTTCATCATGGATTTTTAATTTTTGGCATCTCTGCTATACGGGAAAATGTTCAAATTTAATACGAAAAGGCTGTTAGAATTTTGGTTTTTTATCTCTATTTATGAAAATAACACGAATTTTTCAAATTTTAATATTTTCAGCTCTTTGCAGCTGATATTCTGATTTATACACAAGGTTTCAACTCTGTAAGTTACACAGTTTTCGAGAATGGCTCTGTGACAGACAGACAACGAAGCGGGAGCAATAGGGTTTCGTGAGATGAACGAAACCCTAAAAAAAGAGCGCAAAAGTTTTACACATTTAACATAAACATATGATAAAATCAAAATCATACCTTGGTTCGCTCTGTTTAATAAAGTGTTTAAAAGAAAAAAAAATGTAAAAATAGCCGATTTTGGTCACCAAGAAAGTCTGCAATTGTACAATCGCAGTAAACCGAAATGTTATTTAATATTGAATAGATATAATAAAAAATATAAAAAATATTGTAATAATTGTTTAGATGAAATCTCTACTTTCAATATTGAAAAGGGCCTAGAGTCAGACCTGGGTCGGGTTGTACTCCTCCCGAACCGGAAAATTGTGCTTAAGGTCAACTCGAAACCCGAAACGAACGCGACAAAAAAATGTGTCAACCCAAAACCCGATCTGAACTCGACACACTTCAACACAAAAACGAAATATTCAAACCGAATTAGACCCGTACCCAAAGTGAAAGAAAATTAATCCATTTTTTAATACAATTATGAAAAAGTAGTCAACCATTATGTCTCTAATATCAATTTTATCTTTTTACTTACCCATCATACGTAGTATAGGGTATTACTTACCCATCATACGTAGTATAGGGTATTACTTACCCATCATACGTAGTATAGGGTAAGTCTTGTAATCGTTTTAAAAATCGAAAAAAACAATTTTGACGGATTTACATGTTTTAGACACTGGAGATTCCAAAAAACATACTATGGTAAAGATACCATATATATCTTTTTCAAAAATTAAAGAAATCTATATTTTAAGTATTTTATTAAATATACTTTCCCCTTTCTGTATTATCGTAATTTATATATATCGAAAAGAAATAGAGAAACTTCGGAGTAGAATCAAGAATGGTTCGGAGATTTGGGAATGGTCGAAGAATTTGTAGGCATCTGAAATATAGGAAAATTGTTTTCGGTGGGACATAAGCATTTAGGTCCCGATTGACGTATAGTGAATTGCATATGTTGTTTCCCGTAATAACTCAAGTTGACGACATCCTGCTGAGAACTGGAAAAAGTTTTTGTTTCGACGAGGAAGAATCAAGAAGTATTTGACAAACATCTTTTCTTTATTTTAAAACGATGAAAAGAAGACATATCCATGTAGTTATTCCACAGTTAATAATCCACGGGTACAAGAAATCACATCTTGTATGATGGGGTGACAATCCAAATTTTTGACAGAGGAGCGAAGTAAGAATATCGAGAACTTTGGCTGCATATCCGAATTTTAAAAAGTGGGAAAGTGCTTTAGGAGGGTACCATAAGGGTGGCCAAGGGGCCAGAATATTTTTAGAGACGTTACATCGCGGAGATCAGAGAGGAAAATGTATTTTTGATAATGACAGCGTGCGTTGGAAAGTATGCCAAACCATTTACATTTTTAGAGCCAAGAGTATTGTATTTTTGCGTGGGAATTGTAACCGTTACATATACATCAGATCAACTTCATAATTGACGTCATTGTTAGGGAAATCTTTATTGGCGAAGATTGCACTTTGGCAAAAAAAGAGAGTGAAATAGAATTTTAGTGGTTAGTTGTTTTGAGAAAATGCAGGAAAGATATTTCAGAAATATG
This sequence comes from Maratus michaelseni, assembly GCA_963931845.1. Classification (NCBI taxonomy): domain Eukaryota; kingdom Metazoa; phylum Arthropoda; class Arachnida; order Araneae; family Salticidae; genus Maratus; species Maratus michaelseni. The sequence continues at coordinate 127,470,011 of OZ007597.1, forward strand.
TTATGAGGCGTCAGTATGACGGGATTAACATCTGGATTCATTATGAAGTCAAAACTGACCATGAGAAAGGAAACATTTTATGCCTTGGATAATTTCATTTACATTGATGTGTGGGAGACCGAATAAAGTACGTTAATGATAATTTACAAACAATATGTATGATTTTGACTAAAAGTTATCGTTGAAAGAGAATGATAAAAAGGTGCGCGTTTTAACAGCCGGGAATGTATATAAGTTACGATAATGCAGAAAGGGGAAAGTATATTTAATAAAATACTTAAAATATAGATTTCTTAATTTTTGAAAAAGATATATATGATATCTTTACCATAATATACCTTCCCGGCTGATATATATATGGTAAAGATACCATATATATCTTTTTCAAAAATTAAAGAAATCTATATTTTAAGTATTTTATTAAATATACTTTCCCCTTTCTGTATTATCGTAATTTATATACCTTCCCGGCTGTTAAAACGCGCACCCTTTTGATCATTCTCTTTCAACGATAACCTTTAGTCAAAATCATACATATTGTTTGTAAATTATCATTAACGTACTTTATTCGGTCTCCCACACATCAATGTAAATGAAATTATCCAAGGCATAAAATGTTTCCTTTCTCATGGTCAGTTTTGACTTCATACTGGATCCAGATGTTAATTCCGTCTGACTGACGCCTTATAACATATTTCTGAAATATCTTTCCTGCATTTTCTCAAAACAACTAACCGCCAAAATTCTATTTCACTCTCTTTTTTGCCAAAGTGCAATCTTCGCCAATAAAAGTTTCCCCTACCACTGACGTCAATTATGAAGTTGATCTGATGTATATGTAACGGTTACAATTCCCACGCAAAAATACAATACTCTTGGCTCTAAAAATGTAAATGGTTTGGCGTATTTTCAACGCACGCTGTCATTATCAAAAAGTCACTTTCCTCTCTGACCGCAGCCGATGAAAGATCTCTAAAAATAATCTGGCCCCTTGGCCACCCGATGGTACTCTCCCAAAACACTTTCCCACTTTTTTTAAAATTCGGATATGCAGCCTAAGTTCTCGATATTCTTACTTCGCTCCTCTGTCAAAAATTTGGATTGTCACCCCATCATACAAGATGTGATTTCTTGTACCCGTGATTATTAACTGTGGAATAACTTCATGGATTTGTCTTCTTTTCATCGTTTTAAAATAAAGAAAAGATGTTTGTCAAATACTTCTTGATTCTTCCTCGTCGAAACAAAAACTTTTTCCAGTTCTCAGCAGGATGTCGTCAACTTGAGTCATTGCGGGAAACAACATATGCAATTCACTATACGTCACTCGGGACCTAAATGCTTATGTCCCACCGAAAACAATTTTCCTATATTTCAGATGCTACTACAAATTCTTCGTCTATCCCATACTCCGAACCATTCTTGATTCTACTCCGAACCTTCACCAGTTTCTTTATCATATTAAGATTGGTGCCTAATTTTGATGAACTGGATTTTTCACAAAACAATTTCCATAGGGTGTGCGCCAGGGAACTCTCGTCGACTTAATGTGCTGGATTTTTTTTTTCTGCTGTCGTGACTCCTCTAGTGTCTACACCTTCGAAAAGTGCCTGAATTTTTCTACATCTTCGATATGTGCCTGGATTTGTCCTGCGGTTCATGTTGGTTAGATATGCCCTTTCCGTGCCGCGTAGGTGATAAACTGTTTCAACTTAGGATCTTGTGTGCAGCTTTTTTTTTAACCCGTGCCTGTGATAAATACGCCTTCAAAAAAAAAAAAAATTTGCATGAAAAAAAAAAAAAAAAAAAAAAAAATTACAGCTGGATATATATTTAACATTTTTTTTCTCGCAGTCGTTTTTGGTAAAACTTATATTTTTCCAATGTGTCACGAGTATAACTTCATTAAACCGATTCTACATATGCTTTCATTATTTCAAAAAGATTATCTTTCTTCGTCGATTAAATTTCTCCAGTTTACATATGTGAAATATGCCGCTAATTTCAGTGAATTTCAACTCATGATTATGCACTGTGTGGTTTCATCATATAAATACGAGAAACTTTGATTGTGTTTCTGCATTAAAAAAAAATATATAAAACAGTGAGAAACTCAATGTGCTCATCGAATTGACTTCCTAATCATGCGTTGCGGTTCTTATAATCGGAAAACTCTTTCTAACTTAGTTTCGATAAAAATTCAAGGTTATTGAATGCCTATCCATCAGCTCTAACGAAAACTTTTTGTTTTTAATTGCCTTGTAACAATCAAGTAAGAAGAAAATAACTGTGCTTGCAAATGTTGTTGAACTCTATATCTGGTTAAAATTTATTCATTCCTCCAAACTTCAATTCCATTGTCTTAAAGGAATACTTATTCATAGGGATACAAATCGCAAAATTTATTTTCAACTATGTTAACTTAAAACGAAAAAATAGATATATTATTTTCGGTGTTTTTTTTCTATAGCTAGGTATTTTCTGAAATTTGTTATACAATGGATATTTACTTGTGTTACAGGTAAGAGTTTTTATTCTTAATGTGTTGATATAAAAAAAAAAAGAAAACGAAAAAGCAGAAAATTTTTATTTTTATTAAAATTTTAAATTTTATGAAATCAGCTTTCTATGGTAATTTCAAATGATATGTTCATATTTATGATGGGATAAACTTTGACAGTGCAAGAACTGTAATATTTTTTTAATAAAAAAAAGCCACTGCAAGAACTTTTAAATATTTAATAATGTGTATATTTTAAATCGTTCCAGAGGTAGTTTTGTATATTTGTGGCGTACAGGTAAGAAGCAGATTGTTATTTCTAACTGTCAGAGATCTTTCAAAGTTAAAATGATACTGAATTTCATTTTATATCTGAAATTTTTCATGACTGATAATTTTTATTCAAAATTTTGCTTTGTTTTATTATTTTGTTGTATTTTTATGCATTTGAAAACACTGCTTAACATTTTAAGAGATCTCTAAGGTTTTAAATATTTTAATCTTTAAAAGAATAATAATAATAATAAATTATCAGTTTTTGTTGTGTTTTAAATTTTGATATATTTCTATTCACATTTTGGGTTGCATTCAGTTTTTAACTCTATGTTAATAATATTATGGTAAATACTCTAAATATGATCTCATGATATGATATTTTAATTTATACTTTAAGTATGCACTGCTTTGAGTAATCTCTTTGCTCTTTTGTGTATCTGGTCTTGTGTATTTCACCGGTGTATCTATACCCTCATGTCATTTTTATCATATTGGTGAGAATATATGACACTTTAAATTTTTGCAATTCATGCACTTCCTTCACCTCTTTTAAAGTTTTGTGTATATCTCTTCCATATTCATGTCTATTAAAAAAAAAAAAAAAAAAAAAAAAAAAAAAAAAAAAAAAAATACGCAAAATAAATCTAGGATCAGAGTGCAGAAAATGGCATCCACTCAGGCATCACCAGTATCTGAAACTACTGTTTCTATTTCCGAACAAAATCAAATATTTTGTGATATTTCATGGTCTTATGTATTCAGGGATTTGTTAAAAAGTGCTCCAGAGTTTGTTAACTCCCAATTAAATGAGTTGCATGATCACATAAAATTGCAGGACAATTCTGCTCTCTCTGCCAAATTATGCAAATTTCAGGTTGTTCTGGAACGCCAATTTGACAGTCTTTTGCAATTTTATGATATTTTTGTCATGAAGGAATTTGATAAATTGGTACTAGACAAAAAAAATTTAATTTCGCTTAATAAAAAATTATTAGAACGACCACATGCCCAAAAGGTAGAAAATATGCATGATGTTTTTAATGATAAAAATGTAAGCAATTCTCCCTATAACAGTTATATGTTACCCCGAAATGTGCATAATATTTTTACACAGACGGATATTTCACAAATTACAGATGATGAGAACTCATTCGATGATTTAGCACATGAAAAAATTGATATGCAGCAATCAAATACTTCTAGTAAGCTTGATCTTTCAGAAAACATTCCTATTTGTTCACCTACTAAAATGCATCATAAACCGGTTCGCATCATTATTTATAAATTACCTTTAAAATTTAATATACCAGACATTTTATTTGGAATTTCTGATATTCTTCAAAAACCTGTGTCCTCTATACAATTTATAAGGAAATGTAAACTTAGGGATACAGATGAGTACAACTGGATATTTGAGATGTCGTTTCCTATTGCAAAAATATTACTGGAGCTTAAACAAATAACTATTCAAGACAAAACATATCCTGTAATCAGATTTATCCCTGTAAAACGTTGTTTTCGATGTCATTCATTTTATCATATTGCACAGGTATGTCTTAATTCTATAAAATGTCCGATTTGTGCAGGCCAACATAACAATCTTCGGTGCACAAACCCTCCTAAATACATTAATTGCATATCAAATAATGAAAATAACAATACTAATTTTAACATTTCTCACACCGTATCTTCGCCAGGGTGCCCGTCAATAAAGAAATATATTGATGAAGAAAGAAATACCACTCTCTGTTAATTCTAGTTTATATTATTTTTCGAAACTATAATATTAATGATAAGATGTTATATTATGATACTCTTTGCATATCTATTTCTTTTATTATATACTGTCACAAATATTTTACTTCTTTTCTTACTTCGATTCAATTTTTTTGGTATTTTTTTGATACACTTCCCTACTATATAGGTAATTTTTTCCAGACAACTGCTCTTATGAATATTTTTCTTTCTATTTCATACGTTAATGTTTTTATTGTTTACACACCTGTGTGTATAGATGGTTCGTCTCTTTTCGTTTGACTGTTTAGCGTACGGAAACGGTAGAGCGATTAGAGGTATATTTGTATGTCGAGATTTTTTTTTGGTGCGGGTCGTCAGAAATTTTTCGCATATTGAATAAGTGTAACTAATCCGTACACACAGCTTAATTTTACCTTTTATCTTCGTTGTATTTTCGACATTTCAGGAGTAGACAATTCTTCTTCTTTGCATCACTGTCCTTTTAAAATAAATAAATAAATAAATAATTCAAAATAAATTGTTATTAAAATAAAAGGCAAAAATAAATTCGGCGTCACATCTTTTCCTTTGGCACATTCTTGCAGAAATTCACATCACTCAACTTTTTTTAAATTTCCTTTGGTAGAAATATGTAATGACATTTTTTTAATTAAATTTTTTAATTTAATTCTTTTGGTTCTGTTTTTCTCTATAATCAGAAATTTGTTCATTCTTCTAAACTTCGATTGTGATTTAAAAAAAAAAAAAAAAATTTCTTTGTGGTTCTGATTCCTTTTGTTTTCAGAAATATAATTTATTGAGGGCTGATACTTTTGTTATCAGATTATTGTTTTGGTGAGTCCGATTCCTAGTTTTCGGATATATAACTTATTGAGGGCGGATACTTTTGTTATCAGATTATTGTTTTGGTGAGTCTGATTCATTGTTTTCAGATATATAACTTATTGAGGGCTGATACTTTTGTTATCAGATTATTGTTTTGGTGAGTCTGATTCCTAGTTTTCAGATATATAACTTATTGAGGGCTGATACCTTGTTATCAGATATTATTTTGGTGAGTCTGATTCCTTTGTTTTCAGATATACAATTTATTGAGCTCTGATACCCCTTGTTATCAGAAATTTTTATTTGTGTGACTGGTTCCCTTTGTAACCAGAATTTTTTTTTGTTTACCGTTTTCTCACTTAGTTTTCTCCGGTCTGATTCCTTTGTAATCCAAACCTTTTCTTTTTTTTCCTTTATTCATTATTACTACACTTCTATACTTAAGATTCGTATTCACTGATAGGTATGATCAAGCATTCACACATACCGTTTATATTGTTCGTACTTCACATATTAGTGTATACATTAATTTCTATTGCTCTTTACATATACACTATGTCATCGTTATTTTTTATTTTTAAAGTTACATCACTTTCCATGCCACCTTCACTTTATCAATTAGAAAGAATTTTTGAACGTTATTTCAGTGTATAATTCCCATAATCGTTCTTAAAATTTGGACTTATGTTAAATTTTTGAATTCTATGATATGCCTCCTTACTTCCATAACGTACATGTTGCTTTTTCTAAATATTGTTCAGGTGTAAACATCTCTCTCTCATCGAACATACATAATGTTAACACCTTTACTTCACACTATATAGATTATAGTGATATTTTAGGCATTTTTCTTTTTTTCTTTTTCTCAGTTGTAAAAGCAGATCCTTCATTTAAAAAAAAAAAAAAAAAAAAAAAAAATCACAATTCTTCTATATTTATTCATCGTATTGTTTCTTTTAAATATTTCAGAAATTCTTTAGAGATGCATTAAAAATTGTTATGTAAAGACTTTTATTAATGAAAGTTAGATATATTTTTTAGAATGATTACAACTATTATGGGTTATTTCAAAATTACTTATTCAATTGCTATTTTAATATTCGGTAAAGATAATCCCTTTTATGTACTATAATAATTTAATAGTTTTCCCAGTTATATAAATAATAAAAATAAAATTAAATAAAAATTATTTATGCAATTATTAAATTACAAGGTGGTTTTGTAAACTGTTTATGCACATTTCCCGATTAATACACAATTTTTTTTTACATTTTTCATTTGGTATATGTGTTTTTGTAACCTCTATTGCGTCATTTTTATATTGTATAATTGTAACTATATTTTTTTCTCAATATCGAAATATTATATATGTTTATATTTCCTATGGCCAGAAGTTAAAGTGAAAAGTTTAATTGTGCACGTTCTAATCTTCGAAATAAAATATGATATCTTTACCATAATATACCTTCCCGGCTGATATATATATGGTAAAGATACCATATATATCTTTTTCAAAAATTAAAGAAATCTATATTTTAAGTATTTTATTAAATATACTTTCCCCTTTCTGTATTATCGTAATTTATATACCTTCCCGGCTGTTAAAACGCGCACCCTTTTGATCATTCTCTTTCAACGATAACCTTTAGTCAAAATCATACATATTGTTTGTAAATTATCATTAACGTACTTTATTCGGTCTCCCACACATCAATGTAAATGAAATTATCCAAGGCATAAAATGTTTCCTTTCTCATGGTCAGTTTTGACTTCATACTGGATCCAGATGTTAATTCCGTCTGACTGACGCCTTATAACATATTTCTGAAATATCTTTCCTGCATTTTCTCAAAACAACTAACCGCCAAAATTCTATTTCACTCTCTTTTTTGCCAAAGTGCAATCTTCGCCAATAAAAGTTTCCCCTACCACTGACGTCAATTATGAAGTTGATCTGATGTATATGTAACGGTTACAATTCCCACGCAAAAATACAATACTCTTGGCTCTAAAAATGTAAATGGTTTGGCGTATTTTCAACGCACGCTGTCATTATCAAAAAGTCACTTTCCTCTCTGACCGCAGCCGATGAAAGATCTCTAAAAATAATCTGGCCCCTTGGCCACCCGATGGTACTCTCCCAAAACACTTTCCCACTTTTTTTAAAATTCGGATATGCAGCCTAAGTTCTCGATATTCTTACTTCGCTCCTCTGTCAAAAATTTGGATTGTCACCCCATCATACAAGATGTGATTTCTTGTACCCGTGATTATTAACTGTGGAATAACTTCATGGATTTGTCTTCTTTTCATCGTTTTAAAATAAAGAAAAGATGTTTGTCAAATACTTCTTGATTCTTCCTCGTCGAAACAAAAACTTTTTCCAGTTCTCAGCAGGATGTCGTCAACTTGAGTCATTGCGGGAAACAACATATGCAATTCACTATACGTCACTCGGGACCTAAATGCTTATGTCCCACCGAAAACAATTTTCCTATATTTCAGATGCTACTACAAATTCTTCGTCTATCCCATACTCCGAACCATTCTTGATTCTACTCCGAAGTATCTCTTCTCTTTTCGATACATACTTTTTAGAAAAAAAAAATTTTGCCGTCCGTCTGTGTGTCTGTAAACGCTCTACCTCCCGAACAAATTGAGATAGAGACTTAAAATTTTGTATGTACTTAGTATGTAATAATGGGAAGAAGCTTATTGAATTTCAGTAACCTCGATTATCCGGAACTATTTTTTTTCGGACTCGAAATATTCGTTCTGATAAAAGGTATATAAAAATTTTCGAAATTGTTTATTTTAAGGAATTAATATTATAGAGAATAAAAAAACATAAATTTTGCATAAAAAATGAAGTTGATCGGATAATGAGTTGCCGAGATATTGGTAATCCTATTTTCCACAATCTTCAATTTTTCGTGACCCTGTATTTCATCTAAATTTCAATTCAAAGATATATTTTAATTTCAAATTAAACACTTAATCCAACGCAGTAAACCGTTAATTAATAGGATTATCATTTTTGGAATTATAAGGATGTTTATTTTACTCAATTCAATATTAGAATATTTAAAATTTATGACGTCATCAAGGCACGATTTTATTCGAATTGCAATGCATTTTATAAGTAGTTCCCACATGTTTTATTTTCATATTTTACATTATGCATATCCATGATGGGTAAGTATTATGGTGGCCCCCAACGACTTGCTTGTATATAAAATGTACACATATACACTCATTAATATGAAATTCAATAAAATATCAAGCAATTGGCGTTCGAGAGTGCAGTTTGGACGAAAATGCTTCTTATGATATGAAATTTTGTTTAAGCAAATAAAGCAGTTAGTTCCAAAAATTTCTCATAGATGGACAGACTGCTTCTGGAAAGTTATTGAATACGTTAAATGCCTTTATATACATAACAATGGCGAAAGACGCACAATGCGTATGCACAGTTTTTGCCCAAACGATGGCTACCCACTTTCCAGAACTTAACAATACTCGCCCTTCTGAGTTCGATTAAACGAGTGAAGATGGATAGACGAGTATTGTTAACTTCTGGAATGTGGGTTCCGATAGTTTGAACAAAAACTATGCATACGCATTGTGCGTTTTTCGCTATTGTTATGCTTTCTACCTATTCGTTAACTTTCCAGAAGCAGCGCCATCTATAAGAAATTTTTGGAACCAATTTTTTTATTTGCTTAAACAAAATTTCAGATCATAAGAAGCATTTTCGTCCAAACTCCACTCTTGTACGCCAATTGCTTGATCTTTTATTGAATTTTAAAATGCGTCATGGAATTTGGGGACATTCTGTATATATACATATATTATCAATCGAAAAAGGACTTTTCAGGACTTTCTTTAAAAACTCGGGTCAACCCGAAACGGAACCGATAGAATTAAATCTCAACCCGAAACCTACTCGAACTTGAACCGCAATGAAATAAATTAGCATCAACTGGACTCGAACCGCGTATCGGGTAAGGTTCAGGTAAAATCCGGTTATCCGACCCGATGCAGGACTTCTAAAGGACCACTTCCATAGTTTTATCGACCTTAGTCTTTTAAAAAGAAACCATTCCCCACTTTTAACTTTTCTTTTAATTTTCAACTAAACAAGAATAAATTTGGTAAGTGAACTGAAGAAATGGATATGTCTGGCTCAGTGAAAGGTGATACATCTTTGAAGAAAAATTTTTATGTGATAGATTTACTGGATCTATTATAATGAATATTTAGATAGCATTTCTAATGTATCTGGCACGGACGCATAAATATTTCTGCATTAAAATAGTCCCTTTATTTAACAAAATGTTTATTATTTATACTAAATGTCCAAAGCATGTCAACTCCCATATTTGATAATATGGTAAAATAGGTTGCAACAGTTCATTACCATAAACTAGATAAACTTAGTGGAAGAAGTAATAAAGTATGTAGCTTTTTTTCCATGTGTAAACTATTTATTGCAAATATAATTATTTAATGCAGATGGAATTATTCTTAGAATTTTTCATTTTTGTAGATATGTAAGAAAATAAATAATCATACTATTATATAAAACTGTAAGTCTGATTATGCATTGTTGCCGCATCACGCAAAAACTACTGCATAGATTTTAATAGGATTTCCTCTAAAATAAAACTTGATGCGCAGTTTATCAAATAAGTTATTTTTTGTGTAATTTGGGACAGAATTTGTAAAGATAGAATCGGAAAATAAAAATTTTTTAGACTCAGTTTTTGATTATATATATATATATATTCCAAAAGTTTTAATCTCGAAATAGGCGGAAATAAAATAAGTGAAAATTACATAACTGTGACGTAATTTTTTTAAATGTTTCTTTTTTTATGAATCAAAATGCACGTTTTGTTTTAAACATGATAACCATTTACACCGATAAATACATTTTTTAATCAAAAGTCGGAAAAATTACGTCACTTTAATTCAATTCCATCATTAGAAAAATACAATAAAAATTCAAGGCCTTAATTTCAGTACCAGTGGAATGAAACATCTGTGAAAATGACGTCATCTGTTTGAAATCATTCTACATTGCTTCAATTTCATAAAATAAAAGAGACTCTTTCTTTTGAATGAGACATCATTTTGAAAATGACGTCATCTGCTTGAAATCATTCTACATTGCTTCAATTTCATAAATTAAAAGAAACTCTTTCTTTTGAATGAGACGTCATTTTCATGTGAAATTACAATCTATAACTAAAAAAAAATATTTTTTATTTATCTGATTATTTATTTTAACGCAACGTCATTTTCACAAAAGAAAAACTCTTCGTATCCACGCGTGTAAATACTGTCCATTCAAATAAAAATGAATAATTTATCAAAAATCATCATCAGCTTCTTATGGGAAAATATACAAGCGATACATTAGACATAAAATATTTTTCTTTATAACTGACGTAAAACGTTATTATTTTTTATAAAAATATTCCAAGACAGAGTTATAAGGTGAAAGATGATATTTAAGTAAACAAGGTCAAAGTCAAACCGGCGGGGAGGCCTACCTTTCGGCTTAAGCTCAACTAGTCCTGCCCAATATCTAAGTAAACAAAATCACCCAGCCGGGGCACCAACCTGTGAGGGTTTGCGGCGTCAAACCTCCGGTGATAGTTTCCCCTTCACCACCCGGCAATATCACAGCTCAAAGACGAATCCGAAACAAAGGGTTGTTGGATTTAAATCAAAACAAAATAACAACACCTCACCAACTTAGTGAGAAAACAATGCTTCACGCAGGGAACTAGAAACATAACGAAGCGAACCAAAAACATAACTCTACTAAAGCTAATTTACAAACTAAGAATTATAACAGACTTTAAAGACAGATTAGAGTTACATCTGTCTCACTAAACCTAATTCTAAAGCTAAAATAAACTATAAATACAAATACATTGCTTCCCATACAAGGCAATTACACTAAAATACAATTACCAATTATATAGCCACTGAAATCACAAAATTTCCAGCAAAGAAACAAAATAAAATTACAGAGCATCTCACCACGAAGAGTTACAGGATATTACAAATGAAACATGAGTTGTGAGCATATAACTGCTATGCTACCTATATGCATACACACCTGAAACTGTAAAAGTCAATGTAGATCACCAGTATTGATATAGTTGAGTTCATTACTTCAGAAACCATGCCAGAGCTATTAAGATTGAGGTCTCTTGAAAATCACTGATCAGCCATTTACTGACCGAGATCCAATGAGAGCACCTCAGCTTAGAAGATAGCAACAATAGTCTATAACTGTAGTAAAAGTAGCAGCAAGAATTGAATGTCAATGTTATTTAACAAGTAAAGTCCAGATATGCCACAAAAGTCAATGGCAGGAATTAAATTCCAGCATTAAAATCATACAGAAAAATATGAAACAAAAAATGTAAATAAAAGCATTAAAAGATTCATTCACAGTTAACGTTCCACAATATGTCAGCGAAACGACTGGCAACAGTGACAGCTGAAGAATAGCCAACTCTGGAAAGCACTACTTTAACTAAAGAGCAGTCGCACGACTTTAACTAGGTACAATCAATATCACTGCAACTTGCAAAGATTAAAAAAAAAAAAAAAAGTATCACCGAAAAGCAATGACAACTGATTAGTCTTGGAAAACTGAAGAGCAGGTGCATAAAAGAGAACAGGCCAACGCATTACAAAAGGTCATTCTGTCAAATGTCAGAATTAAATAAGTAAAGTCCACCATGTCCACAGTCTTAAAAACTTTGACATTAAGCCTGGTACACATTGACATGTGTAAATAATGAAGGATACTGCATATAATGATTTACACGCAACTTGTTGAAGAAAAATATTAGCTGAAAGAACACTGATATCCGTTTAAACTTGGTAGACTGTATCAAACGTGTATAAAAGACAACAATCTGTATACTGATAAAGCACTGTTCCATTATAGAGCAAAGATAAACAGGAAAATCATACTTGAACATCGCTTTAGCATAGCTTTAACAAAGTAAAACTAAATCTATGAACTTGATAATGATTAACGTACAAAGTTTGGAATTGGCAACGTCCCAATTCGCAACTAACATACACTTTGAAAACAGTAGTTACACCATGACTCAATTAAAAATTATATCTAATAAAATAATATAAATCATTCAACTTATTATAGTTTAAAGTCAGACGAGCAAAATATTGAGGATTTAAGATGACATTTTTTGAGTTTCACCTTACAGACTTATCTCTGTCAAAAATGAAGTGTTCTGGCATTAAGGAACATTTACCAAAAATGAAATGAAAAACATCTCATTTCTTGCCACAGCCACAGAGATCATTTCTACGTTTTCCTGTTTTAAAGAGGAAACTTGGAAAACTGCCATGACTAGAAAGATAATAAACTAAAGTTTGTTTTCTACAGATAAATTCAGTGTTAACCTTCTTTAAGGTATTATATGTATCCCTGCCATTTGCTGAGGCTATCCAGGACTGCTACCAGGAATCAATCAACTTATCCCGATTTTACGGATTCAGCAAAGAGACTGGATATAAAATTTCAACTAACTGAGCATTAGGGTCAGCAGAAGTGACCCGCTTTGCTAAATCATCTGCCCTTTCATTACCATGTAACCCTGCGTGGGCCTTTATCCATCCAGTATAGATTTGCCTGTTACCAGAAGCCAGAAACTTTTCATAAATATAATGTTCTAATTGATTGTTGGGAAAAGCTCTAAAGATTGATTTAACACAGGAACTACTATCCGAATAGATACGAACTGAATTATGAACTGAATTTACAAACCATTGTAACGCATTATCCAGGGCCGTTAATTCGGCCTGATAAACAGAATTCAGACTTCTTAACTTCCCTTGATGATCATATATGTAATTGCCCCTGTGAAAGACTGTAAAGGCCGAGCCCACGCCATTGCTCATCTTCGAGCCATCCGTGAAAATTATAGGATCAAACGAAAAAAGAACTTTATCAATTACTGGATCCAGCTGGTAGCCGTTCCTTATATTCAGATATTCAATAAAGTCAAAGGTATGCATTCGTGGCATAAAATCCGTATTCTTCAGCGTAGTGTCACCAATTTTAACACTACGCGTGCCCTGCATAGATGAGAGTTTCTCTGCCTTATTTTTCAAATTATAATAAATAGGAGGTATACCAGATAGAACACAAAGCGCTTCAGTTGATATTGATCTATAAGGTTTTTAAATTGACAGTAGGCTCATACGTTGTTATGAACTCAGTCTTTTCTTAGCCGGGATATGTAAATCATTAATCCATACACCATATCCATATGAGATCTGTGTTTCAATAACACCAATGTACCATAATTTTAGATAGTGCGCTTCCAAACCTCTATGACGGCAGACAACCTTCTTCATGTTAATAGTAAACTCTAGAATCCTTTCTCTAACATATTCCAGGTGAACTAACCAATTAAATCTGCTATCAAGGACCAAACAAAGATACATTACCGAATCCTCCACTGGGACAGAAACGCCATTCAGTTTAAAGATTGGACGTGTATTTTCTAAATTAAATCTTCCAAAAAGCATGTCTTTATATTTTTGAGGACATAGTTTTAAATGTAAATTTACCGCCACATCACTGAATCTCTCAAGACAGCTGTTAATCTTATGTTCTAGCTGAGCCCTCATGTCTGCTCCCTCCAGGATCACAGAATCCTGTGCGTATGACACAATGCAACGTTGATGAACACTGTAAGTCTTGATTATTTTATCAGCTACAATAGACCAGAGGAGGGGCCCAAGGCACGAGCCCTGCGTACATCCCTGAAAGGCTATAAACCATCGTATGCCATTTGAGTAATCAAATCCGATAAGGCGATGACTTGTATAATTCTTTAAAATGTCTTTCAAATAATTTTCTATAGGTGACTGAGTGATCAGTGTGGCAAGAACTGCCCATTGCATAGCATCAAAGGCGTCCTCGACATCGAGGGACACCATTGCACAATATTTGAAATCCAACAGTATTTCTTTGACATACTTCTTGACCTGCATGACTGCACTCACCGTACTTTTGCTTTCTCTAAATCCGTTCTGATTCTGTGCTAGAAAGCCCAAGTACTCCAGCTTAGTGATTATCCTCGTCTTAATCAGTCTTTTCAAAATTTTTCCCACAATGGAAGCAAAGTAATGGGTCTGTAGGCCCGCTGTGAATGAGGCGATTTATTTCGTTTACGGAAAAACAACACTATTCCCATTTTCCAGCAGTTCGGGAAATAACCTAGAGCCAAGCATCTTGAATACAATCTGCACATCAGGACTGTGAAGCCGCGGCAAAGTTCTCTCACCACTAAGCCATCTATCGAATCGTAGCCGGGAGCCTTACTATTTGACTGTTGAGACAAGACGTGAAACAATTCTCGACGTGTACCAAGCTGAGAATTCAGGGTCATTATCGTAAACTGTATTAGGATTGAATTCATGAATAAAATCTGGTTGACTATCTATCTTGAAGTGTTCATTAAGTAAACAATTAAGTAAACAATTTGGAAAACGCGTAATACTTTTCAAAACCTAATTTCAGCAATTACCATGAACAGTCGGAAAAATATCCGTTTTTTTTTTTTTTTTTTTTTTTTTTGTGCAGCCCTGTATATGATCTATATATTTGTATACATACAACATAAAACAAACAATTTAGTTTAGTTAGGAAACTGATAGCACCCTTGAAAATTTCCCTTCAACAATTTCCGTCAGTAATCATAAATGTACTCAATTTTTTTTTTTGTGCAGTTCTGTATATGATCTATAGAATTTATACGCAACAAGTAATATGCAAAAAAATAGTTACATATAAAAACATTTACCACAATTGAAAATGCATTTTTAGCAGTTACTGTTCGTAGACAGTATTACTGTAACCGAATTCTTTCGTTTGCCCTTGTAAATGAACGATAAATACTATGCACACCCTATTCTATACTAAGCATTTTGCCGTGCACATCAGTGATGTATATGATTTCAATATGTTTGAAACAGTATGACATCATTAAAATAAACTGCAATCGATTTTTCCCCATACACTGTAATGGAATGGAATTCTTTTGAGTGTCCCTGTAAACCAACTGTAAATGCTACACATTCATTTTCAATACCGAACACGCCATAGTAATCTTCGATAGTATATATCAATTGCATGATAATCAGTGTATATTTACGCGAATTAGGGTACGAACACATGGCAGACAGACAGACAAACAGAATTCATAAACATTTTTCAACTATGTTGGAAAGTGTTAAAAATAAAGTTTAGTTTAATATAAGAGTGTAAAATAATAGTAATAAGATATATATTTTTTAATGCATTTTAACTTTTTTTTTCAAACAAGTTTCCACTTTCAAAATATGGGAAAAATAAAAAAATAGTCCGGCCGCCCATGTTTGTCGAAAATCTATGTCGATTATCATGCATTTAAACAAGAACGAAAAATCATGCGTCAAGCATAGATTATGAAACAATTTCCAATACATTCAGAATACTATAATAGAACTTCACTGTTTAATAAGGTGAAAGATGATAAGTAAACAAGGTCAAAGTCAAACCGGTCGGGGAAACCCACCTTTCGGCCTAAGCTCAACTAGCCCCGCCCAAGAGAGTGTTTAAGTAAACAATATGTAAAACGCATAACACATTTTAAAACCTCATTTCAGCAATTAACATACATAGTCGGAAAAATATCGGAATTCTTTTGTGCAGCTATATGATCTATAAATTTGCATAAATGCTACATATCATACTAAAATTTAATTTAGTTAGGAAACGCATAGCATATTTGAAAATTGTCTTTCAGCAATTTCCATCAATAAATGGAAATGTATTGGAAATGTTTTGTGCATCCCTGTATATGATCTATAGAATTTATACCCACCAAGTAAAATGAAAAAAAAAATCTTAAATTTAAAAACGCACTTTCAGAAATTATTGCCCATACGCAGTACTGTAACCGAATTCTTTTGTGTGTCCCTGTAAATGAATGATGAATTCCATACACGCCATTTTTTATATTAAACATTTTGTACTTCACCTCAGTTATATATAACAATTTGAATATGTTTGAAATAATGTAATATTATTGAAATACACCGTAAGCCATTATTTCCCATAGACTGTGATATAACGGAATTCTTTTGATTGTCCTTGTAAACGGACTATAAATGTTACACACTTCATTTTCAATAGCGAACATGACATACAATAAACCTCAATAACATATATTAATTCCATGTAAATCCTGGGATATTTACGCGAGTTAGAGACCGGACAAGGAGGCCGAATTCATAACGCTTTTCAACTATGTCGGAAACCGTTAAAAATGATAACTTTCTTTTTTGACAACAACTGCCATCTGTTGGCAGTTCTATTATCAATAGAAAAATATCAGAGGAAAACAATGCAGTGATATTTTCCTCATTTTTTTTCTTTTTAATCCAGCCCTTATAATCGTGCTCGCTTGTTTCGTAATTAAGAGATCTTTTAACTTTTACGCGTTTTAATGAGCGCCTACCGTGGGAATTACATGATATATTAGCTATGTACTCAATTATTTCGATTAATTTTAATTGCTAATTTTTTTTCCCTTATAAATGCAGTAAAGTTAGACGACTATAAATATTAATCAACAATTTAGTAACTTAAAAAATCTTCTTAACAATGAAATTCCGTGTATTAGTTCTTGGTATATAACTACGGCGGAAATTGTAAAAAAACATATCACAGCAACGCCACCTGTTGGGCGGTATACACCCAACACTAATCAGCATTTATTAATGTTAAAGTGTACAGAATATGAAGTTTCGTGAAATTCCGTACATTAGTTCTTAAAATACAGCTATTCCAGAAATCGTGAAAAGGGGGACGCTGCTATGCTGCGCCCCCTGTTGGGCCCTCTTGGGCGATATACACCGAACCTAATCAGCATGAATTTATGTTAAGGTCTAACTGTACATGAAATTGATTTTAAACTCCGAGCATTAGTTCTTGAGATGGAGCGCACACAACATTTTTGTCACATATTTACAGACAAACACACAGTCACACGGACAGACATTTTCTAATAACAGTCAAATCATGTCCCGGAGCTTCTAAAACGTATAAATCCGTTGAAAACCGGAAGCCGAAATTTTTCACAAATCCAATATTTTCTTCTAAAGATAGAAGAAAGTAGAAAACGATAACTTGTTCTTTTATGACTTTATGTTCTTTTATGACTACAACCGCCATCTGTTGGCAATTCTGCCATCAATAGAAAAATATAAGAGGAAAACAATGCAGTGATGTTTTTCCTTATTTTTTTTAATCCCGCCCTTATAATGTTGCTTGCTTGTTACGTAATTAAGAGATCATTTAACTGTTATGCGGTTTAATGAGCATCTATCATGTTAATTACAAGATATGTTATCTCTGTACTCAATTATTTCGATTAATTTTGATTGCTAATTTCTCTTCCTCATAAATGCAGTAAACTTAAACGACTATAAATATTAATGAACAATTTAGTAACTTAAAAAATCTTCTTAACAATGAAATTCCGTGTGTTAGTTCTTAATATATAGCTATAAAGGAAATCGTAAAGAAAAAAAAAAAAAAAAGAAAAAATCACAGCAGCGCCACCTGTTGGGTGGTATACACCCAAAACTAATCAGCATTCATTAATGTTAAAGTGTAACAGAATATGAAGTTTCTTGAAATTCCGTACATTAGTTCTTAAAATGCAGCTTTTCCAGAAATCGTGAAAAACACAGCATAGCAGAGTCCCCTGTTGGGCGATATACATCCAAACCTAATCAGCTTGAATTTATGTTAAAGTCTAACTGTACATGAAGTTGATTTTAAACTCCGAGCATTAGTTCTTGAGATGGAGCGCACACAAAATTTTTGTCACATACTTACAGACAAACACACAGTCACACGGACAGACATTTCCTAATAACAGTCAAATCGTATTCAGGACCTTCTAAAACGTATAAATCCGTCGAAAGCCGGAAGCCGAAATTTTTCACGAATCCAATATTTTCTTCTAAAGATAGAAGAAAGTAGAAAACGATAACTTGTTCTTTTATGACTACAACCGCCATCTGTTGGCAATTCTGCTATCAATAGAAAAATATCAGAGGAAAACAATGCAGTAATATTTTTCTTCATTTATTTTTTTTTTAAATCCCGCCCTTATAATCTTGCTCGCTTGTTACGTAATTAAGAGATCATTTAACTGTTATGCGTATATTAATGAGCACCTATCATGTTAATTACCTGATATATTAGCTCTGTACTCAATTATTTCGATTAATTTTAATTGCTAATTTCTCTTCCTCATAAATGTAGTAAAAATAGACGACTATAAATATTAATCAACAATTTAGCAACTCAAGAAATCTTCTTAACAATGAAATAAAACTTTTTTTTTAATCCTTTCTAGTTTAAAAAATGAAAAAAAAAAATTAAGTTGTTGACTTCAATTTACGGTTACGTAAGTCCGCACGAGTCCATATAACCTTCACAAATATGTTCTTAAATTATTGAATTTCAATAAGTTACTGTATAATAATCTCTCAACATTCGCGGTTTTAGCATTGGCGAGTTTTGATTATTCGCGAATATGAAATGTGAAAATGCAGAAAAACTTAACATTCGCGAGAATCTGACTTGATTATTCGCTTTTTTTTTTTTTTAATTATCTCTTTCTTTTTCAGAATTTATAATGGTTAAAAATTATTTCCCCTGTGTTTTCTTTAGTATCTATTTATAAATCAATTTTCAGTTGTCAAATGAAAAAAGGATCGATGCTGTAGGAAAGCAACAGTACAGCAGAATACTTATTTGCAATGGAGAAAATTAGAAGTGCATACCTACCAACATCCCACTGAATTTCCGTACAATGTAGGTTAATTTAACCGGGTTAAACCCGTTTCAAACCAGAATTAGTTTTAAGAGGTACATTCAGATAAGTTCCACGTAAAAAACATGAAACTAAGTATATATATTTTTTTTTCAGATAGCTGGTTAGAATCGACTTTAACCTGGATCAAATTAATTCGCATTGTTCGGAAGTTTAGTTGAAAGTTGGCAGATATGGAAGTGGTAAAGTAACGGCATCTGCAATCTGCTATTAATTTACAATGTGCAGGTTCTCGTATAGATGGAACTGAAGCTGCACTTAATCTCTAACTATAATCTCTAATAAACTCTCTAAAACTCTCTAATAAGAAGGAAGTTTGTGTGTCAGTGTATCTGTGTGGATGTCGACTGTGTTTTGAAGAGACCGCTGCACGCAGAGCTATAAAATTTGGTCAGAAGTTACCTCTGTGTATGTAGTTTTGCACCTCGAAGTTCGATTTTTGATATTTTGATTTCTAACTACAATACAGAAGAAAGTTTATGTATCTGTGTCTGTGTGTATGTGTGTTTGTCGGCTGTGATCTGGAGAAACCGCTGCACGCAGAGCTACAAAATTTGGTAGGAAGGTATTAGAAGTGCATTTGTATGTAGTTTTGCATCTCAAAGCCTGGTTTTTAGAAATTTTTATAGATTTTTTTATAAATTTTCATGCAATTTTTAAATTTTTTTCACGTTTTTCTGCGACTTTTCCTCATTAGTAACTGGAATCCCGTTCTAATCTTTCAGTCCAATATAGTAAATTTTGTCCTCATTTTTAATAAAGTTTATTCAAAAATCGTAATGCGATTTTTGTGTTTTCTCTACCTTGTTTTTCTAAGATTAAATAAGTTAAAGAAAACTTTTAAAAAATACTGGTACCTAAATTCAGCTGACCGTGCAAACGTTGAAAAAAAAACCCGCTTACGACAGCCGCCATTTTTGTGTCAGCGCGCAGACCTAGTACTCAGGAGGCGGTGGCATCGATAGAGCATTTCGTGCATTTTATTTTACAGTGTGATCCCAAATATTTTTTCTTCAATTTGTTGTTGATTCTCTAACTATCCTCGTGATCAAATCTTCGTTGAAAAATATGAGGTCAAACATATTCTTTATATTATTGAAAAGAATTCATCACGTATTTCTCTAGATATTCGATAAAATGTCTAAAATCGACAGTTTACTCTTTTTTTTAAAAAAAAGCTATATAATATTGTATAATCTGAGAATAAAATCTATGCATAAGTAAGTATGCTTCTTGCATAATTTTAATTGTAGGATAATGTTGCTTTAGAAATATTGGAATGTACTCAAGGAATTAAATCGGGTCGGGACAAATTGGGCCGAGTTTTTAGATTTCATAACGGGCGAGGCCAAAATTTTAGATTTCATAAAAATCGAGGCTCGGGCCAAATTTCTAGCTTTAAAACCGGGCCAATGAAGTTTTTGTACAGTCGGGTCGGTCCCGGGTATGAAAATTTTGGCTCGTGCAAACCTTTAAAGCAGACGAGTGAAAAATAGGCTTTTTTTTTGTATTATTTGATTGAAAATATGATTTTTTTTTCTCCTTTTAGGGTTTTGTTCATCTTACGAAACCCTATTACACCATTCCGTTGTCTGTCTGTCACAGAGCCGTTCTCAGAACCTATATAACTTACAGAGTTGAAACTTTGTGTATATATAACTGAATACCTGCTATGAAGCTCAAAATATTAAAATTTGAAAAAATCGTATTATTTTAATAAAGAGAGATAAAAAAAACCAAAATTCTAATAGTCTTTTCCTATTAAATTTAAACATTTTTCGTTATAGCAGTTGCCAACAATTAAAACTCCACAATAAAATTCTTTCTACAATAATTAATTTTCTATTGAAAGATGTCGACGTGAAAAATAACAAGTGGGTAAGTGTGATTGAAGATCGCTCAAAGGGTTTCGTTTAATATTCCTTTCAAAACACTTTATCCTTTCTTTAATAAATTCAAACAAATTTCATTTAGCAAAAAAAAAAAAAAAAGGTCATGTTTTTTATAAAGTAAAAATTTACTAGTCTATTTTTTCGAATATTTAAACCATTCCGATAGCGGTCTAAGCCCGCTATTATATTCTCTCACTGCAATATCTGCCATGCGGATTAAATGCGATATTAAAAAAAAAAAAAATTTCAAAATTAAACATGTTGTATACCTTCAAAATGTTAAAATATGCGACTATTTCCATAATCGGCTTTTTATCATGATTCACTATGTTTATCAAACTCATATATTTACTATTTTCTATTACTCATATTGATACACGCTTTGTATTGTTCTGAAACATTTGAAAAATCCGTTAAACTTCCGATATGACGTCAGATTTTCTTTTTAATTCTCTAATGACGTGATATTTATCTGTTTTGTGCACATACACATATTCATACTCCTTGTGTTATTGAGAAATCTTTCCGTTTTATGTTTTATTACCACTATGACGTCAATCAATTTTATTTCATATTAATCTTTTTTTCAATTGGTGAAACTTTTTATTTCATTTTTCACGTGGAAATCGTCTGATAGAAAAATAATTATTGTAGAAAGATTTTCATCGTTGATTTTTAATTTTTGGCATCGGCTATAATGAAATATGTTTAAATTTAATAGGAAAAGGCTGTTAGAATTTTGGTTTTTTATCTCTATTTATTAAAATAATACGAATTTTTCAAATTTTGATATTTTCAGCTCTTTACAGCTGATATTCTGATTTATACACAAAGTTTCAACTCTGTAAGTTACATAGTTTTCGAGAATGGCTCTGTGACAGACAGACAACGGAGCGGGAGCAATAGGGTTTCGTGAGATGAACGAAACCCTAAAAATGAAATAAAAAGTTTCACCAATTGAAAAAAAAAAAAAAGATTAATATGAAATAAAAATGATTGACGCATATTGGTAATAAAACGGAAATTTTCAAAAATTTCTCAATAATATAAGGAGTATGAGCATGTGTATGTACTGAAAGCAGATTAATATCACGTCATTAGAGAATTAAAAAGAAAATTAATCTGACGTCATATCGGAAGTTTAACGGATTTTTCAAATGTTTGAGAATAATACAAAGCGAGTATCAATATGAGTAATAGAGAATAGTAAATATATGAGTTTGAGGAACGTATTGAATCATGATACAAACCCGATTATGGAAATATTCGCATATTTTAACATTTTGAAGGTGTACAACATATTTAATTTTGAATTATTATTTTTTTAAATATCGCATTTAGTACACATGACAGATATTATTATGACAGAGTATAATAGTGGGCTTCGTCCAGATATTCGAAAAAACCGGTAAATTTTTACTTTATAAAAAACATGACTGTTTTTTTTTTGTTTTTTGTTTTTTAAAATGAAATTTATTTGGATTTATCAGAGAAAGGATAAAGTGCTTTGTAAGGAATATTAAACGAAGCCCTTTGTGCGATTTTCGATCACACTTACCCACTTGTTTACAATTTATATTTATTGTTTTATAAGTAGTAATCTATAAATTTAATTTTCCTTATCAATGCATTAAGCTTAGACATAATAACCATATATCTAACAATCCATACGTGTCTAAAAGCATACACCTTAACTTTTCGAAATGTCATAAATTCTAGAAGTTGCGCAAAGCTTCACATAATGTAAATACTCTGCAATTAATCAATAGTGACATACATTTATCTATACTAATACTAACATTACTGAAGGGAAAAATGCGCCTTTTCCGTGTTCATAAAAAACTTTTTTGTACCTTAATAATCCATAACTTCCATTCAAGATCACGTAATGTTTTAAAATAGTCAGCATAAAAGACTATATCGTAGATTATGCGGCTCATGAAACTGTCTTTACACTTATCGGGTATTTATTGAATTTCCGATCAATGAGCAGTAATTTACGTGCATTGTTCTTGAAATAAAGCTTTCTTTTATAAAGCTCAGGGATTAAAAATATGTGCCTAAAGAAAATGTTTTATATTTTATCGAAAATATATATTCGAAAAGTGATTCATGTATATAAGGGATTTTGTAAATTATTTTTTTAAATGATGTTTTGGGATGAAAAATTTCTAATTTGATTAAGCTTCTGGAATGAATCAAGGAAAAATGAATATTCAGATTTGTAAATGATCTGTAAATGATCTTTATTTGTACTAAAATATCCCTTTTAGTTGTCGTTAAATCTTACTTTCCTCATGCTCAAAAATATATTTTGTCACTTAACGTTTCATCCATTAATGGATTTCTTTTTATCAGATTAATAAAATAAATAACGAAATGTAAATCTACAAAATCACATTCATTCTAATAATAATAATAATAATAAAATCTCCCATAATCTCCATTATTGTAAAAAAGAAAAAAACATCCATTTATAAATGTATATCTGTTTATTTCATCATCAAGATCACATACAATACAGATTTTCAAGATCACATACAATAAATGACATTTATACTGCAGACGATATCGGATTTAAAATTAATTTAGCATATATATTGTCTGCTTTATTTTCAAATCCTCAAAAAAAAATAATAAAATAATAATAATAATAATAATAATAATAATAATAATAATAATAATAATGTGACCTATTTTAGGGCCAATGGTGAGTGGAGAATTTTTGCAAACAAAATTATCTACCATCTTCTCCGATTAGTAGTCTTTGCTTTATTTAAAGATTACTATTCTGCAATAGTGGTAGATGCTTTGAATAAAATAATTCTTCAAATTGGCGAACTGTTTAGGGCTTTCAGTATTTTTATTTGTAATATTAGATTTTACTGAAATTTCAATTCATAACAGATTTGTTGAGTTTATCATTAGATAAAGCATTTCTATTTTTATTATGGCTGTTTGTTCGCAAATCCAAACTGGCTACTTTTGACACATTTTTTAATTCATTTTTGATCGGAAACACATGAGATTGAAAGGTGCTCTTATTCAGATACTATGTACTCGAACAGTTTTTTCCATTTTTGGGTAAAGGCAGAAGATCCTCCAGAAATTGCATTCAAAGTTGGCCTTTTGAACCGAATTTCCGGACGCAACACCGCAGGAAATGAAAAAAAAACTGCGGTGATGAGAAAACAATCACTTATAACTCAAGATGCAATTTATTTATCGCAAAATTGAAAACCCTGTTCAATTACAAATTCCTTTAATAATCATGCCTGCAAGAGTCCTTATTTTATGCTTAAAATTGAGTCCATAAATGTGTCAGAAAATTAAACGTTGTTGAGCGCGGGAATTTTTTTTTTTTTTTTTAACCATTGGGAAAAAGGTTGTTGTTGTTTGCGGTCGAGAATGTACCTCTTGGTGTCATCACTTTCTTTTTTTAAGCGTTTTTAACAAAATTCTGTAACTTTATTAACCATTGGGAAAATGGTTGTTGTTTTCGGTCGAGAATGGACCTCTTGGTGTCGTCACTTTATTTTTTTAAGCGTTTTTAACGAAATTCTGTAACTTTAGAAGAATTGTTTAAGCGCTTTTAACGAAATTATGTAACTTTAGAAGATTTTTTCTTTGAATAGGCAATAGAAATGCATAAAATCGTTACAAAAATGTTAAAGTTACTAAAAGGATAGATGCAAACTATCAGATATGAAAAAAAGCGGAATTCAAAAATGGACGTCGGGTGAAAAATCGTCTTATAAAGCAAAAAACGTGGTCTTCAACTTTAATTTCCTCAAAATACCTTTAGCTCAGACATCAATCTAAACAAGGGTTAAAGTTATTGTAGGAAGGACCCGACAAAATATTGAGGTATATTCGTTAACATATATTGGTTAGCACTTTCCTTTTATTTGCACGACTAAATGTTACTCAATAAGCTTCTCTTATCAACTTACTCGTTTAAACAATTCTTCCAGACAGTATGTTGTTAAATATTATTATGTATCGCACAACGTTTATCGTTTGCTGGTTGAAAAATCTGCGACATCGACATACGATGATGGAAAGGAGCATTGCTTACAATCGAATGACGAATGCATTCAACGCTGTCAGAGGTGCGATGGAAAGATTGATTGTGTAGATGGTTCAGACGAATATTTGTTCGAGGGCAGAGAATACCAGGATCTCTTCAACTGTAGTAATGGAAAATTCGTTTCAATATTTTTGCGAGGGCAGAGAATGCCAGGATTTCTTCAACTGTAGTAATGGAAAATTCGTTTCAATATATTTGTGAGGGCAGAGAATGCCAGGCTCTCTTCAACTGTAGAAATGGAAAATTCGTTTCAATATTTTTGCGAGGATAGAGAATGCCAGGATCTCTTCAACTGTAGTAATGGAAAATGCGTTTCAATAACTGCGGCGATGGTTCAAGCGAAAATTTTTGCGAGGACAGAGAATGCCAGGATCTCTTCAACTGTAGTAATGGAAAATTCGTTTCAATATTTTTGCGAGGGCAGAGAATGCCAGGATCTCTTCAACTGCAGTAATGGAAAATGCGTTTCAATAACTGCGGTGATGGTTCAAACGAATATTTTTGCGAGGACAGAGAATGCTAGGATCTCTTCAACTGTAGTAATGGAGAATGCGTTTCAATAACTGCGGCGATGGTTCAAACGAATATTTTTGCGAGGGCAGAGAATGCCAGGATCTCTTCAACTGTAGTAATGGAAAATTCGTTTCAATATTTTTGCGATGGCAGAGAATGCCAGGATCTCTTCAAATGCAGTAATGGAAAATGCGTTTCAATAACTGCGGTGATGGTTCAAACGAATATTTTTGCGAGGACAGAGAATGCTAGGATCTCTTCAACTGTAGTAATGGAGAATGCGTTTCAATAACTGCGGCGATGGTTCAAGCGAAAATTTTTGCGAGGACAGAGAATGCCAGAATCTCTTCAACTGTAGTAATGGAAAATTCGTTTCAATATTTTTGCGAGGGCAGAGAATGCCAGGATCTCTTCAACTGCAGTAATGGAAAATGCGTTTCAATAACTGCGGTGATGGTTCAAACGAATATTTTTGCGAGGACAGAGAATGCTAGGATCTCTTCAACTGTAGTAATGGAGAATGCGTTTCAATAACTGCGGCGATGGTTCAAGCGAAAATTTTTGCGAGGACAGAGAATGCCAGAATCTCTTCAACTGTAGTAATGGAAAATTCGTTTCAATATTTTTGCGAGGGCAGAGAATGCCAGGATCTCTTCAACTGCAGTAATGGAAAATGCGTTTCAATAACTGCGGTGATGGTTCAAACGAATATTTTTGCGAGGACAGAGAATGCTAGGATCTCTTCAACTGTAGTAATGGAGAATGCGTTTCAATAACTGCGGCGATGGTTCAAACGAATATTTTTGCGAGGACAGAGAATGCCAGGATCTCTTTAACTGTAGTAATGGAAAATGTGTTTCAATAACTGTGGCGATGGTTCAAATGAATATTTTTGCGAGGGCAGAGAATGCCAGGATCTCTTCAACTGTAGTAATGGAAAATGTGTTTCAATAACTGCGGCGATGGTTCAAATGAATACTTTTGCGAAGACAGAGAATGCCAGGATCTCTTCAGCTGTAGTAATGGAAAATGCGTTTATTTGTAGATGGTTCCGATGAATATTTTTAAATAATTAATATTTTTAATTAATTAGAAAAAAAAATTATTTTTTTTAAGTTTTTGGAACATTTTCTCAATGGTTGTTGTAATTTGTTAAATTACATTTTTTTAATTCGATTTAATTCTCTTGAGTCAACAGGAAATAAAAAATGCAAAATTTGTAATTGAAATGTAAATTTTCTTTTTGCCTATCAAAATATTCCTATGACGTTACATATTTCCGCATACTCATAAACATATTTCATCATGTATCATTTTAGTCAGTAATATATAGTTCTTTTTACCATATTAATAAAACGGACAACGAAATGAAACGCGATGAAATCATATTTCTTACTAGCTGACCCACTCGGCGGGCGTTGCCCGTGCCCGTAATAATAAATTTGAAGAAATCTCGAAAGTTTGTATGATTTTATATCTTTAACCTGATTTTCTATGAAAATGTATTTTTAACTGAAAAAATTGTGAAAAAATAGTGATAAAAACGCTCGTAAGAAGACATTTCTTGTTGTTTCATGTAAGGTCTTTCCATAGTAAAAAAAAGTTCTTGTTGTCTGAACTCTTTAAAATTTTTATCTGTTATAAATATAAAGACAAAAAATTTCGTGAAAAAATATTGTTATCGAGTTATAAAAGAAATATGTTTTCTTGGTTTTTCTGTTGTTGTTTGTTGGTTTTTGCGCTGGCTCCTTTACCATAACAACAACAAAAATGGTTATCTTCTGAACTCTCCAAAATTTTAATCTGTTATAAATATAACTATGTCAAAGCTCTCTTTAAAATTTCGTGAAAAAATATGCATATCTAAGAGTATGAGTCGAAGCAGAGCAAAGCTACACAGAAATACCATGGCTTTTTTTCCCCGCAAATTTCTAAGATTTTATTATTATTATATTTTTAAATACATTAAAAACACGTCCGAATGCTTTGAAAAATTTGTAGCTGATGTAAATTTGGTGTACCGAGATGCTCTAAAAAGATTGTGCCGAAATGCAGACGTTTTGTTACTTTTAGTATAGAAAAAAGCAATGTTCGTGAAGTGCAAAGTGACCTGCATTCACCAGTATGTCTATAAAGGTTAAAATTCGTATTTTTTAAAACAAATTGCACCGTTGACTAGAAAAAGGTTTTACTTTTAAGTGTGTATTTTTGGTTTGTTGGTATCTCTAAAATTGTTCCCTGGAGGGGCGTTTCCATAAAAGGAAAAACATCTTTCGGGAAAACAACACTTTTTGAAATTTTCCTTTCAAAAGATTAACAACAATAATTTTTCGAATTGATTGGGGCATTTGAGACGTAAGAGTACGATCTTTATGAACTAACTGTACGGAATGATTTGGTAGATTTAAAAATCCGAAATAATAATAATAATAATAATAATCGAGTTCGGGGTCTTCATTTCCTCCCGATGCATGCATAAATCGGGTTCTGGGCATGCAAGAGGGCTGTTGCTGGCTTGCAAAAAAAGATATGAGTTTTTAATTAATGTATCGGCTATTTACATTAAAAAAAAAATCTGAGCCTCAGGTGCATCAGGACCAGCCTTAGACTATCCACACCAAACTTTCAGACTTCTAGATGCGGTAGATTTCGTGAGCCATCACAGACAGACATTGGCCCGGGGGACGAGGGAAACCCCCCCCCCACCCGTAGCGTTGAAATGACCCCCCCCCCTCGGACGATTTGAGATTTTATGCTTTTAATGGTTAAAAAGTGCAATCCCCCCGAACACTGAAATCCCCCCCCCCAGAGCCCCAGAAATCCCTCCCGGAGAAAAGTGTCTGAATTCAACACTGGACAGACAGAGCAAAACTTTCTTTTATTAATATTCAGAATATGAGATCAGATATAAATTAAACAAAATTTATACTTTTTTGCTCGCAGACGATATCTTATAACAAATTAATGTAGCATGTATTTCGTTCGTTTTAATTTTAAAAAGTTTTTAATAAAAGAAAAAAAATTACGTTTCAAAAGTTTGTTTACGCTGAATATAAACTATTTTGTAGTCATACGTAATTTTTAGCTGTATGTATTGTATGTAATATATTTTAAGAGAGATCCAATTCTCCACACTGTAGAACACAAATAACAGCACCAATTTTTGAAATGATGTCATTGGATGAAACATTTCAAATTTGATTAACCTTCTTACACTAATAGGAAGTGAAAAAGCAGTGTTTGTAATTGATTGTAAGATTATCTTTACTCCTATAAAAATATAACTTTAGCTGATTGTAAATGTATTTTTCAGTTAACAACCCCTTGAAGCGTGGTGGGATATTTTTTGTGCCACTTAATTTTTATAAATATTTGTACGAGAAACAAAATTCTACTTCTATAATATTGGTGGGGGGGGGGGGGGGGAAATGCTGTTAAATTGCCTGTTTAGGTAGATTTCGTAAAAAATACTACCTATTACATTCTACCCTAAGTTGGAATTTTTGAAAATTTTTTGCAGATATACACCGATCATGACTCTCAGAACCCAAAACCAAACAAGTTACTGCAAACAAGTTAGGTTTCGAAGTGGGCGGTTCCAAATACCGCATCATGGCAAAAAGGTAATTTCTTCCACAATTCCCAACAAACAGGCGCCCCACGGTCTGCCTCTTCGAAATCTACCTGTGCCTGTAGGCCGAACCGTCAGGGATTTTGTTTAATCTATACTAGTAAAAGAAAGTTTCGCTCTCTCTGTGTGTGTCTGTTGGAGATGGCTAGCAAAATCTAGCCCACTTAGAAGTCTGGAAATTTAGGTGTGGATAGTCCAAGGTCTGACCATGTGCACCTGAGTCTCAGAATTTTAATATTTTGATAATTACTCTAGATATTAATTAGAATATCATTAAACATCGCATTGAAAATGCCATCTTTTAAATCAAAATGGCTAACGAAAAGAACTGTTGTTGTGGGTTTGGAAGCGGAAATGAACGAATTCAAAATTATTTTACTAATTAGCGAATTTTAAGAAAACTAATTAAGATATCAATTTGAAAATTTCTGAGCATATGTAAAAAAAAAAATCTGCATCCGTCTATGCAATTTTTGAAAAATTCGGCCGGTAATTTTTCTTAATTTACGCAAAAAACTGCTAAAAATCTGCCGACGCCAGTGAAAACGATCCCCAAAATTTTCAGACAGGAATCGGCTTTCATTAAAAACTGAACTACAAAGAGATCTGTTTCTCGGGCAAATCCCTCCATTTAGTTTGCGAAAATGAAAGGAAATAATTGCCAATTTTTACTAATGAACAAAAATTTAGGTAACTAATTAAGATATAGATTTGAAATTCAGGTCGGAAAGAGGTGTCATCTGCCGGCTATTTTAGTGTAGTGTCTTAATTATGTTCTAATTATCAGAGAAATGTAATTCTTTTTTTAATGATCGCGTTAATGTAGGTGACGGTGGTTCTCTTGAATAAATTATTCATTATATTTGCGGGTATGGGGAGGGAGGGGGTTAACGCCTTCCTCTGAGATTGTAATTATCTCGGGCCCGGGCAACGCCGGTCGGGTTAGCTAGTTTCAAATAAAATTCAACATTACAGAAATACAATTGCATGCACCTGAAATTGTTAATGTGTTTTTCTTATTGTGTCAATAAAGGATATGACGAAATATACCTCTAGAAAATCATATTTATTTAAGTGTATTTCTAATTCTTGCAATTAATCTCAAACTAAGATCAGATACAAATGAAACAAAATTTATATATACTTTATTGCTCGCAGACGACATCATGTAATAAATTTAATCTAGCATTAACTACAGTGTCTCACATAAGTGATGGGACACTTGTGCTTTACAAAAGGAAACTAATCAAATAAATTAAAAAAACATGTACACATTTTTTTTGTGGGTGTGTTTCATACTTAAATTTAGTAAAGATTATTACATAACATACATTTTGTCAAAATATTAAAATATTAATTTAATAAAAATACAAATGTTTAGAACGGAGCAAAAAATAGCTCACATAAGTGATGGGACACCATTATATATGCAACAAAAATCGTCTGAAATAAGCAATAAAAATATTTTTTGGGGTTTTATTTTTACTTAAAAGCAATTGGCAATAATTTATAAAATCGTCTGCAGTATTTCTCTCCAGTTTGTTTTGGAATTTTTGTGTTTTTTAGCTCTGTGTAGTCATGAATGCTAAACGAAAAGAAACTTCGCCTGAAATTCGAAAATTAGTTATTAATTTGCATATTGAACGTGGAAAATCTATTAGAAAAACTGCTGAAACAGTTAACTTGAGTCGTTCAACAGTTTTCAATATCATTAAACGATATAAAAAGAATCATATGATTCAGGATAAAAGAAGACCTGGCTGACCATCAAAGCTATCCAATGGAATAAAGCGAATTATCGTTCGAAATATTAAAAAAAATCCAAGAATTAGTGCTTCAAAAGTTGCTGCTGATTTACAAGCATTATATGGAATAATTGTTAATCCTGAAACTATTAGAAGGGTAATTCGATCTGCTGGATATCACGGTAGAGTAGCCAGGAAAAAATTCTTCGTAAGTGAAAAGAATAGAAAACTCAGACTAGCTTTCGCAAAATCCAACATAAATAAGAATTCTGATTACTGGAATAAAGTAATATTTGCTGATGAGAGTAAATTTAATATATTTGGTTCTGACGGTAGAATCTTGGTGTGGAGAAAACCCAGGGAAGAACTTCGCAAACAGAACTTGGTACCAACAGTAAAACATGGTGGAGGAGGAGTTATGGTATGGGGGTGTATGTCGTCCGCTGGAGTTGGTAATCTTGTTTTTATTGACAGTATAATGGATCAGTACAAGTATATTGATATTTTAAAGCAAAATTTGAAATCTTCAGCACGAAAATTGAACCTTCATAACGATTTTAAATTCTACCAGGACAATGACCCCAAGCACACTGCTCTGAACGTTAGACTCTGGCTGCTATATAACTGTCCTGAAATAATAAAAACACCACCACAATCTCCAGACTTAAATCCCATAGAGAATATTTGGCAAGAATTGGAATCAAGAATTCGCAAACACACCATTTCTTCAAAACAACAACTAAAATCGGTGCTTCAAGAAGAATGGGGTAAAATCACTCCAGAAATCACAAAAAAAAATAGTCGAATCCATCCCAAAAAGATTAAATCATGTTTTAAAAGTAAAAGGAAATCCAACAAAATATTAAAACCTTTTAAAAAGTAAAATTTTTGGATAAATATTTGATGGAAAAGTAAGTGTCCCATCACTTATGTGAGCCATTTTTTGCTCCGTTCTGAACAATTGTATTTTTACTAAATTAATATTTTAATATTTTGACAAAATGTATGTTATGTAATAATTGTTACTAACTTTAAATATGAAACACACCCAAAAAATTTTTGCACATGTTTGTTTATTTATTTTATTGCAGTTTCTTTTTATAAAGCACAAGTGTCCCATCACTTTTGTGAGACACTGTATATCGTCTGCTTTATCTTCAAATGTTCATAATAAAAAAAAATAATAAAATTTAACAAAAAAAACGCGTTTTTCTGGTTTACAGGCGGTTTCTTTTAAAAGAAAATGTACAATCTTTTTTTCCCAGATAATAGCAATTCGATTTTGTCTTCCCCGCCACAACCTTCTGCATATTTAATGAGCTACCTACATTTGTTAAGTTGTGTCACTATTGTGTGACAGATTTTCAAGGCTTATCGACAAGTGGAAGGATTGAAAAATGGTGATGTCCCTCTAGGGCGGTATTAATGTCAACTGGAATAAAGCAGCTCATGAATATGTATGTCGTTAAAAGGTATGTTGATGTACCCGCCGGGAATGTGAAGATGCGAAATGATATTTCACTCGCTTTTTTGTAAACTCTGCCAAAAAACAGAAATTTAGATTTCTGGTTTAATAGTGGATTGGATATGCATTATCACTAAATATTACACAGTTTTGACTTTTTATTTTGGAAGAACAGAAAATAATAATTTATTGACAAACTTCATGAATCTTTAAATAATGTCGAAACACTGTTGTATTAAAAGGATGTAAAATGGGGGAGGGGGGCGACGCGGGCACGGACTCAATTTTTATACTAGTTTCCGGGCTTGGGCTCAAAGAGAAAATTTTATTTGATCTGAAATTGGAAAAAAAAAACAAGAACGAAAAATCACGCGTCAAGCATAGATTATGTAACACTTTCCAATATTTCCAAAATAATTTTACAAATCTTTACCGTAAGGTGTAAGATGATATCTAACTAAACAATTTTGAAAACGCATAACATATTTAAAAATAAAAATTTCAGGAATTACCAACAATATTCGGAAAAATATCCGAGCTCTTGTGCAGTGCTGTATATGATCTACAGATTTGTATATATACTAAATAGAATGCTAAATTTTAGTTCAGTTAGGAAACGCGTAGCACAGTTTAAAATTTCCCTTCTGCAATTTCCGACAATAAACGGAAATGTACTCGAGAATTTTTGTGCTGCCCTGTATACAATCTATACAATTTATACACACCAAGTAATAAACAAAAAATGAGTTAAATTTAAAAAAGTGTTCAGCAACTGAAAAAGCATTCCCAGCAATTATTATTAATAAGCAGTACATTGACTGAATTATTTTGTGTGTCCCTGTAAATGAACGATGAAAGCTATACACACAATATTCTATAGTAAGCCTCTTATAATCCACGTTAGTGATATCGTCGGTACCATTCCGAACTATCGAATGTGAAAAAATGCATTTTTCATATTTTATGCCAATCTTTTATATTGTGTATGACGCGTACGTTGCCAAATCGTCACTTTTCTAGCTTAATTAGAACTTACTTGAAACTTAGAAAATGCAAATTTCAAACTATCGAATTTGCACATTTTTTCAAAAAATTACCATGTCAAAGTGTCGAATACGGCAAATTCGATACTTCGCCGTAAATTTTTGTATTATTTTTACTTTTTTAACCATTTGTACCATGTCAAACTATCGAATTTGAAAATAGTCACTTTGTAGGAAGGCAAAGATCTAAAACTTTTAATTATGG
Source organism: Maratus michaelseni (assembly GCA_963931845.1). Lineage (NCBI taxonomy): Eukaryota > Metazoa > Arthropoda > Arachnida > Araneae > Salticidae > Maratus > Maratus michaelseni. The sequence goes on from OZ007597.1 coordinate 127,503,912, forward strand.
ATTCAAAATTAACAGAATTGACGCATGTTTTTTATGTTAGTATAGAATGTTTTCTACTAAAAATGGAATGTGTAGCATTAATAGTTCATCTACAGGGACACTCAAAATAATACTTTTACATTACCCTCAATTGGGGAAAAAACGTTCGCGGTGTATTTTAATGATGTTAATCTATTTCAACAATATAGAAATTGACATGCATATCTAAAGTGCATTAAAACATTTTTCATTTAGAAGATAATATGCAAATCATTTATCATTTATTTACAGGGCCACTCAAAAGAATTCGGTTACGTAATGGCGTACGGGAAAATGTTTGAAGCGTAATTTAATAATGTTACAATACTATTTCAAACAAAATGAAATTGATATACGTAATTGAGGTACACTACAAGATGCTTACTGTAGAATATGACGTGCATGCTTCTAATCGTTAATTTACAGGGGCACACAAAGTAACTCGGTTACGTAATGGCGTAAGGGAAAATGTTTGAAGCGTAATTTAATAATGTTACAATACTATTTCAAACAAAATGAAATTGATATACGTAATTGAGGTGCACTACAAGATGCTTACTGTAGAATATGACATACATGCTTCTCATCGTTAATTTACAGGGGCACACAAAGTAACTCGGTTACAATGTTTTGTATTAGCGATAATTGATGGAAACCGTTTTTAATTATGGTATGCTTCCTTAAGTTTAACTCTTCGCATACTATGTGGTGTGTAAAAGTTCCACAGATAGTACTATACAGGACTACTCAAAAGAATTTGTAAGCATTAATTCGTATGCGTGCTAAATTACATAAACGAGGTTTTTAATTCTTTTTCGGAATTTTGAGCGGAATTTTATTTTTCTAAGAGATGTTTGTAGAATATAAATAAATTCATAATATACACAAAGTAAGGGCTACACAAAGTACTGGATGCATTGCGGGCTATGTATGATAATTTCAGAATGTGTGTTTTAAACAGTGTTATGTGATTTTTGCCTGAATTAAATTTTATCATATTATGCGACGCGTATACAAATCTACAGATAATATACAAGACTGTACAAAAGAATTAGAGTAAACTTTCGTCTATTGACGGAAATTTCTGAACTGTGTTATGCGTTTTAAAATTAAACTAAATTTTCAAACACTATCTAGAAGATATACAAATCTACAGATCATATACAGGGCTTCACAAACGAATTCGATTATTTTTCCGTCTATAGACGGTAATTGCTAGACGGTTATCATTTTATAATAATGCCTTTTACTAAATTATTTACTTAAATATCTTCTCTCACCATATTAAATGTTGAAGTTTCGTTAGAGTAATCTGGAAGCGTTGGAAAATGGTTCATAATCTATGATTGACGCATGATGTTTTTTTTTTCTTATTTACATTTTTAGTACGATTTCTTTAATCGTGACAACTCGGTAATTTAATTTTTTTTTCTGCTGGTTTTTGTTTTAAGAAACTTTAATTCTAGAATACACTTTTATTTCATCAAATTTAAAATCGTCTGCGGTAGTTAGTAACTTATTTCTTAAATCTGGTTGAGTTAGTTAAATTTTATTCCAATCATTTCTATCCTCTGTAATGTAACGAAAATGGCAAAACGGATTTTATTAAAAAAATATCAAGAAGAAATTAACATTGGAATTAAAGACGTCTGTATATCGAGTTCGTCGTCGTCATCTCGACTCCGAGATAAAAACGATATCCTCTTTAACACAGGTATTTATTCTATTTTTAATATTCTGCTATTCAGCGTAATTAATTTGAATTCGAATGTTGTTTTAATTTTGTATATTGTGTCTTCTTTATTTAGATTGGAATATTCACCCTGTACTCGATTTAAATTTGATTAGACCATCCCCTTCAACACTGATATCCAATGCGGAGAATGAAAAAAGTAAACAATTCCTTTATTTATTTATCTTGCTATGTTTTGTATTCTTCGAATACTAATAATATTTTACGTTTATTTTAGGTATTGAAAACTGCAAATTATCTAACGTTGGAGAAAAGTACAGAAATATTAATAGTTTTGATGTTACTTTTAAAGCAGCTGAAAAAAATTTTACAGATCAACAGGCTTCAAACTTTTCTTTGCATAATGGTAAGTGGCTCATTAAGCCAGACAAACGTTTATTTATAAATTTAACGCGTTTTTCTTGATTTTATAATTTTTTGCTGTTAGATTTATATCCAACCTCATCTGATAACACTGATTTAGACCCAACATTTTCTCCAAGTCACACCACTGAATCAGATGGCAGCTATATCGACCAAGGTATTATTTAATTAATTTTAATTGTATATTGTTTTTTATGGCTCAGACAGTAATCTTTTTATTATTGCTAGGTTTTATTAACCATTGGGAAAAGGGTTGATACTTTCGGTCGAGAAGGGACCAAATGATGTACGCACTTTACTCTTTAAACCGTTTTTAATGAAATTCTGTAACTTTAGAAGAATTTTTTAAGCGTTTTTAACGAAATTGTGTAATTTTAGAAGAATTTTTTAAGCGTTTTTCGAAATTCTATAACTTTAGATGAATTTTTCTCTGAATAGTCAATAGAAATGCATAAAATCGTTACAAAAATTTTAAAGTTACAAAAAGGATAGATGCAAATTATCAGATATGAAAAAAAGCCGAATTCAAAAATTGACGTCGAATGAGAAATCGTCTTATGAAGTAAAAAATGTGGTCTTCAACTTTAATTTCCTCAAAATACTTTTAGCTCAGATATCATTCTAAACAACAGTTAAAGCAATACTTAAATTTTTCTTAGGGGATGGTCTACAAATAGAAATTGTACCAAACTTTAAAAATGTCAATGCTAACACCTAAAATTGGCATCCTATTTCAATATTTCGGTTTATTCGACCTTCGGATACCAAACGGGAAGTCAGTAGATAGGAAATGGGATTTCTGCGTCAGCAGCAGGCGATGGTGGCGGTAATACCGCCTTCTGCCGAGATCATACTATAGTAGGTCGTTGGAATAGCTAGCGTGGGGAAGCTATGTTATAGTAGGGTGGGGCGAATAGTCTGCTATAAGACGGGAAGGGGGGGGGGGTATTTTAGGAGGGCTAAATTAATAAAATTTTTAAATGTCTTATAGTACGAGGTAACGGTTAGGGTAGAGACTGAACACTGCCCCGCTATCCCTCTGTATTTTCCCAATGGTCGTTGTAAATTGTTAAATTAGAATTTTTCTACTATTTCTTGGCTCAATTAAACACACAATTAAACGCTTAATTAAACACACTCTTACAATACATTTAAATGAAAACTTGACTTCTAAAACAAAAACAATTTAACAACAGAATTTCATTAATTTATATTAAAATGACGACAAAGGTATTTTCTGATTTGATTCTCTGCCTGCAAACGAAATGCCTGTCCTTTACCATGGTTTTTGGGAAATAAAAATAATTAATGATAGACGTTTTATTTTTTTGACACTGAATTTCATAAAAGCACGTAGATTAAGCAATTACCTGTCCAAAAATGCAATCTTTACTTTTTTCTGTGCATTAGTTCAGCTGTAGGTTGTTTGGAAAAAAAATTGACGAAGAAAAAAGTGATCATTATAAGTAATTCGACATTATTTTAAAATATATATATCTCTGTTTATATATCACTAATGATGATGAGTTTGATCTCAAGTTGAAGAATTTCTTCATCAGATTTCATCAAATTCTTCTAATTTTCGGGGTTTTTTTTTATATGTGATATTTTAATCTGGCATGTTTGGTCGATTTAACATTCAAAATTTGTTTCCTGTAAGAAAACAGAACCGGTCTGTTGTCTTGTTCTTGGCGTTTATTTGTATGGCTGGCTTACTATTTTTTGTTAGCTTGGCTTGACAGAACGACCGTCCTGCTTGATTAATAAGATTCTATTTTGACTTGTAATTTTATCACAATGCTCACAGGACAAAAATATCCCGTCCGTTTATACCTTCGTTACAGTATATTAAATAGGGGATGTATTCCGGGCTTCCCGCATTACATAAGGTAAAGCTAGGAGAGTCTGCGCACAATTCAAAAGAATAACAATAAAAAATCTAAATATTAATTTTTTGCTAAAGTATCCATGAATAATTTTTACTTCATTTGTTTTTTATGCATTTCCATTGCTATTTTGTTGTTATGTTGCAATTTAATAGAACAGTTGTAATAAAACCAAGAAAGTTATTTTGCGCAATCTGTCCTTACAGGGTTGGTGTGATTGCGCACATGGGTACGAGAGATTGTTACTAATAATAAATACAATTAAATTGTTAACAATAATAATTACACTTAAATGACATTGCTGTAAGGTTTTTGTGAACAAAGTTTATTGTATTGGGAGTGAATATTTCAACCTAATGCTTAAAGATTCAGAAAAAGGAAATAATTTTAAAAATGATTAAAAAATTTTAATTAAAGGAAAAAAAATAAAGAATCTGAAAAAGCAAGTCCAGATAAGATTACAAAATAAAATTATGTAACTTAATAACACGTTTAACTTAAAGTTAGTCCATTTTTATTTTTCAATTTTTATGCAAATTTACCAATAAGCTGCGTAATCTCTCCTAGCATTTAAACTAATGGGAACAATGCGCCATCTCTCCTAAGTAGCAGATACGCAAACCCTCCAATTTTGGTAGGAGAGATTGCGCGGCCTTTTATTTAAACATGGCCGCTACTAAAACGAACCGTTGATGTTCACATTGTTAGTCTAGAATAGTAGCGTATGAGAAATCGTTTAAGTTTAAAATATTTTGTACTACTGACATTGTATGGAAATTCTGATGAATAGCTATGAAAATTCAAGCACTTACTTTGGGAAAAGAAAACAAAATAGCAATGCCTTATCTTAGACGCTCAAAACAATCAACGTGCACTTTCAAGTAGACACTCCACTACTGGTGTTGTACAACTACCTGGAGTCGCTGCGCGCTCACTCTACCCCTTCAACCCGAACCTCTATGTGCGCAATCTCTCCGACTGCGTCATCACTCCTGGCTTTACCTTATATATATATTACATACACCATACGAAAATATATTTTTATATAAAGAATATTAATTATGTATTCAAAGAAATTTTTGTAATTTATTAAAACTGATACTTTCGTATTAGCCGCATGCCCGAATTTAATAGCCAAATAAATCACCAAATGTTACATTAGACATTAATTAGACTACTTAGACCTAGACTACTTACATTAGACATTATTTTTAGAGCCATAAAAAATGGAGAGAGTTTTCAGACACAGTTTTAGATACAGTTTTCAAATAAATTGTAGTTAAAAGAATATTTTTTCGCCTATTCGACGTTATAAAAATTGAAATTGTTCTGTGCCTAGAAGTTAAAAAAAAAAGTAGTAAAATCAGCATTTATTGATCCGTTGTTGCCACTGTCAATATGACGCCAGTGTTACTCACGGATATATTTTTGCTCTATAATATAAAATTTTCTTAATGTTCAAACGAAAATTCGAGTTCGGCTTAATCTCTTTTCTCGTTTTCTTTATGTATAATATTAAATACTCTACAGTATGTTTCAAAAGTGTCTTGACATTTTCATGTAAAAATGTTTTATAATGATTCCTTTGTTTCTCAGGTTATTTAAGAAATGTATAAAGGTACATTCCTAAGTTGAATGTGTGGATGGGAATAACTAAAACAAAGATCTATGGACCTTTTATTTTCTCGGAGCCAACAGTTACAGGAAACATCGACCTTGATATGCTGCAATTTTTTTTTCAGCCACAATTAGAAAGTGATGGTATTGTTTTCTAGCAAGACACTGCACCATCCCATTTCGCATGAATTGTTCAAGACAACCTGGATGAACAATTCCCCGATAGGTGGATAGGTCGCGGTTGTGGGCGCCGTGGTCTCCTGACTTAACATCCCTTAGACTTTTTTGTGTGGGAGTTCATAGAGGTCGAAGTGTACGCAGTGAAGATCCACACAATTGAAAAAATAAATTAACGAATAACTGACGCAGCAGCACAAATAACACCACATATGCTAGTAGATGCTTTTCTCGTCACCCATGAAAGATGGAGCCTAGGCTTAGACTTACAGGGCAACCACATTGAAATGTATTGATTATACCTTGTACTTCTTATTTGTACTAACAAGTTCTTTATTAAAAGCACTTTGAAGGAAAATGCCAAGAAACTTTTGAAACACCCTGTAAATGATTGTTGTTTTCATTATTATAATTATTAATTTTTATGTTTTTTTAGGAGCTGGAAAATCTAAAATCACAATTCATAAGAAAAAGAAACCCACGAAGGTTATAAGTAAAAAAAAAGTTCATTTCCGTTCAGAACTAGACCATTTCCAGGCTGCAAAATGTGTGAAAAACATTGGTTTAGAACATACTTTTAGCTCTTCCGCCAACAAAAATAACAAGGAATGCTGTCCTGCTACAAATAGCTGTAGTTCACATGATTCTACGTTAGATGAAATTATCGAGCCTGTGAAACGGTACAAGTCCAATCCCCATAAATGGAGAAAAAATGTAAATAAAGCCAAAAGATTAAAAGGTGCAGCATATGAAACTGAAAACCATAAAATAATTCCTGCCAAACCAACGAGAAGACCTACTTGCATAAATAATAGAAAACATCAATGTTGTGCAAAATTTCCAGAAGAGAAAAGAAAGATTATATTTGATAATTTTCATTCCCTTGACTCATTACACAAGCAAAGAGAATTCTTTGTTAGGCACATCACTCGGAAAAACCGAAAAGACATAGTAGTGAAATATCTAGAAAAGAATTCACAAAAACATACACATTTACTTATGGCAACGAGAAACACATTGTTTGTAGAGCCTTTTTTCTAGATACCCTTGGTATTAGTGAGGGACTAATTAAGGGAGCATTTAAAAAAATTAACAAGACTGGTGTCATAGAGTCTGATAATAGAGGGGGGTGCAGAAGAAAAAAAAATCCAGGAAGTAACCCACGGATCAACTTGAATGATGGTGAAGATTATGTGAAACAGCACATCCTTTCATTTCCTGCTGTGGAGTCACATTATTGCCGCAAATCAACTGATTTTAGATTTTTAGATGCAAATTTAAATATAAATATCATGTATCGACTGTATAAGGTAAAATGTAAAGCAGAAGGCAGAAAAGAACGATGTTATGAATCATATAGGAAAACATTTAAATCCTTCAAATTAAAATTCCACCAGCCCAAAAAAGATTTATGTAAAGTATGTGCCACTTTTGAGGCGAGCTCAGAGGCGGAGAAAAATACAAACAGAGAAGAATTTGATCGACATCAAGAAAGAAAAGAAGCCGCAAGAATGAAAAGGAACGAAGACAAACTCTCCGTTTTAGGAAGTGAAAAAGTACTGGCTTTCAATTTTGATCTGCAGTCAGTTTTATCAACTCCAAAAGGAGCTGCAGGACCTTTTTTCTATGTTCGAAAATTGGCCATCTATAATTTAACTATTTATAATTTGGAAGATTCGAGTGTTCAATGCTATATGTGGGATGAAACCGAAGGAAGAAGAGGCAGCATTGAAATTTCATCTTGCATATTCAATTACATTATGGCCCATCCAGAAATAGAGCACGTAAAAATGATGTCGGACAGCTGTAGTGGCCAGCAAAAAAATTTCCATTTTTCTGCTATGTGTCTTCATGCTGTCAAAGTACACCCAACGTTATCCACCATAGATCACGTTTATTTTGAGCCCGGGCACTCGTACATGGAATGCGATTCCATTCACTCAAAAATAGAGAAAAAAGCAAAAAATACTCCTATATATACACCTGAAAAATGGGCACAGCTTGTGAGAATGGCTCGCACGAAACCTAGTCCTTATAATATTATTTGATTACTTCATGATGACTTTCTCAATTTTAATTCACATAAGGCAAAATTTGAAATTGAAAAGCAACATAAAAAAAAGTCCAAAAAAAAAGGGAGACAGTAATGAGGAAAAAGAAATAAACAATCACAGAGAAAATGAGCAGACATATAAATTTAGTGACGCTGTTTGGTTTCAGTACCGAAAAAGCAACGAAAACAAAATATTTATGAAAACACGAATACAAGATGAAAATTTCATTGAATTATACATTAAAAAACGAAAAGGAAAACTAAATAGCAAACCAGTCAAACCATACCAGCAACGTCTACCAATTTCAAACGAAAAGAAAAAAGATCTTTTGCTGTTATGCACCCACAATTTAATACCAAGATCCTATCACGATTTCTACAATTTACTACCAACTTCTTCCACTGCACGCGATAATTTAGCAGAACCTGATTGGAGTGACATTGAAGAAGAAATTGATTAAGATTAATTTAGTTGATAGAACTGAAGATAGAATTGAATCTCACAATTCAAGTTAATATTAATTTTTGCTACATTTTATAAAACTTATGTAACGTTTGAAAATAAATTATTTTGTTCTATTAAATTAGTATTTACTTACAAATAATTCACTAAGGAAAACTGTTATGCGTTTGATAGTGAATATGTAAATATAAATAAAATACTAAAAAAACAATTCAAACTATCGTGTATGGCACAATCGCTACTTTGATGCAGGGAACCTTGAAAAAGTACATAACAGCTTAGTGATTCAACTAACGAATGTATTCTTTGTCGATTAAAACAATGAAATTGTAAATTTCGGTGTCAATATTAAATAGTACAGATTAGGAAAACTATAACAATCAACAACTTCAGCATTCCACTGATGTTGAATCCACAATAAAAACATTTTCTCGCTCTCCACACAAAAGTTTTAATATTCTTATTCGATAGTTTGACATAGTAGTGTCGCATTTCACTATAAAATTTAAATTGTTATATATATTATATTGTTATATTAATTGATTATACAATTAGTCATGTTAATTGATATAATTATTGATGATTAATTTTCAAAAAAACATCAAACTGATTGATCGGAAATTGGTGCAAATGTACAACTTTATGTACAGTGAATTGAGTTTAAAAATGCTGCTCTGTCAAAAAATAAAGAAAAAACATACGTCAACAACAGACTATGAAACGCTTTCTAACGCATCCAGAACACTGTAAGGAACACTATTTAAAAAAGGCAAAAGAAGATATCAAAGTGAAACCGCGATTTCGGAAATTAATGTCCATATCCGGTATTCGAAATCTTTTGATTATCCTTACACGCGATCAATAGATATGTATCTTAGTTACAAAATGCATAGCACAGTCAAAAATTTACCTTCACCAATTTCTATAATTAAACGGAAGTGTACTCAAATTATTTTGTAGAGACTTGTTTATTATCTGCAACTTTATGTACAGTACACATCATGTAGCTTACTGTACTGTACTAAGGCAAAATTTAATTCAGGTGAAAGACGCTTAACACTATTAAAAACACACTTCCAGAAATTACCATTTATAGCCGACAATATATCCAGTTCTTTGCGTAGCGCTGTATATTATGAATTTATTTATATACTACGAATTACTAAATATAATTTGGCCCGAAATAGCATAACTTAACTAAAAAATACTTTTAAGGCATACCCACCCATACAGAGTAATGCTTACAAATTCTTTTGTGTAGCCTTGTATATGATCCACAGAATTGCTATAAGCCACGTAGTATGCAAATAGGTCAACTTAAAAACGCATACCATAACTTAAAACGCACTTCCAGCAATTACCGCTAATATAGAGCACTATAATCTATATCTCTCGTGTATACCAGTAAATAAACGATAACTGTCATGCATTGTCATATTGCACAGTTAGCATTTTGTAGTGAACTTCAGTAATGCGTATAATTTCATCATGTTTCAAATAGTGTAACATTATAAATATACGCTTCAAACAATTTTGCACCGTATATTATTATGTAAACTGATTTTTTTGAGTGATCCTGTAAATAAATGATAAATGATTTGCACAACATATTCTACATAAAAAATATTTTAATGCACTTTATAAGTGCATATCAATTTCATTATAGTTGAAATAGTGTAACATCATTAAAATACACCGCAAACTTCTTTTTCCCCATTGAGCGTAATGTAATAGAATTCCTTTCATTTCCCCTGTAAATCAACTAACAAGAACAAAAAATAATTCGTCAAGCATACATTATGAAACGTTTTACAACACATCCAGAAAACGTTAACGAAACTTCGCCGTTAAATAAGGTGAAAGAAGATACGTAATTGAACAGTTTAGAACACATTTAACACATTGAAATATCCAGTGTTCAAAAATACCTTCCATTGTCAAAAAGGTAATCGAATTTTTTTGTGCAGCCCTGTATGTGATTTATAGATGTGGATATTTAATACATGGAGGATGAAATATAGTTCAGTTAGAAAATTCACATTTAGCAATTTTCGCGAATCGATTGAAATCACTCGAAATATTTTGTGCAGCCCTGTATATTATCTGAAATCTTTTGTACACACCACATATTAAGCTAAAATGCAACTTAAAACTCACTCGCAGCATTTACCAACCGTAAATGACAATGTATATTTTCCTTTGCGTAGCCCTGTATATGAATTTATTTATATTCCACAAATTTCTATTAGTCTACTAAATATAGTTCAGCAGAAAAATGCGTAACACAATTAAAAACTACCCTTAAGCACTTCACTCCCATAGTCTGTAATGATTACGGATTCCCTTGTGTAGCCCTGTATATGAACAACTCAGTTTATAAACACACACGTACTATGAAAAAAATTAGTTAAACTTAAAAACGCAAACCAAAGTTGAAAACGCACTTATCACACATAGACTGTAAATATCGCACATGTACTGTAAGTAATATATTTTGTGTGTCCCTGTAAATAAACGCAATGCACGCAAGAGAGCTATTTATAGTGCACCTCAGTAATGCATATAATTTTCATTATGTTTGAAATAGTGAAATATCACTAAATTACACTGCAAACGATTTTTCCCCTTAGAACGATGTGTAACAGAATTCTTTTGTTTGACCCTGTAAATGAATTATAATAAATGCTTTGCACTCCATATTCTAGAAAAAGTATGTTTTAGTGCACTTCACAATTGTATATCAATTTCATCATGTTTTAAATGACGTAGAATCATCAAAATGCACTTGAAACGATTTTTTCCCATTGACTGTGATGTAATGGAATAATTTTGACTGTCACTGTAAAAAAAAAAACTATTATACATACTTAATTTTCAATAGAGATCATGCTATAGTAAGCGACAATAACGTACAAAATTTTCAGGGCAATCCAAGTACATTTACTAGAGATAGAGCACGGACAGAGTGACAGACGGCAGACGGACAAACATAAGTCATAAACACTTTTCAACTAGGTTGATAAGTGACTATCTAGGTTGACAACCATATTGATACAAATATGGTATATTCGCTACTTTGACTTGTAAAATTTTGCAAAAAACTGAGAAAAGTACAAAATTTTACAAATCAAACTATCGAATACGGCAAATTCGCTACTTTGAGTTGTAACATTTTGCAAAAACTGAGAAAAGTACAAAATTTTACAAATCAAACTATCGAATACGGCAAATTCGCTAGTTTGAGTTGCAACATTTTGCAAAAACTGAGAAAAGTACAAATAAACATAGCATTTCAAACTATCGAATGTGATTTTTTGGCGAATAAAATTAGCCAAATGATTTTTCTCGATAGCAAGCTTAAATAGGATATTAAACAGCACAAGAAATATATAACAATTAGTTACTTCCGCCAAGCGCTGATTTTAAATCCATAATTAAAACAGTTTTTTTGCCTTCCTGAAAAGTAGCTATTTTCAAATTCGATAGTTTGACATGGTACCGACGAATATCAATTTCAATATGTTTGAAATAGTTAAACATTAAAATAAACTGCAAACGATTTTTCTTCCGTATTTTTCTAGACCGTAATGTAACGGAATTCTTTTGAGGATCTATAAGTACTATGGATCTATAAGTAAAGGAACTATAAGTACTATGCACGCCACATTCTATAATTAGTCTCTTGTAATGCACCTTAGTGATCCATATCAATTTCAATATGTTTGAAATTGTGTAATATCATTAAAATACACCGAAAATGATTTTTCCCCACAGACCGCAATGTAACGGAATTCTTTTGAGTGTCCCTGTAAAAAAACTGTAAGTGCTACACACTTCATTTTCAATACCGAACATGCCACAGTATACTGTGGCATGTTCGGGACATGTTCATAAACCTCATAGGGACATGTTCATAAGCCTCAATAAAATATATCAATTGCATGATGATCCGAGAATATATACGTGAGTTAGAGTACGGACAGGCAGACAGACAGACAAACCGAATTAGTTGAAAAGTGTTAAAAAGAAATAAAAGTAACTTGTTATTTGAGGAACGAGAATATAATCTAAGTCTTGAAGTGTTTAACAATCCTTTAAAAATCAGCTTGAAAGAGAATTGAATTGTTATTGATGTGATATCATATAAGGAGAAATATTCTATCTGATTCTAAAGCCTTTGCATGGTCAGTAGTAATAACATAAAAAAGTCGTGTGATATCCCTTGTCTGTCGCCGTTTTCGGTTTGAAGTCCTTTTTCAGGATTACTGTAACACAGAACTCATGTCTTTCTGCCATAGTTATAGAGTGGTATATTAAAATAATAATTATTGTGACTTTTTCATATTTCTTCCAGAAGTTGGTTAAAGATAACAAATTTGCTACTTTAAACAGATTTCAGGGGACATGAAAAGCACGAAACGTTGCCATGATGGAGTATTTAGAATTAATAGTTATTTCTATGTAAGAAGAAAAATTTAAATGAGAAAATTAATCTTGAAACCATTGTAAAATAATATTCAAATTTCAATTGCTTAATAGGCGTTATTTCAACTGTCGATGCTGGATTTTCTTTGATTTCGTGTTTGCCCCAGGGTTGGCGGCTCACGGAAAAGATTCCATCTTGTGCTGCGTTTGTAGCCTTTCCAACATGTTATGGTGAAAAAGTTCCAGGCTGAGTATTGTTTCCAAGTGGTTCAGTTGGTAGAACGTCAGTGCGCTAATCTGCACGGGTTCGGGTCCCGGCTTGGGTACTTTTTCACTATGTTGGCTTTACGCCTATTAAGCAATTAAAATTTGAATATTATGAATGCAAGGCGTGAGAAATTTTCTCTGGAAAGATTTCCAAGTATTAAAATATGAATTTATTTCAACCATTGTAAAATGTTATTAATTTTTTTCTACTACGTACTTTCTGTATCGGGTTGAGGCCTTGATGACACAAAAAAAATCGGGTTCGTGCAAGCTCGGATTTGAAATCGCCGGAAAAAAAGGGCCCGAACTCAACTCTACGTTAAATCTTCTATAAATTCAGAAGTATTATAGTAAAAAAATAAGTAACATGTTTTTAATCTAAAACTCTGAAATAATTATAACTTTAAAAAATCAAGTTCGGGTCTTCACTTCCTCCCGATACATATATCAGGTTCTGGGCATACAAGAGAGCTGTTGCCGGCTTGCAAAGAAAGAGATGAGTTTTTAATTAATATATCGGCTATTTATTTAAAAAAATCTTAGCCTCAGGTGGATCAGGACCTGTCTTAGACTATCCACAACCAAAATTTCAGACTTCTACATGCGGTTGATTTCGCTAGCCATTACAGACAGACAGAATTTAATATGATATCAAACATAAATGAAAAGGAGGGCTCGGCCCTGTACCCTGCAGCCCAAAAATTGAGGGGCCCTCTGCAATAACAAGGCAAGAGAAAAATGGAGTTTTCAGATACGAAGCTTTTAAATTTACTTTCAACATTCTAATTTAGAATATAACGTCTTTGCATATATACCAATTAAGCAGAGTTTTCTAGCATCTTTTCTTTGCTTATGATCATAAAATTTATATGTCCTGATATGCTGAATAATACATTATATAAATCCGAAAATCTATCTAGGGTCCTGGGGCAAACATCATTCTGGGGAGGGGGGGTCCCCTTCTAACTGGCTATAGAAACTGTTCATGAATTACGCTGAAGTGCATAGTACTAAACTTCATACCAGTTGTACGTATACATAAATTTCGTAACAGGTACTATTCACATCTCTATACAGGGTATTACAAGAAATATGGTCAAAATGTGAAAAAGATGGATTCCTACTAGTACTTTAAGAAAAAGCACTAGTAGGAAAACTAGTAGGAAACTAGTAGAAAAAATGATGGATTGGTTGACGGGAGTATCTGCTTGCAATTTTTTCTTTAATTATCTACGTTAGTCATGTGATGTCTGAGAGAAAAATGCCCCACAATTGGTCATCATGATTGCTTTTAGAAAAATACGTACCAATAATGAAATTTTTTTTAAAACAATGGACTACTAAGTTGTTATAATAAATATTTAATTATTAGTATTCTAATAATATGATTCGTTCTTTTTCGCGGGGAGGGGGGGATATCGGAAGCAAAAGGGGGAAAGGGAAGACCGCACTACCTTCCTAAATCTTTGAAATGTAAGAATATTGGTCATTTTTGACCAATTTTAACCCTTTAGCACCCTCTTAATAAAATCCTGATTACTCTCGTGGGGGGGGGGGGCTCAAATTGGATGAAGTGCCGTGCAACTACACCGCATGCCCCTGCATGAGTCAGGCCCTGCTTTTATATAGTGAATACAAAATATGACATCATCTTAGCGTTTTTTGTTTACAAAAAGTCCTTTTATCTGTTTATTTTTATTCTGTTATCAGAATTAGGAAACTAAGATATAACAGAGTTGAAAACGTTTTTACAAGCCATGACGGACGGTTCGAATACGAAATAAAGCCAAAGAAATAGCAAGGTAGGCCAACAAGCCTTTTTTCATGGTTTATCAGGAATCAAATGTAACGCCACTTACTTTGTTATTGCAGAGGGCTCCTCAGTTACATGAATATTGCATTGTCTTTAACAGCGAACTTCAAGTGCAAAATTTGAGCAAAATCGGTTTGTTAAATATGTGATTTCAATCAGAAGCATAAAAGAATGTGCTTGCCGTATGCATTACTGTGTGTAAAGCGTGAATTTCTTCAGGCGGTATTAAAAAAAAATATTTTTCCACGCTCAACAACTCAAAATTTTGAGACACATTTTCAGACTCATTTTTAAAAGTAAAAGCATGAAACTTGGCGGCGTGATTTATGAAGAGATTTATAAGGGACCCATGTTTTTATTTTTCGTTCAATTAATTAGAAATTGATTTACAAACACTTATTTTCACAGTACAATTTTTTTTGTTTGTTTCTTGCGTTATCGCTTCGAGAAATTCGGTTCAAATTGTCCACTTTGACAGCATTTTTTGAAATATATTCTGCCTTTATAAAAACATCGAGACAATACGGACATTATAAAGTTTCTGAATAAGAGAACCTGCCAATTGGATGCATTTTAGAGAAAAAATGAATTTAAAAATGTGTCTCAAAATAAGCAGTTTGGATTTGAATACACCCTTAAGGGTGTTTTCTAATTGAGTGAAACATTTTTAACTGAGGTATGTACTAAGAGATGTTTGTAGAATACACATAGGTCCATATACAGGGCTGAACTCGATAATTTGCCGTCTATGGATGATGATTATTTCTGAAAATGTGTTTTCACTTTTTAAATTGTTTACTTAAGATGTCTTCTTTCACCACATTAAACGCTGAAGTTTCGTTCCAACATTCTGGAAATGTCGAAAAGTGTTTCATAAAATGCTTGGTGCATTATTTTCCTTTGTTGCGTCTTTAGGAAAGATATTATTCTCTTCATTGCGACACTACACTGCAAATCTTTATACACTTTTCAGAACACTTTTTAGAACACTAATTTTGTCCCCATTTTAAGTACACTTTGAAGCGCACTTTTTGGAACAGTTTTTAGAATACTTCTGAGAACACTTCTCTTGTTCAGCACACTTACTAGCACACTTTTTGAAAGCGATGATTTCACATCTGTACCCAAATGTGCTCCCAATCTGTTCTAATATGTGTTTCCAAGGTCTAGATTTAACAAATACCTTGAGCGGAACACTTTCGGTACACTTTCTATTATAGCGGATCGTACTCGGAACACATTTCAATACACATTAAGGTAACTGGAACACTTTTTTTGAATCAAAGTGTTCCAAATGTGTGCTGGAAATTCGCAGTGTTGTTTGTCTCAAACAGACGGAAAGACAACACAAACAAAAAATAAATTTCCGATTACATTTAAATATTATATTTAAATGTATGGAATAATAATAAATATTATTTTCTTTATACAGATAAATACTATATATACACACTATTTGCATTTACACTTACGCATCCAGAAATACCCTTTGACATCTATATATTTAAAACGCTAAGCGATTTCTTTCGACAATCCGTGAGAAAAAACTACTGCATCAAATTACACCATTCTTTTTTTAAATTAAAGATATTTGGACACAGATTTGTTATCGTGCATTCATTTGTTCGAAAATTTAATTAATTAGCCGTAATTTTCAATTAAACTTTTACTTCTGCTTATGACGTCATAAAGTCGACAACTCCCATTTTTGCGAGGCATAGAATTTATTCTCTGAACTCTGTGGTTTGCCAATCTTTTGACATTAGCTAATATGAACTACGTAATATTTTAACATTGTAATATAAAATCTTAAAAAAACTTACTTAAAATTAGCTAGAATATAATCATAATAAAATATCTAAACATAAACATATCAATATGAATAACAAATCTCACGTAAAGTGTTGCAATTAAATGATTCCAATTGAAACAAGATTTGGAGAGTTATCCCTGACGCCCAGCTAACATAAAAGTACCTATTTTATTTTATTTATTTACACACATATTCAATTTTATTATAAAACACCAGGTTGCCATACAAAGCAAAAACCGTCATTTAGGCGCCAAAAATGAACCCCGGTGTGTCTGCGATATCTGTACCGATTTAATCAAAATTGTTTTGGTTGCACCGCATATTGCAAAATTAATTAAATGCATGATTCTTGTTTCTTTCTCAGATTAAAAATAAGAAAATTGGTACTTCTCTATTATCCCGTCGACCACTTTTCATAACAAAAAACTATCGCCAAATTGTAACGCCAAATAAACGGGAGAACGTTGCCATTGGAATATCAAAATAAATAAATAAATAAAATATAAGAATTTAAGGACACGATTGTTATTTTAATTTATGAAATAACTAATAAATCAGTAAAACATAATGAAAAACAGATGCAAATGTCGAATTAAAAACCACTTGATGACGTAACAAACACGTATAATGCTTCTGACATCACGCAAATGGGACTGCATTTTTGGCGTTTAATTTTACAGTTTGGCGAGAGTTTTTTGTTATGAAAAGTGGTCGACCGGATAATAGAGAAGTACCAGAAAATTTAATGCTTAACGAAATTCAGTTATTTGATCGATCGCAAATGTTGGTACTTTTTCGTTATACCGACACCATGCCATACATGTAAATGTATGCTTGACGACAATGGTGTCCGTATAACGGAAAAGTAACCAAATTTTTTCTTAGTTCGGGCTATACCAAAAACAAACATTTTACAGGTAACAGAAAAACCGCCAAAAATGACTGCTTCATAAGCAGTTATGACAGCAAAGTTGGATAAAATAACCTGAATTTTACAACGTTTATGCAAAGCACCACAGAGAACACACGCTATTTTTATATAAGTAGGGTACATTTAAGAGAATAAGAGAACTAACAACCTTCAATAATATAATGCATGAAAAAGTAAACAAATAAGTGATTCAGCAAATCTTAAAAATATGTATTTCTTAATATAACTATAAAATGCAGAAAAATATTCTGGTACCATCAAAAATATTCATTATTCCGTCGTCCCATTAAGAAAAAAAACTATATCCAAATTAGGTACTTTTCGATTAGCTGGCGCCAGTAATATATATATATATATATATATATATATATATATATATATATATATATGTGTGTGTGTGTGTGTGTGTGTGTGTGTGTGTGTGTGTGTGTGTGTGTGTGTGTGTGTATGTGTGTGTGTGTGTGTGTATGTATGTATATATATGTATATATATACTATATATATATATACTTCACTGGCGCCCGGCGAACCGAAAAGTACCCCAAATAATTCGCCAAACTGTAGCGCCCAATAAACAAACGGCAGAATGTTGCCATTAAATCTAAAAAAAAAATAATAATTAGGAAAAATTTACTATATATTTATGAAAACAGAATAAAAAATAATCTTGGATATTTATTTATTTACATTATTTCTCTTAATTATGGAAAAGAAATAATCATCCTGATTATGTAAAGGAACTGAAGAAACCATACAGATAAATTACACTTGAAAACATTAAAAATCTCCCTTATCTGCAGATTGATTTATTATTGTAAAAAAAATTCTTCATCTTTACATAAAAAATGATTAGCTTAAAACAATGGATGCGTTTCAGAAGATGTGGATTTGAAACGAACAATGATTAAAGAAGACATTTTAAAAATTTTGATCAAAACATTTTAAAACTTTTTTTTAACGTCGAATTTCGACGGTGCGTTTGGGGAGATGCAATGCACATGCGTATAGGAGCTCATTCGGTTGCATTATCACAGGGGTGGGGGAGATGTGTGCTTTATTTACTATGTTCTTTTATTTACTGAATATGAGATGAACGTAGGAATATACTATTTGTATGATACTTCCTAGGTCCAGGAAATTTTCTTTCTTGCCGTGAGGAATATGGCGGTAATGTCAAACTGATTTGCATTTTGTTTACGGATTGTTTGTTTGGAGTTTGCATCGGAAATAGAACTGTAATTGACTTGGAGAAAAAACTTTTAAAATAAAATATTTGAAAAACTGTTTCATAAGCACCCCTTCTTATGTAATAAAGAAGCTTATTTTACTAATATTGTTATTCTAATTTTTTCCGTCAAGTTTTGACGGGTTACATCTGGTAAATAAATAAAAACAACAATGAAAAATCATGCTTCAAGCATACATTATGAGACACTTTCAAACACTTCGAGAAAACTTTACCGATTAATAAGGTGAAGGTTGAAGTCTAAGTAAACAAGGTCAAAGTCAAACCGGCCGGGGGGGGGGACTTTTCGCCTTAAGCTCAACTAGCTCCGCCCATCTCTAAGTAAACAATTTGGAAAACGCATAACACATTTGAAAACCCAGTTTCAGCATTACCATATCAACAGTCGGAAAAACATCCGAATTATTTTGTACAGCACTGTATGTGAGCTTTTGTATATATACTACATAGTATGCTAAAATTTAGTTCAGTTAGGAAACGTATTGCACAGTTAAAAATTCCTATTCAACAATTTCCGTTAATATACCGAAATGTATTCGATATCTTTTGTGCTGTCCCGTATGTGATTTATAGCATTTATACACAACAAGTAATATATAAAAAATTAGTTAAACTTAAAAACGCGTACCACAACTGAAAACGCACGTTCAGAAATTATTGTTCATAGACACTACTGTAACCGAATTCTTTTTTGTGCCCCTGTAAAGGAACGATAAATACTATGCCCACAATACTCTATAGTAAGCCTCTTGTAGTGCACCTTAGTGATATATTTTAATTTCAATGTGTCCGAATTAGTGTAACATCATTCAAATACACCGCAAACGATTTTTCCCATAGACCGCAATGTAACGGAAACATTTTGAGTGTCTCTGTAAATAAACTATAAATGCTACATACTTCATTTTCAATACCAAACATGCCACAGTAAACCCAAATAACATACAGTGACCTCTCACTTATACGCGATATTCTGTAATTACTTTTTCATACCACTATTTTAAAACAGTAAAATTCGATTTATAAGTTCTGCGATTTAATAAAGCAAAAATTACCTTAAAAAAAAACTGGTGCTGAAAAATAATTTCTGTGTATCGTGTATAAGTGAGGTCACTGTATATAAATTGCATTGGTGATCTGAGTGATCATTGGTGGCAAATGGTGATCTGAGCATCTTTACTCGAGTTAAAGTACGGGCAGATAGACAGAGCGAAATTATAAACACTTTTCAACTATCTTGGAAAATGTTAATAAACGTTGCAGTAATGTCAATCAACTCGCTTCACTTCAAAACTGCTCGTTGAATTTCGGCGAAATATATTCTTTAATGTAAGCCAGAATTACCTTAAAGAGCCGTCTGAAAGAAAATTAAAGAAGTTGCGTGACTCTAAACAAATATTGTAAGTTATAAAGAGACGCAAACTTAAGCATGAGAATAAAGCCAAACTTCCAAATATAAACGCGTGATTGGCAGTTAAAATGGCCTTATCGAAAGTTTGGATTGATTTTTGACGTTGATTCCCCTTATCCTGCAGCAATTTAAAAATATATTAATCTTCTAGAGTAATACGATTGCGTTCAAAATTGTTTATATTTCCGTATTTAATTTGACAGTACTCTGAAAATAGCTGCAAAAAGTTTTCTTTTAAGCTAAATATTCATCTATATATGTAAGTTTAGATGAACGCAGAATAATTAGAAGGCCGTGAACTGAAGTAAAATGCACCAAAATGATTTTTAGGTGCGTTAACTATATAAATACGTAGCACCTATAGTCGTCATCTGGTCCGTCCGTCCACATATAACAGTCCAAAAACTACCCAACCGAATGGTTTGAAATTTAAAATACATTATCGTTGCAGAATTTGATCGAGTCATTTCAAATTTTATGAAAATCGAATCAAAACTTAAAAAGATATTAATAAAAGTTTCTTTAATCTGTTAAATCCTATCCTAAGTAATCTATATAATAAAAGCGCAAGTCATGTGACTGAGGGAAACAAATACGGGCTAACCGCTTCTTTTTTCATATGCCAGGAGGCCATTTTTATTCAAAATTATTTTTTCGAATAAAATTGCATAAAAGTTACATTTTTAGAAAGATCGTTCAAAAAAATTGTTTACTTGAGAGATGAGTTACATTAAAAAATGTATAGATTCTAACATAACTTCAGTGCAAATTAGGGTAACAGCCGAATATCTCAATCCATTAGAGTAAATAAACACAGGAAATTCGTTCATTACGAGCCGTAAAAATATTAAACCATGGAGGTAATCATTCGCAAAGCAAGATCTCCATGGTGAATTTTGCAGCGCTGTCTGGTGTAGAAAAAAAATCGCATTTGTAAACGGGGCATACGTAATAAGGAAAAAAAAAAGGAATGCTCATTTCACTCATAGCAGACGATATAATTCATTTCACTGAACTAATAAGAATGATTTTTTTACATTGTGAAACTAGTTATAAAACGAACGCACTTCATTTGTTCCGTCTAACGTACGTACAATTTCCCACTTTTTTTTGTATTTGATACTGAATTCTTTATCTAGAATAACCTTACTCTATGAATTAATAAATGTAATAATATTCAAATCAAATGTTAAATTTCGAATTTGATATTTGATATTAAATAGTTTATCTAGATTCTAGAATAACCTTCTTAATCGCTATGAATTAATTGATGTAATGATATTTGAATCAAATGATAAATTTCGAATTTCGCTTTGCAAAATTTATTGTCATAAAAAAATCTTGCAAAATTTCTGAAGACTAATCATCGTAGGTTTATATGACCTTCCCCCTTTCCTCCGTCCTCATGCGCATGTATTTATTAAATTTAATATCCCATGTTAAGCAACCTTAAAGAAGTACACTTATACATAACATATTTGCAAGTGCCATTAATTAATGATACGTCTAATTCTAATATATCTAATGTCGAATTAAGGAATATATGACAATATATATTATTTATGATAAAGATCATATACATATTTTCATCATTATTCTAAATTTATAGTTCCCTTATGTTTCCTAAAGATTAATTTATTTTTACTTAAACCCTTTTTATTTTTAAGATTAAAAGTAAGTACATTTCGTCAAGTATATTAGAGTTTCATTTTTATATCTGGCTTTTATTTAACCTCAAAAACGTATCTTCCTTTCCTGCATATAAATGCAGCTGCAAATTATTCAATATGTACATTAGTTGTTTTTTTTTCATTTATCCTTTCAACTTTATTCTATGTATGGAAAACTTAATGATAAATATAAAATGATTTTACATCTGCGCTTTTGTCCAAGCAGAACATATTCAGTGTTTAATTAATTCCCTACGGCCAAAATTCTATTTAGCTCAGCATATGATTCATCTCCAGAAAATCCCAGATGCTCGCTTTTCTCATAACATTCATTGGGTTGCTTGTCAAAATTACGAAAAATAGCAATAAGTAGCCTGGCATGGCACTTCTTACATTCCTTTCTCCCTCTAAATTAATATGCCAGAAGCCTAACTGTCATAAATTCTTTCTGGCGAAAACTGTTCGATACACATGTATATTTCGCGCCGTAAACAAAGTGTCGGCGCGCAAATGTACTGTGAAATTACGGCCGATCATCTCTGACTTCCAAGTTAAAAGGATCTAATTATTTCAGTGAGTTAAGGGAGGCCACTCCTCGCTTCATCGTAAATCGCGGGCAAAAAAAAAAAAATACTTTCCATGGATTTTGGCTGTTCTTCAATGTGGTATTGTTTTAACATCTTCAGGATGAGAACCGTGTGTTTTGCTTATGACAACGCATCTTGTTGTACTCTCCACCATTTTCTCTGTCGCTTATGCTTCTGTTTGGCAGAAAATCTAATATATGCTGAATTCCTGTTTTTATTTACAACCACTACTTCAAATTTCTCCTTCCCATTATTTGTATGTGCAAGCAAACACTACATATACATGTTGCCTGTATATTTACTTATCCGCACAAATACTGTGATATAAATAGCGAAAAATAAACGCTGCAAAATTTATGTCAGTTGATTCCTTTAACTTCAAAACTGTACCTAAAAAGAGTTTCAGCAAAGCATATTCTTTAATGGGAAAAAAAAAAAAAAAAAAAAAAAAAAAAAAAGAATTTCATTAAGCAGTTGTCTTAAAGAATATCAAAGTAGTAACGTTACTCAAAGCAAATATTGTATATTATAAGGAGTAAAGTTAAGCATGAGAATAGAGTCGAAACTTCCAAATACAGCGCGTGATTGGCAGTTAAGATGGCCTTATCGAAAGTTTGAATTGATTTTTGACGTTGATTTTCCTATCCTCCAGCAATTTAAAAAGATATTAGGGTTCTTGGGTATTTTGATTGCGTTCAAAATTGTTTATATTTCAGTATTTAATTTGACAGTACTCCGAAAATAGCTATAAGAAGTTTTCTTTAAGCTAAAAATTCATCTATATTTGTAAGTTAAGATAAACGGGGCTAAATTAGAAGGTCGTGATCTGAAGTAAAACGCCCCAAAATGATTTTTTTTTATATTTGATACTAAATTATTTATCTAGAATAATCTTACTCTATGAATTAATAGATATAATGATATTCAAATTGAATATCAAATTTCGAATTTCAATGTAAATTTTATTGTCATAAAAAATCTGGCAACATTTCTCCAGATTAGTCACCGTTGGTTTCTATGACCTCCACCCCTCCCCCTACCTCCAGCAGATCTATGTATTTAGTTTGATAGCCCAGGTCAAGCAATCCTAAAGATATACACTTATAAATACTATACTTTAAAGTGACATTAATTATGAATTCTCCTAATATATCTAATGCCAATTATGCATTGTATAATAACACTGGTTTACACGGTTTATATACTTTCACCGAAATGTGTATTTTTTCATAGATTCTAGTGCACTGAGTAGGGGAAAATTATTGAAAAAAATCTGTCACGTCTAGTTAAAAAAATATTTATTAAATACTTAAAAATAATAATAACATGAAATATAAAAAGAAAAAATTAGAAACGATTGATTTTACTCTTCTTTTTATAATTTTCCTGATCTGTTTCTCTTAAAATATACCAGCAGTAGTCCCCTAACATACTTTCATCCCAAAAACCTTTGTGTCTGTCTTCAAAAAGTTTAACGTCTTGGTGAAAACGCTCGCCCTGCTCGTCACTCACGGCGTCCAAGTTTTCAGGAAAAAAATCCGGGTGTAAATAGAGAAATGTACCTTCAGAGACATGTTCACACCCTTTGCATGATAGTTTTTTAATAAAACAGAAATATTTTTTTCATAATTTTCATCTTTATGATTTCCTAAGAATGGATGACCCTTTTTTAATGAAATAACTGCTGAAAATTTGACTTCGATTTCGGTAATAAGTTAATTTGATATTTGGTGTCAATAAGTTCCACTGTTTTAGATAGCTGTAAGTCTCGCACAAGGTCGTTCAACTCATTTTGGTTTATTAAATGTGGCGTTTTATCATCTTCGATTATGAATTCGTCATAATTTTCATCCTCCATAAACAGATCGTCACTATCTTGGGAAATCGCACTTGACATACCTGCACATACAAGATGCGACAGAGTTTCCGAATGTGGTATCGATTTTGAGACTGATGGAATGTCAGAATATTGAATTTTATGTTTATTTTTTGAATTAAAGCCTGCAGTTTTTGTCAAACAAAAATAACAGTCATTTTCGTGATTTTAAGGTTCTCTCCACAGCATTGGTGATCCAAATTGAAGATACTTTTTTTTCTCCCGAAGCCCAGCATATAAGAGTAAGCCTACAGCTTTCACAAAAAAACATGTGGGACCCACTTTTTATCTTGATTAATCACTGAGAATCCAAAATAATGCACATATGCTGTTTTCGAACATTCCGATATCGGTCTTCCTTTCTTTGCGAATATAAATTGTCCACAAACGTAACAAAAACGACAAGAATTTAATTTACACACTCTATAAGACATTTTATCAAAAACAACACCACTTTAGTTTCAAAAACACAAGAAAATAGAATATAGAATCCAAGTTGACAATGCCGGTAAGTTGAATGTGACGTGATAGATATATTATAGAATTAAAAATGTGAATATTGAAAAATGTAAAAATTTTAAAAATGTGACGTGATAGATTTTTTTCAAATAGCGCCTTTCATTAGTAAGAGATAGTATAATAAGAAAATAGGTGTTTCATCAAAAGTATATAAAAAATGTTTAAATTTGTAAACCAGTGTAATAGATACCAGAAGGACCCGTGCGAAGCTTTTGCACTAACATTTTTTAGATTATTTCCTGGTACGTTTTAGCACTAATTTTTAATTAACTGATTTTTAAAAAAATGCGTTTTTAACGAAATGTGAGTGTACTATGTCAGAAACTTGTTCAAAAACTTTTCGAATGATACCTTATTCATCATTGTATGTTTTGTATGTGAATAGAAAAGGGGATGTTGACAATAAAAATCATATATATGATAATTGCTTGTGTATAAAAAATAGGAATAGACAGCCAGAAAATTTGTTGCCAAATTTTCTTCTCTCGCCAAGGACATTTCTCTAGGTTGCCAAGACCCCTATACTAAAAAAAAAACTGAATTATAAAAAAAAAATTGAACACTGAATCAGACGTTTAGTGAATCCATATGAAAGCCTTTCCTCAGATTTTGCAAAACTGTTCCAGAAATGTCTTAAATACAGAAATAAATATTTGGCACACCACTTATTTGCAAGCCTATATGGGAACTTAAACATGGGAAGTCCAGACTTTCTGGTCCGGCAACCATTTAAGTGACGTCAGACTTCTCTGGAGTATTAACAGCTTAATGAAATATTAAAAAATAAAATACATTATTAATCGTAATGAAATGTATATCTAATTGGAAGAAAATCCTTAAATTACGTAATCTACTGGTGCTCCGATACAGTACGCATATACACAGCCATGATTAAACAAAGAAAATAAACAAACAATAGGTAACCCACACGTAAAAATTAAATAAAAACCCGATTAAAAGCTCGATATTTTTTCCAAAGTACGCGCAAGAAATAAATTAACAATCGTATTTTAATTGCATTAGAGGATGACGTCATTCGATAATGCAGTATTTTATTTTTGTGGCAACACTGATATGAGAAAACCTTTCATTTTATTTATGAAAACAATGTCGATTTAATTTTTAATCAACAGCAATTTTTAATCGAAAAACAAGTGTACTCTGTCAGAAGCCGGTTCAAAAACCTTTCATATGGTATCTCATTTGTCATTCTGCGTTTCGTATTTTTTTAGAAAAAGTGATGTTGACAGGAGAAATATATATATAATTATTTGTATGTGAAGGCAAATACTAGATATACGTAATATCTTTATACTTACATATCCAGACAAACACTGTGATATAAATGGCAAAACATAAACGCTTCAAAATGTATGTCAGTCAACTCACTTAACTTCAAAATCGCACCTAAAAGAGTTTCAGCAAAATATATTCTTTAATGAAATAAAAGAATTGAGGGGGTCGGGGCAAGAAAGTGCCAAGCCACAATTTTGGTGAAACAAATCTAACACTGTAATCTGTTGCTTAATATTGTAAATTATACTATCCAACATATAATTTCTTTCTGATGTTACTTGGTGGCAGCATATGTGACAGGTTTCCTTTTTGCCCCACATGTTTATGCCCCCAATGAAGATAGCTAATTTACGAAAAAACGCAATAGTAATATCATTAAAGTAATGCCATATTGTTACTCAGGATATCTCAAATGTTACTAAGACATTGGCGAAAAAACTTTAGGTTATATATCTTGATTTGAGTATTTCATCAAATTTTCAAATTGAAATACCTCAGAAGTTCAAAAATGTGGTTTAGCACTATTTTGCCCCGACTCCTTCAATTTCATTAAGCAGCCGACTCAAAGAACATCAAAGAAGTAACGTGACTCAAAACAAATATTGTATTTTATAAGGAGTACAGTTAAACCGCTTGCCTGATTATCCCGAGTTATCTCGGGTTCGTATATATTGCAGTTAATTATTATCCCGAGAAAACTCGGGCGGAGAAGAATTTGTCAGTACGATTTGTTTTATCGCGGTTTTACTCGGCCTGGAGAAAATGAAATGAAATATTCAGCTTTGATTGGCAATTTGCCAAGTTTTTTTGGTTTTGCGGTTCTTTTGGTGGGATTGGTCACGTGTTTTCCCTATTGTATAGTATACGTCAGCTTGTGGATTAGTAATCCTAATAATATTATAAATCTGATTGTGTGCAAATGTTAGGCTGAAGCCAGTGTCAAAATGGAGCATTTAATGATCCTGTATCTTTGCATATAGGCTGATTATAACCCTCATGTGAACATAGGCTGGTTTTTGTTTATTTTATTCAAATATTTTTCTTAATATTTCAAAATTTCGTTATTTTCATTGAGAATAAATGGACATCATAACAATACTTGCCGTTTTACCGTCTGCGCACGGCTAATATAATTATACCGTATTTTTTATTTAAATTTTAAAAAAGTAAAAAGAAGTTTGAAAAGAAAATGGTTAGCAAATGTCAATAATATGCTTCGCAAAATTATCCATGTTGAAAAAGATGTCATGGATAGAGAGAAATAGTTATTTTTCTATCTTAAAACTAAAAGAAATAACTCGATTACCTAAAAAAATGACGAATGTTAATAGTTCCATTTTTGTTGATACAACCTAAAGATTTAATATTATTTCGTTAAAGTCATATAATTTCCCCTATGCCAGTATTGAAATTAATTGCTCGGAAAAGAAATTTTACAAGAATTATGTCATTAAAGAGGGATTTCTCTGGGGAAAAAGAGACGTCATATTTGAAATAAAACGGGAATTTTCCAATATGTTTTAAAATGAGTGTGAATCAATTGCTTACGTTAATAATACAAGGATCGGTAAGTACAGAAAGTAGTATCGGCGGCGCAGTTTATTTAATGTGTAAAATAGTTTCTTTAATTGTATAAAAACAGTTATTCAAAAATAGAGTTAAGTAAGCATGCATTCGCTTACCTGATTATAAGTTCAAACCTTCCTTAAGTTTATCCAATCAGGGCCCGACTAAGCTCATTTGGGGCCCGGGGCAGACTTCAATTTTTGGGGGCCCCCATAGCAAAATTTTCATATGCAATATTTTTGCTACGATAACATTACACAGTATTTTTCCATTAGCGGAGCACCAGTGATATATATACATATACACACATATATATACACATGTGTATATTACATATAAATATATGTATATATATCACTGGTGTTAAAGGACAAAATTAGCACTAGCCACCAGCTACGGGCCACTTTCTTATAAGGAAAGAGTAAAAATTTGTTTGCATTTCATCAAGGATTTTATTTTTGCTGGTTGAAATATGTTTATAACACATTTTTTATTTCGGCTATTTACTTTTAGATTAATACTAATTGAAATTTTAATAAAAGTTTAGTGTTTAGAACTTTAAGTGGCCACTTATAAAACTGCTACTACTGGCCACTAATGAAATTTCCCAGTTTTGCCCTTTAACTGGCGCCCGGCTAATGAAAAAGTACCCATTGCACATATAAAGTGTTTTTATACATTATAATTTTTGAAATTATAGAACAAATTTAAAACTATACATTCTGATTTGATATCTTGGCTTCTACTAGTTGGATTGGGCTGAAACTTTCCCAATCAAATAAGATTATGCTACATAAAACACAAAAATTCATCGTTAATATTTTAGTCATTTGCAAGAAACCATTTTAGATAGCAATAAAAAAAAAAACTATTCAGGCATTTTGTCTTCTTTTACCAAAGCAAGAATGAATTTACCAATGTTTACAAATCAAAGGTTGATCCAGGCAAAATTTGGAACCTCTTCACAAAATTCTATTTAAAAAAACAGACTTCTTCACAAAATTCCTTTTAATAAAATAGGCCCTTTCACAAAATTATATTCCATAAAAACTCACAATTTACTTTTTGTGATGTTTTAAAATGTGTATTTTTTAAACAAACAAGTTCACCAGAGACGAAAGCTGCAGCAAAAGGATTTTAAAAAGTTTTTGTTAATAAATGCTTATTTGAAATTTGAGTAACTGGATTTCAACTTTTGGTATAAAATGTTATTTTTCATAAAAGTAACCTTTACTTTTCACAAAATAAAAAGGAAAAAAAACCCTGCATCGACACCTGCAAACGCACATATACTTCACTTACTTGTCAGCTATTTTCAGTATTAACACAGAAAAACTGATTACTCTCTCATAAATATTCTATTCAGAAAAATATTGTATTAAAAAGTATAATTTAAATATCAAAAATCAGTCATTTTATTCTTCACACCAGGCAACAAGACAGTATATAAACCAGAAATAATTTTTTACAACCAGAAATAATTTTTTCAGTTTTACTCAACAGTTCCATATTTTGCTTCGGCAGATTGTTAATAAAATGTTCAATCATGTTCGGTGAAACCATGTTCCATGATACTGGATCAGAATTGTAACCTGAACTCATACTCAATGAATCATCGGTTGTCGTTACATTTTCTATTGTTTTCATCACCTCTTCTTGAAAATAATCTTTATCACCACTGATATTTTTCAAATTATCTATTTCTTCAGGTAGTTTATCACTGCTTTTATCCGTTTCTTTTTCACCGGAATTTTTCTTCGTGTATTCTAGCATCATCTTTTTCATTTTCTTAGCTTGTTCTTCATGAGATCTTTTCGATTTTCTTTTTGCTGCACCGGACAAGTAATTTCGCTGCATGATGTATGCAAATATAGGAATTTAGCATCGATTAATGTACGATAAAAAGATAAAATAAACTTCATAAAATCTGTATTCCTTCGCAGCTAGAGCACCAAACGAGGTAATACATGTGCGTTAGATACACAGGTTAGATAATAACAAAATGTAAACACATAAACACGGCACAGTTGCAGTTAAGTTACCGTGGCGGTTAGTGAATGAGGGAAAATCGATGGAGAAAAGAAGTGATTTACGTAGCGAGAGAGAGGGAAAGGTTTCTACGTAGTATTCCCGTTTCAAATCCCCTGCAAGGGGGCGCTGAAATTAATAATAATGGTGCATAATTTACCTTATTGTGACCTATTTACCTTATTATGATTCGCTGAACAGTTCGTTTACCTTCGCTGAATGCATTGTGATTAGCTCACCGTAACTGAAATAAATATTTAGAACATCTGCCACCAGGTAGCATATTAGAGCACTTCGAGAATAAACTCTGGGGCTGGAATCGCGAATAGGGCAGTTGCAATTGACGTCGTCATGCTGGAGGTCACACATAACAAATAGGCAGTTCTGATTGGTAGAACTACCCTGACCTCCAGTTTAAGTACAATGGTTGATCAGCTGATTGTAGATCTCGAAAATCATAGATCTTATATAAAGAGAATGAAAAAGTTTTTTTTTCTATTTTTTTTCATTTTTTCTTATATACAGGAACATAAACATTGGGCTACGAAAATTTGTCATTTGGGGGCCCCCTTGAGATGGGGGCCTGGGGCAGCTGCCCCATTTGCCCCTGCGGTAATCAGGCCCTGTATCCAATGGGTTATATCGTAGCACATTGTGAGTTTCCATATTCACGATGTAATCCAAATGATTATCGATGATGATCAGCACATTACTCATTTCTGAAATATATATATATTAGCACAATTGAAACTTCATAGACAAAATTAGTGCCATTTGCCTTACGATTAACTATTATTTAATTTCTGGATTATTACATAACAGAGCATTTACATTTGCTCTGACATTTTCACACGCTACATTATTCAAAGAAATTCACACAACAACTGACTAAAGTCTAAAGAGTTTTTCAGTCCTTGGTAGCCTTGGATGACGTCACTGGGAAAAGCACATGATAGCACGTGATAATCATTCTTTCACGTGGGCGTTTATTCCATGTACGAAGCTGAGTTGAAAACAGTTTATGAATGGGTTTTTCCGACGAGATAATTAAAGTTGTTTACTGCAAATTTAAAGTACTTTATTATTATCTGACGATTGAAGAGTAGTTGATTCCGAATAGAAGATTATCCTTTAATTGGAATTTCCGTCACTCCCCCTTAATCTTCTATGTAGGATAAAGGAAGTAAGTTTAGATTGTTTCGGTGTTTTATAAATTCAGGTTTGGGGTTGGGCTTGGTGAGTGAATCTGCGGTCATAAATTCTGTGGGACAATACTTTAAATCTATTATTCCATCTTCCTTGAGTTGTCTTATCGCGTGGAATCTGATATCTATATGTTTACTTTTTCGAGTATGTTTTTCACTTTCAACCATTTTTATACATGGCTGATTGTCCTCGTATATTGTTATGGGTTTCTGTTGTGGTAATTTTAAATCTTCCAGGAGTTTTATCATCCATAGTATTTCCTGTGCTGCGTTACTTACAGAAATGTATTCAGCTTCTGCTGATGACAGAGCAACGCATGTCTGTCTTTTCGTTGTCCAATGTATGGGACATTTTCCTAACATAAATATATTTCCGCTGGTGGATCGTCTAGTTTCTGGATCACCTCCCCAATCTGCATCTGCGTAAACTTCGAGAATAGGCTTATTTTTCGAACTTAGCGTCAGGTTGAGGTGTTTTGTGTTGTTTAAGTATGTTACGATTCTTTTGACTGCTTTCCAGTCTTTTTCTCGAGGGGTTTCATTTCTGCGGCTGAGTATGTTGACCGCTGCTGAAATATCGGGCCTGGTTAATGTTGAGATGTAGAGTAATGTTCCCGTTGCTTGTCTGAATTTAATATTGTTAGGTAATAGATTTTCATCATCGTTGAGTCGATTGTAACCTGCTTCCATAGGTGTGCTGTAAGGTTTTGCGTTTTGAAGATTGAGTTTATCTACCAATTCTTCAATTTTTGAATTTTGGTTTAAGTAGAAATTTTTATCGTCTCTTTTTATATTTATTCCGAGATAGTTATTGACTTCTCCCAAATCTTTCAATTCATATTCCCTTTTGAGATTGTTTATTAATTCAATTATATCTTCGTTTTTTCCGGCGATTAACAAATCATCCACATATACTATAATGTATGTCGAGTTTTCACCATTTTCGCGTATAAAAAGACATGAGTCAGATGTACTTTGTACAAAATTTAATGCTTTAAGACTCTCGGAGATTTTCGTGTGCCATGCTTTGGCGGCTTGCTTGAGCCCGTAAATTGCTTTTTGTAATTTACATACTTTGTTTTGTTGATTTGGAGCTATATAGCCTTCCGGCTGTTTCATGTATACCTCTTCTTGTAGGTTTCCGTGTAAAAACGCTGTATTCACGTCGATATGATTAACTTTAAGGTTATGATTTAATGCTGCTATGAGAAATGCACGGATTGTGGTATGAGAGACAACTGGAGCAAAGGTCTCGTCGTAATCTACTCCGAATTTCTGACTGTATCCCTGTGCCACGAGTCGTGCTTTATAGGTTTGCACTTGGTTTAGGTTGTCGCGTTTTAATTTAAAAGTCCATTTTGAACCTATCACTTTCTTGCCTGGTGGCGGATCGACTAATGTCCAAGTTTTATTTTTAGCTAGGCACTTGATTTCGTTTTCGGTGGCTTTGAGCCAATTTTCCCTAGCGTGTGGATTTTTCATTTCCATAATTTCGTTCCAATTCTTTGGTTCATTTGATTGTGTGTCTTTAACTAAACAGACAAATCTATCTGGTGGTACTCCTCTGTTAGATCTATTTGACCTTCTTGGTTCTATTTGTGTTTGTTTGGACTCGCATGGTTGTTTTTCTTTATCATTAATGTCAATTTCAATGTAATTTTTATTCTTCTCTTCTTGATTTCTATCATCAGTGGAGATTTCTTCGAGATTTGAATCTTCCTCAATGTTGTTTGAGTGTTTTATTTCATGTTCTATGAATTTTACAGTCCTGGCAATTATTATTTGTTTGTCTTTTGTGTGTATGCGATATCCTTTGGAACGTGTGTCGTAACCTAGAAAAATACCTTCTTGCGCTCTATTATCTAGTTTTCCTCGATGTATTTTATTAATGTAAACAAATGCTTTACATCCAAAGGTTCTTAAGTGTTTGAGATCAGGTTTGATACCTTTCCATAGTTCGTATGGAGTTTTGTCGTTCGCTCTTGTTGGCAATCTGTTTTGTAAATATGTCGCTGTGTGTATTGCCTCTCCCCAAAATTGTTTATTTAAATTTGCTTCTAAAAGCATGCTACGTGTCATATCGAGTAGGCTTTTATTCTTCCTTTCTGCCACGCCGTTCTGGCTCGGGTTGTGTGGAATTGTGAATTGGTGTAATATCCCGTTTTCCTTTAGATAATTCTCTATTTCGTTGCTATTATATTCTCCTCCATTATCGGATCTTATTTCTTTTGGTTTTCTACCGAATTGATTATTTACCATTGCAATGTATTCTTTTAATTTATCAATTACTTCGCTTTTCTTAGATAGTAAGTATATAGTTGTATATCTCGAGTAATCGTCGATGAATGTGAGAAAGTATTGTTTTCCTCCTAGTGTTGGTGTACTTATAGGTCCACAGACGTCGCTGTGTATTAAATCGAGAACTTTGTTTGCTCTATTTGTAGCCGATTTTGGATATGGCGCGTCGTTTAATTTAGATTTAATTCAGGTTTCACATAATTTGTTATTGTGTCTGCAGTTTTTAATTTTTATTCCGGTAGCTAGCTGTTTGTTAACAATTGTTTTGATTGCTTCATAATCACGATGTCCTAGTCTTCGATGCCATACTTCTAAACATTCTTTATTATTATTACAGCTTAGTGTGACGTTTGCATAGTTTTCTGCATTTTCTGAGTGGTTTGTTTGTTCGATTATGTATAAATTATTTTTGTTCTTCGCTCTTATATAAATTTCACCATCGAATGTTAAATCGCATTTGTCATTTTCAAAGATTAATTTGCATCCATTTTTAGTTGCTTTGCTTACGGATATTAAATTGGATTCTAGTTCTGGGACGTATAGGACTTCCTGTAGTCTTGTGCGTTTTATTTCTCCATTTGGGGATTTCGTTTTTATTAAAACGTCGCCTGAACCGAATGCTTCGAGTTTGTTGCCGTTTGCGATGGTGACTGATGATTTTTCAAAATTGTTAAATTTATCAAATAACCTTTTATCATTTGCAATGTGTGAGGTACTGCCACAGTCGAGTATCCAGTTTTGTTTTCCTAATTTTTCTGTTATTAGTACGCGATCTTCGGATTGATTAGTTTTTGAGCTTATTTTCTGATCATTCGCGTTATCGTGACAGTCAGTATTCTCTTTATAATTCTCTGTGTTTTCATAACATAGTGATGATGAAAAAGGTTTAGATTTATTTTTATTATTAAAGTTATTCACATTTTGATATGTGTGTTTGTTTTTGTTGTGCTGTGTGTATCTGCTCTTGAGGTGATAGCACTCGCTATTATTATGATTCGTCATCTTACAGTGACTGCAATATTTTGAATTTCTTTTGTAGTCGTTATAAGTGTGTTTTCTTTGTGTTTTAAATGCCTTTTCAGAGCTGTTGTTTAGTTCAGACATTTCTTGTCTGCGATTATACTCATCTATGAGTTTACTTCTGATAAAATCTGGGGATAATTCGGCTTCGGGCCTTGCCTCTAATGCTGTGATAAGCGTGTTGTAGCTGGGCGGTAATGAGCATAGAAATAGTGCGGATATGTGTGAGTCATTTATATTCTCGCCTATGGCGGATAATTTATCTACTATTTGTAGAATATTTGTTATATGATTAATCATATTACCCTGTTCGGGCAGTTTAGTACTGTACAGTTTTCTCAATAAATACAGTTTGCTACTCAAATTTGCTCTTTCATGCGTAGTTTTGAGAGCTTCCCAGGTTTGCCTGGCTGTGGTAAAATTTTTTACATGCACAATTTGTGCGTCATCTATGCTTAAGTTAATCAAAGCTCTCGCCTTTCTATCTCTTTTGTTCCAATCCTCATTTAAAGGAGTTGGCGGTTGATCACTTATTACTTCGAATAAGTCTTCTTTAATGAGAAGCATTTCGAGCTTAAATTTCCAGTTGGAATAATTGCTCGAATTTAGCTTCTCGATGAATTGGCTTTCTTTAAATGTAGCCATTTTTATTTTCTATCTTTAATTATTTTTAAAGATATTTAATTTAATTTTATACGAATCGCTTTTCTTTGCGTTCGTTTTTATTTTCTATAAAGCGAGTTTTTTCAGCATATAGCTAATGTGCTCAAAATTTTTATTTAATACATAATATCAGTCTTTCATAATCTATCGGCGGCGCAGTTTATTTAATGTGTAAAATAGTTTCTTTAATTGTATAAAAACAGTTATTCAAAAATAGAGTTAAGTAAGCATGCATTCGCTTACCTGATTATAAGTTCAAACCTTCCTTAAGTTTATCCAATGGGTTATATCGTAGCACATTGTGAGTTTCCATATTCACGATGTAATCCAAATGATTATCGATGATGATCAGCACATTACTCATTTCTGAAATATATATATATTAGCACAATTGAAACTTCATAGACAAAATTAGTGCCATTTGCCTTACGATTAACTATTATTTAATTTCTGGATTATTACATAACAGAGCATTTACATTTGCTCTGACATTTTCACACGCTACATTATTCAAAGAAATTCACACAACAACTGACTAAAGTCTAAAGAGTTTTTCAGTCCTTGGTAGCCTTGGATGACGTCACTGGGAAAAGCACATGATAGCACGTGATAATCATTCTTTCACGTGGGCGTTTATTCCATGTACGAAGCTGAGTTGAAAACAGTTTATGAATGGGTTTTTCCGACGAGATAATTAAAGTTGTTTACTGCAAATTTAAAGTACTTTATTATTATCTGACGATTGAAGAGTAGTTGATTCCGAATAGAAGATTATCCTTTAATTGGAATTTCCGTCAAGTAGATGAGTTTCACGCCATATTTATAACTAAAAATTTAAATGTTTTGTTATCTATACTGATTTTTAATCATGAGTATCCGTTATTTCGTTCCGCATGAGTGTCCGAGTTTTCTGCTAAAAATCACATCCTAATTTTAAGAAAAGGAAAATGAACACGAATCTATTATATTAAAATCTGACCGTGTGTTTGTATTTCGCAACTACTCCTAGACTATCGAGCGCAATGCGATTTACTACCGGTTAGTTTACTACCGGTTTAGCGAATACCGGTTATAATTGATCCGATGATGTCACACAAACTCTCAGAATTAAAAAAATTAAATTAAATGCCATTTTTTTAAAACGAAGTTTCTCTAAAAACGGAAAGTAACTTACTCCATATTTGTGTATAAAAAAGGAGAAATAAAACATATCAGTATATTTTTTACACCATTTTCTTATTAAAACTGAAAAACAGAATTTATTTTCACTTTGAATAGATGGTGAAAACAAAATCTTGATTTCAGTAAATTATCCGAAAAATACAAACATATTTTCACATATTCAAACTTCATGAAGCAATTTATTCTGGAGAACAAAAATTGCCTGGCAATATACTGTCATTTAGAAAACAAGATTTGTTTCAACTATATATTAAACCAAGGAGGCAGAATTGAATTTAAAGAAAAAGCATTTACTATTTCTAATTAATTTTTTTGTTTTTTTGAAGGATGGCTGTTAAAACGTTTCACAAAGGCGTTAAAAGTAAAATTATTTATCAAGTAAAATTGACATTTGTT
The DNA here is from genome assembly GCA_963931845.1 of Maratus michaelseni. Lineage (NCBI taxonomy): Eukaryota > Metazoa > Arthropoda > Arachnida > Araneae > Salticidae > Maratus > Maratus michaelseni. The sequence continues at coordinate 127,540,454 of OZ007597.1, forward strand.
TTTACCCAATTCGTCTATTTCCACGATTTTATTTGGCCCTCCTTTTTGCATTGGTTGCAATTTCATTTTCGCTATTATTTGGCACAAAATTTCACTTTTTTAAGACTGAGTTACGTCAAGGTCTCTATAATAAAAAATACCGTATTGTCTCCTATGAAATGTGATAAATAGTTAGTTAATTATTAACGTTTTAAATTATTGGGAGTGAAATATTTTGCTTAATTAATGTATTTATTCTTCTTTTAATGTTGCGTGAACGAAGTCACGGGTAACAGCTAGTAATGTATAAAGATGGATAGTTGCGTTGAAAAAAAAAATAATAATGGCGAAAGCGATGATATTTCAGATAGTGATTATGAAGAGCTAGACTTTGAAAATAGTGGAAGTGATTCTTCTGAATGTAGCCTTATTGAAGACGAGAGAAAAGAGATAAAAACTCCCATAAAAGAGATTCAAGAGGTAAGCCAGTAAGAAAAGAGACCAGATACCAGGGTACAGAATGTCAGGTATGACTTTGTGTTGTCCCTTGTTTCAAAAACTATCATACAAAGACTAATATTTAACTTTTTTCCATTTGCCCGATATAACTCGGGATAATAAACTAATATTAAAACTAAAAATTGAAAATTCAACTTAAAATCTACATATTTTGTTTTGTATCGTTTCCTTGTATTAAATAATAAAATAAAAATATGTGATGATTTTTTGCAATTTTTTTCAAAAAACTTTGTAAGGGAAGCGGTTAAGCATAAGAATAAAATCGAAACTTCCGAATACAGTTAAGATTGGCAGTTAAGATGGCCTTATCGAAAGTTCGAATTGATTTTTGACGTTGATTCTCTTATCCTGCCGCAATTTAAAAATATATTAAGGCTCCTGGCTATTATGATTGCGTTACAAATTGCTTATATTTCAGTATTTAATTTGACAGTATCCCGAAAATAGCTGTGAAAATATTTTCTTTAGGCTAAAAATGTTTCTTATTTTGAAGTTTTGGAAAAACGCGGCAAAATCAGAAGGTGGAGGTACTGAAGCATTTCTTATTTGACTTTATATTATGTGTAACGAATACTCGGATTATATTAAAAAATATTCATAATGATATTCTTTCTAATCGAGATATAATTTTTAAATTACGAACTTTTTTACTGTGCATCAAAAACCTCTGGCATGAAAACGATCAAACACAAATAACATTGAATTTGGAGCAAACTAATACCTTTTGAGTAGACGAAATTGATCAAACGAAATCGCAGAATTTCATCAATTAAATTGTAACAATTTGCATAAATATCTATGAAAAGCAGAAATTCACAAGTTTCGAGGTTTTCACAGTCATCCGTCGAAAGTCAAAGAGCATTGATCAACTTCTACGCACATGGACAATTAATGGACAAAAACTACGCTCTCATTCAAACCTTCGCCTACTCTAATGGTCAGAGTAGTCGATATATCATAAAATAAGCGAAGATTAATATTTAAAAACAGTGGTACACACCCTCCTGCCCATGTACGCATCCTGGCAGTGACAGCTCGTGACTGTCTTTTCGTGAGGTACTAAATGCATGCCTGAAACACATATTATTTTCATACCATTATTTTTTACAAGAAATATTTTCTTCGTTTAATGGCAGAACTTTCTTACAGTAAATAGAATACAGTATTCCTTTTTAATAATAGTGGTAAGGAAAGAATAAATTTAGCAGCCATGCATTTATTGCCCCCAAATAAAGCCAATCACGAGCCGCCACTGCATCCTGAACATTTTTATCAAACACAGAACCCAGAGTACTAAACAGAGAAAGTAAAGTCCAAAACACTATTTTAAAGAATGCTTTATAGTGTTAATATGTAATATACTACTACAAAATACAGAGTGTTTCTAAATGAATATCGGAGTTTTAATGCTTGGTAGTACTTATTACATAAAACTTAAAATTATAATTAATACATAAAATGAAAGAGCAACTCAAACAGTTTTACCTACAAGCTTACAAGTGTCCAATGTGAACAACTTAATATAGCTTAATATAGAAACTTAATATAGAAACACTCCAAAAGCTTTCGTCACACGGTACACATCAAGTCGATAGCTCAGTTCTTCCCAAACGTTAATTAGTGTTTGTGGGGTAATTGTTGCAACAGCTGGCTGGGGGATCACATCTGAACTTTATCCGGAACGTACGTTGCACGGTAACTACAGATTTGGTCTTTGCAAACTGCAGAACACAAAATGCTTTCTGTTCACTAGTCGCCATTTTCAGTACTAGCGCTTTCTAACGAATCACGGAAGAAACATTGCCTACGCATGTACATGCACAGGTACCAACAAACTGTTTGAGTTGCTCTTTCATTTTATGTATTAAGTATAATTTTAAATTTTATATAATACATACTACAAAGCGTTAAAACCCCGATATTCATTTAGAAACACCTTGTACAACTGTCTAGCACATTTGCATGAACATTTTAACCGAAATTAGAACCGAAACTAACAGAAGAAGATAAATAATAAACACCGTTTTAACAATGCTGCAAAAGAGGTTCATCACAGTGTTGATGGCGAATGAATTTTTCATGCATAAAAATATTACATGAACATTTTTATCGTATTCAGAACCTAGACTCATAAAATGATAAAGCAAAGTCGTAAACGATGTTTTAACGATGCTGTAACGCGTTAATAAGTTGGTTCTGAATCAATAAATACATTGTCTAACAAATTTGCATAAACATTTTTACTGATCTTAGAATCCTGACAAACACTCAGCAAAAGCAAAGTCATAAACACTATTGTAACTTGTTAATAACGGCTTTGATGGGAAATGAATTCTACTACCACATAATAAATTTGTATGAATATTTTTATCACACAAGAACCAGTTGATAAACAGAGAAAATAGAGTCGCATAAACACAATTTTAACGATGCTGTAATGTAATAATAAAGTTGTTACTGGTAAATGGATAATAATTAATTTTAAGGCCAGTTTTAACCTTTAAACTATACACATTTAGAGTAAAACTTTTTACTTTAATCTGATTATATTCTATCATACCATTTAAAAAATTACTTACAAACCAAAAAAACTAATAAATATCTTATTTAATTTCTTGTTGTTAATTTAAAAAAACATTAAAATCCGGAAAACGAGTTTTTTATTTATACAGATGCTGCAGAAAATCCATGATTTACATACTTTGCCTAGAGAATAAATACGGAAATATTCATTGAAATTAACATTAGTCATGTCTTCCGAATGTTGTGCACCATTTTATGGGTTTCACGTGGCAACGAAACAATCATAATAATTTCTCAGCTGTCCAGCTAGAATGATTAACTCAAGGACTTATTGGACAAAGAATCTCATATAAAAGAAGTGAGATGAATACATCTAAATATTCATCATTTCTTACACATTAAGTGCACCTGAAAATGGAAAAAATAATGCATACGTTTTTTTCCGGATGGAATAGCATTCTAGGAAAGCGCAAAGCTTGTTTGAATTACATTTTCCCTATTGTTCTCTTTGTGACATCTGCCTTCAAAAAAAGGGCTACTGACATCACAATTGTTAATTGTAAATAAATAATAGCAATTTATATCAACCGCTAGATTAACAACGATTCAGTACTGATTTTTTTCAGAAACTTGTGTTTAACATTTGCTTTAACATTACAATTTTTGTAGCTAATGATTTGAATTGATTTGTTTAAGATTTTTTTTTCTTTCACAGAGCACTTTGAAACATGCTTAGTGAATAAATATGAAATATTTTACTCCATGGCATTCTCAGTAAATTCTAACGGTATTTAACACTAAATATACCAACAATATCTATTTATATCAACCGCTAGATTAATAACGATTCAATACTGTATTTTTCAGAAAATTGTGTTTAACATTTGCTTTAACAATACAATATTTGTAGGTAATGATTTGAATTAATCTGTTTTAAGATTTTTTTTTTTTTCAAAGAGCACTTTGGAACATTCTTAGTGAATAAATATAAAATATTTAACTCCATGGCATTCTCAGTAAATTCTAACGGTATTTAACAGGAAATATACCAACAATATCTATATGGCCACTAGATTAACAAGGATTCAATGCTGCATTTTTTCATAAACTTGTGTTTTAGATTTGCTTTAACAAAACAATATTTGTAGCTAATGATTTGAATTAATGATTATTTTAAGATTTTTTTTTTCAAATAACACTACAAACATGCATAGTAAATAAATATGAAATATTTTACTTCATTATCACTAAATTCTAACGGTATTTAACACTAAATATGCCAACAACGTCAACCGCCAGATTAACAAGGATTGAATAACGTATTTTTTAATAAACTTGTTGAAAAAACCAAATTTGCTTTAACAATACAATTTTTGTAGCGAATGATTTGAATTAATATATTTTTTTAAAGATTTTTTTCAAAGAGCACTTTGAAACATGCTTAATGAATGGATATGAAATGTTTTACTCCTCAGCATATTCTAAAGCAGGCGTGTCAAACTCGTTTACCGCCGCGGTCAAATTAAGTATTATATACAAAACCGCGGGCCACATTAAAAAAAAAAATAGAAGTATTAATACTACTGCACACACACAGGATAAAATTTGTACGTACAAAACATAGCCATGTTAAACAAATATTCACAAATTTCAAAGTCATTATTATATATAGCTTATTTTATCTCATTTTTCTAAAAAATACTCGAATTTTCTTTTCATCAACGAAATCTATAAGGTTTAATTGGATTTTCAAAATTGTATTTATTTTAAGAATTGATTGTTCACACTGGAATGAAAATCTTAATCTAGCAAAGGCATAACTGTCAGTCTTCCGTGTTTTCTTCAAGTAAAAAATAAAAATAAACATATTTTGAATAAGAAAATTTATTTAATAAAATGTGTTTTGTATCCATGTGCTACTTATTTGATTTAATTTATTAACTCGGGAGAAGTCGCGCATACCCAGATAATGAATGGTTTTTACATTATCACCAATAAATACAATTAAAAATCGTCACCTTATTTAGTCTAAGACGATTGTTACAAATTCTATTATAATGTAAATTGTAGATTACTTTCCGAAAATTAGTGGTGACAATTGTAAAAACCGTACGCACCCTGGGGTATGTCATACCCCATACGACTGCTCCCGGGTTAAATACATTTTATGGTTCCAATTATGTTCATTTCACTTGAAAAATAACAAAGGGTTGGCAAAGACGCAAAGATTTTCCATAAAAGTGCCTTACCAAACATAGCTAAAATGTGTCTAAATGCACACTATACATTAAAAAATCAGTTGATTGATGAATAATTGCGGAAATATGGAAACCCCCATAGCCATATATTTTCGCTCTAATGTGGAATCACACTGAATTTTGATTAACTGCAGAAATAAATTCTAAAGAATAATTTCAACATCAAACGTTAGAGGTGAAGTAAATAGATTACACTGATTTTCGTATTGCTTGAAAATTTTCTTTTGAATTCATTTTTTAATATATTTTTAATATATTCTAAATAGTTCCATTCCGACGATTTTAGTAATAACGTTTTGTCAACATTTAAAATGAAATACATTTTCTTTTTGAAAATTCTTATCAAAGTAATAAATTCTATTTGAAAACACTAATACTATCAAATACCAAGATACTATTATGAAATTTACCTTCATGTTGAAGTTTACTCGATACCTTTGTAATTTCAAATAAAAACCCCAAGTACTTTGTCTATTGGTGGTATTTTAATAATCCGCATGCATAATTTGCCGATTTATAATGAAAATTGTAACTTTGTTTAACAGTTTGAAATTAACAGTTAAACCTTTGATGGAAACCCCTCAAAAGAAGGTAGATACGTTTATCTTCACTAGCTATATTTCCAAGATATTTTCTAGATTGACGATGGTGCATGTACCGTACGAATATAATATAAGTTTATAATATAAGATATGATAATAATAGAAATCACGCCAAAATTAATAGGGTGCCTCTGTAAGATAATACAGACAAAAAACGTTTGATTAGTCGATAAGATTTTGGAAAAAAAAGAATCGCCAAGCATCTTGGCGAGCTTTCCACTATCGCTAAACTGTTGACTTGTTTGACTCGTCTAATCGAACTCATGACGGCGAGTATTGTTAGATTCTGGAATGCGGGTTGCCATAGTTTGGACAAAAACTGTGCATACGCATTGTGCGTCCTTCGCTATTGTTATGTATAAAGATATTATATGTGTTCGATAACTTTCCAGAAGCAGTGCGCCATCTATGAGAAACTTTAGGAACTATTTTTTTTATTATTATTTGCTTAAACAAAATTTCATATCATAAAAAGCATTATCGTCCAAACCGCACTCTCGTACGCCAATTGCTTGATCTTTTATTGAATTTTAAAATGTGTCAAGGACTTTTGGTACACCCTGTATTATGTGTTTTGCATACAAGGTTTTCATTTTATGTGATTTTTCACTAAAAATGTACAGTTTCTGTAATATTACTTGTTTATATATTTATGTTATATTACATAATATTAATTTGCGATTGTATTAGATTAATATACAAATTGTATTGTAAGTATTTTGAAATTCCCAATTTAAAGCGGGGGGGGGGCATGTTGCAACAACTTCCTCTCCCTCAAAATCCTTTGTGACGACTTAATGAATGTTCAATGAGTCAGTCCCAAGCTTTCAACCATCATGTAGCGTCAAATACAGGGTGATTTCTTTTAAAGTTGTGAAAGTAAAACACTATAACAAAAGAACCACTGATCCAAATGACCTAAAATTTCACCAGTATGTTCCCAAAGCAATGGGAATTTTTTAGGGCTGGTTAAAAAAACTTAAAATCGCACCGACAGATGGCGCTGTAAGGCAGCAGAAACAAAGAATATCGTCTGTGGGAGGAAAACAATTGACGGTACTTTGAGAAACCATCTTCCGTAGACCCTCTGTCGTCATTGGACCTTTTCTTAAATTCTTAAGTGTCCTAAATCTCCTAAGAGCAGTTGCTGCGCTGTTATTATTCTGATAATACAGTTTCACTAACAACGCACGGTCCGTCAATGGCGCAGTCATTGCGAGGATTTCCGTAGAATAATGAACACGAGATGTGCGTACTTCACGTTTTTATCGCCAATGTGCGTGTGCCGGGCGCAAGTTCGTCTCCCGACTTTACTGCATGTACAGCGCCATCTGTCGGTGCGATTTTAAGTTTTTTTTTAACCACACCTAAAAAATACCCATTGCTTTGGGAGCATACTGGTGAAATTTTGGGTCATTTGGATCAGTGGTTCTTTTGTTATAGGGTTTTACTTTCACAACTTTAAAAAAATCACCCTGTACATTACTCCCGTCAATGGAGATAAAACGAATAAAATACTAATTCTTTTATAAAAAGATCCTTCGTCAAATTTTTCCTGAATTGCTTGAAGAGATACCACCCACATCGGATTGTTTTCAAAGCGTTAAGCATTTCTCTTTGGTATGAATACTTCTATCATTTAAGATTTTGAATAATTTAAGAGGCGATGTAGATCCATGAATAACCAAGTAGAATGTGTTTATAGTCTGCTATAATGATTGAAAAAAAATATTGAAAATGACTTCTTTGATATGTTAAAAGCGATTAGAAGATTAAAACTTGTAACTTGAAAAACATTCGTTAAATATAATATTTGTTCGTTATTTAGAGTTTTTTTCCCCTCTATCATTGAGTTACAGAACAAGGTTCCAGAGACAATTTCGTTAAACGGAATATTTCATAAAATAGAAGTTTTTTATTGTTAAATAGAACTCTAACTGCAGATATATTAATTAATTATTTCACGTTTTAAAGATTAATTTCTGCAGTAATGTAATTAACTAGTGTTACGCTGGATTATTAGTTTGCTTTTTGTAGTCAAACGATAAATATTTAGTAGAGTTACTTGATTCTCGATACTCAAACGATCAAGCAGAATCAATTAAAGATAAACATCTTTATATTAGTAAAGATAAATCTACAAAATACAGAGTTGCCGCTGGCGACTTCATTTTTATTTATTTTTCTACCAATATTTCAAAACCTCCATATTAGATTTCTACTAATGTTCGCGTTAGAATATCATTATACAGGGTGTCCCAAAAATATTGACCTCGGCTTTTATTCCTTAAATATTGATCAGAGACAAAATTACAAAGTTGCGTAAAAAAAGGTACAGAGTTTTATGAAATTGATTAGAATTTTCAGGGGATTAAATTTGAAGAAATGCAAAATTTAAATTTTTATACGGCCCCCCGTATAAAAAGTTTCCCAGTGAGTAAAATGTGCCCCATACACTAATAAGGTCATATACAAAATTTCAGCATTTTATCATAAATAGTCGCAGAAATATGAAAATACATAAATTCTTACTTAAACCTGGATATGAGTTCGCAAAGGGGAAAAATCATGTCGGATGATCGCGTTTCAGGGATCGTACACAAATTACGAAAGAAAGCAATGACTGCATAAATAAATAATAATTGTGCTACACATTGGTACAAAAGTATCTAAACTGGGTAGATATAATAATATTTACGTTTTAATTTATCATTAACCCGTCACCATCCTTTTTTAAACATATCTCTGCGACTTTTTATGATAAAATGCTGAAATTTTTTACATGACCTTATTAGTGTATTGGGTCTATTTTACTAATTGGGAATTTTTTGTACGGGGGCGGTATAAAAATTTTAATTTTGTATTTCTTTAAATTTAATCCCTCGAAAATTTTAATCGATTTCATAAAATTCTGTACCTTCTTTTACGTAGCTTTCTAATTCATAATATATGTATATCAATATTTAAGGAATAAAAGCCGAGGTCAATATTTTAGGGACACCCTGTATAGAAAAAGACGAAGGTAAAGTAATAAAGACAATAGTCGCAAGTGGCAGCCTTGAAAATGAAATAACGTATGTCAAGCACTGTGAAAGTTTTTTCTGGCATACAGAATTAAAAAAAAAAATACAGAAGATGAAATTGGATCATATTTTATAATAATAGATGTATTTTTTAAATAATAGATTTTCTTCTTCTCTTTTACATTAAAGCATGCTTGATATATATATATATATAACGGAATAAACTTATTGTTTCATGTTTAATAATTAATATTTATTATCTTTAAACGTATATTTGTGAATATTTTTTCTAAAAAAAATAAAAGTTTCACACCAGAAATTTCTGTATGTATAATTTATCAGATTTAATATTTCACTATTTCGCCTTAAAGTATGTTATAAACTTTTCAATTCCTTTGAATACACATTCACGTGCAACTCGCACAGTGATTGTGTTTATTTTAACACTTTGCCGTCCGTATATCTCGTAAAAATTCTTCTATTCGTAAAATGTTGAAATGATTAATTGACACCAGAATTTAGAAACAAATTTATTCGAAAATAAGTGAAATCTTTTCTTCATGTACTTGATAAAAGGGAATTTTTCATTCCAAATCTCTGGAGCCAACATAGCATTTAAGGATTAAAAGTAAGTTACTTTACGTACGACACCACTTTGGTGTCGCCGGACGGCAAAGTGTTAATAATATTATATATGTGGAAATGTGTTTATATCTTGCTTAACGGTGTTTGTCACTGGCATCACAAATTCTCCTGGCTAACTGTTAAATCTTTTTTTCGTAGAATACATTCGTTTTTTTTAAATATCAAGAAATTAATATAATTAACTTCTTTTTTTGTCTTTATACTCTTCTTGGATGATGTCTCTTTTCTTTTTATTTGACAAAATAGTTCTAAAATATATGCTTAATTTGATATTTTATGTTTTAAAATCTTAGCGAAGCTGCAAAAATGTGAGTAAGATTTTAACACTTCAAATAAAATTAAGTACATATTGCAGAAATATTTTGACAACCAAAACAAAGAGAGGGACATCTTTTAAAAAGAGTACACAGAAAAAAAAAAAGTTAAAAATATTAATTTCGCGAGGAGATATTTTAAAAATTCGAATGCATTCCATGCCCATAGGCTTAATATTAGCGAGGGGATTTCGAGATCTTACTGACCAACACCCTTAACACTCGTGCTCACCTGAATCTCATGTGAGCTTCTAAAATAAATTATACGAAGCAGTATTTTAAAAGATGTTTTCCACTCAGCTTTAAATGATAGTTGCTAACCACCGGAAAGTTTTATAAAAAATATTTGTATTAGAATTTTTATTTAAAACTCTTTAACTTTTTTGTTTAACTTGTTTCTGTAATTTATATTTTATTTATTTTATGATGAAATTTCTGCTTCAAATTGAATTCCATTTGTTACTGGACAAATGACCGGTTGATAGTATATTTGTGATAAGTTAAGCAATTTAACACGTTGACGGACACTTGCGGCTATAGCCGTCAAAGCGAAGTTCACTATGTGCCATGACGGCAATAGCCGCCCAAAACGAAACGGTCGTTTTTAGACACTACGGCTATAGCAGCACAAATGTGCATTTACCGGCGTACAAGTAGAAGCCCAGTGTCATGTTTTGGAAACAATGTTTTAGGTTGAAGTTCGTTTTCACCTGTTATACGAGTTGCAGCTTCAGTATGCACGTGCAGGGTGGCTAGTGGTAAGCGAAAAATACAGTAAAAAAATGATAATTACCAGTATATTCTTATAGAAAAATTCAAATTGATTATTTGATCGAATAATCAAAATAAATTTTTCTATAAGAATATACTGGTGTATATCACTTTTTTTGACTGTATTTTTCCCTGACCACTAGCCACCTTGACGTGGTTGTGAAGGGAGTAGTGCAACCTAATTAAAGGTGCTGAATTAATCAAAATTAAGTTTATTTAAGCAGAAAGAGTAAAACTGTACTTCTAACATTCTAAAAATTATAAATACATATAGTGTCAATTTTCGAACTTCACTTGTTCCTAACTGTCCGTCAATGTGTTAACAAATAATAACCCTATACGGAGTGATAAGAAAAACTCAAAGGTTGCTATTGTAAACAAAGTTTTACACCACAAATTTCTAAATGTTACACTTTTAAAATAAAATTTTACATCTATTCTTTATTGTCATTGTTCCTTTACCTTGTAGTTAATATAACATCTTAACTTTTCTCAACTGCTCAATTTAATACAAGACACTCTACTCACAACAGACTGGGCGTTAAGCTGATTGCAACTCGGAAGCCCCTTAACCGACATCAACTGTTCGGAAGTAGTCACATACAAATATGTTAAAATGATTGAATGTCACCAGAATTTTAAAACTAACTTAACTGATTTGAAAGTATTAGGTGGAGGCAAAATTTCTATCGTATTTTAATACCTAATTTTAATATCTTTAATACGCGTAAAATTATCAGGTATTAAAATACGATAGAAGTTTTGTAAATGTTAATTTTACCTAACGGTTCTTAGCAAGCAGGTATAATAAAATTATGAGGTATTAAAATACGATAATACTTTTGCAAAAGTTCTACCGCATTAATAGAACGAATTAATTAGTAGAAATTAATAGAACGTAATTGGTAGAAATTAATAGAACGTAATTAGTAGAAATTAATAGAACGAATAATTCTATCGTATTAATTAATACCCGTAAAATTTTAGTACCTAATAATTTTACACGTCAGTTCAAAGCAGGCAGGTATAATAAAATTATCAGGTATTGAAATACGATAGAACTTTTACATGAAGCTAATAATTAAATGCTTTTTGTTACGCACATTACAAAAGGAAAAGTTTATTATAATATTCAGGTGAAAATCTTGCTTTTAGGGATTAAAATTAAGTGGGATAAATTCTTCCCACTGTCTTAGCAAAGGTTAAAGGGGAATAGTGTAAAAATGAGTTCGGACACTTTTTTTCGGAGCCCATCCAAGCCAGATACCGAAACTATGCAGTAGAATATTGTTAATAAGATTCGAAAAGTGTATCAAGAGGAATTTTATGATTGAAAAATCTCTTCTTACAAAGAAATAACTATTATAACAAGACAATGCAATATTCATGTATTTTCAAGGCCGTACATTGTCAGGGCAGGGTAAAAAACATCCCTTTTATGTTTTTGATTGAAATCACATTTTTAAACCTTAAAAGAGTATCAAATTTGCAACACCTTTTATTTAACTTTTAATAAATAAATCAGGCTCTTCGCAACTACTATATTTATATCGAAATATTAAACCTGTAAAAAAATCTCATGAATATGCTACGAAATAAATTCAAAAATATATCTTAAAATTTCTGGTGTCTAATCCTTAATATAAGTAAAATAAAACACAATTCTAAAAGGAAAATTTATGCATTGAAGGATAAAGGATTAGACACCAGAAATTTTAAGATATATTTTTTTCTTTATTTAGTAGCATATGTATGTCATTCTTAAAGGATTAATATTTCGATATAAATAAAATGGTTGCGAAGAACTTGATCTATTTATTAAAAGTTAAATAAAAAATTATGCAAATTTGATGATAATCTAGGCATTGAAAGGTTTAGAAACAGATTTTGCTCAAATTTTGCACTCAAATTCGCTGTTGAAGACAATGCAATATTCATGTAATTTTAGTGCCACAGGGTATAGGGCCGAACCTTCCTTTTCGTTTATGTTTGAAATCATATTAAATTTTAGATTAAAAACATGTTATTTAATATTTTCTATTACACTTCGTGATTTATAGGAGATCTAAGTGAGCGTTGAGTTCGATTTATTGTTTTCAGCGATTTCAAATCCGAGCCTGAACGAACCCAAAAAATTTGTATCATCAGAGACCGAGCCAGATACTAAGTACGCAGTAGAAAAATGTTAATAACGTTTTACAATTGTTTCAAGAAACATTTTCTCTTTTAAAATTTTTTTCTTACATAGAAATAACCATTAATCCTAAATACTTCCCCATGCCGACTTTTCGTTATTTCCATGTTCCTGAAAGTCTGTTTAAAATGGCAAATTTGTTATATACCGGGTGGTAATAATATAAACATCTCTATTTGGAGGTGTCTGTAGCTTGAAGTAATAACCCGAATGAAGCCAAAATCGGTACACTTACTATTCAAGAAGGGGGAAGAAGAATGAAGCAATAAAAAAAAATAATTACAATAATCGCCGACAGATGGCGCTTTTGAGTTTGAAATGTAATTTGTAATACCAGAACAAAGAATTATTGGGAAGCGTCACAGTGAATGTGGTTACGCTTTTGCATAACGGTGCCGATCACATTCAGGTTCCACATGGCCATTGTGCTGGAGGACACAATCCAGGCGGTTCACAACGTGCTCAATTGAGGAATGTAACACATCAGGAGTGATGTTTTCTACATATTATAATATGCGATCTTTTAAGTCATTGAGGTTTGCGACACCTCCATGGTACACAATGGCATTTGCACTGACAAGCCCCATAGCGCCATCTGTTGGCGATTATTGCAACTATTTTTTGATTATTCCATTCTTCTTCCCCGTTCTCGAATAGTAAGTACAACCGATTTTGGTTTCACTCGGGTTATTCCTTTAAGCTACAGATAGCTCCGAATAGAGATACTTATATTATAACCACACTGTATATCCAACCACTGGCAGAAATCTGCAAAAGTCGCAATTCTTATCCTTTTAACCTTTTCAAGGGCAAAGTACTTCTGTTGCTAAACTGTTGAAATGATTGATTGACAACAGGATTTACCAACACATTTATTTGAAAATAAGTAAAAACGTTTTTTCACGTACATTATAAAAGCAAATTTTATTTCAAAATTCTGGTATCAATGTGACATTTTGGAAATTTAGAATTGCCCACTGTCTTAGTAAGGGTTAGAGGGGAATAATGTAAAAAAGAGTTCGGACACTTTGGGAAAGTTGATTCGTACCGGAAAACTCTATCATTTAATTATTAGACATGGATCAATGGAACAATGTAATTAGCAGAAGGGAATACCTAATAGTTGCGTACCAACTGAACTTCCAGAATATAGATAAGCGACTTGCGAGACAAATAGGGAGCCGTGAGAAATGTAAAAAGTTAAAATTAAAATTAAATTAAAATATTTAAAATATAATAAAGAAATAAAAGTTTAACAGAATAAGTAAAAATTTTCCATTAGATCCAAGAAGATGACAGACGAAACCTCCCGAGGGTCGAACCCATCTCAAAAAAAGAAAGAAAAAGAAAGAAAAAGAAAGAAAGAAAGAAAGAAAAACCTCCTCACAGAGACCTTACAATTAGTTTAAAACAAAAATATTAAAATTTAGGAAAAATAAAAGCCACTAAGGCAGACTAAAGAAAGTTTTTTATTTTTATTTATTTTATTATTTTATTTATTAAATACAAATACAAAGACGAGACGTTAAGTTTAATTGAAGAGAGAGGAAAACTCAATCTTCATCATCAATTAATAAAGCTTATTTAGGGCGTTTACAATTAGCTGGGTCGGAGACTTCATATTCTGGCAATTCTGCGATAATATCATTAAGGATTTTGTAGACAGTTTTATAAAAACTTTTAGAATGTTAACAGATGCGTTTTTCAGAGAGGTGGTGCAGATATCTCTGCAGATAGTAGTTTTTCTGAGGTAACGATGGCCATTCCTGATTGTGCTAAGATTTAGAAAGTCCTAAGATAACTATTTACAACATACCTAACGAAACCATAGCAGAATTGCCAGACGATGAGGTCTCCGACCCCAATAACCGTAAACGACCTAAATATGCTTTATTAATTGATGATGAAGATTTAGTTTTCCTCTCTCTCAAATTATACTTAATTTTTCTAGTCTTTTGTATTTGTATATTTAAAAAAAAATCTTTAGTCTAATCTTTTTAATGGTATTATTTTGTAACTTTTATACTAAATGTATGGTCTCTGAAAGGAGACTTTTTTTTTCTTTTTTGTAATGGGTTCGACCCTCGGTAGGTTTCGTCGGTCATTTTTTGGATTTTTTCTATTTTTCTTTACTTTTTTTTTTACTATTTTTGTTATACTTCTATTTCATTATTATATTTTTAAGTATTTTTATTTAATTTTTAACTTTTAAATTTCTCAAGGCTCCCTTTTGCCTCGCAAGTCCATTACCTATAACCTGGAAGTTCAATTTGGTACGCAACTAGGTATTCCATGCTGTTAACTGCATTGTTCCATTGTCGACTCACTTTATAATATGTTCGATATCTTTAAAGATATGAAAGAACTACTTTAACTATCTAAATTTCTCAAATGCATTAAAAAATTTCCTCTTTGCTACTTTTATACTCTTTTTTTTATGGCTCCTTTAAATTGTGATACACAAATACTCATATACAGGGAGTGGTGTGATTAACAACTGGGATTCCCATCGAAACAATCAACTGTTTCTGTTTTCTGTTTCTGAATCGAAATGTTTTCATTCGATACCAGTCATATGCCCGGCTGTTGGTATATTTAGTGTTAAGTGTGTACTCAAATCCAATGCTTATTTTGTGACTCATTTTTAAATTCATTTTTGCTCTAAAATGCATCCAATTGGCAGGTTTTCTTATTCAGAAACTTTATAATGTCCGTATTGGTCTATTTTTTGATAAAGGCAGAATATATTTCAAAAACTGCTGTCAAAGTGGACATTTTGAACCGAATTTTCCGAAGCGATAGCGCTGAAAGCAAAAGAAAATTATCGTACTGGGAAAATAATTATTTGTAAATCAATTTTAATTAATTGAACGAAAAATAAAAACACATGTCACTTATAAATCTCTTCATAAATCACGTTGCCAAGTTTCATGTTTTTATTTTTAAAAATGAGTCTGAAAATGTGTCAGAAAATTTTGAGTTGTTGGGCGTGGAAAAATATTTTCTTTTTAATACCGCCTTAACCCGTTCGCGACGAGCGTCCTTTACAGAATTTTTAATCCTTTACCACCGGTTTTTCAAAACAGAAATTTTTGCCTAACTGAATCCCAGAAATGCTAGGATTACATAAGGCAAAACTTACAATAAAAAGTATCTGGTGGGAATAATCGAGGATTCTGAGCATCTTATGCGTCACGTATATGTGTCGCTCGTCCCCAAGGGGTTAAAGGGATTTTTCAAATAATTACTTATAACTTTTTTCTCTGTATACTTAAGCTTCCACCTTTTTCGACAAAACATGACATGAAATAACAAAACAAAGAAATAATATTTTATTTACTTATTGTAGCCTGTATATACCTCTAAATAAATTTCATAGTTTGAATTTTTATTTTGACGAGCATTTTGTAAATATAAAAAATATCCTGCATTGAGGAGACGCTTCAGCTATCCTCGGCAGATCCCTAAACACCATGTTAACCTATGAAAAAAAATTAAAAAATTGATTACTCATTAACCATTTGCTTACATGAATGGTGATTATTTTTATATTCGATTGTACCATAATTTACAAAAAAAAAAATTCTTTCTGATAGATTTCTCTTGAAAATATCCTAGTATAACTTATACTGTATAAGTTTATGGAAGGTATTATTTTTCGAAAAGTGGTACGAGTAGAATTAAATAAAGTCGCTGGGACGACATAGGTCCCAACCGCGTAATCAGAAAGTTAACACAAACACATTTATAAAATCCATTCTTTATTAATCATTTTTCCTATCTAAAAGAATGTCGTTATATGTCGACGTACTTTATTTTCAAAAAATAATGTCTTAAATTCTAAGTATTTTAAAAAGAGCAGTAAAATTTCAAAATTTTGCACTGGAAAAAGTTTATATACTTTATGTATTTTTAAAATACTTAGAATTTACGAAACTTATATTTTTAAAGGGCAATACTCCTTTATCGGATGTCAGACTTTCTTCTTTAATGCAAGCAAGAATTTCATTACGCAGCCGTCTCAAAGAGGGTTGAAGAAATAATGTGCAGAAAACAAATATAGAAAGTTATAAACAAATGCAAAGTTAAGCATGTGCATAAAACCAAACTTCCATATATAACGCGTGATTGGCAGTTAAGATGGCCTAATCGAAAGTTTGAATTAATTTTTGACGTTGATTCTTCTATCCTGCAGCATTTCAAAAATATATTAAGGTTCCCGAGTATTACGATTGCGTTCAAAATTGTTTATATTGCAGTATTTAATTTGGCACTACTCCGAAACTAGCTGTAAGAAGTTTTCTTTAAGCTAAAAATGCATCTTTATTTGTAAGTTAAGATAAACGTGGCAACATTAGAAGGTCGTGAACTGAAGTATTTTTTTTAATGTTTCATACCAAATTGCTTATCAAGAGTAACCTTATTTATGATATAGAATCATACATATTTTATGTTTTATTCCAAAATTTAATTTTCCTATCTTAAAGTTTCTCTATGTGAATTAATTTCTGTATTCAAAATGTTTTTATTCTTTAAATCCGAAAACCAAAAATTTTTCCTATCTAAAATATTCCCAGATAGTTCTTCGTAACATTAAATGTACGTTACTCTCCTGTGGTTTCAATTCGGAATATTAATGTACTATGCACAGGACCTTAACATATGCTATTTGTCTTTCTTCGCATCTTGTGTTAAATGCAGGCGCCGTTTTCATAAATTGATTGCTGCATAAGATATGCAATATCAACATTTTTGTGTTCGCTTCTAATAACACGTCTAACTTTCTCAAAACAACCTCGGTTTGTCCGTTTAAAATCACCAAAATTGATAAAGCGCCAATTTATGGTGTGCCTTTTTTTTCTCATTCAAAATTCTTAATATTGGTTTATCCCTAACTGTCAAAAGTTTGACGGTTTAAGCCTGGCTGGAAATGAAAGGTTTGGCATGTTTACATCTGATGTGTGGCGATAATGCATCTGAAAAATTAGATCAGATCTTCTCTCACTTTTGTCGAATAATGATGTAAGTTTTTGTAGAGTAAGCGAAGGCCACCCTCTGTTTTCTTGTGTTGATGTGCTGGTATAATAAAAAGAATTCCATGGATGTAAGTCTTATTTTTCACCTAATGCCTTTTGTGTGGATTAATTTATTTTCCAGGAAACAAACGTTACGATTATTGTGGTACATGCATTGCACCATTATACTTCGGCATATCACTAAGAAGAATTATGCATTTTGATATACATGGACTTTGCGATAAACCTTACTCTATGAAGTAATAAATGCAATGATACTCGAAACAAATGCTAAATTTCGAATTTCATATTAAAAATTTACTGTAATAAAAAATAAGGCAACATTTCACCAGATTAGTCACCGTAGTTTTCTGTGACCTTCCCTCTGTCCTCATACCTTCAGCACATCTACTTATTAAGTTTAATATCCCAGATCAAGCAATCATAAATAAATACATTTATAAATAATATATTTGAACGTGACATAAATTATGGGTTCTTCCAATATATCTAACATCGAATTATGCATTATACAATAATAGATATTCCTATTGTGTGCAGGCAAACATTACCTATACATATTGTTTGAATCAGCGCTTAATTTCTAAGAAAAAAGGTACCGGAGCCCTAATATTCTGCAGTACTAACAACTGTAGCGTACCTCTATCCCCTTCCTCCTCCGCCGACACTCCAATCTGCATATTTATATTTCATACATTATTTTCAAAATTTAAAGCATTGTTTTTTTTTTTATTTAACAAAATAAAATTTTTAAATACATCTATCTACGTACACTTAGCCATCAACTATTCCACTTTCAGTTATTACTACTTCCAAATAGAAACTTTTGCCTAATCTTAATGTTAATTAATCGCAGAATTCTGTATTTAAATAAGCTCAAGATTATGATTCAGAAATAGTGTTAATATAAAAAATGAATAGCTCGCAGCTATACAGAATAGATAAACACTATTTCTGTTTACTCTTTATTCTGATCAAAATAGCATTAAAATGATTTGAAATAATTTTCAAAAATTTTCTAAGTAATACATAATTTTTGAAATAAATAAAATTAGATTGAGCTCGAACCTGCCCAAACTCGAAGACGGATATAAAAATCGAGCCTGTTTCATGTCCATCTCTTACGTGAGCGACACATTACGTCACTTATAAGTGTTTTGATGCAAAAGAAGGCAAAAGATTGGAGATGGGACGGAAAGGAAAGGGTAATGTAGGATTCGTTTTTCGGAGCGTTATTGCACTGGGCCCCGGAGTACAGTGTTTATGAGCTCCTGTGAATTCTGGCCAATATTTAAATATTTACTAAAAACAGAGAAGTACCGGAGCTGAGCTCTGGTGGGCTCCGGCGCAAATTAAGTACTGGTCTGTATACTTACATATCCAGACAAACAGTACATATAGATATTGCTTGTATACTTACATATCCATACAAACACTATGATATAAATATCGAAAAATAAACGCTACAAAATGCATGTCGGCCGACTCACTTAACTTCAAAATCATACCTAAAAAAAGTTTCTGGAAAATATATTATTTGACGAAAGCAAGAATTGCATACAACAGTCGTCGCGTAGAACATTTAAGATGGAGCGTAGCTCAAAGCAAATACTGTACATTATAAGGAGTAAAGTTAAACATGAAAGTAAAGTCGAAACTTCCAAATATAGCTCGTGATTGGCAGTTAAGATGACTTTATTGAAAGTTTAAATTGATTTTTAGATCCTGCAGTAATTTAAAATGCATTAACCTTTTGAAGGGTGGTGATACAGAGGTGCCAAGCTTTCACTAATCTTCCGTAATATGTGGGTTAATTTAACCCAGATTTAATACGTTTCGCACCAGAAATTTTTTTAAGAAATGAAATTAAATATATTCCATGTAGAAATCTGAAATAAAACAAAATAAAATTAAATAAATATTTTTCCTGGTTCGAAACGTTGTTAAACTGGGTTAAACTAATCCACATATAGAAATGCAGAGGTATTACATTAATCTTCGGCAATATGTGGGTTAACTTGACCCAGGTTTAATATGTTTCACACCAGATATATTTTTTTTATGTAATTAAATGAATTTCACGTAGAAAACTGAAATTAAATAAACAAAGATTTATCCAATAATTTTACTGGTTCGAAGCATTGTTAAACGGGGTCAGATTAAATCATATATTACGGAAGATTAGTGGGAACTTGGCATCTCTGTCCACATATTACGGAAAATTAGTGAGAGCTTGGCCCCTCTGGTGATATATTATATATACCACTTAATTTCAATTCCAATCTGTCAAGTGGCACCCAGAATTTTTTAATAAAATTTTTCTTTTATAACATCCGTGAAGAAAAGAACTCTGTTATTTTTAAATAAATTGTTTCATACATTCTGGTGATATCCAATCAGTTGAACATTTTAAAAACAGAATTACATTGTTCTTCTGAAAGTGTTAAAGATCCTAATGTATAAAGTGTTAAAGGCATTTGCTGGAGCTACAGATTATTTCAAACATTTCATTTTACAGCTTGATTGAAAATATTATTTTTTTCTTCAATTTGTTATTGGTCTCCTACTTGCTTGCATGATCAAACTTTCTCTGACAAATATGAAGTCAAACATATTTTTTATATTCCTACAGTTCCAAAAGTTTCCGTCACGAATTTCTCCAGATATTCGAAAAAAAAATTCTATAATCGAAAGTGTCCGATGGCTTTTGGCCATAAAGTGTACGTCACTAATCGCAAGGAGAAATGGGACATTACAAAACATCTGTAAACTTTCTACTAAAACTAACACCTGTAAACAAGATACGGTTTATTTTAATACGAAAATCAATTTATGTATGCTCAATGTGTCCACCATCTGCATCAATAGCAAATGTAGTAATGTATAAGTGAATGTCAGTGTATGTGTAATGCAATCTATAGTGGACTCATTGGGCATTCTTAACTTGAATTTTTTATCAAAATAAATTGTATTTTGCTTACATGTGTTAATATTTTTAGAAAATATACACCTGCCTTATAACGCTACTCTTCTACAAGTGATTACTGACGTATTTATGCCGGTGATTAGTTATCCAAAAATTACCATTTTAAAGCTTCTTATATATATATATATATATATATATATAACGTCATTTCATACTAAATAGAGGATTCTCTACACTATTGCTATTGACATTTGTTTGCTATCTCTCAAAGTTTTCGAGGCAGGGTCGATAACTTCGAAAATTCGCCAATAGGGGTGCTAAAACTACTCTCATATGACAATGCATAGTTGTTTTACTATATAGGTGGATATTTGTTTCACAATTATAGCTTTTTCCGTTTTAAAGATGTATGAGTTTACCCGTTTACATCTATATATAGTTGTGAATCTCACGCAAAACAGGTGTTTTGAATCTTGCTTATGTGTCCAGACCGGGGATCGAACCCAAATACCCTGTTAGCGCACCAAGTGCTTTATACCATTTAAGCCATCTGGACGACATCCAATCTGGCATTTTTCACCTATACGTTGGCAAGGCTGCAATTTCGTAGCGCAAAATGGAATGTCATACATGAGCACACTACCCAGTGGAGTACATAAGACGAATAAATTCCCAGCATCGGATAGTATCAAAATTTCCAATTAAATTTTCAGCTGGACTGAAACTGCGGGTCAATTTAATAACACTGACAAAGGATGTGAATTAATTTTCACTTTTCTAAACAACACATAACCAACGGAGTGAAAAAATATGGCTTAAATGGTAAAGCACTTGGTGCGCTATACCAGGGTATCTGGGTTCGACGCCGGTCTGCACTCATTTTTCACTCCGTTGTTTATGCGTTGTTTAGCAAAGTGAAAATTAATTCACATCATTTGTCAGTGTTATTAAATTTACGCGCAGTTTCAGTCCTGCTGAAAATTGGATTGGAAATTAAAACAAAAGTTTTCTTGTCAATCAAGGTGTGTTCTTTCCAGTGGTACTAACGGTAAACAAATCAGAAGTGTCCCTTTTGAGATATTTTCTTCTGAAAATGTGGTTGAATTTATGAATTTAATTTTGAGAGGATTTCGGAGATAAATAAATTAATAAATATTTAAGCAGGCAGGAAACGACGTCAGTAGCTCCATGTCATAATTATTTGGTAAAGTAACAAACTTTCAAAGTAATTTGTTTAGTAGTTACAGTTTGTTAAACTGAAAGACAAATTCATCGCGATAGGTTGGATAGCCTAGTTTGAAACCCAGTGATGATAAATGTATTGATTTCTGATCTTTAATTCTGCAGTTATGTTTTCAACATAAAAAGTTGCACTAGATCACATATTTTCAGTACGTAAGATTATTCGTACCATAAGCAGTAAGATGACAAACTTTATGATTTGATAAGCATAGATCGAATACTTTGTGCGAATTTTAATTGATAAACCAAAACCAATTACAACGTTGTAACGCACAAATAAGAAAATTGGCATAAAAAACCGCATACGGCCGTTTCAAGGATGCATCGATCCCCTTCCTCAGTGTGAGGAAAAAAAAAAATGAATGATCCTTTTTTTTTTTTTTTTTTTTTTTTTTCCTCGCACTAAGGAAGGGGATCGATGCATCCTTGAAACGGCCGTATGCGGTTTTTTATGCCAATTTTCTTATTTGTGCATTACAACGTTGTAATTGGTTTTGGTTTATGAATTTATGATTTGATGTCTTATTTCTTCCAATAAAGAAATAGTGAACTTTACAGAAGCATCCCTGTTCCAACTATATTACTTCCGACTTTGACAGTTTGCAGATTTCCATTTCGGACTTATATGTATGTCCTGTAGCGCTTACATCAAAATTGAAAGTGGTCGAGCTGTGACCCCTAGGTCAGTTGAACCCAACAATCAACTGACATTTTAGTTAAATGATTCAATAGAGGGGTGTCTGTTGGGAGTCTGTACATCACACCAATTAAACATTGAATTAATTTATCATCACACCAACTACATCGAAAAAATAACTCATATAGATGAAATGAAAATAAACAAATAATGAAAATGAAAATAAGCATAATGAATAGAGGAAATCTGCAGTTCGCAGCCTTGTCCAACAAATAAGAGTGAAATATGCCGGTCCAGGATATCATCGGGATAACTCAGTAGTGAGAGCGTTGGTACGGCAAACTAAAGTACCCAGGTTCGAGTCCTGGTGCCGGCATATTTTCGCTCTGTTGGAAAAAATCTCAACTCTGACTCTCGGGGGGGAGCCTAAGCAAGACAAACAATCACTAACAACTAAATAAATTAGGAGTTCATAGAAAATAAACACATAATAAACATAGGAAGGTTAAGGATAGCATTACGACAATAATATATATTTTTGTATTTTATAAAAAAATTTTGAATGTTTTTGTGGAATATTAGCGATTCGATTAATATTTTTCAATTTCACTTTGTGATTTTTCTGGGTTAGGTTTTTCTGTTTAGATTTTTCTTTTCAAACATGCAAAAAGAAATACCAGTCGTAGGAGGGAGCTATTTTCAACCTGCGACATTACTTCCATTCGTCTACTCAGGCTTAACATATAATGGCTTTGATGGCGATGCAAAATCTCTTTTGAAAAAACTGGAACTCTGACGGGTAAAACATACCTGCCAACATTCAACTAAACTTCCGTACAATGCGAGTTAATTTTATACAGGTTACAGACGTTTTTAACCAGAAAATATATTTAAAACAATAACATATATTTAGTTTCATGCTCTTATGTGGAGCCTATTTGAGTGCATTTCTTTTAAAAAATTCTGGTTTGAAACGTGTTTAATCTTGGTTAAATTAACATACTTTGTACGGACGTTTAGTGCCATGTTGGCAGGTATGGTAAAGGTTCAAGTCAGTGGCGTAGCCAGGGAGGGGGTCCAAATGCTCTGGATACCAGTAATAATGTAGAGTTTTCTTCACAATCACATTTATTATCGCAGAAAGCTCTCCGATTCAAAGCCATTAAATAATAAGCCCAGTCAGATAGTGTTAAATTTGTTAGCGACACACTAGCGCCAAACTTCTGCTGCGGAAGGAGGACAAAACAGAAGTGGGTCGCAGAAAAACGATACGATTTATTTATATCGATATTTTATACGATTTTTATCGATGTTTTGTTTTTGCACTTCCTTTAAAAGCTTGCTAATTATTGGGATCTTTTACATTAAAGCTAAAACTATAATGAAAAAAAAATGTGGAAATTTACTGGATTAATATTTCTATATAAATATAGTGGTGGCGAAGAAGTTGATTTATTTATTAAAAGTTAAATAAAAAGTGATGGAAATTTACATCACTATGCAATTAACCCTTTCCGGCACAGACAAATTATGTTCGTAAAATGTGAAATTACTGACTGACACCGGAATTTACAAACGACTTTCTTAGAAAATATGAACTCCTTATTTTAAGCTTTAATTTTAGAAGCAAAATTTTATTAAAATATTCTTGGTGCCGAATGCAGCACTCCCAACCGCTAGATGGCGCTATTTTCAACTTGCGAAAAGTTTCCCATTTATCTGACTGGGCTTATTATTTAATCGCTTTGCTTGGATTAGATAAGTCAAAGAAAACTTTACAAAATTAGTGGAATCCAGACCATCTAGACCCCCACCTTGGCTATGCCACTGTTCACAGTCTCTGTTGTACAGAGATGGTCGAAGAGTTGGCTCTGAAACTCGACTCCTTCTAAGTGAGCCGAACTGTCGACTCACTGCTAGAAAGCTATCTCAATTCTAAAGAGTCGAACTTTCAACTCAGAATAGGATTTAGAATAGAAAGGTTGTGGAAACCAGTTCAACGCAGTATTTGACGTCGGAGATCGAGAGTTGAAAACAGAGTTGGATTAAGACTCTTTGATATTTCGACTCGGTATCGGGGATGATATTAGGATGATTGTACAAATAGAAGGGGCGGAACAAAAAGGCCAAGTGATGATTAATTGAATTTGCCCTCAAACAGTTGTTATATGTGGATTTTTCTAAAAAAGTGGAAGTAGGATTGAATAGTGGAATGTTTTCAAGTTCTTTTGTTTCATGTAATTTAGAAAAAAAAATTAGAAAGAAGAGAAATTAAATTTTACTTTAGTAACACTAACAGGCCATTATAAATATGTTATGTTACTTAATTTATTTTATAATCGATGAGTTTTATTTAAAAATAGATATCCTTTATTTGATTTGCGTATATATAGTTATTTTAATTCATTTTCATAAATATAAATATTCGCAGATAAATAAAAAAATATATACATATTTTCTTAAAAGTTTAACCAAATGATTTTTTTTTTAATGTATCATATTTGAAACCAGATTCAGATGTTATTTTCAGAATTCTGCTTTCCTGTTCTTTTCTTCATTCAGGGGGATTAGGAGGGGTAGGGGGTAGGCTAAAAACGTATCTCAGGATCTATGATGATTTTTTAAATGAAATTTTGAAAGGAGGTGATTCACAAAACATAGAAACGAGATATGAAGGGTTTTTTTTTTTTTTTTTTTTTTTTTTTTGGGGGGGGGGGGGGATTAGGCTCTTTTGCTGGGTGTGTTTATTGGGCAGAGCGCAAAAACACATCTCAAGATCTCTCGCCACTTTCGTCATAAAAATTTTCAAGAAGCTCAGTGTCAGAATATAAACATAAAATGCGGATGGATTTTCTTAAACTCGGTCCCTTAACCTTTCCCCCCAGGGAGGGGAGTCATAAAATGAGAATCTACACGGTGTTAGCAATTAAATTTTAAAAGAGGATTAATCACATAATGTAAACATATGATGCAAAGATTTTTTTCTATCTTCAGCTACCTCCTTCCCGGGTGTGAGGGGAGGGGCAAAAATAGTAAATCATGGCTTTCGTGATGAAATTTTGCTACATGCCAAGTGCCAGAATATAAACGTAAGATTCGGGCGATTTTTTTTTAATTCAGCCCCAATCGCCCTCCAGGAAAAGAGGAGGGGAGGGGCATGAAAACGTATATCCGCATTTATCAAGGTTTTAGAGATGAAATTTAGAAAGCGCGGGAATTGCAAAATATAAACAGCAGATACGAAGAGAATTATTTCGTTATTTCGTTCTCTTGTAACCCTCCCCCCCCCCCCCCGGTTGGCGAAGGGCAACCCTTTTTTTAATTTTTATTTTAATCATTTACAATTTTTTATCCTACATTTTTACGTATTTACTAAATTGTATTCTTTATAAATGCAGACAATTTATTTAGCAGATCAAGGAGCTTTTTTCCTTTTTCCATAAAAGCAATGCATTTAAAAATAAAGTAAAAAAATAAATAAATAAAAGACAGTCTAATTTTTAGGTCACGACAATCACAAAAAAGTGATTACAAGAAAACAATCGACAAAAATGAAATACATATCACATTTTTATTAGAAAATAAAATATATTATTAGAATTTTTATTGCTGCACTGAGAATATTTGAAATTTTGTCGAATGTGGGAAAGAAATTCATCTTGCAAACGTGTCAGAAAAATCCGCAATGTCGATCGGAGAATTTTTTCATTTCCTTCTTTCTTTTTAGGTAGATTTCGAAAGAAATACTACCCATTACATTCTCCCCTAAGTTGGAATTTTTGAAAAATTTTTGCAGATCTACGCCGATCATGACTCCCAGAACCCCAAACCATCCCCAGTTCAAAACTTTATATATCTATCTATCTATCACATATCTATCTATGTGACTTTTTTTATGGACACGATAACTGCAATAATTCTGCACAAATCTCTTCCAAACTGATACATAAAATCAAGGGGCATAATATCTCGGTCAAGTTCGTTAATGGGCAAAATCGAAGCAAGGGGGAGGAAATGGGGGAGCTTTTTGTGAAAACAGAAAAAAACCCATAAGTTCTTAATTATGATACGTATCGAATCCGTTTAAAGTTATTATTACTTCTAGGAAAAGGGCTGAAAATTTATGTATGACAGATTTTTGATATCATTAAAAATAGCCCCAAGAGGGGGGGGAGGGGTTTTTTAGAAGAAAAAAATTCATAACTTCGTCAATTCACAAGATATCAAATCCGCTTAAATTTATTATAAATCCTCTTAATATTATCTAAAACTTTTATACTGACAAGTTTTTTTATAAGGCCAACCCTTATAGCAAAAAAAAATAAATAAATAAATAATTAAAAAAAAATCCCTGCCGGCTCCGCCTGCAAACAAGTTAGGTTTCAACCAACTGCCGCATCATGGCAAAAAGTCATTTCTTCCGCAATTCCCAACAAACAGGCGCCCCACGGTCTGCGTCTACCAAATCTACCTGTGCCTGTAGGCCGAGCCGTCAGGGATTTTTTCTGTTTTAGAACACATTTTAGTTCTATTTATGAAAGGTCACAAGTGTCCTTCCTATGGAGTTTTATTTGCGAATCACTATTTTAAAAGAACATGATCTGTATTAGAATTTATTTGTTAAATGTGTGAAAAGTTGTTGCTGATAAAAAAATACATGTTTGCTAGTTTTTATTAGTTGCGATAAATATTGCTCCATGATAAATATTATTTTGAATTACTTTCCAACCAACCAACCCTACTTCTTCAGGTGAGTTGTGAGTCGACTCATCAAGCAAGGAAATCGGTTCAGACTGCACTCCGCAAATGCCCGTCCCTAAAGTGATTACTTTTTACTACATCAACAGCAACAGCTACAGCTTCATGAAATCAGAGTTGTTGGCAGGGGCGCCATTTCAGAACTTTCTTGGGGGGGGGCAAAGTTTTTTTTAAGGTAGTGGCATAGCCAAGGGTGGAGTTAGGGGGGCTTTACCCCCCCCCCCCCCCGCAACCTCTCCGAACGAGAAACGTTTACTGAATCATATATACAGAGACAGCAATACTTCTAATACGGAATCTGAAGGGACTTCTGAAAAATTCCGTTTTAGACAGGTTTTTGTCTTAGCAAGTAGAATTTTAAAATATTATGAAAGTTTTCAGTTATAGACAGGTACCGTTTTTTTTTTTCAGGTATTCTTTAAGACTGTTAAAACCTCCTTTCTATAAAGCACTTCTGAAGAGCATAGTTGTATTACAGTGACACGTATTGAGCGAAACCTGTCTGTAACATAATTCTAACCTGTCTAAAATGGAGCTTTTTTACAGTCCTTTTCAACTCCTTCTTTGCAGGTGTTACTGCAGGGACGCCAGTTTATGAGTTTCTTGGGGAGGGGGGGAGAGGAAATAAAGAGACAGGGGTTGCAATATCGTCCAGGATTGCCCAAATCGTGCACAAAATAGAAATAGGCCCCCACAATAAAAAATGCAGTGTGAGATTTTGCCTTCTTATCGTAACATCTTTCACAAACATGTGATTCTTCAGCGAATATGCTTTTAATTTTAGTGGTAGTCCGCGAATTTTTCTTTTTGTTTTTTACGCAAAAGCAATTTGTCAACAGATCGCGGTAAACATCGCGAATTTTACGAATTGGAATTAGAAAAAATAGTTAATTTGTCAAAATTGGTCGCAATTTTTCCAAACGACCGTGGAAAAATATTGAAAATTTCGCCAAAGATCACTAAAACAAAGAGAGATTTTCGTCAATCGGTCGCAAAAAAAAAATCGCGAATTTGGTATAACTATTGCGGAAAAATATCGCGAAATTCGTCAAAAGATGGAAGAAAAAAAAATCACGAAATTAGTCAAATAACAATCGCGCAAATCAGGGGAATTTCGTCAAAGATAAAAAAAATATCTACTTTTGCCAGTCGGTTGCAGAAAATGACTTCCGAATTTCAACAAACGATCGTAGAAAAGAGTCGCGAATTGCGTCAAAATATTGCGAAAACAAATAGCGAATTTCGTCGATCAGTTGCCAAAAAAAATGTCGTGAATTTCGACAAATGGTGGAAAAAAATTCGTCAACGATCGGAATTTCGTCAAAGAAATAGAAATTTTGTCAGTCGGTTGGGGAAAAAAGGCATCACGAATGTCATCAAACGAGCGTAGAAAAGAGTCGCAGATTTCGTCAAAAAGATGGCGAAAACAAATAGCGAATTTCGTCGATCGGTTGAAAAAAAATACGCAAATTTAGACAAATGGTTGAAAAAATCAATTCCGTCAATGATTCACACAAAATAGCGAATTTTGGAAAATTATCACAAAAAAAAAAAAATGAAACAAGCACGTAAAAAAGTCGTGAAATTCATCGGTCACGAGATAATCAGCACACGAACACCATCAAGAAGTTACGAAATTTGCAAATGTTGTAATCCATAGGCATAAGAAAATTTTCATTAATGATTTTCTGTCAGTAAAAATTTTCCGCAATCATTTTCTGCCTTCCTCTTTAGACTATGATCTAAATTTCATACAATTCAGAAATCTGCAAAACCCTTGGTCTCAGGTCCTTTGCTCCTGTATTGGGTGGGGCAACACGACCCAATCTGCAGTACGGATCGAGCCGGTTTAAGGCGGCTTATTTTCGTTGCGGATCAGGTTGACTTGGAACATTTGACTACGGTTGTGGACATATATGTCCCAGTGGACTATTTTTTATTCTATTAGTTCGACTTTTGAAAATCTGTTATACACTTATATTAGGATATTTTCAAGAGAAATCTGTCACAAGCACTTTTTTTTGGAAATTGTAGAACGATTGAATGCAAAATTAGTAGTCAATCCTGGCCCGTTATCAAAGGGTTAACTGTTTCGGTTCAAGTTGGGTTTTCACTATATTTAGTCGTGTTCGTGTTGCGACGAGTTTTCAAAGAAATCTTAATATTTTCAGATGTTTTTTTTTTTTTTTTTTTTTTTTTACATAAAAGATAAAATTGTTATTAGAGATATAATTGTAGTCTACTTTTCCAAATCATACTGAAATATGGATTAATTTTCTTTCAATTCGGGTGGGAATGAAAATTTTTTGGACGTTTCCGGGTATGCTGAAAATTACAGTCCTGCATCGGCTACCCGAAATGCATTTCCTTTTTTGTTTGGTTGATTCATTTTTTTAATTTTTTGTTGTGGCGGGTCGAGTATACTTTATACGCTTCGGGTTATGCTTGGACTCTTTCGAATCGGCTTCGAGATGAACCGATTATACAAAAGGAGGTTCTGAATAATTTTCAAATGAAAAAACTATAGTATATTTGAATATTAATGGGTGAATATATGTGTTATTTTTTGTACATAAGCGGTAAACTTGTAGATTACTTTTCCATAAATGTATTAAAATATACATTCATTTTCTTTCACTTCGGGTATGAATATTTCGGATTCGGCTTGAAGTCTATCGGGTTAAAGTCAGTATTCGAGTCGATTACAACCCAATCTGTACAGGACTCTAGTGTCAGGCTGTGGAGATTTTTAAGAGCATACTGTATATATAATATCATTTAATAAAGCAAATGATTTAATAGCATTATAACGATTGGAGTAAATATAATGTGACACTAATAAAACAAAATTAACAAATCATATAATTAGGAAATTGAATACACCTCCCCCATCCCCCCAACCCTGAAAAAAAAAATTCCACTTGAATTTTTGGGTAAAGAGAGAATTTATCACTAAAATTCTAGCCTTGGGGGTGACGAGTTTTCTTTTGATCATGCTGTACACACAGCTCAGAAGCAATTAAAAGTGTTTTTCCTCACATATATTTCTAAAACTATCCAAAATGCTCATTAATGATAAATGTCTCACTTATAAAATGTTGTAATGGCAAGGGTTTAGAAAACATTTCAATGTTTAAAGTGTTTATTAAATGTTTATTACTTTCTTCTATCTTTACAAGAAAAAGGTATTGGATTTATGAAAATTTACCACTTCCGGTTTTCGACGAATTTATAGGTTTTAGAAGGTCCTGGACACAATTGTACTATTTTTAGAAAATATCTGTCTGCTAGTCTGTCTGTGTGTCTCAGTGTGTGTATGTGACAAAAATTTTGTGGGCGCTGTATCTCAAGAACTAATGCATGGAATTTGATAAAACTTTATATTCAGTTAGAAATTGATATAAATGGGTGGTGATTAGTTTTTGGTGTAAATCGATTGGAAAACAGATGGCCCTTCTATGCTACATTTTTCATGATTTTTACGATAGCTATATCTCAAGAACTAATGCACAGAATTTCACCAAACATCAGATTCGTGTAGACATTGACAGAAATAGACGTTGATTACGATTTGGTATAAATAGCACAACAGATGGCGCTGCTACGCTACATTTTTTTACGATTTTCGCGATAGCTATATCTTCAGAACTAACGCACATAATTTAATAAAACTTTGGATTCGGTTAGACCTTAATATAAATTAGTGCTGATTTGTTTTTGGTGTATGTGAAACCTGTATGAGATAGAAAAAAGTTTTGAGATTGGCACATCAGACTAGTTTTTTTTATTGTAATCAAATCTGTGATATCTGACGTTATTTTAGCTTTTGGTCATATTTTGATTTTGATTTTTTTTTGTCTAACTTGTGATAACTGATAATTTTTCTGAAATTTCAAATTCCTTGGGGGGGGTCGGTTGCCCCCCCCCAGCCCCCCCGAAATGGCGCCCCTGGTTGTTGGGTTCATTCAATGTGGTTCATTCAATGTTCAATCTCGCTGTGCTGAACAGTTGCCGAACAGTTGATGTCGGTTAAGGGGCTTCCGAGTTGCGATCAACTTTACGCCCAGTCTATATGTGAGTAACCTGTCTTGTAAATATTGAGCCGTTGGGAAAAGTTAAATGTAGTATTAACTACAAAAGAAAGAACAATTAAAAATAGAAGAAAAATTAAACAATGGGAATAGAAAGGTAAAGCTATAGAGATTACGGATAGAGTCTAATAAATGGAAAAAAAGTAAAATGGTATAGCTGTAGTTAAAATTAACTACTGAAAAAAGTTGAAAAAGTGTAAAATAGGGTTCGGAACATGTTCGAAAACAGTACATAAATGCCAGGTGGAAAAGGCAGGCAAAGCTAAGCTTTAACAAAAATAGCACTTAAAAAAGAACAAACATTTTTATATTATTATTATTATTATTATTATTATTTTTACAAAAGTTTTTTATTAATATTTAAATTTTATTATTATAATGTATAGCATAGGAATAAGTTTAAATAGGAAAATACAAATTTATATAAAAGTAAGAGAGAGAAATTTGCAGGATGGTGAGCACTAATGCTCATAATCAATAATGCAAGAATATTTTGGACGCTTGCGGTGATGTGGTTCGAATGCGTCATAATCCGGCAATTCTGCGATTATATCATTAGGGAGGTCATATAATTTTTCATAAAATTTTTTGGCAAGGTGGTTGATTCTTTTATTTAATGTGGTAGTTTTGAGGTCTTTGCGAACAGTGCTATTACGGAGATAGCGAGAGGCATTTCTGACAGTACGCAGATTTTTGTTATGAAGTTGGCTGAGGTTTTTCATGGAGGATTTGCAGATATAGCCCCAGACCGGACAGGCGTAGGTGATAATTGGTAAAATGCAGGAATTATAAAGGAGAAGTTTGTTATGGATAGCCAGTGTTTTACTATTAAGGAGAGGTTTTAGTGCAATCATAGCTCCAGCGACTTTCCCCCTGATGGTGAGGATATACTCGCTGTGCTATGAAGCACAGTACAGCAAGAAGGAATTTACTTTAAAATAATTCTGGCATTAAAGTAATTTTTTAAACCTTTTATTATACAGGGTGTTTTTTTTTAAACTGACACTATTCACAGCCGTCTGTAGCTCGTTCTAATAACTGGATTGACACGAAATTTTGTGAATGGACTAAGAAAACCATGGGAAAAAAGATTCCAACAACAAAAAAAAAAAATAGTTCCAATCACCGCCGATAGGGGGAAATGTGGCGCTGTACATTGAAAAAAACACATCAGAAACAGACAAAAATAATAATTTGGATAAAATGCCACGTTTTATTCATCATTTACACTTTCCCTTTCGTTGATCGCAGTTGAAACATCCATTATCACTTTTTCTGCCACTGGTTTACGTTCTCTGCCTGACCGAACTGCTAGCGAGCCTGTTTCTTCGAATTTCAGAATCATTGCTTTCAATACATTAACGGATAAAGGTCCTTTGCGCAGTTTATGGCGTGTTCTAAGTAAACGAAGAGCGGCTGGTGCATTGTACTGGTTACAATATAAGAACTTCACAAGTAACGCGCGTTGCGGTAACGTGAGATTCATTTTCAACCTGAGCTGAAATTGTTTCTCGGTGTTTTTCGCATGCATTTATAACTTAAACTATTGGCGCTACTATCGCTTGCGTAAGTAAAAATTTGCATTTTCATTTTTTGCCCGTATTTTTTGCTAATTCCCAGTTGCATAAATGACCACAGCGCCACATTTCCCCCTATCGGTGGTGATTGGAACTAATTTTTTTTTGTTGGAATCTTTTTTCCCATGGTTTTCTTAGTCCATTCACAAAATTTTGTGTCAATCCAGTTATTAGAACGAACTACAGACGGCTCTGAACAGTGTCAGTTTAAAAAAAAACACCCTGTAAAACATGAAAGTTTTTACGGAATAAAGCCTCAAATACGATTAATCCATTTGCATCATTAACGCATATTTGCGTGCATTTAATGCACAGATGCCAAGGTTGGTTGGTTGGTTGATGACGGCCGATTTTCAACACGAGGGATATAGGCCCTAAGGGGGAGTGCCCTCCGTGGGGGGTCTTTCTAAGGGATCCTAACCCATATTTACGGCAAGGTTCGAAGAAAACCACGGAAAACTCCGAACAGTTAGGTCGACGAGCACGACAGGGGTTTGAACCCAGCACCTCCCGTGGGAAGAGAGCGGGGGGGGGGGGGTCGTTGCACATTTTATCAGTCAACTAAATAATTAACACTTTGTCAACATTGTTAAATGGGGCATACGACTAATACGACAAAAATAAATAAATAAATAAATAAATAAATCGGTTCATCCATAAAGGTATATATGAAACAACAGTTTTTTTCTTGAACATTTTTAAGCAAAAAACAAATTTTACAATTACGCTCGCTATGACTAAAATTGTGCCAGGGGAGTCTGAACGTATGTAGTAATTAAAAGTATACTTTAGAGTGGTTTATCACAAAAGGACAGAAAGGTTCTTTTATTAAATTTGCGCCAAGATTTCTCTTGAACTACTTAAGGCTGTTTTCAAATCCAAAGAAGCAACTTTCTGACACAATTTTTAATTGACTTTTGTTCGGACACGGACAAAATTGGCAGGTGTTATTATTCAAAAAATGTGTCGTCGAAATGAGTTTTCCATTTCTTGATAAAGAAAGAAGGTATTTCAGAAAATACTGTCAAAGTCGGCGTTTTGAACCGAATTCCCGAGGCAGCAGAGCGAATAAGGAGAAAATCGTGTCGTCAGGTGACACGAATCGATTACAACTCGATATATATAAAAGCAAAACTCATTTCGATTTCAAATCGCTTCAATAGTCAGCTCTACCAATTTTATGCTTTTGCGTTTAAAAATTAGTCAGAAAATGTGTCAGAAAGTTTTGCGTTGTTGAGCAAGTCATTTGAGAACCACCTTAATAGTTTCACATGCAATCTTCAGAGATTTATAGTTTATATCTGCATCTTAAGATTGAACACGAATTTCTGTATATTTTAGCAAAATATCTATAGTTAATATAAAGTTTAAAATATTGCATATATTTTCAGAATTGGTGTATACAAAGTTTTCTTTTCTTCATTCTTAAATAATAAACAAAGAAAATTAAGTGTATTAAAATGTAGGTATAATCTAGGGGCGTAGTCGAAATTTTATTCTTTTGGAATATATAATTTTGCTTTTAATTAGATTATAATAAAATTTAAAGAACCCACATGTTATTTATTTGGATAAAATGAGCCTAAAAAAATCTCTGCCTCTCTGAAAAGTCGCGTTAAAATTCTCAATTGTAAATTTTATATTTGCAATCTGTGCAAATTGCTTTTTTTTTCTTCTAACTAATGAGAGAACAGTATTTATCATAGAAAAGTTATCCTGATGGCATTTCCAGAACAAAAGTGGCCCAAAATTTATTGGCTCATTAATATGGCGTTATTAAAAAAGCCATTATTACTATTATATGCTTCACTTAGATGCTATTTAATATGATATTGTTGTAATTTGTTTGAAAAATTAATATTAATATTTATTTTTAAATATCTTGCAATTCCTTTATCCATGGTTGTGTGTTATCCATATCCATGTGCTGTAAGAGCACAGAAAGGCAAAATAAAGATGATGAATACTGTCAATCTACAGATTTTTATAGCTGATCAATTTTTGAATAAATTTTGAATGTTTTCTCTCTAACAATAGCTTGTTGATTCTTGTGGTAACAAATAGTGAATATTTCCCCTGTAATTGATTTTATTCATTGTGAATTTGAAATTTGATGAATCCAGTACGTCCTGGTTACATTCCATTTACCTGCAGAGAAATTGGTGTATATGTCGCAGGCTAATTGGGAAATCCGTCTCTTTGCAAACAGTCTAGGCTCTTTGCAAAGAGCCGGTCTAATTGGAGAATCATTTTCCTTTTCCCAATCAGCCTGGTGTTTTTCAGGCTTATTGCAAAGAGCCTAGACAGCGTTAGGTTAATTGGAATATGGTCATTTATTTTTCAATCAGTCTGACATTTTTTAGACTCATTGCAAAGAGCCTAGATAGCGTTAGGCTAATTGAAAAATGACCAGTTCTTTGTCAAAATATGGTGTTGTACTCAACTCGAACCTGAAAATTCCATTCGAAGTCGACCTGAACCCGACAGAAAAATTCCATCGGACCGTAACCCGATCCTAAAAGGACAAAATAAATTCCTTCGAGTCGCAACCCGACCCGAAGCAGAAAACTCAAGTTAACCCGAAATCCGACACGAACCCGACAAAAATACCCATCGAACCGTAACCCGATCCGAACCCGACAAAATAAATTCCTTCATGTCGCAACGCGACCCGAACCTAAAATTTCGATGTTAACCAGTAACCCAACCCGAACAAGACATAAAAATTCCATCGAACCATAACCAGATCCGAACCTGAAAATAATAGTTAACCCGAAACCCAACCCGAACAAGGAAAAAAAATTCCATGAAACCTCGATCCGAACCCGACAAAATAAATTTCTTCTCCTCGCAACCCGACCCGAACCTGAAAATTGAAGTTAACCCGAAAGCCGACCCGAACCATAGAAATAAAAATCCTTTGATACGTAAACCGATCCGAACGCGACAAAATATTTTTTGTCGTCACGCAACCCGATCTGAACCAGAAAATTGAAGTTAACCCGAAGCCGACAAAAAAATCCATCGAACCGTAACCCGATCCGAACCCGACAAAATAAATTCCTTCGTGTCACAACCCGATCCAAACCAGAAAATTCAAGTTAACCCGAAACCCGACCCGAACCCAATAAAATAATCTATCGAACCGTAACCCGACCTGAACCCGACAAAATAAATTCCTTCGTTTCTGGTTTGGATCGGGTTGTGACACGAAGGAATTG
The DNA here is from genome assembly GCA_963931845.1 of Maratus michaelseni. Classification (NCBI taxonomy): domain Eukaryota; kingdom Metazoa; phylum Arthropoda; class Arachnida; order Araneae; family Salticidae; genus Maratus; species Maratus michaelseni. The sequence continues at coordinate 127,576,770 of OZ007597.1, forward strand.
ATTTCGACGGGTTCAGATCGGGTTATGGTTCGATGGATATTTTGACGGGTTCGGGTTTCGGGTTAACTTCAATTTTCAGTTTGGGTTAGGTTTCGGGTTAAATTAAATTTTCAGGTTCGGATCGGTTTTTGGGTTAACTTAAATTTTCAGTTTCGGTTCGGGTTGCCTGACGACGAAATTTATTTTTCGGGTTCGGATCGGGTTACAGTTCGATGGAATTTTTTTCTTGGTTCGGGTTGGGTTTCGGGTTAACTATTATTTTCGGGTTCGGGTCGGTTTGCGACACGAAGGAATTTATTTTATCGGGTTCGGATCGGGTTACGGTTCGATGAAACTTTTGATGGGTTTGAGTTTCGGGTTAACTTCAATTTTCAGTTTCCGGTCGGGTTGCGTTTCGACTTTGTGTTTCGTGTTAATTTTAATTTTCAGTTTTGGGTTAGGTTTCGGGTTAAATGAAATTTTCAGGTTCAAATCGGTTTTTGAGTTAACTTAAAATTTCAGTTTCGGATCGGGTTGCGTGACGACGAAATTTAATTTGTCGGGTTCGGATCGGGTTACGGTTCGATAGATTTTTTTTATCGGGTTCGGGTCGGGTTTCGGTTTAACTTGAATTTTCTGGTTTGGATCGGGTTGTGACACGAAGGAATTTATTTTCGAGTTGGGTACAACACCATATTTTGACAAAGAACTGGTCATGTTCTAAATAGGCATGGTCATTTTTCAATTAGCCTAACGCTATCTAGGCTCTTTGCAATAAGCCGGAAAAACATCCGGCTTGATTGGGAAAAGGGAAATGATTCTCCAATTAGACCGGCTCTTTGCAAAGAGCCTAGGCTGTTTGCAAAGAGCCGGATTTCCCAATTAGCCTATGACATATGCATTTAGATCATGTTTATAAGAAGGAAAAAGAAAAAAATTGCAAAGTGCTTGAAGGCCAGGCAGTATGCTTGAGTTTGGATGGGTGGTAAAATGTCCACAATGAGCCTATTGTTTGTGCAATTGTCGCCAAATGCAGCAGGGATTGGTATCTTGGGGGTTCAATTGGCACATCGGAAAATTCACACACAAACGAATATTCCTTATAAAAATTGCTCATGAAGTAATATAAAAGTGCAAAGCTGAATGTAACTATTTCATTGGTAGCTTTGTCACAGATATTGCAGCTAATGTCAAGATTATGCATGATGAATTAAAAAAGATGTGATTTGACTAAGATCGGATTTTTTTTTTTTTTTTTTTTTTTTTTTTTTTTTTGCTTAGAAGAATAAATTTACTAGTAGTTTTATAGCTTTAACCATGAGATTCCTAGCGAAGGTAGATCCTTTTCATGATTTTTTTTATTTTTTTATTTTATTTCTTTACTTATTTATTTATTTATTATATTATATATATATTTTTTTAAGCAAAATACTGTATCCCAAATATCTTCTTCGGAGAGGTGGAGAGCCCATTTCAATTCAAGTTTTTGAGAAATGTCAGGTGAAAAAGCAAAAAAGCAACTCTGTAGAAAAGACTATTTTCTACTTACGGTTTAGTTCATTCAAAACTTAGAAGCAAACTGGGGATGTAAAAGCAGGAATTTATGTATATATACAAAGCCTTGAATGCCAAGCCCTTAAGTGTTTTGAAAATCTTATGATACATTTTTCATATTTTTAAAGTATTCGCCTACTTTTCATTTCAATTTTCCTACCTATTAAAAGTAACCAAGGATGTTCCAAATTAATTTTTCCCATTGACTTTCAATATCAGGTATTAATAAAATTAGAAAAAAAAATGGAGGTGACTCTAAAATGCTATTAATAGTTATATTTTTTAACTTTAATCTTTTGAGAAACCCTTGAACATTTATGTCATATATTTAAAATAAGTTGTATTAACCAAGGTGTATATATCATAGCAGCCAACGTTTACGCTTTTCTCGTACCACTAAAATTTAACAGTAAATTTTATGTTATTAAATTGCCGCAATTATTAATTAAATATCACAAAAATGCCTATTAAATTTTAGTGGTAACAAAAAAGCGTAAAAGTTGGCAGCTATGATATATGCATATTTTTATGAAAAATGTTATTTCAAAAGATTTTAGATCTTATATATTTCACATTTATACATTTAAATAAATTATTTTTAAAAATAAGGCATATCTTATATGCTAACATATACTATCTATTGCAAGAAAAAAAAATCTGTTTTTCTTTTTTTTTTTCAAATATTTTCATCAATTTAAAAATTAATTTCTTTATAATTATTAGTTTTCATATAGTACTGGCATTTAAAATTTTAAAAATCATCAAGCGTTCCGGCTAAATTTATATGTATGATGTGTAGAAAAATTAACTTTCCAACATAATCATTTTTAATAATAATAATAAAAAAAAAATCCGATTTAAATTAAAAAATATATATATGGTTTAAATTGAATAAATCTGATTTTTAAAAAAATCATGATTTCTGCGTACCCTGATTTTAAGCCTTCATGAATGTTTTAAAATATATAATGTCAATGATTTTTAATGTTAAGAAATTTTTACAATATTTATGAGTAAGATTATTCACTTTAAAAAAACAATCGTTGTTTTTCCATTAAACTTAAATATTTTTCAACATCGAAGTGAATCAAAACATTATTTAACTGAGATTTCGATTCCCATCGGTAGTATTTGTTTTCTATCCAAAATAAAAGTTGTCTATATCTATAAATATATATATATATATATATATATATATATAATTTTTTTTTTTTTTTTTTTAAAGGGAGGGAGGACAGTTTTAGAAATTATAATAAATATTTCTTTATTAAACTGGGCTAACGATTAATTATTGACAAAATATAATTTAAAACGCTTTAAGGGGACCATGGACCTTCATTTTTGCAAAGATCGACCCAAAAATCGAAAATTATTTTTGTGCATATTATTTTTCTCCAGTTTGTTCTGAGCCATTTGCGAAAAACCTCATGCAGCTGCGACTATTTTTCGCAAAGTTACAAGCGTTTGAATTTTGTACACAAACAATTTTTCGGCCCTTTAATATACTTTAAATCTGTTTTTCTCAAAACTGATTTTTCAACGATTTCAGATTTTTGAAATGCTCCGAACGTCTTAGTGTTTGATCAAAATTCGCGAAATTGATATGGAAGTATACTGATATTGTGTACAAGGAAACTAAGCATGCATTTTGAAATTCGACTTCATTAAGAGAGTTAAATTTATTTTTAACTTTTTAAAAGGCAAAATGTTGATGAAAATTGATAGGAAATTCAAGAAAAAATCTCTAAAAAATTACGTATACAAGAGATTAAAAAAAGCAATGCTTAGATTTGTTTGTAATATAATTTTAGGTGATTAGAATTCAAAAGCAAGGACATATCTAAAAAATTAAGACGCCCGGAGCATTTTAAAATTTCCTTTTAAATTTTTAAATTTAAAAAAAATCTTAAAATATTGGAAATTTCTTTTAATGTGTTATATATATTTATGATGAATTGTATATATGGAAAAAAAAATTTATATCTCTATGATGAAAATTAAAAAAAAATAATAATAATAACATCCACCGTCCCCTTAATCGCTTTAAATATATATATTCGTTTTTCTTATGAGTTTGGTTTGTCTGTTCATGTGACCGTGCTCTAACTCGCGTAAATATACTCGAATTGCCATGTCAATGATTTATGTTATTGAGGTTTACCATGGCATGTTCGGTATTGAAAATTAAATGTGTAGCATTTACGGTTCATTTACAGGCACACGCAAAAGAATTCCGTTACATTTTAGTGTACTAATAGGAAAAATCGTTTGCAGCGTATTTAAATGATATTTCATTATTTTAAAAACATTTAAAATCTATATAACCAATAAAGCAAGAAATACCAACAAAGCAAGAAAAAGCAGCAAAAGTATTGGAGCATCTTTTGAAGATGTTCTACTGCTGAAAATCACATTTAATTTAAATTTAGAAGAATGCGTCGAAATTGTCAGCGTCAATCGTAAATAAAGTATACTTCGAGCAATACCTTTAAAACTTCAAGCAAAGAACTGTCGAAAAAAAAAAAAAAATTGTATAGGTATTTATAAATAAAGCGCAATTTCAATTTTACTACATAAAGGCCAAACAATCACGTCTGCAAAATATATCAGTAGCACAATAGGGAACTCCCTTGCCTCCATTTCAAAGTCTGATGCTTATCTTGAACCCTTTTTATCGTTGTGCAGTATAAACCCTGACACGAACGAAGTTCATACTTTTATTAAATGAAACTGCAGACTATTTTTTGTTACTGTCGCGGACAATTTCGATGTATCAGCAATTTTCTCTGTTGTCTGCGGCTACGAATCTACATGTACCGTTTTTATCATTCCTTCTGTTACTCTCTCAATATGGAGTTGTGATTGACAAAGCGGGCGTTCTGTTTCCCCGCTCATCATTTATTCAGTATATTTCATATTATGTTCTAATCAAGAATTATTAAAAACCTTCATTTCCGAGCATACTTGCTGGAGTCTTTCTCTACACAAGAATACACACTGTAGCAATTAATACTCTTTTTTTTTTATCTCATTAAAGTAGTCGTGCTCAGTGAATAACTATAGATATACTCGTGGTGGATCCAACGAACAAAAGGTAAGCAAATGTTTTCTTACCTATTTGCCATCAATATATATTTGAATAAAAGGGCTCCGTATATATCTCACGTACTGCGAACCGAGTGTAAAATGTATCATATAAAAAACAAAAAGAAAGATCACGTATAAATTTTAATACTAATACTTTTTTCGCATACAATAGTCCTTTTACTAAAACAGAACTTCAAAACTGCTTACGTACTACTCGTTTATCTGCTCCTGATAAAATCACTTATCTTATGCTTAAAAATCTTAGTCCACTTTCACTGACAAATCTTTTGAAATTATATAACAGAATCTGACAAGAACAAGTCTTCTTTTCTGCAAGGCAGAAGGCAGTTATTTGCAATATTTGCAGTTTGGCAGCCTTTGCAAAACCAAGTAAAATTGCTAGCATAGTTGCCATTCTCCCGATTTTTTTCATATCAATATTTTTATCTAAAAATATTTGATTTATTGAATCTTACAATTTGTGCAATTTAATAAAGCGAAAATTTTTGTAAGATTTTACTGGTGCTAAAAAACTCGGGAGGTTGGTAACTATGTAGCTAGTAATCTGAATAACTACAGGCCTATTGCACAGTCTAGCTGCTTTTGCAAACTTATTGAAAAAAAAATGGTCAATACCCGACTTGTATACATGCTGGAATCAAGTAAATATCTTGCTGCTTTTGAAAGTGGTTTTCGGCGTGGACGGTCTATTGTAGATAATTTATTTGACTTCGAAACACACATCTCCATAATGCTTTTTTTAAACGTAAAGATGTAGTTTCAACATTTTTTTTTTTATATTGAAAAGGACTATGATAAGACTTGGAGGTACGGAATCCTCCGTGATCTGCTCAATATAAACTTTAAGGGAAATCTCCTAATTTTTATTAAAAACTTTTTAGCTACCCGGGTTTTTCAGGTCCGTTTTGAGAATAGTTTGTCAGACTGATTTTTCCAAGAAGAAGGTGTCCCTCAAGGTAATGTCTTGAATGTGACTTTTTTTGCAATAAACATAAATGATATTTTGAATCAGCTTCCCCCTTCTGTGGATAGTAGCCTCTATGTTGATAACTTTAAGTTTTCATGCCAAAGACATGACACAAGGTCCGTTTTTTGAACACCATCTTTTTTTAAAGAAAAATTTTATTTTTAGATTTTGTAGAAACTAGCTTCGAAGCTCGTTTTAGCTGCAATAGTTGCAAATGCATACCATAATTTTAACCAAGTGGGAATCCTGCATGACAAGCGGATCATTGAACGCCAAATACAAATTTTTATTAATTCTTTTATCAGATAGACAAATCAAAATGGGTTTAAATTTCCCCCACCCCCCGACAAAACATTTTGTGTGCATTTTTGTAAACGAGGGAATCTCCGTCCTGAACCTGAAATTTTTATCAACGAGACCAAAATTGCTGGTGTTGACAGTGTCCGTTTTTTAGGCATTTATTTTGACCAGAAACTAACTTTCAAACCTCATATTTTATACTTTCGTACCAAATGCGAAAAGTAGTTGAATTTTTTAAAGATTTTATCAAATACCAGTTGGGAAGCTGACCGAACATCTCTTTTAAGAATTTGCCGCTCTGGAAAACGTTCAAAACTTGACTATGGCTGTCCAGTTTATCGATCAGCTCGTAAAACTTTTTTAAAGAAGCTCGATATTATGCACCACAGTGCACTTCGCATCTGTTCTGGAGCGTTTAGGACCTCCCCAGTTCAAAGTTTATATGTCGATTGCTTTGAAACTTCGTTAAATAATACTCGCCAAAAGCTTTCTCTTGAAATGTATTATCATATTCTTTCACATTCTGATCACCCCTTCCTAATCACTTACTAAACACCGGCAATGATACGTTGTATCAGCATAGTCCATCTTGCATTCGATCATTTGGTTTGAGAGAAATAATCCATGGATCCTCGCTTGAAAGTATTAAAATAAAATCTTGCCCTCAATACTACTGACCACCCTGGATTACATCAAATGTTACCTGCCTCAATCCTTTTGGTAACTTTAATAGAAATAATGCAAAATCTGTTATGTTTCAGCAGATTTTTGCTTCTCATAGAGATAGCTATGCTGATTATGTTAAGGTGTATACCGATGGCTCAAAATCTCAAAATTCTGTTGGATGTGCTTTTGTTGACAATCATAATACTAAAATAAAATGTTCTTTTCGTTTACCATCATTCATCTCTGTGTTCATAGCTCATTGCCATTGAAAAGTAAATCAGCTAGATATCTCATCAACAACATCATCGATCTTTTATTATTTATACAGATTCTAAAAAGTTATTTTGAACATTGCAATCTTGTACAAAGGAAAATTCCTACATTTCATCAGTCCTGGATCTTCAAAATAAACTGAGAAATAGTAGGTTTAATATACAATTTTGTTGGGTACCAGGACACATGGTGAATACATGGCAATGAAAAAACAGATGTAGCAGCCAGGCAAGCATCAACTGTTATTTACTGTACGGCACCCCTCTCTGACATAAAAATGAAGTAAGAAATGTAATTTTAAATAAATAGAAAAAATCTTGGGATACAGAACTTTACAATAAGCTGCACTCAGTAAAATCAATAATAACCATTTAGTCTTCCAATTTATAAAGGAAGGAGGATGTACTCCTGACCCATCTGAGTATAGGTCACTCAAGAATTACCCATAAACATATTTTTTTCGGGATTCAGCTCCCTTTTGCCCACATTGTTATTTTACAGAACTTACCATTACTACATTTTAACGGATTGCCCTGAACTGAGACATTTGTACAGGAATTACTTCAAACTGCGATCACCTAAGTTAATCAACCTCATTGGTGAAAATCCCAATCAGAATGTTTTCATGTTTTTAAAACAGGCGTTATTTTCATAGGCGTAACTAGAGGGGGGGCCGGGTGGGCCGTGCCCACCCCAGGTAGTTCCAGTGCCCACCCCAGAATTTCAAGTTCACGTGAAAATTTTATGACTGCGATATGGTCAAAATTTTAATTTTCAAATATTTGAATGATTGTACCAATAAATTATACTATATATTTCTGATTTGAGAACTAATGTAACGAAAACGGCGCGCACGCATATATAAGAGTGTATGTGAGTTATAAAAGAAGCAACAGACAAAGAAAATTCTATTAGTCTTCTACATTCTTTGCAACAGTTATGTGACCCGGAGTCTATAGGGTTCCAAAAGAAGCAACAGACAAAGAAAATTCTATTAGTCTTCTACATTCTTTGCAACAGTTATGTGACCCGGAGTCTATAGGGTTCCAAAAGGAACAAAATGAAATATTATCTGAAAGCTCTAAATCTGAACGAGAGTTTTCTTTTTTGTCACGAGGTGATGGGGAAAAAATCAGTTCCAGATGTCCAGTTCCGTATTCTTTCGACTAAAGTCAAAAAATATCATCTGCTGTGGTGAGAGAAGGGGATAGTGTGTGTGTGTGGGGGGGGGGGACACAGGTGCCCGAGGGGTTTTTTCTTACAAAATAATGACCAATTTAAAAAACAGGATGTAATTGACAAATTACTGATCAATTAATTGTATGAGTGATGAGACACGGCAAAAGTCGTAAATGAGAACATCATTGCAGGGGGCTTTACTTTGAGGGTTAAGGTAGGGCGAATTTTTTGCAATTTGCCTACAGCTGTAAGCGTGTGGGGTTATTTCCCTTTTCCAAGTTTGCATGCGTAATTATCAGTGCGCAAATAAATTCTGTAGTTTTGGAAATTTTTGTTTGCATTGCTGCATGCTTGCTTCATGGATCGAGGCTCTTTGGTTCATGTTTCTGAATGTACTTTTGTGAGTAAAATTTTCCTAATCAATCTTTGATATTCTGAATAAATAGAAGGGCTTAGTGAAATAAGATGTTACGTAACAAAAATAAAATTCTGAGACAATTTAAATGAAAGCTTTTATTTGCAATTTTTATTTTATTTTTGTTCTTGTACCTTGTATTTAGTAAGTTAACGAGTAGTACTAAGCTCTCTCAGAAAAACTTAGCAACATTTAATTTTCTAATATAAAAATTATTAATAATATTCAAGTTATTTTTATTAAAATATTAACTTTTAATAAATAATATATCAGATTTTAAAGATTAATTAAAATATTGGTATTTTACCTTTACCATATGACAGATTGTCTTATAACACCCTCATCGAAAAATAAACTGTATTTTGAGAAAATGTAACATAACAGGTTCTTGCTCGAACCTCTTTAATTAATGTCATTTATTATTAAATAAATAAATAAATAAATAATTGGTAAAGACAGAAATTTATTTTTGAAATTGTCAAATTTAACCTAAAAAAAATACTTGAAATTTAAATTGCTGTAGTAGTTGTGATTGCGAAAAGAGTCGAGATGTTAATGACGAATATTTACACAGCATATCGAGTTAAATTGTCATAGAATCTTTCATTGGTAAGTAGAATTTCAATTCATCAACACTAGCAATCAGGACCCGCTTAAAACATAAAAGTAGGGGAAGCCCGACGTTACTCAATTGCTTTGTTATTTACTGAATCCATTTTTGGTATGCTGGAACAATTTGAAATTTTACCATCAAAATTTCGAGTAAACAACAATTTAGAAAGAGCGAGCTTCTTAGATAAAAATTTCGTAAGGAAAAAATGCATTTTTTACCCTAAATGATTTTTTTTTTTTTTTTTTTTTTTTGTAAAAAGTTATCCTGAAAAGTAAATTTGGGGGCTCCTTTGTATTTGTTTGTGTAAGCACGGGCTTCCCGGGCCTATTCGGTAAACAGGCCCTGCTAGCAATTCAAATACCAATCTGGTGAAATACAAATAATTTTTCAAGCGATTTTGAGTGTGGGACGGACCTATTTCTTCAGTTTTAATATCTTGTGCAGATTAAAACAAATTCACTGCACCCGACCTGGTTTATCAACTATCTTCGATGGGATGAAATTACTCAATGTATGAACGCATATTTTGCTTGCAAGTTTTAGTGGATTTTAAAATAATCCGTATTCGGGCTATTTGGTGATACTATAGAATATTCGGTCAAACTGAAGATATTGTAACAATATTTTCAACAGACTTATTTTGCTTTCTGTGAAATATGATAGCATTACAAGAAATGCTGGAAATTGCCAAATTTCATATCAAAACTGTAAGCTAGACATTTCATTGTTCAAAATGCCAGTTAACACAACATAAATTGAGTCCTAACCGACATTCAGTCACTTCCAATCATTTCATATTTCATAAAAAGCTTGTTAACATAACGTTAACCTATCTTCATTATTGTTAAAGTTATGAACGAAAATTCGGGTTCAGTTTGTAGTGGGTAATTTGTATTTTCTTTCACTTTACTGTATTTTAATAGAATAAGTGGATTGTGATGCTGTTTTACTGTAGAAAAGGTATTTGTCTTGACCGCCATATCTCTTCTGAAAGTTTCTTTCAAAATTTTAGGAAAATACTGTATATTTGCTACTTCTAAAAATGATCGCCCGCTGTGGTGCATTTAAAAATTTCATTGATAAATCAAAATGAGCAATAAGTTTTTTTGCCGAGTTGCCAATTGAATAGAATTTTTTTTCCTCACTGACTTATTGTTTCTTTCTGACTAATAACACTATATAACGGTAAAATTTTCCTCTTATGTACTTAAAAATTTCTTTTCAATTTTGGAGTACTTATTTTAAAATATAAGGAATTCTTATAAATTTATTTTAATTTAGAGTTGGAATTATGGAATTTAACGTTTCATTAATTAAAATTTTTTAAGACCATCCTCCTCTTAAAAAAATAACGCAAAGCTTTTTTTTATTTTTTTGTGTAAAGTTTACTTGTAAAATAACTCATTGTTGTACTCATTCCTCAAACACAAGCATTTGTGTTAAATATGGTGTACAATTTACTTTAAAGTTTATTTTTTAATGCTTTTAAATCTTAAAATACAGGAATATTAGGCCTAGTCGAATATTCGCTATTGGATCAAAATCACTAATCGATGCATCTCTATAAGTACCTTTAAATGTGATAGAAATAATTTTGAAGAATACTTTTGTTTTCCCATGGAAAAAAGGCAAAACTTAAGCTTTTTTATTTATTTATTTTGGGCAAAAATTATTTTAGGTAAAAATGTTTTCCATATGAGTTCTCTTTAATTAAATCTCTTTCTGCTGAATTCTGATGGAGCTAATCAAATTTAAAATCAATCCACTACCTAAGAAATCATCGTAGTTTTACAATTATAATGTACTATTAAAATTTAAGAACATATATATTTTTAAAAACTTTAAAATACTTCAGATTTCTTTTTTCTTTTTTTTTTTTCAAGATTTTATACGCTATTTTATGTGATATGTTAACTTTTGAAAGGACTATAACTTATACAGTATCGAATTGAAAAATTGTGTTCTTATAAACATATTTTGAACATGTTAAAAATTGAAGATTTTACGCAATAAAACAGTGGAGTATCGACTGAATTTGAAATAAAAAATGGATCGTTTTCAATACCGGTTTCAAAAAAAAAAAAAAAAAAAAAAAACTGCAAATACATAAGAAAAAGTAAAATGCGGTCTATGTAGAGATTTACATCAACTATCCAATGCAAAAATAAAATAGAAAATCATTTTAAAAATATGAAAATGCAAACGAAATATTGGATGTTTTCGCGTAAGTGAAGAATCCCCCCCCCCTCCTATCCCCTTAAGAGCTCAATCATACATCCTCCTTTTTCATTTAAAATAAACGATTTATGTGAATACTGTAAATTAAAGGCGAGGCAAATTGAAGTCATATTTTAATTTTTCTTGTCAGAATCTCAGGCTGACGTATCATTTTTACTGCAGTTAAAGGAAACATTAATTGTCTTTTGCTTATTTAAATGTATTCGTCCCTCAAAATAAAAACTAATCTTTTCCTTCCACTCCTCAAAATATTCTTTTTCACATTTTAGAATTTTTAAACAAATTTAGAGTTTACATTAATGATTTCAAGAAAAATTTTCTCTAATTTTTCCGTTTATTCATTCTTTAGATTCAGTTTACTTTACCTGCATAAAATTACAGTGATCGGAAAACTTCTACATTTTAGACAGGTTTCAGTTGTATACATTTTTCAGACATGTATAAATTATATCTATATGGTATTCGTTATATCGTAACCACGAAATTTTTCTCAAGACAGAGTTTTCTGTAATTGACATAGAGTGAAGTATTTCAACATTTTGCTGTTGGAGAAGTGGAATTCGGTAAGAATCAAAACATTCATTTTTTTTACATGAATTTTAGAGAAGTGATAGTTTAAGTGCTGTGTTTAAAACCGGGACATTAAAGAGATGTATTGGGACAGCCGGGAATTATGCCTAAAATTGGGTCTCTCTCGGAACTTATAGTCATCTTAAAAATTTCAATGTCACAATGAATATATGGGCTTTGAATATATCACTGCCGACTTATATAGGCCCGTGGGGCTTTAGCGTCGAGCCCGCCCAATAATTTGCTCCCCTGACCCACCTAATTTCCCTTGTTTTATTTCACTACGTGTTTATTTAAATTTTTAAATCTCGGAAACAAAATTTCATTTTCTATTTGTTGGACAAGGCTGCAGTTCGCAGCCTTGTACAACAAATAAGAGTGAAATATGCCAGCCCAGGACATCGTCGGATAGCTGAGTAGGGAGAATGTTGGTACGGCAAACCAACGTACCCAGGTTCGAGTCCTGGTCCCGGCATATTTTCGCTCTGTTGGAAAAAATCTCAACTATGATACTCCAACCATTGAATATAATTTACTTTGTTGAATATAATTTCCTCTGTTCATTATGAAAATTTCATTTTGTTGACGTTGAAAAATAGCATTGACATCCGTAACAGAGACATCTAGAGCACTAAATGTTCTTCAGTACACATATAATTATTAAATTTCTCTCAACAGTTCAATTTCCTATATACTTGATCAGCAGTATTGTTGTCGTATGTAAACCAAAAGGTAAATGCTAGAATCATGTGAACTTTAATGACTATGCTATAGATTTGTTTGAGAAAGAGAATGTATACGAATCATTTAAAACAAAAAAATGCCTGACGGCTCAGCCTACAGGCACAGGTAGATTTCGAAGACGCAGACCGTGGAGCGCCTGTTTGTCGAGAATTGCGGAAGAAATGACCTTTTTACGATGATGCGACAGTTGGAACCGCCTACTTCGAAACCTAACTTGTTTGCAGGCGGAGCCGGCAGGTATTTTTTTTTTTTTTTTTGCTATAACGGTTGGTCCTATAAAAAACTTGTCAATATAAAAGTTTTAGATAATATTAAGAGGATTTATAATAAATTTAAGCGGATTTGAAATCTTGGGAATTAACGAAGTTATGAATTTTTTTTCTTCTAAACCCCCCTCCCCCCCTTAAGGCAATTTTTAATTATATCAAAAATCTGTCATACATAAATTTTCGGCCCTTCTCCTAGAAGTAATAATAACTTCAAACGGATTCGATACGTATCATAATTAAGAAATTATGGGTTTTTTCTGTTTTCACAAAAAGCTCCGACCCCATCGCCCCCGTTGGTTCGATTTTGCCCATTAACGAACTTGACTGAGATTTTATGCTCCTTGATTTTATGTATCAGTTTCGAAAAGATGCGGAAGTTGGAACCGCCTACTTCGAAAAATAACTTGTTTGCAGGCGAAGCCGGCAGGGATTTTTTTTTTTTTTTTTTTTTTTTTTTTTTTTGCTATAACGGTTGGTCCTATAAAAAACTTGTCAATATAAAAGTTTTAGATAATATTAAGAGAATTAATAATAAATTCACGCGGATTTGATATCTTGTGAATTGACGAAGCTATGATTTTTTTTTCTTCTAAAACCCCCTTTTCCCCCCTTCTTGGGGCCATTTTTAATTATATCAAAAATCTGTCATATATAAATTTTCGGCCCTTTTCCTAGAAGTAATAATAACTTTAAACGGATTCGATACGGATAATAATTAAGAAATTATGGGGTTTTTTCTGTTTTCACAAAAAGCCCCCCATCCCCCCCCCCTCCCCTTGGTTTGATTTTGCCTATTAACGAGCTTGACTGAGATTTTATGCCCCTTGATTTTATGTATCAGTTTGGAAGAGATTTATGCAGAATTTTTCCAGTTATCGTGTCCATAAAAAAGTGACATAAATAGATAGATAGATAGATAAAGTTTTGAACTGGGTTTTGGGTTCTGGGAGTCATGATCGGCGTAGATCTGCAAAAATTTTTCAAAATTTCCAACTTAGATGAGAATGTAATAGGTAGTATTTCTTACGAAATCTACCTAAAAGATTCTAAAATGTATACGGCGAGTAACTTCGTATGCCCTCCACTATACCCCTTTTGATCAGTGAGTATAAATCAGTGAGTGAACATTATCTATATTTTAGCGTCCCAATCCTGATAATTATAAAGCTCATAAATGACTGAAATGCTTTGCTTCTTGTGTTTTTAATTTGTATTGATATTTATGATATTACAGTAAATATTAACTTTATTATGCAAAAGAATTCACGGATAACATAAGCAAATAATAAAACGTGCCGGGCTATTTTGCTTAAAAAATTTGGGCCCATACAATATATTTCAAAAGTTGGCTCCATTGATCAATGGCATTCCTAACTAATAACCTTGATAATAAGTTGTTTCTAATTTTAAGTCAAAATTTTCATTAAATTAACGAGTTTGGTCTCAATGCAGTTTTTTTTTTTAATATTCTTGCACTCATCAGTGGCGCAGCCAGAATTCGGCTCTATGGGGAGGAGAGGTTGAATTGTTGATAATAGTGGTCGCTGGTTACTTGAATCACCGGCTAATCGAATCAGTTTTGCTAATGAAGTGATAATCATTTTTTTCCCTCGGAGAGTAGAATCAGTAGTTACGTTGACTATAATTCATTTCAGCAACGTTTACGATATAAGAGTTAGAAAACATAAAATGCACCAATGAAATAACAAAAAACTGCTAGATTAATATAGTGTTTGAAAAATGAGGAGGCAAACTTAAGAAATGGAAGGGTTAATAGTACAGCAAACAATTTTTTGTACAGAAAATCAGGAATCGGTTTTTAAATCAGAAATACATAGGATTTCATTCAAGACAATCCCGAATTCTTGTTCTTAACTTTAGTAATAATAAAGCAATTTTAGCAAAATTTTCAATAGACCTACTTTGCTTTTTGTCAGATGTAAAATAACACGAGAAGAGGTAGAATTTATTATAATCCGCGTCCAAACAATGCCAAATTAAGTATTCCCTATTTTAGGATGTAGTTGACATTAAATGCGGTATCGATGACAGAATTACTGTGCACTTCCAGCACTTTATTTGACATCTAATTTCGTATACAGTATATTGAAATTTCGTAGTAATTTCGAGTAATTTCGTTAAAATATCTTCATTATTATTAAAGTTCTCTAAAAATACTTGGGTTCGACTGGACTTCCTATATCCTATATTTTTCACTGAATAAATGGATCGCGAAATGGTTTCCTATACAAATATCTTTATTTGTAGTGTGCTCTACCCCCTTTTACAGATTGTTCTACTTTTTTTTTAAACACATTTCTTATGTGTTAAGTACGTGTGCTTTCTAAATATTATTTGTTTTTAACCTTTTTCATGATGTTGGAGAATATTTATCTATTAAAACACACATAAATAACGCCTGCATTCAAGTCTAAACGTACATACACATACAAACTATAAATACAATAAACCCAACAAGTGTGAAAAATTAGCCAGAGACAGGAATCCAACCTGGGATCACAACATACAAGACTAATGCTCTAACCACTGAGCTACCCCGGTCTGCAATTTCAGAGCCAATTATTGCCGAACTAGGTAGAGAAATTTCAGACCCAGTTATTGGCCGGGGTAGCTCAGTGGTTAGAGCATCGGCCTTGTATGCTGTAGTCCCAGGTTCGATTCTTGGCTCTGGCTAATTTTTCACACTTGTTGGGTTTATTGTATTTATAGTTTGTATAGTTTGATATGTTTGTATGTGTGTATAATATTTGTGTGTAGGAATATTTATCTATATTTAGTTTTCTGTTAGAAACACTTATCCAGAATGAAAGATAGGTTGTACCTGCCTTCGGGCGTGGAAAAAAAAGGAAAAGACATTACAATAACATTTTTGAAAAAAGAGGGAACTTTTTAACTTTCTCTGCCCCTCCCTGAAAGTAGGGGCGAAAGGATCTACTTATATATACTTTTATTTAAATGAAATACATTATAGCTGAAACTCTAAAAGATATTCCAGTTTTTACTTCTTATCTAATTTAAGCACGACTGTAATTTTGTCCACATGAAAAACAATATGTCGCAATTTTGATGATATAGAGGCAGCATTATTTAAGATGTAATAAATGTAGATCAATGTATAACTAATTTATTACTTATTAATTTCAGTTAATGCATAATTAGCATAAGTTTGTGTGTAATTATAGTAAATTTTATAAATTCTATGAAAATGTTTCATATTTAACGTTTTTCTTTTGAAAACCTTGCTCATAGGCATGTATCTGTAAGTCAGTCAAAGTCAATAAAATTGCAATCAGTGCTTCTTTCCTCCGCGGAATGCGTGGCAATGCCTCCCCGAGAGTAAAACCGCCTGAAGAACATTTCGAGCTACCTTACTAGCTAATGAACTTCACTCTTTAAATATATAGTCCCCCCTCCCCCAGGAACAAATTGTTCGAATGAAACACTACAATAATCTGTTCAATCAAAAACACATTTTACATTTATATCTTCATAGCACATTTTCTTAATTCTTACTTTGTCAAAGATTTTTACCTGCATACTCACATACCTTGGTCTTAGAAATAACTGAGAGCAAAAACACATAACAAGATGCACATGCAGAGGTCTGTTTGGGCCCGGTCCTGGCCCGAAACCGGACCAACCCACGGGCCAGTCTCCGGCCTATTTTCATTCGTGGCAATCGGACTGCTCTGGCTTCCTTTTTTCCAGGCTGGGCTGAAACTGGAATTCATTCTTCCTAAAGGTCTAGACGAGTTGAAATTTTCGGGTCCTGTTTTTATCAAGCCCATATGAAAATAATTGGCCCTGCCAACCCTGACCTGACCCATGCAAAAATCAGTAAAATTTCGATCGGCCCAACAATTTTTGCAAAAAAGGCATATATTTTTAAATCGTCATTGTTCTAGAATTAAATTTTTCGATTTATTCTTTTTAAAGAATAGTTCATTTTCTAGGCAATAAAATGAAAGTACAATAAAGCGTGTGAAAAAGAACCTGCCCATGACAGAATCCTGTTTCAAACGGAAAAATGTATTTATCCATGCAAAATGAACATAATAATATGTGAGAAAATAATGTAATATATTTACAACCGACAGTGTATATGCTAAGAAGGTAACTTTCCTATAACGGATATTTCTGTTCTCTTATGCAATTCCGTCTTAGAAATTTTTACGATACTATAAGAATTTTCAGGTTTTTAAGTCTCCAAGCCATGGAATATGGATTAAAGTTATTAATAACAACTGAGTCTTTTGCATACAAATCGAGATCCAGTAACAAAATAAATATCTCAGCACAGCGTTTTTTTAAAAACGAAGAATACAACAACATAAAAAGAAAAACTAAAATAAATATTTTTGTCAGAACTCCTCGTAGAAGACAATTTTTAACCATACCAATGTAAAAATATGTTTTTTGTTGAAATTCAGGCGAGCTGGGAAGGGATAATTATGTTTTTGTATGAACCGGGTCGGGCTGGGCTCGGGCCGAGATTCTAGCTTTTATACTGGGTTGAGCCAATAAACTATGTGCATGGACCGGACCGAATTCGAGTCTAACTTTTAGCTTTTTTTTTTTTTTGCCAGGCCGGCCTAATATACACACATATATTTTTTACGATCCGGATCGAACCTTTAACTTTTATACCCGGCTGAGGGGCAAAAAGTTTTCTACAAGTCGGGTCGCACTCGAACCTAGAAATTACTCTGGTGCAGACCTTAACAGAAAGTCTGAAACTGAGAAAGACCTATAAACATATAATTTATGTTTTTTTTTTTTTTTCTAGAAATTGATGTCCATTATCCTTTTGAACATGGAGCAAAGACAGAAATTCAATTTAAAAACTATCCACTGTATAATACTCAAAGCGTATGACGGCCGAAATGATCATTCTACTCTAAGATGTCCCAAAAATGTAATTGCTACCCTTTTTCAAAACAAATGACAGTTTTCACTTAACCAGTGCATCTAAGATCTAATATACGGTTCCACAGTTTAAATATAATATTCGCGGTCTAATTGAATCACTTTGTTGAACATAATTTGATTCAACAAAGCTGCGAATTTCAAATAAACTAAAAAAACTTAATATTAACTTTAGTTTCGATTCCTAAAAGTGTCTAATTTGCTTAACTACTGATTCATATAAGCGGCAATTATAATATTTTTTTTTTTTTTTTGCTCTGGGAGGAGTTTTACCCCTTAGCCCCCCCCCCCCCCCCTTGGGCTGTGCCACTGGACGCGTACACACATACAAAGGACTTATGAAGTTGGGGGCCTGTGCCCACCCCACAAAATAGCTCTAGTTACGCCTATGGTTATTTTATTATCATATGTAGCATTTTTTCGCATCTCACATTTACCATCATTTTTTTTTTTTAGTATTGTTTCTAACTTACCTTTTAATGCCTTGTAGTTTTGCTATTATTAATCTTCATAGATACCCCATCCAGATAAGTTTGTTTATCATGTTTTTGTATATCATCTTTGTATGTTCGTTAACTAATATGTATATACGCTAGCTGCCTTTTCTTTATTTTACATCTTTACTTATTTATTTTTTAAATTTTTGTTTCGTTCAGCATGTCCAAATATGGAATTTGTGCCAATAAAACCAACCAACCGACCAAAAATTTTAGCCAAGATCGTTTTTCTTTCTTTTCTGATCTTTCTTTAACGTTCTTTATTGCAGACAAGTTTACACAAATAGGATTTTGAATTAGAATAAATACTTATATGTTTTTCTGTTTTGAAGTATTTAGAAACAGTTTTAGTAAATAAACAAAATATATAATTAATTAATGGTTTTTAAAAGTTCCATTTTTAAACGTAAGTCTAGAATCTTCTAGTGGGACGTTAACTTGCCGGGCACAGCAATTCAAAACATGCGAAACAGATTATATAAAACTTTAAAAAATACGTTTTCTTATAAACATTGGAAATTTTTTTTAACACTCACACCACAAAAGTTTAATAATATATTTTTATATATAATATAACTTAAAACCCTTCCTATAAAGTAAGTGTTCACTTTATTACTTCTATAAATAACATGTGAGCATATTTCAGGTAACGCTTCACGTATCAAATAAAGGCAAGTTGAAATAAACATATTATTATTTCCCAGGTTCACACAATGATGTGCCCCCAAAACATATTTGTCATAACCAGAGCTTGGCAAATGCTGTCAGTACTCTCGACAAAGTTATTTACTTCCCTTTTTTTTTATACAAAAATTCATTTAAGAAATTAGCACAAAAGGCATTTTTTTCTCTCCCTCATCCCTACACGTGCGCGCAAAACTCTTCTAAATGATTTTATTTACACAATTTGTGTAAATAAAATCATTTAGAAGAGTTTTGTGTATTACTTATAAGATTGTAATAGAGAAATAGTACTCTAAAAAATAAATTTAAAAAATTTACCGTTTTAAGAAACTTAATTTTTTAATGCTGTATTTTTAACATCCGATTTGCATTAGCCATTGTCGGAAAATTGACAATTATTAACTTTACAACGTGCTGCAGGAAAATCTTTCGGCATTCATTAAAACAATATCATTTTTTCGGAAATTTAAATATATCTGTAAAGATGTCATTGTTAATCGATCTTGTTACCAATTTAGCGTGGTTTTTTATTCAAAATATTTATCAAAATCACGAACAATATTTTTCGGTTTATTTAATGACAGACATTTCGCGATTAAATGAGGCAAAAATTACTACTAAAGATTCTCGCAAATGCTTTGAATAAATAATAGCGCTAAATTAATGAGAATGTATATTTCAACAAGGTGTTAAACACGGTATCTAGAATTCACGGTAGGGACAACACGCAGGTTCCTTCTCCGTGATGACGTAAGCTGGACACCAAGATTCTTCTCCCGAGCTGCTTAATGTTTACTATTTATACTGCATCGCGCTGGTGTCCAGGTGACGTTAGAAGAGGGAATTTTCTGCTGCGCACATTTTCGTGGTCCCCAGTGGCGCACCCAGGATTTCGCTTTGGGGGGGGCTAATGCATTTTAGAGGTCTGCACATACCCGGCTCGGCCTGTATCCGGCAAAATGAAGGTAAACTTTAATACAGGCCGGGTCGCCAAAATTAGACGATTTTTGATAGGTCGTGCCGGGCCGACTGACAAAATAAACGGGCTAACAAAAAAATTTAATGGGGCCGGGTACGGGCCTCGGACCCGTGATGACTTGTAGATTTTTACTTGTTGAAACTTCAGTTGTTTTCATGCATCGTCAGAATCAGAATATTTGAAAGATATACGTTTAACACTCTTTTTTTCGTCTTTGAATAAAAATCAGTTCATCACTGTCACTATCACTACCAATTTAAAAATTAATTTTACGTTTAATCGGCCGATATAAAAATTTAAACGAAGCCGGTAAAATGTGATGATAACGTTCGCGAGAATAAGTATAAATCTGCTTCATGAAGTGCCACTAGTTTAGCAACATCACCAATACAGTAATATAACATGTCAAGCGTAGAGATTGACATCGGATGTTTACATCGTGTCTGAGTCCAAGTTTTATTGTTTTAGTAGACTCAGGCCGAGCCGAGATCAGGTTTAAATTCTTTTATATACAGTCGAGCCGGGTCGGAACTGGACTTAATTGTGCCCAGTTTGTTTTGTCAAAATAGTAATAGAAATAATAAGTTGCTGTTAACGGATTCAGTGAAAATATGCCTTAAGTGATTCTCAAATTCCCAATTTAACAACATAAAACTCTCCGAAACATTTTTTGACTTTCATTTTTAACTGTAAAGGCATACAATTGACAGGTCTGACTTTTGAAGCGATTTGGAATCGAGTACTGTTTTCCATTTTTTGATAAATAAATAACCTATTGAGATATAAGTATTCCTTTCTTGTGACGATAGGTTTTTCTTCTTTACCGTGCTATCGCGTCCGGAAATTTAATTCGAAACGCCAAATGATAGTATTTTCTGAAAGATTTTTTGCATTTATCAGAAAAAGGAAAAGGCTATTCGATTGCATAGTTTCTGAATAAGAACACCTGTCAATTTTATGCATTCCTGAAGAAAATTGATTTCATAAATGTGTCAGAAAATAGCGCCATTCGATTTGAGAAGAGCCTCAATAAATTACGAAGAAATATTTTCAAAAATCTACTTTTTAATACAGCTTAAAAGTTATGATTTTTTAACCCTCTTTTTCTCTTTTATTCTAAACTACATTAATTCTTAGATT
Organism: Maratus michaelseni; assembly: GCA_963931845.1. Classification (NCBI taxonomy): domain Eukaryota; kingdom Metazoa; phylum Arthropoda; class Arachnida; order Araneae; family Salticidae; genus Maratus; species Maratus michaelseni. Next base: position 127,597,892 of record OZ007597.1, read on the forward strand.
GAATCTTTATTTGAAGGCTGAAAAATCGGAGTAATCATTAATGTTGCTATTCTGTTTTTTCTGTCTTATAAACAGTTAATAAGTTGAAATATATTGTAAAATTTCTCCAAAAATATGTATGCAATATTCTTTAAAAGAATCTTAATTTTATGTTGAGTAAAATCGAATTTTTTTAAATACAAATTGAGCAGACTGGATAGGCCATGATTTAACTGATTTTTGTTACTTGCCGGACCAAACTTTTAACTTTTTCAACGGGCAAGATAGATTTCGTTCGGGCCTGGCCTCGAAATTCTGGCCTGTACAGACCTCTAGTGCATTTGCATGACACTCACGAGTCAGTGATCAAGTACCAACAATCTTTTCGTTTGTACCTCATTTGTACTAGAGTAATAAAAGATTTTTAGTGTAGGGCTGCCATTTCTCCAGCCCCCCCCCCCCCCACTTCAATGTTTTACAAAATGGCTAGGGCCAATCGTTTATACCTCGTTTGTACCAACAATCTTTTCGTTTGCACCTCATTTGTACTAGAGTAATAAAAAGATTTTAGTGTGGGGCTGCCATTTCTCCAGCCCCCCCCCCCCCCCCACTTCAATGTTTTACAAAATGGATAGGGACAATCGTTTATACCTCGTTTGTACCAGCAATCTTTTCGTTTGCACCTCATTTGTACTAGGTTAATAAAAGGTTTTTATTAGGGGAGGGCTGGAGAAAAGGCAGCTCCCCAACTCAATGTTTTATGAAATGGATAGTGCAAATCGTGTATACCTCGTTTTTTCCTCATTTATGCTTGTGTAATAAAAAGATTTTAGTGTGGGGGCTGCCATTTCTCCAGCCCCCCCCCCCCCCCACTTCAATGGATAGGGCCAATCGTTTATACCTCGTTTGCACCAATAATTTTTTCGTTTGCACCTCATTTGTACCAGAGTAATAAAAAGATTTTAGTGTGGGTCTGCCATTTCTCCAGCCCCCCCCCCCCCCCCCACTTCAATGTTTTACAAAATGGATAGGGACAATCGTTTATACCAGCAATCTTTTCGTTTGCACCTCATTTGTACTAGAGTAATAAAAAGATTTTAGTGTGGGGCTGCCATTTCTCCACCCCCCCCCCCTCCCACTTCAATGTTTTACAAAATGGATAGTGTCAAACGTTTATACCTCGTTTGTACCCGTTTGTATCAACAATCACTTCGTTTGTACCTCATTTGTACTAGGGTAATAAAAGGTTTTTAGTAGGGGAGGGGTGGAGAAAAGGCAGCTCCCTAACTCAATGTTTTACGAAATGGATAGTGCAAATCGTGTGTACCTCGTTTGTACCTCATTTGTACTAGAGTAATAAAAAGATTTTAGTGTGGGGCTGCCATTTCTCCAGCCTCCCCCCCACACCCACTTCAATGTTTTACAAAATGAATAGGGCCAATCGTTTATACCTCGTTTGCACCAACAATCTTTTCGTTTGCACCTCATTTGTACTAGAGTAATAAAAGGTTTTTAGAGTGGGGCTGCCATTTCTCCTGCACCCCACTTCAATGTTTTGCAAAATGGATAGTGCCAATCGTTTATCAACCTTAAATGGGTCGTATTGTCCAATACAAAGATGTACAACATAGAGAAATACCACCCTCGTTTGGAGTTGAATCCGCTTGACCCTGCTAAGAATAATGGATGATGAATGTGCACTCAAAACTGAGAGAATCGGAGTACCGCTATAAGTCTTTACGCTTAACGTATGTCGAAAACGGCAGAAAAATTTGAGAATAAATATGAAATGAGATACAAAAGTTTTAAACATTTTCTAAAAACCTTAAAAAAAAAAAAAAAAAAAAAACTTTTTATAATTTTATAGAAAATTTTATACAGTTACTTCATTATTAAGTTTCAGGGTCTGGGGGGGGCTTCAGCCCCCTTAGCCCCCCCCGTGGGTGCGCCAATGGTGGTCCCTACCATGTATTCTAGATACCGTGGTGTTAATAATAGCGACCACTGACGCACTTCACGTGATTTGGATATTTGCATCTCCACCTACGAACGCATCCTTTCCATTTTATATGTTACATTATATCTCAAAAGTACAGACAATATGTGTATTTATACAATCAATGTGAAGTGCATGTAACTACATAGATTAGAGACAGTAGCATTTATATGTATATCCATGTGTAATGTAAACATCAACGAAAAATCGTCTATCTAGAGACTATGAAACACTTTCCAACAAATTCAGAATACTGTGACAAAACTTCCCCATATAATAATGTGAAAAATGATGTGTATCTAAACAAAGTCAAGGTCAAAGCGTGCGGGGAGACCTACCTTTCGGCTTTAGCTCAACCAGCCCCGCCCATGTGAATCCAAACAATATGGAAAATACATAACACATTTGAAAACTCAATTTCATTAATTACTTTTAATAGTCGTAAAAATACCCGAATTCCTTTGTGCAGCCCTGCACATGATCTATAGATTTTTATATATACTACGAAGTATGCTAAAATTTATTTCAGCAAGGAAACATATAGCACAGTTGAAAATTCCTTTTCAGCAATTTCCGTCAATAACTGAAATGTACTCGATATATTTTGTAAAGCTCTGTATATGATGTATGGAATCTATACACAACAAGTAATATGAAAAAAATAGTTATATTTAAAATTGCATACCACAATTTAAAACGCGCGTCTAACAATTGTTATTCATAGATAGTATCATAATAATATCCTTTTGAGGGTCCCTGTAAATGAACAATTAATGCTATGCTCACCTATTCTTAAGTAAGCTTCTTGTAGTGCATATTGGTAATATATATAATTTCCAGTAAGTTTCAATTTATACATGGTCGTTAAAATACACCGAAAATGATTTTACCTCATAGATCGTAATGCAACGGAATTCTTTTGAATGTCCCTGTAAAAGAACTATTATTGCCACACACTTCATTTTCGAAACTGAACATGCCATACTAAACATCAGTATCATTTATCAATTGCATAGCAATCTGAGTACATTAACGTGAATTAGGGAACGGACAGACAGACAGTAAACACTTTTCAGCTATGTTGGAAACTTAACAAAAGTAAAAAATCCATAAAATAAAATCTATATTATAAAGAACAAACGTGTCCGTGCGTAACGCTAACGTCATTTTGCGAATGCCAACAATTGATGACGAAATTTCGGTTGTGAGATTTTTAAAAATTTCTAAACTCACATTTTTAATTTTTGCACCATTATAGAGCGAAATAAAAAATCTACTTTCAAATCCAATTTGTTTGAAAACTGTATCGCAATTGACTGATTTATTATGACTTTTAAATTAAATTTCAAGCATGATTTCTTTAAAAATCTATCGCCATCGCTTGCAGGCGATCACAAAATATTAATTCGTTTGCTCTTTAAAATATATAAAAAGTTCAGCATTCGTTTCCCGCTAATATTCCATAACGAATTTAAAACTTCTTTAAGCAATACATAAAATAGTATAAATAAAACACAAATTTAACAGACATGCAATCGAAATAAGCGCTTAAAGCCGCTGAAATTATCAGAATAACATGAAAACTGATGTAGATAACGAAATTTTTAGCGATTTCATCGGCTATTAACTTCTCGAACGAGGCGAGTACGAAAATACTTCTTTTAATAAATTGCAGAATTTTATTTGAATACATAATTGACATATTTCATATACAATATGAATATGCTCTTTGGTGTTGACAATGGGTAATCTAAAAAAATATTAAATGAAAAAATATCTATTAATGTTTCCCCCCCCCTCCAAAATTTTTTTTTTTTTTTTTTTTTTTTTTTACTTGTTTTCTATCTTGGGAAGCCTGGGTGGCAAGTCCTAGTAACAATAATATCGCAACATTGCAAGATTAACGTCAAGAGAATGGCTTACTGGAAAATAAAAAAGACGAATACATGTGTTTGCAAAGCTATTAATAAATTTAAGAATCGTTCATTTGAGTTTCACGAACTGGGTAAAATTATAAAGTTAAGATTCTTACGTCAATTTTTTCTTTAAATAAAAAACAAGAAACTGAATTAATTAATTATGAATGCAACATACTTTTTTTATCCTTGTGTTTTGTACAGAATACATTTTTCGAAAAACGGAATGCATTTTTCAACCTTTTTAATATTTTTACTGTTTTATGTCAATAAGAGGCGTGTCTAAAATACCCGCTTTCATTCTCGTATAATAAGCGTTTGGATGCTTAAGCAAATTTTAATATCATTTTATTACTATCAGTCACATGTAGCAAGCATTATTTTTAACACTTTAGTAGGTTTAGAAAGAAACTACGATATTTATCTTACTTGATCTTCTAACTAAATATTTCTTTTTTTTTTTTTTTTTTTTTTTTTTTTTTTTTTTCAATTTCAGATAAAAGTGTATCAAAAATTGCTTTAAAAACAAACGCTAAAATCAGATTCTTAGAAAATCTAGAATTTCGATCAAAAATAAAATGAATTTAAAGTTTCGTGAAATAAATTAAATCAGTTAAAAGTATATTGGAGGCTTATTTATTAAAACATTCACATTATTAACTTTTAACTAATTAAAAATTTATTTTTTGTAAAATCTGGCGACTTACAAAATAGTTATAGCTTTTGGGGACCATTAGATTTGCTTATTAATAACTTTATTATTATTTTTTTTTAAACAGCCAATAACATAACCTTAGAGACTCCAAGCTTAAACTTCCAAGAAGAACGGGTCCCTCAAGGTAGTGTCTTGAATGTGACCTTTTTTGCAATAAAAATAAATGACATTTTCAATCAGCTGCTACGTTTAATGGATGGTAGCCTCTATGTTGATGACTTTAAGATTTCGTGCCAAAGACATGAGATGTGATTAATTGAACGATAAATACAAAATTCTGTTGATTATGTTATCAGATGGACAAATCAAAATGGGTTTAAATTTTCCCCAGACAAAACTTTTTGTGTACATTTTTGTAAACGACGAAATCTCTATCCTGAATCTGAAATATTTATTAACTAGTCTAAAATTGCTGGTGTTGACAGTGCCCGTATTGTAGGCATTTATTTTGACCAGAAACTAACTTTCAAACCTCATATTTTATACTTGCCTACTAAATGCGAAAAGCAGTTGAATTTGTTGAAGTTCTTATCAAATACCAGTTGGGGAGCTGACCGAACAACTCTTTTAAAAATTTACCGCTCTGTAATACGTTCAAAACTTGACTATGGCTGTCCAGTTTATCGAACAGCTTGTAAAACTTTTTTAAAGAAGCATGACACTGTGCATTACAGAGCACTTCGCATGTATTCTGGAGCGTTTAGGAACTCTCCAGTTCAAAGCTTATAAATCGGTTGCTTTGAAACTTCATTATATAATACTCGCTAAAAGCTTTCTCTTGAAATGTACAGGGTGATCTTTTTTAAAGTGACAGTGTTTGGAGCGCCCTGTAGCGCGATCTAATACCCGAAATGGCACCAAACTTGGTATTTAGGCTAATCAAGACATTGGAAAAAGAATTCCGTGAAAAAATAGTTCCAAAAATCGCCGCTAGGGCATTTTGTGGCGCTTCTGTAGCTTACAATAACGAGAATTAGCATAAAACACGGGTATCAAAGAAAAATGCCAATGTTGTGCGATGACAGCGCCAGTAATAGGGGCTATAAAAGGAAGCAGTAGACAGCTCCGACAAATAATCTCAGCTGAAGTAAACGAGCTCCAGTGGACATGCCTCTCACGTTACCGGAACGTGCGTTACTGGTGAAGCTGTATTATATGAACCAATGTAATGCATCCGCAGCTCTTCGGGAATTTTGAACCAGAAAAAAATTACGAAAGGGGCCTTTATCGCTAAATGGTCTTAAGAAAATGATTAAGAAGTTCGTGGAAATGGGGTCACTGACCATTCGCGCTGGGAGAGGACGTAAACAAGTATCAGAAGATGTAATAACTGATGTGGCAACTGCAATTGTCGAAGGATCACAGGGAACCATTGCTGATACTAGCAGCGCCCGGGGTGTAGCTCGACAATTGGACATGAAGTATTCCATGGTATGGAAAGTTTTGCGGCGCATTATTGGATTTTATCCCTACAAAATCAGCCTCTTGCACGAACTGAAACCAAGTGATTATGATAAGCGAGTGACATTCGCTCTATCGTTTTTTGCCAGGGTAGAAATTGATGATGCTTTCCAATTTGTTCCATTTTTATCTCAATGGGTCCGTAAACACACAAAATAGCCGAATTTGGTCTTCTGAGCATCCCCATACCGTGCATTAAATCCCATTAAATTCCACAAAAGTCACTGTTTGGTGTGGTTTCACAGCCGAATTCGTGATTGGGCCATTCTTTTTTGAGACCATCACTCCGACAAGACCCGAAACGTGCACCATAAATGCAGAAAGGTACCACGAAATGCTGCAAACGTTTGTTATTCCACAACTTCAGCAAAGAAACCGTCTCCAACAGACAATCTTTATGCAGGATGGTGCTCCGTCACACATTGGTAATAAGGTAAAACAGCTGTTGCGCCAAACCTTCACTGATGATAGAGTCATAAGTCGGAGTTTTCCAGTTGCATGGCCGCCTCGTTCCCCTGACCTCACGCCATGCGATTTTTGGCTCTGGGGTTATTTGAAATCTCAAGTTTATGTTGGTGGAGTATCAAATTTGTTCCTTCCTTCACCCCTCTACACACAGTTCTCTGGAGTAGCTAAGGGAAGGCGGCCTTCCTCATCAATCAATATGACATGGGCGGGGCGTATACGGGGGGGGGCATTTTAGCGATTTTGCTTAGATTTTCAGATAAATCGCTGTTTATTGCGCTGATTTTACATTCCCTAATTAGTATAAAATTATGAAACAAAATTAGCTGAAAAGTTCAAGTTTTAAGCTAGAGCCATTGGTACTTAAGTTTTCAGACTTTTTCATGGATAATTTTTTACAAAGCATGAATGAAAATAAACCTCCCGTCTTTCGAGTTCCAAAATTGTAAATAATATCATAATCAAACAGCAACAAAAATCGAAAATTTAATCAACGGCGGAAATGTATTATGATCTCAAATATCATGTGCAAAAAGAAAAAATCAAAAATATGCAAATGCCAATGAGAAATCAGCACAATGGTCTTCCATAGGATTAACATTAGCACCGTATTCCCGAGCGCTTGCTCAACGGGAGCCTTAAACACCGACAATGATATGTTGTATCAGCATTGTCCATCTTGCATTCGATCATTTGGTTTGATAGAAATAATCCATGGATCCTCGCTTGAAATCATTAAAATAAAAACTTGCCCTCAATACTGCTTACCACCCTGGGTTACATCAAATGTTACCTGCCTCAATCCTTTTGGTAACTTTAATAAAAATAATGCAAAATTTGTTATATTTCAGCAGATTTTTGCTTCTCATAGAGATAGCTATGCTTATTATGTTAAGGTGTATACTGATGGCTCAAAACCTCAAATTCTGTTGGATGTGCTTTTGTTGACAATGATAATATCTTTACTTTTCGTTAACCACCATTCATCTCATTGTTCATAGCCGAGCTCATCCCCATTGAAAAGGCAGTCATCCACATATATCATCAACAACATCATCGATCTTTTATTATTTATACAGATTCTGAAAGTTCTTTTGATGCATTGCAGTCTTGTACAAAGGAAAATTCCTACATTTCATCAGTTCTGGATCTTCTAGATAAACTGAGAAATGGTAGGTTTAACATACAATTTTGTTTGGTACCAGGACACATGGTGAATAATGGCAATGGAAAAGCAGATGTAGTAGCTAGGCAAGCATCTACTGTACGTCACCCCTCTCTGAAATTAAAAATGGAAAAAAATCTTGGGATACAGAACTTTACAATAAGCTGCACTCTGTAAAATCAATAATAACCATTTAGCCTTCCAATTTATAAAGGAAGAAGGATGTACTCCTGACCCGTCTGCGTGTAGGTCACTCAAGAATTACCCATAAACATCTTTTTTTGCGGGATTCAGCTCCCATTTGCTAACATTGTTATTTCACAGAACTTATCATTACTACATTTTAACGGATTGCCCTGAACTGAGACAGGAATTACTTCAAACTGTGATCACCTCAGTTAATCAACCTCATTGGAGAAAATCCCAATGAGAATATTTTCATGTTTTTAAAACAGGCGTGATTTTAGTGTCATATTTAGTATTTTTTCGCATCTCACATTTACCATAAAAAATTTTTTTAGTATTGTTTCTAACTTACCTTTTAATACCTTGTGGTTTTGTTATTGTTAATCTTCAGAGATACCCCATCCAGATAAGTTTGTTTATCATGTTTTTGTATATCATCTTTGTATGTTCGTTAGCTAATATGTATATACACTAGCTGCCTTTTCTTTATTTTACATCTTTACTTACTTATTTTTGAATTAAAATCTTTCGTTCAGCATGTTCAAATGTGAAATTTGTGCCAATAAAACCAACCAACCGACCAAATATTTTAGCCAATATCGTTTTACTTTCTTTTCTGCTTTTTCTTTAACGTTCTTTATTGCAGACAAGTTTACACAAATAGGACTTTGAATTAGAATAAATAGTTATATGTTTTTCTGTTTTGAAGTATTTAGAAACATTTTTAGTAAATCAACAAAATATATAATTAATTAATGGTTTTTAAAAGTTCAATTTTTAAATGTAAGTCTAGGATCTTCTAGTGGGACGTTAACTAGCCCGGCAGAGCAATTCAAAACATACGAAACAGATTATATAAAATTTAAAACAATGCCGTTTTCTTATAAACATTGGAAATTTTTTTTAACACTCACACCACAAAAGTTTAATAATATATTTTTATATATAATATAACTTAACTCACTTCTTATAAGATAGTGTTCAACTCATTACTTCTATAAAAAACGTGTGAGCACCTTTCAGGTAACGCTTCACGTATCATTTTAAAGCAAGTTCAAATAAACATATTAATTCCCAGTTTCACACAATGAGGTGCCCCCAAAACATATTTGTCATAACCAGAGCTTGACAAATGCTGTCTGTACGGCCGACAAAGTTATTTATTTCCTCTTTTTTTATATACAAAAATTCATTTAAGAAATTAGCACAAAGGGCATTTTTTTCTCTCCCTCATCCCTGCACGTGCGCGGCAAAACTCTCCTAAACGATTTTATTTACACAATTTGTGTAAATAAAATCATTCAGAAGAGTTTTGTGTATTACTTATAAGATTGTAATAGAGAAATAGTACTCTAAAAAATAAATTAAATTTTTTTTACCGTTTTAAGAAACTTAATTTTTTAATGCTGTATTTTTAACATCCGATTTGCATTAGCCATTGTCGTAAAATTGACAATTATTAACTTTACAACGTGCAGGAAAATCTTTCGGAATTCATTAAAATAATATCATTTTTTCGGAAATTTAAATATATCTGTAAAGATGTCATTGTTAATCGATCTTGTTACCAATTTAGCGTGATTTTTTATTCAAAACATTTATCAAAATCCCGAACAATATTTTCGGTTTATTTAATGACAGACATTTCGTGATTAAATGAGGCAAAAATTACTACTAAAGATTCTCGCAAATGCTTTGAATAAATAATAGCGCTAAATTAAAGAGAAAGTATATTTCAACAAAGTGTTAACCAAGCTATCTAGAATTCACGGTAGGGACAACACGCAGGTTCCTTCTCCGTGATGACGTGAGCTGGACACCAAGGTTCTTCTCCCGAGCTCCTAAATGTTTACTATTTATACTGTATTGTGCTTTTTTATTAATATAAACAACAACGAAATATCATCTATCTAGAGACTATGAAACACTTTCCAACAAATTCACAATACTGTAACAAAACTTCACCCTATAATAATGTGAAAAATGATGTGTATCTAAACAAGGTCAAGGTCAAACCGTGCGTGTGGACCTACCTTTCGGCTTAAGCTCAACTAGCCTCACCCATGCGTATCTAAACAATATGGAAAAGCATAACAAATTTGAAAACCCAATTTCATTAATTACTTTTAATAGTCGTAAAAATACACGAATTCCTTTGTGCAGCCCTGCAGATGATCTATAGATTTTTATATATACTACAAAGTATGCTAAAATTTATTTCAGCAAGGAAACATATAGCACAGTTGAAAATTCCTCTTCAGCAATTTCCGTCAATAACTGAAATGTACTCCATATATTTTGTAAAGCTCTGTATATGAATGTATGGAATCTATACACACCAAGTAATATGAAAAAAATTAGTTATATTTAAAATTGCATACCACAATTTAAAACGCGTGTCTAACAATTGTTATTCATAGATAATATCATAATCAAATCCTTTTGAGGATCTCTGGAAATGAACAATTAATGCTATGCTCACCTATTCTTAAGTAAGCCTCTTGTAGTGCACCTCGGTGATACATATAATTTCCAATAAGTTTGAATTTATGTATGGTCGTTAAAATACACCGAAAATGATTTTTCCCCATATATCGTAATGTAACGGAATTCTTTTAAGTGTCCCTGTAAAAGAATTATTATTGCCACACACTTCATTTTCGAAACTGAACATTCCATAGTAAACCTCAATATCATACATCAATTGCATTGCAATCTGAGTATATTAACGCGAATTAGAGAACGGACATACAGACAGTAAACACTTTTCAGCTATGTTGGAAACTTAACAAAAGTAAAAAAATCTAAAACAAAATCGGATAATTATTAATGTCCGTGAACGTCTGTGTGTGTGTGAGTGTGTGCGTCTGTGCATTCCCGGTCTGTACACGCAAAGGCTCTGGGACGAATCGACGCACCGAAGGCGGATGCGGGCCGAAAAATTGGGAAAAAAGGCGCGGATGTCAAGTTCGGGCCGGGTCGGGAGTCCGACCCGGACCCGGGGAGTTATTAATCGACGAAACTGTTTTAATTACGGACCGAAACCGAACTTGAAAAAGAATCGAAAAAAATTTCAGTTTTGATAATCGCAGACATCCAAATTGTCGCTTTTTAACGCATCATCGAATAAAAAGAAATCTACCGGAGGTATCGATCCGAAAATCGGGGTACACACGCGGCCGATTTTTGTCGTTCCAAAATGTCAAATTTTTTGAAATGCGGACCGTAACTTTTCTTTATTTCGGCCAAAAACTGACCAGACATCCAACATCGACCCCAGACGGGAAAAAGGTTGCCGTAAAGAATGATGGGTCAACACATCCGAGATCAAATCGCCCCATTCCTTTTTGAAACAAGTGGAAATAATGACTCTACATTCACGAAAATTTGCTAACACGTGTATAAAAAAATCGCGAATTCAACAAAAAAAAATTCGTAAAAATCGACCAGTAATTTTTAAAGATATCAATTAAAACTCATTAATGACACGGCAAATGAATTTATTTCTATTCCAAAGAGACAGCTGCTTTTTTATTTCAACATTCAATCCAGACAAAAAGTCATTTCTGAAAAAGATAAAATAGTCACGTGACTTTCAACTGCGTTTTTTCAGAGGGCGGGGGCCCATCTCCGAATCTAAGGGGCGCAGTAATTCCAAACTTTCACAGGGCGACGCAAAATTTTTTCTGCTTTCAGAATATCTAAAAATTATTCTCATATCTTCATTAGGAGCCGATATATTATTTTATTGTATAATTAATCATCGTTATTTGTATAATTAAAGCAAAAGAAAGATTTCTATGACAGTGCCGGCTAGATATTAGGATTTTAAGAAGAAGGCCGCATCTAAAAACTGCATTATTATTTTAAGTTTTAGTATTTTAATTTTTTGTTTTAGAGTGGCAACCAGATATTAGGATAGGGAAAAGCGGGCTTCGCCCGTTATCGATTTTTTTTTTTTTTTTTTTTTTAGTTTTAAGTTTTTCTACAGCTCCAACCAGATATTATGATAGGGAAAAACGGACTTCGCCCGTTATCGATTTTTTTTTTTTTTTTTTTTTTTTAGTTTTAAGTTTTTCTACAGCTCACTGTCTTTGAACTAGAACTCAGGTAGTCTACATAAGTTGTTTGAGGAAAAGCAGTGTCATCGCCAACCCCCCCCCCCCCCCCCGCTTTTTTCTTTTAACTGTGGTCCGTTTCTATAACTAAGAAACTATGTTACGGTTTTCCACCAAACTGATTCCAAACATCATAATTAAAGTAATAAGGACCCTCTATAACATTTTTAAAAGTTTCTGAGTTTATACCACTCTTTTCGAATAATAATATCAGATTTTATACTTTGATTTCACATTATCTCGAGATCTACGAGTCCAATCGGAACGCGGTTTGGCTCATTCGATTCGATATCGATAGAGGATACTAGAGCTTATCGGTTTTAGTTCGTTTTTCACCACCAGGGGGCGTTTTATTATCTCTGTTTCTATGGCCCGGATTACGACGGGGTTTGGCTCTTTCGACTGGATTTCGACAGCTTTACAGATTTCGGTCATGTTCGTATAGAACACATTGCGCCCCCTGGTGGTGGAAGGTGTAATTAAAGGATTTTTCAGCCAACTCGGGTTCTATGGGTCACATCACGACGCGGTTTGGCTCAATCGACTCGACGTCGATAGAGGATACTACAGCTCATCGAATTTTGCTCCGAGTCTCACCACCAGGGGGCGCTTTCCTATATTCGGTTCTACGGGCATGAAAACGACGGGGTATGGCTCATTCGACTCGGCATCGAAAGTCTTAACGATTTCAGTTATGATCGTATAAACAGATTGCGCCACCTGGTGGTGGAAGGTGGAACTAGCGTATACTGCAGCGCGTGCGCAGCACGACTGCTATACGGTGCCGCAGGCAGCGGGGACCCAAGCCGGAGGTTCGTTCAGTTAGAGGTTTATACTATTCTATGTGCAATTTAAGGGATTATCCGGTGCGTGCGTAGCACGACCGGTTTACGGTGCCGAAGGCAGCGGGGCAGGGTCGGAGATTCGTTCAGTTAGAGGCTTATACTATTCGATGTGCAAATTAAGGGATTATCCGGTGCTTGCGCAGCACGACTGCTATACGGTGCCGCAGGCAGCGGGGACCCGAGCCGGAGGTTCGTTCAGTTAGAGGTTTATACAATTCTATGTGCAATTTAAGGGATTATCCGGTGCGTGCGTAGCATGACCGGTTTACGGTGCCGAAGGCAGCGTGGCAGGGTCGGAGATTCGTTCAGTTAGAGGTTTATACTATTCGATGTGCAAATTAAGGGATTATCCGGTGCCGAAGGCAGCGGGGACCCGGGTCGGAGGTTCGTCCGGTTCGAGGTTTTACAAGATTCGAGATTTTCTACAATTCGAGGCACCGATGTAAATTAGGGGCCCGCTGGCGGGCGAAGCCAGCTAGTCTATATTATAAAGGACAAACGTGTCCGTGTGTAAAGCTGACGTCATTTTGCGAATGGCAACAATTGATGAAGAAATTTCGATTCTGAGATTTTTGCTTCTGCATTTTTAAAAATGTCTAAACAACGCACATTATTAATTTTTACACCGTTTTACAGGGAAATAAAAAATCTACTTTCAAATCCAATTTGTTTGAAAACTGTATCGCAACTGACTGATTTATTATGACTGTTAAATTAAATTTCAAGCATGATTTCTTTAAAAATCTATCGCCACCGCTTGCAGGCGATCACAAAATATTAATTCGTTTGCTCTTTAAAATATATAAAAAGTTCAGCATTCGTTTCCCGCTAATATTCCATAACGAAATTAAAACTTCTTTAAGCAATACATAAAATAGTATAAATAAAACACAAATTTAACGGACATGCAATCAAATAAGCGCTTACAGCCGCTGAAATTATCAGAATAACATAAAAACTGATGTAGATAACGAAATTTTTAGCGATTTCATCGGCTATTAACTTCTCGAACGAGGCGAGTACGAAAATACTTCTTTTAATAAATTGCAGAATTTTATTTGAATACATAATTGACATATTTCATATACAATAAGCTCTTTGGTGTTGACAATGGGTAATCTAAAAAAATATTAAATGTAAAAAAAATCTATTAATCTTTCCCCCTCCCCCCCCTCAATTTTTTTTTTTACTATCTTGGGAAGCCTGGGTTGCATGTCCTGGTAACAATAATATCGCAACATTGCAAGAGTAACGTCAAGAGAATGGCTTACTGGAAAATAAAAAAGACGAAAACATGCGTTTGCAAAGCTATTAATAAATTTAAGAATCGTTCATTTGAGTTTCCCGAACTGGGTAAAATTATAAAGTTAAGATTTTTATGTCAATTTTTTCTTTAAAGAAATAACAAGAAACTGAATTATTACATTATGAATGCAACATGCTTTTTTTTATCCTTGTGTTTTGTACAGAATACATTTTTCGAAAAACGGAGTGCATTTTTCAACCTTTTTAATATTTTTACCGTTTTATGTCAATAACAGGCGTTTCTAAAATACCCGCTTTCATTCTCGTATGGTAAGCGTTTGCATGCTTAAGCAAATTTTAACTTTTTTTTTTTTTTTTTTTTTCAATTGCAGATAAAAGTGTATCAAAAATTGCTTTAAAAACAAACGCTAGAATCAGATTCTTAGAAAATCTAGCATTTCGGTCAAAAATAAAATGAATTTAAAGTTTCGTGAAATAAATTAAATCAGTTAAAAGTATATTGGAAGCTTATTTATTAAAACACTCTCATTATTATTATTTTTTAAACAGCCAATAACATAACCTTATATAAAGTTATTTAGTTTCATTAATTTTTTTTTTTTTTTTTTCAATTTTAGATAAAAGTGTATCAAAAATTGTTTTAAAAACAAACGCTGGAATCAGATACTTAGAAAATCTAGTATTTAAAATGTAAAATAAAATCAATTGAAAGTCAATGTCTGACAAATGAAAAAATGGTCAATGCCTGACTTGTATACGTGCTGGAATCAAATCTTGCTACTTTCGAAAGAGGTTTTCGGCTTGCACGGTCTACTGTATATAATTTACTTGATTTGGAAACACATGTCCGCAATGCTTTTTAATAACGCAAACATGTAGTTTCAATATTTTTTAATATTGAGAAGGATTATGATAAGACTTGGTGGTATGGAATCCTCCGTGACCTGTTCAATATGAACTTTAGGGGAAATTTGCCAATTTTTACTAAAAACTTCGCTACCGGGGTTTTTCAAGTACGTTTTGATGTTTGCCAGACTGCTTTTTCCAAGAAGAAGGGGTCCCTCAAGGTAGTGTCTTGAATGTGACCTTTTTTGCAATAAAAATAAATGACATTTTCAATCAGCTGCTACTTTTAATGGATGGTATGTTGATGACTTTAAGATTTCGTGCCAAAGACATGACATGTGATTAATTGAACGATAAATACAAAATTCTGTTGATTATGTTATCAGATGGACAAATCAAAATGGGTTTAAATTTTCGCCAGACAAAACTTTTTGTGTACATTTTTGTAAACGACGGAATCTCTATCCTGAATCTGAAATATTTATGAACAAGTCTAAAATTGCTGGTGTTGACAGTGCCCGTATTGTAGGCATTTATTTTGACCAGAAACTAACTTTCAAATCTCATATTTTATACTTGCCTACTAAATGCGAAAAGCAGTTGAATTTGTTGAAGTTCTTATCAAATACCAGTTGGGGAGCTGGCCGAACAACTCTTTTAAAAATTTACCTCTCTGTAATACGTTCAAAACTTGACTATGGCTGTCCAGTTTATCGAACAGCTCGTAAAACTTTTTAAAAGAAGCTTGACACTGTGCATTACAGTGCACTTCGCATGTATTCTGGAGCGTTTAGGAACTCTCCAGTTCAAAGCTTATAAATCGGTTGCTTTGAAACTTCATTATATAATACTCGCTAAAAGCCTTCTCTTGAAATATACAGGGTGATCTTTTTTAAAGTGACAGTGTTTGGAGCGCCCTGTAGCGCGATCTAATAGCCGAAATGGCACCAAACTTGTTATTTAGACTAATCAAGACATAGGAAAAAGAATTCCGTAAAAAAAAAGTTCCAAAAATCGCCGCTAGGGCATTTTGTGGCGCTGCTGTAGCTTAAAATAACGAGGATTAGCATAAAACACGGGTATCAAAGAAAAATGCAAATGTGCGATGACAGCGCCAGTAATAGGGGCTATAAAAGCAAGTAGTAGACAGCTCCGACAAATAATCTCAGCTGAAGTAAACGAGCTCCAGTGGACATGCCTCTCACGTTACCGGAACGTGCGTTACTGGTGAAGCTGTATTATATGAATCAATGTAATGCATCCGCAGCTCATCGGGAATTTTGAACCAGAAAAAAATTACGAAAGGGGCCTTTATCGCTGAATGGCCTTAAGAAAATGATTAAGAAGTTCGAGGAAACAGGATCACTGACCATTCGCGCTGGGAGAGGACGTAAACAAGTATCAGAAGATGTAATAACTGATGTGGCAACTGCAATTGTCGAAGGATCACAGGGAACCATTGCTGATACTAGCAGCGCCCTGGGTGTAGCTCGACAATTGGACATGAATTATTCCATGGTATGGAGAGTTTTGCGGCGCGTTAATGGATTTTACCCCTACAAAATCAGCCTCTTGCACAAACTGAAACCAAGTGATTATGATAAGCGAGTGACATTCGCTCTATCGTTTCTTGCCAGGGTAGAAATTGATGATGCTTTCCAATTTGTTCCATTTTTATCTCAATGGGTCCGTAACCACACAAAATAGCCGGATTTGGGCTTCTGAGCATCCCCATACCGTGCATGAAATCCCATTAAATTCCCCAAAAGTCACTGTTTGGTGTGGTTTCACAGCCGAATTCGTAATTGGGCCATTCTTTTTTGAGACCATCACTCCGACAAGACCCGAAACGTGCACCATAAATGCAGAAAGGTACCACGAAATGCTCCAAACGTTTGTTATTCCACAACTTCAGCAAAGAAACCGTCTCCAACAGACAATCTTTATGCAGGATGGTGCTCCGTCACATATTGGAAATAAGGTAAAGCAGCTGTTGCGCCAAACCTTCACGGGTGATAGAGTCATAAGTCGGAGTTTTCCAGTTGCATGGCCGCCTCGTTCCCCAGACCTCACGCCTTGCGATTTTCGGCGCTGGGGTTATTTGAAATCTCAAGTTTATGTTGGTGGAGTATCAAATTTGTTTATTCTAAAGGACAACATAACAAAGACAGTGCGGAATATTCCTCGTGATATGTTACGTACGGCTGTGGAGAACGTTGTGCACAGAATGCACGGTGTTATTTCTGAGAACGGTGCTCACACTGAAGGTGGTCTAATTCCTCACCGAGGAAGTTAATGTAGTAAATAAACATTAATAATTTAACTGTACGATTGTATGTGTTAGTATTTTTCTTTTCTCACATTTTATACATTGCAAAGCGCCACAAAATGCCCTAGCGGTGATTTTTGGAACTAAATTTTTTTCACGGAATCCTTTTTTCGCATGTCTTGATTAGTCTAAATACCAAGTTTGGTGCCATTTCGGCTATTTGATCGCGCTACAGGGCGCTCCAAACACTGTCACTTTAAAAAAGATCATCCTGTATTATCGTATTCTTTACCTTTTAATACCTTGTGGTTTTGTTATTGTTAATCTTCATGGATACCCCATCCAGATAAGTTTGTTTATCATGTTTTTGTATATCATCTTTGCATGTTTGTTAGCTAATATGTATATACGCTAGCTGCCTTTTCTTTATTTTATATCTTTAGTTACTTACTTTTTAATTTTTATTTCGTTCTGAATGTCCAAATGTGGATTTTGTGCCAAGAAAACCAACCAACCGACCAAAAATTTTAGCCAAGATCGTTTTTCTTTCCCTTCTGCTTTTTCTTTAGCGTTCAGGCTGTTCCTTTAGCTTCAGACAAGTTCAGACAAATAGGATTTTAAATGAGAAAAATACTTATATATTTTTCTGTTTTGCAGTAGTATTTAGAAACATTTTTAGTAAATAAACAAAATAAATAATTAATTAATGGTTTTTAAAAGTTTAAGTTTTAAATGTAAGTCTAGGATCTTCTAGTGGGACATTAACTTGCCGGGCACAGCAATTCAAAACATGTGATACAGATTATATAGAATTTTAAAAAATGTTGTTTTCTTTTAAACAGTGGAAAAAATTTTAACATTCACATCACAAAAGTTTAAGAATTTATTTTTATAGAATTTTATCACTTAATTTGCTACTCTTTCTGCTGCGTCAATTTTTTCTGCTTTCTTAAATAACGTGTGAGCACCTTTCAGGTAACGCTCCGCGTATCAGTTTAAGATATGCGTAACCCATCAGCACACGCGCTGGGATAAAATCTTCCCTGGCTGTGTATTTTCCATTCTTTTGTTATAAAAATGTCACGTGGGAGGAAATTTACCCCACGCGTGTTATAACGTAACCCATAATGATAGGAAAATGTTTATGAAAAAAATATAGTGTGCAAATAATAATATAATTTTTCTTTTAAACGTTAACAACTCTTGCACATACGGTTTCTATACATCAGTTTTAGTTTCTTTTTGTATTTTCATGGCTGAATTTGGATTGCAAAAGCTTTGTATGTAATGATATGCAGAAAAAAATCTAAGTGCGAGATTTTATGGTTTTTTTTTTTTTTTTTTTTTTGCTTTAAATATAAAAGAACTTTTCTATTTTAAGTTAAATTATGTCCTTTATTGATTTACAGTTTATTTCAAAATATAAACATTTGTTTATAATCTAACCGGGGGGAAATTGACACAAGAAAACTCATTGGGGTAAAATTTATCCCGCGCGTGTAGTAACGTAATGGAAAGGGGCGCGTGTGCTGACGGGTTAAATAAAGCTATTTTTGTTTCCCAGTTTCACACAATGACGTGCCTCCAAAACGTATTTGCTATAACCAGAGCTTTACAAATGCTGTTGCTACAGTCGACCAAGTTATTTAACACTAGATTATTTTTTAACACAATTATTTCAAATTGGTAAAGTAATCAAACAAGTTGTAAATCTCCAACTGGACGAAAAATGTCCGGGCCAGGATTCGAACCTGGGATCGCTTGGCTGAAGCCGCCACGCGGTGGTAGACACTGAGCTATCCCGGTCGAATCTGGAGGGCATAATTCATCCAGTTAACCTTATTGATCAAAGCATCTGGTCTGATATTTTAATCAGCTCAACAGAAAAGATCGCAGGTAATGGAACTCCAGTAAACGCTGGATACGTGAATACACTAGATTATTTTTTAACACAATTATTTCAAATTGGTAAAGTAATCAAACAAGTTGTAAAAATTGTTTTACAGAATAAACAAGAAACTGAATTATTGAAATATGAATACAACATATTTTTTATCCCTATGTTTTGCAAAGAATAAGTTTTTCAAAAAACGGAGTGCATTTTTCAACCTTTTTAATATTTTTACTGTTTGTGTCAATAAGAGGCGTGTCTAAAATACACGCTTTCATTCTCGTATGGTAAGCGTTTGATGCTTAAGCAAATTTTAATATCATTTTATTACTATCAGTCACATGGAACAAGTATTATTTTTAGCACTTTAGTAGGTTTAGAAAGTAACTACGGTATTTAACTAACTTGATATTCTAACTAAATATTTCATTAACGTTCAATTTTTTTTTTTTTTTTTTTTTTTTCAATTTCAGATAAAAGTGTATCAAAAATTGTTTTAAAAACAAACGCTAGAAACAGATACTTAGAAAATCTAGCATTTTGGATAAAAACTTAAATTAATGCCTGGCAAAGGAAAAAATGGTCAATGCCTGACTTGTATACATGCTGGAATCAAATCTTGATGCTTTCGAAAGTGATTTTCGGCGTGGACGGTCTACTGTAGATAATTTACTTGACTTGGAAACACATGTCCGCAATGCTTTTTTATAACGCAAACATGTTGTTTTAATATTTTTTTTATATTGAAAAGGACTATTATAAGACTTGGTGGTATGAATCCTCCATGACCTGTTCAGTATGAACTTTAAGGGAAATCTACCAATTTTTATTAAAAACTTTGTAGCTACTCGGGTTTTTCAGGTCCGTTTTAAGGTTTGTCAGACTGCTTTTTCCAAGCAGAAGGGGTCCCTCAAGTTAGTGTCTTGAATGTGACCTTTTGTGCAATAAAAATAAATCTTCTCCTTTTAATGGATGGTAGCCTCAATGTTGATGACTTTAAGATTTCGTGCCAAAGACATGACATGCGGTTAATTGGACGCCAAATACAAAATTTTATTAATTATGTTATCAGATGGACAAATCAAAATGGGTTTAAAATTTTCCTAGACAAAACTTTTTTGTGTACATTTTTGTAAACAAGGAAATCTCCATCCTGAAACTGAAATTTTTATCAACGAGACCAAAATTGCTGGTGTTGACAGTGTCCGTTTTTGAGGCATTTATTTTGACCAAAAACTAACTTTCAAACCTCATATTTTATACTTGCGTACTAATGGCGAAAAACAGTTGAATTTGTTAAAGATTTTATCAACTACCTGTTGAAGAGCTGACCGAACATCTCTTTTAAGAATTTTCCGCTCTGCAACACTTTAAAAACTTGACTATGGCTGTCCAGTTTATCGATCAGCTCGTAAAATTTTTTTAAAGATGCTCGACACTGTGCACTTCGCATCTGTTCTGGTGCGTTTAGGAACTCTCCAGTTCAAAGTTTATATGTCGATTGCTTTGAAACTTCATTATATAATACTCGCAAAAAGCTTTTTCTTGAAATGTATTATTGTAGTCTTTCACATTCCGGTTACCCCTTTTATAATCACCTAAAACATCGATAATGATTTGTTGTATCAGCATCGTCCATCTTGCATTCAATCATTTGGTTTGAGAGAAATAATCCATGGATCCTCGCTTGAAAGTATTAAAATAAAATCTTGCCCTCAATACGGCTTTCCACCCTGGGTTCCATCAGATGTTACCTGCCTCAATCCTTTTGGTGACTTTAATAGAAATAATGCAAAATCTGTTATATTTCAGCAGATTTTTGCTTCTCATAGAGATAGCTATGCTGATTATGTTAAGGTGTATACTGATGGCTCAAAATATCAAAATTCTGTTGGATGTGCTTTTGTTGACAATCATAATACCTTCACTTTTCGTTTACCATCATTCATCTCATTGTTCATAGCCGAGCTCATCCCCATTGAAAACGCAGTCATCCGCATATATCATCAACAACATCATCGATCTTTTATTATTTATACAGATTCTGAAAGTTCTTTTGATGCATTGCAGTCTTGCACAAAGGAAAATTCCTATATTTCATTAGTCCTGGATCTTCTAAATATACTGAGAAATCGTGGGTTTAATATACAATTTTGTTGGGTACCAGGACACGTGGGGAATACATGGCAATGAAAAAACAGATGTATCAGCCATGCAAGCATCAACTTTTATTAATTGTACGGCGCCCCTCTCTGACATTAAAAATGAAATAAGAAATATAATTTTAAATTAATGGAAAGAATAGCGGGATACAGAACTTCACAATAAGCTGTACTCTGTAAAATCAGTAATGACCATTTAGCCTTCTAATTTATAAAGGAAGGAGGATGTACTCCTGACCCGTCTGCGTATAGGTCACTCAAAAATTACCCATAAACATCTTTTTTTGCGGGATTCAGATCCCATTTGTCCACATTGTTATTTTACAGAACTTACCATTACTACATTTTAACGGATTGTCCTGCACTGAGACATTTGTACAGGGATTTCTTCAAACTGTTATCACATCAGTTAATCAACCTCAATGGAGAAAATCCCAATGAGAATATTTTCATATTTTTAAAACAGACGTGGTTGTATCATCATATTTAGCACTTTTCGTATCTCACATTTTCTATCAATTTTTTTTTAGTATTGTTGCTAATTTCCTTTTAATACCTTGGTTTTTTTATATTGTTTGTTTATCATGTTTTTGTATATCATCTTTGTATGTTCGGTAGCTGATATGTATATACGCTAGCTGTCTTTTCTTTATTTTACATCTTTACTTACTGATTTTTTTAAATTCTTGTCTGGTGTAGCATGTCCAAATGTGGACTTTGTGCCAATAAAACCAACTAACCGACCAAAAATTTTAGCCAAGATCGTTTTTCTTTCTTTTCTGCTTTTTCTTCAGCATTTTTTATTGCAGACAAATTCACACAAATAGGATTTTGAATTAGAAAAACTACTTATATGTTTTTCTCTTTTGCAGCATTTAGAAACATTTTTAGTAAATAAACAAAATATATAATTAATGGTTTTTAAAAGTTCAATTTTTAAATGTAAGTCTAGGTTCTTCTAGTGGGACATTAACTTGCCGGGCACAGCAATTCAAAACATGTAATAAAGATTATATAGTATTAAAAAATGTCGTTTCTTTTTTTAAACATTGGAAAATGTTTTTAACATTCACACCACAAAGGTTCAAGAATATATTTTTATATATTTATATCACTTAACCCATGCTAACTTGTAAACGATAATTCCCATGCTAACTTGTAAACGATAATTCATGCATCTCTTTAAATATCTTGTGAGCATCTTTCAGGTAACGCTCCAAGATCAGATTAAGGTAAGTTTAAATAAAGCTATTTTTATTTCCCGGACCTGCGAAGTCTCCGGCTTTATGGATACCAGTAATTTAGTACAGAAAATGTGTTTTTTTATATAAATAGAGCATTTTGCGATTTAAAAGAACAACATTTTCTCTGTAAAATTACTGGTGTGCAGAAAGCCGGAGACTTGGCAACTCTGTATTTCCCAGTTTCACACAATGAGGTGCTTCCAAAATATATTTGTCATAATCATAACCAGAGCTTGACAAATGCTGTCGCTACTGTCGACCAAGTTATTTAACTCCTTTTTTTTTTACACAAAAATTCACTTAAGGAATTAGCACAAACAGGATTTCCCCCCCCCCCCTTAATCCCTACGCTTGCGCGTCAAAACTCTTCTAAATGATTTTATTAACACAATTTGTGTAAATAAAATCATTTAGAAGAGTCTTGTGAATTACTTATAAGATTGTAATAGAGGACTAGTACTCTAAAAAAATTAATTTAAAAATTTTACCGTTTTATGAAACTTAATTTTTTAATGCTTTATTTTTAACATACGATTTGCATTAGTCAATGTCGTAAAATTGACAATTATTAACTTTATAACGTACAGGGAAATCTTTCGTCATTCTTTAAAACAATATCATTTTTCGGAAATGTAAATATATCTGTAAAGATGTCATTGTTAATCGATCTTGTTAACAATTTAACGTGTTTTTTTATTCAAAATATTTATCAAAAATCACGAACAATATTTTTCGGTTTATTTAATGACAGACATTTCATGATTAAATGAGGAAAAAATCACCGAAAAAGATTCTCGCAAATGTTTTGAATTAATACTAGCGCTAAATTAATAAGAGTGTATATTTCAACAAAGTGTTAACCACGGTATCTAGAATACACGGTAGGGACCACGCGCAGGTTCCTTCTCCGTGATGCTGGTGTCCAGGTGACGTCAGAAGAGGGTATTTGCTGCTGCGCACATATTTGTGGTCCCTACCGTGTAGTCTAGATAGCGTGGCGTTAACAATTGCGACCACTGACGTAGATTCGCGTCATTTGGATATCTGCAATTCCACCTACGGACGATACCTTTCCATTTTATATATGAACATTATATATGTGTTATTTTATATATGTATTAATATATTGCATTTTATATATGTATTAATATATTGCATTTTATATATGTATTAATATGCAAAAAATTGGTTATACAGTGGAACTTCCATTTAACGAAGTCTCATCGTTACGCTTAAAAACTTTGTTATGAAGAAAATTCGTTAAATAGAAATTAACTTAAATTCATGAAATTTTTTCTTGAGATATGACAAACAGGTATTGGATTCAGAAGCATTTGATTCAGTTTTAATTATGAAGCCGTCTTTTACAAAACAGTTGTGTACAGTCGATGAAATCACGTCACATTCCCAAACTTTGGCCCAAGCTTTCATCAGCTCTGATACACAGAATCTCAAACTAATGTTTTCATTACATCGGCTTTTTTCTGTCTTTTTCGATAATGTACTTCAAGATTTTTTATCATTCCTTAGACTAATGATTGAAGTTTAGCTGTATTGGCAGGAACAAAAATAACTTTGATGTTCTTCGATTTGTATTTTGAAGCACGTTCTTTTGGATGTACAAAGCAATTGTCTATCAGCAATGGGAGGTCAGAATGGTACCTGTGTGACTCTAATAGATATTTTTTTGTTTCAATGCATCTGACGCCATTGCGAAACCTCTTCTTCTATATCATTGAAGGTAAAAAGGGGATTTTGACTTCCCCCAACTGTCAGCGCTGGAGTCTCGGAGTGGGAGAATAGTGATAACAAGTGTTTTTCTTAGATTGTAAAAAAAAAATTGTTTTATTTAGCACCAAGCAGAATGGAAATTATTTAAATGTGTTCATTTTCATACAATCGAATCCGCTGAAATAAATTCGCATATCCTTCGGAACATCAACCTCTTAGTCTGAATTCTGTACACGTACATAAGTGGAATAAACTTCGTTATATAGAATATATTTTTCGTAATGTGGAGATTAATTTACATGCTAATGGTGTTCAAAGTCAAAGTCGTTAAATAGAATTTCGTTAAATAGAAAACTTCGTTAAATAGGGACTTCGTTAAAGGGAAGTTCCACTGTATTTAAAATTGCATACCACAATTTAAAACGCGCGTCTAACAATTGTTATTCATAGATAGTATCATAATCAAATCCTTTTGAGGGTCTCTGGAAATGAACAATTAATGCTATGCTCACCTATTCTTAAGTAAGCCTCTTGTAGTGCACCTCGGTGACATATATGCTTTTCAATAAGTTTGAAATTATGTATGGTCGTTAAAATACAAGGAAAAAAATTTTCTCCATAGATCGTAATGTAACGGAATTATTTTGGGGTCCCTGTAGAAGAACTATTATCGCCAAACACTTTATTTTCGAAAATAAATATGCCATAGTAAACCTTAATATCATACATCAATTGCATAGCAATCTGAGAATCTTAACGCGAATTAGAGAACGGACAGGCAGACTGTAAACACTTTTCAGCTATGTTGGAAACTTAACAAATGTACAAAAATCTAAAAAATATATAACAATAATATCGCAACATCGCAAAAGTAACGCCCAGAGAAGGTCTTGCTGAAAAAAAAAAAAAAAAAAAAAAAAAAAAAAAAAAAGACGAAAACATGCGATTTTAAAAGTGTTAATAAATTTGAGTGTCTCTCATTTGAGTTGCCCGAACTGGGTAAATTTCTAAAGTTAAGGTTTTTATGTCAATTTTTTCTTTAAAGAAAACAACAAGAAACTGAATTAATAAATTATGAATGCAACATATTTTTTATCCTTGTGTTTTACAAAGAATACATTTTTCAAAAAACGGAGTGCATTTTTCAACCTTTTTCATATTTTTACTGTTTGTGTTAATAAGATGCGTGTCTAAAATACCAGCTTTTATTCTTACATGACAAGCGTTTGAATGCTTAAGCAAATTTTAATATCATCATTTCATTATTATCAGTCACATGTAACAAGCATTATTTTTAACACTTTAGTAGGTTTAGAGCGTAACTACGGTATTTATCTAACTTGATGTTCAAACTAAATTTTTCATTAACGTTTATTTTATTTTTTTCAATTCCAGATAAAAGTGTATCAAAAATTGTTTTAAAAACAAACGCTATAATCAGATACTTAGAAAATCTTGTATTTTGGATCAAAAATAAAATCAATTAAAAGTGTTTTGATATAAATTAAATCAATTAAAAGTTTTTTTATATAAATTAAATCAATTAAAAGTATATTGAAAACTTATTTATTAAAACATTCACATTATTAATAACTTTTAACTAATTAAAAATTTATTATTTGTAAAATCTTGCGACTTAGAAAGAGTTATAGCTTTTAGTGACCATTAGAATTGCTTATTAATAACTTTATTATTATTTTTTTTAAACAGCCAATAACATAACCTTATAAAGTTATTTATTTGTAAGAAAATATAACAGATGAAATATGATCCAATTTTTATCCTAAAAATTTATGTAATGTTTGTATCATTTTCAGTATATTCAAACAAGTTTGATTTTCCCATACTCAAATAAGAGTGTTATCCTATCTTACAACTTTTTTTAATTATATATTATATATATATATATATTTACATGTGCATGGTTTATTTAATGTAATATATATATGAAAAGTAAAAAGTGTTACTGATTAATTTTCTAGAAATGTAGACTTGATGAATATTTGAACTTGAACTTGTTATAGGTTCAATGGGCTTCCAAGTTGCGAAGCAACTGCACACCCTGGCTTTGAGTAGGTGTATATCAAATCCTGAGAGAGCCATATGAAATGTCCACAGAGTAAGGAGTTTTAAACAGAGAATCAACTCTCGTACACTGCAATGGTAACTTCTTTAACATGGGATTACACTACAGTGCCTAGAATAAATAGTGTACCGTTCGATGCTAAAAAAATGCACGCAAAAGTAAGCCTACAATAGATGGCGCTGACTGCACTGCAGACTGGAAATTTCCGAAAACAGATCTAGTAATCGGATAAATTAATGCTTTTTAGATACTTTTTTTGATATTATATAAGAAGACATTTAACTATAGGAATTGATATTTAGATGAAAACAAGTCTGAAATATTTCAATAATAAATATATTATTTACAAACTGTTATTTTAGAACAGACACACATTTTTAAAATGAAAATTATGTATGAAAAGTAAATAAATAGAAATGCTAAATTCGCTTTAGCTTTATTTACAAATATCAACAACTATTCACTCCTTTTAAAACTGTGCAAACATAAAATGAATATTTAAAAATAAACTCCCTATAGCCATATTTACTTTGTGTTATTTTCAAAACAAAGGCCCATTTGTTAAACAAATCTTTCTCACACTGGGAATCACATATTAAATTTCTTAAGAAAAATTATAAACATTTTTTTTTTTCTTTATGAGTTATGTATGAAAAGCAAATAATTTCAAAAATAAATTCAAAGGTTAAATTTGCTTTAGCTTTATTTACAAATATCAACAACTATTCACTCCCTCTAAAACTATGCAAACATACAATGAATATTTAAAAATAAACTCCCAATAGCAATATTTACTTTGTGTTATTTTCAAAACAAAGGCCCGTTTGTTAAATAAATCTTTCTCACACTGGAAATCACATATTAAAATTCTTAAGAAAAATTATAAACATTTTTTTTTCTTTATGAATTATGTATGGAAAACAAATAATTTCAAAAATAAATTCAAAAGATTAAATTTGCTTTAGCTTTATTTACAAATATCAACAACTATTCACTCTTTCTAAAACTGTGCAAACATACAATGAATATTTAAAAATAAACTCCCAATAGCAATATTTACTTTGTGTTATTTTCAAAACAAAGTCCCATTTGTTAAACAAATCTTTCTCACACTGGAAATCGCATATTAAAATTCTTAAGAAAAATTATAAACATTTTTTTTCTTTATGAATTATGTATAAAAAACAAATAATTTCAAAAATAAATTCAAAGGTTAAATTTACTTTAGCTTTATATACAAATATCAACAACTGTTCATAAAAAATATTATAAAAAAAAATTATAAAAAAAAAATTCTTTTACCTCTTTGTATTATGTACGCAAAAGCAACATAGGTTTAAAAATTACATATATTCCCAATTCAAAACAAAGTACAGACTGATTGTACATCCAAAGTTGTGTAAACATATATGGTTATTTAAAAATCAATTTCTGCGTATTTTGCATGATAAAAAAAAAAAAAAAAAAAAAAAACAATATTATTAAAAATGGGCCAAGCAATATAACTATGGGAAAAGTTGATATGCACTTACTGCACGCGTCGCATCTTTAAGCATTTAGCTTTTTGTCTTTTTGCTGGGCGATTTTTATTTATTTGTTTTACATAAAAGTGCAATCGAGTTATGACAAAATTTTTTATAATTTTCTTTGTGAGAGCACTATTTAGGGCTATTCTTAGCTCCAGAATATCCCGTAGGGCAACCAGGCACAAAACAATACCTTTGCTGATATTTCTTCTTAGTTTTTTCACTAATATTTTGTGTCTTAAACAGACATAATTACAATTTTATGGAAAAAACTCGCGTTTGTTTACAATATGCCTCAGTGTGACGACGCTAAAAGCTTTCAAAATTCCCAGTCGGTGATAACATGAACGCCATCTTGTGGCATCCTTCTTTTCAAAACCAAAGAAATAAGCGTTGGTAAGCAACGGACGGCACACTATTTTTTCTAGGCACTGTAATTACACATAGACAGTGGCGCTAACTGCGGATGACGCGAAAACTACAGAAGTAACAGAAGCGAGGTTGCTAATAGAGTTATATATCGCTTTCTTGGCGACAAGTGAGGGAAGAAAAAGAAAAAAAAAAACGGCGACTGCTTGCTTCTTGTTTTGGTTGGTTGGTTGGTTGATTTTAAAACGGTCGATTATCTATCTACGCGAATGAAAACAGATTTATTATTTTTAACATGTTCATGAAACAATCGGAATTCAACTTTATTTTAAAATAAGTGCTGTGGTAAAACAAAAAAAAATTTCCAAGTTTGAAAGGAAATTTTGATTTTTTTAATTCTTCAAAAAGTAAGTTGTGATTTATTTTTATGTGTTATTTTTGTTCTTGTTTTTTCAAGTTCCATAATGTTTGAAATATTTTATATATATTGAGTGTTGACAGATTTGTGCCGAAACGTCATGGTAAGGCTCACTGTGGAGACGCGAAATGTTTTTGGTTTCCGTCTGTCTGTTTGCCGTAAAAATGGTCCGATTAGGTTGATTTTTAGTAGGTATGTTGGCGAAGTATCCGGAATTAGCTGTATAGTTTTTGGTTAAATTTGGTTCATTCGTTCGGAAAATATAGAATATTTTTTTTAGTTCATAATGCTTTCTTATGGGGATGCAGACGATTTTTCAAATTTCATTTTTATCTGAAATGAAAATGGAATATTTGCGTAATGGATTTAGATGTAAAATTATGAATGTTAAATTTTCGATATGGATTTCCAATAGTTTTAATATTTTTCTCATAAATTTAATAGAATTTAGAAATTAATTGCTTAAAATATTTGAAAATGTTTTTGCATCTGTTCGGGAAATATAAACATCTTACTTTCATATCTTTTACAATTTTTAAAATCATTTATTTTTACTTACCACTTTAATTTAAGGATTCTAATTTCTGGAACATTCGAACAATTTTATATGCTTATAAACATGCATGCAATTAAAAAAATAATAATTGCGGATTGTACAAAGTTCAAATGGTATTTAAAAAAAATGATCTGCAGATTTACTAGTATAGGAAAAAACTTAGTACCATGTTTACATTGCGATAGAAAATGTATATGAATAAAATTGTATATAGAGAATTTTTTTTTTAACATGAATGAGATTTATGGTATGGCAGTTATTTTAACGATAATATAAAGTCAAAATTTGTTAAAAATCTGCCAACACTGAATATATATAAAATATTTCATACATAATGGAACTTGAAAAATAAAAACAAAAAATAACACATATAAATAAACCACAACGTACCGATTCTTAGGAATAAAAAATAACTTTGACGTCTTGTTCTTACAAACAATACACTCCTCTATTCGTAGCATTTTGAAGAATTATAATAATTATAATCAACTATTTGAAGAATAATTTTAATAATAAGTATTAAACAAGATTCGAAAATCAATTAGCGAACGCCGAAAATTTGCACATGCGCAAATGACAACATCAAAAGACGCCAAGCAGAATAGGGTTACACTTAAACGGAAATCACGAAGATAAAAATCGCCAAAGTGATGATTTAGTTCTTAAGTCATCCGCCGCAGTCGCTCTTTTCAGGCGCAGTTGGGTCTCTGTCCTTACTCTGTGGAAATGTCTAGCCGTAGTCCAATTGACTACATAAAAATAGGTTAGTGTTAAGTATATCTATAAAATAATGAAAATTTACTGGTTAAATTGTAAAAGTAAAAATAGTTCATAGTTCAAAAAAACAAAAATAATGCCAGACGAGGTAAAGTAAAGATATTAGGAGAAGTTTAGGAGAAAAGTCAATTTAAATTTATTTAGTAAAATAATCATATAATATGTTTTTTCTTAAAAAAAAAAATATATATATATTAAAGAGAAAATAAGAATAATAACTCGGAAGGACTATTCATCAAGAATAGTGGAGTACCTTGGTTTTTTCCGGTTGGATGGACTGCAAGCATCGTAGTCAGGTAGCTCATAGATGAGTTCATTTGGGATGTGATTAATTCTACAATGACATTAATCACTTGATGAATATTCTTCACCGTAATATTATGTGTATATTAGAGCAGTGGTTCGCAACCTGGGGTACGTGGCGGGTCTGCAGGAGGTACGTAAAAATATCAGCAATGGCTGCAATCACAAAAATGGTTTCACTGAAAACACATAAATAAAATTGATACTTTTTGGATTACAAAGGTAGACTCATGTGTAATTCCAATATATTGCCCTCAAAATAAGGGGAAAGGCCCACTAGATGTAATAATTCATTGATAATTAAATGTCACTAGCACCGCCCACTGATAATCATATTGCAAGAGTACTTATATATTTACTCCCAACTTCGCGAAAACTGCCATTTATCATTATACAATATTATTTTCCCATCACATTTATCTTATTGTTCAGTTTTTAATAATAACTGCAGGTGCAGAACGACTTAATTACATCAGAGCTCTTATTCGTAATGCTTTATCTTGAAACGGATTGAAAAGCAGGATCTTATTTTCGTTTTAGAATAGGCGGGGTTATATCACTAAATTATATTAATAGGAAAATTTCCTTCTTTTTAATGAATAATGAGTATATTTCGAATTTAAAAAAAGCATATTTGCGTTATATGAGTGAGGGGTGAAATGTGGGGGTGTGTTTCTGATAAAAGGGGGTACTCCGAAATGAATAGCCTAAGCAAGGGGTACGTGAAGGAAAAAAGGTTGGGAAGCGCTGCATTAGAGTAATCGTTCTTGGCGAAGGGATTTTTTGAAAAATATAACACAAAATTCATACTAATAACAATATATCTGTTTCCAGAGGAAGGAAATAACTGTATCCTCACACTAAAACATTAATTGACTGGCACTGATATATTACTGTCATTATTATCTTTATTTATTATCAGTGATACTCACCCACTGAAATTTTTATTAACCCTTTCAGGGACAAGCAATTGTGTTCTTGTAACGTTGAATTCCCACCGGAATTTACAAAAGAATTTAGTTCAAAATAAGGAAAAGCAATTTTTCAACCTTTTTCCCTTCAAAGTTAAAAAAGTAAAATTTAATTAAAAGTTAAATTAGGTGGTATATAATATATACCACCGCCCTTCAAGGGGTTAAGAGTCTCAAAATCTAGTTTGAAAAGAGCTTATATTTCCACAGTCATATTTCTATATGTTGTAAAGCTACGCTAATTTATACTAATTTTAATACCTAATTATTAATTTTAAACAGTGTTAAAGTTTAATATTAAAATCAATTATTAATAATCTTATAAAATGTATGTATTAACGATGCTTAATGAGCAATGTGCGTACACTCCTAGGAATTTTCAACGGCATCTACCAAAACTATGTGGGCGGAGTCTTCGGTATACTTAATAAAGTTCGTTTCCCACCAAAAATTCTGAAAGATAATATTTGGTAACTTTAATAGCAAAGGTTTTGTCATTAAATAAACCTCAGGGTGCGGCAGGTTTACTCATAGTATTGTTCCAAATGTTCAATGCTCACTTATATGTAAAGATAAAGTCTCACTCTACTTCCTCACTGGATGTGGAAGTTTTCCTATATTCTTACATAGTATTGGCAAAAGAGATGATGACTTGTGTCAGTGTGGTCAGAGAGGTGACCCACTACATTATTTATTTGGCAAATGTAAATTTATGAAGTATAAATTCACATATAATGAAACTAAAACAACTCTTGACAATATTCTAGATATACTATCTGACAGAAAACAACTATTTCAACTTTAAGAAAATTATAATATCTTAAATCAAAAATATTCAATTATTAAATACAAATTCCTCTTATAGCCAGGTATCTCTCTTAAAGAAAAAAAGGTTATTTTATAATTAATACTTAAACATGTAAAAAAAAAAAAAAAAAAAAAAAAAAAAGGAATGTTTGTTTTTCATGTATTGTACCAGTACCAAATTGTAAATACAGTGACCTCTCACTTATGCACGATGTTCGGTGGTTGCTTTTTCGTACCACTGTTTTAAACAGTATTTTTTTTTCTGCATTTGAGTATGGGAGTTACTTTTTATTAAAGATTCTGGTGACGAGGAATGATTGCTGTGTGTCGCGTGTGGGTGAGAGGTTACTGTATATAGTGTATTTCAAAATGTTGTTGTGTGTAAATAAAATTGTTTGAATTTTATATTGTAATCATTTTTAAAAATATATTATACCTCTAAATGTTTTTGTATACGTATTCTTCACTTTTTTAAATTCCGGTCTCGAAATAAAACTTCGATTAATTTTAGCATGCATTCAAAATGTACAATTGTAAATAATTGTCATTATAATGTTTATCTCCAACTGCTATATAAATAACTATAACTAAAGTTTATGTAAAATATCAATTATTGTAATAATTTTATCGATCGCCCAGCCTTGTGGCAAAATTGGGTAACGTTGATACGTTGTAAAATTGTACTTTAACTTGTAATTATTGTAGCTAGCGCCGGATAGTAATATTTTTCCCTCCCTAGGCTTAGGGGTTCGTCCTGGCCATTAGCCATAAACTGATCCCTAGGGTGGGCGCTGTCTGTCTGTCATTAAATAAAGTATTTTTTAATATATTAAAATAATGTTAAAGGCAGGTTTTTTTTTTTTTTTTTTTTTTTTTAATCACACACTTTTATTTTGAATGTTGACAACCACGAGTAGGCAGGGAATGAATTAAGATAAAGAATTTCCTATTCAATATTTAAATTGCAGAATTCTTAAACGCCTCGTTCATTCACAGAATTTGCAATATTTTTTTGCAATTAAATAAGCAAAAAATTATATTTAAAAATTGTGTTATAGTGCATATATTTTTAAAAAATTGAAATTTACATAACGTTTCCGGATTACTCAATTTTTAAGTGGATATTCTAAATCCACAATTTATCAGTTTTTGCAAGTTCCTGGGCAACAGCCGATTAGCAAACCACATTTAATTTTTTTATTTGTCAGGCTTGTATTTCTTTTGAATTGCTTAAATATCACTCCAGATTTGAATCGCGCAATTTTGGCTCAAAATTTTGATCAAATTTTGGCTCAAAATCTTGATCAAATTTTGGCTCAAAATCTTGATCAAATTTTGGCTCAAAATCTTTTTCAGAAAAAAAAAAATTACTAAATTCGGAACATATCCTGAAACAAAGTTCCAAAAAATCTGTACAATATAAAACTCAAAAGTTCATATTCACTTGTGTGGAAGCATGACATTAACTTCGGATCTGTGTAGTGAATATTAGTATAAGTGTATTAAAATTGCTACTTCATAAACACCTTTTTTTTTATTAAACATTTCCCATCACAATTTTACAAAAATTTATTTCTATATACAAAATTACATGGATTTAGCAGTTATGAACAAACAGCGGCAATGTCGCTATTAAAATAGCGAGTGAGCTTCGCTCCTCGTAAGCTTGATAATATAGAACCTAGCGATCTGGGGATTGGGGAGGTTTAAAAAGTCTTTTCAGTTGCTTAGGGAATAAACAAAAAATGTGATCTTTTAAAAATCTTTTTTTTTTTTTTTAATAAATTAAAAAAATAATGAGAAAAGTTTTTCCCTTTTTTTTTTTTTTTTTTTGTAGAAGAACATCAGATTTTCATCAATCATTCAAAGATTTGATCAAGCGACATATTTTTTGATATAGAAAAACAACTAAAATCCCGAATCCCCGGGGGTGGGAGGGGGGGTCAGATTTTGCTTTTCAGTGAATAATACATTACCTCAAATATCAACACATGAATATGAATATACAAATTATGTGACGGAAACTTATTAATATATTTTTGTTACATCTCCACTCCGCCTTCACTGTTTGTTGTATTTAAACCTCGACCATCGTCATTATGATAAGTATTCATTCATAACATAGGCATCAGTGCAGAAAATCTAGCTATGTAATGTGGGCGGAGCATCGTTTCCGATATTAATTATAATAAAGACGTAAATGGTATTAATATAAGTTGAATTTTTTTTTTTTTTTTTTTTTTTTTTTTTTTTTGTCCAAAAGCCCGTTTTCTTAAAAATCGTTCACCGAATTTCATGAAATTAAAATATGCTTTAGAAGTACTATAGAATTATAATATGGTAGGTTTTTCACCGTTTCTTCCGGTGGAAAATTGTGCAAATGAAAATTATATATATTTTTTATAAGTTAAAAACATATAATACTGAGGATGCAATGACCTTCTATTTGTGTTGTCAAATATTTCTTATGGTTGCTCCTATGATATACATATATATTTAACTTTAAATTGTGCGAGGGGTATCAGACGTGAATATTTACAAATATACATGTAAAATGCTAAACATGGGGAAAGAGTGGGATTTAGGGAGGATCTACTAGTTGTTTAGATTTTCTTCCTAAACCTTGTTTATTTTTCTTTTTATGTATTTTTACAAATTATATTTGTAAAACCTAGGTGAAGAAAATTAGCTTTGTTTATGCCACCTGCTATTGATTTTTATATGTTTATTGTCATATAAAACACAACTAATTAAAATCAAAATATAGTAACCTTCAAATACTTGACAAAATGCATCAAAATGCAAGTCACGTGACTTGAAAAACTAGAGAAATGTCGGGGATTTTCCTTTAGTGGTCTAGGACAAAAGCCAAAGGGTTAGAATGACAGGGGAGTAAGTCAAAAATTTGAAAAATCTAGATAACCCTATTTTCTCTGAACGTATAATAATTTCTATTCAGTGTGACAGTCAAATAAGTCATAGTTGACATAAGGAGTCGCTAGAGGAAAAAACAAGTTGGACTTAATGCAACGGCAATACGACAAGTTTAACAAAACCCTTCATTACTCAATTTACTAATTATTGACTTTCTTCACTGTCATTCTAACCTAATATGTATCTAATAGTCTAATATGTGAACGCTGTCTGAATGCCCGCTGCCATAGACCCTCTTTACATAGTTTGTATCAATATATGATATATATGAGCAGGCGCATCAGCCCCCGTCCTCATTTCCAGATAGAAAAACATTTCGCCTCAGATCATCTTAATTCCCGTGTTTATCGCCATGAGTTCAATTTGTCAAAAAATACGATATTGAATATAAATTAAGCATGCTTGTTTACTAGTATTCAATTTAAAAATTACTGTGTTTAGCGCCATGAGATTTGCTTTGCTCAATATAACTAAAAATACAATTTGAAGTATAAGTTAGTATTCAATTTTAAAATGTGTAATTATCTTTTCAATAATGCATAACTCGTGTTTAAAACTATTCCGCAGAGAGGAGAGGACGGGAAAATATGCATAAATAAATGAATAATTTTTTCACGGTTATTGTGTATAAATGCTTTTTTTTTTTTTTTTTTTTGTTTAATTCAAGGATGATCATGGTCAAATCTTCCTTGAATATTTATGATGTAACTAGGTTAATAATGAAATTAACATATTTTCTCATTGAGGATAGACTAAGGCTAATTCTTATATCCAAGCTGGATACTTTTTGGCACATTCACGCAACCATTCTTATTTTTGAATGTACAAATTTTTCAGGTATTTTTAAGATGTAACTAGGTTAATAAGGAAATGAACATATTTGCTCATTGAGGATAGACTAAAGCTAATTCTTATATCTAAGCTGGATACTTTTTGGCCCATTCACGAAACCATTCTTATTTTTGAATGTACAAATTTTTCAGGTATTTTTAAGATGTAACTAGGTTAACAAGGAAATGAACATATTTTCTCATTGAGGATGGCTAATTCTTATATCTAAGCTGGATACTTTTTGGCACATTCACGAAACCACTCTTATTTTTAAATGTACAAATTTTTCAGGTATTTTTAATTAGATATTAAGAAATTGCATTGAATTTTCCATTCTTCTATAAAGGCAAGGGAGTTTTCAGAAAATAGTGTCAATGTTAGCGTTTTGAGCCGATTTTTGTGATACGGCAGTCAGGAAAAGCTTGTAATTGGAGAACAATTTATTATAATTGTAGATGTAATGCAGTTTGGAGAAAAGAAAAACTCTATTCGATTGCAAATCCCTTAAATTATATTGTGTACATGCTTCAAACTTTTAGAGACAAAAATGATTCCGTGAATGCGTCAGAAAGTTTCACATTGATGAGCACATTCCTAGAACAACCTTAAGAGCTTTAAAGTGAGTGTAATAGTATATTTTATTGGTGTAGTTTTTCATCTTTTCCATTGCAAGAAATTTTTCCTTAAAAAAAAATAAATAAAAAGAGAAAGAAATTTATTGTTTGTTGGGGACACATAAAAATTTACACTAATACTAATTACAGTAAAATCTTCTTATAACGAATTTCTGGAGACCGCCGATTAAATTCGTTATAGTGAAAAATTCGTTAATGTGAAATTCCAATATGGCGTTTTTTTAAAAAAGGAAACTTGCATGCGCATTGAGTAAAAATGTAAATATTATTACAACACTTATATGTTAAATTTTGAGTAACATCCGAAGATGTCGGTAAATAATAAGTATACAGTAGTATTAATGAATTGTAAACTTACTATTTAGAAATAAGATAATTATTAAGTTCATTAAGTTTCAAGAGTTTAATCGTATGTATTATAAAGGAATTATGATTTATCTTAGATACCTGACGGATTAAAAAACCCCACAGACATCTGCCGTTAATGTAACTTTATTTCTTTTCAAAAAAAAAAAAAAAAAAAAAAAAAAAAAAAATCGAAGTTTTTTTTTCTGCACTGAAGTTTACGATGCATTTTAAAAAACAAGGTGTATAAAATGTTTTTGGAACATTATTTTGCTTACATAATTACTTTTAACAGTTTCAAGTTCTATAGAAAATAGAATACCTTTTGATCGTACAACACAATCTTCAGTATTCGATGGCCAATCATCATCAGCTTCCTTTTCACTGTCTGTCGTCTGCCTCTCCTGCATTGAGTTTCCGACGAAAGTTTACTTCCAAATTCTAGTTTTTCAATAGTTAATATTTTTTTCTTGTCATCTCAACATTCGTAAAACTGAAATAACTATTTTTTTAAACCTTTCAGTAAATTCGTTAATTTGAAAATTTCGTTAAAGTGACTATTTTTGTAATGTGAAAGCATAGGACGTTTTTTAACAACCCAAAAAATATTCGTTAAACTGAAAAATTCGCTAAAGTGACATTCGTTGTAACCAGAGAAAATTTATAGCAGAGTGCGTATTTATAGCCGTTTAAATATAAAAACTAAAACGAATTTCAAACATCATTTTAAAAATATTCTCCCTCAGAAAAATCTTTAAAGAATTCATTACAATCTGAATTTTGTTTAACTCATGTCGTCATCTCGAAAGATAGCGCCATTTTTTTTTTTTTTTTTTTTTTTTTTTTTTTTTTTACCCCCTGACCGCCGAGCAAAGGGGCCAATTTGTAATGTTGTTTTCTCTGTAATTTTTTTAATATGCTTAAAAAATCTGAATTTTCAAACTTGAGATAAAAAAAACTTAATTACGTATATAAGTATAATCCTTGAGAGTATCAATCATTACTTGATGTTTTAAAAATGCATTATATTTGTAGAATTATATTAATTTAAACAAACTTTGTATTGCTGTGAAACTTACAGCATAGTGAACGGATATATCAGGTCGCGGCGGTGAGAAGGAAACATTATTATTATATCTGAAAGTTACAGTAAAGATATGCTTCATTCATTCATACTATTCAACTAGTAAATCTACAGATCAGGAGCCTCAACGTCAGCTCTGAAAGTCAATGTTTTTTTTTATCTCACTTTTCATAATATTTAACATCTTACAATCCGCAAATTAAATTTTTTAAATTACTACATACGTATTTATACCAGGGTTGGGTTTCTTCCGGAAGAAACTAGTTTCTTCCAGGACAGTGGAAGAAACTAGAAAAAATCGGAAGAAATGGAAAAAACTGGAAGAAATGGAAGAAACCAACAGAAAACAAAACAGATGCTCAAAATTAAAGTTTATTAACTGAATAAAATAATTAAATTCAAAACCTAATTATATGAAATTTAAATTGGAAACTTTAATTAATATTAAAAATATTATTTATGGAAAAAGAAGTTATTTTTTAATAACAGGTATTTACAGGTTATGATTTTTACACTTTAGAGGTAGGGAATATTTTTTCATTGTTTGTCATTTCTGTTTAAAAAAAAAAAAAAAAACCTACCAATTCTTTATTTTTTATATAAAAATGCAATATTTTAAAAACTATTGTGCAACTCTTAAAATAAACAAATTTGTGATTATTATGTATAGTTGTAGCATGCATATTTCAATGTTGATTTAAAAAAATAAATGTTCTAAAAACTGACTCTACGCGTATGCCAAAATTCTTTTAAATTCTCCATGTTTTGCAGGACTTGAATTTTTTCATCTTTTGCATTCATCCATTCTAAGTTTAGAAATTGATTTCAGCATCTTACTGCTAAAATATTTTTGTTTTGTTATACCATGTTGCACTGTAGCAAGGAAAATGCACCTTTTAACGAAATCTTTCAATACAGTAATGATTGTATATTAGTTCCCTTAATAAGATGGATGTAAATTAAAAGCACTGTCTTTTATTTAAAGCAGTTTCATTCTACAGTAGGTAAATGATCCACATACTATTTACTACTGGTTCTAGAAGTTTAAATAATAAAAAAAATGTGCCTCTTTTGAATTGAATTACTTTTAATTGATTTTGTGTATTTTGGATAAATTTATTTGGTTCCATTCTGTTATACCAACACCACTGTCATTGCCAAGCGTAATAATTGGCACAAAATGAAATTCCTGTAAAATGATTCATTAAAAAAAAAAAAAAAAAAAAAAAAAAGTTGGCACACAGTTGAGCAATTAAAAATATAACATTTGAAAAATACAGACTTTTACGAACTATTTTATTAAATCAATACAAATATAGACTTAAAATAAAAGAACAAGCAAATATAAAATAAAACTCAATTTAAACTACAGGCATAGAATTGTAAATCTCTCTTAGCATTGCAGTAAACATTTCACTTTTCTAATGAAGACGTGCCTGGTTTTTGAATAAAAGCATTTTATATGTATCCAAATGCCTGAAACAATTTTATTGCAGCTTCCTCATCATCTGGTAACTGACAAATTGTAAAATCCATATCAGTGTCAACAATACATATAAGTTACAACTAATATTAAATATTCTCTATTTGAAAAATAGAAAATTAAGATGTTTTGTGAGGCTACGATTAAGTAATAATAATAAAAAGACTCATGTTCAATAAATAGTAAATCACAATGTTTGGTACGGTTTGCAATAAAAATTCTTTGCACGTTAAGGGTTGAAATAAATGGCACATTAGCATACATTTTGGCATGGTGTTAGTATAATGGAAAAGTACCATTTTATTTTATTCAGGTACACAAGATTGGAAAGCTTTAGACAGGTGTGTGATCTTGGCTAAAAAACTGATGTAATTTTGAATTTATCATGTATAATTAAATTTTTATAGATCTAATTAAATTTACTTAAGGTTATCTATTAGAAAAATGCATTTATTTTTATTGTATCTTACAAATTTGCAACTTATATGGTAAATTACTAAAGAAAAACAGTTTCTTCCATTTCTTCCACTCGGAAGAAACCTATTTCTTCCGGCCGGTTTTTTCCATGGTTTTTTCCGCGGTTTTTTCCACTTTGGAAGAAACTTGCGAACCCTGATTTATACGCTTTTAAAATTATTTGAAGGTTTCAGAAATTAGAAACGTTTAATTAAACACGCTTTATGCAATAATATTCTGACATTCTTATGAACTTCTTATTCTATGTTTTAGATTTAAAGAATACATTTCTTCAGGGGGGAAGAGCCCCCCTGAACACCCCCCCCCCTAATCTTAACAAATTTATATTCGTGATTTACTATTGATTGTGTGAAAGATTCTAGTATATCTTGGATTTCGTTCTACAAAGTGGTTTTATTAGAATAAGCAAACATTTCGAAAATAATTTCATGTTATCCTAATGCCTAAATAGCAATATTTACTTACCTGCCAACCACGAAACACTCGCATCTGATAAATAGGTTGAATAATATCTCGTGTACAAAAGCAACTTATGGAAATGTAAACTGAATCTTTTCACGTATATCTATTTCAGAAATCTAGTGCTATTGCAACTTTTGTTTAGGAAAACAGTTTTGGTGGTCATTCTATAATATTTCTTTTACCTAAGTACATCCTGATCTAACTCGATGGCAATAGCATACTAAAATCTCCCCAAAATAGGCTTATTTAGAAACTTTTAAACTTATTGGGTAAACATTCATAATCGTGCCCACTGCCAATTCACTAAATAGCAACCGTGGTTTGGCGCTATAAAGTATTTTTTGCGATAACTTTGTATGATCTCAGTTTCCAGTAATAGTGCTATTTCAGGCTGTATGGATGCGTTTTACTAAGCTAATTTCTTTAGATTAACCATCTCGTTGTTCGAGATATTATATCCTATTTTAAAAGTAATACAATTTTGAACCACGAAAAATCCATATCTCTTCCAGAAAATGAATATCTCATGTAAAAATGTTTCGGTTATCATTCTATAGTAGTTAAAAGGTAACTTGTTTCAAAATAAATTCTCATTTATTTCAATAAAATATTAAAATCACTCAAAACTATTTTATTTTGCGAATAAAATATTGTAGCAAAATAGTTTGAGTTATTTGAATTTTATTATTTTGATATTCTTTAAAATGTAGTTGCTAGGTTACGATTAAATTAAAGAGGAAAATAAAAATAAAAATATTTTAAAATTTGCAAAAAATGATAGAATAAAATGTATTATATTATTAGAACAGATGTATAAAATTGCACCAAATAGTGTACACCTAATTTAAAAAATCTGACGAATGTATTAACAAAATTTCAAATTAATTTGAATAATTGCCGAAACGTCAGTTGAGGCTCACTGTGGAGACCCGAAAAGTTTTTGGTTTCTATCTGTCTGTCTGTTTATTTGTCTGTCTGTCTGTCTGTCTGTCTGTTCCGCGATAACTGCCGTAAAAATGATCCGATTAGTTTGCTTTTTGGTAGGTATGTTGGTGAGATACCCGGAATTAGCTGTATAGTTTTTAGTTACATTTGGTTCATTCGTTCGGAAAATATAGAACATTTCTTTTTTTGATCATAATGCTTTTCTATGGGAATTCAGACGATTTTGAAATTTTTCAGTCGTTGAAAATAAAATGGCGCATTTGATTAATGTATTTAAACGATAAGTTATGAAGGATAAAATTTATCAAAACAGGTGTTAAATTATTCAAATTAATTTGAAATTTTGTTTATGCATTCGTCAGATTTTTTAAATCAGGTGTATAACTTTTTGTGCAAATTTATACATCTGTTCTAATAAGTGAGTTCTAATAAGTTTTATTTTATCATTTTTTGCAAATTTTAAAATGCATTTATTTTTATTTTCCTCTTTAATTTAACCGTAACCATAGCAACTATATTTCAAAGAATATCAAAATAATAAAATTCAAATAACTCAGGCTATTTTGCTACAATATTTTATTCGCAAAATAAAATATTTTGGGGTGATTTTAATATTTTATTGAAATAAATGAGAATTTATTTTGATACAAATTACCTTTTAACTACTATAGAATGATAACCAAAACATTTTTACATGAGATATTATTCATTTTATGTGGATTTTTCGTGGTTGAAAATTAGTATATTATTTTTAAAATAAGATATAATATCTCGTACAACGAGATGGTTAATCTAAATAAATTAGCGTAGTAAAACGCATTCATACAGCCTGAAATAGCACAATTACTGGAAACTGATGATAAAAAGTTATCACAAAAAACACTTTATAGCACCAAATCACAGTTGCTATTTAGTGAATTGACAGTGACACGATTATGAACTATTACCCAATAGGTTTAAAAGTTTCCAGATAAGCCTATTTTGGGGAGATTTTAGTATGCTATTGCCATCGAGTTAGATCATTATGTACTAAGGTAAAATAAATATTATAGAATGACCATCAAAACTGTTTTTCCGAAGCAAAAATTGTAGTAAAACTCGATTTCTGAAATAGATATAAGTGAAATATAGTAGATTCAGTTTACATTTCCAAAAGTTGATTTTGTACACGAGATATTATTCAACTTATCTATCAGATGCGAGTGCTTCGTGGTTGGCAGGTAAGTAAATATTGCTATTTAGGTATTACATGAAATTATTTTCGAAATTTTTGCTTTTCATAATAAAACCACTGTGTAGAACGAAATCCAATATGTACTAGAATCATTCACACAAACAATAGGAAATCACGAATATAAATTTAATAAGATTACGGGGGGTTCAGGGGGGCAGAGCCCCCCTGAAGAAATGTATTTTCTTACCTAAAAAATAAAATAAGAAGTTCATAAGAATGTCAGAATATTATTGCATAAACCGTGTTTAATTTAATGTTTCTAATTTCTGAAACCTTCGAATTATTTTATATGCGTATAAATATACATGTAATAATTTAAAAAATTTAATTTGCGTATTGTAAGATGTTAAATATTATGAGAAATGAGATTAACAAATATCGACTTTCAGAGCTGACGTTGAGGCTCCTGATCTGTAGATTTACTAGTTTAAGACCTGACTTGATAAATTTTAGCCTTCATAACTTACATATTAAATACATTAATCAAATGCGCCATTTTATTTCAATGGATGAAAATTTTCAAAATCGTCTGAATTCCCATAGGAAAGCATTATGACCTAAAAAGAAATGTTTTATATTTTCCGAACGAATGAACCAAACGTTACTAAATCTATACAGCTAATTCCGGGTACCTCACCAACATACCTACCAAAAATCAAACTAATCGGATCGTTTTTGCGGCAGTTATCGCGGAACAGACAGACAGACAGACAGACAGACAGACAGACAAACAGACAGAAAGAAAAAACTTTTCGGGTCTCCACAGTAAGCCTCAACTGACGTTTCGGCAATGATAAAGATTGTTAAAAAATTTATATTTATTATTTTTCTAATATTACTGCCTTTTGATGAAAATATTAAAAATTAAATTATCTTTAAACATATTTATACATTTTGTTCGCAAAATTCGAAATATAATCCTTTTTTTTAGTGAAAAAAAAATTGAATTTAAAGAAATAAAATCTATAATTTCCTATGTCAAATTCATTTTAAAAAATTTATTTTCATATTGGTTCTTTCGTTAAATTTTTCAGAATTTTCATAAATTTAATTACATGTTAATATTCTGAATTATTAATTTTTTGATGTCTTAAAAGTTCAATTTAGGTTCACATGAAGCTATATATTCTATTTTCGTTGAAAAGTTACAGGGTCTTACGCATTATAATTACGTGAACAAAAATATAAAAATTCGAAAATCAGCATCGTTTCTCCGAAGAAGTAGTAGATGGCGCTGTACTTTTCAAATCTGCGTTTGCGCCAAAGTTGTCAAGAAAAATCCACACAAGAATACAATATACAAATAATAACTTTTTATTACGTTTATGGGGAAATTGAAACATTGAGTGGACCTTTCTTGGAATTTTTTTACAATTAACAGCAGATCAATTAGAGCACTTTAAAGCTAAAAATACGCAAAAATTAATTAAACGTACGCGTGCTGGTCTAGTAGGAATGAAAATGGCGGACGCGCCAGCTTACAAATGTA
Source organism: Maratus michaelseni (assembly GCA_963931845.1). Taxonomy (NCBI): domain Eukaryota; kingdom Metazoa; phylum Arthropoda; class Arachnida; order Araneae; family Salticidae; genus Maratus; species Maratus michaelseni. The sequence goes on from OZ007597.1 coordinate 127,641,879, forward strand.
ATATTTTTAATTGGATGTATAGCTCTTTTTTTTTGTTTCCCGAAATAAAAGAAAATGCATTCTTAAGGCATTATACAAGAAACTTCAACTATAATTTTGTTACAGTACCTAGAAGTATATATTTCTAGACACTGTAATTCTGTTACAAAAGTGCCTCGATTATTATTTTTCTTAAGAATAGTTTTACATACGTGTAACAGGGAATCCTGGTCCTCAGGGAAAGCTGCAAATGAAGAAAGTTGTTTTGATCAGTGGCGGATGCAACCAGGGCCTGATCATCACAGGGCACACGGGGCATGTGCCCCGGGTCCACATTTTAAGGCAGCCCGAAAATATATTTTGTCTACTCTCTAAAGTTACAAATTATTGTAAATTTCCATTTATAGTTTATAGAAAAAAAAAGAATTTTTCCAATTCAAATAAACTCCAGCGGAGGAGACATCGCATCTCCAAGTCAACACTGCCAAGAACAGTCACAAACCCTCGCAGCTTCCAACCATCTACACTGATGGGTCGCGCACCGAAACAGGCGTAGCTGCAGCATTTTGCACCATGTTAGATGGAGTGCCGACCCATGAGTGGGCCTCTAGAATTGGTGATGACAACTCAGTTCATCAAGCGGAGTTGTTTGCGATTCTGAAGGCATTGGAATGGATAGCTGCTTCCCCTACAGAACAGACCTACAAAATCTATAGCGATAGCTTATCAGGACTACAAGAAATCTATGCCCAAATGACTAAACACCCACTCATTCTCGATGTAAAAATAAAACTTCAACCCCTTCTTAAAAGAGTCACCCTTGGACATGTCCCAGCACACATTGTTATCGCAGGCAACGAGCTCGCAGACAGCCTTGGAAAAAAGGGAACAAAAAACCAAACTATTGAATTCTTCCTACCGGTTTCCCCCTTTTTTATTCGCAGAGAGCTCAAATCTAAAATTCTCCCCAACTGAAGGCTACCTGCACTATTATAAAAAATCGCGTACTGATGTGTGCGAATGTGGCGCAAGCGGTAATCCCAACCACTATTACTTCCCCTGCTCCCTGACTGTTGCTTGGCATCTCAGGCCTCCCCCCACACTTCCACCACTTTCCTGGTTGCAGAACATCATTACTTGTCCCATTCTAACCCATAAACTACTTGAAATTTATAAACTATTGATCTCAAATCTAACATAATCTCTCCTTCTTAACTGCTAACGCTATTTAAGTATTTTATTATTTTTTAATTTTATAATTTTTATTCCCTAATGCATAACTTCTAGCGCTACTTTTAATTTTAATTAACTTTTTACATTAATTATTTTCTTTTTGCTTAACTTATTAATTTAGTAATTGGGCCCAGTCCCACTTAATTTTAATTTTGTTACATACCTATTTTCTTTCTTCACCCTTTGGAACTGCTTGACAGGTCAGCATCTCAGGTCATCTCCACTCATCATCTTTGCAACCAACCACATGCCGGTGATCAGATTTCAGCGTATTTCCAGTGGCGCTCCTTGTCACGGGGAAATCTAACACTGGCACATCCAATGCCAAGAGCCGTCAAATGCGAACTGTACTAGTGGTGCAGTCGCACCACCGAACTGCTCAACTTAGTGAATCTCGCCGAAGAGCGGACTGTACAGCTGGTACAGGCGCACCTAGTCGACTCAAGTCTACCTAGTCAGTCGCTTTTTGTCGCGTGGGGGGCGCTGGCACCAGAAACTGACTCTGATTCGCATATTTTTATCTCCATTATTTGCTCTAATCCTCTCTTTTTTTTTCTTCTTTTTTTTTCAGTTCCTGCTCTTTGTCGCGAGGGACTCTGTCTAGCAGGACCGGTCATTTGGCCTAGGATGTAACCTCAGATCCCTGCGTGCCGGGGAGCTTTCCGGGGAAGGCTATACGCTCAACGGCATGGCTTGCCAAGTTAAGTGGCCTCCCTTAGGCATTAAATTAAATTAAATTCTTGTAAACTAAACTATCTACTGTTCCTCACTAACGACAATGAAATGTAATGTACACTTCGAACTTCTGAGAAGGACGGATATTATATCAAAAACATGTTTCATTCAATCCCTTAGGCTTAGAGTTTTACTTACTTTAAATAGCATATAGTGCAAACATTTTTATTTTTCCATAATTTTTAATGCATTATTACGTGTGTCTATAATATATTATTTTCATAAAACTATAGTTTACATTTTAAACTGCACGCAAACCTGTTTGCCCTGTTTATAATGCAGTTTTGAAAGGGGACCCCTACATGACCTCTGTGCCCCTGGTTCCACATACAGTTAATCAGGACCTGAATGCAGCAGCTCTCCATTTAGGAGTCATGTCTCCTCCCTTTTTTTGGGGAGGGGGGGGGTCACATATCTTCATTAGTAAATTTTATATGTTATATCCAAATTGGCTATTTTCTCACATACTACACCTGAATTCATTTCAATTCGTAAACGCATGAAAATTTCAGGTATATTTGTAAATGTATAAAATTAATTTTCATGTTCTGTTCAGATACGAAAAACAGATATTTGGTATCTGTTCCGAGTTTCCCGTTTTCTTATATAAGCAAAAAATCTTACGGAAAATGTTCTCCAAATTCTCATTTTAAGCTGACTTTCGGGGTTCGACAGTCTTGAAAATGTCATCTTGAGGGAGCAATTGAATACAATTCAAGATGAACCAAGTTTACAAGAAAATGAATTTCTCTGTTCGATTCTTTGGTGTTTAAATAGCCTCCAATTTTCATAGATTTCTGTATAAAAATAACTCCATGAATGTATCAGGAAGATTAGCATTTTTAAGCGAGGGAAAAAAATTCGAATGCAAAAAACCTTTAATGCATTTGAATATTTAAAAAATGTATTGTTCTGTACAAATGTTCTTCGTTTACAGGAGGGAGGATCATGACTTCCCCATGACCTCCCCCTTGGATCTACGCTTGGTTTTGATCTTAAACTATCAAGAAAACTTCAGTGAAAAGTCCGTAATTTCTCTCCAAAACCATGAAAATGTTTTCAGTTACTGTGGAAAAAGCTATTTAATCTATTATCAATGTCGACATTAGTCAGCAAACACCGCTATTCGCCATGAACACAGTTGTTTAAGTATCATTTTGGTATAAATCATAAAGTATAGTTGGTATGAAACATAAAGTATAATGTATGACTGAATATAAAAGTAAAGTAATATTTGGTGACAAATATAAACCACTTATTTAAGTTATCTTAAATAAGTAGATAAAAGGACTTTTGAAAATCTTTACTTGCCTCGGTTATGTAACACTCTATTTTATCTCATCATGCTTGAATATAAGGATTACTGTACTAATTACAGTGTTTCTGTGTTTTAAAGATGGAATAACAGTGGATTTTTGTAAATAGGGTCCCATTATTCGACCAGAAGCTGTGTATAATAGTTTACAATAACCTATTAATTTTGTAATCTATTAGTAAGGCCAAGAAAGTTGTTGAAAGTTATACTTTTCGTCCCGGTTGGCTACATTGCTGTCAGTTAAGCTAAGCAGTAACATTTTAAAAAACATTAAAATTGAAGATACCAACTTACTATTGAACTGATTCTAATTTTTTTTTTTTTTTTTTTTTTTTTTTTGGATAAAATGTTCTCCAGAAAATTTTTTATACCCTTTGTTAGAAATAAATCCCGCACACATTGTTTAACCTTACAGAGCATAGTGTAGCCAATTAGCAACACTTTATATTTAACTTTTAATAAATAAATCAAGTTCTTTGTAACCACTATATTTATATAGAAATATTATTCTTCCAAAAATAACATAAATGTGCTACTAAATAAAGTTAAAAATCAATTTTAAAATTTCTGGTGTCCCAATTCTTAATATAAGTATAAAAAAAACACAATTCTAAAAGAAAAATTCATGCACTGTAGGGTTAAAAAGGGTAAAAAATCTCTAGAATCATTAATGATATGACGAAGGTAAAAGGGCCAGAGTGGCTCAGTTTATCTCCTGAGTTTTGGACAATGTCTGATAATAAATAAATTACTTACTCAGACGAGTTAGAATACAAAACACATAGGGCAAAATGCCAATTTTGCCTTATTTTCCGAGTCAGAAACTATTCTCGCTCCCTGAGGATGGTCGCGGTAGCCGGCCGAAAGTACTTGGACGGGTTTTAAACATTTTAAACATCTTTTAACATCTATTTGTGTCTTTTAAATGTCACCTGTTAACCCTTTCAGGGGCAAGCACTTGTGCTCCTGTAGCGTTGAATTCCCACCGGAATTTATGAAAGAATTTAGTTCAAAATAAGAATAAGCAATTTTTCAACTTTTTCTCATCAAAGTTAAAAAAGTAAAATTTAATTAAATGTGTCTGGTTTGAATCGGATTAAAATTAGGTGGTATATAATATATACCACCGCCCCTCAAAGGGTTAAGTAACAGTGGGATCTATCGAAGCTTATATTGATATTTTATGAGTTGAATACAAAAATAATCCTAATGATGTATTTCAGTGTGAGTGCTTAGTTGCAAAACTTCAAAATCCAATAAATATTGCTAAATATAGTAATTTAGAAAAACAGTTAAAAGTTGCTGTTTGTCGAAAGAAATTTTTTATGAAACAGAAAAAAATCAAATGAAACACGCGACATAGTGACAATAGAAGAATTATTGGAAGCAGAGAATTTTTTGATATAATCGGAACAAAAACAATTTTATAAAGAAGAATTTGAATATGTGAACATGGTAAATCAGTAGAGAATACTGATTATTAAACTTTATACCTTTTATAAAAATAATTTGAAAAGATTAAGAGGATGATTAGAATTTTCTGACTTGTCCGTAGATAGAAGAAAAAAAACCCAGTAATTCTACCAAAACATTCTTGGTTAACTTCTGAGCGCCTAGGGAAGTCCGTTAAAGAAGGTTTGCGAAAGATGCTAACAAAACTCTTTTGAGTATGATGAAAAGACAATTTTGCTGACAGTAGTCGCATGGCTTAATTTGAACCAGAGCCCACTGGAGCTCATAAACACTGCGCTCCGGAGCCCAGTGCAATAACGCTTCCGAAAAACGAATCCTAAATTACCCTTTCCTTTCTCTCCCATCTCCAATCTTTTGCCTTCTTTTGTATCGGAACACTTACAAGTGACGTAATGTGTCGCTCACGTAAGAGATGGAGATGAAACAGGCTCGACTTTTATATCAGTCTTCGAGTTTGGATAGGCTCGAGCTCAAACTGCTTTAAAATCAAAACTTTATTTATTTCCATTTCAAATCATTTTAATGCTATTTGGATTAGAGTTGAGAGTAAACAGAAATAGTCTTTTTCTATTCTGCATAGCTGCGAACTATTCCTTTTTTGTGTTAACACTATTTCCGAATCATAATCCTGAGCTTATTTAATGTCAGAATTCTGCGATTGATTAACATTATGATTAGGCAAAGGTTTCTATTTAGAAGTAGTTAATGTATTTAAAATTTTTATTTTGCTAAATAAAAAAAAAAAATGTTTTAAATTTTGAAAGTATATGAAATATAAATATGCAGATTGGGGTGACGGCAGAGGAGGGGAGGAGTGCACTACGGTTGTTAGTACTGCAGAATATTAGGGCTACGGTACTTTTTTCTTAGAAATTAAGCCCTGAGTAGTGAAGCAGTCCTCAATTCATGTCCATTGACTTACGTATGTAATGAACACCACGAACCACAACCTTTGACACCTATACATTTTCTAAATTGCGGTCAAGAACCCTCTTATCCCGTTCACTTTGCTGAAATAATTGAAAATGCATCGAAAAAAGCCAATCTACTCAAAAGGAAAAAGAATCAATCTCTATTGCTGAAGCAATTATGGTCCAAATAGAAGAGACAATATTTATTAGACTTAAAATCTGCACATTCTTTAAAAAATCCCAACTCACAATCTGAATTGAAAGTTGGAGATATATACAGTGAAACTTCTATTTAACGAAGTCTCATCGTTACACTTAAAAACTTCGTTATGGAGAAAATTCGTTAAATAGAAATCAACTTAAATTCATAAATTTTTTTCTTCAGATATGACGAACAGGTATTGGATTCAGAAGCATTTGATTCAGTTTCAATTATGTAGCCGTCTAATACAAAACAGTTGTCTACGGTCGTTGAAATAAAGTCACATTCCCAAGCTTGGGCTCAAGCTTTCATAAGCTCTGATACACAGGTTCTCAAACTAATGTTTTCACTACATTGTCTTTTTTCTGTCTTTTTCGACAATGTACTTCAAGATTGTTTATTATTCCTTAGACTAGTGGCAGAAGTTTACACGTTGTATTGGTAGGAACAAAAATAACTTTGATGTTCTTTGATTTGAATCTTGAAGCACGTTCTTGTGGATGTACAAAGCAGTTGTCTATCAGCAATGGAAGGTCAGAATGGTAACTGTCTGACTCCTATTGAAATTTTTTGCTTAAGCGTATCTGACGTCATTGCGTCACTGCATCTTATATATCATTGAATGCTAAAATGGGATTTTGACTTCTCCCAATTGTCAGCGCTGGAGTCTCGGTGTGGGAGAGTAATGATAACAAGTGTTTTTTTTAGTCTGAAAAAATTGTTTTATGCAACATCAAGCAGAATAGAAATTATTTAAATGTGTTCATTTTCATACAATCCACTGAAATAAATTCGCATATCCATCGCAACAGCAACCTCTTAGTTTGGATTCTGTACACTTACAAAAGTAGAATAAACTTCGTTATATAGAATATATTTTTCGTAATATGGAGATTAATTTACATGCTAATGGCGTTCAAAGTCAAAGTTCTGCAGAAAATTTCGTTAAGTAGAAAACTTCGTTAAATAGGGACTTCGTTAAAGGGAAGTTCCACTGTAGTTCTAATTGAAGAAGATTAAACTTTTGTGGAAATTTGGTAAAATAGAAAAAAGCTTTTTTAGGTGGTGACAATAACAACCGTTCGTATGAATTGAAAACAGTAAATGGACTTTTACGTCGAAGTGTGTAACATCTGTATACTTTACAAATATACACTTTTTTTTTTTTGAGTGTTTATATATTTATAAACCCAAGAGATATTGAACTTTTACAAACTTTATAAAATTACTTTACTTTTTTATTACTTTGATCTTTCTACCCTTATTTTTTAACATGATATTCCTATAAATGTTCAGTATATATTTTTAATATTTGAAAAAAGTATTTAATTGTCAGAATTTTCATTTATTGATAATTTCTTTTCATTTTTCTCCGTATTTTTGTTTATTTTCTTAAAATTCATTTGCATTTTTATAGCTGCTTAGTATTGAAATTGGTTTCTCAATTAATATTGAATATTTAGAATTTTTGATGAATATTACCGTATATACTCGTGTATAAGCCGACCCCATAATTCCTGATGAAAACATGTTTAATACCAGTATTTTACAATAATGTTCTTCGTCTTATATAATTCACAATTAAATGAGATAAAGCAGGGCGTAGAAAATTATCCTGAATTACTGGTGTTAAACTTGTTTGCAGCTCGGTTTTGGGGGTCGGCTTATACACGAGTATATACGGTATATATTTTTTTAATTAGAATACTTAATTTGAAATGTGCGTTATTTTATTTAAAATAATAAATTTGATGTAGAAAGTCTGATGTATGAACAGTTTAAGAGTTCAGGTGGGAAATGTGTGAAAAAGGTATCCGTTGAATGGCAATACTAGCGCCAATTGTGCGTACACTCTCTTGAAGTTTTAGTTTAGGATAAGCCTATCAGAAACTTTTCTTAATTACTCACTTAAAAGTCTTTATTTTAGAATTGAATGTAGATTTGATAGGAAAAGCAACGCATTTTTTGACGTGACAAATTGTCACCCTTTTGATGGAACACAATGTACCCCTTCGAAAAATTAACCATCTATTTATGTAAATACTGTAAATAACTGTCTCTTTATGTAAATAATCTGCATTAAAGTTATAAAAATTAACTGATGTACCTTTTTTGAAACTGGTTTTGTTTTCAAATGTAGTTTCAATTATTGATTTTGTTTGTATATCATGTTACTATGTAAAGAACTGAAATTTTATTATATATCTCACACCACAAAAGTTAATTTATTTCAATTTATATAAAATATTAAATGAATTTATCTTGATGCTATCTACCTGACTACGATGCTTGCAGTCCATCCAACTGGAAAAAACCAAGGTACTCCACTATTCTTGATGAACAGTGCTTCCCAGCTATAATTCTTACCTCAAAATTTTTCTCTTTAATTAAAATATATATATATATATATATATTATTATATAATTTTTTACTGATAATTTTATATTGACTTTTCTCCTAAACTTCTCTTAACATCTTTACTTTACCTCGTCTGGCATATTTTTGTTTTTTTGAACTATGAACTATTTTTACTTTTATACTTTAACTAGTAATTTTTCATTATTTTATAGATATACTTTACACTATCCTATTTTATGTAGTCAATTGGACTACGGCTAGACATTTCATATGGCTCTCTCAGGATTTGATATACACCTACTCAAAGCCAGGGTGTGCAGTTGCTTCGCAACTTGGAAGCCCATTGAACCTATCACAAGTTCAAGTTCAAGATCTTGATCATAGAGGTATAATAGGTTTGTTTAAAATAATGAGTGAGCGCCGTTTAGGTTATGCTCCTCTCCTCGTAAGAGAAAAAATATTTACTGTGAAAACACAAACGTTGAAGTTAAAAAATATTACGATTTTTATTTTGTTTTATTTCAGAAAGTTGTGCTTCTTGTTATACTTCAAAATGTTGTAACTAAAAAAAGTGTTGAAGTTTAAACACGGAAATTTAAACAAATATGGTAACTTTAAAAAAGTTTAAATTCCTTCTTATTATTAGATTACTCAGATGTTCTCTTTTCCTGATAATAATTTTTCGTGAATGCAAAATATCATTCAATTGTACCATTTAATAGAAAGATGATGATTTATATGAATTTTCAGTTTATTAAATTTATGTTTTTGCAGAAATTGTCTAAATTTTTTTAGCGCGTAAAAATTGTAGATATCACTTTCTTAAATTCTAAAAAATAAAAATTCTTTTGAAAGTTTTTTTTTTTTTTTTTTTTTTTTTTTTTTTTGAATGCAGAAAATTAAAGTTTGACCTCAGAAACTTTTTCATTGAATAAAATAACTGAATTTAATAATAATAATAATCCTTATATATTATTTCTCCTGTCAACATCCCTTTTACTCAGAAAATATGAAACGCAGAACAACGAATGAGATACCATATGAAAGGTTTTAGAACAGGCTTCTGACATAGCCCACTTAACAATTCGTTAAAACATGTTTTTGATTAAAATTTGCTGAAATTACAAAATTAAATCGGCATTGTTTTCATGAAAGAAATGAAAGGTTTTCCTGAAATTATTGTTGCCAAAAAAATAAAATACCACATTATATGATGCTCAGCAATTATTATAAAAAACGCCGCACGGGTTTATTTTATACTTATGATTAAAAAGCGAAATTGAAATTGAAATGTTTAGATTTATATTTCTAAGTCCCATGGTTTTCCCGAAGCGGATGACGTCATACTCTAATGCAGTCAAAATACGATTGTTCATTTTTTTTTTCTCGCGCGTGCCTTTAGCAATCTTGAATCAGTTTTTAGTCTAACTTTGATGGAATAAATTAGATGATATTCTGGCTTGACTAACAACTAAATGTTGTTTGCAGATATTTTTATCCTTGCTTTTTCTTTAGAAGTTTAAACCTGCATCTAATAAATATTACATATTGATAAAAAATGATACTTCTCTATATCCCGTCGACCACTTTTCATAACAAAAAACTATCGCCAAATAAACGGGAGAACGTTGCCATTGGAATATCAAAAAATAAATAAAATATAAGAATTTAAGGACACAATTGTTATTTTAATTAATAAAATAACTACTAAATCAGTAAAACATAATGAAAAATACACGCAAATGTCGAATGTAATACCACTAGATGACGTAACAAACACGCATAATGATTCTGACATCAAGTAAATGGGACCGCATTTTTGGCGTTTAATCTTACAGTTTGGCGGTAGTTTTTTGTTATGAAAAGCGGTCGACGGGTTAATAGAGAAGTACCTAAAAAATATTGGATTTCAGTGCGAAATCTTCGCACGGGTCCTCTTGTATTAATATTAATAATAACATTATAAGAGAAAACAAACTTACTAAATTATTATAATATTTTTAACGAATTTTTAAAAGGTGGGATTTTTTTCTTTCTTTCTTTCTTTTTCTTTTTTTTTAATGTTCGTTTATATAATATTTTGAGATTAAAATGTAAATGTTATGAGAAGAGCAAAGTTGTAAAATAATATGGGAGTAAGATAAATTTTCTTGAGATAATTGAACTCATTTGTGAACTGCATAAGTATTAAATTGTATTTTTATATAATACTTAGTTTAATGTGATGAAAATTAAAATTATGCAAAAATATTGAAATTGTTTTAAACATACACTGGTGTACCAGGCTTACCATTATGTGTAGAAGCCAAACAAAAACAGACATACACGACATAACGAATTCTTACACTTGTGTAAGATTTTCTATTGCATAGCATCTTCATTTTTTAATAACATCTTTTAATGGATTTTCGATAAAGAAGATTGTTATTTCATTCTTAATATATTAATAATCTGAATTTGAGAGTTTTTATAATAATGCAATTGTTTTGTACTTTTTTTTCCTGTAATATTCTAAAATTTCATGAATGTACATTATTACCAATAAAGATTACAATTCAAATAATTCTTCCTTCACAGAATAAATAAATAATTTACAATCCTCTGTTTTTTTCTTTTCTCTTTTTTTTTTCTTTCTCTATTTTTCCTTTACAAAAATATTCCTTTATTCTTATATACCCAATTTATTTTATTTAGAGGACACTGTAACGACTCTGTTCGTCATAGGATTTGTACATGCTGTGTTCTGAACCATGACTTTAATAATACAGCCGGTCCCACGCCTATATAGGTAACATTATACGGCAATTATCCACAGAAAACCTATTACGTTCATAAAAACACAACTCACACCAGTTTCTCTTTATTGAACAAGTGACACTGAATGGAATGACCAGAAACAAATGACTACGTTTTTGATGCCGGAGATGTCTTACGGCTCAATATTTACAAGACAGTTTACTCACAAATAGACTGGGCGTAAAGTTGATCGCAACTCGGAAGCCCCTTAACCGACATCAACTGTTCGGCAACTGTTAAAAGCTGAACTCCTATAACAGAGGCTGACGCATCCTCGCATATTTGGTTTCCGAATTGCAGCCCATTCGAAAAACCAAGCTAGTCAGAACCAGTTCAGGCAATCAGAAACCAGTCTTAGGTAAGACTCCTATAAAGGGAGCTGACGCATATCCATTCTGTTGCCCAAAATAACCGCCATATTGTGACCTAGCTCAGCATTAGGAAACCGCCTGAGCAGGTGTTCGCCGTCCTCGTTACTGTCACTCGCCGTCCACTAGTACGGTAAGCTAACCGGTTTTAGCTTGGTTTTTGGTCCGCTGGGTCATTAAATGGCTGTATGATTCAGCCTGTATTATAGGAGCTCTAGTCTTAGGCAACCCCAACTCTGACTGCGGTAGATTGGTGCTGAACTGTGTACCAATAATCCGAAACAAAATGGATATGCGTCAGCTCCTATTATAGGAGTCTTAGTTCGAACTGTATCCATCGATTACCGTGTTGCTTACGTAAAAGTACAGTACAACAATGCCAGTAAAGAAAGTATGGATTGAATACTTAATTTAGGTGGTTCTGATCAGCTAATTTTGACCCTTTTCAGAGCTATAAAAGAAGGTTCATGGTTAATACGAGAAAAACATTTGTTAGTTTCAATGTGAATTTCGGCGAAAAGTAGGGTAGTATTAAGAAACAAATCACTTTTATGTTACCGAACTTTGTTCTCTGTCAATGATAATATTTCTACATTACAACTGCCGGACAAAATGTAGAAATTTAAGAGTTTTAGGAGAGATAAATTAAACTTCAAGGAGACTCACCACCCAAGGAAATCCAAAGCAATATTCCGAGGCCCTGACAGAAAGAAGGGAGAGAAAGGGACGTTTCAAATATCCCCACTTTATAAGATTTGAAACTGAGCTACGGAAAGGAAGGAGCATAGTAGAAAGCCTCTTTTTGTTGTTGTTGTTGTTTCTTTCTTTAAATTGTAACTCTGGGTCATATTAACGAGCCTTTTCATGTCTCTTATTGCAGTGTTAAAATGAAAAGAATATGTGAAATCAATAGTTCGAAAATTACACTGACATTTGCAAAGTTTGCAGAGTTTTTCAGGGAAAAGGGTAAGTGATCAGTTGCATTACTGTATGTCATGCAAGTCCTTTGGAATTGCTAGTTCTTAGCGGCTTTGACTTCAATACGTTAATTTTGTCTAAAGAAAGACCAGTCTAAAGAAAATGACCCTCAAAAAAATAACACAGCGTATTTCATGTTAACTTTGCGATATTATGTTAATTTTAGCACTGAGATAATTAGAACAATTAATAGTAGTAATTAATTTAATTATATGTGTTCTTCTTAGACTTTTATTATCTTCGCGTGTATTTTATAATTCCTTTGCTTTCTGTATTAAACCAAGTTCCACTGTATATTGTTCAAAATTTCCCTTCATAAATTACAATATTTTATGTAATGAAAATTGTAACTTGTGAACAATCCTTTATGATTAAGTTGCTTTCAGAAAATTACTGAAATAGAGCTTACTACATCGCCAATAAATTTCTGAATTTTCCCCATATTCCACTGACTTTTGTATAGTTTATCAGAGCTTTCCTTATCCGAAAAGGATAAGCTTTCCTTAATCCGAAGTATAAAAAGAATATAATATGAAAATAGTTAATTATTCATTTAAATGTCTGTTTGGAAGTAAAACAAATTCAATTTGCCCTTCACGTAAAATAATCAAATATTGAGAAAATAAAACGGCATTTTAATACATTGTTGACCGGTAACGTTACTGTAGCGTGTTTTCATTCAAAATATCTATCAGAATATTCCAACATTATTTATTTATTTATTTATTTATTTTTATGACAGACATTTCGTGATTGAATAAGACAAAGATCAGTACTTAAAAGTTCAGGCAGATGCTTTGACCTGGTTGGGAAAGTAACGTTAAAATTTCACAATACAATTTTTCTCCCGATAGATGGCATTACGGTACAGCTGCGGCTAGCCTAGACTGCTTCTGCAGTGCTTTTCAATGCGAAAAGCATTCATTTTTTAAATGTTTTTAATGGAAAATTTGAACTTAAAAAAAAGTCAAACAAGTAGAAATTTCATTAAATACAGTTTTCTTCACACCATGCACATATTTTTAAAGATATTTAGGCGTTTCAATTGCTTCTTAAAACTTTTTTAAATAAGAGTTCATTCGGACCAAAAACAGCAGGATAGTCACTTTTTAAAAACTATATATAGTTGAACTCCAGTTACACGTTTTGCCCGGGACCGGATAACAAAACGTATAACTCAGTAAAACGTACAACTCAATTAATGGTGTATCGGAACCATTTTTTAAATATATCGTGAAAACTTTGGTCCACTGTGAAGTTTGTTTTCTTTTATTTTTAAAACAGAAGTTTCCTAAGTAGTACTGCACCCATGGCATAAATTTTTGGAAATAGAACAGATTAGAAAAATAGTACATAAGAAAAGTACACATGAAGTTATTTTATCATAAAAGCTTTATTAAAATTATTTTTAATACACATAGAGTACTTAAAAGAAATCATTGAAATTGCCTAGGCATATAAATCATTTATCAAAAGACATTTGAGTAGTTTACTTCAAAAAAATTCATTCTCAAACTTTTCATTTCTGTTAATAATGCAGCTGCCTTATTGTTTGTGCTTTTATTACTGACGAACGCTTTACTACAGCAAAAGCTCTCAGAGCAGCTCTGAAGTTTGAGTGGAATCTTTCAAATCAGACTCCTCGGACGCGTCGTCAGTGTTTCAGGTTTCAAAATGTATAAATGAAAAAAAATCGTCTGGGGACGCAAAAACGTAACGTATAACTGAGGGAAATGTATAATTCAAAACGTATAACTCAGCTAATTTTTAATGGCAAGCGGTCGGGACCGCTGAGTTGAAACGTATAACTGAGGGAAACGTACAACTCAGGTAACGTATATCTGGAGTTCCAGTGTATACTTAAAACATTTTTCTTTGAGAATCACCAAAATAACTTTAATAATAAAAGAATATTCGAAACGAAGGATTCGCCTTTGTTTATCTAAAAATACGAAAACATTTTTGTGAAAAATGATTTATTTTACACATTATTAAAATAGGCGTCCGATAAAAACATATGTACAAATGTTTACAAACTTTAAAACACAAGATATTAGCAGTACATAACGCTTTCCTGGCGCTTTCGGCTATAATCTAAGCCTAATCCATTATCAAGGATTTAAATCAGCGGAGACTAATTTTAAAACATTTGTACATACGTTTTTAACGGACGCCTATTTTAGTAATGTGTAAAATAAAAATAAATCATTTTTCATAAAAATGTTTTCGTATTTTTGGATTCTTTGAGAATATTAAATTTATTATTTAAATGAGTTATTTTTCCTATTTTTTACATAATTTATATTCAATAAAATCTTTTGATTTAATTGAACAGCTAAGTAATCAAATTAAATTTTTAAATTCCACTTATGAGAGAAGCAAATAATTTTTTTCTTAAATAAGTTCTTGCATTTGCACTTCTGAATGAAGCCCCAAAATAGTTTTTACTTTACAAATGAATTAAATTGATGGGTAAAATAATGATTCCGATGGCACAGGAACCAAACTGGTCCAGACCCTTATTATTATTATTATTATTATTATTATTTAAGCACAGTTTTATCAAACTAAGGAGCACATTTTAAGCATTTTTTCTATGATTAAGATGAAATTTTTGGACCCCCTCCCCCCTTTTTCCATGCACAAAAATTAATAAATAAAATTATATATATTTAACTCTTTACAAATACCTCTAACTAATAGAATTCAGTTTAAATGTAGTTTTATAATTTTTCTGTTGTAACAGCCCTTTTTCTATGTAACATTAAATCTTTTGGTAGAAATGAAAAGCTAACTAATCAAATTAAATTTTTAAATAGCACTTACCTGAATCTAAGATTTTTCTAAATAGCTGCTTTTAATAAATTTCATTTGGTTAATAACCTTTTGAATATCAAGCAACATCAATATTTTTTAAACTCTTTCTTTCATATTTTATAATCTGGTAATCATATAAATTAATGATGGAAAAATACTGTAAATATTAATTAGATTCATAGTAGAAATCAAATTAGCTTATGGGGCTCAGGCCTTCCCCATTCAAATAAAGACAATTTTTTAAGCGACACAAATTGTTAAAAATCTATTGTTTTTAATATAGTTTAAATATTTGATTTAAATATTTAGTTTTAAATATTTCGTTATTCAAATCTGTACATGAAAAATACTGAAATATTAACCAGATTTATAGTAGAAATGAAATTATGAAATTATATCTGCAGACTACATTTTTCTCTCACTTTTTACTACAAGTAAAGACAAGTTACTACAAGTAAGACTTAAAACGGCCTATAGAGGCGCTGATCGCAGCCGTCAGTACAGGAAAATCGTCCCTTTAACTAATGCTAAAATGCCATTGAAACCATTATTTATTGCAAACACATTTGAAGTGTTAGATATTCAAATTTGGATAATTTTTACCTTGTCATATAAACAAAGAACACAAAAATGACATAAAATCTGAAATTGTGCAAAAAAAAATAGAGATTATGAACAAATTAAAAATGCATGTAATACAATGGGCTAGCAAGGAATTTTCCTGAAGCGAGAAGTTATATCTTTTCTCCACCAGAGGGCGTATTCGAGCGCTTCAATTCCCAATATCAAGTAGTTAAAGGAAATTTAACTGTTAAAATAAATCCTTAATTACTCTAGATATGATGGGACGGGAGAGGAGGGCATTTTTAAAAAAATAATTTCTTACACTTGCACTTTTGAGCGAAGCCCCAAAATACTTTCACTCTATAAATGAATTAAATAATAATTTTGATGTCATGTGGCCGAAACTGGTCTAGACACTTCATCATTTTTTTTTTCTTTAACACAATTTTATCATACTATGGAGCGCATTTTAAGCATTCTTTCTTTGATTAATATGAAATTTTTAGTCCCCCCCCCCCCTTTCACATCAAATTTCAATTACATATTTTTATCCACTGAAAATACAGAAATGATCTCTGATGTTGAATTGAATGATATTCTAAGCAGATTTGGATTGGATATGAAAATCTGCCAATGTAGATAGTAATTTGTAAGGTTTTCCGACAAGTAACACAACACAAAAACTAATAGAAAGGACAAACAGCACTATAAAACAATTTAAATGGCCATGTCAATTAGCCGCAGACATTAACATTCATTAAGTATAACATTTTAAAAATATATACACTTTCTTAATTATAATTAATTATAATTAATTATAATTAATAAATTATTAATTAATTATAATTAATATATTTCTTAATTTAAAAATGATTACATGCATATAATTTTAGATTAAAGTTGAAAAAAAAAAAAAAACACTCATCTCTGGAGCAGAACACATACTTAATTTTTTTCCTTTTAATTTTTTTTTTTTTTTGGTATTATTATCATAGTCCGATCTACATCCCGGAATAAAACATTTATACCCCTTCTTAAATTTATGATATATAATTGCTATAATTAAAAATAAACGAGTATAACATTTTCAGAATTTAACATGTAATCTAATGACATTTTGTTGAAAGACAGCCTTATGAAGTTTACAGCGCCCTCTTTCCTTTCAAAAATATGACTTGCGTTTTCGTTATCTCAGCCTATTTGAGTTTCCCCTCCAGGTATCTTCCTCCGTATTTTGAAAAATAATAATAATAAAATTACTAAATTAGTGTGAATCTACTCTTCAACAAAGTGCTAACATTCGCGACCACTGACGTGAATTCCCGCAATTTGGATATGCATAATCTGTAACTCCGCCTACGGACGTTCCATTTGCATTTTATCTTTTAAATTATACACAATGTTTGTATTTTTGCAATCATTGTACTGTGCATGTAACTACATAAATTAAAAACAGAGACATTTTTATATAAATTCAATGTAATATAGTAAGGAATAAAAGAAAAAATCTGTTAAATAATGCAACATATCAAGAGTAACGCCCATAGGAGACCTCTCTGATTAAATGATAAAAACTTACGTTTGTGAAAGTGTTAATAAACTCAATCATAACTCATTTGTCCTCACAGACCACTTACAAAATATTCATTTCTCATGCTTGTACTTATTTTCAGTAGACTAAATCATGAAAGTAGAAAGACACAAAACGAACTCGAGAAAGGTGGATTAGTTTGAAAGCCAGCCCTTGAAATTTGGTGGAAGAACTCTTCGCTAGATGCGCAAGGATTGGAGTCAGCATTGAAAGTACAAGAGACATTACTAATTTTATGAATTTTAATTATTTAAACTGCGCACAAAGACAATGTGGCTAGTAATTTTTAAGCACTGGTTGCGGACATTAGTAGGAAGGAACCTTATGAAAAACTCAAATGATAGTTTTTATCGATTTGGTGTTCTTGATTTATCCAAAAATAAAACTTTATATTATTTCATTTTCGAAATGCATTAAGGTTTTTTTTTTTTTTAAATATTTATTATTATTATTATTATTATTATTATTATTATTATTATTATTAATCAGTCATCTATCTATTTTACATATTATAGGGCAACATAATGATGACACCCAATCAAATAAATTTTTAACAAATATTACTAATAAATATTTAAAAATATTATAAACGTATTATTAAATAATTATAAATTATTATTAAATAATGATAGCAATAAAAGTATTAATGATAAGTATTAAAAACAATAATTATTATTAATATTTATTTATTGTATTAATAATTATTAATAATTTAATATTAATAATAACTGTTATTAAATATTAATAACTAGTGTAAATGCACGTCCTAGGACAGTGGGTAAAAATCATGTTTTTCACTTAAAATTTGAAATAATTGATTTTAAAAAAATCATATACTATTAATCGACAATAAGGAAAACTGGGATGAAACGTTAAATTGAGGTCCTTGTTAATGCATGGGTCTCTGGGATTTTAATAACAAATATGTAAACTGATGTTAATATGATGAGGGTAAATTGCAGATGTATCTTAATTAGTAAAAGGAAACAGATATATATTGAATGCAATATCAGTACAAACAGTTTTTGCTGACTGACTTGTACTCTAATAAATATAGATATGTTTACATACTATTAATCGACAATAAGAAAAACTTACCTGAAACGTCAAGTTCAGATCCTCTGGAGTTTTAACAAAAAAATTTTAATTTTGTGTAAATAAGATGACTGAACAGAAAAGAAATTACAATTCTTTCTTAATTAGTAAAAGGAAACAGATATATATATAGTTCTCATTTGCGTACAGATGTCGCAGACGCACCGGGGTATCTTTTTGGTGCTAAGATCCCGATTTTGTGCCTAGGCAACCGGTGATTTTGGCGAGATATTGCTTTGTATGGCAACCCAGTAGAATAGCTTGTGTGCGTTTTATATTAAATTAAACATTGTGTGTTTTATAATAAATTAACTATAGTGTGGAAAACAATTTGTATGTGTTTATAATAAAATTGTGTGTTTTTTATAATAAGGTTATTGTTTATTATAGTAAAATAAACTGTTTAATAATAAAATAAAACTAACATGCTGTTTCCGCAAGCTTGGCCTAACAGGTACCAAAAGAGAGGGTTTTCTCGCCAAAATGGCACAAAACTAAAATCTCGCCAACCCCGGTGCGTCTGTAACATTTGTTTCCTAATTTTCGTTTTATTATGGTCTTAAATTTGTTATGGTATATTAGCCGGAAACAAACGCAGAACTATTTCTATTGTTTTAAGAGCAAATGTGTTCATTTTCCGTAATCGTTTCAAGCTTTTTTTTTTTTTTTTTTACTATAACACTATACTCTCAATAATTTTACTCTTTCTCAAATCCTCTACTTTTCTGAATTCTTTATTACAAAAATTAATTCATCTTATGTATAATTTAGTTAAAAAAAAAAAAAAAAAAACGATCGCTAACATGTAATCAGGGTATACAATCCAGATAAAGTAATCAATAAAGGCACCAATTCTAATTTTTATAATTAACAAATGAAAAATAAGTGAAAATTACGTTGTGTTTTGTTTTATGAATATAAAATACATTTCAAGCTAAGCTTAACGTCATTTTGACAGGTGCAAACTTTTCACACGAACTATGTATACGTAATTTTAAGCTTAATCACCATGAATTCAAATAAAAATATTTTATTGAATTCAAAATTTCATATTCAAATTTTTATTGAATTGAAAAATAAAAATATTTTATTTTTATTTAATTGTAATAAAAAAGAAAATGAAATCAGATAAAATAAACCCAATAGACGCTATTCTCGTGACGTCACAGTAAATAGGAATTTTTATTCACTCATAAAAAAGAAGTAACACGTGCAGAAATATTTTTACCTAAATTTAACCTGCAAATTAAAAAATACGTCCACAACACTACATGTCTGAAAATTTTTATTATTTTTCTTTATTCTTCAACAATGGAAGTAATCCATTGTTTCCCATCCATAATTTGGATGCGTTCGTACCGGAGTCAACACACTGTGTTTTATTATATTTAGATTATAAACTATTATTATTATTTTTTTATATATATAGTATACAGTTATTTCCTTTTAAATAATTAATAATAAATATTAATAACATTGAACAAATTATTTTCTATCAATAATATACATCGTTGTTATTAATTATATTTATTTTTTGTGTATTTCAAACAAATATATATTTAATATTCCGCATGTTTGGATAATGCTTCTAATTAATGTCCCCCCCCCCCCTCCAAAAAAAAATAGAAAAATAAAAAATAAAATAAAATAAAATAAAATAAAATAAATCGAAGGTTATTTCCAGGCTTTAGCTGGATATTTTCCACAGCTTCTAGAACTGCGTATTCACTGTATTGGAATTAAACAAAGTCTAAAATAGCTGATATATCATATTAGCATACCGACCGGGCAATAATTGAAAAATTTAAAGCTCGCCCAAGACACTTCCTAAACATCGATTAAAAAAAAAAAAAAAAAAAAAAAAAAAAATTCTTTTTGATATGTAAAGTATAAAAACCAACTTAAAGCAAATCACAAACATAAGAAAAATATTCAGCTTACAAACTATTTAAGGCATTGTTGAAAGAATATATAAATATCTTCTCTAATTGGCGGTAAGAGGTTTTATAAATCTGTTACAGTTGTATGTAAATTATTACTAAACGTTTGGGCTTTTCTTTATATGGCTTTTTGAATGTGAAGTATTCAATACAAAATGTCTTTACACACTATAAACAATGACTGTTTACATCTTTGCACTTTTTATGGATAACAATATTTCAAAGATTATAACTCCTCCCAAAAAAAAGTTCGAAACTGATCCACTATATTTTACTATGACTATCGGTTAACTGAAAAGCAGAAAAGACATATTTAATGCTACTGCGAAGCTTATTTGTATCCTAGCATTACATAATAAAATAAAATACAAAATTTCAGCTAAGATGACATTGAAGTAGCAAAGTAAAAGTAAATAAATAATATACAGGTAAGTTAAATGTTTTCTTTATTTTCAAATTTTAGCGTGGACTATGGAATTTCGAAATATTTTTCATGAAGCTATAACGCAGGGATGAAGTGGATATTATACGCCGTATCCTTTCTGGATAAGTCATACCCTCCGTAGCTATAGAATATACTCTCTGGTAGACAACCGCTACGATCCAAATGGATGTTGAACAGGGACTATTTCCGTGACATTGTGACTTCGGCCCTTTTCTTACTACACTCAAAGTCTTTTTAGAAAAATATGCTAAATTCGGAACATAAATTCAATAAATTAGGTTAAAAAATTTTTGTTTAATAAAAAATTTAAAGTCTGTATTCATTTGTGTGGCAGCATGAAATGAACTTATATTTATAAAGAGAGACGCGTAATGAATACCAACCAGTGAAGGTAGTAACCATAAAATGCCACTTTAAAATCACTTCACTCTTATTAAACATTTCACACCACAATTTTGTGAAGATTTATTTATATATATAATTCAAATGAACTTGCTTGATATTATGTTATTAATTCTATGTTATGACAGCGAGTGACCGC
Source organism: Maratus michaelseni (assembly GCA_963931845.1). Lineage (NCBI taxonomy): Eukaryota > Metazoa > Arthropoda > Arachnida > Araneae > Salticidae > Maratus > Maratus michaelseni. The sequence goes on from OZ007597.1 coordinate 127,663,220, forward strand.
CTGCAGGGTTATGCTCCTCATACCTCTTTGAATTTGAAGGATTATATAAAAAACTACAGATAATAATCACGAGAATGAAATCAACTACTGGCCAAAGAAATGGAAGCATGAAGAAAGACAGCTCCTGTAGCCTTATACGCCGTATTCTTTCTGGATAAGTCATACCCTCCGTAGCTATAGAATATACTCTCTGGTAGACAACCGCTACGATCCAAAAGGATGTTGAACAGGGACTATTTCCGTGACATTGTGACTTCGGCCCTTTTCCTACTACACTCAAAGTATTTTTAGAAAAATATGCTAAATTCGGAACATAAATTCAAAAAATTAGGACATTCAGACTTACATTCTGACTCGGAATGTAAAACTCGGACCTGTGCTTTACCAAAGACCTTTTAACTAGAGTTCTTTGGCTTTACTGCCGTCCGAAGTATTGCTGCAAAACAAACTTTACGGATGAAGAGCAGCGATGCATGCGCGCGCACTCAAGTCGAACACAACAACAAAAAAGCCCGAGTTTTTCGATAATTGAATTTTGACAGTCCCTCCCCCCCCCCCCCTTTAGATTCAGGTAGTTTTCTGTTCTGAGTTGTAAAGAAACGATTTACGGAGAATTTTTATTTATTTTTGCTTGATTAATGCCCCCTTTTTTTTAATGTTGGTGCTAACAACAGTGATGGATAATAAATATTCTAAAACATTTTCAGCCTTCTAATTCTAAAACAGGATAAATGACAGATTTTTATGTATTCATATGTCATTTAAGTGTTCGCACAAGTTTTCGTTTTAATTTAAAGAACTGTCAAAACACATTGTATTGTGTAAAAAAAAATGTAATAATAATATAGTAATACATTATTATAATATTACATAATCAGCGATCTGTCTTGCACAAAATTCTATCTCTGCAATAACTGAATTCCCATGTGAAAGCTTCACACCTCTAAAATCTGATAATTTGAAAATTTCTTAAAATAATAATACCCCCCTCCCCCCTTATTAACGTCCAACCTCTACTTACAGTGTCTAAAAATTTAATTTAAAAAAAGATGACTATTTGTTAATTGTCAGGGGCGCCATTTGGGGAGGGCTGGGGGGGGCAATTGCCCCCCCCCAAGGATTTGGATTACAAGTTTTTAAAAAATCTGAAAGGAAACGTGTGTGATTAGTGATGTTATTATTAAATAACTATCAAAGGCATAATAGACAATAGACACGTAATCGCATAATTGAAAATCAAATAACCTCAAAATATGTTGAATAATGTAAAAGGTTCTTAAGTCTGCTATCAAATCCAAACTCGTAACTTTCTAACATATTCACAAAGCCAATGTTAATCTTAGACACATGAAATTGGCTAGCGATCTTATTAAAAACTATGAAATCGAATAGCGTTTCCCATTTTTTGGTAAAGGTAAAAGATGTTTCAGAAAATGCTGTCAAAGTTTGGGCAAATTTCCGGAGGCAAACAGTTCGAGGAAGGTCGGTATGAGACAGAAATCGCATATAACTCAAGATGCGATAAATTTATAAGGAAAGGGCATCTGACGTCACTGTTGGTTAAACTACTGTTGGTTTGGGAGAAAAACCTGTTCGTTCTTTACGGCTCCTACAGTACACATGAGATGGAGGGATTTGATTGGTCTATGTTAAACTGGTCTATGATATGATTGGCCTACGTCGCCATGACGATTCCTGCAATGATAGCTGCGACAAAAATGCAGTGGTAGATTGGTTGATGGAACTGTTTGTTTGTAAACATGCCCTTTCCCTTCAATGAATCCCTTCAATAACCATGCCTGTCAATTTCATGCTTTTATGTTTAAAAATGAGTCCATGCATACTTCAAAAAATTTCTCGTTGTTGAGAAGAAAAAACATATTTTTGAGCACCATCTTAAATAATACGAAGTACTCATTGATATGTAATTTTTTCGATAGTTGCACCAAAGCTTAAGTAACTTGTCAAACTTAAAATATTAGAAACATTAGCATGAAATAGACACTTTAAGCACTATCCGATTCACCGCCATAACTGAATTTCTTCAATCGTGTAAAAAGTGACTAATTTTTAATGAAAAAAAAACGACTGTAAGGATTGTTTTTCACCCTTGCCCGGGCGTATGGTTTTTTTTTTTTTTTTTTTTTTTTTTAATATTACTTTATTGTTATCCATGTTGGAGTCCTGCACTACTTGAAAATTGTTTTAGGAGTTAATCGGAAACTGTTCAAAATCCAAACATATAAAAGATATTTTTCAGCATATTAGTATATCAAATGAAATGCTCGAAAGATACAAATTCATTATTGACTTACGAGGACTAAAGCAGTTTGCAGGATTTATTATTCACATTTTTTCCCCCTGAAAAACAAAAGCGTTTTATATTTATTTCATTTCTCTTTAATAAGAATAAATCACACAGTTATCTCCAACGGCACCAGACTGTCTGTCTGCACCATGCCTGCACCATGCTTACTCAATCAAAAGTAATTACATTTATATATTATGACATTTTTGTAATTGCAATTTATACTTATTTTAAGAAAAATATTTAATATTTGGCGTTGGGGAAAAAATGGTCCTGCATACATTACCTTTCTACCCTTAAAAATAAAACATACTTTAAACATTTATATAAATTCATTTTGACGGACAGATATGTACACGGTGATAAATTCTGCTAGCACAGAAAATTTCCTGCATTAGCCAATCAGGATAATAGGGTTACAATGGGGAAATTGCACGTTTTTCAATTTAACTTGCATATGATAGAGTGCAAAAATACGAACATTTTGATACCATTTTTATATATATTTGAAACTTGTATAATTCATTAAATTAACTTTTAAAACGCAGTTTTTGCCGTGGCGGGAAAAAGCCACGTCACGTGACGAGAGCTGTTCTGACGTCAGACGTCACTACACATGTAAACAAACCCTCGCTGTATTTCTCCCTGTTATTTCCTATGCTTGCTTTACGCTGGACGATTTTTTTCTTTTCTTAAAAATGATTAGTATAACAAATTAAAAGTATTGTAGATTGCTGTAATGAATAAATAATACTGTGAATTCCAGGTGATATTTTTATTCCATCGCGTTTCTAAGAATTTTCATTTCCAGATCTCGATGTAGAAATAAAGTATTAGTACAAGTTTACTCGTACTACAATATTGTATTTTATAGAATAAGGTATATATATATATATATTGCACAATATAAAATAAACTGGTACAAATAGGATTTATTTCATTAGGGAGGGTGGAGTCAACTTATAAAAGGGTTAGTAAGAGGGGATAAAAATTGACAAAGCGTTTATTATTATTCCAAGTGACGCTTTTCTGTGATGACGAAATTGAATTGAAACCCTGAATAGATCTGATCTTTACTCCGAGGGTGCTTAGAATTTATTTTTTTTGCTGTCTTTAAATGTTCAAAGATGAAACGACAAAAAATTCAAAAACCGTTGGAAGATTTTTTTGAGAAATCCAAACGTAAAAAAGAAATTGATTCAAATGTCAAGGAAACTGAAGTACACGAAAACGAAACTCTTGCTCAAAATTCGGCCACCAGTTCCAGGTTATTGGAAGATCAAGAAGGTTTACAAAGTATAGAATCCGTGCTAAATAAACCTCATTTAAGCGAAATGAAAACTGATTTACCTTTACAACCAATACTTGAAAACTTTCCTTTAACAAGTGGGCATAGATTTTCTCAGCATTGGTATAAGCAACATGAATGGATTGAATATTCGGAAAGGGAAGATACTGTTTACTGTTTTGCTTGCCGACATTTTTCAGAAAACATTTTGCTGAAAGGTGAGAAAATGGGATGTCGAACTTTTATCGACAAAGGTTTTAAAAAATGGAGAGACACTAAAGCCTTTCTCTTACAACATTCTCAAAGTGAGAGACATTTATCATCAATGAATGCCTGGGGTAATTTTAAAAGGATATCTGCTAATAAAACTTTATCTATTGCTTCTGAGCTGTGCACCACAAGATCAAAAGAAATTCTAGAAAACCGCGAGCACATCAAAACATTATTCAGAGTAGCAAGTTTTTTAGGACGACAAGGATTGTCATTTAGAGGACATATTGAGTCGTCAGAAAGCAGCAACAGAGGAAATTTCATTGAACTCATCGAAACAATGTCTGAAGAAAATTACGATTTGAAAGCCAGAATGTTATGGCGCTATGGCATTATACATCGCATTAATATCAAAATGATATAATAACAGTGTTTGGACAAAAAATTAAGGAAACAATAATATCTGAAGTGAAGCAAGCTAGATATTTTTCACTATTAGTGGACGAAACGTTCAGAGGGGAGTAGGGGGGGGGGGGGGCAGACTCCGTGGACCAGATCCTAGGCTACGTAACTAATTGCCGTCGAGATAAATCTTGCCCCCCCCCCCAAGGAAATTCTGAAATGGCGCCCCTGTTAATTGTATTACCACTAAATAAATAATGAATCAAATGAATTCTTGTGTTAAAATTTCTCACACCCCTCCCTTCAAAAAATAAAAGTTTGAAGAACAGATCCCTGATTGTGTATCACAAATATTTAATGTATTTCAGAAAATATAAAAATTCGTATAATCTTAAAATGTTATCTTTAATAAGTATTTTTTTCTGAATGTAACTTTCATAACAGAGGTTTAAAGCAGTAAATTTCCACTTTATTAATAAATTCATTTAAAATTATTTTCCAAATTTCAGTTTCCTGATCTCACAAAGTCCCACATTCCTCTAAAAACCTAATGATTTGTAAATTTTCTAAATAAATAATACTGCAAATCTCCCCCCCCCCCCCCCATTACGCAGAGTATTTAAAAGATGATTGTTTATTTATTAATTGTATTAACAGTAAATAAATAGTCAACCGAATTCCCGTGTGAAATTTCCGCAACCCCTCCCCCTCCCTTTTCCTTAAAAAAAAAAAAAAAAAAAAAAAAAGAAAAGAAAAGAAAAACCTGAAATTATTTATTCCAACTATTTCAGCAAATACAAAAATTCGTGTAATTTTAAAATGTTACCTTTAATAAGTAATTTTTTTTCCCTCAATGGTACTTTCATAGCATGGTTGGAAAGCAGCGGATTTCCACTTTTTTAATAAATTCATTTAACCCATTCGGGACCATGGGTGCATATATGCACCCTCAAAAAGAGCATACAGAATTTATTTTAGGCACCAGTAAAAGATAAAAGTTTTCTTTGCTTTCTCTAATTAGAGCATTTTTGTGATAGTTTAAGTAAAGGTAGCTTTTTTTTTTAAAGTGGTGCCAAACGAATAAAATTTGTGTAAAAGCCGCCGGTCCCGAAGGGGTTAAAGATAGTTCATCCATTTTCTGAAAGACAGATCACTAATAGTGTAATAATTATGTAATACTATAATAATACATTAAAATAAAAATGTATCAACAAAATTAGTAATAACGAAAACTTATACATTTAAATGACATATGAATACATAAAAATATGTCACTTACCGTGATTTAGAATGTGAAAGCTGACAATTCTGTAAAAATATATCGCTGCTGGCTGCTGCTTATGCTTACATACAAGCATATACGCAAAACCAAAAGAAGATGGCTGCCAATGCCAAAGAAACCAGTACAGTTCGTTGAAGAAAACATGGTCTTATTGAGAATGCGAGCGCATGTCAAGGTCGACAGATTGTTTCGCAAAAGTTACCGCCGCTGCTGGCTTATCCTGCATGTTTGCTTTTTCCTCATTTTCCTATATTTGTAACGGGCTTGAATTTTAAAGCTAGAGACAGATGGCGACAGTTACGCTTTTTCGGCGCTGAGGTTTTTATCTATTCTACCTTCTTTGTACTGGCCCTCTTTTTGTTCTTTGTGTGGATAATAAAGCACAGTTTAGTGCTTTCTGGAGCAAGTTACTCTAAGATACGAATAACTCATATAACTTCCAATTCTTCTCGAATCATATTGTGGTCAGAAACAAAAGAGAGGGATGATGTCGACGTTTGTCCCCTCCTGTCAACTGCTCCTGCCCTGTTTTTCTGTTGAGCCTTCTGTTGAACCTCAACTTTAAACATGCTTAGAAAGTCATAAAAGATCAAATATTCCGACGTAAGTCTATGCTCTGTTCGAGCCTTAAGACTAGTATTTAAATTAGCCCAATCGCTGCCAACCACGAGTATACTGGCGTTAACATTCAAAATAAAAGTGTATGATAAAAAAATAACCCTGCCTAGCCACCACTATTTTAATATGTTAAAAAAATACTTTATTTAATGACAAAAGCTTTGCTATTAAAGTTACCAAATATCATCTTTCAGAATTTTTGGTGAGAAACGAATTTCAGTAAAAATATCGAAGACTCCGCCCACATAGTTTTGGCAGCGAATAGGTTAGGGGATCCTTTGACAAAAATATTCTTTTAAACTGAAAAATCTTATATAAATTTTACATTTAACATATTTTTTCAGATTGCGGACTAACAGCGCCAAAAAGACATTTATATAATATGAAAAAATATAATATGAAAAATAACAATTATGTATTCGGATAAAGTTTGAAATTTCTTAAAACATTTTGTTGATCGGCGATTTTTTATATGAAATCTCGAGTTTAAAACAGTACAAGAACTGCTCTCTTCTGAAAGTCTTTCATTAAATGGTTTTCTATATAGGTTTTTAAAGTTTATGCATTAGCAAATATCATTCAATGAACGGATTCAATGGAAAACGTTGTACAATCTAAAAAATATGACAACATAATATAAATGCATTTTCTGTACGGTAAAAGCCACGCCTTTAGTCAATGATACTTGGTGAAACAAACACGAGTTAGCTCGTGACCGCTCAACAATGTGTTACAAGCCATACACCATACTTTCGTATATGACACTTGCATAGCATATCCACAATACATACTTGGTTCAAATTGGACACTGCTGATAAAAAATAAATCTATACTCAGGGGCGTAGGAAAGGGGGGGGGGCTCAGGGGGTTCAAGCCCCCCCCCCATTGCAAATCAAGTTTTTTCTTTTCGTCGGATTATAGTGTTTCCTTTAAAGTGAACTTTAAATTATATTAATTAAAAATAAATTTAAAATATTAAAAAACGATGAAAAAATCATTTAGAGCTTTTTTTCTTTTGTAAAGAAAATCCGATTAATTTCAGAAAGCGAACAACAAGAAAAACATTTTTTACTTCCGTTCTGAAAGCCACGATAAAACACGTTTTTTCAAAAGAAAAAACAAATCACTTCTAGATTAAAATAATAATAAAATAAAACAATTTCAATATGTTTCTCCGCTGCACAGAAATCACGTGATAAAACGTACACAAAGCGAGAGAGGCCCAAATTGGGTTGCATTAAAAAGAAAAGAAATTAGTTAAATTTTCACAGAGTGAGTGGAAAGACCAATCCCCGTTTGGGAATGCGGAAATTGAAATAACCCATCTACGATCTCCCTGATTTTGTGAATGGAACAGGCTTCTTCCGAGAAGATTGCTTTCAAAGCCATTTTTACTTTGTGTTCCTGCCTTTCGTGTGTGGTTTCGTTAAAGATTAAATGAAGTTTATCACTCTAGGCAGTAAATGATATGACCGTTATATACAATATAATATATAATAAGAAAATTTTGCAATATGAATTCTTGTAAAAGACCGAAAAATACATTGTTGAGTTTTTTCTCTTCTAAAGTTCCGAAAAGAACAGAAGGTGAAGGAAGATTCTGGAGTCAAAGATGAAAAACATGAAAAAGCAGGTTCTACAGTTAAAGATGAAAAATCTGAAGAAGCGGTTAAAGTTATTAGCATTGGACAAAATGCTGTAAATACACTTGCTGTAAATACACTGTCTAAGTCGTTCTCTGAAAGTGATATGGATATAGGACTATTTGTTGGCGATGTCGTTTATCTTGATGAATACCAAAAATTAAAAGTTTTAGAAAATTCGTGGAAACCAGATCCATCCTTTTCTTTCCCTGCAAACCATAAAAAAAGAAAATTTCAGTATCACTGGTTTGAAAAATTTCCATGGTTAAGTTACTCTGCAAAATTTGATGGAGCATTTTGCAAAATTTGTGTAGTATTTTCAAATGGACAGGGTGGTCAAGGAAATCAGCGATTGGGTAAATTAGTCTTATCTCCTTTTACACAATGGAAGGATGCTTTAGAATCTTTTACATCTCATCAAATGTGCCAATATCACAGGAATTACATTATTATGGCAGAAGAATTCAAGAAAATTATGAAAGGGCAAAATATAAGCATAGGAATACAACTTCATAGTAACAGGAATGCGGAAATCTGTAAAAATAGGCAAAACCTCAAGTCCGCAATTAAAACAGTCATCCTTTGTGGAAGACAAGGACTCCCATTACGTGGACACAGAGATTCAGGGAATATTTCTGTTCAAGAAACGGAGAAAAATGACGGTAATTTTAGAGCTTTACTTCGATTTCGTTTGGAAGCTAGCGATAAAACTGAAGACATAAAGGAAGTTCAATCAGGTATGATTTCAAAAAAATATACAAGCCCAGACATACAAAATGAAATAATCAAAATTTGTGGTGAGACTATACAAGATCACATTGTCCAAAAAGTCAATAAGGCGAAGTGTTTCGCAGTTCTCGCAGACGAGACTACTGATATCTCCGGAAAAGAAGTTCTTACACTTTGTGTCCGTTATGTTGAGGAATCTGATTCTTCTTGTATAATAAGAGAAGACTTTTTAGACTTTATAGAAATTGAAAATTTATCTGGGACTACAATTGCCGATGTAATATTGTCAAATCTCAGAAGACTCGGGGTTGACATTTCTTACTTGCGGGGTCAAGGTTATGATGGGGCCGCTTCTATGTCTGGAAAACTAAATGGAGTTCAAGCAAAAATACTGCAGGCACACCCAACAGCATTGTATGTCCACTGTTGCAACCATGTTTTAAATTTAGTTTTGTCAAAATCATGTCTTGTCCCATCCATTAGAAATTCTCTTGCAACTGTTCAAGAAATAATCACATATTTTAGAGCCTCGCCAAAAAGAAGGAAAATTTTAAAGAGCAAGCTCCTAGAAGAAGAATTTTTAAGCAGTAAAAGCACATCCAAAAAAACGACTTGCCTTAAAAATTTTTGTGAAACTCGCTGGGTAGAACGGCATGAAGCCATTTTTACATTTTGTGAGTGTTTGGAACCAATAATTTCAGCCTTACTGGAAATCACTGAAGACACGAATTCAGAAACCGAGGCATCGAGGAAAGCGATGCTATTTTACAATGCATTGTGCCAAAGTTGTGTTTTAGTATCTCTTTTCGTGGCAGAAAAATGTTTCGCAATCACCCACAACTTGTCAATAGCCCTACAGAAACCGGGCATTGATTTAATATCCTCTTATGAAACCATTAGTGAAGTAACGGAAATTTTTAGAAAAATGCGTGAAAATTCAGAACCCAAATTTTCAGCCATATTTAAACGAGCTTCCGATGCAGCGACAGAACTTAATTTAGAAATAAGAAAACCTAGACTAGGAAAGAAACAAATGTATAGAGATAATACACCTAGCGAATCAGTGGAAGATTATTACAGAAAAACAATTTTCATACCCTTTTTGGATTTTCTTATTCAAAACATGATTGACCGTTTTGAAAATCATAAGCATGTAATTAGTAGCTTGCATGCAATTCTGCCAAAAAACATAGAAAAATCTTCAGTAGAAAATATCATGCAATGTGCTGAATTTTACTCTTCTGATATAAACATTCTTCCGAACATCTTACAAGCAGAAATCGAAATGTGGGTCGAAAAATGGCTGTCATCAGACAAAGAAGAAAGACCAAATACTGCAATAGAGTCCTTATCAAGTTGTAATACGGCTGTTTACCCCAACATCAACAAATTGTTGAAAGTTCTATCAACGCTTCCAGTATCAACAGCCACTCCGGAAAGAACATTTTCTACACTGAAAGATTAAAAACCTACCTTAGAAACACGATGTCAAATTCTCGGCTTTCTGGACTTGCACTAATGAATATCCATCGAGAAATTCTAGTAGATGTCGAATCTATTTTGAATGCAATGGCAGCGAAGCGCAGTTACCTTGTGTTATGATGCCAAAATTTGTAAGTGCATTTTTTTCTTTTTTTAAGTACTAATTAAATATTTCTTTCGTACTCTGCTGTCATATTTCACAAAATTGTAAAACTTAATTTATTCCTTAATGTTTACATTGAAATAATGCGCATACCCTTTTTTAATTATGCACAAAATTAATTATTAATTAATTTACTTAATTACTTATTAATGGGATGCTTTATTATTAATTCATTTTCTCAGTTTCCCAGTTGTTTTGAGCATACTGAGTTAGAAACTATTTGAGCCCCCCCCCCCCCCCCCATAATTTTTAAATTGCTACGCTACTCTCTATACTAATAAAATAAACTTTCGCTCTGTGTGTGAGTGTGGGTGTGTCTGTTGGCGATGGCTAGGAAAATTTAGCGCACTTAGAAGTCTGTAAATTTAGATTTAGGTAGTCCAAACCCTCTCTTGGTGCACCTGACCCTCAGAATTTAATAATTTGATAATTAGCCTAGATATTAATTAGATTCTCATTAGCCGTCGCTTCTAAAATGACATCTTTTAAATCAAAATGGCGAAAGAAACGAACCGGTGCATTGGATTTCCAAGCGAAAATGAACGAATTCGAAATTATTTTACTAATTAGCGAATTTTAAGAAAACTAATTGAGATATCAATTTGAAAATTTCTGAGCATATGTAAAAAAATATTCTGCATCAGACTATGTGATTTTTGAAAAATTCTGTCGGTAATTTTTTTTTTAATTTATGCAAAAAACTGCCAAAAATCTGCCGGCGCCAGGGAAAACGATCCGAGAAAGTTTCAGACAGGGATCTGCTTTCATTAAAAACTGAACTACAAAGAGATCTGTTTCTCTGGCCGATCCCTCTATATAGTTTGCGAAAATGAAATGAAATAATTGCCAATTTTTACTAATGAACAAAAATTTAGGTAACTAATTAAGATATAGATTTGAAATTGAGGTCGAGAAGGGGTGTCATCTGCCGGTTATTTTAGCGTAGCGTCTTCGTTATGTTCTAATTATCAGAAAAATGTAATTCTTTTTAGCACTTTCCAACCTAGTTGAAAAGTGCTTATGACTTCGGTTTGTCTGGCCGTATGGCCGTCTGCCGTCTGGCCGTCTGCCGTCTGTCCGTGCTCTAACTCCCGTAAATATGCTCGGATTGCTCTGCAATTTTTATATGTTATTGTCGCCATCTATAGCATGTTCCCTATTTCAACAGAAGTGTGTAGCACTTATAGTTATTTTACAGGGACACTCAAAAGAATTCCGTTATATTGCGTTCTATGGGGAAAAATCATTTGCGGTTTATTTAAATAATGTTTCACTAATTTAAACGCATTGAAATTTATATATATCACTAAGGTGCATTAGAAAAAGCTTAATATGGAATAGGGTGTGCATAGCACTTTTAGATACTTTACAGGGACAGTCAAAAGAATTCCGTTACATTACGTCTATGGAGAAAAATCGTCTGCGGTTTATTTAAGTAATGTTTCACTATTTTAAACGCACTGAAATTTATATATATCACTAATGTGCATTACAACAGGCTTACTACAGAATATTGCGTACATAGCGTTCATTTACAGGGACACACAAAAGAATTCTCTACTGCCTGTTAACAATAATTCCTGGAAGTCAATTAAAGTTACTGAACGCGATTTTAAATTTAACTCACTTTTTGTTTATTACGTGGTGTGTATAAATTCTGTAGATCATATACAGGGAAGCACAAAAGTTCGCAAACACATTTCCGTTTATTGACAAACTCCAGATGGAGAATTTTAAACTGGGCTACGCGTTTCCTAACTGAACTAAAATTTAGCATTCTATGTAGTATATATACAAACCTATAGATCCTATACAGGGCTGAATAAAAGTATTCGGATATTTTTCCGAATATTGTATATGTTGGAAATTCCTGAAATTAGGTTTTTAAATATGTTATGCGTTTTCCAAATTGTTTACTTAGATGTTATCTTTTAGCTTATTAAACGGTATGATTTGTAACATTATTTTGGAAGCGTTGGAAAGTGCTACATAATCTATGCTTGACGTATGATTTTTCGTTCTTGTTTTTAATGATCACGTTAATGTAGGTGACGTTGGTTATCTTGAACAAATTATTCATTATATTTGCGGGTATCGGGAAGGAGGCGGTTAACGCCTTTCTCTGAGATTGTAATTATCTCGGGCCCAGGCTACGCCGGGCGGGTTAGCTAGTAAATAAATAAAATAAAAAATTGAAATTGTGAATTTTCTGAATCACATATGAAGGTGGTAGCTATTTCATAGAAGCATGGAGTTATTATTTTACCCGTTCTGTGTCTAGCGTCCTATTAAGAGAATATGTCTTTTCATTGAGTTTTATTTTGTCTTAACAATTAGTTTTGTTATTATATCCATGTAGTAATAATAGTACCCAAATCCTAACATTATTAGTATAAATGTAAAAATGTTTGACTGAAATCAGCGTCAAAACGGCTGATTAAATGCTTTTGTATTCATTATCCATTATATACATTTTTAGGTGCGTTCGCAATTATATAAATACGTCGCACGTATAGTCGTTGTCTGGTCCGTCCGTCTGTCCGCATATAACAGCGCAAAAACTACCCAAATGAATGGCTTGAAATTAAAATATATATAATCGCTACAGAATTTTGTCGAGTTATTTCAAAATTTATGGAAAATGAATCAAAATTCAAGAAGATATTAATAAAAGTTTTCTTCATTGTATTAAATCCTACCATACGTAATTAATTCAATGATATCTTATGATAGGTAATCATTCTTGGTTGCCATGTTGATTACGTCGTATTTAAGATGGAGTTATATTATTTCCGTAATACTGAGTTTAAAACTCGAATTTGTATACTAAAATTGTTTAATTGTAGCAATCACAGAATCTATCGACAGTTTCTTGGATAGTTGCTTCCGGAGAAATAGATATGAAATGCAAAAAGAGTCTAAATATTGATTTCAAGTTCTGAAATTTTCAAAGCTAGGCTTAAGTTTCCCATTGGAATCTTCAGTAAATGGCAACAAAAGATAAAATGTTGCCAACTTAAAATGTACTTATTTTATTACGGAAATTAATCATATCATAATAACAGACGATATAACTCATTTCACTGAAACTTAGTTATAGTACGAAAGCACCTCATTTGTCACGTTTGACGTACAATTTCCAACTTGTTTTTTCAAAGTGCAAAATTTTCACTTAGCTTAGTAAAATTTGCATACTTTATTTATTTGTAATACATAAAATAAAAGTTATAAAAAAAAAGCCTACTGTCAATCAAATGTAACAATGGAATATTCTATTGCGTTTTTAATACTGTGGTATTTTAAAGGAAATGAAATGTGAAAATTGATTTGACATTGCAGTAATAATAGGTACAACAATGTTAAGCATACTAAAAATACACCTCATGCGAAATCTCAGGAGGGATTATTATTCCGGATTTTTTGCCCAACAAATATGCGCAAAATATAAATAGCAAATAATAATAATAATAAATAAATAAATAAAAATTCAATTTTATTGTTAATATTTCTAACATAAAGTAAATATTTTTTTTTAATATTAATGCTTTGTTGGAGATAATTACAATGCATAGCAATATTTCTGTAGTATTAGTATAAATATATAGCTATATAAAATATAAGCTTAGTTATCACCACTTATTGCTATCGCTGAAGCTTCAGCTGAAGTACCAATTAAGATAAAATATTGGATTTACATTGGAAATATTTGTAATGAAATACTACAGAATACTACAGAAATTAGGAGAAATTGCGTACTTTTTATCAAAAACTGTGAATAATATAAACTTTGAACTTGTGCAAGTTATATAAATCTGAACAAAATGCAAAAAATATTGTTGAAATCGTACAGGATGAACCTTCTAATATTAAAAAGTGAAATAATTATGTCAGTATAACAAAATCGAATTTTAGTTTTATTTCATGGGCCATAAACACGGCTTATGGGCCCTGATCCTTCGACAAACTAGTCGCTTGAGCTGCAGCCACTGAATTCAGCATTGAAAGTACAAGAAACGTTATTAATTTTATAAATTTTAATTATTTAAACTGCTTATAATGGCAAAATGGCCAGTAATTTTTTATTCACTGAATGTGATTCTGGAAAAAGGATAGACATCAGTAGAAAAGAGCCTTATGAAAAAATCACAAGCTAGTTTTTACCGATTTCGTGTTCTTGATTTAACCAACAACAAATATGTTATTCCGTTTTCAAATTCCATTAAAGTTTTTTTTTTATTATTAATCAGTCATTTATCTATTTTACATATTATAGGACACGATGACCCGCAATCAAATTAATTTTTAATCGATATTATTAATAAATATTTAAAAAGTTATAAATGTATTATTAAATAATTATAGTAATAATTATAAAAATAATAAATATTAATTATTATTATTATTTTGGTAGAGTTTTTACGCTCGAAATATAAAAAAAAAACAGAATAAAGTATGTGAAATAAAGTCACGGTTGTCTAGGTGTATGAATAAAAATTCAATTCTTCTTCTTAGATTAACTCATGTAGTTTTAATACTTTTCTTGATTGAATGACAGATTAATACAGGGTGATTCATAAAAGATGGGCAGAACTTTAAGGGGTTATAGTACACTTAAAGACAAATAATATTAAATAGGAGACTAAGGGTCCCAGACGTATTCCCAAGGAGATAGGGGGCATTAAAGTTTAGGGTCCGAAATTTCAAATGATTATAAAACATGGAAAAATTGGTCGATTCGTTTGCGGTTTTTGCAAAAAATTTTCTTTATGCCAGTATTTTCTTGAAATAAAATTTTAAAGTTCAATTTCAAAAAATACCGATAGGGGGCGCTTTAGACTTTGGAGTAACAAACAACTATTTTTTAACGTTATTTTTTGTATTTCTTTAAATGATTTCGAAAGCTTAGACTTAAACTTAAATTTTGATCTAAAAATCTGAGTCCTAACGAGTAGTTAAGTAGCGTAAACTGAAATTTGAAATTTGAAACCCTTCTCCCCCAGAACAAAAATCAGTTATTCCCGATCTTTGTGTCGTAGATTAGGCTCTAACTACTGCCGCGTTTTGCTAAAATTATTCTTTATGTCAGTATTTTCTTAAAAATAAATTTTAAAGAAAATTTTCAAAAAATTCCGATAGAGGGCGCTTTAGACTTTGGAGTAACGAACAACTATTTTATACCGTTATTTTTTGTGTCTCATTAAATGCTTTCTAAAGCTTAGACTTAAATTTTCAGCCCAAAATCTGAATCGTTAGACGTGGTTAAGTTTCTGGGGAGAGGGGTTTGAAATTTCTACTCCTGAGCACAGTTCAGTTTACCATGTCCACACATTGTGTGCTGTGATACGAGGTAAAAAGACACAAATTAGGATTATGTTACCAAAGCATATTTATTAACATGTAATCACAATAAATGTTCAAAATTGTGACCACCAGAGGTTATGCACGCAGAACAACGGCGACGAATGGAACGGCGAACATTCGCGAAAACATCAGGCTTTTCGAGCACTTCCCCTACAGCGGCGGAAAGTCTGGCGACCAGTTCCTCGGGGGATTCAATGGGTGTCTCATACATAAGAGCCTTCAATCGTCCCCAAAAAAAGAAATCGAGGGGTGAAAGATCTGGCGAGCGAGCAGGCCAAGCAACAGGACCACCTCGACCAATCCATCTGTTCGGAAATGTGATGTCCAGATAGTTGCGGACGTCTCGTACGTAATGGGCTGGCGCTCCATCGTGCTGGAACCACATGACCCGCCGGATGCGTGGAGGAACAACGTTTAACAGGTCTGGCAGCACATGTTGCAGAAATGTGAGGTATGTTTTACCGTTGAGGCGTTCAGGAAGAAGGTACGGTCCGATTAGGTGGTCTCCGAGGATTCCTGCCCAAACATTGATGGAAAAGCGTCTCTGATGAGCATGTGGATACGTAGCATGTGGATTGACATCCGCCCATACATGTGCATTGTGTGTGTTAAATGTACCTTCACGTGTGAAGGTACATTCATCGGTGAAAAGCACAGTTCGTCCAAAATGTGGATTTAGCGCGTTCTGCTGCAGAAACCAGCGGGCGAATTCAATACGATTTGGATAATCCCCTGGAGACAGTTTCTGGACTCGTTGCACATGAAACGGGAGCAAATGTTCATCCTTCAGTACCCTCCAAGTCGTGGACTGTGAGGTATCCACCTGGCTAGCCACTGTTCGTGTACTTGTACTTGGCTGCGCCGCTACTACATCCAGAATGGCTTCTGCAACAACTACTGATTCGTCCTTTTTTGCACGACCTGCATTCGACCGGGAAGCGAGAAATGATCCCGTCTCACACAACTGTCTGTGCAAGCGCTCGAAAGTTTTGCGGTTAGGCAACCGCCTGTTAGGAAATCGCTCTCCGTACATTCGTTGTGCCTCTGCACCATTTCCATCTGCCGCTCCGTAAATTAAATGCATCTCAGCCTTTTCCTTATTCGTGAAGGGCACCATCTTCCGATTCATTACTACAGCGACTTACACTTGACTCACCGTTCAGTGGTTTTTATGCCTGAATCGTGTCGAAATTTTGCATACGTGTTCTTCTTCTTCCCCATTTGACATTTGCATACTTTCTGTTTCCTTCTTCACCCGGTGACTAGCGTCAGGAATGGAGCTTTAACGTTTGCATGAGCGACGTTTCCAACTGTGCCAGTGCCTTTATGAGTGAATTCCGACTATGCAGTCCTTGACGAAAGTTGTATTTTTGCCTCGTATCACAGCACAGAATCGTTGGGCATGGTTAAGTAGTGCAAACTGAACTATGTTCAGAAGTTGAAATTTGAACCCCCTCCCCTCGCTACTGAACCACGCTCAGCGATTCAGATTTTGAGCTGAAAATTTAAGTTTAAGTCTAAGCTTTAGAAAGCATTTAATGAGACACAAAAAATAACGGTATAAAATAGTTGTTTGTTACTCCAAAGTCTAAAGCGCCCCCTATCGGCATTTTTTGAAATTGAACTTTAAAATTTTATTTCAAGAAAATACTGGCATAAAGAAAATTTTTTGCAAAAACCGCAAACGAATCGACCAATTTTTCCATGTTTTATAATCATTTGAAATTTCGGACCCTAAACTTTAATGCCCCCTATCTCCTTGGGAATACGTCTGGGACCCTTAGTCTCCTATTTAATATTATTTGTCTTTAAGTGTACTATAACCCCTTAAAGTTCTGCCCATCTTTTATGAATCACCCTGTATATTTACAGTGATATTAAATATTTTAAGAAACATTCGTTTAACGTAATAGAGTCGGCCAAGTAGACATGAAAACATTAGCGCGATCCGTCACACCAGCTTGAAAGCTGTGGGGCATCAGCTTTGCTCTTAAGGATTAAAAGTAGAGATCGACCGAAATTTCGGTTTCGGCGCAAAATCGGAGTTTAGCCGAATATTCGTTTTCGGCGAAAATGCTGCCAAAATTTCGGCCGGACCGAAACTCGACCGAAACTATCTGTATTTCAAAATCTCGTTCCTTCTTTCGGAAATTTTCAACTTTACTCATTGATATGAGTTGTATCGGTTAAATAGTTATTATTAAGTTATTGGTTATTATTAAGTAATTATTAATTATTTGTTATTAATTAATTGAATCGTTAATTAATTATATGCAGTTATGTATGTATTAATCAGTTTTTAAAGTTTTTTGACACTTTCGGTTTCGGCCGAAAATGGGAAGATCACCGAAATTCGGTTTCGGTTTCCGTCTTAAAAACCTCTTTTGGTCGATCTCTAATTAAAAGCAAACATCATCAGTAATTAACCTTCGCTCCGCTTCAGTCTCGCTTTGAGAGTCTCAATTTACGAATTTGCGTAGTCAGAGTGTCTAAGGTTCAATACATTGTCTCGTGAGAGCGAATTTCCGTTCCCACATTTATTTATTATAGTAATTATTATTAATAATTTAATATTAATGTTAATTATTATTAAATAATAATTTTAAACTGTTTAATTTTTTTAAAATTTATAATGTGCAATTATTTTATTTGAAATAATTAATAATAAATATAAAAACACTAGGGGGCCTACCCCCCTGCGAACTACGCTCGCCAACCCCCGCTCAAACTTCGAAGCCTCTAAAAACATGACAGCGTGCTTTGTTTTAAAAATATTGGTAAATCTGTAATTGGGTTGCCATGCTTTTAACGTTTTAATGGGGCATTTTTTTATTACCATGGCCTTATACACAGCTGTTGCGACAACTGACGACTGTTTTGGGGATTTATAAGTAAAATCAATTACAACTTGAAAACCAGCTTGTATAAAATGGTTAGGTTTAAATTGTGGCTACCTCTCGGACTTTTATAACAACGATCTGTATTCTATTCTTCCTTTGTGTTTAAGGATGAGAAAAATTCCATCTGCTTGTGAATAACATTACGAACTACGGTATTGAAAAGTACTGTTAAAGACATTTTCAGTAACAGGTTTTAATTTTCTCTCTATTTTAGTGCACCATCATGCACATTTTCATGTTATTTTAAATATGTAAATTATTTATTTTAATTAATATGTATATACAAATTTTCTAATAATTATTATCATACAAAATTACCTAAATATTTTGTGCATGCATGCATGCATTTATTCGGCATCAATTGATGACATATTTAAACAAATTTGCTATCCGCGATAATTTTACACCTTGTTATGTCACTTGAATATTGTCCATAAGAAAATCGGGTACTTTTCCAGTATAAGATCCTTTGCTTTTAGGTTTGGCGTAATTCGAGCTTCGAAAAGGGATAGATTCGTTAATATACATAGATTTGTTGCCAAAAGTTATGAAAACAAACCCAATGAGCTTTTGGTGCTTTTCTATTATAGGGGTCTTGACGCTTTTTTAAAAAGCTTGGCGCAATTCGGGCATCAGAAAGTGAGATTTGGTGCCAAATGACATAAACAGCCATGGAAACAAATTCGACGATTTTTTTGTTTATATGCGTATTTTAATTATACGTATATTATTATTGTTTTTCTATAGAAATTATTTCTGATTACATATAAAATATGATAAATGACATTTTACGCTAAACAAATTGTATAAATATTTTTTTGCTCCTTTCTTTTGCGTTTACATAAATGACGTCATTTGGACGAATTTATTCAAAATATTTTCAGTTTATAAATTAAATTAAATGCTGACAGACAATTGAATCCTAACGATAGAAATGTGATTTTTTTTTTCAAATTTTCCTGAAAAACATAATTTAATCACAATCTTGTCTTCATTATTGATTGAAATAAAAGATAAATTCAATTTCAATTTGAAAATGACAAATAAAAAGAAATCAATAATCCCTATCGGGATCCTTCTCATTTTTTTCCCTTTTTTGTCCAAAAAAAAAAAAAAACAGAGTAATTAGTTGCCATCATTACAGAAATGTCATTAAAATTAGAAAAAAATTAATATCTCGAAAACTAAATCCAATTTTAAAATTCTATTACCAGTTTTGACATCCGCGGATTTTTATGGACAATTGGTATTAATTTCACCATCAAGCGTTTAATATTTTATTAAAAATAGCCCTGAAACATAATCAGTCGTTTAATCAGTCGTTTCATAAAATCGTTTCATAAACTCGTTTCACAAATTTGTTTCATTAGGATTTTATATATATAGGGTAGATTTAAAAAATTATTTTCTATCAATAATAATCATTGTTGTTATCAATTGTATTTAATTTTTGTGTACATTTCAAACAAATATATATTTGAGATTCCGCATGTTTGGATTTTTTTTTTCTAATTTATCTTTCCCCAAAAAATCAAAGGCCATTTCCAGGCTTTAGCTGGATATTTTCCACAGCTTTTACAACTGCTTATTCTCTGTCGTGGAATTAAAGAAAGTCTAACATAGCTGATATTTCATATTAGCGTACAGACAGGAGGAAATAATTAAGAAATTTAAAGATCACCAATGATACTTCCTAAACATTGATCTAAAAAAAAAAAAAGGTATTGATATGTATAAAAACCAACATAAAGAACCAACATTCAGCTTACAAACTATGTAAGGCCTTGCTGAAAGAATATATAAATATCTTTTTCAATTGGCGGTAAGTGGTTTTATAAAATTGTAAAAGTTGTATGCTAAATTATTACTAAGCGTTTTCGCTTTTTTTACATAACTTTTTGAATGTGAAGTATTCAATACAAAATATCTTTACACCAGTGGCGTACCCAGGATTTTATTTCGGGGGGCGGGGGTGACTTAAATTTCCATAATGTTCTGAATATTACGAAATACGTTGAATTGTGTTGTAAACAACAATAATTTTTGACAATAAGGATGTAGCCAGAGGGGGGGGAAGGTGTGTGTGGGGGGGAGGGTGATTCTGTTCCAAAATTTCCGAAAATTTAATGGTTGAGGTTCCGAAAATTTAGAAAAATCGGTCATCAGTCCAAAAAGTTGGACTTAAAAATATATCGCTATTTTTGACAAATGGTCACCGAAAAAAATCAATTTCGTCAATCGTTCGCAGAAAAAAATCTCCAATTTTGTTAAAGGATCATGGAAAAATCGCAATTTTGTCTCGTCAAAGAGCCGCGGATGAAACTCGAATTTTGTCAAAGTGTAGCGAAAAAAACGCGAAGTTTGTCAAAGGATCGCGGAAAAAAAGGTCAAATTTCGTCAAATGATCGCGGAGGAAACGCGAATTTTGTCTAATGACCGCTGAAAAAACGCTAATTTCGTCAAAGGATTGCAGAAAAAACATGTATTTCGTCAAAGAGCCGTGAAAAATCGCGAATTTCGTCAAAGGATCGGAAAAACCCGAATATAGTCAAAGAGACGCCGAAAACCTCGAATTTCGTCAATGGGCCATGGTAAAAACGCAAATTTGGACAAAGGATCTCGAAAAGAAGGTCAAATTTCATCTAATGATCGCGGAAAAAACGGTCAAATTTCATCTAATGATCGCGGAGAAAACGTGAATTTCGTCAAATGACCTCGGAGGAAACGCGAATTCCATGAAATGGTTGCGGAGGAAACGCGAATTTCGTCAAAGGGCTGCATAAAAAGCGCGAATTCCGTCAAAGGGCCGCGGAAAAGCGTGACTTTCGTCAAAGGATTGCAAAAAAACGCAAATTTCATCAAAGAGCCACAGAATAACGACGAATTTCGCCAAAAAGCCCCCCAAAAAAGCAAAATTTAACAAAGAATTGCGGAAAAAACTCGAATTTCGTCAAAAAGAGGCGGAAAAAACGCAAATTTCGACAAAGGATCGCAAAAACGCGAATTTCGCCAAAGGACCGTAGAAAAACGCGTATTTAGTCAAAGGGCCGCGAAAAAAACGAACTTTGTCAAAGCATTGCAAGAAAATGCGAATTTCGACAAAGGGCCGTGTAAAAAAAGCTAATTTCGTCAAAGCGAGCGGAAAAACGCGATTTTTTTTCAAAGGGCCGCAGCAAAAACGCCAATTTTGTCAAAGAACGGCGGGAAAAAAGCGAATTTCGTCAAAGGATCGCAGAAAAGTGCGAATTTCGTCAAAGGCCCGTGATAAAAACACGAATTTTATTAAAGGGTCGTGGGCAACAGCTGTCTCTTTAAAAAAAAAAAAAACACACACACATACAAACATCCATGTTTATAGGTATAGTTTTTAAACTGGAATAATATACAGAACTAACTTTTTAAAAATCTGGTTAAAAGACCCTTCCAAAACCGAAAATCAATAATGAATGGCAAATCTTACTTGACATTGCCATTCACAAAAAAAATTCAGTACGTGTGTTTGCTGATTTGGTGAAATTGTTTTAAAATGATCAATTTAACAATAAGTGTTGCACACACAGAGCAATATACATAGAGCTAAAATTTAAAGAATGTGTGATAGATTCTTAAACTAGATCCCGTTTGAAAAAGAGAATATCTTTTTTTAAAGAGCAAGGAAACTATCATTTAGCCATTATCTACAAAATGTTGGCCTATCCTGCATGTAAAGTGGATATACAGGATATATGGATACATCACACCCATTATTATATGCATACCAGTATTACACATCCTGCATTACGCTATATATAAAATTTTCTTAGAACGCTAAAAAAAATTACACCAAACATATGACATGTTGGTGCTTTTGAAGAGTTCCTGATCTTAGACCTCACTTTTAAGTTCCCCCCAAAAAAAATTTCTTAATTTCCTTTCAACAGAAATACCCATACAATATATTTTTGTAGAATTCATACAACTATTTATGAGCTGTGTATCTCTTCTATTGTTTCCTTGAAATCCAAAAATTATTATTAAATGAATTTGAACCAAAATATATTAGATACTCAGTGGATTAGGGAAGATTTGAGGGGAGTAATTGAATGTTAAAGTTTCTTGCTAGAACACTAAAAATTTAATAAAATAAATACTACTTTTTTTTTTTTTTGGCGAATAAGAATATGTGTTAAGAATATGTGTGCGAATAAGAATAGCAGCACAAAGAAAAGCAAAAATAACCAGAATAAAAGATATATCCAACATCATTAAAGGAGTTCCGATTTTTCAGTGTAAAACGAAAAGAGATAGACAGCAAGAAGCTCTTTTGATAAACATATACACACAAAATATTTTTATACACGTATATAAAATAACGACTTTGCTTATTATTTGTGCATTGCACAAGTAATAATAATGACTTTAAACAGTTCCAAATGAAAAATACTGGCTGCAAAGTTAGGACGGAATAGGGAGATAAATGGGGGAGGGTCGTAGGGCTGAGGAGGAAATTGGATTAACGAGAAAGACAAATTCGTTGCATGCCAGAAAATAAAACAAATTTATCTCAAAAAGAAAGAAATAATATCAGCCTTTATTTTTCATTTCACTGCGATCTCTTCGGAGGGGGAATGGAGCTGTAATCTCATAACCCCCGTCCCTATCGCCTTCCTTGGGTATTGTATTCTGGGCATCACTGTGCACTAATATATGAGATTAACTAGAATGGCTGTATGACAGAAAAAAATTAAAAATTAATCTAAAAAAAAAGAAAAAAAACAACAGTTTTTTCATTTTATTTTTGAGTATTTCGGGAGGGGTAATCCAATGTAATCCAAGCAGCCCCTTCTCCATCTTTGAAATCAATTTGGACTAATATGGATTATTTTGATTAATGAGAATGGCTAATCCGCTGTATGACAGAAAACAAAATTACAAATTTATCTCAAACAGAAAAAAAAACGGAGCTTTTTCATTTCATTTCCGACTATTTCGGGATGGAGCTGTAATCCCTCGAATCCCTTTAGACCTAAAGAGATGAGTGTGGCTAGACCGTTTAATGATTGAGGGGGGGGGGGGAATTACAAATTTCTCTCAGACAGAAAGGTTAAGAAATCAGCACTTTTTTCATGTCATTTTCGACAATTTTGGAAGGAAGGGGGCTATAACCCCATCAGTCTCCTTCCCCTTCTTTGAGTATGCTGTAATGTCAATGTGGACTAATATGGGACCAACAAGAAT
Organism: Maratus michaelseni; assembly: GCA_963931845.1. Taxonomy (NCBI): domain Eukaryota; kingdom Metazoa; phylum Arthropoda; class Arachnida; order Araneae; family Salticidae; genus Maratus; species Maratus michaelseni. The sequence goes on from OZ007597.1 coordinate 127,686,823, forward strand.
GGCTAATCCTCTGTATAACAGAAAACTAAATTACAAATATCTCAAAAAAAAAAAAAATCAGCACTTTTTTCATTTTATTTTCGATTATTTCGGGAGGAGAGCTGTAACCCCATTGTCCCCTTCAACCTCTTTCGGCAACTGTGCACTGATATAGGACTAAAGAGAAGAGCGTGGCTAGCCCATTAAATGATAAGAGGGGAAAAAAATTCAAATTTCTCTCAAACAGAAAGGGATAAAAATATCAGTGCTTTTTTTCCATGTCATTTTTTACTATTTCGAAGGGAGTGGTAGGCTGTAACCGCATCAATCTCCTTTCCTTTCTTTGCGTATGCTGTGGTGTCTATGTGGACTAATATGGGACTAATGAGAATAGCTAATTCGCGTTAAAACCAAAAACTAAAATACAAATTTATCTGAAACAGAAAGAAAAAATCAGCAGTATTTTCATTTCATTTTCGACTATTTCGCAAGGAGGGCTATGACCCCACCAGCCCCCTTCCCCTCGTTGGGTATACTGTGGTGTAACTGTGCGCTGATATGAGACAAAACAGCATGGGTAGTTCGTCGTATTGCAGAAAACAAAGTTACAAATTTATCTCAAACAAAAAGAAAAAAATCAGCTTATTTTCATTTAATTTTCGACTATTTTGGGAGGGGGCTGTATCCCAAAACCTCCGTCCACTTTTTTGGGGTATAATGTGGTATCACTGTGCACTAACATGGATTTAAAGAGAAGGGAGCGGCTAGTCTGTTGAATGATGTGGGAAAAAATACAAATTTATCTCAAACAAAAAGAAAAAAAACAATTTTTTTATTTCATTTTCGATTATTTCGGGTGGAGGGGACTGTAATCTCATCTGCCCCCTCCCCTTCTTTCAATACACTGTGATGTCAATGTGGACTAACATGGGGCTAAGGGGAATGGCTATTTCACTGTATGACAGAAGAAAAAATACAGATTTATCTAAAACAGTAAGGATTGCAGAAAACAAAATTACAAATTTATCTCAAACAAACAAAAAGAAACAAAATCAGCATCTTTTTCATTTCATTTTAGACTATTTTGGGAGGGGGCTGTAACCCCATTAGCCCCCTTCACCTCTTTGGGTATAATCTGGTGTCACTGTGCACTAATTTGAAAATGGAACTAAAGCGAAGGGAGCGGCTAGTCTTTTAAATGATAGGGGGGAAAATGCAAATTTATATCAAACAACAAAAAAAAATCAGCACTATTTTTTCATTTCATTTTCGACTATTTCGAGAAGAGGGGGCTGTAATTCTATCAGTCCCCTCCCTTCTTTGGGTATGCTGTTCTGTCAATGTGGACTAATATGGGGTTAACGGGAATGGCTATTTCGCTGTATGACAGAAGAAAAAATTACAGATTTGTCTAAAAAAGTAAAGAAAAAACACTTTTTTCATTTAATTTCCGACTATTTCGGAAGGAGGGGGCTATAATCCCATCAGCCCACTTTCTCTTCTTTTGTGTCAATGCGGACTAATGTGGGACTAATAAGAATGGCTGGTCCACTGTGTGTTAGAAAAAAATTAATTTTTTTCCAAAAAAGAAATAAAAACATAAGCACTTTTCTCATATCACTTTCGAAAATTTCGGGGGGGGGGGGCTGTAGCCCCATCAGCCCCCCCCCCTCCCCATTGGGTACGCCCATGCTTTACACACTATAAACAATGACTGCTTTCATATTTTCTCTTGTTGTGGATAACAACGATTGAAAGATGGTAACTCCTCCTAGAAAAAAGATCCAGATTGATCTGCTATATTTTTCAATGACTATCGGTTAAACTAGTCGGATGTGTCAATCCCAAAACTTTCTTCTATCTCACTCAGGTTTCGCATACACTAAAAAGAATCAGCACCAAGTTATATCAATGTCTAACTGAAGCTCAAGTTTTATTAAATTCCGTGCAGTATTTCTTGAGATATGACTATCGGCAAAATCGTGTAAATCCTTCAAAATGCTGCATAGCAGTGCCACCTGCTGGGTGATTTTTACCAAAAGCTAATCAGCACCAATTTATATCAGAGACTAACTGAATATAATGTTTTATTTAATTCCGAGCATTAGTTCTTGAGATAGAGCTATTGCGGAAATCGCGAAAAATGCTGCATAGCAGCGCCACCTACCGGGCGATTTTTACCAAAAACTAATCAGCACCAATTTATATCAGGGACTAACTGAATATAAAGTATTATTAAATTCCGAGCATTAGTTCTTGAGATAGAGCTATTGCGAAAATCGCGAAAAATGCTGCATAGCAGCGCCACCTGCCGGGCGATTTTTACCAAAATCTAATCAGCATCAATTTTTATCAGGGACTAACTGAATCTAAAGTTTTATTGAATTCCGAGCATTAGTTCTTGAGATAGAGCTATTGCGGAAATAGCGAAAAATGCTGCATAGCAGCGCCACCTGCTGGGCGATTTTTACCAAAAACTAATCAGCACCAATTTATATTATGGACTAACTGAATCTAAAGTTTTATTAAATTCCGAGCATTAGTTCTTGAGATAGAGCGCCCACAAAATTTTTGTCACATACAGACAGACAGACAGACAGACAGACAGACGGACAGACAGACAGACAGACAGACAGACAGACAGAGTCACAGACAGACATTTTCTAAAAATAGTCAAATCGTGTTCAGGACCTTCTAAAACGTATAAATCCGTCGAAAACCGGAAGTCGAAAATTTTCATGAATCCAATACTTTCCTCTTGTAAAGATAGAAGAAAGTAATAAAAAGAAGAAAAGACATATTTCATGCTACTGCGAAGTTGTAATCTATGTATCTAAAAATTAGCATTACATAATAAAATACAAAATTTCAGCTAAGGTGACATTAAAGTAGCAAAGTCAAAAGTAAATAATAAATAATACACATGGAAGTTAAATGTTTTCTTCTTCATTTTTTTATTTTTAAATTTTAGCATGGACTATGGAATTTTTAAATACTTTTCATGAAGCTATAACGCAGGGGTGCAGTGAATGGTGTACGCGGTATTCCTTCTGGATAACTCATACCCTCTGCAGCTATAGCATATACTCTCTCAGGGCTCCCACCCTGTCCGTTTTTTAACACCACTTTTTTTTTTTTTTTTTTTTTTTTTTTAAATCTTCTTTATAAATTTTGCAGAAACTAACTTCGAAGCCCGTTTTGCTTGCAATTGTTGCAAGTACTTGCCACAATTTTCTTTCTAAAAATATACTGGTTTTCAAAAAACAGACCAGTGTGGGCCCTGCTCTCTACGTATACACTCTGTGCGTGTGTTTTCGATTACACACACCACTGGGTGTAAGAATATTCAATTACAAATTCAGGGGATGATTAAGGAACCCACTCTCCCCCGGAAAGATTGCTGATTTTATATTTTCAGATGGTTTAGAAGTATAAATTCCACCTGGAAATGCGGCGTAAATACAGGCTGTCCATAATTAAACGACCCTACTTTAAAGTTGTCTACAGACAAAACTATTGGTCAGAAAGTTGGGAAATTTTATGGAGAACATAATGAAGGGATGGGAATTTGTTTGAGCGAAAAAAAAAATTAGTTCAAAATTTCGCCAACAGAGGGCGTTTTATAGATAATTTTTTAGATAATTTAGCGTAACATATAGCATACATTTACGAAAGTTTAAAAATTTTATTAGAACATATGTTCTACATGACGGACATCATTATCAGCTACCATCTGGAATCGTAAGATAGCATGTTCCACAGTCGTCCGGAATGTGTTTTGGGAAATGCTAAGAACATGTCATAAAAAAAAGTTTTGTTGATCATCTTTTGCTGTAATAAAATGTGTAAACTATCGCAAATATATGCTAAATGTGTAATTCATTAAAAAACGCCCTCTGGTGGCGAAATTTTGAACTATTTTTTTCTTCGCTCAAACAAATTCCCATCCCTTCTTTATGTTCTCCACAAAATTTCACAACTTTCTGACCAATATTTTCGTCTGTAGACAACTTTAAAGTAAGGTCGTTTAATTATGGACACCCTGTATATATATTATAAATAGCTCATCTTTTAAAAGTTAAATAAATAGTTTTAATTATAAAGAATAATGTTTTTAATTTAAAAAATATTATTTTTGTATTTTAATAATGTTTTGTTTTTAAGTAATATTTGAAATTTATAAAAGAAATTTCATCTTAAAAGTAAAAAAATAAAAAGCTTTAGTATTCAAATGATGTAGATTTTTTTTGCACAGGTACTTTTTGAATTATTTTGAGTAGAATATGTAAGTTCCATCATCTAAAAATTAAAAAAGAAAAAAATTCCTTTAAATGTAATCTATGTAACTGAGTGAAACGAAATACAGTAAATATCTTTTAATCTCATCTTTTGAAAGGAAAATGCTTTTAGATGATAAATAAGAGTTAACATTTATAAAACAGACTTCATCATAAAACTTTTGTCATACATATAGCATACAATACATAAGTAACTGCGTATTTAATGTTATGGAAATAAAGGAAAATACAAGGAAAATTATTTCTTTTTATGTAAATTTCGTGAGAGTCTACAATATTGGTTTTTCTTTTTTAATACACATATTAATTTCAGTAAAATTTTAAAATGTTTCGGTTTTTGAACTTCGTTTGCAAGTATTAGTTGAATAATTGTTAATAAATTGCGCTGCGATCCAAATGGATGTTGAACAGGGCAATGGCGTAGCCAGAGATGGGATCCAAATGCTCTGAATACCAGTAATAATGTAAGGTTTTCTTTGTATTGATTATCGCAGAGAGTTCTCCATTTAGATATGTCAAAAGAAACTTTACAAAATTGGTTGTATTCAGAGCATCTGGGCCCCCACCATGGCCACGCCACTGGAAAAGGGATAATTTTGGTTTGGCGACATTTCGACTTCGGCCCTTTTAATTCTACACTCAAAATATTTTTTAGAAAAATATGTTAAATTCGGAACATAAATTCAAAAAGCTAAGTTAAAAAAAAAATCTGTTCAATATAAAATTCAAAGTCTTTATTCATTTGTGTGGCAACATGAAATTAACTTACATTTACATAGAGAGTCGCGTAGTGAATTCCACCTGTAGAGCTACTATAATATACAATATGCCCACTAAAGTCCCTTGCCACCCTCTTAACTTCGGAACGGCTGCTGCTATATTCACAAAAGTGGTGTCTAGGTATAGTAAAGTAACCATACTCTACTGAATGAAACCGCCTACGGCGCCACCTGGTGAAACACTGCGGAGTTAGCATTCCTAACTCGAAAACGGAAAAAGATAGGGAAACAAGTGATTTACAAAGTTGTACAGCGTCATCGATTTAGTACAAAAAAACACCTTGTGGACATTAATGCGAAGAATAGATCGGTTAAAACGCGCATTTGTTTTTTCGAGATTTCTTACACTGTGACGTGACAAAACGATCTTAGAAAGAAAGAAACAAAAAGTTATGAAACAGCAGGTGTATGCGACCCCTCCACAAACATTGCAGGACCTTAAACGACGCATTACGGACGATTGTGCCAACGTGTCACCATCTATGCTCCAACGTGTGCAACGTAAAATTCAAACAAGGATCTAAATATGCATTGGAGATCACGGTGAGAAGTTTGAACATCTAAAATAAAGGTATATTTTTATAACTAGCTTTTTTTTTTTCTTTGTAAGATCGTTTTGTCACGTCACAGTGTAGGAAACCACGAAAACACAAATGCGCGTTTTAACCGTTCTATTCTTCGCATTAATGTCCACAAGGTGTCTTTTCGTACTAAATCGATGATGCTCTACAAGTTTGTAAATCCCTTTTTTTTCTCTATCTCTTTCCGTTTTCAAGATAGAAATGCTAACTCCGCAGCATTCCACCAGGTGGCGCCGTAAGCGGCTTCATTGAGTAGCGCATGGCTACTTTACTATACCTAGACACTACTTTTATGAATATATCAGCAGCAGTTCTGAAGTTAAGAGGGTGGCAAGGGGCTTTAGTGGGCATACTGTATATAGTAGCCATAACCACCAGTATAGATAGCAACTATAAAGTGCCTCCTTAAAAACACTTTATTAAATATTTTACACCATAATTTTCCAATTATTTACTTATATATAATATATCAAATGGAATCTCGTGTGTTATACGCCTTAGATGTTTGAAAAAACGAGTGACCGCCTACAAGGTTATGATCCTCGTATCTCTTTAGACAGCGTAGCACACGTAATTTCGAGAATATAGTCAACCATATAGGACCTCTTTTTGTCGTTTGTGTGGATATTAAGACTACATATGCTAGAAGATACTTCAGGAAAATATTCTTTTTAACTGAAAAATCTGATATATATTTTACATTTAACATATTTTTTCAGATTGCCCTCGAACAGCGCCAAATAGACATTTATATATGGAAAATAACAATTATGTATTCGGATAAAGTTTAAAATGTTTTAAAACACTTTGTTGACCAGCGATTTTGTATGAATTCCTGAGTTTAAAACAGTAGAAGTACTGCCCTCTTCTGAAAGTCTTCCATTAAATGGTTTTTCAAGTTTATGCATTAGCAAATATCATTCAATGATCAGATTCAATAGAAAACGGCGTACAATCTTAAAAAAATATGTACAACATAATATAAATGCATTTTCTGTAAGGTAAAAGCAAATGAAAGATGAAGAAAAACGAAATACAGGTACAATTAAAAGTTTGAAGTTTTGTAAAGTTAACTACATCCCAAGGTTTTTTTAAAGTATGAGACATCCCCTCTTTAAGTTTGGCATTACATTAATCGCAGTCCCTCCCCCAAAGTTGCGGGTTTTGTTAAACAGGAAAATTGACCCAATCCAGGCTATCAATAGATCAGGGGTATATATTATACCATTCAAGAAAGATAACAAAGATTTTATGTAAGTAGGTATGACACTGAGGAAATTTCGGGACAGAATAAAAGAACATGAAGCAGATCTGAGATTAAATAGACCCCACACTGCGTTAGCAAGATTAGCACAAACTGAACCTATAAAAGTAGATTTCAATGGATCCAAAATTATATTCCGCACAAATAATCATCTGGAAGCTATCATAAGAGAGTCTATAGAAATAATATCTAAAAAAGAAATAGTCTGTAACGATGTATTATCATATGATATCCACGCAGTCTGGAATGAATTAATAAATTATTGATTACCTTTCCCATCCCACCTTATATTCCAAACCCTTGAAGTAAAATAGTTTATTCCGGGCAAGCAAGATAACGCGAAGAGACAACAACTCAACTCAACAATTAGTTTTTTACTGATGATGACCGAGTAGTTCGGTTGAAAACGTTTTGAATTTTTAAAAGGACTTTGATGTGCTTTTAAATGTTTTATGTATGTTTTTACGAACCTTCAAGCAATATATTTACATTTAGTTGTATCTTTATGAATTTTAGGTAAAAGCCACGTTGTTAGTCAATGATGCTTGGTGAAACAAACACGACTTCACTCCTGACTGGTCAACAATGTGTTAAAAGCCATACCGACGTATTTGATGCTTGCATAGCATATCCACAATACCTACTTGGTTCAGATTGGACACTAATGATGAAACAAATTGAAATTTTGAATTTTCTGAATCACTTGTGAAGGCGATGGTCATTTCATAGAAGCGTGGATTTATTATTTAACCCGTTCAGGGTCTAGCGTCCTATTAAGAGAACATGTCTTTTCATTGAGTTTTATTTTTTCTTAACAATTAGTTTTGTTATTATCTCCATGTAGCTAATTATAATACCCTAATCCTAATAATATTAATATATATGTAAAAATATTTGGCTGAAGTCAGCGTCAAGACGGATGTTAAATCCCTTTGTATTCATTATCCATTATCTACTTTTTTTTTTCAATGTGCAAAATTTTAACTTAATAAAATTTACGTATTTCTTTTTGTTTGTAATATATAAAATAAAAGTTATAAAAATAAAACCTACTTTAATCAAATGTAACAATGGAATATTCTATTGCGTTTGTAATACTGTGGTATTTTAAAGAAAATTAAATGTGAAAATTAAATGTGAAAATTGATGTGACATTGCAGTAATAAGTACAGCAATGTTAAGCTTACTAAAAATACCTCTGATGAGAAATCCCAGGAGTGATTGTGTTTCAGGATTGTTTGTCCATATTGCGCAAATATGCAAAAAATGTAAATATGCAATAATAAAAATAAATTCAATTTCATTGTTAATATTTCCAGCATAAAGTAAATATTATAACAATATTGATGTTTTGTTTGAAATAATTACATTGTATAACAATATATCTGCAGTATTGGCATTTCATTACAAATATTTCCAATGTAAATCCAATATTTTATCAATATTAAGTATAGCAATAAGTGTTGAAAACTGAGCTTATTTTTTATTCAAAATATATGCCAAAATTTTTAATAATAATTTTCGGTTTATTTAATCGCAGACTTTCATCGATTAAATAAAGTGAAAATTACTATTTCAAAAGTCTGGTAGATATTTTGAATTCCGAATTCGACTAAATTGGCAACACTAACACTGTTAGCGATTAATGCAAATATTGGCGGAATATAGCTAACATAACTGATATTGATTTTCAGTGTAATTGTGTTTCTGGATTTTTATAATAACTCTTTCCAAATAATAGTCTTCGCATTATTTAATCGCAGAATTTATAAAGCGACTACCTATATTAGAATGAAGTAGTGGTTATAAAAAATCCGGAAACACAATCACGCCTGGCTTTTCGCATGAGGTATATTTTGAATAAGGTTAACATTGCTGTACCTATTATTACTTCAATGTCAAATTAATTTCCACAATTTTTAGGTGCGTTCGTAATTATATAAATACGTAGCACCTATAGTCGTCGCTTGGTCCGTCCGTCTGTCCGTCCGTCTGTCCGTCCGTCTGTCCGTCCGTCTGTCTGTCTGTCTGTCTATCCGTCCGTCCACATATAACAACGCAAAAACTACCCAACCGAATGGTTTGCAATTTAAAATATATTATCTTTGCAGAATTTTGTCGAGACATTTCAAATTTTATTAAAATCGAATCAAAACTTTAGGAGATATTAATAAAAATATTTATTAAGAAATTTGAATTTTTTTTTTTTTAAATCGGTGCTTTCTTGTTATAGGAGCTTCCGAGGTTTAATCGTCAAGCGACCGAGATACTTATTCTATGACAGAAATTAATCTGCAGACGATATAATTCATTTCACAGAATTAGAAATCCGAAAAGATCTGAATATTTATGTGACTAGCTACGCACCTCATTTGTCACGTCTGACGTACAATTTCCAACTTGTTTTCTTTGAAATGCCACAGTGTTACAAACGAAATAGAATATTCCATTGGTACATTTAATACAGCAATCTCTCACTTATACGTCGGTGCAAGAGACTAACCAAAACGACGCATAAATGAAATTCGGGTAAAAATTACATTTCAAAAAATGTAAAGACAAAATTCATCATAAAATCATTCAGAATGATGAAAAATATGATTTTTTAAAATTGTTAAAGGTTTACTAATTTAAATCTAAAATACATACATCTGAAAATTTTAATTAAATACTCTATTTTTTTTTTCTTTTTAATAGTCTAAAATTGAAGTTTGTTTATAAGCTTGATGTCTGGCCCTAAAAATAGCTTTTTTGAGTTCCTAGAATCATGTATGTGTTGAACCAGATGTATCAGTTCGTTGGATGTAATGACGAAGGGTTTCCAGAGTATCTACTCCTTTGTAAAAGTCGGTGGATGGTGTTTCTACGTTTTCTTCGTAGTCTTATTAATTTTCATTATCATCATCTGTAATTTTTACGACTATTTCGTGTATGAAAATTATATATATCGGCACGTAAGAAAATTTCATCCGAATGAAAACATCGACCTCCAGGTATAATAACTATGAAACGTAATAATATAATAATGGATAATTTCCAGGTCTTGAAAATTAAAGGGGAAAAAAAAAGACAGGAGTTTAAATTAATCAGTCTTTTGCTGAATGCAAAACTTTCTACATTTTTAAAATGTGAAAATATATCGAATTAAAATTTAATTTCAAATAATATTGATCAGTCGTGAAGATTTAAATAATATTCTTACCACTGTAAAAAAAGCAAATGAAATAATTATAAAAGATTATGAAATAGCGCACATTATTTCTTCCCATGAAAATATATAATATGCAGATCTTAAATATGTATTATGCGCTTTTAAAATTGTTCAAATATAGCTGGAATCTTCCGGGTTTTTTTAAAATCAAATAAACATAATTTGAAAAGTTACTTAATTATTTCTTAAATTCATTAATTAATAGTAATAATTATTTTAACTAATATATATATACATATATTACTGAAATTTTTCTTTTTTGTTGATTTGAAAAAAATATTTTGAAGGTTAACATGTGTTATTTTTTTGTCAGCGAGTGGGGGGTGGGAATACTCATTAAGCCCCACCTGCTGAAATTTCCAAAATCGGAGTATTTATAATCATCATTTTTATTCAGGATCTACCTGTGTTCAAAATTTATGGTGTTTATGACTAATTGAAGGCTAAAATAAGAATATAATTATTTTGTCGAGAAGGGAGGGGGGGGGGGTGGTTAGACCACCTTCTCTTGAATTTTTCAACAAAAGAGTACTTAAGTATGATTAATATTCAGGATGTACCTGCATGCAAAATTTACGTGTGTATGACAATTTGAAGGCAAATAATCAAAAATGTTATTTTTTTTATCAGGATGGGGGTAGGAGGGGAAGGGCGTCGCTCGTTTTGAAATTTCCAAAATCGGAGTATTTAAGCATAATCAGTATCAAAAAATTTCTAGTGTTTATGATTATTTGAAAGCTCAGACAATAATATTATTTTTTGCCCCGGGCCGGGGGGAGGGGTGTGAGCATCTTTGCAGGAATTTTTCAAGAAAAGAGTACTTAAGCATGATTACTATTTAGAAGGTACTAGCCTACAAAATTCATGTATCTTTGGCAGATTTCTTTTCGGGGGAAGGAGGCAGTCAGGGGTCAATGAGAAATTTTGAGGATTGTTCATAATATCCCTATAAAAAAATAAGTGATTGAATTGATATTATTTATTAAAATAAGAAAAAAAAAGTCAGTAAACTCTTTTTGATATGTTAACATTTCTTATTCTTTGCCGAACTAGCAATACGTAGCCAAATCTAGCTTCGATTGCACGTCAGGCTTGTACATCTCCGTAGGGAGCAGAGCTGTACCGAGACGCTAGTTTCAGAGAGGAAGCTTGCCCAGTGCAGTGCTTTCATGGCTTTCAGCATGTATATGTGTCCAAATACACATATTTATTTCAATAAAATTTTAAAATGTTTCTTTATCGGAATTTCATTTACAAGTATTAGTTCAATAGTTGTTAATAAATTCGCTGCTATCCAAATGGATGTTGAACAGGGACTATTTCCGTGACATTTTGACTTCGGTTTCTTTCCTTTTACGCTCAAAATCTTTTTAGAAAAAAAAAATGCTAAATCCGGAACATATTCTGAAACTCAGTTTAAAAAAAAACTGTTTTATATAAATTTTAAAGATTATATTCATTTGTGTTGCAGCATAAAATGACCATGCATTTACACATAGACCCGCGTAGTGAATACCACCAGTGTAGATAGTAACTAAAAAGTTCTACTTTAAAAACACTTCAGTTTTATTAAACAGCTCACACCACAATTTTGCAAATATTTATTTATATACATAATAATCAATGATTTTCCTGTCTTCGTTAACCACGCTCTGCTACCATTTTAAAACAACGAGTGAGCGCCTGAACGGTCAAGCTCCTCGTATTTCTCTCTGTGAGTGAACTAAAATGTTCACACAGCACGCGATAATCATAGGCCGTCTTTTTGTCGCTTGTGCGGATATTAAGACTACTATAGAAGATCCTTCGGGTTAAACACTCTTTTAAACTGAAAGATCTAATATATTTTTTAAGACTGCCTAATAACAGCGCCAAATAGACATTTACATATGAAAAAGAACAATTATGTATTCGGATGACGTTTTCAAATTTTTAAAAGCCATATGCCTTGCCTTCGTGAGAAATTATATTTAATAATACTTAATATATTTAACGATCGAATATAGCAATAATCTTGATTCAAACGTTCAATTCGTGAAATATATAAATTCTACATTATTTGCTTAACAATTAGTAAAAGTACGTAAAGTGTTCAAAAGTCTTAGTTTTACTCTTCCATACCTAGTTTAATCACTATTATTGATGAGAGAGTGGAAGGACTAAATTTATTTTCCTATTTTGAATATAATTCATGATTCCCCTCTAATTATATGCACTGGCATGATGGAAAATAAAACAGAGGATAACAGGGCTGAAATAGCTGGAAATTATTTTTCTGTGTTATAGATGCGAAAGATCGACCCATTCTTTAATCTTCGGTAGTTGAAAACAAGTACCGTATATACTCGCGTATAAGTCGACCCCAAATTCCAGATGAAACAGGTTTAAAACCAGTAATTCAGAATGGTTTTCTACGCCTTATTTAGTCTAATTTAATTCTAAATTATTTCAGGCGCAGAAAAACCATTCTGAATTACTGGTATTAAACGTGTTTTTATCTCGAATTTGAGGGTCGACTTATACGCGAGTATATACGGTATTCATGAATTTTTCCTTTTGATAAGTTTTCAGGTTTTGAGACGTCGACATCTATGATTCAGATCATTAAAAAACATCGCTATTACATTCACAGTCTTTTGTAAAATAAAACTGATAGCAGAATGATCAGACAGCTTAAAAGGTTCTAACTCATTATTAACCCTTTCGGTCACAGTGGTCCCACTCCGGGAACACCTAATTTTAATTCCAAACTTGCATTCGGCACCAAGAATATTTTAGTAAAATTTTACTTCTACAATGAAAGCTTAAAATAAGGAGTTCTTATTTTTTTTAAAAGTCGTTTGTAAATTCCGGTGTCAGTCAGTAATTTCGCATTTTATGAACAGAAATTGTCTGTGCCGCAAAGGGTTAATAACTAGCCCTCAGATAGAACTAGAGAGGTAGCCCATAAACAGGGTAAAATAAAAATACAAACTTAGCGTAAAATGGATATTTCTTATTCTAAAACAGAAGTAAGATGGTTATGTACGCATTAGCTGTAAAACCAACGTATCCGAAGTACCATTATAAAAAATAATCGATCTTAGTCTTTCCAGATTTACTACTATTATTAAATGTTTATTAGTTAACTAAACATCCCTTAAAAAATCGGATTTTTCAAAAAATCCCTCCTACGCCCAAAGCAGCGTTGAATTCCCCTACCGTAAAGGGAAATCCCTACTTTGGCAACCTTTCCCTGTTATGTATTCGTTTGAATTAGAAATATGGAAATACAGTTGACAGCATAAATATCCTGCTTTTTTCTCCTTTGAATCTTTTTTAATTCCAAAACTAAGAAAGAATTTTTTTTTTACTCGGCTCTGTGCAGAATTCTAACCTGAATCTGCACAGAAGTACAAAAATTAAATCCGACTTGGTGCCGGTGGTGTCGAGTTCTGATAAGTTTTGGTTACCCGGAAATTTCCTTAATGTAATCCGCAGCAAACCTGAAGAAAAAAAAAAAGAAACAAATTACTGCAAACCCGACTGGAGTCCTGCATCGGGTGGGGTAATTCGATTTAACCCGAAACCGAATTGACTCACAATTTGTCGTCGAGTCATGTTAACTTTAATTGTTTCGGGATCGGATCGATTTTGGCTTTAGATTTGATTCGTTTGAATCGGTTTCAGGTTCGCCCGATTTTTCAAAAGAAAGACTAGAATATTGTTTTAGATGAAAAACTATATTTGAATATCAATGAGTCGTTATACATGTTAATTCTTCTAAATAAATTATAAAACGGTTATTAACTCTCTGACCGCTTATCCTGAGATTTCCACGGGAAAGATATATGTAGAGAAATTTATATAATATACAATATTTGAAGCAATGTTGTTTTAAATTTCCACAGTCCAATGGTGAAAATGCAAAAGATAAATTTACTATATATTTCAATGAAATATGTAATAATAGAGGAAATACTGGTCGATAACATGTTGATCGAAGGCATTTTGAAAAAAAAAAAAAAAAAAAAAAAAAAAAAAAAAAAAAAAAAAAAAAACAGTCAGAGGATTAAATATATGATTGTAGACTATTTTTACAATCATATTTCAGGGTTTATCATTTTAGGGTTTCGTTCATCTCACGAAACCCTATTAGTCCCGCTTCGTTGTCTGTTCCTCACAGAGCCGGTTCTCAGAAACTGTATAACTTACAGACATGAAATTTTGTGTCAGATTTTAATACGACGTATATCCACAAAGTAAGTTCCGTTTGGTTATATAAAAAAAACGTGTACAGATACAAAAAAAATATTTATTGTACAAAAATCTACAACTGTGAAACTACTTTTCTGCATAGCTTCCGAAATTTTGTAGGCACTTGTCGTAGCGTGCCACAAGGTTTTGTAAGCCTTCTTCATAGAAGGTTGCCGCCTGTGTTTTCAACCATGTGGTTACATGTTCATTCAGCTCGTCATCATCGGTTATTCCATAGCAAGAGAACTAATTGTAAACTTACGGCTTTGCTTAACCTTCTCTTCAATTGCGTGAACCAGTTCATCAGTAACAAAAGATGGGCGTCCACTTCGTTCTTCATCGTGCACTTGATCACGTCCTTCATTAAACTGTCTGACCCATCTTCTAACTATTGAATCACTCATACCATTTTGTCCGTAAACCTCGCAGATTTGCCGATAAATTTCACTTGGTTTAACTTTCTTTGCATTCAGAAAACGAATCACAGATCTGATTTCACAAGCGGCGGCATTTTCAATTAAGGCTGACAATTTAAAGAAGCTCTACAAACAACACGTCGGCAGCAGCGATCTGAAAATGGCGTACATTTCTTCTCCTTCAGTCAGAGTAACTGCCGCGCATGCTCGGAACTGCGATCACAGCGCTGCTGCGGATAGAAATAGAAACGGAACTTACTTTGTGGATATACTTTGCATAATAGATTCGTATTTATTTTTCTTTTCCTCATAATCATGGTGTGGTTTTTGGCAAAAAACTCTCATCTGTATGTAACTGATATTCATGCTTAATAATCGGTATAGATAAAAAAATATTTAAATTTTTCGTTTTAAATATGGTGGGAAACTCATCTACTTTCTAAACTTACAGATCCTTGTCTTATTAATGTAAGGAATTGATTCACGCTCCTTGTAAAACACATTTGAAAATTCACGTTTTATTTCAAATATGACGTCACTTTTTTCTCAGAGAAATCTCTTTTTAACGGCATAATTCTTGTTAATTTTCTTTTCTTGCAATCAGGACGTAAATTTTAGCGGAAATATCACATTTGTATGTAACTGGTATTCAAGCTAATTATTAATCAGTATCGATAAAAAATATTTCAGTTTTTCATCTTAAATATTACGTCCATTATCTATCTACTTTCTTTATACATTGATATTCATGCTCCTTGTATTATTACGAATATTTGAAAATACCTGTTTTATTTATGACGTCATATTTGTCCAATCCGAGGAGGATCCTTTTCATAGTTCCATGGTCCAAGCGAAATCTATTTTTAATAATATATTTATTGTTCATTTTTCCTTCTAATTATAACGCAGTTTTTGACAGAAAAAGATCTTTTTAATGTAACCGATATTCATACTTCATGTATAATAACTAATACTCCATATTTTTGTTTCAAATATCATGGAAATTCACCTTCTTTTGAATTCTTTTTAATTTTCAGTTTTCACGCGAAAATCGTTCAATTGAAAATTAATTGTTGAGGAAAAATTATTTTTCCGTGTTTTTATTTATCGGCAACGATCAAAGCCCTAGCAGCGATAAAGTAAAATGGTTAAATTGTATGGAAAAATGTCCATTTATTCTTTATGAAAATAATGAAATTTTTAATTATTAAGAAAAATACTTGAATAAAATAAACAAAAACCAGCCTATGTTCATTTGAGGGTTATAATCAATCTATACGCAAAGATACAGGATCATTAAATGCACCATTAAATGACCTTGACATAACTAAGTTTTTAAAAAGTGAAATTTTGTGACAAATAATCACGAAAAGGAAACTGCAACCAATGAAAAAAGTCGGGCCAAGTAAAATCGTGGAAATCAGCGAATTATATAAAAACATATGTCAAGTTTACCTGGTAAACCATTTTATTTTTAACGCCTTTGTGAAACGTTTTAATAGCAATCCTTCAAAGATAATGGAAATAGTATATTCTTTTTCATTAAATTTAATTCTTGTGAATAGGGAGCAATTATTGTAGACCTAAATGCAAGGAGCTTAAATTTGCCTCCTTGATTTAATCTATAACTGAAAAAAAAAAACTTTATTTCTAAATGAAAATATGTTGACAGACGATTTTTGTTCTCCAGAATAAATTGATTCATGAAGTTTGAATATGTGAAAATACGTTTTTATTTTTCAAAAATTTTACTGTAATCAAGATTTTTTTTTTCTTTCACCATCTATTCAAATTGAAAATAAATTCTTTTTTTTTTCAGTTTTAATGAGAAAAAATATATTAATCCGTTTTATTTCTTCTTTTTTATCCGCAAAAAAGGAATAATTTAGTTGCCATTTTTAGACAAACTTCATTAAAATTTACAAAAAAAAAAAAAAAAAAAAATAAAAATAAATAATAATAATAATAATAATAATAATATCTCGGAATTTAAATCATTTTTTTTAAATTCTGAGAGTTTATGACTCCTCAGATGAATGATAACCAGTGTTAAGTAAATCGCGTTGCGTTCGACAATCTGAAAAGAGTAGTTGCGAAATACAAACAGGCGGTCAGGTTTTAATATAATAGATTCGTATTTCTTTTTCTTTTCCTAATAATCATGGTGTGGTTTTGGCAAAAAACTCTCATCTGTATGTAACTGATATTCATGCTTAATAATCGGTATAGATAAAAAAATTTTCAATTTTTCGTTTTAAATATGTCGTGAAACTAATCTGCTTTCTATACTTACCGATCCTTGTATTATTAATGTACGGAATTAATTCCCGCTCCTTGTAAAACACATTTGAAAATTTACGTTTTATTTCAAATATGACGTCGCATTTTCCTCAGAGAAATCTCTTTTAATGTCATAATTCTTGCTAATTTTCTTTTTCTGGCAATCAGGACGTAAATTTTAGCGGAAAACTCACATTTGTACTTAACTGGTACTCAAGCTAATTATTAATCAGTATCGATAAAAAATATTTCAGTTTTTCATCTTAAATATTACGTCCATTATATATCTACTTTCATTATACATTGATATTCATGCTCCTTGTATTATTACGACTATTTGAAAATACATGTTTTACGAGGCTAACGAAAAAGAAAGGCTACCGCGGTGCTTTACACGTATCTTTTTTTACAGACCGCGGGAGTCACGTGATGCTCGAATCCACCAATGCAGGTGTACGAAAAGAGCATCACGTCACTCTAGCGGTCTGTAAAAAAAAATAAGCCGAATGCACCGCGGTAGCCTGTCTTTTTCGTTAGCCTCGATGTTTTATTTATGACGTCATATTTGTCCAAGCCGAGGCTAACGATAAAGAAAGGCTACCGCGGTGCTTTACGCATATTTTTTTTTACAGACCGTCGGAGTCACGTGTTGCTCGAATGCACCAATGAAGGCGTACGAATAGAGCATCACGTCAGTCTAGCGGTCTGTAAAAAAAGATAAGTGGGATGTACCGCGGTAGCCTGTCTTTTTCGTTAGCCTCGTGTCCAAGCCGAGGAGGATCCTTTTCATAGTTCCATGGTCCAAGCAAAATCTATTTTTAAGAATATAATTATTGTTCATTTTTCCTTCTAATTTATTGAGCTCTATATATAACAGGAGTTCAGAATCAGCGGTCAGAAGCATGAAAGGCAAATGACGCTTGCAAGGCAAAAGTAAAAAATAGTCCGCGTTATCAATGTCAGATATTAGTATTCTCATTTACTATTATCCTAATTTATGCTTTTATAATTAAGCTATGCTTATCTAATTCATAAATAATTCACAAATCATGTACGGGAATGCGATAGACAGCATGTTTTGCCATGAATGCGAGCTAAAATTATCGTCACTGTATCCTTCCGCGCTGAGCGCTGGAAAGCATGTTGGGCATTAGGAAGACAGATCTCCTGTTATATTTGGAGCTCAGTGTTCTAATTATAACGCAATTTTTTGACAGAAAGAGATCTTTTTAATGTAAAAAATATTCATACTTCATGTATAATAACAAATACTCCATATTTTTGTTTCAAATATCACGGAAATTCATCTTCTTTTGAAATCTTTTTCATTTTCATTTTTCACGTGAAAATCGTTCAATTGAAAATTAATTGTTGTGGAAAATTTATTTTTCCGTGTTTTTATTTATTGGCAAAGATCAAAGCCCTAGCAACGATAAAGTAAAATGGTTAAATTTTATGGGAAAATGTCCATTTATTCTCTATGAAAATAACGAAATTTTGAATTATTAAGAAAAATATTTGAATAAAATAAACAAAAACCAGCATATGTTCATTTGAGGGTTATAATCAATCTATATGCAAAGATACAGGATCATTAAATGCACCATTAAATGACCTTGACATAACTAAGTTTTAAAAAAGTGAAATTTTGTGACAAATAATCACGAAAAGGAAACTGCAACCAATGAAAAAAGTCGGGCCAAATAAAATCGTGGAAATCGGCGAATTATATAAAAACATATGTCAAGTTTACTTGGTAAACCATTTTACTTTTAACAAAAACCAGTCTATGTTCATTTGAGGGTTATAATCAACATATATGCAAAGATACAGGATCATTAAATGCTCCATTTTGACGCTTGTTTCAGAATAACATTTGCACACAATCAGATTTATTATATTATTAGGATTAGGATTAGGATTTCTAATAATGTAATTTAATCTTCTTTTTAATTCTTAATTTTTTTTTATTTCATTTTCATTTTTCACGTGAACATTTTTCAATTGAAACTAAATTGTTGAATAAAAATTATTATTCGGGGTTTTGATCTAGTTTTGGCAACGATAAAATATTAGCAACAGTAAAGTAAATTTAAACATTTTAAAATATTATACGAAAAAATGTCCATTTATTCTGTATGAAAATAACGAAATGTTGAATTATTAAGAAAAATATTTGAATAAAATAAACAAAAACCAGCCTATGTTCATTTGAGGGTTATAACCAACCTGTATGCAAAAATACAGGATCTTTAAATGCTCCATTTTGACGCTGGCTTCAGCCTAACATTTACACACAATCGGATTTATAATATTATTACGATATTCCCGACAAAATTATCTAGCTAACAGTGTAGGTTCTATCGAAACTAATCCGGCAGAATCTTTTAAAAAGACTAATCTTTCATAATCGGGTTCATCTGATTATAGAATTTTCCATTATAATTCTATAACTAATCTATAACAATAGAACAATATGCTATATAATAAAACCTTCCTTGAAATATTATCTATTTAACAGTTTAAGTTCTATAAAAATCTAATCAGCAGAACTCGAGTTATAAGCAGCCGTAGCGAAATTTCATATATACAGGGTGTTTCAAAATTTGACCGACAAATTTAGAGGGGTAACTGAAGGCATCAAGAGGATGAAAACTTACTATAGAAAGTTTAGTAGGAGAAAATCTGAAAAATTGTTATGAAGGGTGTGACGTCGAGTGGAACAAAAAGGGCTAATAATAAGTAGAAAAAACATTTATATGACGTCAAGCATGATTACAGAGCATTGCAGTTCAACGTCAGAAAGGAGACGAAGACACATTTTTATAGAAACTGTTCGAAGTTATGGCCACGAAGGTCATTGCACAGCCGACACCGACGGACGAAAGATTGCCGGACGCATTAAAACATATTCCTATAAAAACTTTTCGTCGTCTATTTTCTGACGTTCAACTGTAATGCATTGTAATCATGCTTTACGTCAAATAAATGTTTTTCTACTTATTATTGGCCCTTTTTGTTCCACTCAACGTCACACCCTTCCTAAATATTTTTGCGATTTTCTCCCACTAAACGTGGATTACAACCCTATGTCCTATGGTAAGTTTTCATCCTTTTGATGCCTTC